>JGVQ01000138.1:0-1314238 GCA_001007845.1 Nigrograna mackinnonii
AGAAGAAGAAGAAGAAGAAGAAGAAGACGGCCTGTTCAACGAAAGCGACCTATCGAATGGCAAGGATGTAACGCATCATCTGAACAAACGTGGCAGACATAAAGAAGGGATAATGTGTGGAGGAACGAAACTAGACGGCAAAAAGGAAGGAGAGGATTCAATACCATTCGGATTCGAATCCCACGCATATCTTCCGAACGCTCAAATAGACAAGGTACGTGCTTTTGCATAAACCCTATAACCACTAGTTCACCAAGGTTAGCTTAGTCAAGTATTTGATTTTAAAGAAGTGTCGCAGCCAAACACTGATAACTTCTATGATCAAGCGTATTGAATAGGCGTTCAAGCTTATGGATGATTAAGTTCTGCCGAATCGAGAAATCAAGGGTCCGAGTGGTGAAGTCCGCCTCCAATATACCCCACAAGGGCTTGGAAAAAATGGAAACAGTCTATGAAGAACGAATTTGACGCAAGAATCGCAAAGATTAATGAATGGATGGAGACATGGGCGAACGTACTAGAAAAAATGTCAAAGGGCCAAAGCATAGGAACACTAGGCCACATGTTTCAGTCAAGAGCGAACAATAAGAAAGAGACGAGTGAATGTGGAACAGCAACAGATGCGGAAGTCGTTAGGCGAATTAAGCTTCTTTGAAGGTCTAGAAGGAAAATAAAGGCAGATGGACAAATCCTGTTGATTAGGAAGATGACCCGGAGGATGGACAAGAGGAAGAGGAGAACGATCAGCAAGAGGAATAGGAGAATGATCAGCAAGAGGGACAGCGGGAGGATCAGGAAGGAAACTAACAGCGGTACGAATAATACTTTCCAAAGAGGGACTCAAGTAGATCTGATTTCCGAACTTCAGATTAAGGTGGTACTATCTCCATTGAAAGCGTATTATTTAGTATGTAGACAAGTCATTGGAATTGAAGGAATAGACCCATATTGATGGAGAGGCAGCGCAACCCATATTATGGCGTGGGTTTCTCTAGTCAAGGCTCTGAATAGTTTCAATCAGCTTTCCCTCCCGACCCGTAAAGTAGTGGGAGTGCGGATAAGTATAGAGGGCCTGCATTTAACGTTCCTACTACTGTTGTTTCTACCACAGTAAGCTACTATGCTAGGAAAATCTTTGATATTCTAGGAACATATTTGGAGTAAAGATGTTTTATGCAGATTATATCGTTATATCAAATGTGTATATATCTTAGAAGAGCTAGCTTACAATGCGCCATGCTAGCCCAATAAATCAGAGGCCACAGTGGGGTGGCGAAGAAGTTGCCAGGTTGCAGGGAGTAGTGAATGGAAATGGAGGCACTAACAAGGGACCAAGGCGCTGTGAAATTACCCGTTATCAGTCTGCCTTACAAAAGAGTGAGGTGAGTAGGACTTACGTTTACCGGTATTCCCGAGTCTGCTGACAAATCCATTGTCGATCAATCACAGTGAATTCGGCATACACGGCGAGCAACAACGGACAATGTAGAATATAACATGAAAGAAACTATCTCTGGGAATCTGTATTGGAATCAGCCTGAACATCCATAATGGCGCTCCCAAAAACATACAAAGCATATCGCCGCACAACAGGTTCAATCCCGCGAACAATCGAGCCTACAACCGAGACTCTACCAGAAACCTTGGGACCCAATGAAGTACTCATCAAAATCCACGCTGTATCGCTTAACTTTCGCGATGTAGGAATGCTGATCGGCCGCTATATGATTCCCGTTCAGGAACGCGGCATACCTGCTTCGGACTGCGCTGCCGAAGTCGCAGCGATAGGGTCTGAAGTGAAGGATTTCAAGTTAGGGGATCGCGTATCACCAACTTTCAACATTTCGGATCTTACGGGAAAGGAAAGAGATGCTACATCAAAGACGCTTGGGGGTGATGTTGGGGTTTTGGCTGAGTATGCTGTGTTTGAGGAGGAGGTGTTGGTTAAGTTGCCTGGATATTTGACGTGGGAGGAGGTGAGTTCATACTTTTCCAGACGACTTTTTGAAATACTGTTAATTTAACATATACATGTAGGCATCCACAATTCCCTGTGCTGGTGTGACTGCTTGGACCGCGCTTAATCGCCCCAAGGAGGTGTTACCAGATACCTCTGTGCTCCTACAAGGTAAATGAACACATTGAAGTTGAATCGTGCATCAGCAGATGAGTAATGAGTATTATAGGTACTGGAGGTGTGAGCATGTTTGCCCTCTTAATCTCCCTTGCAGCCGGCATCACCCCAATCATAACCTCGTCCTCCGATACTAAGCTACAAGACATCAAAGACCTTAGTCCAACCATCAAAACTATAAATTACAAGACCAATCCTAATCAAGCCGAGGAGGTCAAAAAGATTACTGATGGAAAGGGTGTGGATATTGTCATCAACAATACAGGACCGGCAAGCTTTAAGGAAGATTTGGAAAGCTTGCGGACGAAACATGGTATAATTAGTTTGGTTGGATTCTTGGATGGGAAGAAGGCTGAATGGGAGCCTGATGCCATTCTTGGACTTTTGGTGAAGGCGGCGAGATTGCAGTAAGTTGTCCTCGCCATACCAATGGGAGCGCACTGACCAGACAATCTCAGGGGCATTCGGGTTGGATCAAAGATTGATTTTGAGGAGGTCAACAATTTTCTGGACGAGAAGAAAATTGACCTAAAAACACTTGTTGATCGAGTATTCAAATTCGAGGATGCTTTACTGGCTTTCGAGTATTTGCAAAGCGGAAAACATGTCGGTAAAGTTGTTATCAAGGTTTCAGATTGAGGAATAAATTGCGCTCGTGCGAGGCTATGTGATATTTGACAATCGTATGAGTTGAGCGATTATGAACGCTATTTATATATACAGCTGGAAATTTATAGACATAAGGCTTGTCTCATTGCATGCTCCAGACTCTCTTGGTGGTCAACTGGTGCTCTCCTTGTCCGCCAGACAACAAAATCATCGGGACGAACCAGGATTGCACCATTGGAGGAGATGCCGGCTGCAGTTTCGAAAAGACCATTTGAAGCAACGATATTGCCCTGCGGTCCTATCCAATATGTAATGATTGAGACGTTGAGCTTAGAAGCTACTGCCTTAGATGCTTCAATCCAGGGTTTACCGTCCGCTCCAGCCAGCAATACGAACTCCTTCCCTAGTACATCTATAGTTGAAATGCGTTTTCCCTCTTGTTCGACCCATAAGTGTGGTGCTCTTTTTCCTGGTCTCCCATCAATAGTCAAAGCCAGACTCGGAAGTGTCCACGGTCGCCAAGTCAGACCTCCAAGAGGTCCAGTATCTTCCGAGCAAATTGCTTTGCTTGAATAAGAGTAACCGTGCCCCGAAACCAGGAATACTTTCCTTAGCATACCCCTCATGACTGTCAAATTTTTTCTTACGGAGATTAATCCTTTGTCGTTTATCCCTGCGGCCGATGCTTCGGCTGCTGCAAGCCCAGCAGGCATTCGTTCCGCATCATACGTCTCCAGTAATGCTTTATTTGCGGTTCCTTTCAGTACTGCGGCAAGTTTCCATGCCAGATTATGTGCATCTGCAACTCCTGAGTTGCCGCCCTGTCCACCCCAAGGAGGCATCTGGTGCGCCGCATCACCGGCTAGAAATATGCGTCCGTGCTGAAAGCGCTCAGCAACCCGAACTGATGGCTCCCAAGGAAGAATGCTCTTGATGTCAATATCTATGTCTGGCATGCCTAAAGCAATGCGCAGCAAATCTTTACATCTCTCGGGTGGGTAATCTGATGCTTTCTCTCCGGTTGTTGGATCGTAATAGAAGTGAAATACCCATACATCTTTATTGTTGATCGACGTAAAGACTCCGTAGACTTCGGGCCGATCAATAATGCAGATTGAGAACTCGCGTTGGTGAACAAGATCTTTGAGGTCTGCGTTGAAAAGGATGTTGAGGAGATGGCTAAGTGTACCTTGGCCGATGGTCGGAACATTAAGTTGAGATCGAATTGGACTTTTAGCACCATCAGCCGCTATGAGGTAGTCTGCTCGTATGGTCGAAGTGCTTCCAGTATGGCGATCTTTCAGTGTTGCCATCACACTGCCACCTGTCTGGCTAAGTTCGGCACACTCGGTATCAAACCTTACATCGACACCTCGTGTCTTCGTAGCGCGCAAAAGAACCGGTTCAAGCATATCCTGAGTGACAAATGCGCCACTCACGGGGCCTATCGAAGCCACAAGTCCTGGAAACGGAAACTTTCTCTCGCCTTTTGTTCTTGGTCTCGCCTCAATAACTTCCTTTAGGGACGCTCCCTCGAGAATTCCAATTGTTGGCGACAATGCCGCACCAGCCTCGCGAGCCAACTGGTCAATTCCAAGGTGTCGAAATATTTCCATAGTTCGCGCATTGACACTACGCGCACGTGGATGAATGGATGCGCCAGATCGGCGCTCAATGACAACGGATTCGACTCCATGGTGCGAAAGACATAATGATGCTGTAAGGCCTACTAGACCACCTCCGATGATTAAAACGGGGACTTGTGTTGAAGGGGCCATGGCAAAAGCTTGTTGAGCATTGGCATTTGAAATAAGGCTTTGCCAAGGTGCAACGGGTGATGCGTTCGATATATGAGGAATATGGATGCCTAGAGACGCTCGTGTTGGTGAGCTTACACCAATCAGGGCCTTTGAAAGCAATGACATCACGACTTCAATCTAGCGCGACAACGTGGCTTGCATATTCATCCAAGATGAGACTAAGTTTCATTGCCGGGTGTTTCTTAGTCTAATGAACAAAGGGTAGGCCCAATGAAAATAGCCCGGCATGAGCATCATGCAACCAATGCTTGCTGTCTGTCCGCCAACGAACTTATACAGGACTTTACTTGAACAAAAACGTATCTCTATATACATGTCGCCGATGACTCTGCCTCTCAAGATACTTACTGTTATGGATAACGTCAGCAAATCCGAGCTGTGAATTCAACCACTCCGCAGGTCTCTATAGGACGGCTTTCACGCTAATTATATATTTTGCAGGTGCAGTACTACGTCAAAAGTCTTGTCCGATCACTGACTTCGTAGCCTCACCCCTGGGCAAATCCTACTCCACCGTGAAGACAACATCTCTGTCATTCACTTAAGTGCTCATATATCTAGGCGGTGTGTAAATCGGCTCAATTCCAGTTTTCTCGCCGCGGCCCACTTTCTTCTCCGAAACCAACCCGCTTATGTCCTTCCATACCTCATTCCGCACGGAGACATGTGGGAATCGCCAGGGTGTGAAATGACAATGCAAAATACTCGTATTAAATAATACGCGTATTGAGCTTGGTGAGCTCAGCCTCATACTTGCAATCCCGCGTATTATGTCATCGGTAGTCTCCGGAAAACGAGCAGATCCACCAATAGATTCAATGGTAATTTAATCATGAAATATGAGTCTCGCAAGATATTCCATACCGGGACGCAGGAACGCAGCGATCATATCAACTTAGAGAATCTGCCAAGTTCGCGTAGGTGATTGAAGCCAAGACCTGAAAACAACCCCGGATTAGTCCGAAAGGTACTGTATTATGGGCAAAGTGAAGGGAAACGGATCGATCGGCCATAGCCGCAATTGGTTTTTTCGCTGACAGCGACAGCATGTAGTGTTCGTCGTCGTACTTGCAAGCCCCGTTGGCTCAGCCCTTTTGACTCCACAAAAGAAGCTATTGACATCAGAATAGCTTGCCTTAAGTTTTCAGTAATTGCATATAAGAGCTTTGCCCCCTTCATAGTAATCAGTGCTTATATCCTTTCATATCTTATCATGAACTCGCTCACTCTCACTTCATTATACTTAGTACCCTCCGAATAAGGGTTATAAACTTCTGATCTTAGAGCTATTGTCTATTAAGCCTGAATTCTTCGATAGGAAGATGTTGGCTACTGGGGCAAAATATGCGGCACTACTGGCATTATGGGTACAATCAACGATAGGAGCCTCAAGTAATGCTTCTGAAACTACCGGGTTTCCTCCAGTAAGTCTAACGTTCCATCGTCCTTAACACGATTGAATGTCACAGCTCCGAAGTAGCCTTCATTTACTTTGGGTTTAACCGAGATTCTAATCATGGTTTCCAGTGCGATGCTTTAATTTCTGCCGGTCTTGGTGATCGACTCTTATTCGCGACCTCCGAAGGCTATGAAAAACGCATCGAGAGTTGGTGGCATGCCAATGGAAGGTTACGGCCTTGGTGCCTAGTACAGCCACACAACACCCAAGAGGTCTCTGAAGTCGTGAAGTCTCTGGCGCAGAGTGGTGCGGGTGCTGGAGACTGGCACATTGCTGTTCGAAGTGGTGGACACTCCCTTCCTGGTACCAACAACATCGCCAGTGGAGTTACGATCGACCTTGGCCACATGAATGGTTCGACCTACGAAGCCAGCAGTAATGTTGCTAGTGTTCAGCCCGCTGGCCCATGGAAAGATGTGTACGCCAACCTTCTCGAGAACCACAATGTCACCGTGACTGGTGGACGCGATGGTAACGTCGGTGTTGGAGGCTTCCTGACTGGCGGCGGGAACTCATTCTACTCCGGTCGCATGGGTTTCGGATGCGACACAGTTGTCGGATTCGAAATTGTACTCGCCAACGGAACTATCGTTGAAGCCAATGACAAAGAAAACAAAGACTTGTGGAAGGCGCTCAAGGGTGGAGGCCTCAACTTTGGCATCGTCACCCGTTTCGACCTAGAAGCTATGCCGGCAGTGGACCTAGCATATGGACAGAGTTTTATTTCCTCGAATCACTCTGATCAGGTCATCGATACCGTCGTTGACTTTACCCATCGAACAGAAGACGAGGGTTCCGATGCAATGATTGTTGTGTATATGCATGAAGAAGGGCTTCCCGAGAACATAACCATCTTCGTTATTCATGTCAATACCCAAGGTAACCTCAACACAACGAGCTTTGATAAGCTCAACGAAATTCCGGCACTCGAATCAAGTTGGGAGCATAAGTCTCATGCGAAGGCGGCAAATGATTCTCAGATTCCTGCAGGAACAATGTAAGACCGCGACTAATCCCGAAACCCTTCGAAAGCGCTTGCTAATATGATTTTCTCTCGGTATAGGAATTCCTGGACAGCCCTGACGTTTGTCAACAACCCTTCGATCCTTCGCAAGAGTGTCACACTCAACAAGGAGCTTGTTGCTTCCCTCTCCGAAACGTTTGGCGCGGACAAATTTCACACAATGATGTTTCTCCAGCCTATCCCTTCGTATATGAGCGATATTGCGAAGCGCAAAGGCGGAAACGTAATGGGCATGGATCGCTTCGAAACCGATGCTGTTCTGTGGACCAGCTTCGTCGCTATCGTAAATGGAACCGATGCTGAGCATGCCATTGCATACGCCAAATTACGAGCTATGACTACCGAGTTGCAGGAATTCGCCAAATCCGAAGACACAGATACTGGATTTATTTATATGAACTATGCGGATTCTAGTCAGGATCCGTTAGGAAGTTACGGGCCTGATAATGTAGCTTTCATGAAGGAGGTGGCGAAGAAGTACGACCCTGAAAACTTCTGGACTAAGAGAGTGCCGGGAGGTGCTAAGTTGGGAAGAGTGGGCGTTTAAATTTCTACCTATCATTGTGGTTTTCTTAATAAAAGATGAGGTGAAACGTTCGAATCATGTCATCTTTTGCAATTTGATGGCATATATACATTCTTAATTAATATTGGGTTGGTATAGGTGTCTATATGTACACTATCCCATACCGCCGCTTTGTGCTTGGCATGAAAAATACCATTACTGTAACATTTCACTCAGACCTCTCTTTCTATCATGTCTGAAGTGCGTCTCCATCGCTTCTCATTTGGTTGTTTAAGGTTTGTGGCTCTGCTCCACAAGTCTGGACCCGGTATCTCATAAGCACTGATTTTGCCGTGTATATCCACCAGAATGCCTTTATCTTTGGCACCATAAAGTTTGTTCCCAGTGACGCCACCGTCTAGTTTAATACCAGCACTAGTACTATTAGAGTTTTGGACTCTAACGTTGACGCACTGCGGGTATGCCTGCGCTCCATCGAATTCTTCCGCAACGTGCAGCGCAATGATTTCATGCCGCAAAACATATGCACCGTCTTGAATATCCTCCGGTAGTTTGATTGCCCATGTGAAATTGTTTGCGATTAGGACATCTGTCGCCCACGTGCCACCAAGCTCCTGCCATCCCGAAGAGTTTAACCAGCCTAACTCATCAATCTTCACCCATTTCAATGAGTCTCGTGTTGCATTGGTACAACTTTGCCCGCAGTGCGCAAGATAGTTTAGAACTGGCCCTTTGTGTGAGACCGGCCACTCGTTCCATTGCACTGTCAGGGTATCGTTGGTTGATATGTCCACATGCAGCTGGCCTGGCGTCGCATTGAAATGGCATGCCAAGTCTGATGTGTTGAAAGATGATGGTGTTACGTAGATGTTTCCAAGATTCGAGGCTGACCATGCTGCAAGTGGAGGAATTGGTTTGGAATCTGCAGCATCCTGCGGGTCCCAACCTGTGTATACTGCGCCAGAAGAAGTCCTAATGTTTGTGATTCGGCCATGCGCGGTTACCAAGGGAATGAGTGAGACAAGTTGTGGCCAGTTCTTGAGAAACATGGCTTAGCCGAAGCGCAAGCTCTTTGGATGATACGATTGAGCGGATAATGATAGGTTCCAAACTACAAGATTTTCACATAACTAAAAGTAGCTGAGGTCGTTAAAAGTAGTGTGTAACGTGCAGTGACCAATGTTGAGAACAAAGGCCTCAATTTAATACAAGCGCTTCCGTAATATCTGACTCCCAAAGCTAGATTCTTAAAAGAATTCGAAGTAGCCCAACCTGCGGCATATTTAGTTGATGCCGGTGGGATGATGGCACCCTTGCATCTACCCCGGATGTTTTCGTGGCTTTAATCTCAATATAGCAGTATGATTGGATTGTGAGATTACCGAATATACATTCCACTACAAAGTAAAGAGCATGTTCCGGTTACCGAGAGAGACATTTACAGTTTAGGACGAATGTGGAAAGACAAGAAACTAGACGAGCCTTGCTATATGGAGATCTTGGAAAAGATCGTCGAAGCATATAAATGCGCGCATCCAATTCCACGGGAATGCGGCGCGGGATTGCAAGCAACAGCGCTGCACGCGAACGCAAGGTACTAAATACGGAACAAACGTGGCAATGATATCGAACCCAAGTTCCCCTTGGTTCATCCACGAACCCAGTTTGAAATGAACTGAGCCCGTACTTATTCCAACATGTTACTACAGAAAGTATTCTCTATCATTATTTCTTAATTTGCATTTGGCTAGGTCATTTAAAGTAAAGTCTAGTATATTCTATGGCTCTACTTCAATCGCATAACGTATCATCGCAACGCGTACAAATCATGTTCAAGCAAGCTCGACCTCGATGATTTTCTCTGGGTTCCCTTCGCAATCCCAAATCTTGGTAATCTTCAAGCCAACACTTTCAACCAATTTCGCCCAATCGCTTTCGGTCCTCTCCTGAGAAGCATGACAAAGTAACATGAGCATGTCCACGCTTGTCGAGAACCAACTTGCATTGGTGTCTGTTATGACAATCTCGTTCAGAAGGATCTTGCTGTGTCCTTTCTTCATAGCTGGGATGATGTTGGAGAGAATCTTGCGACAAGACTCATCCGGCCAATCGTGGAGGACCATGTGCAGGTAGTAAGCTTTGGCATGCTTAACAGGTTGCGGAGTGAAGAAGTCATGTGCGCAAGCCTCAATATCCTTCGGAAAATCTGAAGGCATAACCTTGATTATATCTGGCAGGTCCTGGAGCACCAGCTTTCCTGGCATATTTGGAAACGCGACATGAAAATCCGCGATGTCGTGTCCTGTATTCCCGCCAACGTCGACCATAAGGGTTTGCGAAGGATCTGTAGGGTGTCCGAAGATCTCCGAAGTGTTCACAGATTGATACCACTTTTTCCCGAGGGTTTTGAATTCCATGTGCCCTTTGAATGCTTCCACGTCTGCTTCTTTCCCCGGCTGATTGAGCCATTCAAAGTAGTGCATATCCGTTCCAAAACCATGTTTGAAAGGTGAATTGTCCTTGTCGGTCGGATTCTGGTATTTCCATTTTCGCATATACTCTAATAGTCCGGCGTTTGTAGAGTTCATGAAATCGTAACTTTGTCTTGGGCATTAGTTCCCTTGTTAAGGTGGGGGATTACAGAGGGTGAAGTACCAATTTTGCGTCAGCCCTTGCGCAATGCGAGTGTTCATTGCTTTGGTGATCTCATTGGCAGTGTACTCATCAGGTCCTGTCTCTTGAACGAAGCCGCAGGCATTCAAATGTTTCAACAAGCGCGCTGTATCTGGTGAGCCCGTCTTACTCCCACACAGGCGTAATTGCGACTGACCTAACAATTTCGGATCGCAACCTGTCATTTCTCCGAGTTTCGATGCACTCTTTGGAGATGCATTATCCGCAAGTATGGACTCGAACAGGTTTATGTCTATTGCCACACGTGTTGCGGCCCATCTCGTTGGCTTTTCACAATGTTAGCATTCCAATCTCAGAGGAAACAAAAGCGACAAATGAACGTACTTCACACCAATTCATCTTTGCAATCACCTCAAATGGTGACTGTAGAGCTGCGACGAGTCCTTGGGCAGATTCTAGGAGTGCTTTGCGCGTCTCATCATTCCCTGCATCTTCAACCAAGACGCTCCCTTTTGTCGAAATATCTTGCAAAAGCTTTTGAATATCAGCCATAGTGTTTGAAACCCCGGAAATGCCAGAAACCTGTTGCAGAAAATTGTTTTCCCTTGAAATCGAGAGCAGAGCTGCATTTATGTGGCACTGTTTGTCTGCCCCACCATGACATCCAGGATGAGACCTTGTAAGCCTTAACCCATCCATTCACCAATCATGTTTACTTGGCCGCTATAAGTGTCCAATCTAAGCCAAGAGCTATATCTAAGACACGAGGGCTTGGTCGATCAATACACTAAGGCGTTCTATCTTTGGCTAGTCTTTCTTTAGAAGGTTTGTTCAGGCAGGTTGTGACATCCTGCAACAGACTCTCGAGCTGGCGTCTTTTTGGTGTCGCTTAGTGAAAGACAATCCTTTGATGCACGTTGACAAAAACAAGGCTGGTGGCTGGGATAATGGCGGGCGCCTTACTTGTACTATCGCTAGTAATCAGTGTCTAGTTTTCAGCTCCATCGACTGCTGATAGATGTACTCTGCCACCTTCCTCATTGCGATAAAACGAAGAATATCACGAAAAAAACTCCATCACCCCACGAAGCATGAGCCTGTGACGTGGAAATCAGCTTATGCATGCCTGATCCCAAAGCGAAACCGAATATTGCACCCAAGAAAACCGAGACAGTGGAAGCTTTCGTTTCCAAATCTTAAATCAAGTCATTATCTAAGATGTTTATGCGCATTGATATCCAGGTCTTTGGGAGGAGCAAAAGTTTGTGCAGCATAAACAAGTGATGGCCAGAGCCATTGCGTCGCGTGAGCTATAAATTGCACCTATTGGATTCGTTTCACTTATAGTAGGCCCAAGAGTTTTGCTGTTGTACAGGTGTATCTCGGGTCCATGCGATGAACTACCTCAACAAAGCAGAAACATGCGTCCCATATCGTAACCTAGGTTGACTCTGCATACGATTCCACATAATTATAGCATGCTTATCACTTTGCCAACGCGTTTTGCATAACACTGGCTTTTAGACCTGGACAAAACTAATTACTCAGACCGCCGTCTCCTTCGACTTCGAAGCGATTATTATACGTACGAGTGTGTTGACGCTATTTGTTCGCCCTGTTGGAGCCGCTATGCTCCTCTGCCCTGACTAAGGTCAAGTTGCGAAATTCCATTTTGGGAGCATTTCGCGCACGTATAGAAGCGTACTTATGATCAGAAAACTACGGAAAATGCTGTTGAATCGTGGGTCAGAGGATCTTGTCATGACTAGATGTCAATGGTATCAGAATCAGACCTTTATAGTAAGTCAATCTGATGAGGATTTGACTAGGATAGTCGTACGCAGTGACGTCAGACGAATTTATCGTAGAGCTTGCCAAAATCAGTATAAACGCATGCACCATTGCGACGTTTAGATGCACGTGAAAAAAATACCTAACATCTAAACTTGGACATTTCCCTATTAAGTAATTATTCCCTTGAACTCATAGAAAATATCTCGTGGCCTCATTCTTATGATCCCGTCTTTGAAGACACGATTTTCCGATAGGTCAGCCTCGAGTCAGACACTACGATTCTAGCGCATAAGGTTGATCTAGGAGCTGCAACCCAAATCAAATCTCCTCACCAATCCGAGCAAACATTCCTCGGGAGATGCGACTCCAATGATCAAGCTTCCCCGCAATCTCGGAACTGGGGTGAGCAACGGGTGGGGGACGGGACGTTACTTAGGGCTAGGTGGGCCATTCAATTTGAGTTCTATCCTTACGATTGTGAATTGACGCTCTGCATAACTGACCTGTTGTTGTGTTCCTGTGCACCTAATACTCTTCAAACTTTTACGTTACCCCCCTCATGATACGTGCCCGGCACTTCCTTTCCATGCAAAAAGACCCCTCCTAATATCACAACCAACACGATCAGATCCACAATGGCAATTTCAGCCCCAATACCACCAAAATACCAAGATGTTCCCCCAACCACAGTAGACCTCGACTATGCAGACCTCGTAACCTTAGACCTTGCCCTCTTCGACACTCCGACCGGCAAAGCCCAACTCGTCTCATCCCTCAAAGCCGCAATCTCAACAATCGGCTTCTTCTACGTAACAAACTTCGGTCTTGCACCCGAGAAGGTTGATCAGCAATTCGAAGTAGCCCGTGAGCTCTTCAGTATGCCTCATGATGAGAAGATGAAGTTCCGCGTCGATGCGGAAAAACAAGGGTTCTTTGGCTATAAACCGCAAGGTAGCCGGAAAGCGCAGTTTGGATTAAAGGATAATTTGGAGTTATATGATGATTGCAAATATTCATCTCCCTACTCGAGCGCCGGTAGACCAGCGGCATTAGAAAGTAACCGAGAGGCGTGCGAAGCATTCGGGAAGCACATGCATTTCCATGTGCTTTATCGGTTGTTGTACATCTGTGGTATGGTGATGGAGTTAGATGATCCGGAAGAGCTATGGAGAATGCATAATTACGATCAGAAGAGTCAATGTCATTTGCGATACATGCTATACCACCCGCGGACCGCCGAAGAACTGAAAATCATGGAAGAGCATGAATTAGAGGAGAATGTTTACGGACATACAGATTTCGGAAGTCTAACGCTACTTTGTAGACAACCCGTTGCGGGGCTTCAAGTCAGGGTCGATGATGGCTCTGGTGAGAAGGAGTGGAAATGGGTTCGGCCATTGAAAGATAGTCTGACAGTCAATGTCGCGGATACGCTTAGCTTCCTTACAGGTGGATACCTGAAAAGTACGATTCATCGCGTTGTACTACCTCCCGAAGACCAACGACAGGTTCCAAGATACGGAGTCATCTACTTCTCGGGTCCGGATGATACTACGCGATTGAAGAGCGTACAAAGCCCTGTCCTAAAGAGAATCCAAGGAGACAAGGCGCGTAAGGAAGAGCAGGTTGGACTGCAGGGCAGAGATCTGCCGCCAGATACTACAACGGCTGGAGAGTGGGTAAGAATTAGATTCGGTAGCATTGATAAGAACTATGCGACGAACAAGGACAATGCTGTGGAGGTAGGAAATCGCAGTGTCAAAGCATATGCCTAGTCTCAGAGTGTAAGAAGAGCTTCCTGCACATAATATAGTACGTCGAGGATTTGAGACTGCATTTCATAAAGGTGAATTGTAATTGTCTTAAGTTTATGAAGAATTCTGATTCATTCCATCACGGAGGTTTTACACGAGCATCCAGACAAAGAGTATAACGCAGTTTCAGCTTTCTGAATGCTAACAGCGCAATAAAACCGAGGGTTTGAAACTGTGATTCTAGTGCTTGTAAAGATCTATTTCCGCCCATATCGTTTGGCATAAGTCATGGCCGTCCTCCGTATCATGTGCTCGTAACTCTCTGAAGGAAATTGGATATCGAGTCGTCGTCCCACCCATATCGAAGGACTAGTGGAAATCATGCGACGAGAAGATCGCTTTGGAATGGTGAAATTTAGAATGGTGATCATGTAATACTAAACACCCGCCATGGTAGTCGCCCTTTCAGGAGATGTCTTTCCCCCAATGTTGAAAGCCGAGTGGCATTTGTTGCGTTAAAATTCGATCTTGTAATGGCTTGATCTATTGATAAAGTCTCGCGTGCTAAGCGCGTTTACGGCCCCGCATCTGCTTTGCACCTTCTCCATGTCGATCCCTCATGTGCCGAAGGAAATTGTCGCGTCTGCGGAAGCCTTTGGTGTGAGCCGGGCAGCCAGTATGGGCGCAGTAGTGGAATGTGCCAGTTCGAATCTGCATTCCCGGTGCAGGATGGACATCATGCGTGCTCTGATGCCGTTGGAGATCGCGTTTCCACCGGAAAGCTCGACCACATGTATTGCACTTGTGGGATTTCTCGTGGAGTTTAATGTGTTGGCTGTTTATGGGTTAGTGGAAGCCTTTTGTGACTAGAAAAAGTAACTGACGTGTAGTAACTGATATCTGTGAATGTAGATTGACAGACGGTACACCTTAGTTCAGCTGTTTCTGGTGCTGAGTCGATGTCGGTCACACTACAAGACTCAATAGACGGTGAAGTCTCAACATCTACAAAACCTCCTATAGGGGTGTCTAATGAAGAACAGAGCGACAATTGGGTTGTGTCGTCGAGCATGAATTCAGCCGACGTAGGGCAAAATTGAGAGGAGGCCGCTTGTTCAAGCAAAGTCCGCCTAGTGCCCGGGAAGCTAACATTAAAAGCAGAGTGCTCGTGCTAAAGACACCCTTGTTAACTAAAGATGACCACACGGGCATCACTTATGAACATACATTTGATAATTCGAAGCCCGAATTTCGGTTGCATGACCGAGAAGTGGAGTTTGGCAGTGTAGCATTTCCAGACAATGTGATCCCGGCACCCACGAGAGTTCCAACTGAAGGCAACCCAGTGTAGCTAACATTGGCAAGGGGTGTTGCCGATGTGTCTGCTGAAGGGCATAACTGAGCATCACGATCATCGAGTGCCGTGTCTACGGAAGCGCAACCCATATTAAGTGTAGGTGGTTGCTCACATAATGTGACACATCCAGCAAGACTTTGAGTAACCGAAAGACCAGGAAGTCTATGTGTATATACATCCTCACTAGGAGGCCAAGCGAATGTATGAAGACCCTCATTCTCTTCGCTTAAGAAAAGAGATAAACTTAGCCCTTCGTTGGGAGGGACAGGTTGGTATGACTCAAGAGTGGCATTGATTGAAAAGACACTGGAGGATTCCATGGCTCTAAATGAAGTATGACTGAGATAAGGAAGACAATGGAGCTAAGTGGGCAGCACCTTAGTCTTACTAAGCTTGGAAGGGTAAAGAGTGAAGATAATTGATAGTCATAGTGAGTCAAATGGGTTGAGTGAATTCATAAGGGATACTAGACGTCGTGAGGCCTATGCGCCTCACCCCCTGAGGCGCACATGGACTCACGCAGGGAGGGTTACATCCATAGCCTCATTGAGCCTCATTGAGCCTCATTGAGGTGTTCCGTTCTAGGCAGTCTTGCCACAGCTGACAGAAGCAAGTCGGCCTTGGAGAGGCAATTAAATCCTCAGCCTCTTGATATGACATAATCGTCCGGGCCAAGGAATATGTGGCAGTGGTGGCTGGTAGGATCAATGGGCAAGGGCTCATGATTGCTAGAGTAAATACATCGTCGGATTGTAGTTTTCCCAACATCGATTCGTCTTGATTTTTTTTAGACGCTTGTGTCTTGACGGCTGATTCCATCATTTTAGGGTCTTGGGATACTTGAATATGGGAGCCCTGCCTTGTCAAATGGCATGATAAGATGTAAGATACTTCACAATTCCACCTGATAAGCATAGAAAAGAGATAAAAAGCCTATCCAGCGATCCTGGCACTGTGCTCGACGCAAGCTTGATGTGTCACATGCCAGAGTGACCCATACCTACACTTGGAGTCACAGGTCGTAAGTGTGATTTGGATCATGAGAGGGCTTTGAAGTAGATGGCTTGAACTTAAATGTTCCGACTGCCCATCAGCAGCAGTACCAAAGAAAGAAACAAGGATAGACAGAGTTTCCAACAAGCGTCCGTACTTCGTACCGTACTAGCCTTTTATACGTTCGTACGGATCACTTTGAGTCAACATGCGTCCGAAGCACGCACGGAAAGAATAATATAGACCAACGTCCAGTTATGGTATGGTGTATGTTTCCTGATTGGAAAATTAGTGTGTATTTGATCCTGAAATGAGTCTATTCTAGGGAAATCAGTGGTTTTCGTCAATGAGTTAATTCTGTTTTAGGGACCCACAATAGGGGAGGGGGAAAACACATCTTTCCACCATATCTAACCTTATCACCAACGTACAACCATATAAGGCCCATGACTACTGTACTCAATGATCTTAGCACATGTAAGGTAGGGCACTCAAAATAGTACGTACTAGCTGCACTGCGGACGATTGGAACCGCTGACTTGGCTCGGTAGCACGATCGGAGGGGCGAAGGTGCGCATAAATAGCAGGATCAGGAAAAGAGGAATGAAAAGGAAGAGCTGAATACGGAGTCGGGGTTGGAAAACTTGAATGTATGTGCTGGAAATTAGGTATGGGTTGGAAATTCAATATGTGTTGGAAATTCAATGTGTTGGAAATTCAATGTGTTGGAAATTCAATGTGTTGGAAATTAAATATATGTACGAAATTGGATGGGTGTTGGAAACCTTTGATATATAGGTCTGAATATGGAGGTCGTCATGAAATTGGGCGAACGACTCTACCCTCTTATATATTGTCAGTGAACTACTAATTAGTGCCACGTCATCCATGCATGGAAGCGTGTTGCGCCTCACAGTGGCACCCCTTGGTAAGGCTCAACCCGAAAGCTCACGAACTTTCTCCTATCATTGGACAAAATTCCTCAGCGAGGCCTATTGGCCTCTGGGAGGCCCTCCCAAAGCCTCACTCAGGAGGCTGACAGTCCTCCCAGAGGCTCAACTTTCCTCACCGGTCACTCCGCCTCGAACGCGCAACGCAATGAACTGCGCATCGTCGAATGAGATAGCAACAATACATCACAAACCAAATGCAATGATGCCTTGGCAATTTGAGCGCATACTGGCAAGGCGCATTGCCACACAAACCTGAAATAATGCTGACCTGGTCTTGCAGGAAACGGACGGCATGGAGGGGGCGAAGTTAAACTGGAATGACTTTCTGCGACCTTGACTAGAGCTGATGGAAACAAATGAGGTTCGACTATTCTTTTTCTTCATTCGCAACGCCACTGCGGGTTCCCATCGCTTTGCGCAGAGGCCTCGTGGTCTGCCAGTGAACAGCCTCAATCAAGATGGCCATTGCAATTTTTTCTCTGTAGCTTCACACTTTACGAGTCGATTACCTTTTAACCGTCCACCGAAGCCAATGTCATATTGTCTGTCGTTACAGTCGCCTTGGAGCATGCGCTAGAAGAATCGATAGCAATGCCGAGCTATTTGGTTTCAGCCTCGTGATGCGTACTTCAACGCGGAACACCGAAACACCAACATAAGCGACATTTTCGCGGATTGGCCAATGTATCTGACTGAGAACATATGGTCAGCAATGCGAGAGCAAAAGAAATGATGTGATATGAAGGGGCCTGGCGGTTAGGGACCGCTTAGGTGCGAAATATGGGTGAACTATCTCTGCAGTTTTATGCCGTATGAGTAAAATTTTGTCGCTTTTTCTCAATAACTTGCCTTGTCCACACGAGCCCACTCAACTCATATAACCCGACTTTACTCTCATCGGCTCTATGCTAAATTTTGAGGGTTGTTGTAGCCCTTCGTTTTTTTTCCCACAACCACGTGTCTCATGAACACTCCACGATTTGAAGATCACGTTCGCAACATAGGCGTTTCTTCATTTACTCCTTGCATCTCTTGTCTGCGCAAAACATAACGGACAATTTTAAAAATTATATCATTGCTCTTCTAGGAGAATGATGATCAAGATCTTAGAGCGGGACTATTCCAACGAAGCTGCAAAAGCAGGGGAGCCAGCTGGCGGGTTGGTACTCGTGAGATGCATACTCGAAGATTTCACCGAGATAAACAAAACCGAGATGGGAATGTGCTCTGTAATTCTTGGATTGCTGCCCTTTGCACTACAAATGATTGGGCCCAAGGTCAACAAGATAGCGGAGCTTGCGCTATGATGACCTGTGTTGGCGATGCTCCCGAGTCTTGTGTCACCTTGTTCTATACTTGAACATGAATCAATGAGTTTTTAAATCGCATCTCAAAAGAATAGCAATCTATGGCCCGAGTTCCTGAGGAGCAAAGTCTTGCTACTATAGGAACACATCTCTCTCGAATTTCTATTTCCTAAATAATACTGAATTTAGACACACTAGCCCCACCCATCCAATCTCGTTCAGATTTGTTTGAAACCGCATCTGAGACTCTGGCGATCCCAATCCGCGTCCAGAAGATTTCATTGTCATACTTTTTTATCGTTTTGCAAGCTTTTCTTTAGTCACTTGAGCAAAGACTTATTTTGCGCAGGAGCATTTGGTATGGCCGTATCCTGTACTAGAACTAGTGCAACTTGAGGATGAATGAGAAGCAGTGTTACGACCGAGCCATCGATGATTTGATGCGGTCCTAGCTCATCCAGGAGATAATCAGCAAACATCTTTACGTCGTTGCCGCCCTTCATCACGACGCTGTATCCCAGAGATCGGATCCGTGTATGTATCTGAGTAGAGCGGTTTTAGAGTAGAATTGAATCTGAAGAACTGCTGACGTAACGTTTCCGTATGGGTTTGTTCCAGCAAGTTCGATGTGGCACGCCACAAGTTGTGGTCGTCTCTGAAAGTCTCGTAGATTCAGAGTGACAGCATCGACTACCCAGTCGGATTCATCCATACCATATTGAGGAGAGAGCCCAAGAGTTAAGCTTTTTATATCATCCCAATACCTAATCGGACAGTCTCCAGAGATCCATGACCAAGACGGTCGCCGATATTGCGTCAAACGATAATACTCTTGCTTTGGTTCGATCGCAGTCACTCTCCATAGGAGATCAAGCCATAGGGAATCGGCCCAGATTCCTGCCAGATAGTCGCCACGAAGATGCTGGACTCGCTCACCTAATCCAGAGAGAGCGGGAAGTCGATCCGAGGCCTCGGTCAGCTTGAGAGCTGAATATTGCTCGACAAGTGTCCGGTATCGTTGTGAGATGCTTGACGGGCCTTTTTCCTGTTTTATGACCGGTATGATGGTATCATACTGTTCTTGGAGGTGCCTCAAGTGCAAATGGGCTATCATTAGATATCCTTTCTCCTTCTGAAGATCAGATCGTTGCATTACATATTATAGGTATGGTAGTTGATCCTTATTTTGTTCGAGGTGATTCTTTCGATGCTCTAGGTCTGAAGAAAGGCGATCAGAATGGGCTTTCTTCCTTTGTACAATTTCTTGAAGCGGGTCCGTTAAGTCGGGAAAATACTCGTTACCAGATGACATATTCTCACGGTCATCAGTAGTAAGGAGCTGGTGATATTCGCCTCCGGGTCTGACCTCCTGAGCAATGCCTCCACATTCACACTTTGTTCCCTGTCTACACTCCCAGACGAGTTCTGAATTGCAGAAGTGAAGAATTCTTGGAGAAAGTAGTCTCTCTTGAAATACCCAGGCCCTACAGAGTAATGGGTATTCGCTTTTGAACACATTCTGCGGTACGACATGCCAGTGCCTGAGTGGCTTTCGCACGGCAATATGATATCCCTGGTTATTATTTTCAGGTAAATGAACCTCGAGTGCATCTATACGGCTAGGTTCGTCTGTATAACATCCACTTGCGTCGCCTGTGGAAGCAGTAGTTGCTAGGGTCAAGTAGGAATGCTGATAAATTCTGGCCATTTTCGATGATTCGAGATCCCAATCTTTAGAGTCATCTTAGATTATACATAGTGAGTCTATCCAAACGTATCTGATTTTGAGGTTTAATGCGAACGTGATGGCGTGCTGGAAGGTCTTAGGGATTTAATGCCAAGGAATATTTTTTAATTTTGTTGTAGAGTCGATGTGGTCGTGATGCATGTCTGCTCTAGTCCCCAACAATGTGAAAGGGCAATATACGGAGCGTACTTTTTGATGCGCTCAATGAGTTTGACATTGATGCTGCTATTTTCAGTAGACTCTATGGATAGCACACGTGTCGGAAATTGCGGCGATGCAGAACGTTTGCAGTATATGTGCCCTGTAGTACACGTCTCAAGTCGTGCTCTAACCCATGAAAGCGCCTTCGGGGACAAAGGATGGGTGCTGATTGAAGGCTTAGGCATGATGGCTTTCCAGGCTGTTACTCTATTAGGTGATGGCTCTGGTGAACCGGACTACAGTTCTGTGTTACGTACCACTGCTCTTAAGAGAAAATAATTCAAGCTCAAGCTTAGGGCGCTCATCTTTGAAGTAAATCTCTATGCAAAGACTTTCTGAGTTCTGGTCCCGCATACCGCGACAGCGCGCATGTACCCGTCGGACGTCGTTCTCGAAGGACCATAGGTTGACCTCTGACATGCGTATACCCTCAAGTACAACGTCACATGGAGCGCAACCTGTTTCAACGGCTAATTTAAGCTCAGTAGGTGTGAAGTCAAACCCAAGTCGAACGTCATCCTCGTTCTTCTTTTCTTGGTCATTGCAAAGTCTACAGTGAACCATTTCGTCTCAAAAAGAGAAACACGTGGACAAGGCTGAAAAGTGAGAGGAGCGTTAGCTCCCACTTCGCAATCGTTCGAGGACAGAAAATATAGGCCGTAGGTAACGTAACCAGTTGCAAGTAGTGGCGTTGAAGGGACTTGTGATGATAACCTGGCTATTGACCTTAGTAAGTGACTCCCAGCATCCATCCAACTTTGCCTCGGGACATTAGCTCACCTGAACACGGGCGAATCTATATCATTAACCAAGCCTAATCGAGTTGATAAAGCTCAAGACATGTTCTCGAGGATGTCGGGGCTTATTAAGTGGTGAAGTAATCATGTGATTACTGCCCCAAGATTAGGTAGCCATGAGATGTAAGCTGAAGGATCCCGGAATATAACTAAGGCTTCCAAACGCACGCGCCTCCATCAGATACCACTCAGAAGTCTGTAACTTTTGTCAATCAAAGCTTGCCCATACATATACCTCCCCTTTTATTTGTGTTTAATTCTGAGGAAAATCTTTGCAGGGTGTAGATATCTCACATATTCCAAGGTATTATATACCGCCTATAGACTCAGGAGACACTGTCAAGATTCAAGTACGGATGCATACCGTGACCCAAAAACCATCAACAATTTCATTTCCGCGGTGTACTATACGGCGATCGAATGTCGGGTGTCTTGCGATTCGGTTGTAAGTATTTCGCCTGCTTGAGCTTACTTATCATATAGGGGCGCCAAAGTGGCCAGAGTAGTCATGCAGATTGAGGGCAGCCTTGGCCCTGTTTACCAACTGGAGGGCGGATACGCAAATGGCATGACGAGGTTGGCAGAAGACACAACGACATCGGCGATACCAGAGGCACGAGAATTACATAATGTCGAAACAATTTGCACCAGGAACTTTGAGGGGAAGTTGAGGTTCAAAGCCCGAAGAAAACGCTTATAGTTATGGAAGTTGGAAAGGTATTCGTCGTGAACTTGATCCCATTACCTGCAGCTGGACAGACATAGAGTAATTAGAAAAGACCGATAGGAACGCCAATTGACATAGAGTATTCAGAAAGGACCGTTGTGAGCGCTAATTAGTTGGCGGGGGTCGTCCGCATGTCTCTCACGTACTGCTCTAAGCACATATATTCAATTGTATTACTTCCAAGTCATGTACTCGGCAAGCCTAGTTGAACTGACCAATTCCTCAATACAAGCAATCTCCTCCATTAGAGCTTGTTCTGCACAGGCGGCAACTTCGTGTCATACAATGAGGTTGCGTTCTTGACCGACCACTTATCTCCAACTTTGTCAAAGTGAATCATCACAGTGAACATTAAGTCCCTGTCTCGAGTGAAAGCCCACGTTTGTTTCGCCAAGTCAACCGAAACTACCGGCTTTACGGTCAGAGGGTCCTTAGCATCGCCAATGTACACTTTGATATCTTTATCAAGGCTCAACATCTTCTGATGAATGAGGAGCCCGAGGTACTCCCTTGCTTTGTCGATATGCACCGAGTTGGACGCAGCATCAATCCAAGCGGTGATGGTGTCCTGGTGAGGAGTTACTGGATCCTCATATCTGATGAAGAGCCAGTAGAACATTCGTTTTGGCTGCCAGACAGTTGGTGGTGTCGTCTTAAGTATCTTTGGCTGAGTCGGTCGGGTTGCGAGATCCCAGATTAGGAAGCGAGGGAGAGGATTACGAATATACTTGCTGACCCAAGGCACGGGTGCGATATTCTCCGAGCTTGTGTTATTTCCTTGGGACTGCTTGTTGTTGTACCAGACCCCCAAGTCCTTGAAAATGTCATAGTTTTGTCCGATAGCATTAGGTTGCGCCCAGTCCCCGTGATTTCCACCTTTGACAATGCATGTTCGGTGCACATATAAGTTCTTAGTCAATTGGCCAAGAGATGGCTGTCGTGCCAGCAGATCAAAATCGACTTCTGCATAGGTTCGAGCCCGATTGGCGACAGTTTTGTCTACCTCGCCTACCTGAAGGGAGAGGGGCAGATTGCTGGTGTTCGTGAATGGCACACCATTCGGATGTCCGCCGCCAGCATTGACGGCAGCAAATAGATCGGGCAACCTTGTTGCAAACTGAAAAGCGCCATCCCCACCAGCTGAGAAGCCTAATAAGTAAACGCGATTCGAATTGACAAGAGATTTGGCCGTCTTGGTCAGGAGCTTCGAGTAGTCGGTCGTGCCCTGGTACAACTCGGGTGGATTGGGGTAGAACAAATTCCTGACCATTCTCTCCACGAGCACGAATGACTCTGGCTGCGAATGCAGATTCCAGTCGTCGAAGAACTTGCCATTGTTGCCAATAGACGAGACACCGCGCACGGCAACATACACAGCGCCTTTACCGCCACCTGTCTGCGACTCTCCATCAGGACCAGAGAAATTCTGCACGGGCCATCGATAATATCTCTCTGCCATATCCCACCAGGACTTGTCATTTTTATCGATTCGCCGAAGACGTTGCTTCTCCTGTTGCTCTTCAGTCAGCTTGAGATGTGTGTTCGAATCTACGAGAAGGCTAGGGTCTTCGCCGCCTCCACCGTGCAGTCCAATGTACAAAGGGTAGCCGTCGTCCGAGTCTTGGGAGCCATAGACCGCTACCGTGTACTTGAGGATATGGTCATTATACGTCATCTCGAACCATTGGCGATTGCCATCGGTCTTGAGAACGGACGGCCACAGCTGCCAAGGAGGATTTGCGATGCGCCATAGATTGTCAACAGGAATCGGGGCCATGCTGTGTGACTATCGTGTTCAAAATGGATATTATAAAGCTCGCAGTGGTATCTCAAACATGCCAGTAGCCATAGCCTCCCATTTCCAATTTCAAATACTCGTGGATTCTGCGATGTACAGCTCAGCTGAAAAGCATGGCTGGAGGTCTGGACCGCGACCACAAGCCACCGCGCCAAGTTCCGTTAACTTCAAGCATCAGCTGGCCAAGTGCATCTCAGCTCCTGCACCAACTGCATCGCGGAATTCAGTGATCAAGCTCAGCTCCTGCATGTGAAGTATCTCAGGTGTTGTCATAGACTCCGCTGGATCCAGAACGGGCTTTACAATGCATGAAGCGGTCCTATTCAATAGGCATCAGAGATAACAGACAACACTCCGACGCATCTGCAGCGCATTTAGATCTGGAACTTTGGGCTTCAGAAGAGTGGCTTGACCACGTACTATCAGTCGCAATTCTGGCCTTGGAGCTCACATTCCCAGCAATGACTATTCTTGTAAATTTTCCGTTCGAGTATGCTTTCAACAACTTTCACTAAGAGCCAGGGGCAGATGACCCTGCAAGGTCTGACTAAAGATAACATGAATAGTTATGTTCATAACCTACTACACGAGAATCCGAGCTACACAGAAGGACTACATGCCATACACCGTATATCTTATAATATCAATGTATACCCACCTCAGACGACCCCATCACATGTTATAATACATCATACCAGTACCCCTTCCCGACCATTCTTTCCCCCGCAATACCATGGCATACACCTATCCATCCTATCTCGCCTAATCCCAAACCACCCCTCCTGTTACACAAAACATACTCCACGCTATATCCATCAAACAACCAGCTTACCATCTGCTAATTCATCCCCATGACATTTCTACATTCTCCACACGCACTTACTTTCATATACTTTACTTTCTCTCATTACCTATCTACCTCCTACTCCCACCCTTCCACCACCTCTCCCAACTCTCAAAACAAACAATCCCACTCTCACCCACCCGTCCCGGGGACATGCAGCAAGTTGAGATGTACGTATAAATGTCTCCTTATACTTCCAGATTTCTCTACGTGATATAGGTTTATTTGACTTTAGGCGTTATGATTATGAGTAATTCACTTACGTACAGTCTTACTATGTTTGTGAATATTTGATTTGTGCAACTAAAATAGTGTTAAGAGGTATATCCTCGTTTTATACTATATAAAACGTTTATGTACGCCTACGCCTACGCCTGTTCATGGTAGATTCTGCTTTTCCGGAATTGAAGACAGTTCTTTGTGTCGACTCCCTTGCTCACGCCCTATCCCCCCTCCCCTGGACGACCAAGACCCCAGCCAAAACTCCAACTTTCCTGATACCCTTGACCAATCCCTCAACCTTTGGACCCAAACCCAAACCCGAGCCCAGATTCCCACCATTACTACCCGCATATCCAACAACAAAAATAGTATTCCTCCCCGCCTTCTCAAGCTCAGAATCAGACACCATATCCACATCTTCAAAATCCTGGAATACGACTTTATCAGCACCAGAAGATTCAGAAGATGAATGGAGGTGTGTAGCATGAGATTTTAAATCTTCGAATGCGGTGTTGTTTGTGTGGTGTTCTGCATCGTCTTGCTCGTTCTCTCCGGGAACGGTGCTGCGTTTGAGTTTGGTGATGGTTACGCATACCCCTGCGTTTTTGGCGAATTGTAGTGCGAGTTTCACGGCGAAGAGGTCGTTGCTTGTCCCACTGTAGAGGACATGGATGGATGTTGGACCTGCGTCGGATGAGGAATAGGTCACGGCGTTGGAGTCGGAGGATATGTATTGCAAGGATTGAGTGCGGGCTATGGGGGTTATCTCATCCGCTCTTGATGCTGAGGCTGTGGTAGTGCTCGTACTGGTGTGGATTAGTGTTTTATCGATGAATACCCCTACGCTGGCTACGAATTTGGCCTTGTCGAAGACTTCTTCGGCCAGTTTTGTGAAGTCGCGGTTTGCTAGTGGATCGCTAAGACCATTACCAATGAGGTATCCGGGCAATTCTGAAATTGAGCCTGTTTCGCTCCAGGGAATGAGGATGAAGTCGCTATGGCTGTTACTGGCCCGTGTTGTCATTGTTTCGGCGAAGATATCACCAGGTACAACGACGACTTGGCCTGAGATTACAACGTCGGTGCCGCTTGTGTGGGCCAAGGAACCGAAGGCTTTCATGATCGGGTCGTGGCCGGCAAATTCATCGTACTCAGAAACTTTCATTACAGACGAATTACGTTCAGAGAGTTCGGAGAGACGAAGGCTATGAATCCGGAGGCGTTTGCTGGGGGGTTTTGCCTCGATGGAAGGGCGGAGGGCTGCTTCGAAGCCTTTATTGTGGCCTGCTTGTTCTTCTTTTGCGGAGTCTGACGGCGAGGACGAGCCAGTGAACAGCTTAACGACGGAGAAAAGACTCGACAATCCATCGGCACGCAGATAGACCAGCAATCGGCTTGCAACATCAGGCTCCTTTTCCAAAAACTCGCTTCCATCTCCATGGTGAAGCGGATTGCCATCCCAATCGATCTTGCCTTGTCTCCACAAAGTGATTTTCCTTTGGTATTCCGGAGGATACAACCAGCTGACTAGTGGCGTAGTCGCAAACGTCGTGACGAGTGCCATGACAACAAACATGGTAAAGGTCCTTGTGCTCAAAATCTTGGCCTGGAGACCAATGTTGAGCACGATGAGCTCGACAAGTCCTTTGCAAGACATGAGAACCCCGATCGTCGCCGATTCCCTCCATACAAGACCGTTAAGTCTAGCACCCATCGTACCTCCGAAAATCTTGCTGCAGAACGCCACGGCGATGATTCCAATGACATAACCCCAGGTAGTCCCGTTATTCAATAGACCCAGATTAGTACTCAACCCAGACCGAGCAAAGAAAAGCGGCAAGAACAAAGTCGTAATAAGATCCTCCAATTTCTCCGTAAGCTTAATCGCGAACCCACCTTCATGAGGGCAAACAAGACCCATCATAAACGCACCAAAAACAGAATGCGCTCCGATGATGCTGGTAAACCAAGCGGAGATCAAGACCATGAAGACAGTCAGAGCGACTACTCCCTGCGAAGGTCCATTT
Organism: Nigrograna mackinnonii; assembly: GCA_001007845.1. Classification (NCBI taxonomy): domain Eukaryota; kingdom Fungi; phylum Ascomycota; class Dothideomycetes; order Pleosporales; family Nigrogranaceae; genus Nigrograna; species Nigrograna mackinnonii. The sequence continues at coordinate 26,728 of JGVQ01000138.1, forward strand.
TCAAGACTATGCGTCTTTCGCAGCACCCACATGAAAGCCGGTCGGACCGCATAAGCAAGGAAGATGGCATATCCAGCCGCGACCAGAAACACGTAAAGCGCACTGACGCCGTTGCCAGCATTGACCAGAGTGACGCACAAAGCGAGGAGGACCCATCCTACGACATCATTCGCAATACCGGACGTCAGCGTGATAACACCCACATTCGCATTCAACAGATTCAGCGAAGTGAGAATTCGGCAGAGCACAGGGAACGCAGTGATAGCAATTGCAACGGCCACGAAGAGTCCAAACGTGGCAAACGGGATCTGCACCGTATCCTCCTCACCACGGAACTCATAGTAAAGACCATAGGCAATGGCATATCCCATACCGAACGGAACGGCCATATCCAAGGAAGCTACACTGATAGCAGTTCGCCAATTGCTGATCAGGAACCGGAGGTCGATTTCCAGTCCGACCAGGAAGAGGTAGAAGATGAGACCAATGTTTGCAGCCAGGCCGAATACGGGCATGGATTCTTTTGGGAATATGGTGTCTGTGAAGCCGTCGATGCGGCCCATGATGGAAGGGCCAAGAATGATGCCCTGAGGTGATGGAGCACCCCTGTTAGCGCGGTATGCAATTGCGTGATAGCGAGGAGCTCACCGTGATGACTTCTGCAATGACCGGTGGCTGGCGGATTTTGCCCAGGGGCCAGTACAGGAGTCTAGTAATGGCGATAACAATGCTAGCCTGGATGATGAAGAGGACAATTGGGTCGTTGGGGTTGTATTTGGCGGGATTGAGGCCTTCGAAGATGCCTGCCTGGGGTGGGGCCTTGTTGGCCGATGTTGGGGTAGCCGAAGCCGCCGAAGCGGTGGCCACAATCGTGGACATGATGGTGGCCGCACTGCTGGTTAGCAAGTCCAATTGAATTGACCTCGAGCAGGTGTTGAGGTGTAAAAGTCACGTTTGGACGCTGTGGGGGAAGAGCAAGTATTTCAGCCGGGTCAAAGCCAAGGGCGGGGACAAGTGAGGTGGGCCATCACATGGGGTTGAGCTAATTGAACGCCATGGAGCTCGGGGGATGTTCGCCTAAGAAGCTCTGTTTAAACTTGGCGTGCACGGCTGTGGAGTATCGAGGCGCCCACCGCCGATTCTGGAGGCGAGCCATGGGGAGACCCTAACGTGAGACCACAAGTTGGCCTGGTACACACGCGAATTTGAAGGCTGAACTGGTAGAGTTGACAGCTGACATGTTCTACTCGCGCGGGCTAGAAGATGTCGTGACATGGGAACAAAGAACATCGGTCCCCCGAACTGTTATTGAACCCCGGAAAGGGTTGTCCCACGCGTGCTGAATCGGATCTCTCCCATGGACCTGAGTGCACAAAGCACCGACGAAACGCCAAGCGGTGTCCAGTAACCAGGATTCGGCATTCGGGATTTCTTTAGTGAGCCGCAACCTGGTGGCTGGCACAGGTGTGAAGAGGGCCAGAGAGGAGACACGCCGACTCGTTCACGTCTTCTTCGTGTAGTGCAACCAAAAATAATATTCGAAAGACTGTGGCGCCCAGAACAACCAATGCATGCGCTGTATGTACCAAGTAAATGCTCTCATGATCTGGGTATCCAATGTTGCCTGCCTGCCATGTAAATGCCGATGCTTACCAACAGTGCTCGTCTCTCCACCACCAAGGTTCCAACTGTACCACATGCCATCGGAGTGCACTCCCTCTACCCCAGTCTTCTTCCTCATCATCGTATCTTCTTGATCCTCTTTTGTGCAATGTGCATCTTCTGGTCGACCCTGCATGTTTGTTAGTCATATCCCAGTAAATTGTGTAGCTAAAAATGGTAACATGACCATACCTTTCTACATCATCGTCAAGCAGGCCGAGCAGCACGTTCTGCTCTACAATTTCCTGATTGATCGCCACACCCATCTCCTTCATCCTCCGTACTACCTGCGTAAGGTCCTGGACATCTTCGTCCTGCTCTGCCATGATTTGCTTTTGCAGCTGAAGAACCCCTTCATTGTCCAGCTCCCGCGTACGCTCGGTCTCCTTGGCTGGGGCACCCAAGACCCGTCGAGCTGAGGCAGACGCTGTAGTCACGCCGCTGAAAAGTCCCGCCTTTTGCTCGCTTGTCACTGCTGCCGATGAGCTAGATGGTGTTGATGATCCAGATCCAGAGATCGAGGCCTTGACCGCCATAGAATTCAATACACTTTCCAGGCCGTCTCTTTCCTTCCGTGCATTGCTCAGTAGGTCTCTTCTCCTCCGTATCTCGCCATCGCCCAACTTCTCACCACTCCACTCGTCGCTACTCTTTCCACCTAGCCTCTCCAATCCCTCCTCTAACGCAGATAGTAGCGTACCAGCCCGGACAAGACCCTTCTTCGCATTCGCACCAGCCTCATGCTGCGCAGTTGCTGCAGTCGCCTGCTCCCTCTTCGTCAACCACAGCCTTGCATCCTGCAAATTACTCTTGACATCCGAAAACTTATCCAACCAATCCGACGAATCCCTAACTCTATCCTTCCCAAACTGGGATCCAGGAAACGTCGCAATCTTCTTATCATCTCTATTCCCCAGATCCAAGAACTCGCGGTATGCCTTGTTGACCCGCCACCTCCCGTCTTCACTGGTTTCTATCGCCTGAAGATATTTTTCTAATCCTTCTTGACGCGTTTTTATCAGCTCTGGACTCCCCGCTGTGTTCCCAATTCCGAGTTTGCCTAGCGACCCGCCTAGCCATGACTTCGGTGGTAGACTGACAGGCGGTGCTGCACCGACCTGTGAACGAAGTGTCGAGTCGAGGGCGGCGAAGTCTGAATACCTCTTCCGTACTGAGGTGGTACCTCGTGGAAACGGGTGGGTGATGCGGATTTCGTACTCGGTGAATGGTTTGCCGTGAGGAGGTGCGTCGAATCCCGTATGTGTTGCAGGAATCGTAATTTTAAGAGGCGCCATCGTGAATGTAGATTGTGGTGTTGTCGTGAGGTGAGTCCTTGAGCTCGACCCTGCTTCGGCGGGCGTGGCACACCCTGCTGCAGGTGCTCAAAGGTCGCGTGCGGTTTGGCTTAGGTGATTGTGGGAAAAGCGAGTAAGATACGTGAGCAAGATGCAAGTGAAATGCTGTACAAGGCAGCCAAAGCAAGTGTCAATATGGTATACAGGCAGAAGCCCAATGTTGTCCACGAGGGAAAGTGCTGAGTCGGAAGGTGACGTTTGTTTGCGGGAAGCTTGGGGATGGAAACGCCACGTGCGCAAGCCCAGCCGCACCTTCCCTGGCCTTGCCCCTGCTTGCCCCTTCTGTCAATGACGATGGATCAACACCACAAATCTCACCCGTCTCATCTCATCTCATCTTGATATTTCACAATTGACAAACCTTCATCTGATAGTGCTCCAAATTCGTTCTTTATAATTCATGCAAAATTCTGGGCACTTCACTGAAACACTCATCTCGGCTACTTCTCTCGTAAACCAACCTACATTGCAAACACAAGTCCAGATAATAATTAATATCAATAATTCCAAACAAACTCTTACAAATTGCAAAAACCATTACAACCTCCTTTCCCAGATCCACCCCCCAAACAAACTCCCCATCCACCGGCCCCCACGCATCTTACCCACCAAACTCCTCCCTCCTCACAGCCAAAAACGTCAAACTCCACAGCTGCCTAATATTACTCTCAGTCGGAACATACGCCCCGAGGGGTTGAACCTCAAACCCCTCCTCACCCCCCGTTACATTCCCCGCAGAATACGACCAACTCCACACCTCACTGCTCAACTGCTTTTCATTATCTTCAATCAAGGTCCAAAGATGATTGTATGCTTTCAAAACTTTATCATATACTTCAGGTGTTGTGCAGAATTCGGGAGTTGTAGGTGTAGGGGATGAGGTATCGCAGCGTGCTAATTGACGTCCCAATCCAGCGGCCATGATAGATAACTGCCAGCTCCAAACAACAGTACCGTGATAATCCGCGCGAGTAAAGTTCTTGGCGTAGATTTCGTCGCCGCCGTAGGCCGGGTTTGCGACTATGAGGCCTACGGGTGTGGACAGACCTACGGGATATGGACGGAGGATGTTGTCTGCGGTTTGAGATATGAAGTTTGTTAGTTGGGTTTGGTTGGTTGTGTTTAGGAGGAAGTGTCGGTAGGAGTCGTCTGTGTTCAGTACGCGGACGAGGGGTTGGTTGTTGTTGCCTTCTAGCGCGAGGCCGTAGAATGATATGTTTCCTTCTGCTGGGAGGGAGGAGGTGTTTGTTGGGATTGAGTATGTGGTTTCGTTGATGTAGGATTGGATTAGGGAGTTTGCGGAAGAAGAGGGGATGTTGACGGAGAAGAAGTCGAGTGTGGAATCTTCCCAGATTCTCGCATAATAGTTCGCTACATCTGCCCAGTCTGAATGTGAAGGGAAAATTCCTGCGGCACTGAGGGCTGCGATGGCACGTAGAGCTGCAGGGACCAGGGCTGTGTTTACGCTGTAAGGTATCCTACCACCTCCTAGACCAAACTCGGAATCTCGCCATTCGCCGACTACTTCGCCAGCTTTGAGGTGAATCAGATTATCCTTCTTCTGGCCGTTAGGCATGGCAAAGGGTGCGGTGATGTTCATGATCTTCTCTGCTGTGAGCTGGGCAAGAGACCCATACGTTAGCCCCGTGTTATTGGCTAAGAACGTCGCGGTCGTATTCAAGAATGCCGATGTACGCTGCTGCCCTGTTTCTGTGTCCACAAGGTAATTCTTCAAGATAATTGGAAGGAAGAAATCGGTGTCTATCATCTTATAATCGCACCCTGGGGCTGTCGACGTAATGTTCTTTTCCATGTTGAGAAAGGTCGCATAGTCCCCAAGAACTTCTTCGTGGCATACTGTCCCGTCGGTGCTGTTGATGCGCTCGAGGACTGCGGAGGTCACGGCTTCGATTGCGCTGTCTTCTCCAGCGCTCAATATTGGCTGAAGAAGCAGGAGCGAGATCATCGTGTCACGCCCAAAGTAAGTCAGGAACCGCCATGACCCAGCTAAGAGTTTGCTCTCGTAGGATAAGAACGAGAGCGATTTTGTTTGATCGGGATTCTGCTGTATAAGCGACGTCGATGCATTATTGAGAACTTCCTCAGGACTAAGCTGCTGGAGTTGAGGGTAGTCGAAAGACGCGTTGAACTGATAAGTGCCGGCACCGAACGTCAGGGTAGTATTCACATCTCGGTTGATGGTGATTGATTCAGATCCGTTCAATGGCGTGAACGTCAGATAAGTCGTGGTCACATTGTCAAACCATGTTCGATTCAAAGACGCGCCTCCCTCTCCGATTTCCGAATACTCAACCGTCTCTTGCACTGCTGGATATATTATGCTAGGACCTTCCGAGAAATCTCTAATAGTCCTGATACTGCCCAGAATAGCAACCGTAAGGACAGCAGAAGAATTAAGATAGATTGATCCAGATACGCCGACAGTCGTATTAGTAGAGGTAGAGCTGTTCGGCCTGTATATTGGTTCTAGAGGCTCCCCGGTGATGGTAGAGTTCTCCAGCCGGATTCCGAGCGTTCCATTCTGGCCGTTCTCCGGCTCAAAGTATGACACTATCCCGCTGTTTCCGGCAGGCCACGCTATCAAAAGTCGTGGGCCAATGACGCTTAAGTTGCTTGATGGAAGTGGGCTGGTGATGATGACATGCGATGCTGAATGACAGTCCGAGTAGAAATAGTTTTCGTATGGTGGATCAGACAGATGAAGTCTGGTTGCGTTGGCCGAGCAAGTATCGTTGTCAGCCACAGAACAAGTTACAAGCAAACAGGTTGCTAGGAGAGCTCTCCAAATATGGAATCCCATTGCAGGCAAAAGGGATCTGTCCCGGGATTGTATTTACCCCAAAGTTGTTCCAATAAATGTTTTGCATATATGGGTTCAACGGAAGTTTATGGAGGCAAAACGCGTACTAAACGTGATCTAAGTATCTGATCTTGATCCAAAGAAGGAAGGAGGTGAATACGTAGTGTCTTGATGTGTCCATGCTTTAAATGGCTACTACAAGCGACAGAATGAGGGGTTGCATGACGCCGAACGGATCTGCGCCCGTACCTGAGATGGTTCTAAGAGCCTCGGACCGATGACGCAAGTGCGCAACTCCCGACGAAATAACAATTACTCATACAAGTTCTACCAACATACAAATATGATTCAATTCTCCAACAGCAGCTATAGGTCTCATACCTAAGTATTCGATACTACCGTAGAGCTCAATCAGGTTCACGCCAGGTTATCTCCCACGTAAACAATCAGCTATTGAATGTAATACGCGGTCGCAAGCTCTGGAATGAAGTCATCATCTTCCAATTTCTTTTTATTTCTTTTTTTTCTGAGGCGTACGGAACACTCATTCGTTCTTCATCTACTTTGGAATTAAGCAAGAAGTGGAGATCCGCCCTATCTATTCTCTAGCAGAAACTTCCAGGATTCCGTCCGCATTTTTACCCAAGACAAAATCTTTAAGTGATCGAATGGAAAAAGTCTTTCATATAGACTAATCGTATCAGTATACTACAGCAACATATATTTTTTCCAAATGAAAAGCTTGTAGTACTTGCAATCCCCTTACTAAGCTTGACGAGATTCTTAGCCAATCGATCAACGCCCTAAAATTGTTAGTGAATAGTGCGGGGTAAACCAAGTTGTTTTTCCATCTATAATTTATCTCCTAGATCCTTCACCATTTCCCGAGGATGGAGTCAACGGGTTCCTTTTTAGTTGAAGGGCTCACTTCAGCCCACGCCACTAAGCGTACACGGAAGCGGACAGGAAAATCGCGGGAGGGTTGCGCAAGGTGCAAGATTAGACGGGTCGGTCGTGAAGCTGGGCTTGGGATTGCATCTTTGGCATTTTCTGACTCCAATAGATCAAATGCGACGAAGATCGACCATCTTGCAGCAATTGTATCAAGTACGGCAGCCAGTGTCCCGGATATCAGCAGCAATTGCGCTGGACGAAAAAGTATGAACGGTACCGGACAACCCTTCGCGCTGAAACATCCTCTGGGCAATCCAACCAATGCAGACCACCTCTCACCACTATCCAAGGGAGTGCAGACATTCAGAATAGCATAACAAGGCAGCCGACGGATTCTCCGAGGGTATCAACTTTTGTACTAGGGAGACTGAATTCCATACCTACACTCGATGATAATGACTGGCCAATCACGAATCCTCCGACGTGGCAGGACGCAGATATTAATTTCAATACGAATTATCGAGAACCTAGATGGAAATCAAGTGATTCATGGGGCGTTCCTGTAACATCCCAACTGCAGGATAACCTACCCGCTCCGCTAGGCCCAGCAGATCTTCACACACCGGTCCACCTAGAGACTGTTTTGATCGAGTATTGGTTCCGTAATATTTGTCCAATGCGATCTACGTTTGACTCCGATCTCAATTACAACCGAAGGCTAGCCTCAGCTACGTGGGGTGGGTCAGAACCTGTTTCCTATTCGATGCAAGCCATGTCCGCTGCCTGCCTCGTCGACTATATGCCCCAACTCATAGAGACTCTGCCGTCGCTGAGAGCGCAGGCTACTGCGGCAATCGATAGAGACTTATCTCGGGTGCGGACATCACAGTCACCGAGAATCGCAGCTGACTTGGTCTTCGCCGTATTCGCGTTGGGGACCTCCTCGCATTGGATTACTCCAACACCTTCAGAATATCCATGGCTGGAATCTGCTCAAGATTTATTGTCCACTTGGGAATTGACGCTTCCAGCAGAAGATGAAATGATGCATGCGCATTTCTCACAGGCATTGACCTATTGGGAAATGCTACTCGCTGGAGTCGGCCGTGGTTCGATTCCTACCAAAGTGAATAGCAGGCGCCAACAGTTCCAAAGTCGGCTGCGTCAAGTAATGCATTTGTCTGAAGGCAACCGAGATGCCGCAACTTATGAGCCGCAACCTCGGGACCGACACCGGAAAGTTGTATGGAGCCGGCCCAATTCCTGGTGTGGCGTGTCTAATGAGGTGATAGCTGTGTTTGGGGAGGTATTAGCTTTGTGTCGCAGTGTGTGCCTTCGAAGAAAGAGAGACAATGTTCCAGTGGCCGAAATCGCAAGCGACGTTCTCTGCGATCTGTCACTTGCGCACGAATTACAGAGAGAACTATTGTCTATGGATTTTGGATCTCTTGTACTCATGGAGGAGGCCCACGGATATTACGTTCAGACGCTAGACGAAAAAACGCCAATCTCTCACTTGTTGCAAACGGCTGAGGCATTCCGACAGGCTGCCATTCTCCAGTTGCACTTAACGTTCAGCGATCTCACAATAGCGCCACAAAAGAGTTGTGAGGGTCCCCCATCCGTCATGACGCCAAATTACACCAACCCAAGTACCGTCGGGTATCAGCAGCATCGCTCAGATTATACCCTGTCATTGACTCTAAAACTTGTAGCTACACTGGAGAACATCCCTATTGAATCTGGCTCTAAGGCTATCCATCCAATTCTATACCTCTCAGCAGCAGCAGGCCTCAAATTCAATAAATACCCGAATTCAAGAGGCGTTTTTAGCACAGTTCCCTGCTCCGAAGAGGTGTTGACCTCTAACAACTGTCACACCATTGGAAGTACTACCTTAGAGATGGATCCACTCTCAAACGTTGCCAGCAATAGTCCTCGCCAGCATTCACTTGAGCCAGTACATCGCCATGGATTATTCGTACTGCGATCCACATTAGAGGTGTCCAAAGCAAGACGCCTGGTTTGGAACCGACTAAGTGGACTACAACAAACACTGCCGCATAGAACAAGCGAGAATATGTTACGACTTGTCAAATCAATATGGTCGGAATACGATAAGCCGCAAACATACGATGGTGGTGTCCACTGGCTTGATGTATTGAAGGAGACTGGCTTCGAAACGATGTTATGGTAACAAATACCGATAAAAAGACCTAGACAATGACTTAAATAGAGGCCCCTTTCGAGAATGACTTGGCTTTAATTAAACGAACTTCATGGATAAAGAGCAACAAGAATCATTGTTTAAACTGCTTGAAGACATTCGCCCGGCTTTTTCTTGCAAACAAGATCCCCATGTATTTCCCTAGTCAAACTTATTCTGCAACACCCGCAGCTTGCTAAAGAATGGATCTTTATCGACATAAGTACCCCTCAACCACCTGGGCTTTCCAACATCAGCCATATCAAAGGCCCTTCTAGAATGCAATGTCCTAGTATTATCAAACAAGACGCATTCACCGGGCTTCATCTTTCGCTCGTATTGATATTTAGGACGCTGAAGCAGAGCGTTGAACTTCGACGCAGCATCGTGCCATCTATCGACTTTACTGTTTAGGATTGAAAGAGCGGGTTGATCATGCTGCGATGCTTCCATGGAAGATTCGTGGTTCGAAAAAGGCGCGAGGAATGGAGGACCCCAGTTTATCTTGTCCATACAATCGATCATCATAGATTCTTGCCATCCCGGTCCACCCTTTCGAATACTCATCTCATGCCACGCCTCTTTATAGTCTGATAAACGAGTATAAACAGTGTCGCCGATGCGAAGGGGGCGTAAGTCAATGACCGGCTTCGTAGTGCGATAGACATTGGAATCTGGATGGTTGTAGTGATAATTTACTGGCACCGTTGCCAGGGTCTCGAAGGCTTCTACATCTGTGTGCAAGAGATCTACTGCAGCTTTGTAGCCATCTGCGAAGACACTAGCTCCTCCCGACGATGCCGATTGGATACAGTGAAGAAGTTGGATATGGGGAGGGTGCTGGAAGTATAATAGATCTGTGTGGAAGCCTAGATCATGCGACGTATAGGCGGCGTTGATGGCTGCTGGAACAGTGCGCACTATCACAAACGTTAGCTGTAAGGGGCTAATCGGGGTTGAATTCTAATGGACTTACCATCCCACGTATAACCGTAGAAAGTATCCTTAATGGGACCCATTCTGGTAGCAATCGTGGCTAAAGACCCTTCTTCCCCAGGGATGTTAGTCACAAAAGCCAGTCCATCAGTATGTAGTTGATTCATGAGTTTGTAGAGAACCACATCATCTTTCATATACGAATCATAGTCGTAGTCTGGCAGAACAAGTTGCTCGTCGCTCCACATGGTCCGAGGACGAAGCGAGTCCCTCTGTGCAGGAAGTGCACCTGTCTGGCCTAGCTCCCGCAAACTTCCCATACTGATCTTTGTTTTGTGTTCATTGTTATACCCGGGTGCATCAGTCTTCCAACTGATGGTGACTAAATCTGATGCGGCGTCAACTTCTACAGCTTGTGCTTGTATATCAGCGGGAATATCGGCCGTCGAAAAGAGTCGCTGATTGGTTGATTCGTGCACGCATAACGGGCAGGAGCATGCATCTCTTAGGAGTACCGCGGAAAAGTCTTGCTCTTTCCCATCAATGGGTATAGCTACTCTTGATGGCGATTGACTAGTCGAGATCCCGCGGATGTCAGATGGTGTAGAGTGAGAGCGGTATGCGGGAGTGCCGTGTATTGAGCTTCTTTGTTCATCAGGCAATTTCTGCGACGTGTTTTTTCAGTGTCTTGGTCTTTCAATTTGGGGAAGAAATGGACGATTTTACATACGTTTTGAAGACTTGTCGGTCTGCCGACATGTGTTGTGGTGGACTCCGCAGGCGACCAGTAACGTGTGGCTGACAACAATGGCTTAGATGATAGCTTGCGGAGCCCTAGTGAGGTCTCTTTTACAAGCAATAGTTGCTGTGCGCTTTTGCTTTTCCCAATCTTAGCAAACATTTTGGAGAAGAGAATGATCAAAGCTCGTGAAGTGTTGATACCTCGACGGGCTGGTCGAAGGTATAATAATTTCACAGCGTTGGTTGAATGTACTTGACATGAACCAACTCAGACACACATACGTCCGAATTATGGATGCTCGTGACACCGAGCATGTTAGTCCTGTCTGATTTCGTATAATTCATACGATATTCCCTGTGTATCTACGTCAAGCTCGTCACGAGCACTCCACTTAGTCCAGGTCGAACTTTGGGTTGAGCTATTTACGTTTCAATGGTTCAAATATGGAGCAAATATTTGATCATTAGTCTGTAGACAATCGGTCATTCGTATTGACTTGCTGGATTTTCGCGAGAATGGTAAAATGGCGCAAGCGGCACCGCTACCCAGTTCAAAAACACGACTTGCGGAGCGAAATTTCTTAGCTCAAATATCATTGGCTATCCAGATGGATGCGCATCGCGAACCCTATTAGTAATCGTACAATTTTGCTATGAAAGGTTAGAGGCATCTTAGCGTTCTAGAGGTCATTAAGTAAATGGAAGATTTAGTGCCATCGAGTCCCTGAACCTTAGGTCTCTGAAGAGTACATTTAGATTCGATCAAATTCTCAGGTTTCAAAATGTTAAAATCTTGTTTCGTCAATTTTCTCAGGGCAACCCTCGGAGCAAACTTCACGGAAGGTAATTGAAAATGGCTCCCACGGCAATACAAGAAGAATCCCAAACACATGGCAAAACACCACTGCAGTTGATTTCGCAGGGTCCTTGTCTCCCAGGTATCCCAAAGCATCCAACATTTGCTGCACAAAGGCAATGGATGCTGGAGAAGATGGCCCTCGCTTTTCGGGTTTTCGCACGGCTGGGGTATACAGATGGTATGGCGGGCCATATCTCCGTACGTGACCCAGAAAACCCTCACACATTTTGGACGGTAAGGGACCATTTGCCCCAAAAGAGAAATTCGAGCGAAAGAAGTCTGAGCTTCTACAGAACCCTCTAGCAGTGCATTTCGGCCTATTGAAGGCCAGCGATATGATTCTTGTAAACTACGAGGGCGTGCCTATCGGAGGTAACTTTCTTAAATCCCCGTTGATCGGTTCTGCACTGAAGACTATTATTAGGAAACATGAGCCGTCCCGCCAACGCTGCCGGCTTCCTCATCCACAGTGCTGTTCATAAAGCGCGAGATGACGTTGTGGCTGCTTGCCATACGCATAGTGTCCATGGCATGGCATGGAGCGCATTCGGACGGCCTCTAGAGATGCTGACGCAAGATGCTGCATATCTGTACGGCGATGCTCAGGCTGTATATCAGGTCGAACTCCCCCTAATGGCCCTCCTAATGTCATGCTAACATTTTGTAGGACTTTGGAGGCGTTGTGCTCACAGAAGATGAAGGTCGTCGAATTGGGGCCGCCCTCGGTATGTTCGCTGGATACTTCCACTTCGGGGAATTTCTGCTAAGAAAAGAAACCACTCTTTAGGACCAAAGGGCAAGGGGATGATTTTGCAAAATCATGGCCTTCTCACGGTTGGCTCGACGGTCGATGAAGCGTGTTTTCTAATGACCCTTATGGAACGTGCTTGTCAGTGCCAGCTCCTTGCTGAAGCTGCCGCGGCGAACGGTCTCGCGAAAGTTTATATCCCCGACGAAAGCGCAAAATACACTTTCGAAAATTCAAGCGACCCAGAGACACTGTATTGGGAAGGACAGCCGGACCTACAATACGAAGAGTACATGTCAAAAGGCGAACACAAAGGCTAATAAGGATACGAGTGTGTAGAGCTCTTACGGAAGAGGTTGGGTGGCCGAGGCAGAGCGCGGCTGCATATGCAGAGCGCGGCTACGAGAGATTGGACATGGGGCAGAACTTGGAAGGGAAATTAGGATACCTTAAAAGGGGAGTACCATACCCTGAAATGGAAGACCAGAGTCGGATAGGCTTGGAGATTCGGATAGCAATCAAACCGAACCTTGGTGCTCTTGTGAGTGGCCGATGACATATTATCTCGGGTTGGTGTTAATATAGTGCTGCAACATGCACAAACGCCAATACAATTGCCAATGACGTTCCGAGGCAGCGTTTCGCCCAAGCCCCTGCATTATTTTCTTCGTACTGATCATTGCCGAGGAGAATTATTTGAGGGGTTGTGCGCGTGAACGAAAGGTGACTACCGTGTATTCAACGGTTCACTTTGGGGGCCAACTCCTATTCACTTTTCGCTTTCTTCTCCACTTTCCCGCGACTCTGAAGGTTGTTCCACACGAATAACGAACGAAATTCTTAACAACATTCTCAGCGGAGACCACTATCGGTCAAATGGCGACTGCGACAGATTGTGAGGAAACGACCTATACGAGCGCCAAAGGGCTGGAGTTCTCGCTCCATTGCAACCAGGATGCAAAGGACTTGGGCGACATTACCGACGTTGGTGTCACCACCCTGGAAGAATGCCTAGACAAGTGCACCGAATACCCAAAAGCGCTCTGTGGAGCAGCTACCTTCGACTCTAACAAGCTCAAATGCTTCATCAAGAACAAAAATGTTACTGCGCAGGACGTAACTACCCGGGATGGGATGATAATTGGGATCGCGAATGAGGAACAGCTTCAACCGTTGACATCAGAGTGCAGCAACAACGGCAGAAATCAAACAGCTGAGAATGGACTGAAGTTCACCGTCTTTTGCGACCAGGGCGCGCCCGGTCTCAGTTATTGCTCTAATGACGAGCCTGACTGCAAAGCGCATACAGAGACGTTTGAGGAGTGCCTGGACTGGTGTTCAACATTGCATCCATTATGTACTGGTGTTGGATGGGATGGGACTCTGAAGTACGGTTTTCTGAACTGCCATCCTAAAAATTCAACAGCGCAGGCGTTTGATAACACGAGAGTGTCACAAAAAGGGCGTCATGTTGCTAGGGTGGCTCTTGAGATTTCTGGGGAGGAGTGCAGCGCCAACGCCGACGGAACGGTCACCTCCCAAGACCAGGACGTCTTCAAGCTCTCTTGCGACGAGGATCGCTTTGGTGATGATATAAAGGTACAGCATGCCGACTCGTATCAAGATTGTGTTGATCTTTGCGCGCCTGAAGCGCGTTGCCTCGGAGCAGTCTTCGACACTACCATGGTCAATGGTTATGAGAACTGTTATCTCAAATCATCAATTGGGCAGCCCAAGACGGGTCAACCTGGCTTTACCTTTGCCTTGCGGGAGAAATCTTCAAACAGTCCAGGTTCACCCACTACCAATCAGAGTTCACCGTCAGACTCAAACAGCCCGGACTCCACGACTACGTCTAAAGGTCCGGACACACCGATTCAGGAAGATCAGGGTGGGAGTGAAAACAAGGCATGGATAGCTGGGCCTGTCATTGGCGGCATCGCGGCAATCATACTACTACTGGCTGCACTATGGTGGTGGCGTCGGAGGAAAACAGCTGGCCTCGCAAAGGTTTCTTCCGCTGTAGAACCCCCGATAGAAGCAATGTCCAAACCAGCGATCCCGCCGGAAACACGGTACGTGCGGCCATACGAACTAGATTCATCGGCGCCAGTCTTCGAATTAGGCAACGACCGAAAACCAAATCCGAACCCATGATTGATTGGCATCGATTCTGGCTGCGGAATATATCAATAGAGTGCACAGTGGGATTCGGCGGAGGAGTATTAACGTTAATGTAATATTATGTACCTCGATATCCAATTCAACAAATACCACCCGAATGTTGCACGATATAAAGTGAGATAAGATAGTGCATAGCTAGTACAACCTGAAGCCAATCATGACAATGATAACCCATTGCAATAAAGAATTATAGGTGGACCAACATCGGTGGCTATTTCTATCCCACGTGGTACTCTCCAGGGGTGTAGCATACCTCTTAACGGGCTTTGGTGCTTGATTGGGATATAGAGATCTGTCACACTCTACATCACTACAACATTCAAAACACTCAAAATATGCATGATGTCAATGTTCATTCATATATTTACATACAAGTCATCCATTTCTACTTTAATCAAGCTACTGCAACCTGCGCCGGCTGTCCCTTAACCTGTTCCTCGATATTCTTCTCCAGTCCCTGCTTATACCGCTGTGCCCTTCCATACGAGTCCGCATACGCAGATGAGACAGCTTCTTGCACGGTAATAGGCTTGAACTTGGCTGGGTCTCCTGGTGCCTGGCAAGTCGGAATACATTCAACGACGTAATCAGGATTACCGGAAAGGAACACTGGAATAGAGTAGCGCTCTTTGCCGGATTTGTTTATGACGCGATGGACATTGCTCTTGTACTTTTCGTTTGTCCATCGCGCCATCAAGTTGCCAAGGTTTATCACCAGGGCACCTTTGGTGGGTTCGACCTGTCGGATCATCAGTATAAGCGTGAAGAATAAGGAAGTAGAGCCCGCACATCGATCCAAGTTTCCCTTCGCTGATCCCATACTTGGAGTCCGTCGACTTCATCCTGCAACAGCATTGTGATGGCGCCAAAATCAGTGTGAGCTCCAATTCCTCTTGTCAACTTCTCGTCCGCATCCTTGGGTTGACTTGGGTAATGTAAGAGCCTCATTGTGGCGACGGCGCCATCCATGAATTGAGCGAAGAAATCCTCTTTGAGATCTAGGGAAAGTGCCAAAACTCTTAATAAGTCTGCTGCAAGTCGTCGTGTGTGCTCGTAGTAATCCATGGTCCCAGTCTTGAAAAACTCCAGTTCATCACCCAAGCCCTCTGGCCATTGGTTCGGTCCACTGTTGAGTTTCTTCTCTTTGAAATACGGATGGGTGACAGGGATTTCGTCGCCGATATAGAAACCTTCTTTCAGTTCTGGCTGTGTGCCTTCTTCAAGAATTTGGGATCTCAGCATTTCGTATCCTCGATTCCAGGTGTTGTTGAGTTTTGAGACTTTGTCCTTCTCTTCTTGAGGTAGTGCGAAGAGACTTTTCGCACATTTCAATGCTACTTGTTGCTGCTTGAGAGGTACTGTGTGGTTGATGATCTGAAAGAAGCCATTGTACAGGCAGCTCTCGCGGACCTGGTCTACAACATTTTGCTTGGCGGCTGCATCGTCTGAATAGAATCCTGTACGTCATATCGTTAGCGCGAAATTGAGACCTGAGATTATACACCATGCGCACCGGAGAAGTCAATGATAGGAATCTTGAGGTCCGACATAGCTGTGTGCTTCACTGAGCCTAGATTTGGTTTCGCTTCGAAGCTAGTCGATTAAAAAACGATACTCAGTCGCGATGAATGTTGTTGATGCTAAAGGAAGTCAAATATATCGTATTGTTCATCAGTTGACGTTGTTGGAATAGAGTCACTTTTCTACTTACTACTTACTTAATCGAACCGAGTTCCGCCGACTCTGAGGAGAGGGGCGCAAGAGTGGGGGAACATGACACCTCGTGACTGCCAGCTCCATACTCAGTTGATAAGATGGGGAAACGATGTCAGAGCGATAGTGGCTGGKTTCATAGCGGTGCGGATCCGAATGCAGAAACAGTGGCGGGCGTCGGGCTACTCCACTAGACTAGAGTCTAGAGAATGCGGGGAAAATGGCGAACGATGCTTATTCGGCCCGACCTAGCTACCTGTGACATTCAGTATTGATGGTGTCAATTTTAGGATCTAGAGACGATGTTGTTATTACTGCGTTAGTCTATTACAGCATGATGTAGATAATAAAGCATTATGATGATTTTATTCACTCCGGCAAAAGTACGGACCCAGTGCTCTCCATCGGGCCATTTTTTGTAACTCTACGAACCTTCTACACGAACTCAAGACATCATACCTCAATATTTTCACAGAATGTGGAAAATCCTCAATCCATGGGCAGGCATTTCACCAACAAAGCCTGAGCCTGCACGAGGCCTCCCTGCATCATGGTATAGAAATGCAAGCATGTACGAGCTTGAACGACGAGCCATCTTCTCCCGAAAATGGATCCTCGTCACCCATACAATTCGTTTCGGGAAACTTGGTGACTTCCTCTCCTTCAAATATGCTGGGTTTTCTTTTTTTCTCATTCGCGACAAGGATAATAATATCAACGGCTTTCATAATGCTTGCAGACATCGCGCTTTTCCGGTCGTCCAAACGCGCGAAGGAACGGCGAAAGTTCTCAGCTGTCGATATCATGGGTGGTCTTATGGGCTCCAAGGAAACTTGGCTAAAGCACCGAGATTCGAGCAAGTGGAAGGCTTCGATAAATCTCAGCATGGTCTTTTTCCTATCCATGTTCACATCGATAAGGTTGGCTTTGTATGGGTAAACCTACAGGCTGGAGAGCCTGATGTTAGATGGAGTAGCGAGTTTGATGGCGCGGACGAAAAGCCACAGTTGAAGGAATTCGACTTCAATGGCGAATTCGAATTCGACCATGTATGGGACATGGAGGTGGATGCGAACTGGAAGGGATTGATCGAAAATTACAATGAGTGTTACCACTGCCCGACTTCTCATGCGCTGATCGCAGGGGTATCAGATCTTACAAGATATCGTGTTGAGCCATCTAACGGTTGTCTGGAACACACAATCGTCAATAAGAATATGGGAGACAATCGATTCCGGCGATCAATCACCTTCTTTCCACCTTGCACATCAGTCACAGTTACGTTAGTCACTTCCAACCCCTCTCGCTGAAATCACAAGTAACTGAGAGATCATTTTTAGTGAACACTTTTTCTATATTCAACGCATGATTCCCGTCTCTCCCACAAAGAGCAGAGTAGAGAACGAGGTCTATAGACATCGCAATGCTACAGACAAAGAATTCAGTGATCTATGCGCCTTTTACAAGCAAGTATTAGAGGAAGATAAGATGCTCTGTAATGGAGCCCAGCAAAACTTGAGCACAGGCGTGTACATCAATGGAGAGTTTCATCCGGAGAAGGAGAGGGTAAGTGTTTGAAAGCAAAATCGCGGACGTCAACCTCTTTAATAATACAATACACAGGGCCCTCTCCATTTCCAAGCTTCGGTCAAGAAAGACCTAATGGAGCATCGAAAGAGAGAAGAGAAACTGGGCGGAGTGGAAATATGGCCGGCAAGACCAAAAGTACTCGGTGAGATGGCGACGAGCAAGCTGTTAGACGAAGAGACTTTTGCCTGTAAACTCGAGGCAGAGAGTTGTGTGCTACGGTCGGAGTTAGCTTGGTAGAAACAATACTCATAGTCTTTAGTGCGAAATACAAGCTAGCTTACTACATCGGATGATCTCAATCAGTCTAGCCCCAATTCTATGAATAATAGATGCTGTTGAATGGACTACCTCTCATGTGAACGATTGATAGCTTGTGACTAGTCACTGTGTACTTGCGTACGAGGGGTATCTTTCGATAGGTAATTAATTGATTGCTTCCTATCTATAGAGGAAAGGGGTAACTATTAATGCTAAAACACGGCACTATGCGTAGTCACATAAGAAGTCATGTGATATCTAGTATTAACTAAACTACTACGTATAGACACTAGTAATTCTTTCTTTTTAGTTAATACCTACCTACGTATAGTGTCTCTCTATCCTATAGTGTAGATCTAATTACGTACGTTAATCCTACGTACGTTAATTCCTATCTCCCCGCCTATTCTCTACCTCACTATACTACTTATCTACTTAGGGGTGTAAATAGTTAATCTATAAATAAGGGAAACTTATAGGTAGTAGAAGTAGCTAGTATTATATAGTGTAGCCTTTCTCCTAGTATAGTATACCCTATTATAGAGCTGCTAGAAGGCGTGCTATTAGGTATTATAAGGTAGGTAGTAGTGAGTTATAATCTAGTAACTCCTAGTTAGCTTAATTAGCTATTTATACTAGCTAGGTCTATGTAAGATTACTTAATCTCCTTATGCCTTATAGTTCTTAATAAGTTCGTATAGAGGCGTTATATTATAAGGCTAGAAAGTAGTAACTACTAGGTGAGTTATATAGTGAGCGCTAAGTAGTAGCTAATTAGGTATAAAGCTAGGCCTAGTACTCACTCTTAACCCTCTCTCTTTTAACTTATTAGTCCTCTCTTTATAGTATATAATTACGCCTTTCTTTTACTCTATTTCTACTATTTAAGCCTATTCCTATGTTTATATAGTGCTAACTTTAGTGTAGATTTAAATTTAAGTCTAAATCTAATCTAAATCTAATCTAAATCTAATTTATATAATTATAATAGCTCTTACTCCTACTACTAGTAGTTAAATCACCTATCTTAGCTAGCTTATTATTACTCCTAGCCCTCCTAGTAAAATCTACTTAATATTACTAACTAGCTAAGATACTAATCATGCGTTTCTTTAAAGTATTTATATTAATATAAGTCCTTTTATAGTCTTTTATGTTTTTTATGTAGTATACTAATTATTAATTCTAGGCTAAAGAAACTTAAATAGTTACGCTACTCTCTAGAGATATTAATATTATCCTAGCTACTAGCACTAACGTATAAGAGTAGGTTACTAAAGTTATTTATTAAGAGGGATACTTCTATATAATCCTAGTATAATCTTATAGTATAATTACTAATGTCCTATACCCTTATTACTATAAGAGTAGTAGCTTTCTATTTAAAGAATACTATATTCTATTAGGCTTCTAGAGTAAGGCGTACGCTACTTATATCTAGTAATTATATAGATCTAAGTGTGAATATCACACTTAAGTAATCTTATAGTGTGTGTAGAGTGTTTATATAGGTTTCCTTTTATTTTTCTTTTATTTTCTTAGATGTATATAGATAGGAAATAAAATCTCTACTCTTCTCTCTTAATTTATGCTTCTAAATATGTAAAATATGTGTGTGTGTAGATAAAGATATAGAAATAAGATAAATAAGTATGCGTATAAAGAATATAAATAAAATATCTTAGTCTTTTTAAGTATAGTTTAGTTTAGTTATCTCTCTATATAGGCTCTAGTTATTTAATAAAAGCTTTAACTCTAATTTATATATAGTTTATTAAAATAAGCTATTTAAGAGCTTAATTTAGCTTCTTCTTAGTTATTACATCTATAGAGTTATCACTACTATTAATCTAGTAAACTTTACTAATCTCTCGCCTCTTATATAATTCTTAAAGTAATATAATATTAATTATAAGTCTCTTCTTATTAGTTATACTAAGTTTAATAAAGCATTAATATAGAGACCTTAAATCTATATAGATGATAAGTAGTAGAGGTAGAATCTATAGGTTACGTATAATCTACTAGATTATTATGCCTAGTATAATAGCACTATTAAATCCTATAACTATACTATATAGCTTACTTACTAAAACGCTTTTTATAACTCTCTTATACTTTATAGAGTTCTAGTGTATAATATTACTATATATTTTAAAGTTTTCRCTATCTCCTATATAATCCTTAGTTATAATTATAATAAGGAAGCTAAGCTAAGAGCTTAGGTCCTTATTATTAGTAAATAATCTATTAGTRAAGATAAATAGCTTTATATAGTTAAGYTAGATAGGTATATAAGTAATACCTCTCTATARGTTATCTATTTACTACTATAGTTATACGTTAAGAGCTTTAATATCTTTAGGCGATAGCTCTATAGTTTACGTAGTAGTTAAGAGATTAAACGCTACCTCTAGTTAATAAACTAAGGTAATATAGGCGCCTCTAGCTTATTATTTAACGTATTCTTAGGCTGCGTTAATTCTTTATAAGTTAATTATGTAGAGAGTCTTCCTTTATCTTTTTTAGAGTATTATAATCCTATCTTATACGTACGTAATCTTAGCACTATTAAATTTAACTAGTTAATTCTCTATAAAGATAGTTTTAAGCTTTATATAGAACCTAGCTTAGTATAGTTACTTTTCYTCTCTCTCTAAGAATAAAAGAGTAATAATACTAAGCGTATTATTAGTTTAGAGACTAGTAATGCTAAAGTCCTATTAGCCTTTATGCGTAATTAATAAGTATAAGTTATATAAGGATACTTTTATCCTAAGCTTCTCTAAGTAGTGCTTATAGTACGTTTTAAACTAATATAGCCCTAATTCTACTATACTATAGAGTAGTTATATAATCTTAAAGACTATTCCTATTAGAAACTACTTTTAGAGCTCCTTTAGTAGCTAGGCGTATAGCGTGCGGAGAAGCTTATCTTTAGATTATATATACGCCTACGTGATATCTCTAAGCTTATATTACATTCTATATAAATTAATTAGTGTAGCTCTAATTACTAGTATTAAGCGTTAGCTTATCCTCTAGATAGTAGGTAACTATATAAGAATCTCCTCTTTCTCCTTATCTAAATAGCCTATAAATATAAGCCTTAATTTCTTATATAGCCTTATATTCTTCTCTTTCACCTCTTATATAAAGTGTAGGTTAAATATATAGCCTTTATACTAGAGAGGATTATACGCGGTTACTTTAAAGGTTCTATTAGCTATTAGAGCTTTAAACTCTATGTAATTAGATTCTTTAAATAGTGCTCTAGGTGTTATAATAACACTATCTTACTAGAGCTTAATAGCTAGAGTAAAATTATCCTTTTCCTTCTATATAAGAAAGGCCTACGTATAAGTTTAATAAGTAGATTATCTCTAAGCTAGCTTATCYTATATAAGTAGTAGAGGCTTAGGTAATAGATATTTACGTAGCCTACTACRCTTCTTCTTTAGTGTCTATTACTCTAGTTATATAAGAGCTTCTTTAGGTAGTAGGTATTTACGTAGCCTTCTAAGCTTCCTACGCTATAGAGGCTTAAGCTATATAAGAGTTAATCTATCTAGAGGCTCTCTAGAATCCTAAGTTAAATTCTTCTATAGGCGTCTTTATTTCYTAGGCTTCTAAAGCTTAATCTATATAAGATCTAGTTTATCTAGGTCCTCTTATTCTTAATTTTCGTCCTTTTCYCTTATTCTTAGCTTATATAGCTCCTTAGGCTAGTTATACTACTTAATTTATATATAATAGAGGCTCACTAGACTATTTTCTAGCTCTAAGATAACGTCTCTATTATTAAAGTCTTTAATTTTATATAGGCCTATCTATCCTTTCTTTTCTCTCTAAGTAAGCACCTTAGTGCTAATTAGAAGATTTAGGACGTTATATAATAGGCTATTATAGATGTTAATAGCTTAGTTAATATCTACCTTTACTCTTTTAGCCTTAATTACTCTTATAGCCTTACGTATAGTATTAGCTCTTAAGATAATATCTACTAAAGGTAGTAAGTTAGTATTAATCTTTAAGTAAGTACTAAACACTAAGAGAGTAGGTATAATGCTATGTAAGCTAGTAGTATTATTTAGCGCCTTTACTACTATTTAAAGGATAGATTCGTCGCTTATATAACTATCTAATTTAGCTCTAAGAATATTATAAGCTCTTCTTAGAGGTGCGTGTACATGTTTAACCTTTCCTACTACCTAATATACCTCTATAGGTATTTAGTAGTAGTCCGCACTAATAATCTTCGCATAGTTCCTAAACTTATTAGAAGCGAAGTTAGTTCCTAGGTCGTATATAATATTATTAGGTAGGCCTAAGTACGTGTTAATCTAGTATTTATAGAGTACTTCTTAGGTATCTTATGTAGATAGAGAATTAAGGAAAGTAGCTACCTAGAAAGAAGTATCTATATTAATTACGTATAGAACGTCTCTCCTACCTATCTATATAACGTTAATAATAATCTTATAGTTAAAGTATGTATTATCYTTAATTATAAACTTAAATTAGCTTAGTGTAGGTCTATAGAGTTAATAGAAATAGTAGAACTTCTTAATCTATTCTAGTACTTTAGTATTAACTATATAGCTAGCGTTTAATAGTAATCTATATAGGCGCTCTATATAAGAGTGTCTAAATCACCTATAGATTATGTAGAGCTATAATTCTATAAAGAATAATATAGCGTCTTCTTTATTAACGTTAAAGAATAAGTGTCTCTATTTACGTATAATAGAGATTATAGTATTATCTTTCTATACTATTTAGTTTATAATATTATTAAAATAGACTCTAAAGTTATTAGTATTAGTAAGAGAGAATAGAAATAGTATTAGCGTATTAAAGATATAGTAGGTGACTATACTAATAGGATTCTTAATATGTATAGTGCCTATAGATCCTTAGAGATCCTAGCTACTAAAGCTAATATTAGTCTTACCTAGCGTCTAATTAATCACTATTTAAAGATTATCTTATAGGTAAGCCTTAAGCTAAGCTTTACCTATAGTAGATATCTATACGGCGCTAGTATCCTATAGTTCACCTTAGTATATTATATAGTAGCGGCTATTAAGTATAAATTAATCTACTTACTTATCTATTTCTATTCTATAGATATCTTCACTAGTTATATAGTAAAAAAATATAGAGAAAGTAAGGTAGTTAATAGCTTCCTCACCTTCTTTAAAGTCGTCGTTATAGCTATTATCTTTATTATATAGAACGACAGCGTTCTTATAATTTAGTTAGCCTTTAAAATCTATAATATACGCTATAACTACGTTATTTAATAGAGATTTATTATAGAAATCTTTATATAAGCTAATATATTACTATTTAGCTCTTATATAGTCTATATAAGAATAGTTTATTAACTAATAACCTTCTTTATAGCATATAAAATACTTCTTCTTACGTGTATCTCTTCTTTAAGAGCTACGTATAGCTTATATAGTAAATAGGCAGTAGCTTTATTAGAAGTTTAAGAGTCTTATACGTAAGGTAAAGTTATATCTCTAATCTATATAATAGCTCTTAGGTAGCTCTTATAGATACGCGTTTATTTAGTAGTCTATAGATATCTATAAGGCTAAGCGTAGGTCACTAAAGAGTCCTTCACACGTTAGTTTAACTAAGAATATAGCTTACTTAAGCTTAGGCTATCTTTAGTAGGCTTATATAACTACTATATAGAGTAGTATCTTACTTTAAAACTACGTACTAAGTGCTCTTTAAGTAAGTGTAAATTTATTAATTATAATCTCTAGGGCTTTATATAGAGTCTTTTCACTATTCTCCTACCTATAGTATGTGAATAACATAGTAGTCTAATCTATCTAGTATTAGTTATAATTAACTATTATATTAAAATATTAATTAAGTTACTTATATAGAAACTTCTACGTACGGCTAGGGCCTATATTATGCATGTAATAGAAGCTCACACGGCCTTCTAGGATGTCTAGAAAGATATTAGCATATTAAGACTTATAGATATTAAGGCGGCGGCATAGCTTAATAAAAATCTTTATTTTATCTACTAGGATATTATATAGTTTACTAGTGTAGTTATTCTCTCTCTTCTATGCCTTCTAGAATAGAATTAGCTTCTCTAGTTAGACTCTCTTACTAGTAAATTCCTATATAGGTAGAAGTACGTATAGGTCTTATAAGATCTACTATAGAAGAAGTAGAGGAAGTAGAGCATGCGGCTTATATAGTAGTTATACTAAAAACTAGCTCTTAATATTTAAAAGCGTTTATATAAGAAGTGTTTAAGAAGGTGTTTATATAAGAGGTAGCTACTTATAAGTTATTAGTGTTACTCTTAAGGTTAGTTTACGTAATAGCTAATAGCTAGAGGAGGTAGAACTTTCTCTCCCTATTACGTATAGTTATTTAATAGATAGATGTGACTAGAGATCTTCTATATAGAGTAGGATTAGTACTAGAGGCCTAATAGTATATCTCTATTAAGATATATTATATAGCTTCTTATACTATGTAGCTCTTTTAGAGGATACTAGATATATGCCCTTACTAGCTAGGATACTAAGTAGTTCTCTAGTTATTATATAAGAAAGGGATTTAAAATAATCTACTTCCTATCTATTAAAATCCTTAATAAATAAGTAGGTAAATTTATCTCCTATAAAGCTTATTATATAGAAGTCTACTAAGACACATCTAGTATATAAAGCTAGCTAGATAGCTATAAGATTTAACTCTAGATTAATCTTATCTATCTAGTATTATAGCCTTATCTCCTTCTAAAGTGTTCCTTCTCTTATATTTATATCCTTCGTAAGTTATTCGTATAAGTATATCTCTTTAGGCGTAGGGTGTTAGCTTAGAGATTTATTTAGTAGTAGTAAGAGAGTACTCTCTTTCTAGCTTAAACTTTTAGCTATTATTAATTATCTATTATATTTACGTTTATTTAATAAGTATAGAGTTTTATAGAGTTACTACTAGCTTATTTATATAGCTCATTTTCTTATGTAATTATACACTATTACGTTCTTCTTTATATAAGGATCTATACACGTGTAGAGAAGAATTTAATCTCTAATTCTAGAAGATCTACACACTAGTTTTAGTATAATATAGAGGGCTTACTTCTTATAGGCCTAGGCTCCGTCTTTACTCTTACTAATTTATAAGTATTAAGAGGTTAGCATCCCGCTATCTAATTAATTCACTAATTAGTGTTAAATAGACTACCTCTCATGTGAATAATTAATAGCTTGTGACTAGTCACTATGTACTTGCGTATGAGGGGTATCTTTTAATAGGTAATTGATTGATTGCTTCCTATCTACAGAGGAAAGGGGTAACTATCAATGCTGAAACACGGCACCGTGCGTAGTCACATGAGAAGTCATGTGATATCTGGTATCAACCAAACTGCTGCGTACGGACAGATGCCTAATATTGAAACCTGTGGAGGTCGCGTCTCGACCCCAGCCACAAAATGATTGAAGAGTGGGGGGAGATTTGAAATCATGGAGATGCTGGGAGACAGCTGATTGTCACGTCGTCTCTATGCCGGCCAAGGTGGAGAACATTGTCAGCTGATCTGCCTCCTACCTATTGAATGGCTGCATACATCCCATTATCGGGTACTACACATTTCAGCAAAATCAGCCTTGTTCGATCAAATGCCCATGCCAATGTGAAGCTATCTCTTTGAGCGTAATTATTATCAACACTGGCACTCTCATCACGGCATATTCTCATCACTAGCAATCCTACACCATCCTTCAGGCTATCGCAGAGTTCAATTTGATAAATCATCGAATAATCATGAGCGCAGAGGCCCACTTACATACACCGCACACCAATGGAGTCGCGAACGGTACTGGAGTGACGCTATCGAATGGAAATCACATCAACACGGTTAATGGTATTGACCCAGATAATACATGCGATGTGTGTGTTGTTGGCGCCGGACCTGCTGGTCTTATGCTTGCCAGCGTTCTCACCAGACTCGGCTTGAAACCCACAATCCTTGACGAAAGGCCAGATCAAACAAGTGCTGGACGTGCGGACGGCATCCAACCAAAGACTATTGAAACTTTCCGTATGATGCGCCTGGGTGATGAGCTAATTCGACTGGGAAAGAGGATATACGATATCTGCATCTGGCGCGGAGGTGAGAACGAACCAGTCAAGAGAGTAGACCGAGAGACCCACTACCCCGATGATGCAGTGGATGTTTTAGAGCCATATATTCTTTTGGTTCACCAAGGCATGATTGAAGATGTCTTTATCCAAGATATCAGAAAGAAAGGCATCGAGGTTAGGAGAAATCACCGATTCAAGAAGTTCGATTTGAATCCCAGTAATGACAAGAACATGCAATACCCCGTCACGGTAGAGGCCGATTTCAGCTCTACACAAACAGTAGCAGAGCCCATACATGCTGCTTACATCGTCGGATGTGACGGGGCACATTCAAGTGTACGGGACTTGATCCCAGATGCCCATGTACCCCCAAATGCTGGTACTAGCGTCTGGGGAGTCTTGGATGGCGAACTTGAAACCGACTTTCCCGACATATGGAGCAAAACTATAATCTTCTCAGAGAAGTTCGGGTCCATTCTCGTCGTTCCTCGGGAGCGTAACATGACTCGGTTCTACATCGAGATGAAGCAAAGCACAGGCACACGCGGACTGGGCGAGGAGTTCGTGATGCAGCGCGCAAAGGAGATTTTGAGCCCTTACAAAGTGGAATGGAAGTCCGTGGAGTGGTTTGGGCGATACCAAGTTGCACAGAGGGTTGCTGGCAAATTTGTTGATTCGGAATTGCGCGCTTTTATCGCCGGCGATGCTAGCCACGCTCATTCGCCCAAGGCCGCCCAGGGAATGAACACGAGTGTTCATGACTCTTGGAATCTAGGTTGGAAGTTGAATCTTGCGAGACGAGGTTTAGCCAAGCCTATCCTACTACAGACGTATGAAGAGGAGCGTCAGAAGATTGCTCGGGATTTGATCGAATTCGACTTGGAGCATGCCAACCAGATCGCGGCCGGCGACGCAAAAGCGCTGGCAGACAACTTCCAGAAGAATGTTCGTTTCATCTCCGGAGTCGGTGCCGAGTACGCAGTCAACATTCTGAATCAAGGAGACGAGAAATTACTGGCTAGAGGAGGAGCAGCAAGGCCCGGCTGCACTATGCCTCCATCCAAGGTCACTCGTTATATCGATGCGAACCCCGTCGACCTTCAGTTGGATATACCAATGCTGGGACAATTCAGAACCTATGTATTCGTTCCAGATCTTACCTCCGTCTCTCAGCAAAACTTCCTGGCGACCCTCAGCGATTCAATCCTCGAATCCTCAACATTCATCAGTCAGTCGACCGCAAAAGCAGTTCAATCATACTCGTCGAAGCCTCTATCAGCCTCTGCAGAAGATGCGTACGATCTTCCCGGGAAATATATTCAGACTAGCCCCTTATACACCTTTGGGTTAATCAGTAAGTAAACCATAGTTTATCTTTGCACTGGACCTTAGCTAACACCTACAAAAGCGAGCACTAACAAATCACTCTTCGAAATCTCAAATCTGCCTACACTTTTCTCGAAGAATTCCTGGACCGTCTACCTTGATGACGTTGCAAGACTAGATACTAGGAGGCAAGGTTGCGCGGAGAAGTGGTTCGGTGGCAATCTCACTGATGAAGTGGTAATCACCAACGTCAGACCTGATGGCTACGTTGGATCCATCCGGAGGTGGAGTGTAGGTGGATCAGAGACCGGAAGAGAAGCTGCGCAATGGTTAGATGATTACTATGGCGGGTTCCTACAGGTTTAGCTTGCACTGAGGTCATTCTAAGCATATAGATTGGCCTTCGGTGATGGTTCCCAGCTTAGACAAATTCTGTTCGAGTTCTGACCGCCGAGGCCGGCTACTTATGGGCCACGATCCTTTCATGAAACAAAGTATATGTACATAGGAACTTTTGTTGCGAGGTTTTCCTCATATTTAATCATCGAGCTTCTATTACTAAATCATTGTCCTTCTCTTACAAGTACAGGCTGTTTCTTCAATTCGCGCCTCACAAGGGCCGTTCTATGGCAACTAAGCACAGAGACAACGTCTTCATTTTCATATAATGGATTACTTTTCATAAAAGTACAACTCATTCCTCTCCCCACTCTTGATGAGCTCGAATGCATTCCTTGCGTGAGCAGCCAATTAGAGAGTCTCTAAAAGGGCCGGCCGACATGAACCGCTTGGCCCACCTTCCCCATATTAAACGATAGGATTCGCCGCGGAGCTATCCGTCGCAAATATTATCTTGTTTGTGTTAAGCTCCGAGGAAGTATGGCTAGCTCCCTTTGGAGATGATTTGCACATCGGTTTTCTCCATTATGGTCAATGCGACGAATCCCGCCTTGAGTGGGATCGAAGAGGAAAGACCTATTACCTTATGCAAAATGTGAATAGCAAGTCACACAAAGTGACACATGTCCAAAGAAGCGCGTTCAGCAAGTTCAATGAAGATGAAGCAATATTCACTAATTGGGATAATTGTAGAATGTAACAAAGATGTCTATACATGCTCCCAATTGTTGAGCAGCGCAACTACAATGCAGAAGCCTCCTCCCTGCCTTATGGTACCAACTAAGACCCCCGAGTCTCCCACCCCATTCTCCCAAAGCTACGGTTACCTTAGGTGAAGAACCTCCAGTCAGGAGATTTCTCTCCGTCACCTAGTCTACTTGTATCAATGTCCTCGGCCCTGAGATCTACACCTTGTTCCCGGTTTCTTCGCTGGTTCTCCCATTTCATATACAAGCCAAGCCACAGCGTGAAGCAGATGCAGACGAAGTTGCAGCAGCATGTAGCGATAAGTGTAGGAACATACCTAAGTCAAATCTTGTTAGCACAGCTTTTATAGTTGTCTTTGGTTTCACATCTTACCCTGGTGCGTACTCCACCCTAAAGGTCGCAGCCGATATGATTCCGCCCAAATTTCCCAATCCAACAAGAAGGCCAGTCGTCGCAGCCCTCGAATTTTCTTCAAGATTGTTGTTGTTATGCCACGAGTGAACAAGACAACTAGGAATGTAAGCCCCACCTGCCATGAGGAAACAGGCGAAGTAGGCAATGCCATTTTTCTCCAGCGCGTCGATAGATGCCAGAATGATCATTCCGACAAGCGAGAGCGTCAAAGAGAAGACGATGTGGTATGTTCGTTCGCGGAAGTAATCAGATGACTTTGCAACGCAGAGCAAGATCACGAATCCAACGCTATTGGGGGCGACCGTCCAGAGGTTTGTCTTGACGACAGAATATCCCAATCGCTGGACAATCTGTGGGAGGAAGTTACTTGTCGTAGCGAATGCCACGGGATAGGTGAATGAGATGATACACCACAAAGGGAATTTCCAATTTCCCCAAGTTGCAAAGCATGCTTTCAGGTCGAACTCAGTGTCGACTGTTTTCGAAGAATCTCGGAGGGATCTTGCTCTCGCTGCCGCCTTCTCGGAGTCGTTGAGGAACCAGGCTGTTGCTGGTTGGCTGGGCAGCCAAAAGTAGGCAATCACACCAACCACAACAGTCAAGGCACCCTCGATGATGAATAACCACATCCAGCCTTTGACACTCACGTGTTTGATCTGGAAAACACCATATGAGATGAGCCCGCTGAAGGCAGCGGCTAGGAGAGCACTGCCGAAGAAGAGCGCAAGACGGAAACCGAGTTCAGCGCGAGTGTAGAAGAGTGTGAGATAGAATACCGTTCCAGCGAAGAAACCAGCCTCAAACACGCTGTGAGGATTCGAGTTAGTTTGGCATTACGAATTAAGAATAAGGGAGAACTTACGCAAGGATCAGTCGAATGGCAAGCATACCACCGAAGTTTCGAGCACCACACTGGATAAGAGCCATTGATCCCCAACCAACCATCACTAGCAAACAAAAGTTGTCAACAATGGCCTAATATTCCTACGCGCAGAGCCATGAACTTACATGTCGAGAGCATCGTTTTTCCAGAAAACTTCTTAGTGAGAAGATTTAGCGGTAGGTCACAGATTCCAAAAGGTACGTAGAACAGCAAGATCAACAGGGAATATTGGTTTCCCGTGAAATTCATGTCGACATCCATTCCATCGGTTTTCGCATTTCCCAGGTTGCTTCTGTCGACGGCGTTGAAGAAGTACATCAATGACATGAATGGAAGTAGATAGGTGTCAAGTTTGCGAACTGCCCGTTGACGTTGATCAGATAATCATCCAAAAGTCGAATCTGATCAGGAATAGATACTAACCGTAAGATCGTTCGGCCTGCGCGTCGATGTGAAGCCCCACGTCGCCATTCTCGACGCTACGAGCATCAAGTGGATCTTTCATGACTTTCTCCGACATATCGAAATTATTACCAAAAACAACTAAAATCGAGTCTGGAAGTGTTGCGCAAGGGGCATGAGCGACACGAATCCATATACAACAAGTTCCTTATTTATAAACAATTTTGATTAATCCGGAGAAGTGACTTATCACCCCGCACTTCGATAACACGGATAACATTATACACCAAAACCAGCCAAAAGTTAAAACAGGGTCTTGGTGTTCAGCCATGTACTGACTACAACCGCAATCTGGGTCACGTATTGGGTGGCACTCAGGCACGCGGTCCCCAACATAGCAGGATCTGCCCCCACTCTTGCATTTCCACATACACAACCGCAGATGGGTGTATGATACACGAGCAACACTAAATTAGCTGTCAAGCGCGCTGATCAGCCGACTTCGCCTAATCTCTTGTACATACGTTGTTATTGTGCGGCTTTCTCCATAATCGGAATAATGTAATGGATCTTGGTTTGATGTGGCTTGTATACTGCGGCTGGGAAGAATGGAATTGAAGGAAAGTATTGTTATCGTAGCCTGATACGTTATCTGAACCGGCGAATATCGCTACATTCTGAATGATGTACCAAATGCCCAATGTGCCGTAATCCATCCCTATCTAGCATTATCATTCTCCGTCCAAAGGAAGAGTTTTCGAAACGCCCTTTTGTGACAAACAATGGTTCGCCAACTTCCATAGCTAGAGAAACACCTTAAACATTGTCACGCTTCACCTTTGACTTCATAAAAGCCCGCAACTTTCCAAACACACTCATATCATCATGCTCATGTGACGCTTCATACGCATCAATCGCCGGAGCATCCCACACAAGATCCACCATCGCAGCCGGAATCACCTTCGTCTTCTTAATCAACTTCCAACCAATATACAAAATGATCGTAACAAAGATCATGCAATAGTAGATGAAGAAAGTTCCGATTGTGAAGTTTCCGGGAAGGAAGACTGTGTATCCGTAGGTGAATACGATCATGATCATGAATGTGAGACCGAACCATGCGCAGTATGGTTGGAACCAACCCTTGTATGGTAGTTTGTTGCGGTCGAAGTTTTGCTTTTTCATGGCTCGGTAGAAGAATATGTAGACGAGGGCCATGCCGATGAAACTGCGACGTTGATGTTAGTGATCGGCAATTGTAAAATTGGAAGGGCCTTCTTCACTCACTTGATTATTTGACCGGCTGTCACCAGATTTGTCATCCTGTAGGGTTGTTAGTGATTGTTCAAGGATCGGAACTATTCAAGTCAACAAAGACAAAACATACCAGTCTACAACCTGTGCAGCGTTATCCCCAAGAGTTAGAAGTGATAAGAATGGGAAAGCCATTGTGATGCAGAAACAATAGATCGGTACACCTTTCTTGGTGCATCGTCTGAGGAACTTTGGGGCATGTCCATCGAGTGCTAGTGAATATAGCGTCCTTGTTGCAATGAACACATACGAGTTACCAGCAGAGAATATACTAGTAACAAGTAGAGCATTCGTGATATGAGGTAACACTCCGATGCCTAGGTTCTGCATCGCAACGACGTAGGGACTGGCCGCGCCAGTTCCAGAGCCGCCTTCGTCGCCAGAATAGATTGCTGTGAGTGTAGGGTCATTAGAAGGCACAACGATGCCTACTGCAAATGCACCTCCAATAAAGAAGAATGCGAATCTCCAGTATATCGTCTTAAAGGCCTTTTTCATCGTCTTCCGAGGGTGCTTCACCTCAGCTGCGACCATAGCACAGTACTCTGGTCCGATCATGATGAAGACCGCGCGCCATAATCCTGAAAGGAAGCCTTCAAATCTACCCAACGCTCCAGTCGTTATGTATTCAAGGAAAGGCCCCTGTTTATACATGTCAGCATGTGAATACTTTACTTCAAATGATGGAACTTGCTGGTGTCCTCCAGTGCCGGAAGCCGTACGCATCCCGCTGAGGATTCCCACCAACCATAGTGATAAACGTGAACGCAAACAACATCAATATCAAGATAACCTCTGGAATGAATATCATCAGCGTTTATCCTTCTATGGCTGGTTTTTGGGGGGCACTTACTTCCTATCGCCAACCAGAACTCGGTTTCACCATACTTTTGTACAGCAAAGATGTTGATGATGCTGGAACCTGTCAGACGTGTTCAAAAAAAGATGTTCTGTATGCATACCCATATAACACAATGCATCCAACACAGATCGCTGCAGGAGGAATATCATCGCTCCAGAACGTCAGGACGAGGTTAAGTGCGCTGATTTCGAAAGGGATGAAAGCGGCTTCGTAGAGGAAGAAATTCCATCCAAGGGCAAACCCCAGAGAGTCGTCCACCCAGTGACTTGCCATCCGTATCCAGCCTCCGCTCACTGGCATATACACTGACATCTCGGCCATACAGTTATTGCAAGCTGCTAGGAAGAGCGAATAAATGATGAAACCCAGAAGCAAACTGCCAGGGCCAGCGCTCATCAGACCAGTGGCGATGGTGACAAAAAGAGCTGTACCGATGGCACCGCCTATTACCATCAATTGAACTTGTCGCCAGTTGAGGTTTCTTGATAGGTGATTGAATTCAACCACGGTGCCGGCTTGCCCGGTATTGCTGCTTGAGTCTGTCGGTGCATGATCGATATGGGTGACCCCCTTTTCATCGGGCTTCGCAGATTTCGAATCCATCGTGTCCTACGATCGTGAATCGAATACGATGAGTGACAAGACAAGAGTTTGTGGCTGAAAGATAGCGCAGAAGGGGCGTCGTTCGGAAAAAGTAACAGACGAGAACAACTCGCAACGAAACTTGTCAATCTGTGGAAGTCGTGACCACAAACTTGGTTTTATTCCATTGGATCTTAGAGGCTCCGTGCGTTGGCCAATGATGCATGTTCGTTATGAATCATATCCGCCGCTATCCCCAATCTCCAGCTTTGGATAGATACCCGAGCGCCGCGTCCACCAGGCAGGCCAGCCTCCCCCATTTCTAACCCCCACTTTCAGCTTCCCCATCTTTTGTATATTGCGGGGATTAGTGCTGACATGGTTGATATGCGGTGATCAGTGTTGTATGATGGATACCCATGTTTTGATTGTTCGGATGATAACGGCTGAGGGTAAAGATTGTGGTATCATAGACACGACGTGAAATAGACCTTCCAATTCGGAAACACGATAAACCCCATTGTAAGATGTAAGAGGGACAGGTTGGGTGCATAAAAAATGGTGCTCGGTGATACTCCTATCTAAAGCGGGGAAAATGAGGGGTTTCCAACCAACCAGAGGTCTTAAATTTCAACGGACCCCATTTCCTCTTCTAGCTTAATTATAGGACGGTTTGAGGAATGAGCTAGCATATTTGATTCAACCCGCTATGCACGCCTTGTTATATGTGGAGTAATCCATTAAAGCCAACGTGTATCCAACAAAACCCAAGAACTCTGGACTCTGCCACTTCACTATGTGGATACGATAGGCCAGCCTCAATCCAAAACCTCCCCTACCGACGTATTCCACTGTCGCGTGTCACAAAAACCGTCCATATCGAGTAATCAGCTTCGAGAAACAGGGGACTGACACAGAGAGGTTCTAGGCGTGTTCAATACTGCAAGTTTTCCCATTTGTGTTGCCCGAGAACCATCTAGATGAGCTTGCAATAGCCGGGGGTGTCGAAGAGGGGCTACGCGTATGAGTGGGCGTTGGTCTCGTCGAGTGAGGAGAAGGAAGTATCACCATCGTGTGGAGATACCATCGACGGTCGTCGAAAAGGTTGGACTTCTTTCGTAGATTGGTTTGCTGTCCAAAATAGCCATCGCACTCTCGGATCGCTGTGCTCGGCCCCAAGCTTTGAAAGCTCATCATCAGGTCTAAGACCGTAGCTGAATAGTATTCGAAGTATCTCCAGGCCTTCCTTGTCTAGCCTAAATTTCGAGGGGTCCTTGATCGCAAGTACGTACCCGACATAGGTTAACTCCAGTATATTCCTTTTTTCATTCGGATCAATGCCTTTGCTCATGAGGAGGCGGATCGTTGCGACTAGGCGATTATGGCACGCCAGAATTAACCAGACTATCCTGTCGTGCTCTACTACTACCCTTTGAGGGTCTTTGCCATCCTTCATCAAATGGTTTATTAGAACATGGGCGATTTGTTCATTCTTCATTCTCAGAGCACACTCTAAAATTTCTTCAACGCTCGTCTTTTGTACCTGTTCTCGGTCTTCTTTCCAGGGGAGCTCGTATGCCTTTTGAGCTCCTGGGCCGGTCAAAATTTTGACCAGCCGTAAGTTCTGTCTCGCGACGGCGCGTAGAAGTGCAAATCTGAGATTTTCTACCCATAGGTTGACGTCTAGTCTCATAATACGGCGTACTAATTCAACATGATTGTTGTCAGCGGCCCAAGCCAGGAGCAGCCCGTTGTCGTGTTCAAGTTGCCTTCGAAGGAAAACATCTTTTAGGACGATGTATATTCTTCGGTTGACGTTGATGAAGCGAAGAAGAACGCGTGGGCTGGAAACAAAATGTGCGATATGAAGGAGCAGCTCGTTAGGGAGATCCAATAAGCCCACCGGCTCAGGCATTTGTGACTGGGCCATTTCTGTTGATTCCTACTCGTGATGAGCCAATAGATGAAATCGAGAGACTGGGAGCTATCGTTCAAAAGTCCAAGCAGAAATTCTGACGGACTGTTGCAGTAATTTGTACCTTTAGGGGTCGTACAGATGCGGGGCAGGTGGCAGGTGTCGCGTTGCAGAATTTGCCAGGACGTCACACAACCTGGTGTGGCTGACACTCCGCTGCTCCATCCAACAACGCGGAATGAAGGTTTCAAGGCTCGAATGAAAGATTGTTTCAGGAGTGATTGATTCAACCTATCAAAAACAGAACTAAACGCACGCTGAATCCACGCACTATATGTTCGTATATGTCCTACCCGAAGCAGAGCCGATCTTTGGATGTGAATAGTTGAATTCACTGTAAGCTCATTCCTAGTAGCCCAGAATCTATAACTCGATTATCGAATCAGCTCATAACAATACTTTAAACTGCGGCTCGTTTATGTTACGGATTGGTTTATCATACGCGATGGGAACCCTCCTAACAAATGTGCATTACATATAGTTTAGACGCCAATGAAGAAGAAGAGCCAACTGCTATGGTCACAATCGAGAAATATCATATTGGACCGACGTGAACTCAAGCTTGAGCGGGACGGAAAGTTGGCAATGCTTGAGCATTGTTTCTTACTCGGTTTGCTTTGATGCTATTGGCTTGTCGTGAGGGCCGGTTCAGGAAATACGAGACACAAGCCGCCCGATTGAGACTAAGGCACTTGGAGGCAGCGTCTTGAGTCTTCTTCCAACCTTCTCCAAATTTGCAATTAACCAGCTTCTTACGTTCTTATTGTCGAAATACTTTCATGCCCGTGAGGATTTGAAGAAAAATGAAGGTCGCACTCTTCATTCCACGGTGTTTCGGTCACTCACACCACTGTTTGCCAGCTTAACATTCTCAACCTCAACTTTGGATTAGAGCAAGTGAAGGTTGGTCCATCACAATATTCTTACAGATTCTGCAATTCACTCGATGGGACGGTTGTCTCCAATTTGTGGAAAGTCAGTATCGAAGTCTCGACTGGAGCAGTTATACTTGTATGGCTGCTGTGGCTGGGKTCCATTGGAAGAAGCAAGCGTGCCGCTCATCGTGAGGCTAGATGTTACGAATTAGAGTATCAAGGCGTTCTAGACGTAAAACTTATCGGGATATATGGTAATTCTTCTTTGAATTAGTTACATTCTAGGATTTCCTATGTAAATAAAGTGTGAGGGCACGTGATTACGCGAAAACGCGCTAGGCGATTAACTCCGCAGTTCCCGCTCTGACTTCGTCACCTAATCAACTCATCGACGCTCAATTCCAGTTATGTCAACAGCTCCGGCACTGTTCTACATCTTATGAAGCTACATTGAGATGACCAAAGATGACCGACCACAAGTGGCCCGATGACACAAGCTCGCTGCAGCCCTTTCGCATTCGATCTCTTCCCTCAAACTTTTACTACATACCAAACTTCATAAGTTTAGAGGAGGAGGCTTCGCTTCTGAATAAGGTGAGAAGTTGCTCACATCTGAGCAGTGGGAGCAGGCCTGGCAGGACTAACGATGCGTTTGGTTGTAGATTCCCGCACAGCGCTGGGTGACTCTTTCCCATCGCCGTCTACAAGCACACCCCTCAACTCTAACCAAGAATAACACACTCCTCGCTGCTCCCTTGCCACCATATCTTCTAACACCTGTCGTGGATCGCTTGAAGCTTTTGGGAATATTCGGTGACACGCCACATCAGGAACCTAACCATGTATTAATCAACGAGTATAAGCGAGGGGAGGGTATCATGCCACACGAGGATGGCAATGCATATGCACCAGTTGTCGCAACGATCAGCTTGGGGGGGACAATATGCTTGGACATTACTGAGAAGCCCAGCGCAGAGGAGCGAGGTTCTACCAAGGTTGACGAACATGTTCAACCATCGGGGAATCATGAGGAGTGTAGCGATGGCGATAGTAGCTCTAAATCGAGCATGCAGGCGCCGTGCCAAAAACCCTTGCAGCACAATGCCCCCATCCGTATTCTTCAAGAGCCTCGCTCCCTACTTATCACGAAGGGCTCTGCGTACGCGGATCTACTTCATGGTATTTCGCCAATAGCAGTGGACGAGAATCTGGGCCCCGACACGGTAGCGAACTGGGACTTGCTGGCCGAGCCGCATATCTTCGAAGGATCAGGAGGCAAGAACGAGCGCTCGACGAGGATCAGTCTAACCTATAGAGATGTCCTGAAAGTTAGCTCAGCTGCGAGTAAAGTTTTTGGGGGTCTTGGACGGCGGTGAACGAAGTGGAAGACGTTTTACTTAGACCAACGCGTGAAGGCAGACGAGACGAAACATCGCATCAAAGGGAGCTGACACCAACGGACTGGGTGTGGAACAACGTCGACGGCTGAGCGGAAGGACTGATGAACAATACGCGTGTTCTCCTCCTTGTCGGGTCTCTGCAGTATCACTCCTCGACGACTGCTCTGACGAGGAGACATCCCATTGTAGGTGAAGAACACTTTCGGCCGGATGGGCCACATCAGTTTCAAGGGGGGAAACTGTCACCAGACACTGTAGTCATTCTCGCTTTGACGGGTTAGCTGCTTCATTGTATTAGGGGACCCCCTCTTTACCTGGACTCGCCACCTCTCCAACTGCAACATCGTATATCTTAAAAGCACATACTTTGCCGGTATAGTAGTTGAAGTGCTAGGTTCTATGCTGGTCTGAACGCTTTGATCTGTCTGTTGTTGCATGTGATGTTTGGCCGGACTGTATGGGCTGCAGAACCCAAAGGCGGCCTTTGTCGTCAGGCCTTATCAACAAAAAGATGATAGGCCTTGACATACTCGCAAGGGAGGTGTTAGAGGCAGAGTGAAGGATGTTCTCATCAGAATGGCAACCAAAGTCAAGAGAGGGGGATGAAATCGTCTGGGGGTGTTGGCTCACTGTCACCGTGACGCCAGCACTGTCCGGCACATTCGCTTCCGGCTCAGTGCGCTGTTGCCACGACACAAACGCTCCAGGACGTTCCACTTACGAATTTGACCAAGGCGCGTTCGATGAAAGACCCATGATCAAGGAAATGGCCAGTATGAGAGGGGGCCTAGCGTTCATACTCGCCTGCATCGAGTTCTCAGTCTCAAAACGAAGCAGACACAGCGCTAAGTTTAGACAGACTATTTCACTAGCGACCAGGATTTGAGCCAACCAACATGTTTTGATAAGAAAGCCATCAAGAAAGGAGGTGTCTCTCGTCTACCTCCTACTTTACTGCTGGTCATGGATCTCCGAAGGCGTTACTACTTCAAATTTTTAGCCTCGTAGCTAATGCAGAGCTGCATCAGACATCATTCATCATACATGAGCGGCTGCTCACCCCGCTTTTCCGCTGGACAGGTAATGCCAGCAGCAACGGACTCTGTGGTCCCGTACTCTGATGCTTGTACTCATTGTCTGGAACTTTCCACACGCACAACCTCCGTTCATCCTAACGGACCCCCAGACCCCTCAGACGCGCATACGCAACATCTAGTCTCTCAATTTCATCGGTTTAAGGGATTCATCATCTCAATTGTGCACAATTCATTGAAGACACTCGCAGTGCTCGGGGTTAACTCGGGGCATGTAGATCAGTGAATGAAGGAAAAGCCTCAATATTGGAATAAAAATGACGCTGTTCGGAGATCATTCGGGGAGAATGAATTGAAAGAGATGATATACCTTCTGTCTGATCTTAGTTCAGGTTTGCTAATCCAGCCTGTGATTTGGGGCCAACGGAAATTGGCAGTTGCTGCAACTTTCACTCTTAACTCACTCACAAACGTGGTTAGACTGATCTCTTGGATGGCTCAGCAGTACACAAAAAACAGCTCCGTGGAGCAGCCAGTTCTGGAAAATTGCTTAAGAATTGGTAGAGCAGTCTACTCGGGAAACCCTATCTCACAGGGGCCGAGCATATTTCGGTTGTAAACTCTCGATATCAGGGCCGTGATGCGTACTGATCAATTCGGAAACATTGGTAAGCCGTCGATACTCCATTCGTCCTTTCGCTTCGCTGCTCCAATGGCAAGGCATGTAAGCCATTTACAGCTGTGGCTCAGCGTCATCTTGGATTGATCTTGAGGCTCACACTTGGCAAGCCACCAACGGATTTGCCCATAGCAGTGGTACATAGAGACAGGTTCACGGGTTGTAATCCGAATTTTCCGCCACTAATCTCTGCGGCATGCACACTCGATTCGAGCCGATGACGTGCCTGTAGTCTAGGAAGTCATCTAGATCTCGGACGAAGCGAAAGCAGGATGAGATCTGACGCAGCAAGACTCTAGGGTAAACATGGCCTTCCTACCATGTGTCTTATCGCTTTTCTTGGAGAGCAAAAATCTCGATCATCCAGATGAGAAGCAATTTATTTGGAACTAATCAAACGGCTCTACACCACCCAATGGCCAACGCAATGGGTCAGGGTACCCCGCCTTTGATCGATTTGTTTTGAAAGGCTCCATAATACCATTTAGGCTTGTCGCACCCGATTGGGAGGATTGAGGGTATTTATCCAGGGGTACAACCCCGGTTACACACTAAAGTCCAGCATCACCTATAAGCGTACCCTGGGAAAGGCGGTGCCGATATTGCAATTCTTTGGCGAAACTTCGATTCGGCCCTTGGGGTATTTGGCACACGTGGGTTTGGAGATGAACTCATCTATCAACCAAGCCCGACATGCCTGCCCGCGCGGGTTGCAGAAATAGCTCCCCCATTACAATAATTGGGGGATCCCCGAGTTCCCCCCGAGAAGATTTTGGAGGCAGTAGGTATAAAGTTGGAGAAATCGTACGATTTGGTGAGCCTCATCGCGGATTAGGAAAGATATTCAGCTGTTTTTCTTCATAATGGTTTCGTTCAAGCTTCTCTCCCTCACCACTTTGGTGGCTGTCGCCTCGGCACAGAACGCCACTCTTCGATACATGCCTTTTGGCGACTCTATCACGGAGATCATCTGTTGGCGATCCAAACTCTGGAACAAGCTCCAGGGTACCGAATGGGCGTCAGTCGACTTTGTGGGCTCTGGCAAGACAGAGAACAACTGCAAAGATTCCAAGTACGACCGCGACAATGAAGGCCACTCAGGTTTCCTGGCCATTGATATCGCGAACAAGAAACAGTTGGATGGCTGGCTGCAGAAGAACCCAGCCGATGTCATTACCATGCACCTGGGTACAAACGACATCGTCCAACAAGGCAAGGCCGTAGCAGACATCATCAAAGCATTCACAACCCTCGTCGCCACCATGCGAACCAGCAACCCCAAGATGAAGATCGTGGTAAGTATCCACCCACCCATCCCCCCCCCTCCCCCCCTCCCAAAGAAAAACACCCAAAACGCAAAACTAACCGCGTACCAGGTCGCACAAATAATCCCAATGGGCATGGGAAATTTCAACACCAAAATCCAAGACCTAAACAAAGCAATCATCCCCTGGGCCACGGAACAAAACAAAACCGAATCTCCAATCTGGGTCGTAGATCAATACACAGGGTTCTCAGGCTCCAGCGATCTCCGCGATGGCGTACATCCCAACGATGCTGGAGACACCAAGATGCTAAATGTTTGGTATCCCGCGCTGATTAAGGCTTTTGAAGCTGCCAAGGCGGAGAAAGTATCTGCTGCTGAGGAGGCTAGGGGTGTTAAATTCGTTGCATAAATGTTCCTATCATGGATATTGAAGCACTGATACGATGACCGGGATTTTTTAAAGCGAAAAGAAAACGCAAAACACAAAACGCAAAGGGAAAGGGGAAGAAGGAAAGGCCAAATTTGCATTACTTGCATGTTATCTTGTTTATCCATTTTTTTTTGGTTTGGCTTTATACGTAAATATATTCTTCTTTATTTACCTTGCTCATCGTTCTATACATTGATTGGGTTTTATCGTGATTCGTTACTTAGTCTAATAAGCATTTTGCAGGAAGGAAGGCGGATCTGTTGATTTCGAGTTGAAGTGCTGTAGTTAGTCATCCTTTGTGGAATGTTTTTTTTTTCGATTGGTGGTGGGATGGTGGTTGGTTTGATGATTATAGTCGATGGTCTATTAGACTACGTCCCAACTCTCCCTGCTCATCCTATTCTCGGATTATATGTCCCTTGTCATTATCATCATAATCTCAACAAGCTCATCATTTCAGGAACAAAAAAAAGAATATGTGTGATGTGAGATAGCATGCATTTACCTATCCATCAAGTAAACTAGCTTTAGAATTTCTATGAGGAGACGAGTGAGAGAGTGAATGAATGCGCATTCAACCCCATACATCAATCCATCCATCCCCTTAACATCGACCGCGGCTGCACGCACCTACGCGGGATACTGTGATGAGCGTTCTGTGCTCGGTATGACTGGACTGAAACCATGCGAATCCAACCCTTTACAACTGAAAAAAATACGATTGGATAACACGCCATGCTTAAAAGCGCGGTGCTTATCCGATCCAATCATCCGACCCGGAAACCATCCTGAGTGAATAACATAAAAAAAAACGCCAGTGTAGCAGCATTGATCTATCCCAAGTGACATAGACATAAGACATAGGAAAGGAAAAGAGACAGTTCAGGGACCTGCTATGATGTGTGGTGGCTGCTCGCTGAGTGCTGAATGATGGTCTGAAAATGATTCCCGGCGCTTGATGTAAATGCAAAGATTGAGTAAAGGAAAATTGTGAAAGAGGAGATGAGAAGGAATGCAAGGTGAGTTTCCCGCTCACATGACTGTGCAGCCTCCCGGGCCGCTTCTGGCTCGTCGTCGTCGGCCAACGCCACCTGTGCCGACCCCAGCGCCGCCCTCTTCCTCATCGGCATGTAGAAGTTGGGCTTCCCTGGCCCTTCTGCGTCGACGTCTGCCACCGGCTCCACCCATTCCGGCCTCCTCATTCAACATCATCCAATCGGCCCACTTACGCTCGAGTCGAGCGGCTGCCGCAAAGTCGCCCCTAAGAACACGCTTGGTATGTTCCTCAACGGTCGGCTGCCAATTGTAGAAGCATTTCAAGCCAATGATTTCACTTGGATATGTGGGTGTGGTGGATACGGAATTGGGAGATGGACGAGAGATCTCTGCATTTCGAGAGAGAACTTCACGAACGCCGGTCCATGTGACATTCGCGCAGTCATAAGCGACGATTTTCAGGCCGATCCGGGGTCGCTCTGAGCCCGAGAGCGCTCTAGCTGCGCGGTTTCGCGAGCGAATGGCGGAAGCAGCCTCAGTAAGGACCAAATCAGAAATTCGGGTATTGTCCATCTCAATAGAGGTAAGGCTAGAGCATGATTTGAGTACGGGGAGCATGCCAGTATCACCGAGGTTCTCGCAGTAGGAAATGCAGAGGTGCCGAAGATGCGAGGCGCACGGAGAATTAGCAAGTGTTCTCAGCACTTCGTTGCTAAGTCCATTGAGCTCTTCAAGGTCCAAATGGGTAAGCACTGGACAGGTGGGGAGGAGTGCATTTATTGCCTCGTTAGTCAGGTTATGACACTTTGCCAGTTGGAGTCCCTCCAAGAATGGGACGTTGCCGACAAGAGACTGAACACCGACGTCAGAGATCCCGCGACAATGGGTGAGGTCAAGGTGCTTGAGCCTCCGAGGTGGTACAATTGGGCGATCCGTGAGAACATCGATCTCGCTGTCAATGCCTTCTGCGAGAACAGCAAGCGAGTCGTCGTTCAGGCTATCACAGTCCATAAGGACAAGCCTCTCGAGTGTGTTGCGTTTGAAAAGTTCAAACATGAAGTCCACGTCATCGAAGCCTCGTACCTCTCCTGCACAAAGCTCACGTAATTTCGGGCACCCCTCGACGACCTTTCGTAGACCCCGAGTATCTATATTGTTGCACCATCGAATGTTTAGGTGTTCCACTCTCGGGCAGTTCGACGCAAGGATCTTCATCGCCGCATTTGTAGCTCCAGCTAGGCCCGAGAGATTAACATGAACAAGACGACTGTTCTGGAGAAGGAAGCAATGAATAGAAGTCCTGTCAATGCGACAGCCTTCGAGAGAGAAGTTTTCCAGATTGCGACAGGCGTCAATCAATCCATTCTGGTTCCACTTCTCTCTCAATTGCACGCAGCCTCGCAAATTAAGGTCGCGCACGAAAGGCCCAGCAGATGTGATGATGTTGACCAAGGCGTCGGCACTGATATCGCGGTAGAAATTGGTCGTGTCAAGGTCACCCCATAGCTGGCCGTCAAAGCACATGGAGTGCCATGACTTGGAGACGGAGGAACAGCGCACAATCTGTTTGGGGTCCAGATATCGAAGAATGTGCATCCTAATTTCGGGTGGCATATCTCCCCAGAAATTGAAGTTTGGCCTCCGCTGGATCTTCTTTGTGAGTGGCCTCGAGAAATAATCTCCGTCAGATTCCACCCCGCCCTTGGACATGGGCCGAAGATCAGATGGAAGTGGCACAGAGGTGGCACCATCTGGGCCGATCATTCGAAGCCGAGCCTTCTCATCGAACAGTGGGCTGCCGGGAGGGCTATTTGCTACTGACGTGGGAGCAGTGGAGAAACCGGCGGACAGCTCCGACGAATAGGAACTCCCATACGACTGAGCATACGGAGAGTTGGCAGCTGACAGAGAAACACAGGACATTGAAGCCTTGTTGCTGCTTCGCAAGCTATGTGAGCGTGACCTCGAGATACCCGCAAGGCTCGGTGAGGAGCTCATCCGAGATAGTCCTTGCAACAACCGCTGTCTGCCCTTCATTTTGGTCCTCTCAATTGGTATGGCATCACTCCGAGGAGTTGCTGGGGTCGAGGGCGGCGACATGTCAATGGGAGCGTCGACTACGACCGAGTCGATTGACAGAGGCTCCATGGCTGAGAGGATTGGAGGATGATCGGTGAGGTCTGATATGAGCGGGTTCGGAGGAGGGGGCGGAGGGAGTTTCGGAGGTCGTGAATTGGACTGTAATCTGTGGTTTTTGGATCAAAATGTCGAATGTCCAGACCCAACAGAAAGAGCACAGCCGACGTCCTGCGCGAAAAAAGTGAAACGAACGTAGAGAGACAAATGCCCGGAGAGCAGTTGGGTGACGGCGCGGTTTAAGATATCCCGCGGTTCTAGAGCGGGGAGATGGTCCGCGCGCGAGGTGGAGTAAGCCCGAGCTGTGAGGCTAGGTCGATCAGGAAAGTCGGCGGTGTTCTGGTGCAATGGGCGGCTGGAAAAAAATCTTCAGCGGCGGCGAGAGCTGAAGATTGAGGAGCCGAGTGTGTGTATCGAGCACATCCAAGTGAGGAAAGGAGGTGAAAGCCTGAGGTGCTTCGTTCAGCAGCAGCGTGGAGCTGTTCATTGCTCTGCTCCGCTGGCATCGCAGGAGGATTGGCA
Organism: Nigrograna mackinnonii; assembly: GCA_001007845.1. Classification (NCBI taxonomy): domain Eukaryota; kingdom Fungi; phylum Ascomycota; class Dothideomycetes; order Pleosporales; family Nigrogranaceae; genus Nigrograna; species Nigrograna mackinnonii. The sequence goes on from JGVQ01000138.1 coordinate 71,041, forward strand.
GGCGAGTTTATGGTTATCGCCTCTTATCGGATTCAGCCTAACCAAAAGCGGAGTCCCTTGTCCACGTGCATATGTCCATGACCTCCGTGACCTCCACTACTTCATTCATGGTCGTTTGACCCTTTCCTCAGGCCCCATGGGTTCATGGCTGAGACAATCACCGCCATTCATGTCCTCGTGAGAACCCGCTCTATCTCCAAGTTGCGATAACAAAGATACATACATTCCAAAGAGGACATTTCGCAGACAGAGAAACACACTCTGGGTGAAGGGTGAACCGCACAGGGCTCCGCCTCTGGCCTGCTCCACCCCTGAGGCTATCCAGCTGGCGTTATGCAGGGCACACAACACACCATCCTTTTCCCTACTAATTCCTCATGGACGCCTCCCGCGACTCTTTTTCCCAGCACTCGGATACCACCAACCCCACCAATCCGCGCCCTCCCACCTCCCTGCCCCAACTTTCCACTCTCTGAATATCCCTCGTGCCCAGCCCGTAGAAGCTCTTCCGCCCCACCACCTAGGCATTTCGGCACGAGGCCTGCTTTTCTTGAAACAGGAATTTTCTCTGCCCTTCAACGTCTTTTCCCCCAGATTTCTCTCAAGCTACTGCAACAATACAAGCAAACTGCGTGGAACCATTCTGCGGGCCACAACTGAAAAAGTCTTCATTCTCTGGGAGGAAGACTCTCCAATGCCTCCACAAATGCACAGAATCTTCTACGCTCTGCACCTAGGTGCTTTGTACTAACCGACATCGGCTTTCTCCCCAGACCCTCGCTAGACTCCACTCTAACGACTCAGTTCTCTCTCCTAGGAGAAACGCACCGAAAAAAGACCCTGGGGAAAGTTGCGCGGAAGCTAACCTGCCTCTACTCCGTATACCCCCAAGAATACGACTTGCCGAAGCCATCCATCGGAAGAGTGTGACTTGACTGCACCATGTTTCTCCGAACGAACGTAGAAAACACCATGCAACCACCACTCACACACTCAGAGAGCAAACAAATGCATCATCGCAGAAAACGATTCTGCAATTCCCCATACCAAATGTGCATATGACACCATGCCCTCACATGCCCATAGCCAAGCCCACACACTTTACCATTCCACCGGGAATTTTATTCCCAAGCCCCAGCCCCTCCATACTCCCTTACCCTACCCTACCATATCCCCCTTCTTATCTCTTATCAAGAACATCTCAACCCAAACAAGTACAGATCTAGGTATTCGCAATATGATCACACTTTGACACCAACAACACCACCACAAAACTAATGTCTCACCCGCACAAACTCTCTCTATACTCTCTCTGTCTATTCTCTGCAGGGGTAACCAGAATGTGAAAACGGCAAAATTCCCCTTTAATTGCCGGTGATCGGCGCGTCTTTCCACCCTTTCGCTTGGGCCTGTAAGTCGTGTGCGATCCCGCGTTCCGCCTATTCACGGGGTCTAAGTAATCGTTGGGGGAGGTGGGGCTAGCCAGCCAGCCTCAAAGTTCTACGCTCTCATTGTAAATAATTCTCCAAATGAATAAACAATGTAGTACATCGACTAGCAAGTCAGATGACCTCGATGACAACGTAGCGTAGAAGATGATAGTTTTCTACACAAAGAAAAGTCATGTCGTTGTATCGGTTTATGGTGGTCTGAGGCTATTGGATTCAGGTTCTATGCTTTTATGGTAGATGGCCTGTCTCCGACGATTTGGTACATGCGAGAGGTGGGTATTGGGCATTGAAGGTGTGGGTGAGTGGTTGTTTGAATTTGTATGAACATGTGAAGATGTTTCGCGTCTGTAAATTGCGGCTTAAATAGGTGGCCTAGGATAGTGGTGAAAGCAGATCTATATCGTAATCTTAGACGGTAGTTGACCTCTAATCTAAACCTCTACTCATCTTGAATCACAGCCACCTAGGCCTCAACAACACCCTCCTTGCCCTCCCCCAAATGCTTAACAAACTTCCCGTGAATCCCCCTCCAATTCTCCTCACACTTGCCCCTGACAGTCCCAACCAACAACCTCGAAGCCCGAATCTCCACATCCTCAACCAAACACAACTCACTCTCAACACCAAACTCTTTCTTCCCCCAAGCCACCCTCTCTTTCCCCTCTTCTCCCTCTTGCGCAGCACCCTCCTCCCCCCCACCATCAACTTTCCCCTCATCAACCTCCCCCGCCTTCAAAATCCTCCAACTAGTCCTCTGCACCAACCCCAACGGCGCCTTTATAACCCACTCCACACCTTGTTCCGTATTCGTGATCTCGCTCTCAAACGTAACCGTAGTATCCCAGAGGCCCTTGGGCAAAGTATGCATATGGTCGGTGACTTTGTAGCGTTTTGTCTCTGGGGCCGAATCTTCTAGGGGTGGGAGGGATTCGTAGTGTGCGAGTTCGGGGTCGAGGCGGATTAGGAGGTCGTGGTTTTGGAGGGTTGTTAGGGCGTGGGAGAGGGTTGTGGAAGGTGGGAGCGGGGTTACGTGGTAGAGGGTTGAGGTTGTTGTGAAGACTGGGGCTTGTTAGCTGGGGGGTTTGAGAGGGAGGGAGGGGGAGAGGGCTTACAAGACATGGCTGGTGCAGTTTTCGTATTCTTGATGTGTAAAGTGCTCTCTACGTGTTAAAGATTGGATAGGTATGCGCGTAGTAGCTGGATTGCGCGGAGTCTAGAGATGGTACCGCTGGTTGGGTTGATTGGAGTTGAGATTGCTGACGTTAGTTCCAGATGTATTCAATTCAATTGGACACAGAGGATACGGTAAGTACAGTCAGAATGAACAAGCTTGAGACCTCGAAAGATTGCAATTGGGGTATGTGGTAGTCAAGTTCAGATGGTAAAGGAGGTTGCTGCGTGCTCTTGACCGGAATCATCACTTAGCTGAATGCGGAACTGTTTCAGGTCACTCGTGACGTGTTTGAGCTTCTCATGGAAGCCATGCCTATAAGATTAGTTTATAGAAACAACTTTGAAATTACCGCAAGTAATTCAATTATATAGGGTGAATCATGACTTATTAAGATAGAAGAAGACAGGGGGAGAAGAGAGGGGAGACTTCCAAGGCGCGAAGCCGCAAAGCCGCAATCGCTTAGTCAGCACACCAATCGAGCTGATGGAACATGAACTAAGAATCGTACCGCTATTACTACAATAGACATAGTTATTACTTTTATAAATCATTTTATAGAACTTTTTGTACTATAGATAACATACAAAGTAGTAAGCTAAATAATTGTAAGCCTATAACCTCTTTCTTCTCCTAAATAGGTCACGCCTAATTTATCGCTAAGATCTTTCGCCATAACGAGTTTATCATGTTCATACGTGTTTTCCACCGTGCCCATCCCAATGCGGACAAATTTACCTGGATTGCTCTGTACTGGTTGGAGCATAAGCAAGGCAATGCACGTATGCGGAACATCTTGATAATGCCAATTCAAGTTTTGCCATACCGTGTAGTAGTACTGTAGGAGCGGCAAGGCAAAGAACTCTATTTCTTCTTCTGATTCGGTGTCATGTCGAGGCTCGTCTAGCCAGCTAGTCCCCCCGTATATCGTTTCTTGGTTGTTATAAACCCAATGTCGTTTCCAAGTCAAAGGGATCAGCGGCCCTTCAACAACAAGGAAACCTCCAGAGACTGGACCGGTTGGATCGATAGTGCAAGGACTGGTCTGGGCGTCTAGAACCCGAAGGATTGGGGAGGCTCTATCTTGATCGATAGTAATGGGGCTATCCATGGACATCCAGGACCATGTTGGGGCTCTGTATTTCTCGGGTCGGGAAGGGCGGGTCGCCTGCGTCTGGTACGGACGATACCATGCAAGCCCGTGTGGGAGATGCGATTTCCAGATTCCCGCCATATAGGTATTCCTGGGTCCATTTTGGAAGAATTTGGCAACTCCGGACAAAGCGGGGAGCTTGTCAGATGAGAACGTCAAGGAAGCTTCGGAGTACGCTTTGACTATCTGGTACCACAATCTCACTTCCTTCTGATCGATCTCTTCGGCTCCCTCAACCTCCTCGTGTGAGCGACACAAAGGAAATTTCAGCAAGTACAGGGGTGCTTTCTTTACAACACTGTTCAACCTGTTCTCTTCTATACGTTGCTGTAGATCATCCCGGCGTACGGCGGATGGAAGACCATATGGATATGTCTCGGAAGCGCAAAGCTTCTTACATTCCCAGAAAAGCTGTCTTCTAGCAAAGTGCAGTACTCTTGGCGCGAGAAGTCTTTCCTGGAGTATCCAGCCCCTCTGCGCCAATTAGTTCAAGCTTATAAAAAAAGTTTAATAAAAAGACTAAAGATCTTCGCTCACCTTTAGAAGAGGTGAGTTCGCAACGTCCCTTTCAAATTGTCGCGCGTCTACAAGCTGGAACATCTCTCGACCTTTGCCCGCCGACAATACGACTGTGCAAGGTTTCGACTTCAGCCGGTCGTAAAACAGCCCTCCATGGCTATTATGAGATGCTGTGGCTGCAATATTACAAAATGCGTTTCGGTATACTTTGTCCATGAGCGAACATTCGATATTCCAGTCGTGTATGTCATCCTGTACAATACACAAGCAATCAATCCATACATACTTTATTCCAAATTTTCGTGCGGCGATGATCAGATCGTTGAATGTTTTAGGGAGATTCTGGATACCCCCTTTGAACTCGTCTATGTTGGACCGCTCTAAGCGCATCATATTTGCATTGCCCCAGCAATGACTTAGCGTAATGTAGTGTCCACTTAGAGTTGTTTCCTTCGTTTCGATAAGTCTGATATGTGTTTCGGGCTCATCATTGCTAGAAATTTCTATCAGTCGAGTAGGGAAAAATGTAACGCTCTCTGGGGAAGTGAGATGTGCGCAGCAACCATGCTCTGCCGTGCACTCGTTAATCCATTGATTGGCTCTGTTCCAAGCTTCCGTCGAATTCGTAGAGCCGAGAGTCAATGCTTCAGATCGAATGTCCGTAGGTTTCCCTATAAACGAGAACAGTTGTTAGAGCGGGGGTTCTACTCCGTGCATAGACTTACTTAGCACGACGAGCGGAGGAATTCCGACTTACCTTCTATACGCAACAAGTGAAACTGAATTGAGAGACCCTGAAGCTGTTCATCGGAAGTCCAACTACCCAGACTCACACTGAAACTTCCACAATCTGCCGATTCATTTCCGCAGTTGTCGGGACAATCAATGGTCCACTTCGTGAAGTCACTTTTAGCGCTGTCCATCTTTTCAGCCATCTCAGAGAAGTTTACAGGTAGGATGTCGTAGAGCTCAACGCAAATATAGCAGTTTTGGTCAACGGCACTCTGAAAACTTTTATATGAATGGTGGTGTATCCCTTCATATTCGGGAAATCTCTCCCCCAAGTCGTCGACTGGCATGTACATCTCCGCCCAAATTGGGGCTTTGAAGATGGTGCTTTGGCATGTACGGCATAGATCAGGGGACACCTCGTCAGCAAAATCTGGGTCCCATGAATCTACAAATTGAGTGGGTTAGTACTTTGTTAAGCCGACATCCTTTGAAGCCTTTCAACAGGGATTTGACGCACGGGGGTATCTATCTTTGCCCCACCAAGAGGTATCAGAGTGAGTGGAAGATTCGGCCATGCTGATTTGATATAGCAAGAGCTATCGCACGAGGGGGACCGACGCTAGTGGTCGTGCCTCGTTCAATATTGCAGTGGGTTGTTTGAAAGAAAAGGTCAACCTAGCTTGGAAGGTCTCAATGAAATGAATTTTGTGCGCAGACAATAGGCGACAGCGTTTAAAGGCACTCTCATCGTGTTTGGACCCTGCTCTATCGTGTGAAGCGTTCTGGAGGCTGTCGCTGTTCACCCCACCCCACTTCAGCCTCACCAGATTTGCGGCGACGTGGGATAGCCCTACTGGTCGAGTAACCGACTACTTGGCTTTTGCTTGTGTCTCTGACAAGACAACGAAGGTCCTCTCGCTCTATGTTGATTTCAACATAATTGGAGGGCACCAAGTGAAAGTATAGTGATATCCGTACTCCTTGCTTTCACAAGTCCCTTTTTATATCTATCTTGAAAATTAGTATCTACTTCCTAGCTAGCTTTAGGCAAGCGCTTATAGCAGGCATCTAGTTTATTGTACCTGATTTAATTAATAGAGTGTCCGTACGCAGTAGGTTGGTTAATGCCTAGATATCACATGACTTACTCATGTGACTACGTGTAGTGTTTCACTATTGCTATCTATTTCCTGCCACCGTAGACAGGAAAACAACAATAACTACGATTACCTACCCTAACACAAGCCCTCCGTACGCAAGTACATGTGACTGGTCACGCATCTACCTATCGTACGCACGACAGATAGTACATTTAACATAGAGCGTAGCACTATTGTGAATCGTGTTCTGGGCATCGCTGGTGGGACAGAATTACTGTGATTTTGCGCAGGCGAAATATTCACATTCCATGCTTTTGTAAAAAGAAGCATCGGCATTGTCACGAGAATTATTAGACTTGACTTAGAAGGAAATCCCCAAGGACCTGCATATATCGGTCTCGCTCTTCGAATTGCGCTGTGTGACTTGAATTCTCAAAAGTCACCCACTTCACTTTGGGAATTGCTTTGAACCATCCCTCAAAGGCTACATCTTGGGTCTGATCATACCTTCCGTTCGTAAGCAAAGTTTCAACGTTAATATTGTGAGCTTTGGACCAGCCCTCCCAGTCCCGCAATGAGCCAAGGATTTTGAACTCGTATGGTCCTAGCCTTGTAAAGATGTCAACGTCGATTTCAAAATGCGAGGGAACCTTTTTACATACATGGTCAATTCAGTAGTACGATCTTGTTGTAAATGGACAAACCCCTTTTGTAAGTCTTCAGGTAAAGGGTCTAAGCGGCAAGTGAATCGTTTGGCAAATTCGGTGCATGCAATCTCATATTCGGAGCCCTCATAATGTCCTCGTTTTTCGCAATCCTCCAGTGCCTTTTGACAGCCCTCGGGCAGCTGTTTCAGTAGCGATTGTACGCCTTCGGTGTAGAGGTGCATATCGCACGGTCCGCTTGCAATCACAAGTTTTTTCAATCCTTGAGGCTGTCTCGAGGCGTATGCGCCGGCCAGCACCCCTCCCCAACTAGAGCCATAGATGTAGAAACCGCGGGCCTTGAGGTCCAATTTTTCGATGAGGTTTTCTAGCTCTTGAATAAAGAGGTCAACGGACCAAAAAGCCTCATCGCCTAACTTTTCAGGAAGATGAGTGGACTGGCCACATCCGATTTGGTCATAGAAGACGATGGGTAGTTCATGTTTCTCATAAATGTCGATGAGTGGACTCAAATACTCATGGCCGGCACCTGGCCCGCCATGGAGAGCAACAAGAGGGGTCGATGCCTGTGACAGATCGCCAATGATTTTGTAATATGTGGTCACCTGCTTGCCTGCATCTGGGACATCAAAAGACACCCGGCCTTCGTATGATGGGGGTGTCGCACTCATTGCTCCGAAATAATGATCGAAAGAGTGTGAGAATAGTTGTGACGAGAGGTGTTTTCCGGAGAGACAGATGTACCGGCATAGCAGAACAATGGCTAAAATTTACCCTTCCGAAGTCCCTATCTAGGATCCCTTGCAGCCGTGCCGCCTTTTTTGCCTTCTCTGCCATTTCTCGCGAAGCGACGTTCCACAGCCGACGAGTGCATCTAATCATCCTTAACCAACATTTAATATGACTTTGCCTTCTTTCTATACTGGAATAGCCAAATTTAGAGTATTATAATATATCTTCACACTAATTTAGTGCACTACCGGAGTTTTAGGAGCCAGAGCTTAATATATTAAGGTAAGGCTTCTTTCATAGCTCACGACTGCATCTGTTCGTCCTCGAACAATGCTCGCAGGGATTTATCACTTTGCCTTTTTCATCTATGCTGTAATGTCTGAGTTTAAAGACTTATGATATATCTTAGAGCCTTAATATACTTCGTACTACGTGAATCTTCAAAGCTAGGATGGTTTCCGATGTATGAAATAAGCGAATCCAACGCCCGGTGTAGTGCGTATAGTTGGCCCTCGCCTCATGATTCCTATAGCGGTTTGGATGTGTAGACTACGCGGGCTATGTGTATGCAAAGTCTCGGTGTCTCGGGCTTGCAGCGCATGGGAAACGCCGGCTGTTAGTCCGGATCACTGCTTGCCGAATAACCAAGTCGACGAGAGAATGGCCTCTTTTGGACAAAACTTTATTCAAGGTTATCATACGGTGTAGTGAGACATGATGGCCTGAACTAGTGGTCATCGTCCCCGTAGATATCCAAGCCAAATGGGCCGATGCGAAACTTGTCCTGCCCTCGCACAATTGCACGGCTTCTTGTCCATCCATCCAAGCTTTCCCAGTTGACACATTTGGATTTCGATGTCGTTCTAAGATTATGTCTTAGATCGGGGAGAGAGTTGCTGATCCATTCCGTCGTGTATACGTCGGTGCTTGGATGGCACATGAGCTTTTGACGGATCATATCAATGCAATGATCTGAAATGTCAGCATTTTCACAGAGGTACTGTATTCCTGTAAGGGCTTACCTAAATGTTTTTTGGTGAATAAACCGGCGCGTATACTCTCTTTAGAGGCTTTGGGTTCGTAGTAGTCCCAGTGAATGACACGGCGTATGCTGTTCAAGCAATGGAGATGATGGTAAACTCCCAAGACCCCAGCGTAGTCATTGTTCATAAGTTGAAGACGATTAGTACTGTTCGCGCCCAGAGTATCCATCTCTTGGGGTGTGACATGAATGTTGAGTCCTATATATACGTCAGATATAGTCATGTTCGGGGATACTTGACTAATATACCTGCTAGTAGAGTCCCCCAAACTTGGTCGAGCTCATCAGAGGGTTGAAGGTTGAATGGATTGTCATGGACTATCCACTCTTCGCGCATTTCGTGAGATAGAACGCCCATTGCAAGGCCTTGTTATGTTAGCTTCACCCAATAAGTGTAGGTAGCAAGGTGGCGACTTTTTGGTATATACTCAGAACCACTGTATACTGTGCACTCACACCCCGTCGAATCCATTCTCATCGTAGTTAATACCGCCGAAATATAGAGTAGAAGAGTCATAGTCGAAAGTTGTAGAGCGTGCTTTCTCAGCCAAGACCCATTGTGATAGCGAGCATGCGGCATCGAAATCTCTTGGTAGTCCTTGACTTCATCTTCGGATTCCAGGAGGGTAGTAGAATGGTATGGCAGTTTTTGGGACATAGAGAAAGTGGGGGGAATGAGATGGAACCTTGCCATGTCGGAGAAGATCAGAATGTGTGGGCTCTGAACCAAGATCGGATCCACTTTGACGAATATCGATGTGAAGGCGGCCCTGGGATGAGGATGTGTTATATTTCCAGCATGAAAACACCCCATGAATTGTGCGAAGCCCCATCATCTATTTCCGTTTAGGTCCTGAGTCAGAAAGTACAGTGATTTTGCATGAGTGGAATACCCACGTTGTTTTGAGGCGGAGACTTGGATTCAAATCCCGATCCTTTGCTTGATGAATAAATTAAAACTAGCATGGGGAAGTGATAGGAAAGTACGCTTAAGGCTTTGAGGCCAATTCCAACTGCCTTTAGCGCGCAATGTGCCCTTCATTTGCCGATAGACTCCTGGCCATAATTCGTCAGTCTCTACAGATGCAGGGAGATGCATAAATTTGAACTGTGCTTTGCCCGATAAGCTTTTCGAGTAACAGAACATTCCCTCTACCGAAGCTCTCATATCAATTTATCGTCAGACATCTAGGCCTTTTCAGGTTCCACACGTCCGGACGAGAAGTCCGGTACCAATTCAAAACACTTCTATGTCTTGTCTAGACTTCAGAAATGTCTCAAAAATGTCACGTTACTATTTCTCAGATGATATATAAACCCTCTCGAATTAGTCGACTGACAAGAGCAATTACCTTTCCACCTGTAGCCGTTTCACGACCCTCCTCAAATTCCGAAACACCAAACTGTCTAAGATGTTCCCAAGGTTCCTCATTATCGTTTCCCTTGCGGGCATGACCTTAGCTGCCCCTATCGCCCAAGGCCTGCTCGACCCCATACTCAAGCCAAAACCTGGTGATTAAAGTACAATTTTGGGACACTAGAGTCTAGTTTGCCTAACTCTTTGCAGATCCCAGCGCGATAATCATTGCGGATGACACTAGCGACTTCGTGGATGGCGTCTGAATATTCGACCGTGGTATGTAGGCGGAGGTTTTGAGTTGAGCGAGAAAGGCTTTCCTTTCATGATTGAGTCTACATGTCGTATTTCAAGAAGACTTTCAAACCTTCGCTAGCATCCGCACGTTGTGAACTTCGCGGAATGGGCAGTTAAATTGGGCAAATCAGGCCACACAGAATTGAGTTGGGATCTCATAGTATAATTATATGACTTCATGACATTTGCATTGATTTTCAGTTTCAATTTTGGCGCTGATAAACATTGTGGGGTCATAATAGGTGTCGTGACTACTCAACTAGGTTGAGGAACGGACTATACAGCTTCGGTCAAGATACCAGCAAAGCGTGATTCTGGAATGCGAACAAATCAGGCGCTGCATGCAAAGCTTCGACAATGAGTGCTTCAAACAATCTACTATTATTCTACATCTAGGAAAGTTCCGAAATCATTTCGCCGCGTATTCCGGCCCTCGTCACGCTCGCCAGATACGGTAAATTCCCTAGTCACCTCGATAAATTCTTCGTTTCTGTCACCTTCGAATCTTGTATCGGCTTTGATACTGTTCGGATTCATCTTAGTCGATGATTTTATAGGTGACGATAGTACGGACAGCGCATATTGCGTTGTGAACGTCGTCTTGTTCGCCCACATTAAGCCGCTGCGCAGGGACCGCATGAATGGCCAGAAATACGTGAGGCAGGCACTTGTAATACTTGTGAACTGTACGAATTGCACACTGATGTAGTATGGAAACGCTCTGAATGTGAAATTGGGTCCATAAAGCCGAGGGAGGTAAATGATCTGGAGGACAATTGGAGCAAAGACCCTGCCATAGGTTAACATTTTTACTCACTTAAATCACTGTGGAATTTCTTACGATATGCGAACCGAGAAGAAAAATACAATGATCAAGCGCGACTTAAGGGGCATATTCAAAGGGAGTATGATCCACAAAGGCAGAACAATGAGGGCGACATCCGTCGTAGCGTTTGCGATGGCAATGTATCGCATGAACGCAAGCTTTCACAGTTAGCATCGCACTATTCCAATCCATCGAACCATATTACCTACCCTATGGAAACAATTTGACGTATCGAGTGTCCATGACCCATATCCTCCGCATTGGAACGCCAATCCCAAAACGGAGCTAACTGCCCACAAGATCACAACTCCAGCGATGGTGTAGCTTGCTTGTCTATGTCTCTCATCAAGGGAGAGCGCCAGCATACTTGCACAAACTGATATTTTGGCGAAACACAGGGACGCAATGAATAAAATGTGTCCTGCGTATTCAGTCTACCAAATGGTCAATGTATGTGTGGAGAGTCAGGTTGGAGCGCTCGCCTTCTGGCCTGCGTTCAGGTCGTCTGACGATACATTATCTAACGGTTTCCCAAATATCGCAGCCTGCGAAATGAGCAGTGTTGCGCTTTGACAGACTGCAAATATCTACACCGGGCTTGTGAGCGATGATATTGTTGGTTCTTGGGCTGGCTCACAAAAGCTAAGATCATGAACACATCTTCCATTCCAAATTTTCGATTCGCCTTCAGAAAGTACCTCGTCAAAAGTCTGAAGCATAGCATCAATGCGGTTAAGGAGAGTAGTAGCCATGTGACGACTTGTATAACGGGATTAAGATTTTGAGATGATGGGGTAACCCCAGCAGAAGATCGAGTTGTCATAACTTCCATCGCGCTAATCATCATAACGAAACAGTTGTGAAAGAAGTCTGTAGAGAACAAGAGAGCACGATCGTTGCTCGTTAGTCTAGAGAGCGCCGTTAGCGTTGATATCCGATTTTAAGCAAGAAGTGGTGCGTCATTGTTGGTGAGTCCGTGTCTTCGCCCTGCGCCACTTCAAGATCGGCCGATATGGCATAATAGCGAATCGCATCGGTTATGTTGGTGCAATTTAATCAAATTGGCTTGCTTTGTTTCGTCAACGTTGCAAACATTTGCCTTGTGTGGAGTAGACCGCAAACTAACGCCCTGGGGCGAAGTGCGGCGAACAGTTGGGACATTGAGACCGTTCGAGTATGATGCGCCAACCATATGCATATCTGTCTCAGTAGAGTTGGAGAATGTTGGAAGAGCAAGGATGTAGGGAGCGAGATTCCAATTATCATTCTGTAGCTACGGGCCTGGATCAGGTCGGTTTCCGGCGAGCTGGAAGCGAAGTCTTTTGTGACACCTTCTTTTCTTTTCACAGTAGCCAATAAGAAGAACTCATTCATATAAAAGAAGGCGCAGCCAGATGTAGTATTCTCGCTGGATATAACCCACTTGGCTCCTCTTGAACATTGGCATAATAACCCGAGGGCCAAGATATCAAGGCATATAGTGTAAGCGGACATTTATGTAGGATACGGCGGCTCATTGAGGAATGAAACTTGATTGGACTATTTCTCCAAGGACTCCGTATCTCCTGCGTGACCAAACTAAAGCATATTAGACTACACCAGTCGTCCCTTTCCCTCGTGGTTACTAAAGGCGCCCATAGTCCCCTCGTGTACTTCATCTAGCGTTGACATCATCGCCTTCTTCATTCCCTTCTATGGCACACGACGAGATCGAACTGCGGGCTCCTAGAAGCGAGTCACTCAAGTCTATCGGGCCTACGGAGCATCAGGATCAAGTGCTGAATGACGACAGGCAACTTCTTAGACTTGGAAAAAAGCCCCTACTCAATCGACTCTTTGGGTTCATGTCCATCCTTGGCTTCTCTTGCTCTGCCTTAGTATCGTGGGAAGGCATTTTATTTTCATCAGGTGGGGGGTTTTATAATGGCGGCCCGGCAGGTCTCTTTTGGGGTCTGTTGATCAATTGGATCGGCGCTCTCTCTACATTCACGGTAATCGCGGAGCTAGCTTCGATGGCACCAACAACTGGAGGTCAATGTGGGTTTCCATTTTGGACGTTTATACAACTTCACCAATAAAGCTAACATCAGACGTCTAGACCATTGGGTGGCTATGATTGCGCCAGAGACTTGCAGGAACTTCCTCTCTTACCTCACGGCCTGGCTCACAATCTCTGCATGGCAGACCATTAGTTGCTCTACCACATATGCGGTTGCGATTATGATCCAAGGCATGGTGGCCTTATCACATAGCACATATGTTCCAAAGGAGTATCAGACAGTGCTACTGATGTGGGCTATCATGCTAATTGCAGTGACGTTTAACAGCACCACTAGTCAATTTTTGGCCAAATTTGAAGGGCTTGTGCTTGTCTTCCACCTGGCGGGTTTTTTCTTTGTTTTAGTGCCGTTGGTTTACTTCGCGCCACACTCGGACCCATCGCTAGTGTTTATGACTTTTATGAATCTAGGAGGTTGGTCTTCGCAAACGCTGTCTTTTATGGTCGGCCTCCCGGTTTCAGCTGTCTGTTTTATATCAGCAGATTGCGCTGTCCACGTATGCTTTCCTTCAACCTTCATGTACAGACACTGACGGCTAGCAGTTGTCTGAGGAGGTCCAATCCGCTGCGACTGTTGTTCCACAAGCCATCTTATGGACCATATCTCTTAATGGCTTTCTCGCATTAGCCATGGCTATCGCGATGTTGTTTTGCGTAGGAGATCTGGAGACTGCTCTAGGATCCCCCATCATCACCATCTTCAAGCAGGCAGTAAAATCAACGGCCGGCACCCAACTCTTAGTCGCAGTCCTACTCATTATGTCAGTGGCGAGCGCGGTCTCCTTATACGCTTGTGCATCTCGAATGTTATGGGCGTTTTCCCGAGATCAAGGGTTGCCGTTGTCCCATCACCTAATAAAGGTAAGACATCTCTTTCGTTTGAGCTTGTGCAATACTGATTCAGGAAGCTCTCGAAAAACACTCTTCCAGTATACGCGATTCTAGCAACTCTTGTAATATCAACCCTCCTGTCATTCCTTGTGCTGGGATCGACCATCGCTTTTACTGCTCTGCTATCTCTCGGCGTGGCTGGATTTTACTTTCCATACTTCATCGTCTGTACGCTGTTGCTGTGGCGTCGCCTCACGGGTGCGCTCAAGCCTTACGATCCCTACTTCATGGCTCATGACCCTCCGCAACTGACATGGGGACCATGGCGCATCCAAGAGCCGTGGGGCACCATGAACAATGTTTTCGCCTGTACATATCTCGTTTTCCTCATCTTCTGGATCTTCTGGCCCTCGAACACTCCTACAACGCCACAGACGGCAAATTGGGCTATTTTGGTCTTTGGAAGCATGGTGTTCTTTTGCATAGGGTGGTATGTGTTTAAAGCCAAGCGGTACTTCAAAGGGCCAATACGGGAAGTGGAGAATGAGGAAGTAGATTGATTGATGAGGGAATGTCGACCCAGGGAGAATTGTCCTCCTGGGGATCCGTGCGAAAGGCATTAAGGTCCTAAAAAATTGCTCTACAAGAGAGGTCCAAGAAAATTGCACGTCATGGTATCCTCTAGTAAAGGATCGAATGATTTACGTCGAAAGGTAGTAGCTCCTTATGCAATCGTTGAAGCCACCATGTGTCACCGCGGTCGTCGGGGGGATATGCGTGCTTCTTAGCATCGACCAAGCCTTCCCCATCCATTAAGCCAACAGAATAACACTCCCCAATGGATATAAAACCATTTTTATATTGACGCAAAATTCTAGGCACTCCTGCCTCTAGCAACAGATAAATTAGGGTCACATAGCTAAAATGAAGACACTTGCGTAGTGTACGAGTTTTCGGTCACTTTCCGGGCAGTCACAAGAGATGACGAATAAAGTGATTCCCCTCCCCCGATTTCCCCCACTGAAGCCAGAAGTCAGCATTAATGACCCGTGTTTCTGCAGCAGAGTTCAGGAGCGTCAAGAGAGTGAGAGGGCTCTCGGATAAACTACGGAGTAGCTTTACCTAGTTGTAGTTAGCGCATCGGGCTTGGAAACGTCGGAGCGCCGAAACGCCGGTACCGATGACGTACAACGGACGAAACGCGTGGTGGAGTGGAGCTGGTGGAGTTCCAGCAATAATACAAAGCTTCCCAGGCATCAACTTCGTACTTTGATAGCTCCTTCCTGCACGAATCCGCCTGTCTCAACATCTCAATTCCATTCACAATGGCTACCCACGCCTCCCTCTTCAGCGAAAGACCTCCGACGGGATTGCTCGTTGCGCAAGCTATTGGCATTACGAGCAGCGCCTATCTATTTGGTTCGTTAACCCAGTCACCGCCAAGTACCGCAGCGCAATTAACAATCCCATAGGTCAAAATGCATGCTTCTCATACGGCGCAATCCCCGCCGTGATGCTCGCCCCCGCTCCCCTAGCCGCCAAACAATGGAAGAACATGTACGACACAGGCAAAAAGGCGGGACCATTCTTCGCCGTCGCCGGCGCATTGGCATCAGGATACGTCGCTTATAACCGTATGTCGAACCCTGATGATCGCCTATCTAGCTAGGAGACGCAGCTAATACCAAAGCAGAGGACCCAACATCCCTACCCTTCAAACTAAACCTAGCAACCGCCATCCTCCTCCCCAGCATAGTCCCCTTTACCGCCGTCTTCATGATGTCTACAAACAACAAATTGATGCAGAAAGTCGATTCGCTTGCCTCTGCCTCGCTAGAAGATAAAGCTGTGGAAGCTGGTGTTGCGGAGGGTGAGACTACGCATGCTTTGTTGGATAAGTGGGGGACTTTGAATTTGGCTCGCGCCTTGATTGTCGGTGTTGCGGCTGTTTGTGCTGTTTGGGCTGCGTTGGATAAGGAGGAGTATGCTGGGGTCAGGGATTTTGCGTTGCAGAGTGGGGCGAATAGGTTGGGTTGAGCTTTTGCGCTGAGGGTTGGTCATGGTGGGTGTTGGTGGTATCTGTTGATGGTATGGTCCAAATGGACCCGAGACCAGCAATTTGAAATTGCTCTGTAACATATAATCATAACATTAAGAATTTTTTGGGTCTTCTAACATGATTCTCAGGTTTACTAATTCAAAATCCTCTTCATGTCGAATACGCACAACACAGTTACATCCCATATCCATACCTCACCGCTCACAACACAGCCTCGTAAACGTCAACACCCCCAATCCACAATTTTCACCCACCGCCCATCCCTCTATCCCCCCAACTTCTTACCTTCCCACCTATAAATACCCCTCCCAAGCTCCTTCCCTCCCTTCCAAACCCCCACCCAAACTCAAAACCAAATAACAAAAGAGCCAGGGTCTTGTGCCGAATCTCAAAATCACACGAGAAAAGCCCGGGAGACAATGTCGACGACCGGGAGAACTAAAAATAAATATAAGGGAGATGATTTACATGAGACCGGGTTTTTTGGGTGGGGATAAAAACGCCAGAAGAGCATACGCATGAGATGTGGACTCTCGTGGTGAATTTCGATCACGAGTATGTTAAAAATTTTTAAAATGGGCCGATATGATCTCGAACGGAGATGATATCTCGTATATGCGTGCGTTGTTCGACAACCTCCCGCGGTTGAGGGTGATGACTAGCTTTCTTCAACCGGAAGACGATATTAAATGCTCGACCGAGGATTCGAGTCTCTACTTCTCTAGAGCTGAAATCTTTAAAATTAAAAAAAAAAGACGAATGCTAGGCGGATGTTGGCATCTAAATAAAATTCGCGACAACGATATGTGAGTTGGTGCTCTCCGGTACCTCTATCAAAATCATGGTACTTTCGCAGAATGGGGGTGTCTGAACGCATCACAAAACTCTGTCATGTCGGTTGGTGATTTCTGCAATTCTTGAAGCCATATGGAGAGTAGAAACCCTACACGAAAAGGCCCATGGGACCGAGAGACCTTCCACCGTCATCTACATGCGCCTTTACGCTGTTTGGTGATGAACAAAGGTTAGAAAAGCGGGGAGTTCATGAGTTGCACTATCCTTGGATCGTAGTCCACCAAAACTAGACTTTGAGGATTCCATGACGCTGTCGATTTATCTCTTCCTACATAAAACACATCCACCAAGAAAAATCTAATGACTAAGGTCCTTCGGTATCCCTCTATATAATCCCACCTCCCCTTCTCATTTCTATTCTTCAGATCTACAAGGCTTTCCCACCAAGTAAAAGATTCGTCACTAAATTTCGATGTTGGCGGCTTCTAAAATGCCACGGTGATATCAATCATGTTGGTGGGTGACCCGGCACCTAAAAACAAAAGGCTTCGAATCCATATGGAGACTAAACTCTAATGAAGACACATGGACATTAATATGCGTTGCAAGCGAAAACATGCGACAGGCTGGTCGATCTACCTAACGGAGGGCATCAAATCCCGAGTGTTAAATGACAAAATGAGCTGTGTTATCTAAAACCTACACACCAAAAAAATTATTCTTAGAGGATCGTGTGTCAACTATATAATCCCGTACCTTCTCCTCGCTCCTCTTCCTTATAATTACACGGCATTTCCTACCAACTAAAACATCAAAGCTAGAACACAATGTCATCGGCTTTTAAAACATGCATTTCTTCCGGATATGTTGTCTCGTGTGACCTCCTGGCTAAAAACCAAACCTTTGGGAATGCATGGGAGACTGGAAACTGATAAAAAGCCTGCTTAAGTTGGGCTTATGACTTGTCTTCTACAAAAAAAAAAACCGTTCATAAAAGGATTGCATGACCAATCTCCATGGCTCCACGTCTATAAATCCCACGTTTTTTCCTCATTTCTGTTCTTCAGAATTATAAGTCATTCCAGCAACTAAAATGAGCTCGGCGAGGTTTTCATGTCGGTGGCTTCCAAAAGCATTAAACAAAATCATGTTTGTTGGCAGCCTTGCAGTTAAAATAAAAAGTTTCATCTTTAAGGCAATGTGGAGAATAATACCCCGAATATGGACCCGGACATGAGATGTCGTTTCCTACAAAGCACCCACGCCAAAAACTACATGACGACTATCTCCTTCGTCGCTATATAATACAACACTCTCCCCACCTTCCATTCTTTAACGACTCATCGCCACGAATTTAAATATTGAATGGAGATCATTATGTCAGTAGTTACTAAAACACTCAACACAGTAATGTAGAGCGATAAATGACCTCGCAATGTAAATCGAAAGGTTTCAAAGCTTCATGGAGATTGATAAATTGGACATCTTATAAGAAAATTCCATACCACGTATTATGCTATTCCCGGCATGTCTCGTCATCTATAAAACCTCGAACCCTCTCCTGCCAATTCATCCGAATGATGGGTCATCCTCACTACTAAAAGCAAATGCGAGAGGAGTATGGCAGTGGCCACTAAAGGATCGTCCAACATGGGGATGTTGGTTTGGTGAGCGTGCTAAAAACAAATACAGGAGGAGTGGTGGTGGTGGATACTAAAAGCGCTCCAATGCACACTAATGAGTGGTGACTTTGTTATCAAAACAAGGAGTAGCGACGCCATGTGGGGACTTTTAACACCGATGATCGTCGATGTATGATTTCTGGAATCTCTGCATCATGTTAAAATCTCTAAAAACCCCGATTCCAAACCACGTTGCCGGTGCGCCATGGGAGTGAAATCTTTGTGATTTGAAACTACAACCAAAATAAATTATGATGGTTGATGACCTCACAGTAAAACATGAAAGCGGACTCATAGACTGGTAAACATGGATGTATGAGTCCCAGAGTCCCAGAGTCCTTGCGTTGAGTCAGAACTTATAAGGTCCAAAAGGAATACCGACATTAATCTTATGGAGGTGTGGCAGTTTTCGGATCCAAAAACCTGCCACGGCACTCGTGATGGTGGGTCTCGCGGCTGAAGAATATAAATTCTCCCCCAAATCTCTATTCCTACTTTCTACTTCTTACGTATCTCTGTCGGCTTAAAAACAAGAAGCAGTGGAGTTTCATGTCTGCATTTATAAAACCAGTAGCAGGTGGATGACATTTGCATGGCTGGATTGTAAAACCATGGTCGTGGTGACTGATGTGGAGACCAATATGAAGTTGACGGAGCCTATGAGTGCAGAGACTCTCTATCATCTTAGACATTTAAAAATGTGCAGCAATGCTTGTTATATGGAATTGTGGGATTCCGACGATTCAAAGATCTGTCCACGCACGAAAGATCGCGCATAGTGACTTGATGATGCATCCGGCTTTCCTAGAATATAAAACACCGTTATGAGGTTGTATCATGGCTGTATCGCATTGTCGAGCGATCTTATGAAGACCTTCTCGTCATCAAAGATTGTCCTGGGTACTTAAATCCCTCATTCTCCCGGTCTTTCTCTGAAACCCCGCTCTCATAATCTGAATTTTGCGCTCCAATAGGCAGGGTAGAAGCCGAACCTACATGAGCACCTACCAATGCCCCGACCCAGACCCTAGCATGTTCCCTGGTTGGCTTTGTGACTACACTGCGAATCGCTTTAAGCTATTTGGAAGACCAGTAGGTCCTGAATCATTAAGACGATAAGAGTCTTGTAGACCTCTAGTCTTCTTAGAATGTTAGAGTTAGCATACCATGAAGATTGTTCGGACTGTGCAATATCATCGATCTGGTGGTATATAATTTACGAGCTCCTCTTCGTTTTCTCTAGGTTCTTTACGGAAACAAAGAATTGGTGTGAAGTATGACGCATGTTTGCTACGGCGAAGATCTTCAGGCGATCGAATTAATGTTGGTTGGCGGATCTTTCAAAAGACCGAACGTTGAACAATGTGGAGATTGGTGAAGAGACAAGCTTTATGGGAGGGATCTTTATAAATCGTAGAAACGTTTCACCGTTCGCAATCTGACAGATATATATTTTCTCTGAATTTGAGACCCCTGTTGACACGAGAGATGATCGTGACTTATTCTGATCCCTGACGCTCAATGATTTTCACCTCTGTTCAATTCCTTTCTTCTTGAAAAAACCCAATTATGCCTGGAACCCTCCGGCTATGGTATTCGAAATGAACCTGTATGTACTGTGCAAGGATCCATATATCTATTTCCGATGCTTTTGGCAACCAGGCGAAACAGTTTTTAAGATAGCAGATTTGGCGATTACTCAAGCCTCTGCGATTATGTATATGTCGTCACCAAAGATCTAAATGACCCGACTACATTCTTTTATGTGTTCGCATCTGACAAGCAAGAATGTCCCATAGCTTCCGTGTGAAGTTGTAGTAATAAGTTCGATTGCACCAGATAATGCAGTGAGGACGTAATCTTCCTCTCAAAGAAACATACTTTCTGAAGTTGACGAAGTCATACTGCATGATTAAAGTCGAGTTTGCAAATCTCAATGGATGCGGTGGCTTCCGGGATTCAAAACTTCGGTGACTTACGTAGATAGGTCATGGGCAACTTTCTAACTACATATGATTTATTTGTAGTTCCTTAATACACGGTATGAACGTGGACTTGTTCAAGTGTAATGTGACAGCTGTAAGAAGAACCAACAATAGAAGCGGCGGGCTTGCTGCTTTGAGGAAGTCTGCAGTTGAGATCTTATCTTCGAAACTAAATGGAGTGGTTAAAACTTCAACTCTGTGGATTATGCGGCTCAGACTACTTATGTGTTGGGAAAGCCATTCTTTCTAAAAGGACGACTGCCAAGCGTTCTTCCGCCGTTTCGTTCCTATGAATGCATCAATAGTGTATATCGCAAAGCACATAAAAGTACACCACTTCACGAATATAATATATTGCAATCATAGGTCATTCACATAGGATACAATGTTTGTGGAGAAGAACAGATGTGTTCAGTCCACGAAATTACCAAGAGTAAGTCAATGATCTTGGTGACAAGCGGGTGTACATTATTGGCGTAAAGAAGGCTTATGAAAATTACTATCATGAGCAATTGGTAGAGCCATTCCTGTCGAGAAATGATAATCCTCAGCAGGAATGGTCCATGGTTATGTCCTCCCTGGAAACGACCTTGTAGCGGCATACAGGAAGAATTTGCTCATCACGAAGAGACACATGGGCTAGCTGGAACTTCTGACGCAATATGAAGCGTTCTATAACCTTTTCATATTTTTTACTGCATTATTATTTTTGAAATGCAAAAGCATTGATTGAAAGGAGCGATGAACTCTGTAGAATATCATAGTTGTCTGCAGTCGCGCAATCAAAATGTGAACGGTGAACATGAATGTGAAGAACAAGGCATAAAATCACATATTAAGACGACATACTTCTCAAAAGGCTTGAGGCTTTGTCTTTCTGTCCTCGTGGCACATTGCGTTACATACTTTCCTCCAGAACGAGCATATAAACACCTCTACCTCTTTTCTTTCTTTATACAATTCAACGTTCTCGTCAGATGAGAAAATAAAGTGGCGAGGGCAGTACAAATGTGGTTTCACATTAAAAAAATGAGACAGCCATGAATACTCTTGTTGATGAATTTGCGATGAAAACCTGAGCCCTTACCCACTTATGTGGATATTCGCAAAATTGTCATACGTGGCGACGCTCACGAAACAAAGGCGGAGGAACCTTGAAAATAATTGTCACCAATGCTTGCGCATTCCGATGCATGTTGTGTTGCCTGGTCAAAACCTATCAAGACACCGATATCCACAACCTTTTTCATGTTTAAAACGTGTCTAGAGAGAGCAATGCACAAATGGGATCCGAAAATATGCCAAAATACAAACGACTTGCGCGAAAATGTCGATTGACGGCTTTCACAGAAGTCACCTACCCAGATCGTGATGTGTATCAGTAAATCTTGCTGCGCAGCGTTCCATGTTTCTAAGAAACTTGTTAATTCACTCAAATATACACAGGTGTTTTGTCAGTGCACTGGTATTGCTACTTGTCTTCTGAGGCAAAAGGTCGGTCAAGTGGTTACCTGCTCTATCTTAAAGCTATATCCATCTTGCCGTTTTCATCCTCTCTAAGATCTCAAAGACCCCCAATGAGTTTCTTTCTAAAAACAAGTCTGACCTCGAGGCATGCTAGTAAACCAGAAAAGATATATACGTAAAGTGGCATGATTGTTCGCGTACTCACAACTGCAAATAACCTACTAAACGGTCCGACAAATGTGAAGCTGCCCCAAAACTACAATGCTATTCTTAAATCAACTTATCACGAAGACACGGCGAATGTATTCATCGCCTGTCGTATGCGCCACACACACAAACACAATAGTTCTTACATTTCACTTTCTTTGGGAACATTTTTTCGGCTGATTCTCAAGTTGTAATAACTCGCTTCCATGTGCCTTCGCGCGATTGGAAAACCCTCTAACCATGTTGCGCAATGATCGACGAGCTCAAATTAAGGATAACATATTTGGATACAACGTATGCGAACTAGAAATTTATGTTTGTTTGAGAAGTACGAACCCAAGAGGTGTCGCCCAAAGCCAGATGCTCTAGACCAATGCACAGAAAATGACAACAAAATGGCTTATGCGTATGTCGGTGCTTACATTGTCATCTTAGAGAAAACACTGGCAAGGGGGAATAATGTGTTTGTAAAGGCGAGGAATGGGTTCGTAATGTGCGAAATCGACGCGGAAGTGGATGCAAAAGGTGCAAAAGATAAGTCAATGCCAGTGTCAACTGTTCCAAGAACCTCGAGAGCTTTCGCATGTTGTGTCGTTCGGCTCCACGGCGTAATGAGCCTTATTGGCAAGTGAAATGTTTTGGCATTGAGCTGCAACGAATCGAGCACAGTGGGGTGTATGAGTACCGGATATCACCAAAAGCCCTTCTATTAGGACACCATACGTACTATTGGCCCACCCCACATCGATTCTAAAATAGAAATTCGATGATGCGAATGGATCTAATAGTAGGGTTGACGTTCCAGTCGAAACTCTGCTCTGCATGAACTTAATGCGCGAGAGCGCGAGACCTGGGTTCGAATTTTGCAGAGAAACATCGAAGCCAGTCACGCATGTATGCGAATATCTCCAGTACTAAAAGACCAACTCAACACCCGAAATGAGAACCATAACACAATACGAGTGCTAGAGATCTCGATTTTCAAGAAAGTCGAAAAGACACAGCGCATTGGCAATGATTTTACTAGATTCTTCCAAAAACTAAATACCGAGCCGGGCGATGCATGTGTCAATCCCCCCCTCTATACGAACCAACTAAAAGTTTTCTGAAAATTGACATGAGCGTCCAAGAACTTTTTGGTGTTCGGTGCGCCTTCTCCAGAGCCAGTAGGCACTGGATTCTAAGAAGTTTCGCCTGCGACCCAGATTGGCAGGCGCGGAAGTTAATCAACCTAGAATATCAAAAATTCAAACCCATCACGTCTATGCGATTCTGGAACTACCTATTCTACTATACAAGAATAATAACAAGCTTGGAATGAGGACCAATCTCATAAGGATCGCAACAGATTTAAAGAATCGTTTCGGGTGTCCGCGACTTATCTGCTGTCGATCGTGGTACTGGGATGGAACCACGCTTATCATATTTCTATGATTACTGCAGATGCCCGGCAGAACTGTAAAATTTGCCCAGGATCCAATATGTTGGCACTCAATCAAGAACTGAATTTAACGCATGTTCTGTTGGGAATTCCCCGTGGTTACATACTGAACATCAATCACTAACATGTGAAAACCCACCGACGTTGAAAAGTCAGATTGCTCTTTGAACGGTTATGAATCAGCACTATATTATCAAGAATGATTGGTGGAAGAAGAAGAAGAGACTCACAAGGATATGGTTGCCTTCTTCTAACCCTTTAGGCTTGCCTCACATGCTAGTATATGCATGCCTGCTGAAAGCTTATTTGATCACTTTTTTTGTCTACGTGGTGTACCAGTATTTAATACTCAGATGAAGACTTAAATAGAACATGCGTCGCTCTTGACTTATGTTGTTGTGTGGAAATGTTTCCTCACGTCAAAATTTAGCATGTACAGAAATTTTCTTTCGGATAAACTCATGAATTCCATCCAGCGACTGACTTCTGCGATGCTCCCCTCCAATCTAGAGATATTCACCAATACGACAAGCCAAATGACGTGTATATGTGAGTGTGTTCGGACCCTAACTTTGGTCATGAAAACTATCGGGAATATCCGAGGATTCAGGTGATGGCAAGGGAGTTCGAAATGGATCTCATGGATTTACAACAATTCTCGAGGACAAAATACTCCTAGATTTCAAAGCAAATGGATGAGTTTTTAAGCAAGCGTCTCTCAACAGCTGAGTCTTGCTACTTCTCAACTTAGCTCGGAATGTTAGAAGTTCTATGGGCAGTAAGAAATGGCCGCGACTTCGTTGAAAACTCAGTCAAAACAGACGACCACAAGGTACCTACATGGTCACCGCAACTGTGAAAAAAAGAACGTCACAAAGAGTTTATGATTTATACATCGAGTATTCGGCCAGTAGCTTGTAGCATGTACCTACAGCAATTCAATGTGGGTGTACGGTACCGTTCAAATATACTTATCCATATGTACTAACAAGAGTTCCATACGATTGCCATGCTTGTCCAGGAACCGCCAGTCGCAAAGGTCAGAAGAAAGACACCAGATCCGATATGCATGGGTAATGGACTGCTGCGGTAAGGATATGAAGATACAAATACATCGCAAACATGTACAAGTACATGCAGCCCAGGCATGATGGGAATGAGTGAAGTGGTCAGCTACAATACTTCCTCCAAGAAATTTCGAACACCGAACAACGATAGAGATATGCGTTCTGCCCGCAACAAATGCAAACAAATTATGAAATCTAAGAAATCCACTGGCCATGTTTCGGCATCAAAATCGATGAACCACAAGACCATGGGAGCTGTTGGGATGAGACACAAGCTTACCTTCCTCATGAGAATTCTTTGCCCCGATCTGTTATGCCCAAGAGACCTGTCAATCGCTCATATTCCCTGCATATGTGTAGGAGCAAAAAGACCAAAATGACTTCGACTAGAACTTATGAATCTTCGAAAAGCAGAAACAATGTAAAATCAGCGACTAAAAGCTTTAGTATTTGCACATCCACTGGTCGGCAAACAACCCAGAGATGCGTATGACCGTACTGGTTCACCCTGAAGATTGCGCATGGCTAATGCCAATATCCTGAGTGACGCCCAGGTTATGGGAGACTTTTGGCATCATCTTTCATGTGCAAGACTGAAAATCTTGAATAAATTCACCATATTCGAAGCATGTTCTCGCCTGAGAGTAAGCCGAATACATGAGAAAAGCTATAGGGGATCTGACGCCGCTTTGGCACACGGTGATGAGCGACCATGTCTTCCTGCATCAAGCTGAATAATCATAAGTCAATGGGCGAATCCAGCCTGTAGCGATTGCTGGTGGAAGCAGTGCGAAAGGAGGACATGCTCAGGACAGTGGCCTAAACGAATGGATATGTTTTAGCATAACTCGACTGCATACTTTAAAAACACTTTCTCTGTATCATGCTTGCAGCTTTGATAAAGCTGGTCTTATATCAACTCATGTCATAGGACTAGTTGTTGATGCCAAGGACTACACATAGCCCATATCGCGACATCATTGGTCGAATAGCACACACTTCAGCTTCGCTTGTCCATGAAAATCAGTCATCATACCGGCGATTGGGAACTCGTACGTGGAAATCATTGTGCTTACAGCATCATAGGCAGAAGTGTCGAATCGGTTTGGTTGATAGATCATTTCTCAATGTTAGTTTGGTGGAATGCAATAACAATACAATTACCAACAGTGCTCGAAATGGCCATCATCATACTACGCGTACTTTATTAACTGACTGGTTTGAACACAATGGACGATATGTTGATATGACTGGTCTTAAGCAGATACCGTAATAGATTCCAATGTTTATAAATCGCTACTCTCTCTTGCATGAGCTATCACGAAGTCTAAGCAGAGAGTTGCATTCTATCGTTCACAGCAACATAGAATCACACATCATCGATGATTTTGCTCCTCGCCGATAGATGTACCAGCCACACTTCGGATCGTTCTATTGTGGCGAGCGTGGCCGTGCTGCTTCTCGAAGGCTCTTTCACTTCCACTCACTGCGCACGGACACAGTGCGCGTTTGTCACTGAGGCAGCAACACCACGTTCGCCTAAAAGCTTCCTAACCTCTGGCATAGAGCAGTCTCAAAGAATCAGAAATATTTTCCTTGTGTATATAAATCTAATAATTTGGGAATTCTAGTATCAAACACCACATATCAGTCGTTCGTGGCCGGGTTGGAACCTACGTCTGACGTCACCAAAATCCCTCTAGTCCTCAGGGTATGGCGTAGGTTCGAATCAGGTGTCAAGCGCACTAGATCCTGGGTTTGGGGCTTCAAAGAATGGATACGATGTATCTACAAAAATAATCCTTCAACAGGGTTTTCAGTTCTTTCCCACTGTTTACGGTGGGTTTTCTGTTTTTGCTCCCACGCACTGGAATCGAGCGTTGGAGTGAGCGAGTGAGCTTTGTCGCTGTCATCCCCAAAGTTATGTGCTATCCCATCCTCACTAAAGTCTTTTTTAGTCCTTTTTTATGTTTTTATGCTTTTATTGGCCTGCTTCGTGCACCGCCTTCACGCGACGCGCCACAATCGCGTTCATTCAGTCCMCCAGCCACTAACAAATCGGTCTTCTTCCATCGCATTCTGGCCATCTAGGATGGCCGCAAACATTGCCCATAGCATGTGCTCTTGTCCATCAACTCCACTTTCCAACATCTCGAAGGACGAATTATTCAACCACAACACGCGAAAAGCTTTGCCGGCTGAGTCTACAAAGTGTACCAGTCTTGGAACAAGCACTACTTTAGCTTCATGCTTCTTAGAAGCAACTCAATCGTCTTCGCAGCCTCTTTGAATTTTTCTAAAGTCGAGATGCGGACGCGACTCCTCAAGAGTTTAATTGCGAGTCGTCAATGATGTATCGCATAAGGTTCAAAGCTAAAAGCTCGCCGCCGATTTACAAGGTAAAGAAGGTAGTGTGACAGCTTAAACGACGTACATCATAAGTTCTGTCCTTAAGATGCCCGTTGAACGCCTCAGACCCAAAATATGTCCATACTTAACTTCTCTTGGCAACATTGTACTTCTTCGATAATCTAGGAAACCTGCCGTGCTCTAGCGACCATCTCACCGCGATCTCCAACTGTTCCTCGTAATGATTCAAGGGAACATACCCCAACAAGTCTCTCGCCTTGCCTATGTTGTACGTATGCTCGAAGCCCACATACTCTATATTTTGAGTGCTAAATTTGTGGGGCTTCTTCGTTCCAAAGGTTAGAATACTACACATAACTTCAACGAACCATGCCAGACCCCATGCAAACCAAGTTGACAGGACACAAATCTTTTGTTTTGTCGAATCCCAACCGGCAATCCTCCAGATCGCACGACAGACCCCCCAAAACGATCGAGAAATCCCATCATGGATGTTAAATGCCTCGCCAGATACTTTCAAAGCTATTCGATCATCGAGAAGGGCCTTTGCCAGGAGAAGGTGGCCGATCGCTGCGTTTTGGGTGCTACATATCGACCACCTGTTGTTTCCATCTCCGATCTGCACATACTGTTGCCCATTCTCCAGAATGCCTAGGAGATTGGGGATGGAGAGATCGTCATGAGTGCCATACATCATGGGTAGACGGACAGCCCCGGTTCTGAGACATCCGGACCAATCGCTTTCGTTTGTACGCGTGGGGTTACTGCCCTGAGTCTGGAGTGGAGAATTTGCATCGAGCACCAGAGCTTCCGCAAGAGCTTTGGTCCTAGCATATTCTGGTGCTTTTGAATCCTCAATGGCTAAGGGATGATTCTCATCGACATTGACATGTTGATGCCCCTTCGCCACGGTGACTGTCGACGTGTAAATGACTGCTCGAACATGCGGCGACTCGGTGGCAATATGAAGTAGTGTCCGAGTACCGGCTACTGCGACGCGACGGTATTCCTCGGCTTTGCTAAAAACGGGTGACGGCGAGGCGGCATTGATGATAACAGTTGGTTTAATCTGCGCTGTCAATCTCTGAATTGTTCTGTGATCCGCGATATCCCCATCAAAATACAACACGCCATCAACCCGATTATTGCTTCGACATGCAGAGCGACTGATGACGTTGACGGGCTCGAAAGTGCCGTCGTTCATAAAATGTCGTACAATATGATACCCCACGAATCCGCATCCACCAAAGACTAAGAGGGAGGGCTTGTCGAGCGACATGTCACAGTGGGAGAACGTGTCAGAGTTGCCCAAGTGAGTATGTAAGGTAGGCCAAGCCCGCACTGCCAACAAAAGCGCAGCGGAAACGTACTAATGAACACGAGGTTGCGACGCCTGCATTACTGAGTTACGCGACGAGACAAGGGCACAAAAGCGAATGGCTCATCCGCCTCCGTTTATGAGTAAAATTAGTTAGAAAATAAATTTTGGTGGAAACTATCAGCTTTTGCACTTCGCAGATCACTACGCACGAAAATACGCCGTGTTACTAAAATTAAAACCCGGAGACGGAGCGGGTGATGTGTACAAGTAGCCTAGAACAGACCCTTCGCCATTCCCAGTGGGTATTGGTACTAAAATCTACATATTTCGTCCACATGGCGGGTCGAGTCGGTACCCAACGTATCTGCAATTTCTTGGCTTTTCACTTAACTATGTAGCACTGCTATTGGGGCTCCGAAACAAGAGGACGGGTGTCAATGATGAGGTTGCCGTCCAAAAGTAGTAGCCAATGTATCCTCGAACATGTTCTCTTCTCCGTGCGATGAGGCATCTCGAATTTTGATCAACGCCGCTTACTCTACGCATCCCAGAGACACATTCGGAATGCAGACTTTCGCCAACCTTGGATTCAACACACTATAGAAAGACACGCGGTCCTTCGAGTCTCTTTTCTATTTCAACTCTCTTGGATATCGTATAATTCAAAACTCAGACTTTCCTATGTCATGAATTCTCAAGTAACTCAATTGAAAAGGAGATCGCAGCATTTTATATGTGGCTTGCCCTGAGTTCGTTGGCTTTCGATGCATGGTATGATACCTACCACTGCCCCTTTCACATGTTGGGAACATTGGTGGGACAAAATAAGMAGAACACCATGACACGCATGCATGACCTGCGACTGTCTACAATCAACAGCATGGCGCCCTGCGCTATGAGTTTTGTTTTGGTTCCGACCATTTCTTTCACCTGAACAAATGAATTAATGGGACACACATCATATCTCAAGTGAAGTCCTTCCCTCTTCCCGACTTTGTAATAAGCAGTGAAAATTTCTCGTTTTATTTTTTATGAATCACCGAGGTTCGATCTTTTCTCATTCTTCCAGGGAATGACCACAGACCTAATCGAAAGAGTGCGCATGCGTGTGTCCTGTGGTCTTCTACTTAATCTGCTTCAACCTAGTCTGTGATTAGCAACTATGCTCGCAGAACAAGTCCCAAGCCATGACGTACATGGAAATGACTGAGTATCAGCATTCCTGAATGTACACTTTGGTAGCATACCAATCGAAGCTCCATGATAAGTGGCTATAGGAAGTCTACTTTTCAAGTCCAGAAACTGTTTCGTGAACTGGACATGTGTTTGATTTGAGTGGAAAGACAGATCGTTATGAATGAAAATGGTAGCTCGAGACTAAAATGCTTTATCCATATTCAAAGACGACAGCGCGCGAAATATAAAAAACGAAACAAACTCTCATATGAGAGAAAGAGCCTTGCATCGCTAGTCATGCCTAGTCAAGTCATCATTAGCAGCGCTATCGAGCTATAGAAGCCCATGGACTCTCAACTTCCTGCTATTGAATATATGGATCACTACCGAAACTGCAAAAAACTAAAGTTATGGGATAATATGGCATGGCCTCGTGCCACACCCATAAAAATAACAGCGCCAAAGGTTCGATGAGAGCGAACCTGCACCTAGGCTAAAATAACGTCCCGAAAAACTTTTGTACGGATTTGGGGTAGCCTGCTGTGGTGATAACGTTGAATACCTTGCATTCATGCAACCAACAGTCACTACCCGATGTTTGTACGAAAACAATAGCAACTCCCGTCTCAATGACCTTATGCCGCACCCGTAAAAACAATAGCGCTAAGGTTCGATGTGAGAAAACCTGTATCTGGGCCAAATAAAATTGGCTGAGCAATTATGGTCGGATTCAATATAGACTTAATTATGGTTGAATGAGAGGGAAACAAGTTCAGTGCACAAGGTGTAGAAGATGAGGACTACGCCTTGGCAGATAAAAACTGGGGGATGAACTTATGGGATAATTCGGGTGTGCTAGTATTCATGTAGTGCTTATTGGCGTAATGCGGCGAGCAATGGATCGTTATGGTGCGTTTTCACTCGTAAAGAGGTCCAGTAATGCCTGAATGGCACGGGAATCCGCTGCTCATGGCCAGGTTTACGCCCTCTTAAGATACCTCGACCATTTTAATAGATGTGGTTTTAGGTTGAGACATACTAATGGAATTCAAATCTGTCTAATTATATGGGTTAAAATTATTTTTAAATGTACCTATGACACATATCGATGTTTCCTGGCTTTCTATGGTTTTTTTTTATCATTTCATCAAAGAGCAAGAAGAGCGCATTTTATTACACAGATGCAGCAGAACTGCACATTAGCGACTGATAGACAGTAATAAATCAAGATTCCGACCTCAAAAGGAAGATCACACTGGTAACCCAGTCTCACTCAACATCTCAGTCCCAGACTTCCACACCATTTTCACTCTTCGCATACTCATCCTCCCAGACACAAAAATTCATTTTCTGAAGAAATGAACTCGCTTCATGTCCTCTCTTACGAAATAATTCAAGCTTCTTTTGCAGGTACATGTGTTATGCAAGCCAACTCGGCCCCCGCCCGCATCATCCTCCGAAAGTCAACGTTGAGTTCTGGAGTGAAACAACCAGTTTCTCTGGCAGAAGAATCACAAGATAGCTTTGTATCACTTAGATCTAGGCCCACGATTACCTTTTGGTCCTGGTCTTTATGACCGACGCATTATCAGATTGGTTAGGTATCAAATCGTGAATGTTGTCAGGGATGATCCTTATTCAGCCCCACTAATTTCTCAGCCACTCGGAACATTGATGAGCTGGCAGCCGGAACCATCAGTCAGAACGTGACACTAAGACAATGTGAGGGATTTCATTCACTCATTATTTGCTTATGAGTCTTAGTTTCCTAGTGTAAGTGATGCATGTTCACTGTCCCTCCAAGCATGGTAGCTGGGAATTCTGATTTTGGGGTGTTTCGTACAAGACTTCTCAAGTGTAGCACTAACTCCCGAGCGTACACTCAGCCTGCATGTTTAGAACAAAGAGCAGAGATCTCAGGGTCACCCAAACTACATTGTATCATGGCCACGGTATAATAACTGAGGATCAAACGTCGGGACCAGGTCAAAACTCATTCTCTTGCGATGTGATTAAACCCGCAAAGTTGAACATTGAAGATATCGAGAATGAGCCTGTTCAGACCATTGAATGTTGCTTTCCTTGTTTGAAGCCTCTTTAAGTCTCAAGAATGTCTAGGTTTCTGCTAGGAGTTGATTGCTAGAATAGATCAATATGCAGGAAGTACAGCTAGTGGTCAATGAAACTTTGAGATCTATTGAATGGGAACAACGATCTATGTGACGTACGTAAGGTAGTCGGTATGGTCAATATGACTACTTGCAAGTAGCAAAGATCGCTTAGATTGTACAGCCCTGTCACCTGACCACATCCTAGCAACGAGGTATAAAGTCTCCTTGCCTGTCATGCTTCGCTCACACAACGCTGTTTGTTTCCATCTAAGCTAATAACTCTTAAAGCCCCTCAAAATGACTTCATGTGGTCTGAGCAAACTCTCCATGTCCAAAAACTAGAATCACCATCCGCGATAGATATGTTATCCCGCCAGCCAAAACATCACAAAAACATTTTCATGCTGGTAACCTTGCTGCTTAGATCTCCTCCAAATACCCAAAACAATCTCCATGAGAACGTCTTCCGTGTCTGACAATCGCAGAACGAAAAGTTTCCACTGCTGAAGAGCATTCACTAATTGACTTGACCTGGTATTACCATGAAATCCCCATGAATGGATATTCATATGGTACGAATCTTGGGCCGTAACTGAATAAATACTTTCCCTGGAATAAAAAGACACCAGATATCAACATGAAATACCGACTGTTCCGGCGAGTGCAAAGACAGCAGCGACTACGCAAATATCTACATGTGGTTTTGTGCATCATTTTTCCCGGTAGAGAACGGAAAGCAATATCTGTACATGGTATACAAGATTGCCCACCCAATAAAATGTTGTTGATAATGCCATGTAGATGTACGACGTTTGGATCAAAAAGCATACACCACAGATGAATGCTTTTCCGGCGCTTAAAGAAGCGGAGATCAACAGTGATGGGAACCAGCTCAGAATTCATACCAAACATATCGTCGAAAAGAAATCAACATGAAGACCGTGAGGCTTCTTCCGAACCAAAGCTAAGGAATTAAATACATGGACATGTGCGTCATGTCTTCCTACATCAAATTCGAAAATGTACTATCTGACCATCACATGTTTCTGCAGCAAGAGTCAGTCCATCGAAAATGACATGGCAACCCAATGTGTTCTCCACAAATGGACTACATAAGAACCACACTACATTCGTGGCATGTATCGTTTCCACAACCGAACTCGCTTACCTTAAAAAGAGGCACCAGATCTTGCAGTTATGGTACTTCCTCCTCGTTCAAATGCAAAATTCAGTTCGTGAAGGGGCATGGAAAACAGTCCGAAAAAGTGGCAACTTCGTAAGGAAGCCTTATCATGTTTCTCGAGATTTCTTGAATTGATCAGGAACCAAACGCACCCCTGTTTCGGCCCGCGTTGCAAAAAAGCAAACTGTTGGGCAATTATGCGTTGGCCTTCCAACAACGGGTACACGATGACATGGGTCTGGTCGAGATTGGCCGCGGTCTTAAGTTTATGTTGCATTACACGATGATTCCGTGCGATCGCTTCAGCTAGCCCTTCATGTCAGCCATCCATCCTCGAGACTTGCACCGCCGGTGCTTCATGGCCTATGTTCGCGTCATATAAATACACCTCAGCAACAATCTAGGTATCTGCATGATCTATAAAATTCTTCGTTAAAACCATAATTCTTCTCTCTTTATGGAAGATGGACAAGATGATGCAACACTCTCGATGAATAAAAATTTCGGTTGCCTGGTCCGATGGGATTGTGGAGCTTCTTGCATCCCGCGCTTCCATAGACACACACATACACACACACACACCACAATATTTATGTCCAAGCTCAAGGGACCGTTGATCGCAAGACGAAGAACGATAAAACAGGTTTAGGAATGAGCTTGGTCGCCTGTCCAAACCATTGAGGAAAACTGCGATGCAGATGTTCTATGAAAAATAATGAAAAAGTTGTATGAAAATGTCATCAGAAATTTCTGCTAACATACATATGAGTTCCCGGGACTACTCAACTAAAGTGAAGAGCTTAAAAGCACTAAAGAAGCATGGTCATCTTCTGGCACATTTCCACATGTCTATTTCCGATCGTAACATGCTTAGCTCGTTCAAGTAACCCAGCATCTGGCGGTACGGAACACGATTCGCGTGTAAAAAGTGACAGGCCATGATGCTTTATGTTTCGAAATGTTTCGGAAAAAAACCTCGCAAATACGCAATGTGATGGGGCACCGCAACGAAAGATGCAAGACGAATTTGGATTTGTTCTAAACGAATGATGAAAAAGTTGAATGACCAAAGCTGCTAGAGTGGATTTCATGAGCAACAGCGTCCGAGTCGAGGAAATCTCGAAAATTGAAAACAACCATTTATCATGTTTTTAGATTGTATATGTAAACACTCCACAATTATGTATATATAATATTCCACGAATCTAAGATAATGACATAATTCTATACCCCAACCTTAACACCAACCATTCCCCCCTCCTCCCTCCACCTTTCCAAAACCCCCACAAAATCCTCAATCCCACTACCCCAAAGCCCAGATTTCGCAAGTTGCATCTGCATCTCCGGGGGCGCCTGATCCAGCGCCCCTTCAACATTGAAATAACTTGGCGTACACCCTATAATAGCTGCCATGGGTGCAGAATGCATCAACACCTGCATGCCCCAGTCATGTGTCGCTTCGGGGGTAGATGATATGGTGAAGGGTTTTCCGTTGGCTTTGCGTTTTGCTTCGGTGAGGATGTATGAAGCGTGTTTTGCGAGCGTGTCTGTGTTGAATAGGTTGTTTGGACTCAGTGACGCTTGCCATGGTCCAGAGAGGAAGAGGTTCGGGAAATTGTGATCAAGGACGCCATGGAGAGTTGAAGGGCCATTACGTGCCCATTCGTCGGCCATAGAAACACCTCCTCGGCCAATGATGTCGATGTTGGCCTTTTGCGCTGGGGATCCGGTGAAGGGTGCGCGGAACCCCGTGGCGCAGATTATGAGGTCTACTGGGTAAGATTGGCCTCCTACAATTATGGAGTCGGAGGTTATGCGATCTGGGCCTTTGCCTTCTGTGTCGATGAGGGTTACGTTGGAGCGATTGAAGGTTCGGAGGTATTCGTCGTCGAAGGCGGGACGTTTGCACCATGTTGGATACCATGCTTGTAGCTTTTTAGCGATGGAAGGATCCTGGACCGTTTTTTCAACTTGCTTTCGCAAGCGGTTCTGTCGTGGCAAGTCGAGGGCGTGGAGTCGTTTCATGTAGGATGGTAATTCGTCTGGTGTTTTTGGACCAGCGGGATTGCCGGCGATTGCGACCATTCCCACCGCGCTGGTCCAGCCATCGTTCACTAGATTTACATCTGGTTGCTTATCTGTCGTAAGATGCTCGTGGAAGTTCTTCATACGCTCACGCTGCCACCCAGTGGATGACGCGACCTCTTCTCGAAACCATGCATGATCCGTTTCCCGGTTGTAGCGCTGGTCTACCGCAGCCGGAGTGCGCTGGAAGACATACAAATGCTTTGCCCATCGGCCGAGATGCGGGATTATTTGAACTGCTGTTGCCCCCGTACCAATAATGGCTACTCGCTTGTCTTGTAATTTGGCGAGAGACGGGGCATCAGCCGTGCCACCTGTGAGATCGTAGTTCCAGCGCGCAGAATGAAAGATATCGCCGCAGTAATCCAATACGCCGGGTATGCCCGGTAATTTTGGCCAGTTGAGCACGCCGTTGACCGTCGCGACGAACTGCGAGCGGATATTAAGTGTTTGAGGCTGCGTTCCCTTGCGGTGCTGCACTAGCACCACTTCCCACTCTTTTGATTCCTCATTCCACACCAACTTTTGCGCCCTGCTTTGAAAGACTGCACTGTTAATCAAACCCCATTTCTCTGCAGCAAGGTTGGCGTATTTGCGAATCTCCTCACCAGAAGAGTAGCGACGTTGCGGAATGTAGCCCGTCTCTTCCAGGAGTGGCAAGTAGCAGTAGCTCTCGATATCGCAGCTGAGCCCTGGATAGCGATTCCAATACCAAGTACCGCCGAACCCGCCTGCGCTGTCAACTATGCGAATATCCTTGGGATTCATACCGGCTTGAACCATTCGAATTGCGTAGAGTAGGCCTCCCCAACCAGCGCCAAGGACCAGCAATGAACAGCGATTGTCGGGAAACAATGTTGTCGCATCTTTGATGGTATCCGGATCTACCCATGGATCATCTAAGAATGCCTGGGATCTGTCCGTGAGAGAAACGTCGATGTACTGGTCGTTGGTGTCATCCCGCAGCCGCTTGGCGCGTTCTTCGCCATACCGCTTCTCGACTTGTAGCGCATCGACTCCGGGTATGCCCTCATCTAGATAGGTCTGCTCGGAGGCTACAACGTTCGCTGAAAATTCCGACATCCCGAATGTGAGATGTCGATATATGCTTGGTGCGAGCGGAGCTTATATATACGCCCACACGTCATAGCTAGTACCAAAAGACAACAAGACTAATCTATGGGGTCATCAGCTACTTGCCCTAGTGGAACCGCTCATCAACGCTCCACTAATTTCTCAGCGGACGATTCGAAGGGTGTGGGCATGATGACCCAATCGTGCGAAATCTCGCGCGAGAGACTTTCATAGTCGGGAAGTTGAATAGTAGCTGGGCTGGAACATGACGAAGGCATTGATCTGTGAAGATGGGCTTTCAATAACCACCAAAAGCTATATCTCGACGACGTACATGTTGCATGTTCAAATGCCGCGAACGCGGGAATTGATTGGTCAATGCGGAGTGAATAGTAAGGAGTCGATCACGTATGTGCGCAGACTCTTTGGTATTCTGTGGATGCTCACACTAACCCAGTCTCGGTCAAATATTTGCGAAATCAGTATAATTGTTGTGGTAATGACAATGTACTATAGATTTCCCGTATATTTCTTTTGCGCTGCGCAGTTTCATGTCATTTGGCTACTCTTATTTCACTCCCAATGATGGGTGACTTGGGTTCTGCTGGACATTCAAATTTGCCAAACGAACTGACCGAAAATAGCTTGTTCAATACATTATAGAGAAATAGATATGTGTATGCTATAGTAACGTGTAGCTCTAGTTTAATGGATGTGGTAAGCCGGGGCTCGATGAATTCAGCGCAACCACACGTGAACTACAAATGGTGCACAAGCGTTGCTTACTGTTGACGCAGGTAATGCTATGGCTGATTCTAGGCATGTCTATTAGTTAGTCATTGTGGTTTCGGGTGCATGCACACAGCCTCGTGCTGGCACTAAATCATAAAGTACACAGCATTTCACACATGCCTAAGTCGGGCTCTTTCAAGAATATTGACTTCATCCTGAGTTCGACGAAAATTTCAAGTCGGGGGCACCTAAAACTCAACTTTATCCCAAATAGTATTTGATTCTTGCTTGCGGTTTTGAAAGTGATGCGAAGCATTCCGACGGCCCAGTGATTGCCGAATACGAAGAGGCGCACTGCACTTGCGTTGATAGCTCCGACAAGATGCAGCCTCATGGCTTGCATACCACTGACAAGTCATGTGTTGCTGATTGATTGGCTGATCCTGGACCGATAAAGGCCCAGACAAAACAATGTGGGCTGTATCGCTTAGAATGATAACTGATTTCGGGTTGAAGGCAGGCGGGACACATCTCAGCCTTGCGACACAAGGCTGAGCCCCAGAACTAGAAGATATATAGACTTCGTTGCTCAAAAGCCGGCTTATGAAGCTCAAGTTCCTATATCTTCTATTGGGCTGGGGTCATCGTTCACATTATGTCGTATAATCCACTCAGGCAAGCTTCCGATGCGCCAGAAGACGTATCCTTGCCTGACGACGGGAGTGCGCCATCATCCTGCAATGTCTCCAGCATCCACGAACATATTGACTCAATCCATCATAGACAACACGGGGATTCCAACAGTCCGAGCAATCACGCGCCACAATGTCCTACAATCCCCCAGAAGCTTG
Source organism: Nigrograna mackinnonii (assembly GCA_001007845.1). Taxonomy (NCBI): domain Eukaryota; kingdom Fungi; phylum Ascomycota; class Dothideomycetes; order Pleosporales; family Nigrogranaceae; genus Nigrograna; species Nigrograna mackinnonii. Next base: position 108,582 of record JGVQ01000138.1, read on the forward strand.
ACACCATCCACTATCATGAAGGCTCTTTAAAGAACGCATCAAATGATGCCTTGGGCCTACCGCAAAAGCTGCCATCCCGCAGGAGTCGGCTTTCTTCGATTGCTGTAGATGGCCTCCTACTGATACTCAGTGTTCTTTTCCTTACGCTAGCCCTGGTGGTATACTCAAAGGACGGTAAAACTACAACTGGCGCTGCGGATGTTGTTACCCGCCTTGTTCAAGCTAGTGATTTGGTAAGTAAGAAAGCCTAATGAAGGGTTATATATGACCCCCAAAGTATAGCAATGATAGGCATTTAGCTAATGATGCAGGGAACCACGATCTTTCCATATCTCTTCGCCGCCGTAACCGGACGATTGCTCAAAGCGATTGCGATGCGTCGTCTGGAAGGCGGTATGCGTGCCACTACCCTTGTACACCTGACGAATGCCACTACAATTATGCGAGCTATAACTACGCCATTTCAATTGAGAAGTTTTGGAATCCTGACCCTTGCTATTATAGCAATATGGGGTCTCTCTCCCATTGGTTCACAAGGAACTCTGCGCATTCTTTCCATTCGTTCAAGAACCTTTGAACACAACAACACGCTTTCTTGGCTTGATACACGATCACAATGGCCATGGGATAGCGGGGACCAATCAACTGGGAAGAGAGCTGTCGATAGTCTTTTCGCTGCGAGTCTTCTTACGCCGCCCAACGTGCAGGCTTCCCCAGTAGACGTATGGGGCAATGTCAAGGTCCCAATGATCGAAATGTTACCGGGTTTCGATGAGCCAGGCTTTGGTTCCGTGGGATATCTTTGGAACTACAGTTCAGAACACTGGGAGACCGCGAGTCGGGGTCTCGATTCGTACAACAACACTTTTCCTTACAACTACACGCTTATCCCCACCGACTTCAATGATCTGGGCTTCTCTGGCTATAACGATTCTAAGCGCTCGCAAGGACAATGGCTGGATATACATGAGGACGATCCTTCTATATACAGTTCTCTCATTGGGATTCCCACAAACAACAAGATAGCTTTATCTGATTCGACCATCTTCATGAATGTCAGCTACTTTCTCATGGATTGCTACAACATGACCCGCACGCCAGTTAACTACAGCATTTTAAGCAACCATATCAGTCATCCTGAGGAATTCATTTCTCAGAGTCAAATGTGGTCACTAGCCGATTCTGCTTTTCCAAACTATGCAGCATCTTCTAGCTTCTCGTACGGAGGTTTCACCAACAACCGCAAAGGACCCAGCTGGATGAAACTCATCATTCTATCCCGGACAGAAGACCGCCTAGTCAATGAGCAGCTCGAGCTGGATTGCAAACTAACGCGGTCTACCGTCGAAATCCGCACCGACTGCAATGCTTCAGCACCAGATCCATGTCAAGCGGCCTCTATAAGATGGTCTTCACCGTGGATTCCAGGCACAGAGCCAGCTGCAGATCCTCTGTCCTGGAGATATCTTATCGATATATTGGGCTCAGCAGGTTTCACCCACGTAGCCGATTCCGGTCCAATCGAGCGATACCTCGCAAACCCAGCAGGCAACGTCTTCTCTAATTCCGGGCTGGCAATGCTAGGTGATCTTGATCCGAAGACGATTGGGTATCGCATGTCTCAACTGATGAATACATATCGACTTGCAGGCCTTGCTCCAGCAAGTATCTCGGGTTCTTTGAATATTACCAACAATGGCACTGACGCCATAAGCGGGGCCATATCTTTGCAGAACGACACCATGACAGTCTTCACCCACGACAAATATTTCCACTGCGATAAAGGATGGCTGGCTGCCTTGCTCATAGCTAGTTGCACATTGATACTAGCTAGTATCAGTTCTATTGTGCTGCGCATATTCACTCATAGCCCGGACGTCCTTGGTCTCATTTCGGCCCTGACCTCAAAGTATCCTATCACTGCACCTGCTGTAGGATCCTATCTGGACGAAGAGGAAAAAGTTAGATTACTGGGTGATCTTAGGATTAGGGTCGGGGATGTTGCAGGGTCAGATGAGGTTGGGTACATAGCGATCAGTGAGGCTGATAAGGTAGAGTCTCTTCTTCAAGGGAGAGTTTATCAGTAGTGTTGTGTCTTGGTTTCAAATAAGTTTAATAGTTGCATAGTACGCCATCATCCTATCCGCAATTATAAAGCTCCCCATCTCCTCAGCCCGAACCTAATCCCATAAAACAACGACGCTCCAAGACAACTCAAAATCGGAACCCCATATAGACCCAGTCCAATAAATATCCCTTGCTCAAAGAAACCGTGCGACATCCACTCCGCCCTCTTCTTCTCCTTAATCTGTATCATCGCTTCACGTAGCAGGGCTTGCGCTGCCGCCTTTTCCCCCTTCAGTGCGTTGTCTAGCTGTACTTGCGTTTGAGGAGGTGTGATGAAAGCTGGCGCTGCACGTTTGAAATGATCGACTGTGTATCGCGAATTCAAATCGAAGTTCCGTAAGTATGGTGCCACAGGTCCGAAGAGGAGGCGTGCAGGAACGTGGTTTATGAAGACGACGTCAGAGGCGATGGATTGGCTCAAGTACTGTGCATGTGCGGGTTCTGCGAAATAATACGCTGCGTTCAGTCTCCCAGATCTAGAGACCAGATCGATCGCATGGTCTGGAGATGTGATTTTCGATACGGCCAAGATTGGTGCTGAGGGTTTGGGCGGGAGAGATGTGTTTTTGGAAGTGTGGTTCGTAAGCTCGATCACAGCTGTCGTATCGCTTTTCGTGATAACCTTGGAATGCCAGGATCGATTTGAGTGCAAGAATGTGAGAGCATGTTCCAATTGGCCACGCCGTTCTTTTGGAGAGCTGTTTGTCGTTTCCTTGGATGTATCTGACAAGTAGGGTATTGCTGCGCGTAATACTAGGTCCATAAATTCCTTCGCCACATATTCATTGACCAGGACAATGTCTGGAGCATATGGTGATGTGCCGCCAACAGCGAAGCGTGTTCGTACCAGATCCTCAGCCGCAGAAGCGAGATTCGCGCCCCGGTCCACGATTGCTATTGTACTGCGATTCGAGCAGGAAGCCAGTTGGTTTTGTTTCAGAGACGCGATATCATTTTGATAGTGTTGAAGAACTTGTAGACTGTCTTGCAAAGTCTCCGGTGTTGGGCTTGAACTGACGATGCAAAATATATCGGACTGCAGGGATTCTGTGAGAACTTTCTCTATCATTAACGTGAGGGCAACGTGATCGCTGCCAAGCTACTCGTATGTTAATCTCAACATCTAAATGCCATTCGGATGCACATACGTACCTTCAGAATCATACAGTTTCCAGCTTTGATGCAGGCGCTGATTGCGCTGATAATCGAGAAGAAAGGCGTGTGCTGCAAATCTGGCTCAATATATACAACGCCCCAAGGAACTTGCCCGTGGGGTACATCTTTCCCTGCGGATATCCGGTGATCTTCTCCAATTTCTTGATGAGGATCTACGGAATTATAATGATCCAGAATATTAGATAGCGCAAGTCCGAATTCAATGGCTACATCAGGGGCTGAACAAGAGGTTTCTTTTTCTAAAGCATCCTGGATGGTCTTCGAATTTGCCAGTAGGGCCTCGTGTAACGCCTTTAGTTGAGATTGTCGGAAGAAGGGGTTGGTGCTTTGCCCTGTACTTGCTGTTGCATATAGATCCGCAATCTTGTTATCTTGGCTTGACATGGTGATTTTTTGCAAGGTCTATGTAAAACCAAGAATGAAAGATGTATGAGGAAGTCGCAGGCGTCTTCGGTTGGTGTTGTGTAAGCTTGCGATCTAGAGCTCCCCGCGGTTTTGATCCCTCTTGCCGACGCCGATTTATAGTGAACTACGAAAAGCAGCGCACAATTGCACGAAAGACAGTTCGTGAGAGCCAGTGATACGTGGTAGAAACAAATGCATCACGAATACGCATCGAATTACAAGACCCGACCTCTCAGGATCATGTTCGCGATATCTCCCCCACATCCCGATGGCAAAGTGCTGCGCTAGGGCACTGGATGAAGCAGCAGAGCAACACCACGGAGTCACATGGATATTCAGTACAGTCCACTGCTAAGATCCATTCCTACAAGAATCAAAAATCAAATCTCTACTTCTTATCAAGATCGGATAGCGCCCTCAACATGTCTGTTACTGTAACTGCAAACCCCGAAACCTACAACCTCCGCACAGTCCTCGCAGATTACGATCTCCACCATTCTGGCTCTGATGCCATTCTGCAGCACAACGCGGAGCCAAACAATTACCCACTCCCTCGAACTCTAGGTGTCGCGCTCGGTCAAAATCCAGCACATTGGCCCGATGATCATAGACGTATTCCTAATTACCGGCCTGTCAATACACACCTGGATCAAAGCCTCCGCAGAGTCTACTTGAGCAATATAGAAAGGGCATTTGTCGCGGTAATGTTCACGGGAGTGCTAGTAGAGGCAGTAGGTCCTATTCCTTTATGATCCATATTTACCATTCACTGATTGCGACCAGAGTGCTGCGAAACTCTGGAGGTTTACATTCGGCAGAGTATGGGATGTAGGCTACAAGATTGGGGGCGAGTGGTGAAACGGTTAAGCGCCGGTTTGTAGACTTTGCTATTCAAATTCGATATGCTTACTGCATTACACCTTGAAGCAGTATCCCTAATATTCTCCAACCTTAATTTAGCCTTTGCGCACTCTTGACGTCGCTCATGCCAATGCCTTGTACAACCTTTGCCTCCACAACTTCATATATAGGAATTTCTTCAAGTCGCTCCACAATATGGTAGAGTGTTGGCAGTGCTTTCCAGTTCAGGCTATCAAACGCGATGCTACCCTTCCCTTTCCTACGTTTCGTAACCTCCTTCTTGACCTTGGATTCCTCTACATCCGGTAAAAAGACTGTGTATGCAGAATCATGTCCCCGCGACTCTGTAGATACAGGCCCCGTTTGAGGCATGGTTTTGTACCAGAGCAATCCTTGGCTTGCACCATCTTCCCGCTGTTGAGATGCTGCGGGTGCTTCGTTGGAACTTTCTTCTAGGTTTTCTACCTGCATCGTGCAGAATTGTGATCCTTGCCATGCAGCCTGCATGTCCCAAAAACCACCATCCTCACTACTAGTGATATTCATTTCACACCAAAGCTTGGGCATACCTAGCTCTTCACGCCCACTAAGGATAGGGTCGGCGAGATTCTCAAAGAGAACGGGTAGGAAAGAGCCTCGAACGGGGTTTCCATCTTTTCCACGATACTCTATACCATGGATGTAAAGTCCAAAATGAGAGTAGCCTCGGCCTCCAAGCCAGTCAAGATTGTTCAATGTTGTGACCGAAAATGTGGCGTTGGCAAGAGTAGCCGGCGAGGAAAACCTAAAGTCTGCAGTGGGAAGTAGATTCTGCAAGATTGTACGAGATGTGGTGAACGTAATGGACGCCGTTGTGAAAGTCGCAGTCGTGCCATCGCGAGCATATCCTTCAAAGTCTTGTCGCGGACCCGGCATAGGACCGAAGGATGTAGGCATGCGGCGATACAGGTTCCGTTTCTTTGCCCAGAGATAGTTGCGAAGCTGTTGTGTGGTATAATCCCATTCATCGTGCCCAAAGTTGTAGCCAGTGTATTCGTTCGCTAAGAAGTCAGCGTGCTGTCCTGAAAGCATTGAATAATACTTACCATCTAGTGTTGGTCCATCGCCCAAATCTCGTCCAACTATACGCGAATATTCTTGTATTCTTGAAGCGCGCTCGTACCTACACTTTTCGTAAAGTTTTAACCGATTCGGAATTTCTCCGAGAGGCGTTCCAAGAGGAAGGACGACAGCTAGCGATGCTGCATCCTCGATTGCTTGACCTGCGCCTTGACCCTGATCTGCGACGACGTTAGATATTGATTGCTGGACTGGGATCCATACATACGAGGTGTGAACGGATGCGCCGCATCTCCAATGAGAACCAGCCTGCCCTCCGTCCAAGTTGGCAGGCCCTCCATATCAAGAAGTTCCCATACTTTCAAAGTATCCTCCTCCGCCATCCCCAGTAACTTAAGCAATGCCGGGTCAAAGCCTTGATACACCTGCAATAACTTTTCCTTGTGTCCTTGCTGACTCCACTCATTCGTTCCATCGCGAGTTACTTCCGACTCCGACGTCGGATGAATGCACACGAAGTTCAAAAGCTCATTTTTTGACGTGGGATAGATGACAACTCTCCGATCGCGAGCAAAGAACATACTAAGATGTCCGTCTTTATCTGCAAATTTCTTCGTTTCGGAGTCCGCCAATGCTTTCTTCCTCGGAATCATGAATCTAAAAGCACTCTTCCCAGAGCCAAACGTCTTGAAGTTTTCGGCGCCGGGAAGCTTACTGCGCGTACGAGAGTGCACACCATCAGCGCCGATAATGACGTCCGCTTCCATCCTGTCCCCAGACGCGAGTGTAACAGTTCCATCCGTTGTAACATCAACAACCTGCGAAGATGTATTAAGCACAGCTGGCACCCCCTTACCCTCCTCCATGGTCGCTCGTCTCTTTAATTCGGAGTGTAAATGCACTCGATGGGCCAGCAACCAAGGATGCTGCCACATCTTGCTTTGCCTGCTCACATCAACGCTGAAAAGTATCTCGCCGTTTGGTTTGTACTGCGCCATAGAAAGAGTTGGGTTCGCTCCGCCTTCTTCTGCGTACAAATTGATGCGTCTGAGCAAGCCATTCGCATTAGGAGCTAGATGCACGGCTGCGCCGAGTTCATTCGCAAATCGAGATTGCTCGAGAAGAGTTACTTTATGTCCCTGCTGACGAAGGAATATGGCCGCAGAAAGCCCACCGATCCCTGCGCCGACCACGATGATGTTGAGCGGTGCTGATACGTCGCCATTAGAGTTATTACTATGTGTACCGTTCATTCCTTGTGGGTTGTTGAGGGTCATGTTGGTTCAGTACGCCAAAGAAGTTGTTGGCAAAGTGAACGGATGCGTTCAAAGGCTTCAACGGTAGAAATGCACACGATGTAGTTTCTATTTACTGCATGCCTCGGGCTTCATATTTCCCAGACCGGTGGCGCTATGCAAACACTCAGATAATGGACCCTGATCAGTGAGCAAGATCGTAGTTGTGGGGAGACCTGGGTGCCCTCTCCACATTCCGGTCCCCGGGTACGGTTTGGACGTCTGGGCCTGCGTTGTGATTTTCTTCAAAATGTTGGATAGAATTCGATCACCTCTCATTTCAGGGACTGACTGGACGAATGTAGGAGATTTTCAAGGCAAATTCAATTCAGACTAAGGTGCATAATATTGTTGTATGCATCGGATTTTAGCATGTCGGGGATGCGGATCGATCAGAGACTAGTACTTTATAGGTGACAATGCAGTATGGTGTTTCCATGATATAGTCTTTCCCATTGTTGCTCACATAGCTGTTCCAGCAGGCACCCATTTCGCTGTTGCAATCCTTAACCTCTTTCCCCAGATCAAGATAGGTATCGTAGCCAAGCCAAAGATACCCATAAGCATTCCAAAGATCCCATATGGCTCTGCTGGCCCACTTTTCTCAATCCAAGTCCCCGTGAAAAACGTCCAGGCAAAAGCTATGACGGCTCTGGCGCAGGAGACTGCTACAAGGCAGTCTCCAGAAATGGATGGATATGATTCGATGAGGTAATTGAAGCCCACGGATGGTGCTTGCATGAGGCCGAACGCAACCATACCGATGCCAAATTCAAGCCCAAGCCATCCTTTTGGCGAAGGGTTTTGTGCCACAAAGCCGAATACAAGGATTCCAGCTGTAGCAATGAAAAGGCTGGGAAGCGCAGTCATAAGCCTGGATTCAGGCTCGCTATAACCATGGACGTCCCTCTTTGCAAGGCGTTTGGTAGTCCAGTCGGCAATGATGTAGGTATAGAAACAACCGAGAGCTGTCCCAATAAGACCTCCGACACTGACCAACCCAGCATCTTCACCCCAAAGATAGGGCGGGCTGGACACTAGTTGAGGGCCAACACCACTCATGGCTACTATGGCGCCCACCAGACCAGCATACCAGAGCGAGACAAGCCATACACCTGGAAGTCTCAAAGCGAGGAATGGGGCAATGAACTTGTGTAATACACCTGGCCGGTAGGTAGCCAATTTGAGAGAACGTACAAAGGTGTAGGGTCGGTATGAAAGTGTCTCAGTGGTTGTTACCACCTCTGTAGTCTCGGACACTGCCTTTCCGTCGCTCTGTTGTTCCTGAAGTGCTGATATAGATTCTCGCTCATAAAGGGTTTCGGGTAAGCAAAAAATGCAAGCGGCCAATGTGACAGCAGACAAGACAACGTTGGTCCAGTGGAGCCATGCAAGATCATGATGTGCGATGTACCCGCCTGAGATCGAACCGACCGTAGATCCAGCTGCAAGGAATACCGTATATATGGCCTATGATGTATGAGACAAATTAAAGCTAATATTTCAGTAGACTGTACTAACCATTGCCCTGCCTCTTTGATGCACAAAGAAAATTTCTCCAACAACATCAGGTGCCACAGCATCTGCGGATCCTCCACCACAGCCCATGAAGAACCGTGCAGCAAGCAAGCTTTTGAAAGAAGTGGCCAATCCCGCCCACATGGAGGAAAGAGTAAGAAGAAGCAAGCTTGCAAGTATAATCGGCCGTCGACCAAAGGTATTTGCTAGAGGGACCCACCACAAGTTAGAAGCCCCGAGCATGAGAATGTTGACCTGTTGATTATACATTAGAGATGGTTTGTCCCGTACGAAGGAGCACTCACAGCAAGTAGGTGGCTCAATTGAGAAAATGGCTTCGGCGGGAACCCAAAAACTGGTGTTGAAGCGTATATCGGGAATGCACTTGAGATGGAGGCGCTCGTGAAATTGACTATGAACGGGAACACGGACATGCATCCTAAGATCCCTATTTTCCTGGGCCATGAAAAGTTCAAAGGATCAGCCGGATCAGCTGAGGGCGCTGGCACCAGGCGAAGGTCATCTTGAGAAGACTGTGATGTGTTCCATTCCAGATGTTCTCAGATGATGTCAACAGAGTTACTACAGAAACTACGACCCAGGAATATGAGCATACCAATGAGAGTGACTGTTCCTGGAGGCGTTGCATTGGCGACTTCCGATTTCGAAAGAGCAAAGGCGCGTCGGAAGCTTGTCATGATGAAAACTCTGAGAAAGCGAAATGATGAGGACAATGGTGTGATAATCGTATGTGGTTGTATGCACTTGTTCAGGTCTCCATAGAGCCTTTAGTATCCAGGTGGCCATTGCTTTGGTGAAGGAGGTCTACCCCATGGGGTCGGAATGTGGAGTGCAACGTGGTGAGTTTCGATGTATCTGCCAACGTTCTAGACTCCTGCCCCGACCTCCGAGCCTATTGCTCCAGAGGTAGCCTTCGGAAGCTAGTGATGGCGAAAGTTTCATTCTATCTAGTAGCAGATTGAAGGCCTCCAATTAGTTGAACTAAGTTCTCCACTAGAGGAGGGCAAGAGCTCTCAGTAGACTCGTGATTCAGTCGAAGCATCTCCATCAGGCTATCCAGAACCTCAGCAATATTAGTGATCGGTATGGGAACTCCTGGCGCTTGCAATGAGTGGATTGCCCCTGTTCCCCGATCCAAGGTGATAAACCTCTGGGCTTCAAGGCTATGGGCCTCGTCCAGATAAGTATGCTGCGCGGAGTCAATGGTCGATGTTTGGGGTCCTCCGGCAAAGGAACGCTTAATAAGGCCATAGCCCCAGAGTATAAGTCCAGCATGATAGACGGCGATTGCATTGAAATCACATAACTGTCTTTTCGGGAGAGATTTGGCAGAACGTACTATTTGTCCTGCGTGCCAGACCGCTTGTCGGGCTGCGACGGTTGCGACCCAGTCCCGGAGGTGGGGATAAGCACCGCGGGCTTCTTCTTGCCCTTGGATACCTGCAAACAGCTGTAGCTCCCCTATCGGAGCGTTCAGGTGGATGAATATCAACTCCAAGGTGATGTGGCTGTCTCCAGACGAACTGCTGACCCGAAAGTCTTCAAGAGATTTGGTGAGCTCCTGGTAGCGAGAAGACATGATAAGAGGGTTATTGTGTTGCAGGGCCGACTTGGTCACGATCGTGGACATTTGTCGGTACTCCCATACCATGCCCCAAACCATATACAGATATACGAGACTCGCGCTTTCATGGCGATGTAGAACATTTAGATCAACTAGACAATCAACTGGTGCGGAGCGCGTTGATTCTGTAGTCGATGAACCTAAATACGCTTCTTTCCATGTTGTAGCAGTGGGGGAGTCCCAAATGTTATCCGAGTGCGGAAGTGGCAACTGCATCTCTGAGTAAGAAATTAGAGGAGGTTTGAGTAACGCCATGGATGATTGTCTATCATGTTCAAACACATGGTAAACGAGCCGCAAGTATGACTCCTGAGCAACCCACTGTTTCCATTTCGTTTCTAGTTCGATGCCATCTTCATCAGGTCTTGGTATGATATCTTTCCATATAGTAGACTGGAAGCGTCCACCTCGACGAACCATCGTCACTAGTGGTTGAAGGAAACTTTCAGCAATCTCCATCTTTCGACTGATGCCGCTCCACAATCCAATATCCAGTTGCAGCATGAGGTTTCGAAGGCTATTCAAATCCCGTATGGAGGTATTGTCGCTCTCAAATGCCCTTGCCTGACTTGTACGGCCCGCCTCGAGTAACGCGAACCCCAGTTTTCGTAGAGGTACATCAGGTGTAGAGACAGCTCCAGCAGCGATGATGAGAGCCAGGAAATCGGGACTCAGCTCTGAGGGCGAGAATGTAGGTAGATGTATCCAGCTTCTAGCATCAATCGAGGGGCAAGTGAAAAAATACTGGATCAGTCCGTCGAGGAGATCTGTGGAGGGAAAGGCTGACGCGATGCGCCCAACGCTTGAAGGGTTACAAGTACTCAGCGCAAGTGCAAAAATCTTATCTCGCATGGCCCGAGTGAGTCGCTCCTGAATTACACGGCGGCTTGACAGCTGCGATCTACTTGTTGTGTGTTCTTCAGTGTCTGTAAGGGCAAGATTGTGCTCTTCAGCTGTACTAAAGTCTCTGTCACTTCGCGGTAAATAACGCCAAATGCTTCGTTTGAAAGCTTCATGCCGAACGTCAACACCTTCGTGTGGGTAATAATGTGACGATACATTCGGACCGACTACATTATGATCCGTAGAAGGGGTCTCGACATTGAAAGGTAGATTTAGGTTATACTTGTCGAGGAAGATGACATCAAGATCATTCAGATCAAGATCCCAATTGAAATTGGTATCCAAGATACCTCGAGGTGTTGCTTGACCGGAAAAGGTAAACTCAAAGGGGGGCATGTTGCGAAGATATTCTGGCAAGTCTCCGCCGATGATTGGCATATCATCGAATGTCAAAGCATCAGGATTGCTAGGAGCATCATCAATCACCGTTCCTGGAGGGTCTTGCGGGACCAATCCCTCTACATTATCGTCGCTCAAGGTTGGGTCTCGTGTATCAGATAGCATGGCCGGCTGAACAGTTTCGTCGCTTCTACTGTCGACTGAGACATCCATTGACATATCCTGGAAGGTTTCTTGAGCGAGTGAGAGACTAAGCAGATCTTGAGCTGCATTGGCGTCATCCAGCTCCGTTGGGTCATCCATGGACATGTTACAGGGTATCTTCTTCTTTCGACATCTAGAACAAGGTTTCTCGTCCTCACATCGAAGATGTTGCTGTGAGCAGGCCTCGCAAGCCTGTATGACGCGGCTGGCACGTACAGTTTCTTTACGTCGACGCGGATTGCCATCATGGCCCGCTGCGTGTCTCTTTAACAGATCACTAGATTGACCCAATTAGCTATTCGTAAACCTCTTTTTGTGGCGTATATACACTCTAGCGAATCCCTTAGAACAAGTTGGGCAAATATAAGGCTTCTGCCGGGTGTCTGCTGCACGTAAGCGGCTGATTAGGGGAGCAAAATAGTAGCGTTACTTACGAGCACGCACATGCCGTGACAGATGGTCAGCACGTGTGAAAGATCGCGAACACGTGCCACATTGGAAGAGACGGGGAGCTTGGTCGGGATCTGGAGGGCTCATTATGGAGGATCGAGCGGGGGGCGGGATTGTGGGACAACCCTCTCGCGTCCGACCCAGTCGCTAACGTTCCCATAGAATGTGGAGAAAAGTCTGGGGAAGCTATGAGCTTGACATGAGATTAAGGAGAGAGGAATGTGGAGAGAGTGTTGGGATTGACGTGTGGCCTCAGCACGGGGTTCAAGATTTAGGGTGACGGGGCAGTCACCCAGCCTTTCCCGAAATTGACCTTCTTCCCCCCACTTCCCGATATATCCATTTCGGAATGCATATCCGCACAACGGTACCTTTTCAGAACGTTGATCGGCTTCAGTTCGCAGTGAGAATCAGCATTTTTATCTAGGGCTTTCTTTTGAATTCAAACACGTGATCACTTCTTTCACCGCCTTACTCACCCAAACCACCGATTACAATCTTTGATCCATCTAAGGGCACAGATTTGAAAATGGCGCGCGCCCCAGTACATTTCTTTTCCCATGGATCCACAATGATGCTCGGCGAAGAGTCTACTTCAGCAACATACTGGAAAGAATGCGGCGACGAAGCACTAGCACACAAGGTCAAAGGAGTCGTCATGATGGGTGCCCATTGGGACGCACGAGGAAATAACCGCATCGATGTATCCATGAATCCTTTGCCTGCGAAATCCCCCGTAGCTTACGTCCATCCTTCAAAATACGCTGCTTACAAACTGAACCCGGACCTCTCTACCGGCAAACGCTGTATCCAAATGCTACGGGAAAGCGGTCTGGATGCAAGACCAAATGACAAGTTCGACTGGATCCACGACACATATTTGATTCTGATAAGAATGTTTCCTGAAAAATGTCCACCCACGACGATAATCAGCATGAATGGGCGTTTTGACCCACATCTTCACGCTCGAGTTGGGTCGTCACTCGCATCCTTACGGAAGGACGGATACTTGTTAATAGGTACTGGAGGATCAGTCCATAATCTGTACAGGAATCACTGGCTTCAGATGCTTCGCTACTCGGACAACTTCGCACAACCAGTCCCTCCAGACGCTCCATTGTTGCTATTCCGACAAAGTATAGAGGATGTTTTTGTACGGAATTGTGGGGCGGGCAAGCAGAGGAAGGTTCTTACGAAGGCTGTGTGCAGACTAGTCAAACATCCACAATACAGAAAAGCCCATGGAACTGATGACCATTTCATGCCGGCCTGCTTTGTCGCGGGGGTTGTGGACGGTTTGGAGGAGGAAGACAGTGATGAGGATGAATGCGTTCTTGGTGCTGAAGACTGGGAATTGGTGAACATGTGTAATAGCCAGTTTACGATTGGAAAGTGGACAAACACTATATCATGATTTAACCGCGCAACCTCAGGATTTTCCTTTACTTCTCTACATCTATACCATGTTATTTTAGCAATATGATTGTGGATCTGCAAAATCAGTAATCTGCAAGCTGTTGTTATTTCATATACGTGAGCAACCACGGTCGTACATCATGTATTGGAATAAGATGGTCAAGTGACCCGTGAGTATGGCCGCATGAGCGCAGCAAGATATCAGCAGGTGTCACAAACTATTATGTGCAGATGAAAGTCAGTCAATTCCCTTCAATCCATCTCAACAAGTGTCTATTTCAACTGTGCTCAAAGACGCTCTTAGAGCGAACAACTCTATTGATAGTCTAATAAGGGCAACCGCTACGATCTATCTCGGCGGTATTACCGGCAACGTCACCCAGTTCAAAGACTTCGGCCCAAAATGGATGTGATTCATGCCTGCGAATTTCTTTTCCGACCGATCCTCCGGATGGTTGTGTAGGAAGATTCCACTACCTTGTGTATCCCCGCTACTCACCTCAAAGACGATCTTCCCTCCTTTTTCCACAATGACATTGGTGGGCCATACTTCCACATCTACTGCGTAAACATCTCCGGGAATGACAGGCTGGACATCCGTACTGAAGTAGTCACGCCAGGGGAGCCATGGTCGATGTTTCGGGTGCTCCGGATTGGTTTTGCGAAGGGAGACACGAAGCCAGCCTTTGGTGAGCGGTACGGGATCGCCAGCTGTCCCGGTATAGAATACTTCTTTACCTGTAGGAGAAATATAGCGGAGTGTCAGGAAGAGGTCGATATCTGTGGGTATAGTGCCGGTCACATGTGGAGAAACAGAAACGTTCAGGTGCGCAACGATGTGACCAGTAATTTCTGTCTCATGTTCGAAAGGCTCGGTCTCGAATTGAACGAACTGTGGATTTTCCAGGGTTCCGAGTGCTTTGTATGAAAGCTTGGAGGGCCTGTTTTCAGTGGGCTCGGTCGTAGTCAGGCTCCACGAAGGCGTGAGGAAGAACTTCGTGTAGACAGTACGTGCGATGGGCCATTCGTTTTCTGCACGCCTTTGATATATCCTCTCCTTTTCGGCATCATTGTATCCGACGTCTCCCTTGCGGAGTACGAGATCGATGGGAGGCAATTTGCCTTTCATGCTCCATCCAACTCTATCGTCACCTTTGAGGAACGCATCGAGAAAGCTTTTTTGGGTCTCCACTTCTTCTTTGTAGTAGAAAGGTAAGTCATGGCGGCCAGTAATCATGCGCAAGTACTTAAACTCAGAGCCTGCCTGTGTATAGCCCTCGATATTCCCTCTGAGGTGCAATAGGATCCCGCCCCAATTCCCAACAGACAGAAGCGGTACCTCGATGTCTCCCATGTCGTACTCCTTGCTTGCATAGTATTCTTCCTCTCTAAACTTATACGTGGCAGTGTCAATCGTTTGGTCTTGACGGTTCTTTTCGCGCTCCGCATCGGAGAGATCACCTTCAATAGTATCTGGTCCCCAATTTGCTGCGCTGCGACCGGGCCGACCATATTGGTTGCTGATAACCTGTCTATTCCACCAAAAGTTGATGAAGTGATTTGACAAAATTCCCCCATGGCGACAGCGATCCCGGTAGTAATCCGACATTCCTTCCCAAGGAATGATGCAGGCTAATCCCTTAGGTTTTCTCGCAGCAACTCTCCATTGCGAGCCAGCATAATAGCTTATGCCTAGTAAACCAACCTTTCCAGACGACCAGGGTTGCTCAGATGCCCACTCGACTACATCGAAGAACGCCTCAGATGTTCCACGAGACATTGTGTCTAATAAGCCTGGCGATTGCCCGAGACCTCGCTCGTCAGCACGGACTACCGCATAGCCGTGTTTTGTCCAGAATGCGGGATCGGGCGTCTCCCAAGCGGAATGTTCGGAGCGATGTTCGGGGTTGACTTCGGCAAAAGATTTTGGATGGAAGCTTGAAATTGGGTGTCAGTTTCAAATCATCGCGGACAGAAGACGCACATACTCTTGGTAAGGAATATCTTTCCCATAGGGTCCATAAGTGACTAGAACAGGAAATCTTTCATTTGAGGTTGATTTTGGTCGATATACATTGCAGCGGACTAGGCCATCGCTCGTTTTCAACTTGACGGTGGCATTCTGCTCGAAGATGTAGGCGAACGAATTCTCATCCACGGTATGCAGATCTCTGATTCTGTTGGACATCTTGAAGAAATTGACGAACTGCCAGGAAAGATACTCGTAGACATCTGGTAAAAAATCCTTCGAAATATTGCGACACGTTACAAAGTATTGCATATCCACATCGGGATGTGGGGGCTAGATTCACCAGCTCCACTTACCTGAGAATGAACCACAGAAACAACAACACTAATCATGGCTGGCTAATCCAAAATTATTGTCGAAGAAATTTGATATCCAATAATAAAGAATCTTGCTACATGCGCAATCTAAAGGATTCAATGTCTCATCGTGACGCGTAGCAAATCGCAAGATCTGCAAACTGGGAAGTCATATCGATGTTTCGAGGGTCACTATGGGGATATTTGAGTGCTCAATAGTCGTTTGTCGCCCCTTCTGCGCTCTAGTAATTATCGCATTTGATACATCTACAAGGTCTAGTTGTGCTAGGAAGACTTCGGCACCCCCTCCATTGTTCCATAATCTTCCTTCAGCTCCCTTCCTTCAATAACTACGGGCTTACATGGCTGAAGAACATACATCATTCTCGCCCAGTCAGTATTGCTCTTATTTCTCCAAGCGTGCATGGTACCCCGCTGGATCGCCACATCGCCTCTCGACATTTGGCGAGTTTCACCGCTGTCCAGAATCAACTCGATTTCACCCTCGATCACTACTCCATAATCAAGCGATACGGTACGATGCATCGGGGATGTAAGTCCCGGTGATATGTCGACAAATCGCAATACTGTTCCTTCCGACTCCACTAGTCCCGGTGGTGATTCCAAGAAGGGCTTGTAGGTCTCGATATCTTGATTGTTGTTTAACTCGACCGGGAACCCCTTAGTTGTATATGCAAGACCGAAAGCTGCGCCTGGTATTGGCTTGAATTCATTCTTTTCCGGTATTGTAGTCGAGAAAATAGCTTTCCCAGAGTTATCATGTGTAGTTATGAGTCTCTTGAGCTCGGGCAGATTGTTTCTGGTGGTCATGATAAAGGTTCAAGGGTGCGTATTTTGTTGCTTGCTCAATAAAGATGATGTGGTGATATGAAGCGATTAGAAACAAACAACTACGAAATTTGGAAGTAAATCTTACTCAATAAAGCGCATATGTGGGCAATCTCAACCAAGACCCGATGTGGAGGGCAACTGCCTAGAGATCTGTAAAGCCTTCTAATCGTCTGCGAGAGTCCTTTGCGTGACCATCATCTCTTTGTTCGTTGTTTGGGGACGTCAGAAGACTCGGAATAGATGTTCCGATGTGGGGAAATTTCCCAAATTTCAACAGTAGAGGACAAGTTCCTAAATTCAGCTCTTGAGACAACAACAGCAGCAGCAGCAACAGCAGCGACAGTAACAACAAAATAAGCCAGAGAACATCATGCCAGCGTCCGATAGTCATCAGTTCAGTTTGAACAACATTCCTTATGGTATTGCTAGTTCGGTAATTCGACCCTTGCCACAATGCGTGACACGACTTGGGGAAGAGGTCATTTTCCTGGCGGAGCTAGTCAGTCTAGATTCATTCAAGGATATCGATGCACCGCTACGCAATATCTTTAAGCAGACCACTCTAAATGCCTTCGCTGCTCTCTCTTCTACGATACATGCTCAAGTACGAGTGGCCATCCAAGAATCTTTGAAGCGACAACAGCATTCGACATTCACTGAGAATATTGTTGATGTGGTTTGCCATATACCAGTGCAGATCGGAGATTTTACGGATTTCTCAGCTTCCAGAGATCATGTGCTTAATGCTGGAGAAGCTATTCTTGGGTTACGTTCATTTCCACCGGCGTTCAAAAAGTACCCTATCGCTTACGCCGGAAGAAGCTCCTCCATTGTAGTTTCCGGGACGCCAATCCATCGACCACTTGGGCAATATTTTGAAGATATTACAGCCACGGAAAAGAGGATTATATTTGGACCATGTAGAGCTCTAGACTACGAACTTGAAGTGGGGGCCATCATCGGACGACCCATTGCACAGGGTCAGGGTTTGAAAGCGCGTGACGCTGATGATCATATCTTCGGACTTGTTCTAGTAAATGATTGGAGTGCAAGGGATATTCAAGGCTTAGAGATGAATCCTCTTGGACCTTTCAATGGGAAGAATTTCACAACAACAATTTCTCCCTGGGTTATCACGATGGAAGCACTCGAGTCGCACACCGTTGCCGCACCAAATAGAATGGAATCGGTAGCGGGCTTTCTGGACGATCCTGATGCAATCAACTACAAGATCGATCTTGCTGTGGATGTCGTCAGGAATGGTCAAATTTCAAGAACATGCAATGTTGGATTTGAGACGATGTATTGGACATTCCGCCACATGCTTGCGCATCATACGATTGGCGGTTGCGATCTTCGAACTGGAGACTTGATTGCCAGCGGCACAGTGTCCGGTCAGGGGGAAGAAGAACACGGGTGTTTACTGGAGCTTACAATGAATGGCAAGAAGCCTTGGAGATTGACCGACGGCACAGAGTTACACTATCTGCAGGATGGAGACGAGGTCCGTTTCACTGGAATAATAGGAAATGGTGAGAGCGGTATTGGATTTGGTGAGTGCAACGGGTCCGTAACGCCAGCAAGGTCATTTTTGTAAGACGGAGTCCCTGTGTTGAGTGGTGTTGCAAAAAAATTTCGGTAATGCAACTTCTTTGCTTTAGTGTTGTTCCAAATTAGGATAATATGAGAAGAGCTGAGCATCACCGAAGCTAGGCTGACAACGCATTTACCCTTCGCCCATACCTCATTAAGACCCAATGAGGAGAATGACAGCTAACCTTTCAGCTGACTTTATCCAAAGTCTATTTGTGCTCCCAGTGTTACCACCGTTCACAATGCTAAACTCTCCGAAATACGAAGTTGTGGCGCGTTGAGAAAGCATCACCACTGTACCTTATAGACCTTTCGAATGTTCTGATGAATCTTTTGGTCATCAGAAACCACCGAAAACGTAATAGGGGGTCAACAAGTCAGAAGTCACGATGGACAATACGAATATCGATTGCTTAGCTCCTATTGCCTGTATTGGGAAGCAAGATGGAGCGAGCAACAAGCATAAATTGCTATAAAGAGGGCCGCATCAGTAGCATTTGAGAACCATCAACAACTTCAAAAGACTCTGCTCATTCCAACATATCCACACTCTCTTCATTCTTCTTCAAACATCCACCTCTCAAATCAGTCAAGATGCAGTTCACCAACGCAGCCGTTTTCACTCTCTTCGCCGCTCTTCCACTCTTGAGTGCGGCTGCTCCAGCGGAAGCTGCTCCAGTCGAAACCACCATGGAGCTTGCTAAGCGCCAGACGAAAGAGACGGTTTATTTGACCAACTGTGGCAAGGACTCTGAAATGAGTTACTACAAGCAAGGCCACGAGTCGACCAATGGCTCTCCTCCCGACGATGTATGCATCCTTGGATCTCAGAATGGTCTTCCTCGCGTTTGGGAGGGGGTGAAGCAGTATTGCAAGTACAACACCGGTGTCTGGTTCAAGTCATACATCAACGACAACGCTGGTGGAGGTGGTACAACTCCCATTGGTACCTATGCTGGATGGGGAGAAAATCAGTACAAGAAGTTCAATTGCTTCAGCGACAACAGGACCCTCTATGTCAAGAATGGAGTCAATTGCAAAGCCATCTACTTCTGCAACCCTCAGTAAGTCTCTTCTACTGAACTTTCCACTATGCAATTGCTAAGAAAAATGTGTAGGTAATTAGGATTTGTGGAGGTTGAAGCTTTCGGGTTTTGACTATTGCCTAGATTTCTAATAGCCTTGGGGCATGAGCATCACATTTCAATTCTTTCACTCTTTCACTTTAAATTAACAGTATTTTTATCTCCTTGGATAAATTCAGCTTTCTACATTGAGTATATAGTCCTTGAATCAATCCAGCTTTTTATCCGAGCCTTCCCAAATCAGAAGTCGTGCTCCCGTGGTATCAGATACTTCGCAACAAAAAGCATACAAAAGTTTATGGCATGTATTGTGTTCTTTTATCTCGCCTCTTGAAAAGGGACAGTTCTATGTATGCATGAGCTTGAAATACACCATAATACTAAAATATTGAGACTCAAAACCCCTAGACCGTATATCGTGCGCAATCAGCCTCCTTGTGCACTATCAAAAAGACACAAGATTCGAAATCCATGAGTGCGAATACTCTGCTCCTCGATCCAAGATGAAGTAGAACCGAATGGATGCTAGCCCCTAAGACCCGCTCCACAATACAATTGAAATGTTGCAACTTTTGAGTGATTACACGCCAGACACAACATACACCAAGCTTTAGCTCTCTTGCACAGTTAAAAAGCTCCAAACAACACATCATGTTTCATACAGTACACACTCTATCATCGCATTTAAAAAGAGAGTGTCTTCATGGCGCATGAGTTACCTGAGGCATTCGGGACATTAAGAATCAAAAGCTCATTCACATATGTGGCTTACAATGCTCATTGCGCACGATGAAAAATGACTACCCTACCATAAACTTTACCAGGGGATAAAATTAAAATTCACATTAATGTTGAAATTAAAATCTCTGAACATCACATTTATGTGCCTTGCTTCTTTCTCGCCTCTGCGGCAAATTGAAATCACTAGCAATAAACGAAATGGAGCGAAGCAGAGGTAACAACATTGATATGCTGGCACGGCGTAAGCGATGCTAACATAACTGAGCTTGATATCACCCTCTATATATAAGTTAACTCTCCCACCAACCTCCGTCCTCTACTCTCTTCACTCTACACCTAAGATTCAAATTGAAATTAAAACTAAAGAGTAGATCAAAACGAAGAACCTCGAGATGAAACATATATCTCTCCCCCCTCTCTTTACTTTGCTCCTTTTCAAGACAAGGTCACTGGCAACGAACTAATGGAGCGGCATCAATAAAAGTATACTACGCGCTATCCCTCGACACGACCGTGAAGGGAACATTACAGTTGACATGACCTTGGGGGGAAGGGGGAACTGGCGTCTTCTACCTTCCCTGAGCCTAAATCTTTACGTGAAAATGAAAAGAACGTCATCAAAGCCCATGCTCTTTCTTCTTGAGGAGAACAAGATGTGTAGGTCGGGCGAAAAGACCTTTTCATTTCCTCACATGGCGTTGCCGATGCTTACATGACCAGCGAGTATCATCCCACCACATGGTGCCCTCTTTATTCTCTCTACCCTCTTTACTCTCCTTCTACAACGTAAATCTAAATTGGAAACCTCGACAAAAAAGCTCTGTCTCTCTTCGTTCTCTCCTCTTCCGCAAGATAAAATCACCATTAATGAAAAAAATCGAGCGGAAGAGAGAAAACCATTACTAGGCACTCACATGATTAGAGAAAGAAGGGATTTAAGTTTTCTAACTCTTATACGACCACACACTCCCTTCCTTACTAATAAAAATACTGTTACGCCTCATTCATGTGGTTTCTTTCTTCCTTTTATGGGGTTAAAACCCCATTCGCATACAATCGTATGGCGTAAACGCGGCTGACATAGCCCAGCAGCAGGGAGAAGTTGCTTTTCCTCTAATACCGCCTCATATTACAAAAGAAATAGCTATGAAACGTTATGGCACATTCACATAAAATTTCTCTTTTGACGCTGCGCTATGGAGAGGGACACTGAAATGGGAATTGCCATAACCTTATGCTCATATAACTGACAAGTCTTATATCTCATCTACTCTCCCCTCTCCATGCTCTTTCCTCTATATTCTTTACTCTACGCCTAAAATTAGAGTGACAAGAAAAGACTTGCATCGTTTCTACATGTCTCCCTTTTCCTTGTTTCTTTTCTTCGGCAAATTAAAATGTGTAGAAGGGATGGAAAAGACTCTTACCCTATGTTAGCATGACTGGGTGAACATGACCAGCGGGGAGAAGTCGCTTTTATATCACTACTCTCTTCACTATGGAAACTTGAAATCACATCAAGAGTAAAAATAAAACGCTAGATGTAGCAGGCGTATGTGGTTCCTTTTTGCTTTTCGTGGGAAAATGAAGTGACTAAAAGTGTAGAAAGAAACGCGATAGGATGGTACTCTATGGACGTGACGGCATTGAATAAAGATAATTCGATTTTACTGACATGTCCAGGCCGGAAAGGCTGGCTTTTCTAATTCCTATACCAGCTCACTGAGCTCTACACTCCTGACCTTTTACTCCTAAAATCAGAAGTAGCGTTGAAATCAAAAGCGAAAAACTCAATGATGCCAAGATTATGCGGTTCCTCTGTTTTCTCAAGGGAAATAAAAATACGGAATAAAAAACGATTCGATGGAACGGTATGAATGGAACAGAATGCGATGTGAAAGATAATACAAAACATACTGAGATGACCGTGAGTGAAAGACCAGGGGAACATGCATGCCACTGATATGGCCGTGAAGGGGGTTGGGAAGGACTTTTCCTACTTGCTCACCAACCCTCCTTACTCTACGGCTAAAAGCAAAATTACAAAACCACATCATGGCTAATACGCGTAAAATCCGAGAATAGGACAGCTTTGACTGCGATGGGATGAGAAGCCTTTCTTACATACTTATACTCTCGCGGGAGAGCTAGCTTTCCCTAACTCTGCTCTTCTCACTCTACGCCTTAAATTAAAATTGGAAAGAAAAGAAACGAACTCGATACAGACCTATGTGGAATGTCCTGTCTTTTTCTTCCGCATGATAAAACAGAACATGGTTAGAATGGAGCAAAAAAATCTAGCTAATGTACTCGTGTGGCTGGGGAGAGAAAAAGCTCTTCCAGCACAGACCACTCTAATCTCCCACCACCTCGCACTATACTATGTACTCCCATGGACACCATCATAATTTAAAAGAAATAAGAAGGTTAAAATGGAAGATACATGCACATCCCGCGAATGGACGGAGTATATGCGGGATAAAAGGAAAGCCTTTTCTCACATACTCGCACTCCTGTGGGAGAGCTAGTATCTCTATTTCTTCCACCCCGCATTACTTTACCCTCCCTATTCTCTTTACGCCGAGAACTTAAAGTCATGTTAAAAATAAAAACAATGGAAATGGGGGATAAATGTAAACACCAACAACCAAAATTTCATGTCTGGAAAAGAACAAAAAACCCCTTTTCATGTGCTTACATGACTGAGAGAACATGACCGCCGCAACCTATTCTACCCACGCAAATGATAGAAAAAAGCCTTAAAATCATAATTATATTAAAAAAAAACCCTATTCGGAAGCTTCATGTCTGTCTTCGTGGTTTTTTTCTTCCCCACAATAAAACGACTATAATAGAGTGTAAAAACCCTAACCCATTTGCTAACATGACCGCGGGAACGGACATGACTAGGGCCCTAACTCCCATACCTCTCTTCCACCACGCTCTATACTCCTTACTACTCTACCATCCTAAAATTATAATAATAACAAAATAAGAAAGCTCTTCATATGGAGGATATAGATACCCCTTAAGAATAATATAGTTATGTGTTACTTGCGGGAGAGGTAGCATATCTAACTACTCTATCTTTCATCCACAACAGCTCTCTCCTCTGCCCTTTTTCTTTACTTACTCCTAACAGTCGCATCAAAATCACAATATAAAAACTGTAAAATGAAATAAACTCGATACCGACCTATGGGGAAGTCTCTGTCTTTTCCTACAGCATGATAAGCCCACTAAAACCATCAAAATTATAGAATCGGACAATGTACAGCGACATGTAAAGGAACTAAGGACCGGTGATAATTTACCTGCATGACCGGGGTGAGTTGTCACAATGCCCTACTTAAAGTAGAGGATTCATGTCTCTCTCTTCTACCCTCCATCTGCAAAACAAAACACCTAAAAACCAAAATAAGCCCAAATAGAACGGCATGGCGTAAAATACAAGACAATCCTCTCATATGTTCACTTTCCCGCGGGAGACATAGCATTTTCTACTCACACCACCGACCGCACACTACTCTACCCGCCTACATCATGATTAAAAGTAAAAACCATCATTACCTATAGAGCATCTGCGATTTCTCCCTCTTTTCCTTCGGCATGATAAAATAACCAAAACAAACCCAGGTAGAACTACATGGAGCAGAATAAAAGATACCCTTTCCGCGTACCTAAACTCCCGCATCCCCACCTCCTCAACCTAAAACCCCTTAAACCAAATAAAAATAAAACCAAGTGGAGCGACATACCAAGGAATAAAATCCCCTTTTACTACCCACCGACATGAGCGCAAAAAACTTCGAACATAGACAAGCAATTCTATTCCTCCCATCTTCGTCTACACCACTCCATCCCTGAAATAAAACCGGAAAGTAGAATATCAAATTAAAACTCGAAAACGTTTCCTACACTACAAAACATACATGCCTCTCCTCCATCTCCTCTTCAGCACAATAGAACAGCTAAAATCAACGCAGACGGAGCGATATGGCGTAAAATAAAAGATACACTTCCCATATGCTTATAATCCTGCGTCCCTACTACCTTACTTTACTACC
The DNA here is from genome assembly GCA_001007845.1 of Nigrograna mackinnonii. Classification (NCBI taxonomy): domain Eukaryota; kingdom Fungi; phylum Ascomycota; class Dothideomycetes; order Pleosporales; family Nigrogranaceae; genus Nigrograna; species Nigrograna mackinnonii. The sequence continues at coordinate 132,643 of JGVQ01000138.1, forward strand.
TTCACCCCTCCTACTCTACTCAACCCAAAAACCCTCAACCCAAAACAAAAAAGCGAATGAGCAGAAAAACCCGTTACAACGACGCTTCATGCAGTCTCTTCTCTTCCCTCCTACATCCACACGATAAAACAACGAAAACCAACCTAGGTATAGCGCTATGGCATGGCATAGAATAAAAAATCTCTTACCTTCATGCTCCCATGACCAGGAGGAATAGAACAGATGAACCTTTTCCAAATACTTATACTCCCACATCCCTACTACCTTACCACCTCAACCACATAAAATAAAACCCTCAAACCTAAAATAAAAAAAAAAGAGAATGAGAAGAAAAAAAAGAAAATCTATTGTAATATTCGTGCATGTGGTCTCTTCCATCCTACTTCCAGAGGATAAAATTATTAAAATCAAATCGGGGTAGAGCGACATGGGGAAAAGCTTAATGATGTACTTGTATGTGCTAGAAGTGTTAAGAAGAAGGGGCATGGATCTAGGGCGCGGCATTAGTCTTGTATGGGGGGGAGGTGGAATGGTGTGGTTAGAAGATGTGGGTATGGGGGTTGTGTTGATATCGGGTTAGGATTGGGTTGCGGACTGGGGGTGTGAGAAGAGAGTTTAAAGCGGTCGTGAATATTTGGAATTATCCAAGATTTAAATTGCATGTGTATTCGTGTACTTATTGCCACGCACTTGCTACTCCCCATCCATTCGTCCACGGACCCAGAACCTGACACTGATCCGAAGTAGTCTACCTACTTACGCCTCATTCCACCCAACCTAGCCCAGTCCAGGGAAGCTCACAGTAAAACAGTAATTTAATCACTGCTCAACCTCAAACTACTCAAACTCTCACTCCTAACCTTCTGAATATGTTCCACAGCCTCCAACAAATACGGCACGAATCGACTCGGATTCTCGGTTGCGGGGAAATGACCCAGACCCTCCATTGCTTTGTGTTGGGCCCCTGGGATCTTTTCGGCGGTCGCTTGGGACATGGCGGGTGTGTTGGACCAGTCGTATTCGCCGGTTAGCATGTATACGGGGCAGGCGTTGGTGTCGATGGATGATACGCGGGTTCGACCGTCCCAGCCGCCGAAGTAGAAGTCGAGGTCACCGTGGAACATCTGTGGGGTGTTAGCTAAGGGATACAGAAACGTATATGGGAGGGAAATAACATACGCCATATGCTTGGCCACTGTACAAGTGCCAGATTAGTTGTTTGTTGGCGAGGGGAGCGGTGGGCGACATCATCTAGAGATTTGTAAGTCAATAGTCAAAAGGCTTAGGTTCGAGGCTGCGTACGCCGTAGACCCATTCCGGGTTGAAGAGGGATTGGTTGACGTATGGAGAGCGGTCAAACCACTGACGCTCCATATTCAGGTATTCAGAGCTAAGATTGTCAGTACACGCGTAAAAGTAATATTCGTTCTCGACATTCGAACATACCCTTGCAGGGGAATCGTGCCACCAGCACCAACCTCCTTATGCCTAATGGCAACAGCCAAACACACCTGACCAGCCATACTCGCGCCACAAATAATCGGTCTCCTCAACCCCAACGCCTTGACAAACGAAGCGATAATCCCCACATAACTATCCTCCGTATTTGTATGCGCACCAGGATAGTATGCCTTGGAAGGGAAACTGCGCCCATGACCTGGAAGATCAAAAGCAAACATTGAACACTTCTTGCGCATCCTGGCATCATTCATGACGCCATGATACTGTCTGCTGTCGCTTCCTGCCGTATGTAAGAAGACAATGGGTTGCTTTCCTTCACCAGAATACTCGTAAAAGGTCTTGCAGCGTCCCCAGACAGGAGCGTCGAGGTACACATACTTTCCAGTGATGAAGTCTCGTTCGGGGGCCTCAGGCTCCTCGTCCAGCTTCATGGGTCCACAGTGCGCGTCATGGACGAGTTCGAGGACGCGTCGCCATACGTGGGTCCAGTGTGCCATGGCGGTCTGGTCGCCTTGCACTTCGATGCCTTTTTGCTTAATGTTCATTCCGAACATGCCCCAGTAGCTCTGGTAAGGGGCCACGGGGACGTCTTTGAAGAATTGCTCCCACTGCTCCGGGAGAGCGGAGAGGGCGAAGAGGGCATCTTTGGAGGAGCCGGTCTTTGCGGTGGCAGATCCATTGGTGACGGTGATGAGGAGGGAGTTATCGGAGCCGCTGGACTTGTAGCCAAATGTGGCGGGCTTGTCAATGGCATTGGAGGTGGTAAATGCCTTGAGCTGGCCGTCAGACTGGAGGAGGTCGGTGAGCTTGTCCAAGCTACCCTTTAGGGCGCCAGGTAGATCGGACCACCCGGACATTGTGGTTCTTGGTAGCTGGTGAAGGTGTTGTGTATTGAAAGGATCTGGGATCAATTGAAGTGGAGAATAGGTAAAAGTGAGAGGGGAGAAGGAGCTGGGAATAAGAGGGAAAGAGAGGGGTTCAGGGTCGAGGGGGGAATACTAGATGGGGCAACGGAAGACAAGCTCTTGGAGGGTTTTAGAGATATATGGCCACAGTCAAGAGTGCCCCCAACGCGCAGAGCGATGAGGTCAGGCGGGGTAAAGGAGACACACCAACACCTCATTGTGCTGCGGGGTGCATGCACGTGGGACCACTGCTGGGCTAGATTCCCATCCCTCCAAGACCCTCCTACTGGTCTATTCGACCTTTTTTTCTCTTTCCTCCATGGCGGCTCCGCTGGGATCCCTGCACTTGTCCAGTTGTCGTGGATGGCAAATGTCTTGTTGGGGATACGGGAGGATGGGCGAGCTGCAGGCGAAGAGGAGCTCTTGTTCGCTTGTCGTGCTGCAAGGGGCTTAGACGGGCGATCTACTTCTGCACTCTTCTGCACTCTGCAACTCGCTCTGCACTTGGGGCTAGGGGTCTTCTTCCGATACCTGCATATCGCCCTCTTCTGAGCTCCCGCCTGCATACCCCTCGGCCAATTTTTAGATAATTGGCCTCTACGCCGCCTCGTTTAACGACACTAGGTACTCCAGCTACTAGCCGTCTGTATCCACTTGGTCCGACCCGACGGCAGAGTTTAGTGCTAGCTCTTCCTTCTGCCGTCAGTCCAATTCTAGATGCTCTGACCGCTAGATCGACTGACAAAGCTTGTTTCGCTATGTAACTACTTCATCATCGGTGAGGACACAGTACGTGAAAATTCGAATATTTTTTCTTTCATTTGTACATCATTCATGTCGAATATTCCGAGGGCGAAGGGAAAGCACATATATTGCAATTGATAAGCTATTCGCCACTGACGCCCTACACGCCCGCCACACTCRTGAAATCTCTCAACTTTCCTAGAGTGAAGACGGGATATTTTATGGTGGGCTGATACTTGGCATGATTCTGGTCGGGGATTGGCTTTTGATAACGCAGGCTTATTGGTCCTGGTAGCTTGTTCATACTTGCATTGAGGAAGTGATTTTGGAAACTTGGTTGCAATACGGAGTACCTAGTTGGGTAGGTACCTAGGTAAGATCACCAAGACCACGTGATACCGCGACGACCCGGACACGTACCGTCGTAAGCAAGCAAACGGACGCGTAAAATCCTAGAAAATATCGTCTTAACAATGGGTAAATTTTCTAATCTGCAGCATCCTGCAGTAGATACGATCCTATGAAAACGGAGGCCGCTGATGGGACATTGAACACTCCGCTTTAGTGGCGTTCTGGGACGGCCTTTCACACGAGCCTTTCCAGTACCATGACTAGGATGTGAGAGACGAGCAGTATCTGTGATTTTCCTAAAGGCTTTGTAGAATCTTCTTATGACTAGCCTCTCTAAACATCTTCAGCATAGAATATCACGGATTAGAGTCGCGCGCAACGATTTGTTATATATTTGTCATTGAAGCTTGCTTCTACCCAGCATCCCGTTCACTCCGCTAGGGAGTGCTTCTTCTAAGGCTCAGTCCTCCTAGGGACCAGACCTTGAAGTGTAGGAGATGACCCTACAGTTCTTGCGTTAGAGATCAATAATAGATGACGGAAGGCGCCGAAGCTGCTGGGGCTCACGGAGCGTGAATCTTCAAGATTTTCACACTCCGCGAGAGAGCTTACGACTAGCGCAGCCCTATCCCCGCAAGTTCGGCTGCGACTCCAGCCATCTATCATGCTTCTCATTCGCAAAAACGATTGACTATACTAAAATCTCAGATTTTGGTGAGTCAACATGTGATGCCGCTGCCTCCCAGCTTTTCCTGCTGACACTCAATGTCAGTCTGAGTAGACCTGAACGTCCATAGCGCTCAATCATGAGTGGCATGCCATGCTCAATGAAGAGATGCTCGCCGTTCATTACGACATTAAACAAAATCCAGATGCCCTGATCCGTAGCCGTGAGGCTGTATATGTCCTGGTCATAAAGCCAAATATGCTGATCCGGCCCAATGCAATGTAGGAAAAACAGAAAATCGCTATGCTATGCTAAAACAAGACATAAAGAGATGAAGAAAGAAGACATAAATGCTCGCTAAAAGTGGAGAACGAAAAGCAAAGGGAAACCCCAGAAGGTTCACTTCTGAGATGCAGTATTGACAAGAGGAAAGAGAGCGTGAACACACTATAGACTAGCCAGCTCATGACCTGGAACCTCTTACCCAGCGGCCCCTCGGAAGACCAGGTAATGGCAGACTAGGGGGCGGAGAAACCTTTCCAGCGGCGCTTTGAAGAGAAGGTGGTAGTGAGTCGGCCCAAGCGGGAGGTGTATATGTAGCAGCGGAACTTGAAGAATTTGCTGCTAGAATCTGCTGCGTCATCAAGTCTTCCATATGCATGAGAGGCTCATCAATATCACCGAAAGCCCAGACTTGGGATGGAGGTGTCGGGACTCGTGGACCACGTACAGGGGTTCTAGGCATGGCAGTGGAGGTCACCTCCATCGGGCCAGGGGAGCTGGTGGCTATCCTGTTGCAACCCATGAAGACATTTTCTCTCAGGCTGGGATGGGAAGTTTGAGAGGCGTCTTTAAGACGATTATGACTGAAGGAGGACGATGTCAATTCTCTAGGACGGGGACGGTCCCGAACACCGTTGGAGGAGCTTGTAGTAAGAAGCTGTCTAGTACGATGCGCCGTCGCTGTCGCGCGATTTCTAGAGCGATCTCCTGGGCGCGGCGTTCTCCGTTCATCTTCCATCGTCAGATCCATAGCGTCGGCTTGGTTTTCCCCGGTATTTTTGAAGGAGTCCAAGGCATACGAGGAAGAGTTCTGCAACGGCGTTCTTCCAGAGTCCTGGAACTGGATTGGATCTGTATTGCCCGAGCTCATGTGTGGCAAGAGTCCTTCCTTGTCTGCTAAGTCGTAAACTCGTTGAACATGGTTGAATATGCCGTTAGGGTATTCTCCAAATTCCAGATCACCTACAATCTCCCGGGCACTGTCCGCAGTCCAGCTTAGACTCAAGGCCGGCTTGCTCTCTAGGAAAAGCTTCCAAACCTCTGCAAAGTCTTTCCGAGAGAGAAGGCTACTGATCATACGGGAATGATCAAGGTCCACCCGAGTCTTTCTTCTCTCGCCTTTGTAGTGTGTCGCCTTGACATGGCCAGCTCTCGCTTCGAAAGATTCATCTCCCTGAAAGAGGACTCCGCAGTAAGGGCAAGCACAAGCTGTCTTTGGGCGCGACACATTTACGACTTGATCAGGTTCGGGACATTGTTGACAGCCATGAGTCCTATGATGACGGTCATGCCCTACTTTGGTTTTGGATCGGACATGGCAATGTGGGCATATCCATTCCTTCTGCTGGCTATGATAATGCTCTTCATGATTAAGACAATCGCCAAAACGCATAAAGGTCTTTGGACAGTATATACACTCAAATGGTTGGGGTCGACTAGGTTTGGTGGTAGCTGAAGCATTGAAACTCATCGAACCGTTGAAAGCCTCTTGTGGTGACTGAGGAATGGAAACATTTTGGAATTGATTGACATGAGTGTCTTGGAACGGGGTCGGCGATGGAAACGTGGAGCCAAGGAAGGCGCTTACTGGGGGCTCTTCGGGAAGAGTCATTTGACTGACAGCGCTGCTATAACGTTGATCATCCAATGTCGTTGCGACCGCATTGTCGATCTCGGACCCTGGCCGAGAGCCGTAGCCAGAATCGCCCGAAGCATCGGATAGCCGGAGTGCTCGTGGATTGCGCAAGTTCCTCAATACTGGAGCTTGTCGAGTGACGGTTCGTTGTGAAGAACCAACAATGGTATCCCTCAAGTGCAGAATATCGCTTGCGGGCAAGTCTTTCAAAGACTCGAACCAGCCTAAACTATCGTCCTCCTTAAACTTCGCAAGCAACCTCAAGTCTTCTTCACGGCAAGTTCTAATGAATTTCAGAAGTTCGACGTTCTGGACCATCTCCTGACCTCTCAATATCTCGACCAGAGGATACCGTTGGAAGAGTGTCCGATAACGTTCATTGTCGCTTGCCGTTCCTAAGGCATCCACAAACGAAGCATTCGAGGAACACGAAGCCGATTGTCGAAGGTTCGTAACTGAGTCCATGGACTCCCCATTTGGCCATGGGTGCGCTTGACGTTGTAGGGCTTGCATGTGAACTGTGGCCTCGGTAGGGTTGGACGAGATGTTTGAAGTTTCACCACCGGAACTTCTCAGCCTTGTGCAGAAAAATCGAATTTCAAATTACGGGAGAACAAATTAGATCCTAGGAGCAAAAAAGAATGTGTTCTGAGAATGTACCCGAGGAGCGAATTGGTGATCGCCTCGAGTACTCGGGCTAGAGGTCGGGGGAATAGGAGAGGGGGAGGTACGGAGTAGAGTGGGAGAGGTGGTGGAGAGGAGAGGAGGCGGGGTGAGAGGTGAAGGGTAAGGAAGGATGACGGCGACAGCGACGGCCTGGGGGCTTTGAGTATGTGAATTGCTCAGCCTGGCAGTGGGATGGAAAGGCTGAAGCCACCCCCTTGACTTGCTTGTTGCCACATCCATGTCAGCCAGGCCTGCACCCAGAGGCTAGCTTTTGTCTTGGGAAAACCATTTTGCCATCCCACATTGTCCCGGAAGTGTGTATAGAGACCTGGACGTGGTGCATTCTCATTCAGTGAGCAAGCGGAAGGTCGAGATGTTGCTAGAGTAGGATGCCTGCTTTAGCCTGTGATTCGTCGGCCGCCGAAGCGCCGGTTCCTTTTCGCAGTTCCGTTGTTCAAGTTGATGCACAGGCCACCACCAACCTCCAGCTCCTTCCTTGTCAGCTATTCGACAGCCTGCTGAATACTTTTGTTTTCACCCTTCACCGGTCCTTTCGATTATCAATGCACTTGGGCAACTTCGCGAACTATTGCCAGAGTTAGATGTTAGCCTTGGGGCCATTTACATCGACCCCGGGGGAAGCGTGCTCACTCACCGCATCCCTTCGCTCCTGATGCTACCATACTCTGAGATCATACACTTTGACAATGATGGACGTAAGATATCTAACTTAGCTTTTGGTTTTCTAGCGGTCTACGCTGGTTATTAAGAAGTCGCAAAAAAAAATTGGATTCGCGTTGTGACGTAAGCTCACTCTTGAGTCGAACTCAACACCCTTGTCCGTTTAGTCCTTCCGCACTGCTACTCTCTTTACATCATCAGGTTCCGTTAGCTCATTTTCAACTATTTTCAACCACAGCTAAAGAATTCCGGGCAAATCTAGGAGTAGGCTGGATCAAGAGAAGAAAATGACAAGTAAAGGTTTGGACGTGGACCGCCCGACCCCTTGAAGAACTTCATACATGTGCTAGTTCAGCACTATCTAACGGAAAATCACCTGCCACGTCCAAGATGGAGGATTTCAGAAGGTAGCTCAGAATCGTGCAATCTTGTCTTCATTCTTTACTTTTGAAAAACTCAGGGTGTACATTCCCGAATTCTCTCAACATCACGTCTTCAACAGACCCAGCACCTAAGAACAACCAGAATAGACCAGATTTACGACTGTTGCTTTCCTAAATTGTGGAAACGTAGTTGTACAATTTCATGGAAAAGTTACCTGCCCTGCACAAGGCGACGCCACTGTACACTGCCCCTCGAGATGCCTGGATTCAATAGACACGCATCATCATATCACTTTTACCCGAGTCATGCATAGTACAGGCCGTACAGATACAACGAGCATCATGGCCTGGATCAAGTCCTACTTAAAGGGTAAATGAAGATTCAACTTAAAGTCTAGCAACGAGGACAGTCACCTTTCACTGTATTCCATATCAAAATGACTGATTGGGCCAACTCGAGCACGGGTACGGTTAAAGACGCAGGTACGCGTGTGTTCCATAAAGCTAAGTCTGCAGTATTACTTCGCGTCGTCATTTCCCCGCAGCTTGCGATACCTAATATTTACATTGAGAAAGCTTTTTCCAGTGTGCAAGAAAGTTGTGCAACCTAATATTAACACCGAACTACTCAGAGGTTCCAGTACTACCCTCGGCCCAAGTCTCCCGTCTTCTATCACTCGACTCCTAGTAACAACAAACGATTCCAAATGACCTAGAAACAACTCCCATTACTACATTCTACCAAAGTTTGCTTTGAACGTACCGTGCAACTAGCCCTTTGTTTCCTCGAGTATAGCCGCAATCATACCCGCGCAGATCTCTTCCTCATATTCCAAAGGATAATTTTTCGGACCGTTCTAACTTATAACTGCTATAGATCAGCCAATGAACAGTGTTCCAACCAGATACGCCTCCTAAGCCAATGTAGGACTAAGTGGAGGGCCAAAAGCACCAGAGCGGGTATGACGCGACTACGACTGACACATGAACCTTGATTATACTGTTCACATGTCTAGTCACCTATAATCACACCTTCGCATACTTCTCGTCTGGCGGTCTCCACTTAGTTCTACAAGAATTTGTCATAATGATATATAAAGATCGCACGTCTCTAGAAAAGACTCCATGATCTCCGCAAACTCAAGTCTTACTACATTATCGAAGGACAGCCCACTACAACGCAAAATATGCATATCACGGACCCCATCACCCTATTCATGACCCTCGCATTCTTCAACTCCTTCATCAAAGCCCAAGAACAAGGCACCGCACCCACAACACTCGTAACACAAACTAGCGACGCACTGATCAGCCCCCAGACTTCCACCTTCATCTCTTTCGACGACGAACCCGCAACTTCATACCTTTTACCTTCCATTCCCTCTGTCGAAGAATCATCTCTCCCGGCAACAACATTGGATCCCTTCTCCACCAGCGACCCCCTCGACACCACAACAGAAGATCCATTCGACACTTCATCAACCGACCCTTTCGACACTTCAACAACCGACCCCTTCGACACCTCAACCAGAGATCCACTCTCCACAACAGAACCCCCCTTCGGCACCCTCCCAACATCATTCCTCTCCTTCCCACTCTCCACCGCAACAAGCATCATCGGCTCCATCGACACCAGCACCTTCCCCCTCCCAATCCCAACATCAACAACAGAAGACCCCTTCTCCACCTACACCAGCACCAGCACCCTAGACCTACCCAGCACAACAACAGACGAAGAAGAACCTCCCTCTCCAACAAGCACCTTACCCGCGATTGACCCCTGCTACCAAAACTACACAGCGGTATGTTGTTCTTGCTTAGCGTCTAGCAGCGCCACACCTCCATGTGAAGAGTATACAGAAGTTGAGGATTGGAGTGAGTGTGTGGTTGATGATGAGGAGGGGACGTTTTTGGATGGGTGGGCTTGTTGTGTTGCTGATGTCAGTTTCCCCTTCCTCCCTTCCATTCACCATACCCACAATCCAACCTCTTACCAAACAAAACCAACCAATCTAACACACCCCACACAGGACGAAGACCAAGATTTCAACTGGTACTGCCACAGCTTACCAAGTGGCGAAGATGGTGAAAGCACAGGCATAGCCATAAATTCCAAGCTCACTGGACAGATTCAGAATGAGATGATGATGGGGAGACGATTAGGTGTTTTTCGCTGAGAGGAATTTTATTCAAAAGTCTTTTGATGGGGTTTAGAAGAGGTGGATGGTTGTTTTGGGGGGGAGTGGAAAGTATGGTGGTTTGATGTTGAATCGCTGGGGGATTTCTTCAACAGTGTAGGATGGTTTGATGGTGACAGCGCGACGCACAGAGAGGGGGAAATTTTACCAAAAGTTAAGAGAGCTGGGACCGGATGGGTTGTGTTCTCTTATGTTTTGAGTCTTGATCTTGAGTGTAAAATGCTAAAGCAATAAAAAAAGACGCCTCGGTATATCACTTAGCTAAGTCGGACATAATGCAGGCAATGAATTGGGTTTGGAAGGTACAAATCCATCTTATTATGAAATGCCTGAGAGACCGTCTCTCGGCCTTTTTGAAAATGAATCTAGGGCCACGGCACAGCAGATAAAGCGCCACACGTATCTTGTCTTTCGTCTAATCACACACATTCTCCATCTCCCATCGCTCAAGCCACTTATCGCATAGAAGCCACAGTGGCTTCATTTCATTCGACTCATCATTCGTCAGACCATAAAGAGATTCCCGAAAGATGTGGTATTCCGGCCCATCCCGCTCAAATGCAACATTCGATATCAACGTTTTAGAACGTCTCCTCTTCAACCTCACCCTCAGCCGGGATTTCGAATCCTTCTTCCGTAGAGTAGAGAATGGTCTGGATTTGCTTGAGAAGGCTATCCTCTTTGTCGAGTTCCGGATCAGCATCGATAGACTGCTGAATCAAGAGCTCGATGTCCCGAAGTTTGCTGAAATAGAAGTCCCTTTCACGTTCGAGACCGGCAACAGTCTCTTTGAGGACGTTGTTCTCTTCCCTTAGTTGGGCCGATGCAGCGCCTCCACCTCCACCTCCAAGAGGCGTACGAGTGCGTGGTCCAGCGCCGGCAGCTGGTGCTCGTCGCGCAGTGCTGGCAGCAGCTCGTGGTGCTGCGGCACCCGTTGTGGCAATGCCTCCCTGTCCCTTGCGGCGCGTGACCGGGTCATATTCATGACCGGGGAAATATTGATCCCAGTATCTCTTCGTCCATTGAAGGAACTCGAGGTTGTCTTGCATTTTGCACTTTACTAGTGATTCCACCGGGACGGGCCTATCGATCTGATGCTTAGCGAAGATATCTGCAAATAACGTTAGCATGTGTATATGAAACATTACACGTCGAATATGTGACGAGTGTAGTTGACTCACTTTGGAGGATTTTGAAATTCTGTAAGTAGGCATATTCCGTGTTCGCATTGAACTTTACTCGCGACATCGGGACATCGTCTTGTTTAAGCATTAGTCTCGACGAAAGGGCTCTTGGTGGGTTGAAAACTCACAGAAGATGCTATCGAAAACCTGACAAAGCGCAGCACTATGTAGAGACCGTCAGCGGATGCGTCTAATAACGAACGGAAGTGTCCCAGGATTTAGCGTATTAAAGCGCTGAACCCCACAACGTTCTAGAGATGACATACCCAGTACCGCATTGTTCGACCTTGGTGATATTGAGTTGGAGGAGGTTGTTCAACCAGGCGACAAGTTCTTGTCTGTGTGCAGAGGCGCATTAGCATGGCGTGATGGAAAAGGAGAGGGGAGTTGAAAAGTTGGCTACGGGAGCCTGGAAAACATACCTTGACTCTCCCATGGCGAACGGCGGCAAATTCGCAGATCAGAGGCTATTAAAATGCAAAGATGATTCGACGGGAACGCGCGACAGGCAAGATCTGTGGGGGAAGAAGAAGTGAGGTTGGGTATCTGAGTGTTGTTGTGGTTGTGTTTGTTGATGCAATAGTGTCGGAGCGACGACTTCGCCAAATGCCCCACGATTAGGGTCTTGGCGGACTGGCCCTGGCACGTGCTTGAGCTGACTAATAACCACTGTTCGACCAACTGGGCGGCAGCAAACTGTAGTTGCCATTGCTCTCAGCTCTATCATTCAGTTCCATGTTGTTCTCTACATTAGTCTCAGCAGTTTTCCGCCGAGTCAGTCTCGAGGCGTGAATTCGGCTCGAGAAATCAATTCTCCGGTTTCGAGATCAACCACGGACCATGGACGTCACTTGCTTCACCATCAATTGCAAACAAATTTCAGTAATGTCTATGTGAGATGACTACCTATCTAGGCAGTTTGATTATATTCATAGAAATCGTTATACTACAGTATAAACTAGGGAATGGGTTGTGTCCTCCATTTTGGTACCTTTAACTCCTTCTAAAGCTAGTAAATTTATTATATGCATATGCCTCCTCTTCTATTCCTTACATCGCATGCGGCCTGTGACTAGGCGCATAGTGGCCTTCGGGAGGGGTTGGGATATCCCTAGTTGGGACATCTCTCTCCGCAGTCTCAACACGGGGAGAATCCGTGTACTTTGGTGGTGGAGCAGCGCGAGCGCTTCTCCTACGCTTCTCACCAATGATAGATGCAGCGACCCACGCAAGCCAGACAATAGCTGCCACAACTGCGTAGACAATCATACCGGTCCTGGAACCCATGCGCATGGATTCGGCAAGCTTGAATCCAAGACCACCGTTGATGATACCAAGGGTGACTGCAATTCGGCCAAGCCAGATATGTCCATAGGACCAGAAGGTGCGGGTTTGGTACTTCTTGAAGAGCGCGTGGTGCAAGAAACCGAAGATGGGCTGGAAGAAGAGAAGAATGAAGACCACGATACCAAGGATAGGGTGGTTCTCGTTGAACTGACGTCTAATTAGTGACCGGTCACATGCAAACTCGGGTGCATAGGCTACTCACCAATTCCATCTCACCAGCAATGTAAACACCGAGGCCGAAAGCAATAACGTAGACAATGTAGGCAAAGACCTGGAAAGCGGCGTGGAACCAGACGAGACCGGGGAACGACGCGAGACGGATGGCAATTGCGCCGAAGGGGAAAAGGATGACGAATGCAAGGCATGCAAGCACTCCGTGAGCGATGAGCATCCTCCTTTGCTTTTGTTGAGCAGCAGACATGCTGCCATTGCGAGTGAAGCTGTTAGTCGAATCTTGGCCATCACCAACCTCGTCACAGTATGGCAAGTCGTCGTCTTCCTGTTCCTGGCGTTCTATCATAAAATTAGTATAAAGAGCAAGACACATGACGGGCAAAGTTCAACATACTGGCTGGKGGGSCCCATCGTCCAGTTGGACGTCCAGTTGGAGGGCCTGTTGGAAACCCAGCTGCTGTGGTGGTAGCATCGTCATCATCACCACCGGCAGTCTGTGTAGGGGATGCGGTGCCAGTGGCAGTAGCACCAGCACCGGAGCCAGTTGCGGTACCAGATCCAGTGGCAGCGGCACCTCTTTGCCTACAGCTTGTGGCCCCGGGGCTTCCTCCACTTGCAGTACCTGAAGGGGCAGCATTGACAAGAGGGTTGACGCTGTCTCCTCCCTTGGCCTGCGCATAGTCCCAGTCGAAGCCGTCATGTCCACCATGTTGACTGATACTGGCCTCTACATCGTCAGTGTTCATGGCGTCACCAGGCTGGAAGGCGTAAATCCACTCTCCGGAGTCTGCTGTGAAATCGGCGTCTCCACCAGACCAGCTATTACAGTTCTCGCATCGAACATTGGCAATCATCTTTCCATCGACTACACCAGAGCCTTCCAACAAGGTGACTTGAGCGTCGGCATTGAAGTTTGGCTCACGTTGGCCTTGTCCGAGACGTGGAGAAAGAGTGACATTGTCGCCAGACTCAGAGGTGTAGATGACGAAAATGTTGGAACCGCTCATGCTACTTCCTTGACCAAGCGCAACCCATTCATAATCAGCTGGTCCAGAGAGTTGGAAGAAAATATCTCCATCACCAGAATTCGCAGTGCTCTCCGGGATATTCAATTTGAAGCAGACATCGTCCGTTACACAGGCGCTCGCAACTTGGGCCGACGCATGTGACGCTAACTAATGTTAAGGGGCAATCCACGATAGAGTTAATCCAGGAAACATACCTAGCGCCAGCAGACCCGTGGCTACGATCGTCTTCCTCGTGGCTATCATGCTGAATTTGGGTCGACAAACAGTGTAATTTTCCGACAGGTAGTGGAAAGGGGAACCCCAAAGTAAATAGTAGGCGGACGCGCCCAGTGGTAAGCCAACCAAATGTAATACGGAATAGGACCAGGCCAAATACGACTCTCCCGAAATGATACCAAAAGTAAGATGGCGGACACTGCGTGGTGCTCGGACCCCCAAAAAAGTACCCTTGGATTGCTGAACACGAGCTGATGGGGATAGGAGTAGAATAAATATGAGAGTGCAATTTCCCCCGGCCTCCAAGGATGCAGGTGGCCCCGGACTTTAGCTTGAAAGAAATTCTGGAGCCCACCCGATGGATGCTAATTCGAGATAGATATAAGTTGCCCTGCCACAGAGTACACGGCCATGATCTTGCCCTTCCCTGAGGTGCTTTGGCCGGATACGGTCAAGGGAGGGGAGCCGGGCCTGCGGTTCTGTGCTGTCTACAACGTCAGAAAAGCCAGCGCCAGAGCGGAACGCGTCATTGCGCCCATGAGGCGTGCATGTCGCAGCTCAACCAGCCTATTAGGAATGGCGTTGCTTATCGAAAGGACGTGAGGGGGAAATTCGCTGGGCGTGCTGGGCTTCGACGTGTGGTGGAGGCTGAGCCCGTGGGACAAAGAGAGACCACCAGGGCTGCATCAGGGACGAATCAAAGAGGCCCCAAATGCAACGGCGGCTCTCCGGACACAGGAACAGCATCAGTCAAGCGATTTTCCGCCTTCGGGAAGACCCAGAGGGCAGCTTTGCTGGATCTGCGCGCCGGGAAAGCGACAAGAGGCACCAGGATGTCGATCAGTAAGCCCGTTTCATGTTTTGACAGTTGAAGTCGGCTTCAAGCCGAGACCTCAACACCACGACACGCACTTGTACGCACCCACACAGGCTTCATGCTTATCCTAGTCATGTCCATGCAGCAGAAAACGCCGACATGCCGACGTTGATCAACCCAATCCGGTATTCTGAGGAGAAGCCTCCTCCCACAGGTCACAAACAAAACTCTAGATATCCACCTCCTGCTGCCTCCCACGGTTGCGCTTTGTGGGTCAGCCGAAATTGGCTTATGCCCATTCGTCATCTCCCAACCCTCTTGGCCACTTATGCTTCGCTATACTTTCGCGGAATATGGCCGTACTGGCTGGCTGCGGCTAGCATTCTTCGACTTTTGCTTCCTTTCACGTCTGGGAATCGGATGGGCGTCTTCCACCGCCTCTGCGAGATGCGAATTGGCGTGAAACTCCACACATGTATCACTGACGTGCCGGCGTGCAGACCAAGCAATGCCCCCAGCCAGCGAAGCCGTTAGATTCTAGCAAATTATAGTGCAGTGATACAGCGCGTCAAATTCCCCCCAAGGGACATACGTGCGATGCGATGCGCACAGCAAAAGATATATTTAATTCGAGCAGAGCACTCCGCCACCTGCAGCCTGCACAGCATGACTTGTACACAATCTCACACAGGCTGGTGGGCCGTCATCAAATAGTAAATATCAACACTGCCATTTGCCAGTCAGCCAATTCCCCGAGCCGATGGAGCGCCTCACCTTAATCTGACGGTCTCCACGACCACAGAGCGCTCTTCCGAAGCATGGCCGTGGAGCATTTCCATTTCTCTTTGCACTTGGCTTCCCTAGGGAGGCTTGGCTGTGTATGCCGGATGGCAGTGCCAACGATTGCCTTGAATTCATATGCACCCCTGGCGTCCAAAGACCCCACGCCTAACCGTTGAATGAGTCGACGTTTGCGTCACAAAGGAGCGTTCATCCGATCCAGCTTGCCTTTGCGAAATCTCGCACCCGACAGGGTCTAGAAACACTGACTTCGAGAACCCTTCATTCCAAGAATACTCCCCCGGATGACTAACCGACCCTTCTCGCATTGCTATTCGAGGAGCGTGGCCTGCCTTACGGGGCACAGCCAGTGTGGCCGAGTATAGACGAGAGACACCTGAGAGAGCTGACAAGCGGACCTGAGAATATTGTGTATTTACACTGCAGGTCCCACAGCAGTTCGTGCTAGAAATTTCTTCGTGTGCTTATCTCTGACTACGTATTTCGTTTGCCTTTGCGCAACCTGCAGGACGCAAGAAGAAGTGCCAACCTTCGATCACGGGCGAAAGGCTGAAGACGAAATGCATACGCGTCCATCTGCTTCCCCTCCCAGTCTCAGCTAACAGAATGACAGCACCATCGTGATCGGGTCGAAACCGAAGAGCGAGGCCTCACTGGTGAAGCAGATACCCTGATTGATAAGGTTATTGTCAGCAGGGACAGTTACTCGAACTCCTACTCGCAGTACACAGCCACGCTGCACCTGCACCACAGCGAGGATAAATCTCGTAGGTCCAATCTATGTGCAACCAGGACAAGAGAATTGCAGCCAATCAGCAGCACAACAAAGTCAACACCAAGAACATGATGTTCAAGTCGCAAGTATGCGTGCATCTTGCCTATCGGGGCAGTTATCAGATTTCAAATACATCCCTACGTGCCATGCTGGAGGATGCGCGATTGCGTTCCTAAGGCCCTCGCTTCGGTACGTTAAGTAGCCCACGGGACGGGCCTACATCTTCCTTCGAACAATACCACTACAAGGCCGTTCCGCAACCCATTGGGCAATTAACTCATCACATATAACCCCCTCCAACATATCGAATTCCGTCACTGAGGGGGATGAGCACCGGGTTTAACAACTGTGGCTTGGATCCTCGATCTCTACGAGAATGCGCTCCTCCCTATTTCGGCGTCGGTGACCGGAGCGGTACATGCATACAGTAACACCCATCTAGTATCTCGCATGCGAGAGCTACATATTCCTCATTTCAATACGCGTAATCCCCGGTTCATGGGTAGGGTCCTTGTTGTGTCTTACACCTATCGCCTTTTTGCAGGCCAGAGGACACATTTGCCAATGAACAGGTCTATACGAAATCTCCGTTGCGATGACCGAGTTAATGCCGTATCTCGACTAATCGCACTGTATACTCAACTCAGGCACGTTTTCAATCCATGCATGACTACAGGTACAAACCTCGAAGCCACTTAACTACACCCTAGTCAATGACGTTCCCCAAGGACCCGCTCGAATCCCTCCAAGACTACGCCCAGACCCCGTACCTACCCAACCCTAACCTAAAGTCCCCCTCGGAATCCCTCCGCCTCGCATTTCTAATCCAACACCACGTTCCCTTCCTTCCTTCCCCGCCCAACTAGTCAATTCACGGGTACTTTAAAAGCAATCACACAAGTAGAGTAAAAAGTGGGTTGCGCAACTGTATTGCGTATGTCTCCAAGAGATCTGCGGAATTAGTTTCTTGGGTGTGTACTATGTATCCGTAGTTCCTCCTGACCTGGATACCAAGAGTCTAAGGGTAACTAATTGGGCTTCTTGGAAAGGGAAGTATTGGTTGGAATTTTAGTTGTGCTATACCTAGTTAGTAGTCTTGGTACGTTCTTGGAATGAACGTGGAAGTGGAGTTCCCTACGTACCTATACCTTCGGTCGAGAGATGGATAAGTCCGATGCTCCAGTTTTCATGTCCGAGTTTCTTGGAGAGGTCGGTGGGATTGTACCGAAACTTGTGGTATTGTGATGGTTTTTCTTGTTGTTCTTGGCACGGGTTCTGCGGGCTTCTGGGTTTGGGTTGTTTGCTTGTTGGGTGTTTGGGGGGGTGGTGTTCGAGTTGTGAAGGTTGGTGTATTGTGCGTTTTTCTTCTATAGAAGGGTTAGTGTGTGAGTATATTCATTCTCGACTCCAGGCGGACGAAATGCCAGTCCCCTACTCGATGTCCCTCGAAGACGTTCTGTGTGTCGAAATCCAGAATGCTTGTCGTTGCTCGTCCGGCTGCCGGTAGTATGACGTACAGCTAGGACGCTGTCGTTACTCGTTCAATAGCTGTACTCCATACTATGGGCAAGTTTTCTCAGTCAGAGCAGTGCCATGGAGAATATAACATCGCGTTCTTGACATGTTGTTACACGGTCAAAAAGCTAAAAGAAAGTCGGGCCGAGTACTTCTCAATCATGGTATACCGGATCTCTTTAAATCCACTTCTTTCGTGTTAACAGGGCTGTCTTTGTCAATTTCCACACCTTTCACTTCTAAACCCGTCTCTTTGCGTCCTCGATCCAAGATGCATCTTTCCACTTGCAGAACATGGTTCGTAGCTCTTTTTTATGCTGTCCTATCTAAGCAACACCATGTAAGTCACGATGTTCAATCTGTTTACGCAAATTCTTGGCTTCTATAACTAACTAATTATTCAGGTCATCATATAAGTAGTCTACCCTTCGTATGAACTACGTTCTCAAATTGTTTTGAAGTCTATGGCGCCGGATAGTGACCTTGTCAAGGGATGGGTATCACATGATGAACCTCTCAGCTCAACCTTGCTGGGGGCTCGTGGCGTGGACACCTGAGGCAGCAGCGAGGCAGAAAACCCCCTCATCCTTCATTGAAGCCTGGTCATCAAGTCTTGACCAGCACTCGCACTTCGATCGAGCTTCGTACGTACAGTATACCACACCTCCCAGTCCCCACGTTGGACGATATTTGCAGTGTGCTGTTCTGGTAGTCCTAGGCCTATCGAAAAAGCAGGGAAAGGCAGCATCGACCCTTATTGACCTGGTGGTAAGCCTCACAATGAAGGAGGATGTCAGTGGCGCAAATGACCGGTAAAAAGTGCGACGACATGCGATGATTTGCGGCGGTATACTTACGACAATGTGCGGTGGCGTATGATGGGCTGAGGAAAAAGTGCGATAAGATGCGATAGGCTGAACTGAAGTGCGATAAAATACGGTAAGTAGAAGTAGAGGTGCGATGAAATGCGATGTGTGAGATCTTGATAGGCCAAGGTAGCGAATGCGTGTAACCTCCCGTGCTGTCGGCATCTGACACTGCCTAGTATTGGGGAGGATATAAGGAGCCTTGATGTCCACCATTACCACTGTCGAAGTCAAAATTCATGCACAATGGAACTCCTTTCAAGTGATATCGCATTTTTCTCAACGACCATGCCAGCCATGTCTCCCATCGAGAGTCCGGCGAGGAACAGTCTTACATCAGCCCCGAGCCGAACGAGGCGCCCACGAGGGAAGTTGCAGACTTGGAAATGCGACAGATGCCGCAGTGACAAGGTCAAGGTTAGTCGAGCTTAGTCTATTCAGTCTATGTCAATTGACACAGTACTAGTGTGAGCCTGTCAACCGTATTTGGCCAGACAAATGTACGCGCTGTATAGCCAGAGGCGGGCCATGCTCGAAGCCAGGGCGCAAGGAGCGCATGACCAAGAAACAACGCCTGGAAGTATCTCAGACTTCGATCCAGCCAAACAGTGAGATCATTTCTCAAGAAGCAGAGAGTTCTAAATTCGAAGATTTGTATGCAAGTTCTCTTCGCCTTAGCGCGCGATATACTAAGTTTTTCGTAGCACTTTTGTTCTCAGCCTTCATAAGATTATTGGAATGGCAATGAATGAGCTGGAAAGGCTGGAGCGTGAAAACCAGAGGCTACTCTACCAGCATGACAGTGACGATATCGATAATGATGACTACGACCATGCGACTCCCGATCTCAACGAATTCAAAACATTCTTCCATGTGCTGGACAAGGTGAAATTTCAAATGATGAATCGATTCTCAACTTCAACGCCGCTCATCCATTCTAAGCTATTGCGAACCCTAGCCTCATTGACGTCTTTAGACTCGAACTACATGGAGCAAACGGACTGTAAGATTTGCCACCCTAAGGATCATAGGGGGCAGATCTGCGGCTTCGGCAGCTATGACGGGGATATAGGAACTCAATTTCTAGCTCAATTGAACATACTCCGTTCAGATCACATGAGAAAGCATGAGAATGGCTGGAGGGAAGCCTGGAAGGATTTATGGAAGCTTTCTGAGATACTCCACTATCAGGCGGTGCGCATGTTAAAGCAAAATCGCATATACAACCAGCTGCCGATGAAATCAAGACAACACATCATTTTCGTACCAAAAGAAGTCTGGGCCCGAGCGCCAGTCAAACTCTCATGGATGGTCATCAACACCTCTACGGATTGCCTAGGGCGGACTGGACTTCACCAGCTCTTTGATTCCTTGAAGGAGTACAAAGCCCATCACGGTTGGTACTTTAGGGAATGGGACGGAATTGACAAGTTATATGAGACGGCCCACGTCAACACATCAGATCTGCTTGGCCGTACACTACTGCATCTAGCTTGCCTACAGGGGCCTCCCAATCTTCTGGAAATACTACTGGACAAAGATGCAGACACATCTTGCCAAACAGAATGGGAGAGCCTACCGTTACACTACGCCGCGGCCATGGGTTCACTTGGCAATTGCAAGTTATTGATAGCTAAAAATGTTGGCGTGATTAACAAAGATGATATTAACGGATATACACCACTCCATTTAGCAGTCAAACGGAACCATCCAGATATCGTAGAATTCCTCGTAAAGAAATGTACAGCAGACGTGGATAAATCTCGTCACTTCACGGGCATTTCACTTATTGAAGAAGCCGCGGAATTAGGCAACACGAAAATCGTTCAGATACTTCTTCAAGCGGGAGGCGCATTTCAAGAAAGTCGAGTTCAAACAGCGTGGATATCTGCTTTTGATCACGACCATGCTAGCATCTTGGAGATCTTAGATCGACATTCTGATTTCTTCAAAATTCCTGGTAACAGGGTTAATGAATACCTGTTCCGTGCCATTCGACACGAACGTCAAGACAGCTTTCGTTACTTGCTGAACAGACCTGACACTGATGTGAACTCTGAAGACTGCAGCAACGGGACTCCGCTCATGTACGCGTCAAGACATGGTTTCACAGAAGGCGTGAGAGTTTTGCTAGAACGCCATGACTTAAACCTTTGGGTCAAAGATTTCCGCAAAAGAACGGCTCTGGACTATGCAGTGGAGTATGGCAGAGAAGAAATATCACAGTGGCTTAGCAACAGAATGACGGAGGTCAGCACTGAATCAATTTGGGGACTTCATAGGGATCCGGCATCATTGTTGTAGTAGTCATATTTATTTCTCAACTTCAAGTCACTACAAGAGCTGCACTCATAAAATTGACCCCACTCTGTTCGTTTCCCATTACACTGTTCAATTATCTAAAGACTACCTACTACTGCGGTCAATATACTTCATTTTTATTGCTCTCAGGAAAATTAACTCATCATTGCTACCGTCTAAGCCAACCTTCGAGAGCATTCGATAGTAAATCGTTGGATCCATTCCAATCTTACATACATCACTTACTTTCAGACTCCATTTCATTTCTGACTTATTAGCCTATGTTAGGCACTTACATTCTAGACAAGACTACAACTCCCCCCTTTGTTAGAATTCCAAACACCATCGCTCTCGTACCAGCCAATGATCGATTAGCAATCAAAGCTATATATAATTAGGCGTAGGATCAGAGATCGAGGTCTTAAGGTAGCAGTGCCAAGACAAGATATTCTGTTTCGCTAGGAAATGAACATCAGGACGGGAAGTTAGTTGGCTAGCTGAGTATCTAATTTGCCAATATAGT
Source organism: Nigrograna mackinnonii (assembly GCA_001007845.1). Taxonomy (NCBI): domain Eukaryota; kingdom Fungi; phylum Ascomycota; class Dothideomycetes; order Pleosporales; family Nigrogranaceae; genus Nigrograna; species Nigrograna mackinnonii. Next base: position 154,164 of record JGVQ01000138.1, read on the forward strand.
GATATTTGGCTCTTCGCGAGAAGGACTCAGTACGAGACTATCATATGAATACCAGTAACGGAGTAATAAACTTGTAGATATTCGCGAAAAAATATCGAGAAAATTGGACATAATGTAACAAGAATGAGATGATGCGCTAGTAGTATTTCAAAACACTCCGCAAACTAAGAGAGAAACATCATGAATATGAGCAAATACAAGGGATATATGAATCACACCGCCAATTCCTTCAACCCTAAACCCAAACATCTTGGGAAATCATAATCAACAAACCTACCCACCACATCCACCACACCCGCCACATCCACCCCCATCACCTCCATCACCGCCATCACCACCACCATCTCCCCCACCACAAGTCCCACACCCACCACCCGCCGACCCATGACCCCCACAACTAGCCTGACAACCCGGCGTCCCCTCACCCCCAGCACAACTCCCCAAACTCGCCGTCCCAGCACAAGTCCCCGCCGCACACCCACCGCCATCATCACCACCAGCCTGCGTATATCGATCCCCTTCCTCCGTGGGCTCCGCATAATACGGCACATAAACCGGATAAGGATAGAACAGGGGATATCCATATGCACCATAGAAATAGGCGTCGTTTTGTGCCGACCGCTCAGGAGGTCCCTCCCCCTTTTTCTTCTTTTGATATCGTTTGCAGACTTTTGCGTATTGGAGGTCTAATTCTTCGAATTCTTTGCGGCGTTGTTGGGCCCATGTTCCGTCGTCTTGACTACCATTTGGCGACGAGACTGCGCGGGGGCGTTGTTTGACGTCGAATTTTATGGCGTTGTGGGCGGAGATGTGGGGTCCTATTTCTGGGTCTTTGGGACATGTGGCGGTTTGTTTTGAGATTGAGGATTGTTTTACGGAGCGCAGGGGGTTGACGCGGTTTGTGAAGCTGGAGCGTAGGGGTTCGCGTGTGCATTCGCAATACCAGCAGGCGCATTCCGAGTAGGCTTGGCCGTATTTCTTTTCGTAGGCTGCGGAGGTCCATTGAAAGGATGTGTGTAGGGAGGTTTCGGGGATTTTGTCGTCGTGGTTGAGGAATTTTTGGGTTTCGGAGAGGGTGTAGCGGTAGTAGATTCGTGGGTTTAGTTGGTGCGTATGCTAGAGATAGACGTTAGTCGGCAATACTAGACTCAGATTTGTGCTGATTTAGGTGTCTTGATGGCATGCAAGTGATATCTAAGGAAGCCATGAAGATGAGAAAGAAGAACTCACCCAAGCCAAATCCACGTCCAGTGTCGGCACCGCAATCTGTTTCGGGTTGTCCGCAATCAGTCTTACAAATCGATGATACTTCACAATCAATCTTTGCATGGTCTGTACCGCAGCCGGACTATGCAACCAATCGATTTTCTTCATCTTCTGCACAAAGCTTCCTTGACGGATTACCGCACCAACCAGATCGATACCGAAGACGCTCGAATTATCCCAGTAGTGAGACAACACTTTCCGCACAGCAATCTTGCTATCCTTGGCTAAGAGATCGGGCTTAAATTGGCCGGAATTGACCATAGAGACACGCCAGGTTGCCACCATGACGCGTTCGAATCTTCCTTTAATGTCGTTTATTGAGAGCTTGGACATCTCCTTTCTCAGTGTTTCTGGTCTCAACTGGTCGATTTTCAGTATGCACCGGTTGGGAAAGAAAGGATCATGAGTTTCCCAAGTTTTCCCAGTTTTAACCATCTCCGGAGTACCAAGCGAATTGAGTATTGTACCAGGCAAAGGTCGGCGACTCAACTCGACTTCCTCTGCATCGGTGACGAAGCGACCAACACGGAGCTTTTCGTGAGTAACATCCAATTTGCAATATGGACAAGATGTTTTGAAGTGCTCGCCTGCGAAACCAACATCGGAGTCGAGATAAGTTTCGATGGCCGCCGGCTCTGTATTTACGGGAGGACAGGTCCAAGGCACACTAAGGAGCTTCCTACACTGTGGACAAGCGATAGTGTGTGGTATACCCTGCGCCCGGTGTTCGTCCACATCCCGGACAAGGTCCCAAGGGAGATGTGTCGATTCCACAAACCTTTCCCTGATCTTGTCCGGCTGCGTGTATTCGAATGTCTCATTGTCAATCCCCTCATGGATAAACATCCATGGGAATGGTGTATGCCACGGCAGGTTCTTCTCGTATCTCATACAATCCTCCATATAGATTCTTGGATTTAGAGTGTACGCATGCCATACCATTAACACATCAAGCGGGGGCATCCAATTGCTAATATCGCTCATCCCGATATTTCCAGTAGGGAAAGTAGAAGGCTGTGTATAAAAAACGTTTGGTTTTTCAAAATGTGCCATCCTTAGTGTGATCTTCGAGTATGACTCTGCTTTTGGTAGTGTATCCCACCATTTCTCGAATCTTGCCACTGCCTTAGTGACAAAGACGTACCACCTCTTTTCCCTAATGCGTTCTTCGAGCTTTGCCTGTGCTTTTTCTTCATCTGTTAGATTTTCGGGAGTGTTATCCGTCTGCGGTTGCTGCTCCGTTCCATGCACGCCTTCAGGTTGCACACTTTGATCCGCGTCATTTGCACCATCGTTCCCGCCTTTCTCTTCATCACCCTTCTTCAACTTCTCTTTGGCCTCATAGAAAGTCTCGACGCCGTATATTCCAAACAACCCCTCACGATTTCCAACCTCATGTCTCAGCTTCGCGAAAGCATGCAGTAGCTTCAAATGTACCAGACACTCGGCTGCAGTCGGGAGTTCTAGAAGACTAGGCGCAAAGCTCAGGTTGTCTAGAACTTTCGTCAAGCCGTTCACATCCGATGCAATCGAACCTGCCTGCCGCGGTGGAGTAGAACTCGGCGTGGAAGTAGAAGTTGCGGAAGAGGAAGACGCGGACGCGCTGTACGGCGGCGGATTCTCCATGTTGGCGACTAAGTCTTCGAAATCTGGAGCTGCGGTTTTCAGGGACGAAGGACGTTTGATGATATCTCTTTGGAGTCTAGCAACTCAGTCCTTTCGATTCCGGGATATGAGAAAAGGTTGTCTCGATGTGATGTTGAAGTTGAACGCAGCCTACCTGAAATGCAGATAGGGCAGTTTCCCCTCTTCCTCTGGCCCCAGTAATCCCAGATAAATAATACGAAGGCCCCTCCACAGCAGAACCTGACCTATGGTTTGCACAAGGCAAGACAGGATACCCCGTCCAAGGGACTCTTAGGCAACACAGCACAAACTGCAATACCACGGACAAGATCCAAAGACAGAAGAAACCAAAGCGCAACAAAACCCCATCCATCCCCATCATAATATAAAACCCTTCCCCTCCCATAGATTGCCCTAAACCAGCCAAACGCCACGCTCATCAATGCACCCTCGCTACCCATTACCCCATCCATCCCACCGGTCAGTAAAAACCCACCACCATGCATATTCCCTGCCCTTCTACATACATGTCGTTCTAGCTCCGCCCATTCGCCCTGGGCTAAGCGAGGCTTAATCCGACTTCCCGGGGCCTTAGTTAGCTAAAGTGCTTGTTACATATCTAGATGGGCTATTTGGGGCGCATGGAGCTATGTCTGAGCGATTTCGTGTGTGGCGTGGGTGGGTAGGTTGCCGAGGTCCGCTTGCTTGCTGCTAGTTGTAATCCTTGGAACGTGGTGTTCGTATTCGAACGTAGCGAATGGGGAGACGGGATCTGCGCATGCGAGTGGGTGTTGTGACCTTGTTTGCCTTTTTTTCTTTCTAGATGGTTTGTTAGGCTGTGTGCACGGTGTGGCTTTTGGGTTTGGTTCTAGTTCTGGTTCGGTACGGCGCGGGTGCCGGATTACAGTCGGCTGGGTGCAATATTGCCTGCTCTGGTCTGCCCTGGCTTAGGCTACGTAAGTATAATACGATGAGGCGCTGGCTGAGCTGCATCGCGGTATATTGGTCTTGTCTTGTCTGTTGGAGATGACTCGTTTTTTGAAGTATGGCTTCTAAATCTTGAATCTGGCGACCCATCCATCCTATGAGACACAGCCCAGTTAGGTAATTGCAGAACCATATTCGGAGAATTTAGACGATAGCTAAGAAAATGACACTTGTCTAAATCTATTCCTAGAATATCGATTGGAAATGCTGCTAAGTGCCTAGTATCTAAAGGCTTCTAGATACCCACACCTTGTACACATATGCTCAGCCACCTACACCCCCACACTCCTCATTCCTCATACCCCAACCTAACAACTCACCTAGCATATTCAAACACCCAATTACAACATCCCCCATAATTCAAGCCATCAAGTACCACTTCCCACTTTTTCAACCTCACAATGCTCACATAGGTAATCCAAAAATCCCTCAGCCACAATTCTAACGAGTACTCCATCAACCCGGTGTGATCTGTCTTCAAGCCTTAGAACATGCATGCTCAGCCACCCACTCCTCATACCCCAATCTAACAACTCACCCAGCACATTTAGACACCCAAATACAACATCCCACATAGTCCAAGCCACCAAGAACCAGATGTTGAAATGAGGTTGGATGGACTTAGATGATCCCTATCAAGTGCTTGATAGATTAGAGATTAGTAGTTGGTTGAGGCTATTGTACAGAGAGTATAGAGTTATCCTTTGCCATGACTTTTCCTCCACCGAGTTCCTTCAATACCAGATCCACCATTCTCAACCTCGCCATAGTTACTCAGTGAACTCTCACAAGGCCCTATCGCAGTTTCAATAGCTACTTCATTACCACGATATAGTCTCATCTCAAGTTTTGATTTTTGATTTAAAGTTATTAGATGAGTGGGGCAGGTTGTATTGGGAGGAGTATATGATATGTTCTTTATAAGTAGCATAAAGGTGAATCGAATTGCATTGAATTTCTGAGAATCAGGTTAAGGTCTGGTCTTGATATCAGCTACTTTTCCATGTTCTACTACGCTATGTCCTGCAAATGCAATGACTTATAAATCTAGAAAACCCCACAGCATCCTTCCATCCAGTCTCCAAAAAAAAACATGAGTTGGAATACAATCACTGCTTCTTCCCAGCAGCAGCCTCCCTCTTCTTCCTCTCCTTCTCCTTCTTCTCCGCCCTAGCAAACCCTGCCTCAGCTCCAATGCCTCCAAATACAAGTCCAACACCAAGCCATTGCATCCCAGTGACGGTGTGACCAAATACCACAACGCTCATGAGCATGGTAAGCATCTTGCGGGTCACAGTGACGGTGACGAGTAAGAGGGAGCTGAAGTGGGCGAGGGTGTGGAAGATGAAGACTTGACCAACAGCTCCGCATGCTGCGAAGGATAACACGTCCCAGCCTACAGCTGGATACGTAGTCACAAAGTCCAGCGCTTCGTGGAGTTCGCCGGCGGAGGTTGAGGAGAGGCCTATCCAGGATCCGAGTGGGGTTGCGGCGATGTATGGGGAAAGGAAGAGGTAGGAGACTGTGAGGAGGGTGGACATGATGTTCTGGGCGCACATCATTTGTGGGCCTGTGAAGCCTTTGAAGGTGGAGAAGATGTTGTCTTGGACGGTGTTCGTGAGACCGTCGAAGAGGAGGTTAACGCCGAGCAGGAAGAGGCCCAGAGTTTTGCTGGCGTCGGCGCTGACGCCCTTTTTCGCGGCTTTCTTAGCTGTAGATGGGTTGTGTAGCGTGAAGATTGCGACGCCTAGGGTCACGAAGATGACGACCATGTATTTGTAGAAGGGGTATCGTTTTTGGAAGAGCGAGATGTGGAGGAACATGACCGGAAGCAATTTACAGCTTTTGGCCAGGATGAATGTAACATAGTCGATGTGCTTCAAGCTCGCATATCCGAATGGCGACGCCAGCGAAGACGTGACTGCGATGAGGAGGAGAGGGAATAAAATCGCTTTCGAAGGGAAGATGGGTGGGATCTTGCGATTGCCGGTCTTCAAATCTTTTGGCGCAGAAGTAACAAGGTAAACGAAGCCCGTCATCGCCGCAAACGCAGACTGAATCGTGTTCAAAAAGATAGAGTATGTGAATCGCGAGTGGTTCGGGCCATACGTCGTGGTCGTGATGCGCTCTTGAAGGACAGCCCAGCTCAAACTGTATACCACATATCAGCATTCCGTCTCATCGAAATCAAACCCGAAGGCCGAATCGAAACACCAGAACGAACTTACAAGCTCGCATAAATCCCACCCACGCAAACCACCAGCGCAAGCAACCCAGCCTGTTTCTGCTCAGCAGGATCCCTCGCATGTAATTCCGCCGCCTTCTCAACCTCCTTCTCCACATTCTCAATCACGCCGTTCAGACTATGTCTCCTGCCATTGGACTGCTTGAACGTCTCCGAGGGCTCGCGGCGCATCGCGGGTTGTTTCGAGCGCGCCATTGCGTTGAAGGTGTAAACCGTGGATATATAAGGGATCGATAAGGTCAGAGAGTCGAGGCAGAGTTCTCGCAGATCTATAACCGGAATCTGGTTCTTAGAAAAGCCCTCTGCAAGCACCCGAGGGATCGCAATCCGATTCTCGTAGCTCTAAACAAAATCCAGACTCGAAAAGGCCCAACCCTTTACCTCTCCATGAATCTTCAAATTCTTTCGAATTGAAAGTTGAAAAGGAACGTACGTGGTCGGTTCGATCGGTCGGTCGGAGGGTGGAATTAAACGTTATTTATGATGATGGTGATGACATGGGGCTCACAAGTTGCGATGTGGCATCAAGGGGGCGCGAGGGTGAGCAGTGGACAGCTTTCCGGTGGCCGCTGTCCGTGCAGGGTTCCGCGCTAGCTTGGGGACCTGAACGGGGCTTCCGATTCGGAATCGGAACGTGGGGTCGGAAAGGTTGGATGCTATATTTGTCGCAGCATATGATGATACTGAAAAAGTCCTATAAACTAGTGTTGGTAGACATGGCAAGGAGGCCTTGAGTTGGCGCAAAATATAGTAATTTCGCTCGCTTGCGTTTCTGTAGGAGATTTGCACCACTGTCGACCTACCTCTGGGAAACGAGCGTCATGACTTAATCTGTCTTATACCTTCCTTTCCGCTGATCATGATAGAGATGAGCGTATGATTTAGTCTCGCAGACTACAAGGGGGAAAAGCAAGCAAGGCATAAGCTCCTCACATACATCCCTGCACGGACAATCACGAGGCGGTATTACTTGCAAGGACAGACGACTCCACAAACGTTATGGGAATCCGAACACGCATTTGTCAACACAGCTCAAGACTGTCACATCGATTAGAGAATAACGATTAAGTAATAGTTCCACACTCGCATTACTACTCTACATAGGCTAGTAGATAACAGGTTCTCTTCTGCCAACTGCAGCTATATCCTCATGGCCCCAGCCTCCACTACAGAAGCGGCATGAGTGACGGTGATGAGCGGTATAGGTGTAGGATAGTTGTGTGGATGGATACGGAAAGAAGTAAGGGATGACTGATGGGACGCGCGGAAGAAGAGGAGAGTTAAGAGTGAGTGAGAGAGTGGGTGAGATACAAGGGACAGTGAGTGCGGATAACTAGATCTAGACGAGGATAGAGGGAGAGTAGTACAAAGGTGCAGGATGTCGGATTCTGAGGTTTTTCTCGGAGTGAATGTGGAAAGTCGAGTGGCTAGGCCCCCTTCTCTGCCCCTTGGGCCGCCCTTTTCTAGGAACCAAACTAGTCTGCCTCGACTACGACCGGTCGCAAGCAGAGGTGCGGATATCAAGGCCATAAGTCATGAATCGTTAAGCCGCTCAATTTGCACTGAGGTGTCGAAGAAGACAATAAGAGTTTGAGAAAGAAAAAAGCCCGGTCCCTTTATCCATCTCGTAGACGGGCATAGAAAGAAAATTCAAGCAAGTACAGTTGCTTTTGGTAGAAGAAGTCAAGCCAGGGGCTGGGCCTAGGAAGATCCAGAACAATGGTGGTGGTCCATGTTCGCCGTGGTCTTTGACAATGCAGAACACAGACTACGCGTGCACGTCCAGACCCTTGCAACCTCCAGACCAAAAATTCAGGTGGGAGGCGCCGATGATAGAGCTGTGGAAGCTACACCTCAGCCTAATCCTGGGCCTGGCTGCGGCGCATCTTTTCGGCCTCCAAGTTCTCGTACAACAGGTACAGGGCCTTCTCGTTGCTAGTTGCGCTTCCAGTAATCGTGAACATGCGCTCTCCGGATTCGTCGTGGGGGGCCTTGGCAATGGAGATGCGCGCACCAGAGCTCTTGCGAATTTCGGTGATCTTGCTACCACCGCGACCGATGATACAGCCAACCATGTCAGAAGGGATACTAATGTTCTGGGTCTGCATCTCCTCCCCGTCGTCGGTGTGGGTAGGCGGTGGTGGACGACTGGCAGCATCCGAGCCGGATCGTCGGCTGCCACCATATGTTGGTGGGGGAGCATCGCTGAAGTCGGCTCCATGACCAGTGCGGTTGTATGCGCGTCCGGCGTTTGGTGATCCCTGCTGGCCGTTCGCCAAAGGACCAAGGCCGGGTTGAACCCTAACAGCTGGATTGTACAAAACAGTGCCATAACCGCGCTCAGAGTCGTCAATCAAGCATTTTCCAATCTCCCACACGGCTTTCTCAATACCTTGCGGAGAGCCCTGTACCTCGACGATGCGCTCGGTGGACTGTGGGAGCATCTCCTTCTGCGCAACCATTCGGACGCCAGACGTGTCTTGGATCTGCTTGATCTTCAAGCCCTGTCGCCCAATGATGGTACCCATCTGGTTATGAGAGATGAGAAGTCGAATGGCTGGAGTGGTAGAAAAGTTAGCCATCACAAGGCTTATACGGGAGTCGATCCATCTGAGAGCTAACTTACGATGAGTTCCATCAGTGCGGATGAGACCACCCATGCCCATCTGGGGTGCGCCCTCGACCAGACCTTTGGCGACAAGCCCGTAGGCTTTGGAGATGCCAGAGAGGGAGCCCGTGACGGACAGTACCCGATCATGAACACCTTGAACTACCTTGCTGACGCCGGCGCGCACGCCAGTCTCGTCGCGCAGGTCAGCGACGTTCTTTCCTGCCTTCCCTATGATGACACCAGCTTCCTTGGAGGAGACAATGGCGCGGAGGGTGAGTTGGGACTCGGCATACTCTTGCTCGGTGCGGGGAACAACATCGCCTTCGTCACCAAACTTGTCAAAGTTGTCGCTCAGTCGGCCAATGTCTTGGGAAGACTGATGGATGTCGTCGGCGGACATGATGTAGGAATGGGATTGGAGATTAGGTTGGTGGTGGTGCTAAGTGGTGCGTTAGTGACGTCTTTTTGACTAGGACGCGAGACACGCAAAATCGCAAGCATCGCGAACAAGAGTGACCTACAGAAGAGTTGGGTGGCGAGAGACGAGAGACGGGAGATGGGGGAGATGGAGGATGAGAGACGCGTAGAAGAGGGATGCGGACTGTATGGAATCGCGTGGAGTGTCAGTGGATGGGTTGTTGACACCGCGGGCGAGGATCTTTTTGGGGGTGGGCAGCAGTTGCGCAAAGCTATGCACTTACCCACTGGGCGATTGCGGAAGTGGCGGGGGTGAAGGTGGCCGGTGCGGATCGGCAGATGGGATTGAGGAGGAGAGGAAAGAGGTATAGAGAGGGTGTAGGAGAGAGGGAGGAGAGAGAGAGAGGAAGGAGGAGGAAGGGAGAGGGTTATGGGCAGGAGGGGGGAGAGGGAGAGGGRGAGAGGTTGTGAAGGTTGGAGGTTGAGGTTGGCAGAATTGGATTGACGAGGGCGAGAGAAGCAGCAGCGGGCGGCGGTAGCAGCAACAGCAGCAGCAACGGCGAGGGAAAGGAATATTTGGGGCGGGTCGGGCGTAGCGCAGTTTTGCGGGTTTAGCGAGACAGACACACGGGGAGAGAGAGAGAGACACACACACACACACAGACGGGCAGACAGACAGACGACGAGGAAGAACAACGCGGGCCTAGCCGGATTCATAGGAATGCGCATGTGCTCGCTCTCGACGCTGTTTCCTCGGCGGGCCGAATTTATACCATTGAGTTTAACTAAGTGAAGTGAAAGTGGGTGCTAGCCATTCATCCACAGCTACTTCGTACATATTCACAAGTCAGTCTGCTAAATAGGGCACACTGTGAATCCACCTAAGATCTCTCTCTGTTTATTTTTTTTTTCTTTTGGTCCAGCCTCTTACCTTGCCTGCGTCCTCTCTCCACGCTTGACGCAAGCCTCAACAACAGCTCCCACACTCCCTCGTCCACTCACACCCCTTCACTCCCTCTGCACGTCCACCCCATCAGCAAAAGCAAGCCGGAACCCCGCACCGCACAGGCCTCCCATAGCAAAATGCACACACGCACATACTTTAGACGAGCCTTTTGTTCCGGGACTGCAGTCTGTGGTCTGGCTTGGGTGCGGGTTGGGTGAGTGGAGTGGGTAGATGTGGTCCTCGTGCTGCTGCGAGTGTCTCAGCGCCGCATGCACTCTGCAGCAAAGCGAACCCTTTCCGAGCTCCAGTTATTCACCATCGCTTATATGCCTATCCAATTGACCAACTGCGGCTCACTCTGCTCAGCTTTCTCCTTATTGCTGTCTGATTGGCTATCATTACTCCTCTTTTTGTCCCCTGCCCCCATCCCCCGCGAGTCACGTCAATCAAGCCATTCCCTGTCCCGCACAAACTTTACTCATGAGCCTCAACGCCCGACGTCGATGCCTTCAATAAACCCTGATTTTCTCTCCATAGACACCTGTCATCACTTTTCATACCTTCTTCACCAGAAACCGAACACCAAAATCTGCCCTGTGCTGCCCCAAATCCTCAACACCACCTCCTACGCGCCCTGGTCTTCTAACTTCAATTTCAAGCGCTCCCCCAAAAAATACTTGAAGCCATCGAGTATTTGAAGCCACTTCCTACGCCACTGCACCAACTCGAGCTCGATGTCTTCTACTTCTGAGCCTCAAAAACGACCTTCTGAACTTTCATCTTATCAAACAGATCATAGCCCTCCACAGCCTCCGACATGGGCATAATTTTATCCGCCATGAACCTATACACACAATCCAATTAGCCTTGTAACGATATTGCATGCCACCATCCAACACTGAAACCAGAAACCAAATACAATCGCAATGAAAAAAAAACATGAAAAAAAACTCACCCAAGCAAATCCTGCTTCTCCTTCAACTTCTCCAAAGCCTCCAAAAACACACTCCTGACGGGACATCTCCCCATCTGAATCCTCAAATTCTTGCCATATGCCTGATTCCCCGTCCAAGGAATCTCTCCATTATGCACACCAACACTACTAATCACCCCCCAAGGCCTCAACAACTCAAACCCCATCTTCAACGCCGGCGAAAGCCCGACAACCTCCACAACAACATCCGCACCCCGTCCATCACTCAACTCCTTAACCCTCTTCTCCAACCCCTCCCTATCGCTCATAAAATTCCACGGCTCAGCCCCAAGCGACCTAGCAAGCTCCAATCTCGCAGGAACAGAATCCACAGCCAGAATCTTCTTGGGATTATAATCCACAAGATTAACCAGCGCACACAAAGCCACAGGCCCACATCCCACCAACACCACAACAGCATCTTGAATCTGCTGGGGCGAAAACTCTTTAAACGCATTCTTGGCTGCGAAATACCCCGTGGGGAAAATATCCGCCATCAACACCAACGCTTCATCTTTCACACCTTCGGGAGCCTTCACAAGCGTAGAATCTGCAAGAGGGACACGCACGTATTCCGCTTGTCCGCCATCTAGACCCGCGGTGCCGAAGAGTTGGCATTTTTCGCAGCGGGAGGAGTGGGCGTTTTTACAGTAGTAGCAGGTTCCGCAGGAGACGGTGAAGGGGGAGACTATGCGGTCGTTTTGTTGGAGGGTGCGGACTGAGGAGCCTAGGGCGTGGATTGTGCCGGTGAATTCGTGGCCCATTATGAAGTCTGTTGGACTTGGTTGGTGGCCGCGGTAGACGTGGAGTTCGCTGTTGGTAAATTTCTTGTTAGGAATATGTAGTACGTTGTAATTGTTTTGCATCTTTTCAACTTCCGCCGTTTTTCAGATTCATTTTCATATCCTCCATGGTGTACGTCCAACACACCCTTTCATCCACAACCGCAACCACCATCCCCATCCGCATCCCCATCCCAACAACACCAGAAAAAGAAATAGACATCTTACCTCCCACAAAGCGCACTCTGGAAAAAAAAAATCAGCCTCATCCATTTATCAAAACCCCCACCTCCCAGCAACAAAACCACAGCCAAGGGGGGGGGGGGGGAGCGGGGGGGGGGGGGGGGGGGGGGGGGGAGATTAGGAACCACTAACCTTATCAACCCTAACAACAACATCCCCAGGATCCAGAATCTTTGGGATTGGTCGATCTTCAATAACCACTTTTCCCGGTCCTTTGAAGACCACTGCTTTCATTGTTTGTTTTTCTTGGGCCATTGTGGTGGGCGCTGGATTGGGGAAGGTTGGGGTGTTTTAGGGGGGTAGGGGGGTTATTCACGGAAAGGGGACGTTTGGGGGTGAATGAAAAGGGGGGAAGGGAGGATTGATGGTGATGTAGTGTAGGTAGGTGGTGAGGTGGTGAGGTGTCTGGATTAGGATTGCCGAGAACCGGAATCGAAATCGGAGGGGGATGGGTAGGGAGCTAGCTAGCTTTACGGAGGAGGTAGGAGAGGATAGTGTGTTGATGTATCCTCCCTGAAGTAAAAGTCAAGATGGATGTTGGATGGGAGAGTAGACGATTGAAAGGGTAGATATGCAACACACTCTGATGTCTGACGAAAAGAGGAGAAAGAGAGAGGACAAACGTCAGTCAAGCACGGCTATATGTCAAGATGCCCAAAGTTACCCAGGTCGTAGGACTAGAGAGGAGCTCCCCTTTGCCCCACTCACCGAGGTTGATGCGGGGTATGGCTGGGCTGGATTGGACTTTATTGCCGGACTACATGAGATGTAGGCAATGGTGTGAGTGTTTGTAGACTGTTTTGTTTGAATGATTGGGTGTGTGTGTGTTGCATTTTCCTTGGTAGGCGGAAACATGCAGTGGATAAATTGTAGAGTTCCATAGGTAAGTCGTTCATGAGCATGACAATGTTTATTAAAGAGCATTTCGGGGCACTACGGGGAGAAACTCATGTGTGTAATCATCCTTAATGCTAGGGTAAGCATCGCAAAGCGCAGATGCCGTGAGATGTAGACGCTGGAAATTCGTCGCTCTGTGCGGGTTGTGGATGATGAGAGTGTGGTGGTCTATCAACAAATCGTTACCCAAAAGTCATAGGCCTAAATCGGGTTGCCGGTGCTTGGAACTGTGTCTCTGCCGAATAGAACGCCCAAGTCAAGAAAGGACCGACAAACACCCGGTTGAAATAGCCGTCATAGAACGCCTGTTCGCATAACCCAGATCCTAGTGTCCCAATATCCAAAACCCATGATACTCCGTCAGAATGCAAGTAAGAGTGTAGACGTATCCGCGGTGGACGTCACCGGTTATACACGCCTTTCTGTGTTGATACCCCGCTCAAGTCACCGTGCATAATAACTCGGCCTCAAGAATGAATTTGCCCTCTTTGTATTTCTCGGATGCTTCGTAGGCCTTGTCATATTTCCAGCCCACAGTCTCCTTGCACTGCCGGCAGTGAATATCTCGCACGATATGGCGCCCTGTCGTCATGTTGCGCTCGTTCGGTTCCGACTCGGTAACGTTGACAACGCTGTCAAAGAGGTAGGCCTTTCCGTGCTGGCCTCGGAAATTCTACTCTGCACATTAATGAAATACATGACCTACCGCAACGGAAGACTGACCCTGCTAAGAATGTCGTCGTGATTTGAGAGATGAGTCTTGCAGACCTTGCAGCCGTAGATGCGCGAGGAGTTGAGATAGATGTTGTAAGCCAGTCCCATGATGGGCAAGGATGGGAGAAAGTGAGATAATACTGTGGAATCTTGGGGGACTGAAGCGTGGAGTGAAGCTTAGAACCAGGAGAAGGTGAGTAGGTTGCGACTTAGGTTGGAGCAGGTAGGAGGATATAGGCGGGATACGAGCCGCTGAAACGACGACTAGCTCACAGTTCAGATTCTTGTGTGATGGTGTAGCGCAGGCCGTGTTTGAGGGGTCATATATTCTCAGGGCGACGTTGCAGGTCAAAGAGTCAAAGAATCTCTATGCGTGGGGAAGCACTGGTGACTTCGACGTGGCGCCGCAATCGTCCGTGTGACCGGAATGGGGGGGTAGGAAAGCCAGAATCAGGCACGTTCGTCAAGCACAGGCGTGGGATGAAGCTTGCAGTGCACGTCCTGGCGAAGGGTCAGTTATCTCGAGTCCGAGGTGGAGCGGCATAGAAGTGGGAAGCTGAGAGGTAGCTTCAAGGTTGATGGCGGAGCCCTGGATGGGCTAACTTAGCCTTACCTCTCCAGTTGCACCCGCTCACGTGATGCGCATGCGGAGAAGCCTCGAGGATGGATGGATTCTAACTAGCTTGCACCTGGGGCTAGAAGGCCTGCAACTATCTGGTCTAAGATGAGAGGAAAGATAAGCACATTGGATGGGACTCTGGAACGGCTCTGAATTTTATGTAGCGGGGTGAGCGGACGTCATGCAAGGGCGGCATAATGGACGGCGATATGGAACCGGCTCTATCAATATTGGACACGGGCATAGGAGACCCATAGACAAGGAGCTTGACCGGCATGGCCAATATAGCCATAGCCATAGCCATAGCCATCCCGTGGAGATAGGGAGTTGATATGGTGCAAAGGCAATCTGAGGGGTCAAGAAGGTGCTTTGCTGCCATTTCGTGACTCGCGTTGTGTAGACGAGCCCCGGAGAAATAGATGAAGGCGCATTGCGGAATCTATTCCACGCGAGATGCCGAGAGTATCATGGGAAAGAATAGAGGAGGTCGCAAAATAAGTGAGCAGGCTGGAGAAAAGACAACTCATCAACGAGGGATTGCAGTAGTTAGCAGGAGGGATTGGATGCGATGATGTTGACGATGCAGTGTTGTCGTTGTTGGCAGCGTCTTGTTGCTGCAGCATCCAACCCCCCGGAAATGGCATTGGACAGGCCTGGGTGCTGCAATTGGGTGGGATTTGCGCCATGCGAATCAGCCAGGGATTCTTGTTGTCGCGAAAAGGAGAGAGGAGAGCAACAATCGAATTGAATGTATGGTCGCATTGCATGAGAGTGAATGGGACATCGGTGGCCTGGTGATGGAATTCGGGGGGTTTCCCGTTTGGTTCTGACATGTCAGTTGAATGGGCAAGCCACGCCAGCCAACAGCTGCAGGCAAACGTCGATGCAGCTCCAGCTCTCTCTCAGCTACCCAGCTACCCAGCTACCCAGCTCCTAGTAGTCAGTAGTCCAGCTCCCTCTCTGTTCTCTCCATACAGCTCACACCCCCCTCCCCCCCCAGCCTCCGCGCAGCCCTGGCACGCCTTGAGGCTCCACTCGAGGACAGGCGCACGCGCCCATCCCGCCCGCTTCGGTAGGCTTGGAGTGTGCCAGAGCCTTCTGTCTTGCGGCGCGCGCGTCTGCTGTGGCTTTTTCTCAGTGAGCCCCAGTCCTTGTTTAGCGGGAATATCCCTCGTCGCTCGTCGCATGGAAGCTTCTAGCAACCTTTATTTTTTCCCCCGTTCCCAAAGAGCCGTTGTTTTTCGGCGGTCCGCTACTCAACCAAAAAGTTGCTTCATCCTCTCAGAAGCCAGACTAAGAAAATTCCAGTAACACCAAGGCCGGGCCCTTCTATTCTGCCCTTTTTTCCCCTTCCCACCCGCCCGCCAAATGCTTCCATCCTTCTTCAACAAATCCAAAAAGTCGAAGCACACAGACGCACCGTCCCTTACCCCCGGATCCTCGTCATCTCATAAATCAAACAATAACCCAGGCACCCCTCCCTCCTCTCCCGACAAAAAATCCCACCGGCGGGTTAAAGAGCGGGAACGCGACAAGGAACGCCGCTCCGACTCTTACTCCTCCACCGCCGCCAAATCATCCTCCGCTAAAACCTCCTCCAAGCGTTCCTCAAAGTACGACCGTGACTCTCACCCTCTCAACCTCCCGCCCGACGAGCTGCGCCGTCTCTCCACCTCCAACATGTCTGCCATGAGCGAGCCCCAGTTCCCACAGCCCATGGAGGTTGATTCTGAGATGGCCTCTTCCCCCGCTCCCTCCAGCCCAGCGGCGGGCCAGGCACCTGGGGCATTTCCAAAGACAAACGGTGTCAACGGCGACCATGAGCCACGGCCTGCACCTCCCCCACACAGATATACAAAAAGCCCACCACCGCAGTCGGCAACCTACGCCGCAACCCCAGAGGCTGCTTCTCCTCCAGCGCAGCCACCGACCTTCGATGCGGAATCTTACAAGGCTGCGGGCAACAAGTTCTTCAAAATCAAGGACTATCCACAGGCTATCAAGGAGTACACAAAAGGTTCGAGCTTCCCCGTCGTCACTAATCTTGCCGAGTCGCGTGCTGCCTGGCACGAGATTGCGTGCGACTACAACCACCAGAATTTGCGAGCTAATCATGTTTTACAGCCATTGAAGCCGATCCCAAGAATGCCACCTACTACTCCAACCGAGCTGCCGCGCTCATGTCGGCAAATCGTTTTATTGAGGCTCTCGAAGACTGCAAAACGGCAGATGAGTTGGACCCTGACAATATGAAGATCTTGCTTCGACTTGGAAGACTGTACACAAGTCTTGGGCGACCAGACGAGGCTCTGTCAGTGCTCGACTCCATCAATCCCCCCGCGACCGCAAAAGATAAGCAGCCAGCGATTAACATGCAGAAGCACTTGAGGCAGGCCGAGGAATTTGCGGCCAGCCAGGGATCTGGTTCCATGGTCCTGCAGGCTTTGAGCCAGGCAGAGCGTGGTCTTGGAGCAGGAGTTGATAGGCCAAGGAAATGGACTTTGCTACGAGGTGAAGGTTATCTCAAGATGGGCAACGTGAATAGTCTGGGGGAGGCACAGAATGTGGCCATGTCGCTTCTGAGGAGCAACAGCCAGGATCCTGATGCGCTAGTACTCAGAGGTCGCGTGTTGTACGCTCAAGGAGAGAACGAGAAAGCTATTCAACATTTTAGGCAAGCGTTGAGCTGCGATCCAGACTTTAAGGATGCCGTTAAGAACTTGCGCATGGTGCAGAAACTAGAGAGGATGAAGGAAGAAGGTAACGCTGCTTTCAAGGGGGGCCGTTACCAAGAAGCCGTCGACACATACACAAAAGCCTTGGAAGTTGATCCGGCTAACAAGAACACCAATTCGAAGATCCTTCAGAACAGAGCCCTCTGCCAAACCAGGCTAAAGAATTGGACACCAGCAATCGCAGACTGCGATAAAGCTCTCGAACTTGACCCAGGCTACACCAAAGCGCGAAAGACGAGAGCAAAGGCACTGGGCGAGTCTGGCAACTGGGAAGAAGCTGTTCGAGAATACAAGGCAGTCCAGGAGAACAACCCCTCGGAACCCGGAATTGCTAAGGAGATTCGGAATGCAGAACTTGAGTTGAAGAAGAGCAAACGTAAGGACTACTACAAGATTCTCGGTGTCAACAAGGATGCCTCGGATCAAGAAATCAAAAAGGCATACCGCAAGCTCGCCATCGTGCATCACCCAGACAAGAACCCGGATGACGAAGCTGCCGCGGATAGGTTCAAGGAGATCCAAGAAGCTCATGAGACGTTGAGCGATGCACAGTATGTTCAAATTTTCTGGATCTTGAGATTAACTCCTCTAATGCGCATTATAGGAAGCGAGAAAGATACGATTCTGGCGAAGATCTCATTGATCCATTCGAAATGGGTGGTGGTGGCGCCGGTTTCGGCCCTGGTATGGGCGGCGGTGTGCAGATCGACCCAGAGATGCGTAAGTATCTTCTGCCTTTTATTTCCAGGGCATACACTAACGTCCAAAAAGTCTTCAACATGTTCGGTGGAATGGGTGGAGGTCGCGGTGGCCCAGGTGGTGGCGGGTTCTCCTTCTCCACCGGCGGCGGCCCGAGTCCATTTGGCGGCATGGGAGGAGGTATGCCGGGAGGCGGTGGCCGACGAGGTCAGCAATTCCAAGGCGGCTTCCCATTCTAAACCAATGGTACTTCGACGCAATGACCTGAAGATCCCAGGCATCGACCTGTTTCGCTTCGTGTCCATACTTAGGAGCACCATGGCCTTCAACGGATATTTCTCGAATCATCTTCCATCTGTTCGGCGTTGGATACTACGGGATTTTGAAAGCGCGAGCTTTTCGGAAAGCAATAGATTCACTCGCTTTCCCACCTTGCCTGCTATAGACTGTCTGTCCGTTCACTTTTCCCATCGTCTAGTCCTCTGAGCGCGGCATCATCATCATCAACATCATCATTACGATAATTCTTATCAAAGTCTCTGCATACGAATCTGATCCACGGCAAACATTTCATGCCTCTCTCAACGGCTCTCAAATTCAAAATTCAGTCCGTTCCGGCACTCATGCTTCCTTGGCATTTGCCTGGCGTATTTTCATTTTTCTCCTGTTTCTGTTATGGGCTGTGATGTGGGTAGGGGAACTCCACGATATAGATAGGGGCGGATACCGAACGGGAAGTAGCGGACTCTTTGGTGCAGAAGCTTCTTTGTGGGCTTAGATACGAGGGGGGTTAATGGGTGCCCATGTGCATCCACCCCGTTTTGAATATGATAGGAGTGGATACTCGAGATGTGTATTGTGATGAATATAATATGTGGTATAAAATATCTTAAGTTGATGCACTGCGCAGTGATGTGACATCTTGCGTATGTTGTGATGTAGATCGTAGAGGTAAGGCTTGATCTTGTTTTGTATTGCTCCTTCAGAGGCTCTGTGCTGGTACCGGAGCGCCTGATATATCGTGTCGCGGAATATGTAAAGATTTCGATTTGACTGAACATTTAGTGGGCTGAATTGTAAGGCACTGCTGCTGCAGTGTGCCACAGCACAGCCACAATGATCCGTGCATGTTGTGCTTATCGATAAGCCAGTATCCCTGCACAAAATTTCGACGATAGCTCAATAATCTTTTACAGGCCATATTGGACGAAGTAAATCACTATTTTGTGCGCCACAATTAGAAGGAACCTAGGGGTGCTACTCCAAGTGTATATTTTCTGCTCTAGGCTCGTCTATCGGCGCTCTATTGAGTCCTTCAAACGCCAGAATGGGCACCACTTTGAAACGCTCCAAAACGAAAGCAACCGAAGAAATCCCACCAAAGTCACCATCTCTATCAGAATCCGAAGTGCCAAGTACAGACGATGAGATTTCAGAGCATCAGAATGGCTCCAGAAAGAGAAGGAAGCTGTCCCCATCAGAAGAGGACTCAGACCAAGACACGACTCCAAAATTACCCGTACCAACCATCTCAAGAATCAAAGCCAAACAGACCGGTCTATTACCTAAATCAAACGGGACTCAGGATTCGGTATCTGAGGTCTTGAGCGGGAAGGAGAAGACGACGTTCGCGTCGCTTAATGTGGCGCCGTGGCTGATTGCTTCGCTGGCTTCGATGCAGATTAAAAGGCCGACGGGGATTCAGAAGGCTTGTATTCCAGAGATTTTGAAGGGGAGAGATTGGTAAGTTACCGTAATGTGCTTGAACTCTTAAAAGCTGACTTAGTGGATAGTATTGGTGGATCCCGGACTGGTACGGGTAAGACTGTAGCTTTTTCAGTGCCTATTCTGCAGAAATGGGCGGAGGATCCTATGGGCATATATGGGGTAATCTTGACGTGAGTACCATTACCACATGTAGAATTCGCATTTACTAACTCGATAATAGCCCTACCAGGTACGATGGAGTACACTTATGCTTAAATTGATTCAGTACTAACTCTTCGCTACAGAGAACTCGCCATCCAGATCTATGAGCAAATCAAGGCCATATCCTCACCACAGTCCCTGAAAGCCATTCTAATTACCGGAGGGGCTGATCAAAGAGAGCAAGCTATTCAGATAGCATCAAGGCCCCATGTTGTCATTGCAACTCCCGGTCGGCTTGCAGAGCATATCAAGACCTCAGGAGAAGACACCATCTGCGGGCTCCGGCGCGTTCGATTTGTAGTGTTTGACGAAGCAGACCGGTTGCTTGCTCCAGGAAGAGGAAGCATGTTGCCAGATCTAGAAACCTGTCTCTCTGTACTCCCTCCGTCAACACAACGGCAAACACTGCTATTTACCGCCACCGTCACACCCGAAGTGCTTGCACTGAAGGAACAGCCTCGACAAGGTCGCCCACCAATCTTCGTCTGTGAAGTAGACACAGAGGTACTCGCCATCCCACCAAAGCTCCAACAAACCTACATCCAAGCCCCCGTAACCCACAAAGAATGCTACCTCCACGTACTCCTCAGCACACCCGGTAAGTCACTCCACACCACCCTCCCACACCATCTAACCACGCCCAGAAAATCTCAAAAAACCCACAATAATATTCTGCAACCGCACCACAACCGCCACACTACTAGAACATCTTCTCCGCCTGCTAGACCACCGCGTAACATCCCTCCACTCAGGCCTCCGACATCAAGACCGCATCGCGAATCTAGCCCGCTTCCGCGCACAAGCTGCCCGCATCCTCGTCGCCACCGACGTCGCAGCCCGCGGTCTCGACATCCCAGAAGTCGCACTAGTAATCAACTACGACATCCCCCGAGACCCAGATGACTACATCCATCGTGTAGGACGAACGGCGCGTGCAGGTAGAGTCGGACAGAGCGTGACGCTCGTTGGACAGAGGGACGTCGAACTTGTTTACGCTATTGAGGAAAGGGTTGGTCGGAAGATGGAGGAGTATGATGAGGAGGGCGTCAGCGTTGAGGGACGCGTTGTTAGGGATGCGTTGAAACCCGTTACTGAGAAGAAGAGGGAGGCGCTATTGCAGATTCAGGAGGGCAAGGATGTTCGTGGGAAGAGGAGGACGGGCATGGTGGGGAGAAAGGGGTAGGTGGTTTTTAGAGATTTGGCGGAGGTTAGATGGTTGGGTTTATGCGGTGGGAAAGTGTGTGCTTTTCCTCGCCTTAGAGTATGCATGTACATATCCTCCCGTGCTGTTATGTACAGTACAGTACTTGCTGGGATGCGAATCTAAGCAGTGGCACATGAATTATAATTGCATATCCATCTCATCCCATAACCACCAGAGGGCATCTTGGAAAAACTCCTTCTCAAAATAGGAGTATAATTATGATATAGAGAGGCTCCTACACCTCATTTCTGAAATGCGGTGTAGTGCATCTACTTCCCCTCCCTCTTCCACCGACAACAAGCCTCCCCACAAAGACACCCCTTATCCAAACCACCCCAATACCTATCTGAATAATCCACCGTAACCTCCATACCAGCCTCAATACCCTTACTAACAAGGACAACTCTCTGCGTATCCAACCAGCAAAACTGTTGAAACTGCGCATTAGCCTTGCAACTATGATTTACAAATCTTGTATAGTTTCCTTGACGACCCTGCCAGATTTGATAGGTGGTGCCGTGGGGGGTAGAACTGTCCATTACGTCGAGATGGCGGATTCCTTTTGTGATTAGGCCTACGAATTCGCCGATTGGTGAGCCTCGGTCGATGGGGGCGAGGGCTTGAAGACCGTTGGCGCGGCCGTCTTGTGTGCGGAAGATTTGTACAGGTGGCGGGGTTCGTTTTACGCTGCCGAAGAGTTTTGGGAAGCAGAAGCAGGAGTTTGATTGGGGGTCGTCGGATTGGAGTTCGTTGCAGGCGGTGCAGAGGAAGTGGTCGGGTTTTTTCTTGGTGAGGAGGGTGTTGGGGCGTGGGATCCAGCGCGGATCGTCGCAGCCCCAGACATTTTCGTCGATTACTGAGTCGTCGATGTGTTCGAAGGTAAAGTAGGGGTCGTGGGAGAGGTAAGTAGAGCGTAGGGGGACGGGTTGTGTGCCGTCTTCGAAAACTACCCAGTCATGGGGGTGACCTCCGTATTGTAGCTTTGGAGATTCTCCGACTATGGAGAGTATCTGCCGCCAGTTGGGGTGTAAGGTATCTGCGGCTACTTCAAGCCGGGGTCTTAGGTTTTGCAGACGACGCATGGCTTCTTTGTCGAATCCTACGCGGTACTTGCAGAAGCGGTAGATTCCCATGCCCGCAAAGACTAGTGCTG
Organism: Nigrograna mackinnonii; assembly: GCA_001007845.1. Lineage (NCBI taxonomy): Eukaryota > Fungi > Ascomycota > Dothideomycetes > Pleosporales > Nigrogranaceae > Nigrograna > Nigrograna mackinnonii. The sequence continues at coordinate 176,210 of JGVQ01000138.1, forward strand.
CCCATCCAGCCGCGTCTTTGACTTCTTTGTAGCCTCGCCAGACGGCCATTTTGTTGCGTAGCTCTTTTTCAGACCAGCCAAAATCTTGACAGGCTTCCATGAACACTGATTTCCGGTGTTTGGTAGGTGACAGCTCTAGGTTCGTGCTTGTTCGGAACTGGACTTGCTCTTCGAAGAGCTCTACCCAACGGGCCTGGACTATGATCTCGATTGAGCGACAGACTCGGCTGGCCTGAGTTACTTTACGGCAAAAGATGTTCATTTTGCTGAATGATTCGGCCGTTCTAGTTGCCCCGTTGCTAAGAGCACCTATTGCCGGAAAATCACGGTGCTGGATCGCTTCCGTTGAGCCTGATGGAACGATCTGGAATTGTTCGAAGATGGCTTGAGGACCAAGGTTCAGAGTCCCATGTACTTGCTCCCAGATACCAATGATCAACTTGTCAAGCGTAGACGGTTGGAAAACAAACTTTTCGGATACGACTTTCCGTCGCTTTGGGAAGGTTCGGTGGTCACTCTGCATGCGCCGTTGCAGTTCGCTCTGGTCTTCCTCGATGGATTGAATTTGGGAAATCCTTAACCCCCCTATCCCTTTGTGTGGGCGAATACTATTACCGAAATCTTCGTTTTCAAGGCCATCTGCACTGGTTGGTGGGCCTTCAGGAGAATCTGGCTCGTCTCTAGGAGTTGCTTCTCCAGGGGCCTCACTAGACTGAGGTGCAGGTACTATGTCCGTATTTGGATCAGGAGGATTGGTGGTTGGACTCCTCGATGGGGATGGCGTGATAATGCCAGTCAGGTCGACTGTGCGCTATGGAATAAGTTAGTTTCAAAGCCAGACTGAAGCTATGTATGTCTTATATCATAATGTTCGAGCCATTGACCGTACCGATGCAATCTTCTCTGAGCGAGAGTTATCTGCATTACCCGGACCTCCATCCTCAAGAAAAGCTTCAATACGAAGCATCGGATGGGTGAGACTGTCGATAGATGGCCAGGCGATTTCAGCCTTCTCAAAGTGCTCCCGGATCGCTCGTCCGATGCATTCCGACAATCCGTCCAAATGCTCCAGACTATTCATGGTGAATGGAAGTTGCTCCGGTGTCCAGGTTGATGACGGGCGAACTAGACTAAATCAAGCTTTTGCCAGGGCCCTCGTGCGCTTGCATGAAACCGCTCGTTCGACCTCGGGCCAGTACTGGTGATGGGCTTTTCAGAGATAGGGTTCTCGTCGGAAGCCTACATACAACTCGCATGCGTATCCTGGTCAAGTAGACCGAAGGTGTGATTGGTGTGGCCCTCCCATGGCAGAATAACATAATGTGAATGTTCAGAAAAGGTGACTCTGGATTATATTCACCAGATAATGCGACGGGAAGTCGTCGAGTTTTGTGGGGATAAATGCCCTTACCCGATGCGGGAACACGCCCCCGCCTCCATTGCGTCAGGAGCATTCGGCGATATTAGTAATAGGGAGAGTGCTCAAGCATTCCTGAAGTGTGAGTGACAGAGAGCAGAGCGGAAGTATATTCTTCACCAGTGGAGGATGTCTTCTCGATTTCGGATGGCAATATGTCGTTGCGATACGATTTACGACCTTTCGGTACTTCGTTGACCTGAGTTGTATCATACAATTTTCTGCCCGGGCAGTTTCCCGCTCCAGGCCATGTTGCTTGGCGAAAAGATTAGATCGGGCTGGAGGAATGACTATGATTGGTCCTCCCATTGACAGTGGCCAAAGACATCGTCGAAGATTGTGCTCACCAACGTCACTCGCTTCCATTAAGACATGCAAATTTGGGGTTTCGGGCTTGCGAAATGGAGGAATGAAGCGAGTTTCTCGTCCAACATCATAGCAACACACATCTTCACCGTAGCATGCCTCTCTCCTTCCTCAAGAGCCAGTTCTCCCTCGAACAGAAAATTCCATGCTTACAACAAAGGATTCAAAATTATCGCAGGACCCCTGCGCCAAGTGACACTAGCATTTCTACCATCATGCGGTAGTCCAGGGTACCTATGACGCTCCTTTTACTAAATGGTATAAATATTACTTTGCTAGGTGCCTGCCCTCCGGTACTTGCCCCTGGAGACTATCCAGTATCCATAATTACCATATCTCATTCACGATCCTTTATTCGCCCCAAATAATACTCATTACATGTCTTGACACCTAGCCGCATTAACTTCCATCTTTCTTTAGTTCCCTGCTCTTCATGTCCATCAAGATGGACTCTGGGGAATTAGGTGAGCCCAAGCTTGAAAGGGTGAAGACCGCCAAATCGTACACATTCCAAGGACAACGAGGATGGCGAAAGTATCGCATCTGTCGACCAGGATTGGGGATGTATCATGACGTTAAGCGGCGGTTACCTTACTATTGGAGCGATATCACAGATGCGTGGACATACAGAACGTTTGCTAGTACAGTGCGAATGTACTTTGTAAAGTAAGCGTATTCGTATCCTCTTGTTACCATCGATCGCTGACCAATCGAAGCCTTCTCCCAGCAATAGCATTCACGCTAGATATGACACGCCGAACTGGGGAATTCTTCGGCATCAATGAGGCCCTCTTCGCATCCGCATTGGCCGCTATGGTATTCAGTATTCTCGCCGCTCAGCCTCTGACCATTGTGGGTGTCACTGGATTGATATCGCTATTTAATTACACCATTTACGACATCATCGAGATGTATGATGTGTCGTTGTATCCAAGATTTATGGCATGGGTGGGCATTTGGGCTGCAATATTTCATTGGGCTGTGTCGTTTTTCAACTATTGCGATTACATGGGATATATCACAGACTTTTCGAGCGAGTCATTCGGGATGTACGTCGGCATCATCTATATGAGTAAGGTCTCCAGGGAACGGCTAAAGTTTAAACTATCTGACATAGTTACAGTCAAAGGTGTCGAGGAACTGGTCAATGAATTCAGTGTCGCTGGAAACGCTGCCGGTTTCCTTAGCTGTCTGATAGCCATTCTCTACTTTGGATCCGTCTACGGCCTAGAAAAGCTCGGTTCAAGCACAATGTGGAAGCCGTGGTTTCGCGGCATTTTAGCTGACTATGCATATATCTTCCCCACACTCTTTTGGGTCGGCTTTTCGCATATCCAGGGGAATCTGAAGAGCACACACATTACATTTGTTCCAACTCATAAGGCTTTTCACCCAACACAACCACGTAGTTGGTTACTGGACTTTTGGAATCTGGATGTCAAATGGATATTCGTTGCAATACCCTTCGGTTTCCTCATTATGTTGCTATTCTACTACGATCATGTATTGGTACCCTCTTCGTCTTACAGCCATATACTGACTTCTGTACCCAGAATGTATCAAGCTTAACAGCACAAGCCCGTCAATTTCCACTTAGAAAACCAGCGGGTTTCCACTGGGATTTCTTTCTTCTCGGCTGCACCACGTTCGTTGCCGGCATTCTCGGTCTTCCCATGCCTAATGGTCTCGTGCCCCAAGCACCCGTTCACACCGACTCGCTCACCATCTACGAAACACGCCTCGACATAATCAAAACAGCCGACCGCGACGTAACTGAGATCCGCAAGCCTCTTGTCGAAGCAACCGCCGTCGTCGAGCAACGCGTGTCACACTTCCTCATGGGCCTTGCCCTCATCGGGACTATGACCGGCCCGCTACTCGTGGTTCTACACACCATGCCCTCAGCAGTCTTTGGCGGCGTATTCTTCGTCGTCGGTGTACGTCAACCCCAACTAGTCCCCCCCCATTCAAAAATAAATTATATCTAACAATACCTCAAAACCAGTGGGGTTCCATAGAAACCAACGGCATCCTCCAAAAATTCTGGTACCTCCAATCCGAAGCTCGATTCCTCCAACCCAACGACCCACTCCTCACAATCCGCCGCCGCAAAATCGCACTCTACATATCCCTCCAGATCCTCGGTGTCGCTGTCACAGTCGCTATTTCGCAAACTGTTGCAGCTATTGGTTTTCCACTGCTTATCATTGCATTGATCCCGCTTAGAACGTTTGTTATGCCCAGGTGGTTTTCGAGGAAAGAGTTGGATGTTTTGGATGATTTGACGGCGAATAACAAGGCGGTTTTGGCGAGCTTGGGGGGTAGGCCTGAGGGTTTGGGTGGTGGTGAAGAGGATCATGGCAATGTTGATGATGAGCGTGATGTAGGGATGCGGGTTGATGGGCCTGTGGGGGAAGATTTGTCAAGACGGAGAAGTAGGAGCGCGGTTAGACAGCGCGCTGGCAGTATTACGAGGCAGAGTATGCATAAGTCGGTCAGCAGGGAAGATGGAGAGGAGTTGGAACATGTGGCGAGTGGAAGCGGGAGGAGTCGTGGTGGCGGAGGTGATGAGGCGTTGCTAGAAGGTGAGGATTTGAGGAGGAGAAGGAGTAGAAGTGCAGTGAGGCAGAGGGCTGGAAGTATAACGAGGCAAACAATGCATAAGATTAGATCTAATGATGAGTAGGAAACTGGGTTGATGGGGCATTGATCGGGTTTAATGCGAGAGTACAGAGAGGGATTTGATTACGGGACAATGACATAGTTTTGCATATCAAAAGTAATTTCCATCTATGAAGTCCTCCCTCCATGTCAGTGACTATATAACACATAGTCAATGAGACTCATACTCACCTAGGTTACACTTGTTCATGTCAACGTGCCAGGTGGATTAATCTATATAACCGAAAGGGGTTTCAGCGACTCAAACAAAAAGTGTAAAAGTAGTGTAGCCTCTTAATATAATTCTTGAGATACAAATTGCTGCCTAAACGTTCAACGCCAAAACCTCGGTCATCAAATGTATATGTCACAATATGACCGGGCTATCATCCATCCTGGAAATGCGTCTCAACGTGATGCGCTACCGCCGCTTCATCGCCCTCAAAGATCCCACATACGGGACAAGCCACCATCTGACTCTGAATCTGCGGCGCATCTTTTGTCCCTCTTTGCGCCTCATGCACAGCATCCGCATTCTCAAGCGCTGCAAAATATCCATGGTCCCGATTCTGCTGCCTCTCTTCATCCCATGCATATTCATCGTCTCTGACATCTTGTACGAATCGGACATCTCGTCTTCTACCCTCTGAACGCATCTGCTCTTGGGGCACGTCGGCTTCTGCGGAAGCTGGAATTTCTGCTTCTGGTATGATTGCTTGCACTCTTCCGACTCTTCCATCGACTAATCGAACTTTCACTCCTCTAGGGTGGTTTCCGCGTGTCAGAGTTTCGGAGACAATGCCCTTGACTTGACGACCAGTTGGTTGATCTTGTTTCAAGATGATGGAAACCGGAGTTCCTGGGATAAGGGAAGCATGAGGTGGCACTGATTGTGTTGCTTGAGGTGGTCTGGGAGGTCGTTGCCGGGGAGGTCGACTTGAGCTAGGAGTAGAACTGTGTGGTTGCGAGTTCGCGTGACTTTGGGGTGTTGTTGAGGTGTTGGAAGGCGGTTGCTGATGGGCGCGAGGTTGCCTGTTTGGTCTCCTTTTATTGTTTGGCATCTTCGAATAATTGGTAGAGATGTGTAAATTTCGTGATTTGATGATGTGAAGTTTGTAGAAGACAGGTTTCGGTGATGTTGGTAGAGATTTCAGTGAAGCCGCAAGGGCACCACACACACGCATATGGCTCCCTAAAACTGTAGTGTTGTCAAGGGTCGATAAATCTTGGTATAAGGCTTCAAAAGCGGCAAAGGTTTTGATTGAATGGAAGATCTCTGTGCTTTCGCTGATGGTTGAAGTTGTTGATGTAGCCAAGAAATGATCAGATCTTTTCGGAATAGTCAGTTGCGTATGGGTATATTTCAGCACGTGTCGCGCATAGAACTACTATACGTCTCGTAGTCAACAATTGTCGGAGCAAACATCACTTCGTGTTGCTAAATGCAAGGTGGTCGATGCCGTTATTTCAGTTCCGTTCCAAAATCCAGCCATGGACATTTGTAATCTTGCACTCTGGTCTATTATGTCGTTGGTGCCTACAACCTGCCACTACCAGGACTTGCCATGAAGTTAGAACATGCCAAATTCACAAAGTAGCGTCAAGTGCCTAGGAAAGTCATCAATATCTAGAGAAATATTTCTGGCACCTTTTCAGTAGAATACAAGTACATGAGCCCCTCCTAACGTATAAAGCCCTGTGAATAGATGTCCATGGTCTTTGTGCTGATTTTCTTGCAAGCGTAGGTAATTACTATGCTCGTGCTTGGCATCGAGAAAGATATTGAATGATTCTGCAGTTCGTCGTTCTTCTAGTGCTTCGTGAGAAGCAGTAACGAGAATCACCTACTTCATTGTGAAGACATCACGTTGCAGGAAGTGTAGTTCAAGTTTATTCAATATTGAGTATCTATATGCACCTGTTGGGTAATTCATGACAGGATTTATTGAGCTTTCAACGTACTATTCAATTAATCATCCCCTGTCCAAAAAAAAAACCTGGCCGCAGACTTACATTATGCTATCGATCCAAGCAATATCATATGGGGTCAACTTCCTCCCACTCCCTTTCCTCAACGGTAACAGAACCACGGTTATAGTCCTGCACCTTTATCCTTCCGTTGCTCTCCGAAAGCTCGAAACTGGTACGGAGATAGAGAGGAGTTTCAATGAAGCTGTCTTCCGATCTTCCAACATTCATGAAGCCGGTATCGATTACCAGGCGCCAAACCTCTTGACCACTGTCCCCAATCCAGGTTGGTGTCATTGACAATAGTTTCTCAAGATCATAATCATCTTTGACGACCACGAAGAGGTCTGCCAAAGACTGAAGGAGTCTCATCTGCCAGCCAAGATTCTCTCGAATTGGCATAACCTGCCAATTTTGACAGATACCCTGACCGACCAATGCCGATCGCGCCATATCTCCCATCTCCTTTGCATATGCCCATTTCTGACCAGAAAGGTCAATATCCGAGAGTGATGATCCGGTCAGATTTTGAGACATGAAGAGGCTTTGTACCGCATCGCTGAAGTTGTCCACTCTCCTCTCCATCTTATGAAGGTTTGGCATCGAGAGAGAAGGAATCAAGCGAGTTACTTTGAAAGTCATCTCAACCGCGTCTTTTCCCTCCATAGCATGATTCAGTCTGGCCATGAAGGCATCTGATGCTGCTTCTGCAAGATCGCCCAGTTTGTCTCGAACATAGTTCCAGTTCAATAAGTGAGTGGGTCGATTACGCGCGCGAGTGTATCCCGGTAGAGAATCGTGAGTAGACTTGAAAACATTTCCAACGCGACCGTAGGGATCAGAGCTCCTTCGGTCGGGAAATTGAATATCGTCATCAAGTATATCGGCGGTAGATCGGCCCGGTGTCATTAGGTATTCAAAGGAGCTTCGCGCTGCTGTATTTCCATCGTCTACCGCTGTTGTCCAGTTTTTGTTTGTTAATCCGCCATCAAAAACGTACCCTTTCCGCTCTCGCGATGCTGACGAGATTTTTCAGCTTTGCGGGTCCACATATTTCAGAATCAAAGTGGCTGCTTGTTGTAGATCTAACGCTCAAATAAAGTAGCCTGGGTAGAAGTTAGTAGACAGCACGTTGCCACATCACGGTACGAACCTCTGTAAAGACGCTGCTTGGGTATCGTGTGAGAGGGTTGTCTTGTTGTGGCCTGGACTTGGAGCCTGAACTTGTCTAGAATGTGTGTGAAAAGATACGTCATTTTTTTTGTTCACCGAGTGCGCAGGTGAAAGTGAAAAGAGTTCGGCTCGCTCTACCCTTTCATCACCAAGCTAGAAAAGACCAGATGAACTTACGATAAATTTGATCGACGTCTGGAAATACATAGTGTCGACGAATATTCTCTTCCATATGTTGACACTTTTGTCTATAAGGATCGAGATAAGTACGTATGGGATTCAAAAGCTTTCATGTCCTCTCAGATAGTTACTCATAAAATAAAATCGTTTACTATTCTGAGCTTAATCTCTCTAGTGCAATCATTCGATGTTTAATTATTATATTCATTGAAATATGACCATAGTCGCCATGTAATTCCTAGCGTACGTAAGTCGTGGAACCTTCACGTCAAGTGGTGGTGAAGACATTTGATATATTCTTGGGACTCTAGCAAGGGTGAATGCAGCGGAGACCTTTGATACAGAAATATCTGCAATAAGATTGCCTAGTTGCCTTATATACACAGATAGATAGGCTAGGTTGATACTATGCAGTGGAGCAAGCCGATTATAACACGACAAGAGATGCAGACCAATTGCGTACAGAATTGATGCTGCTCGAAACTAACATACACCACCTTCGTTCGAGCAGTCTAGCTCAGATAGAATCACAGCGACTATTTTACTATACCTATACATGGCATCATTTGCTCAATTCAGACACGAGAATCTCCATACGTAAGATGCGTATCTTGATCAGAGCATTAACATTCAGTCTCGTCTTTAACGCCTAAAGGCAAAACGGTAAGAAAATATTCTTCGACTGCAATCTTCACAGATTGTTTGTCAACACAATGGCGTAATGACGCATCAAGAAATCATCGCCTAGCCATTCACAATTCATGGGGCATAATTATGGTCTTCTGCGATATGGGAAGTAGCGCATTCTCTAGCTGTAGCAACGGAGCTGGAATTTGCCGCACAAAGCTCTTCCGCGGTTCTCCCAATATCCGGGTGTCATATGAGACTGGGAAGAGCTTGCAAACATCGGCCGCGCACTGAGCAGATGCTTACCACGTTCTGTAGACAGTCACCCTATGCTTATGAAGTGATCCACCAAGACAATGCCTAGACTATAGTCTTCAAATCATTTCGAAACCGTTGCATCGCCTCACTGCTCCGCCTTGTCAGGGCAGTATTAGCATTAGAGCATTAGTTTTGGGCTCCGGGACTGCATATCCTTGTGAGGCAAAGCCAGCGTCAACCTTTGTCGATTTCGATACATTTGCGCTCACCTGAGTCACTTCCGATACCCGATAGCTATTTGTGAATGCGCTAAGTCTTGCGGAGCAGGCATTTACTGCCATTGCTGATGGCACGTTCACCATGCAATCTTCGCACGAGATTGTAGCGAGGAGTTTCCATTATCCATGTCTCATCACGTCGGAAACCCCCCACGAGACCGTTGCTATCACACTGCAACTGGCGACCGTTAGAAGTTCCATCTCACGATCCTACAATCATCACATCGGCTCGCATCGCTTCGAGAACAAGCGGGGTACCTTGGTACGTATACTGCTTCATCTACAGATCAATATCAGGTTCAATTAAGGTTACTATTCCTCAAAAGACGGTGGCCCGAGCTTCGAAACATGCCCTGTCCCGATCCCGCTCAGGTACGTAATTGTGCTTCGCAATTGTGCACTACTGTACATGGATGTTATTCGACCCACAATCCCAGATGGTCAAAGTTATGGATATTGCTTCCGAAATCCGGGTAGGTCACAAAGTGAGGCGTGCACAAAAGTAAGCATTGCATTCAGGCGTGCTGCCGGAGTGGACGAGAATTCCGGCGGATCTTCGTCAAGCATACACACGACGAAGCGGTGAAGAGGAATGTTTCGATGGTCGGAGTGGTATATTTTGCCCCACGCGGAGTGCTATAACTGTTGCATATCCGGCCAGTCGAGATCTTCGCGAGGACAAGGATTTGAGCTTTGGAGCTTCTCGTCAGGTACTAGCTCAGGCACAGAAACTTGGTTTTGCCTTGCTGTTCCCTACACATCGATTGTCGCCTGATTGTGATCACCGATAAATCTTCGCTTGGCCACCGAGGTATCAATTACTTCGGTGTTTGCGGTTTCAAGCCAGGCAGGTATGTCCTGAGGCATCTGCACTGTGATCGGGTCGGGCCCCGCCGTGGTAAGCACTTTGAGGTTGTCGATGTTGTATAAGTCGTTGGGTAAATGCGACGGGCAATCGGGAAACTTCCGCGCAGACCTAGCGTTCGAGCAGGAGGATTCAGGTTGATGAAGGAATCCACAGTACGTCGGTACATCGAGTAAAGTAGCGCGACCGCTCAATCTCAACACGAACACTGCCTCGAGCTAACAAAATGTGAAGAGGATGGGAAGTGCCGGGTCGTGGTACATTGAGGAAGGTACCGGAACCGTTGCGCTAAGATGTTCAAAGGTGCTCGCGCAGCATGGGCTAACAATAAAGGACATAGTGCTCGAGCGAGGATTGATTGACGATGCATATTTTCCTATCGTTATCAGTTGTCCAGGAATAACTCTGCACGGAAAATCTCACATCCCTGCCTTCGCTCGAGCTGAACGGGGATCACCATGCAAAATGCATATTTCCGACAATGTTAACGTATGTTTCTCGCAGTAGTGTCATAAATCAATAGCCCACTGATTTCTCACAATAGTTACGGGAGCTTCATCAACGGATAGCTCATATCCACAGCGGAAGACCGAAACGCACGCCCTCGTGAGTCCATCCCAGTAATGCCCGAAGCACAAAACCTCAGCTTCATTCACGATTGCTTCGTTCGTAACATGGCCTCCGCCCTGCATTGGTTTCTTCCGGGAGAGCAAAGCGTTCTGAGTGCGCTTCGTGGAATTTTGGTACCCTTGCAGATTATACGCTCACGGCTCAAAGAGCGTGTCAACTGAATACGAGGGTCGTGCGACCATCTTGCTTTTTGCGTTCCAATGTCATGTAGAACCATTGAATGAGTGGAATGTCGTTTCAAGTGGGAATTGTGTGCCCAGTACTTTCAACCACCCGAACCACATCGTCCTTGAGATCTGGAATGCCTGCAATTATATCCTTCGCCAGTGTATCCCTCATAAGGCGGTATGCATCGCTGCGACCCTTGAGCATCTGGTTCATACGCTGTACGGTTTCCACAAACTCGCGAGTGAAGACGTCCGGATTTCTAGAGCCTTCTACATAGCTTGTGACTTCGGGAGGTATGTCGATGTGGACTGAAGGTGCGCTATCGGAAAGTTTGACGAGATTCTGGATCAAGGATTGTCTATGATTTCAATTCAGCAAGAAAAATGCTTGAAAATTATTCTGCACAACACGTACATCTCTCGTTTCATAGCATCTTGAGTCGCGCTACCTTGATGATCAAAAGGTTGAACGATTAGATTGTATAGGTTTTGGATAATGTCCTTGAGCTGCGACTCTACAGCTGCGATCGGCGCTACTTTCCGGTCAGCTTTCAAGCACTACCTGAGGGTAAGGTCCTCACCTGGGGTAGCTGGAGCCATTTTGAGTTGAAGATATTGGGAGACCAGCTGTTCTCCAAATCGTCGGGTAGCACAGGGATTGCCAAGATCGGCGGTCAGGTTGTTCCATCGCCGAGCTCTTTCGTCATTATCATGAACGTCTTGTCTACCTCGTGCAACGCCATCACTGGTTTACATTCATTCCAACACTACAGGGCGACGTACCGAACAGGCTACCATTTCCCTTCCATCAATAACTAACCATGCGAATCAGTCGGCGATGACGGCGAGCACATTTCGGGACTTAAGGCCCCCTCAAGTGCAGCCACTTTCTCCTCAAACATCGTATCTTGCAGCTCCAGCAGTCAATGGAAACAACCCACAAAATCATCACCGTGTAGCAAGTACGGCGCGGCCTGCTGAGGTGCAGAAGCCGAATCCTGACACCACTTCCGATAAGGCTACCGCGGCCTTCATCCGTCGAGTTCTGTGCTCCCACCACGTACTTCTGGGAAATGGAGAGAAGGGACGAAACACTCCTCGTCCGATCGAGGAATTGCTACCACCTCTGACAAGCTCTAACGAGGTTGATCTTCAACTTTACGCAATCATTTCTGTGATCATCAAAGAATTTGTACAAACATGGTACTCCAAAATCACCCCGGACCACGTATTCGTTAATGAGGTAATTCAAATAATCGCACATTGCACTCGTGCATTGGAACAGCGGCTGCGTAAGGTTGACCTCGAAGCGCTCCTGCTTGATGAACTCCCGGAACTCTTGGAATCACATCTTACTGGTAGGTAATTCCGATCTTTGGGCAGCAGCAATACGAAGTCTTGCCTAACCGTATTTGCTCCAAGCATTCCGTCTCGCGAAGCAGCAAGCCAGCAATCACAATTCACTAGTTTCAGACCCCCGGATTGTGTATCATACGCTTCACCCGCACCCTGCATTGTCTCCCGTACCTAGCGATGCCATTCCGTCCAGTTTTGTTGAACAGCGGGAGAACGAATCGGCATGGCGTCAGCTGCTTGTTCAAGGCGTATTGGCTGTATTGCTTCCCACTGAAGATTTGGAAAACGGATGCCTACGAGCACTAGTTGCAGAGATTTTCGCCGAGATGATACTCGGTAACGGCATTAGCGGGAAGGCATGCGAAGGCTGGTTACTGTGGGAAGGCATCACGAGAATCGCAGAGGTCCTACAAGATGGCGTGAAAAAGGAGGAGCCCCAATCGGATGGCATGACGCCAGAGCAATCTCTTAGCCGTCTCGAACGGTATGGACTTTTGTCCCCACCTAAGGACGAAGCGGGTGGATCCTCAGAGGCTCATCTAGCCAGTGGGCGACGTCACGAACGCGCGCCCATGACCATTTCCGGTTTGTTCTGGGCCATCATCCAGTATGCGTTTTTGGTGTGCACCGCCATGCGCGCCTTGGTCGTTGCTATTGCGACATCATCCTCTTTACCCCCGAGATCTGTTACAGGAGCTAGCGGTCAGTCACCCGTTGAGGCAAACCGCCAATCGCAACTGCCGCAAGGGGAGCATCCGGCATCGAGGCGCCCGCTGGCGTCGAAACGGCCCATAGTGAGCATGAAGCTGTGGAGCTGCGCATCGCAACTTGTCGAGCTGGACTCACGCATGCCTTGGCTTTCAGGCCTCATCTCCATGCTGCACTGGGGAGCGTTGGTCGGTCCGTTGAGGGTGGGTGACACTGACGGCGTATTGGACAGGTGAGTTATGATATCTCTCTTGTCTATTTTGTGGTTGGACAGTTACCCCCAAGCCCCCCCGTTCCGTGCGACCCAGGCCTGTCACTCCATCCTTCGGCTACATGGCGCCCCGCATGGCCTTTCGATCACTTGACCTGGACGCCAGCGAATGCGACGGCCCGCTTGCTCTCACGCGCAGTCACCCCGTGCCGGCGTGCATCGACTGCTGCAAGCCCCGGCACCCGCTCCCGGGCGGCAAGTCGACGCGTTTGGTGCCCGCCTGCCCTATCCTTGGCGAAAGTGTTCTCCTCCACAATCATGGCATTCCAAGGACATGACCATCAGCACAGAGCATGGCCCGCAAAAGGACGATGTCGGATCACACCTGGTCGTTCAAAGGCAGATGATCGTATGGGGGGACCTCAGCCCTGCCCTGCAACGCGAGGGCTACGCCCTGCGACCAGACGGTCTGTCTTATCGCGGCCCCAGCTCTTCCTGCAGATGGCCCAGTCCTACGCGCCCGGTTGATCTGCCCTCTTGTTCGTCCACGCTCGGGACTGGCCGTGCCCACAGGCGCAACACTGCTGGCCGCAAACCCTGTCCTATGCAACCTAGACCGCTAGGACAGTGCGCCTCACTCTTGGACCGCTGATTCGGTCGGCCACTGCGATATCGCTACAATCGCATCGTGGCTGCCCTGAGAGGACACGGTATCACCTTTCGACAATGCATTCTCAACAATGGTACGGGTCCCCAACGCTATTCGACCACTACCTCGGGGTTGCCTCGCATATTGGACTATCTGAAACCTGGCAAACAATATTTCCCATGCTGCACTCCGTCGCAATACCCCTACTAGGGTCTTCAATCTACGACTACTGGCATGGTCGTTGTTATTCTTCACATGCTCTGGACATGGCACGCCAACACCGGCGAATCTACTGCTGCTCACGGAAGGGAATTCCCGGGGGAGGAGGCGCCCGCCTCATTTCGTTGATGTGGGGATCTTTATCGATTGCCCTTTCCCGTCCTCGCTTGTCTCGGACCCCAGATTTTGCATCCCGTCGACCTCTCACATCAAAGGCGATGGCCTTGGTCTCTCGACAACTCGAGGGAGAAATTACGAACCCTGCAAAACTCTATTCGTCGTCTGACTGCATCCCGCGGAGTTGCCCACTCATCTGGATGCACCGCATACATTTTGCATCATTTTACGCCAATCACGCCCCAGCATTTGGCTGAAATTTCAGAAACTAACGCTCCTGCTTCCTGCTTTCTCAGGTTCCTATCTCACACCATGCAAATGCGTGTCCTAAACCCCGCCTTCCTCCCAATCCTTCTCCGCACCATCCGCGCGACGCTTTTTCCAAACAATGCGCCGGGGCCCCCACGTAGCCCGCCCTCTGCTGAAGAGGCGATGGAGATTAAGCGCCGCTGCGCCGCCACGTTATTAGGCTTGCTTCCTGCGAGGGTGGCGGCCGCGTTCTTCGCAAGCGATGGTGTAACAATGCAGCTCCGGCAAGTGGAGGGCATCCTCGATTGCCTTGATGACCCTTATCTCAACAAACATTTCATCTTTCAGATTGTAGAGCTAATCGTCGTGAGATTAGTCCCAGAGCTGGGGGAAAGAGGGGCGCAGGAACTGATGGACGAGAGGCTGGGATGAATCCTTGCGAGGTGGTCTGTATTTCTTCCAAGGAAGTGGTTCAGTACGGCGTAAGCTTCCCTATATTCGAAGACCTTCTATAGCCATTGTTGCTTTTTACGTTTTGATGAAATGAGGGTATGGGCGAGCTCGCTATACTGCGTAAGCTGCAGCAAGGTCAGAGCTCTATGCAGTCCCGGCGCTCAAGCTCCTCACCGCCAGAGGCATTCACCGAGATGATCATCGGGTTCCTTAGGGAACGACTGCTCGGATTTGGAGCAGTCACCGCGATGAGCTTCGTTTGGACGCCAGAGGTCTACGTCAGCCATCTTCTCGTAATGTCTACTTCGTATGAAGCTCGACACCTCCTTCCCCTATTGCGCGCAGATCCGTGAGGGGCACATTGTTTCGAGAGGACCAACAGCTGCACTTGCAATTGGATGCGCAAGCATGCCTCCACATTGGGAGCCACATATACATGATGTAGGTATATTGCAGCGCATACTGCGTCTGTCCTGGAGCAGGTACGGCGCCGGGCGCATTTGCCAATGACAATGTGTCGGCGCACTGCACTATCCTGACTGCATAGAGCGCTGAGCACCTGACGAGTACAAAGAGTTCGCGAGCATAGTGGGCGTCCGCGCGATGTATCTAGAAGAGAAGAGGTATACGAAATATTGAGTTTGGTTGAAGTTCTGTCATTGTGTTCTGTACACCGCAAGTCGCGCCGCCGTCCCCGTCTGCGGCAAAGCTGCAGTGGTCCGTATGGCGCGGCCTCGTATTCCGTGGTTCTGGCAAACGGGTGTAAATGCTCTGTTCCGGCCGGTGGAGACTTGCGGTGTACAAGGGCAATACCTGCTGGTGTTCATGTGAGTAAGAAGAAGCTATGACAACAGTTGAAATGCATGTCAAGTGTTGGGTTCTGAGGGAGCTTGGGTATGGCTACGGCCCGTGGGAAGGTTGGATAATGGTGCAGACGTCAGGATCTTGAATCGCAGGCACGGCCGCATGTCTAAGATCGGAGAATGAATAGATGAAGTTCTGGAAGGTCGAATTGCTACTGAGTCGCTACATTGGCCGATGCTTCGTGTTGGACGAGGACGCGTTCTTGCATCAGACGCGCAGCGATAGCAGCAGCAGCCTGGAGGTAATTCGTTTTTCTCCAGGGTTGTCAAGAGGTCGAGCGTCTGGGCATAGCTATGCGAAGCGGCGAAGACTCTGATGTCGCAGATGAAGGCCTAGAAAGGCCATTCATTCCTGAATGGACTTGCGCTCGCACGGCGCAGACAAGGCAATGAAGGTGAAATTAAAGTATTCACGTAAATTAGCGTCCCAGAGTTGAGCAAAGCTTTCGAGGACCGTCGGCCACGCTTCCATTCATTGCAAACAAAGGCCCCACATGCACATGCGAAGCGTACACCGACATGTACCTACACTACATGGGCATAGGCATGGGCATGGGCATGGGACGACAGACGGCGGCCAGCAGTTGATGGTTGCACAACAACCTCTCAACCTCGTACAGGCCGAACCACACTTGCATCGACGGTTTCGTTCCAGAATCGTCGCCCAGTCTCGCCCGTGGCAATGGGCTCGAGTCGCAGCAGCAGTCGTCCTGTTTCAGATACAAAAATAGGGCCCACATCCGTGTAGCCTATCCGCGAGCGAGCAGCAAGCACTCCAAGAGAAGGACGGGCGCACAGCGTCTTCCTACAGGCACTGGGCAGATCCAGAAGCAAAGACCTGCCCGGACTGAGGGCTGAAAAGGCACTGGCACTGGTCGTCGATCTGATACCCCGCTTTTCAGGCACCAATCCGTCCTCCTGATATCATGGGCATTCCTGGTCAAATAACGTCCCTCGATAGCACGCAACCGCCCACCAAATAAGCCAGAAATCCTGCAAGACACACGCCGTCAATCCTCGGCGCCTCAGTCGACACATTTGGAAGCATGAAGCGGCAGAGTACGCACCTTGCTTGTGGAGGGGTGGTCCTGCTCTTGGATAAGGCCTGGGATGCTGAGTCGCGAAGCCAAAGCAGCGCCCTGGGCGGAGGCGGGGAGAAGCCACGCGAGCGAGGCAGCTGAGATTTCAGGAACAGGTACCGTGAAGGATTGACTGCCAATTGCCATGAAAACCGAGATATCCGCCAGCTCAGCAGCAGTAGCGACTTCTATTCGACCGCGCACCATCATCACCTAAAACGAGAATAGAATTCGGCGTGCTGTAGCAGAAGCAGGAATGCATCATCATACATCAGAATCCAACACGCCCAAAAATCCTTCCTTTCTAATCAGCAAGCCAGCGTTGAATACGCACCTGAAGCTAGTGATGTGCCTGACCTAGCTGAGTCGACGAAAAAAGCATACCGGACGCCACCACACCACACCGCACTGACGCCAGGAAGTTCAACAACATCAGAATACAGTCTAGCCAAGCGCCGTTGTATTCCTGGCCCCCTCGTCGATCAGGAAAAAGGAACGTACGGGATCTTCAGACGAACATCCACTTTTTTTTCCCTCTTACTCACTAAGCCCAGACGGCCACACGGGGGAATCTTGAATCGACAAAGGCGCGAAAATCAGGGGGTGCGTCCCTCGCTTCGCCTCCACCCTTCGCTGTTTGATCAGATGGAGGATCCGGAGGCGGGTCTCCACCTTTTTCATGATTAAGGTCAGACACCTTGTGTGTGTCTTCTCAAAACTGACTAGAACATGACTAGAATGTACTTAGAATGGTTGTGGTCATGCACTGATGGGGTAGGAGGGGGCTGGTGTGGATGCGCACGCCCCCGGGCAATTGCGATTCATGTGTTTGCATTGATGTGTGATTTCGCTAAGTCTTGACAGAAGAAGGCAGGATTTGTTTTAGTCTCTGTCTCTTCCCTACAAGGGCAGCAGGGCGCGCGGCGTTAAAGCGAAAATCCAAAAACTACTCCGACTCCGTATAGCTATCTAATGCTGTAGGAAAATCCGTTTCCGGATCGAGTCATGGATTTGCTCATGTTTCCCTTTTCTTGAACCCATGATTCTGATTTTGATCATCCGGACCCAATATCCCCAATCCTACCCTACGCCTTAACAGCGAAAAAGAAAAGAATTACTACAATATAACACCACTAAACCACCTGCCCCTACAAGCAAATCGCGCAACATCTCCGTAATTGTAATCGTAATCGTAATCAAAATCAAAACAAAATCAAACGAAACCTCGTCTTGCATGAACGCCACTTCCGATTCCCATCTCCGCTTTTTGTTTCCGCCATGTAAATCATTATTCTCCAACGTAACGTATGGAGCTAGATCGGGTACGCCGTATACTCCCTATGTATACAGCGTGGACGGAGCGAGCGAAAGGGGACGTGCGAGATGATGAATGACCATGCTTACCTACAAGTCCCTTCAAACCAGACAACGCATGAATATTGTCTATAAACTGCAGAAATTACCATTCCACTATTCCGTCGAGTCACTCCACAAAAGTTTATACGATTTATTTTTCTTTTTGGAGTTTCCAGAAACAATGCGGAGGGAGCGGACGGCTACCGCCCTCCTGTTGTGCCTCCTTCCCCAATCCAAATTCAGAATCTGATTGACAGGTCTAGTTCTGTCTGTGTAACGGCCGTGCCGTACAACGCCGTACAAGACTCGGCGCGACACGAGACGAGATGAGGCGAGGCGGGCGCGAATGTAGGAGCACGGGGTAAGTATATGCGTTTAGGAGGCGTGGGTGGCGGGTACAGCGGCTGGATTGATTTGAATTGAATAGATGGGTTAGTTGGTTGGTTATAGAGTATGGGTATAGGTGCGTAGCTATCTAGATAGGTAGGTGTCGTCTATAGGGGAGAGGGATGCGGCGTGAATGTTTTATTTCGTTTGTTTTACGGATTTCTGCCACGCGAAGGGGTCCCCGAGTTGAGTCGGGTTTGGGGGAGGCACGGAGGGAGGGGAGGATGTTGGTTAATTGTTTATTTGATTTTGTTTGCCTTTTTGTTGTTTTTCTCCTTGATTCTTGAAAAACGCAAAAAAGGCAACGAGTGGCTTCATTCAGTGTTACTTACGTGCGCTCGCTGGTGAGCAAGTTCATGTAGGTCTTGACGATGACACCGGCGCCGGTCCGCAAATATAGAAACAAGGGACAGAAAAAGAATTCCTTTTCGTTTGATCGCATGCCCAACTGAAGCACACCAGAATACAGACGCAGTAAGAACAAGGCAAAAGGAGTGATGTTTGTTTATTTGAGGATCGCATCCATCCACCCATCCATCCATTCAGATGCGCTTGCTTGTCCTCCACAGACGCAACCCCACGCCACGATGAAACGCCTGGGGTCATACTCAGCTCTGCTGATACTCTGCACCATGCCATAATAACAACAATGACGTCCCGAAATACATGCGGGACCTGCACATCCCTACCCTACACGATAGAACACAGTATCCCCATGTTCAAACCCATGCTTCGCACCACACAACAATTCTTGAATTAAGCCACTGTTGACCTTGCTTGGGACAGGCAATCCAACGCGAGTACGTAGTGGGGATCCGTCCAAATTCGCATCATAACATAGGGTATCTAGGCAATTCTTTCTATTCTTCTCCCCGTAGCATAGCAAAGCAAAGATAGCCACACCACAATAACGTCTGTGTTGCAAACCAACCCAGCCCAACCCAGCCTCCTCACCATCCACGCTCCACGCAGTACCTAACTTAGCACCAGCTACTCAGCAACCAGGGCTTACCCTACACTTACGTGCTCGCCATTGCTGACAGCATCCGATAAACTTTCCTAACGGTACAACGGCTGCATTGCATTATCGTCTGCGCTCTGCGTCGCGTTGCCGTACGGCCCGTTTCTGCCCCCTMCCCGCCGCAAGCAAGTTCCCAGATGCAGAGCGCAACGGCGTCGTCGGCGGCGGCGGCGTTGGTTAGTCGATTGATAGTTTATTAGATACTTGCCGCTGCTGGTGCTGCCGGCTGCGATGGACATGAATGTTATGGATATGGACATGATGATGCAAGGAACCCTTCGCTATAATATCTACATATCGTCTTTTCAATAGTTACTTGCGTGCATACATACATCATCCGCACCGAGTACCTAGATAGTCAATTCTTGGGGCCGGCGCGCGGAATCAGCGCCATTCCGTGAACTCTAGGTTCCAAGTCGAAGTCCAAACGCCCGCCCGATTTCTCCAGTTTTCTTGATTTCCTAATTTTGAGGGGTGGGGAAGAGGAGAAGGGTTTCAGGGTGTTCGTTCCTTTGTCGGAGATATGATGGGGGTGTGGCGTGTGGGGATTTCGTATGGCTCGCAAGATTGCCCTTTCGCAATTGGAGCTGTTTGTAGATTGTGATGGATGGCTTTCAACAATCCATACACAACGAACGAACCAGTTCACACAGATGCAAGCCCAAGCCCAACCCCCTCAATTCACCCCCATGCTTTAACCTAAATCGCAAATCAATAAACTCTCCGACTCAAGTATATCAGCGTTTCATAACCATCTCACACGCAAAGGCAAAGGATTCCCCACAAATCTTCAAGGCACTCGATCGGCTTCGAGGTGCCTATCGGGCCTTTAAATCAGGGCAGGAAACGGCACAGATACTCAGCTCAGCAAAGCAAAAATAAATCGTACGAGCGGCCCGCAGGCAGGAACCTGTGCCGAAGCTAAGACTGCCATCGTAGTGCCGAACTTTGTTTTTCTATCTTGAATGGTAGCAAGCTCCGTAGGGCTTTAGGGCTGGCGCTCAATCGGAGGGACGGGATCCCCTGAGTTTCTAGGTTGGCCCTGGAGGAGGGGGGAGGTCCCTAGGCGGATTGTAGACAGAACCACGTGATGCTATCTTGTGGTGGGGAAATACATTGGGACTTCGTCCTGTGTAGGACACTGCGGCTATTTGTGAAATATGCTTGCGTAGACTGATGGTGCACGTCGATAGTGTAGCTGGATACTGTGCTTCCGTTTTGTGTATCTGCCATCCCGGCTATTGCAAATTCTGGCATGCTCATGAGACGCGCTTGTGCGTTGCGCTGGGCACGGCATCGCCTCCTCTTGCTCTCCCTCCCGCTTCTCCTCATCACTCTTCACACATCCAACATGACGTCTCAGACAGAGCAGAATAGAGCAGGCAAGAACCCTAACCAATCCACAGAAGCTGGTCTGCCCTCTTAAAATAGGCCAAGGTAGATGAGCTGCGTATATATATACATATATATATAAAATATGCACCATCACTAGCAGCACAAAGCAAGTGCGTAAACAAATCCCCGCGCTGCCTTGCGTGCATTGCATTAGCTATGCGAAGCCCACGTAAACACGCTGGGTGCAAATGCCAGCGGCCTTCACGCACGGGGCCTCGTATGAAAAACTCGCCAGCAACCAGTCAGTCTCAGCTGGCTCCTCAGCTATCGTCGCGGAGCATAGCCGATCTCCCTTTTACCCTGTGGCGTGGCCTAGCGGCGGGCTCTGCTGCTCGCTCGAGTATCACGCACTAGCTCTTGCTCTTCATCCGGCCGAGCTCTGGCTGGCATAACCATCGTACAAAGTGATATGGATGACTGAATAACAAGTGGCATAAACGTCGTAACCAATAAAATTTTTAATCATCAAACAGTGGCCTCCAGCGCGGGACGGGCGAGGCAAAACTGGCTATGTAGAGGCTCAATAGTGTGCAAGGAATGTTCGAAATCCCCCAAGCTGCTGCTGCCCCTTCGTCACTAGGAGCAAAGGTGTACGTATAAACATGTTCCAGTCGAGATGAGACGTTCGGAAATCAATAAAAGACGAGGGGGAAAAAGTACAGGGGGTAGTTGCCCGCGCGAGCGGTTACAGTCTTTTTGATTTTAGGTGTCCAGGACTGAAAGATTTCACATGCTCGGAGGGTATAGGCAGGCCGTGGCGGAGGAAAAGGCGGTAGTAAAACAGAATGAAACAAAAAACGATTCTCGTCAAATGACGAGACGATAACGATGATCATGCTAATGATGCAAGTGCTGAAATGCTCGAGCTTTCGATGCGAAGACAGTCCAAAAAGCCGGCCTCGAGGCCGCCGGTATTCCCCTGGTAAGCATGCGCCATGCTTGAAGTGTTCCCAAATTCATCCCTCCTCCATATCGTCGTAAACCAAATCCTACAATTTCCAATCATACTCCAATACCGAATAAAGTACCAAGTGTCCAGGGCTCGGACGCCGTCCATACAGTGGTGTGTGAAGGGTGTCGTTACCCAAGAGAGATGGAGGCAGCCACGCCTCTCAGGGCAGACTAGTGCAATACGTCGAGACTCTCCATCTTACTGACGGCTGCAAAGTCTGGTTCGGAGACACGGCGCATCCCAGACGGAAGGCTGTCAGACCCTCGTTTGATCTTGAGTTTCTCCATAAGCTTGCCAATCATGACATACTCTTGAGGCTCGACAAAGCCGCTTGGCTGTTGCTGAAAGAAGTTCATAACGAGCTCCAAGGCACGCGCCGCTTCCTCTTGAGATGGTGTCACTGGGGATGCGTCCTCCAATGCAGGCTGCGAAGCGTTTGACTGCTGCATTGGGATGCTGACTGGCGGCACAGAGGGGACAGGCGGTGGTTGCATAGAGCTTGTGCCTTGGGGTGATGAGCCTTGCATCGCATCGTCCACTCCCGACATGGACGTTCGAACTTCGGTCATGGGCGAGTCGAGTGCAGTGCTGTTGATGTACTTGGGGGTTAGCGCTTCAGAAGATGCAGGTGGTGACATGTACTGCTCCACCCCGACAAGCATGGGAAACGTCTGACTGCGCGGTCTCTGGAAATTGTTGCTTCCCGGTTGTCCTCTGGCTTGTTGATTTCCCATGAAAGGGTTCGGCCCACAGGCAGAGTCCGGCGTGAAAAACGGCGACGATAGGGACGTCGGGCTTGTGGGTCCCGCTGAGAACGAAGACGGCGCTGTGTCGGTGAAGACACTGGAAAGCGACGTGTTGCTTTGCGAATGAAACGGCCGACGATGGTTTGAGAAGTCATAGGTGTCAGGGCTTTCTGTCTTCAGCTGTAGGTTTTCCTCGCTCTTCTTGGTCGAAACGATGGGGGAAGGTGATACCCCGCTCGGTGAGGTGGGTGAGATTCCCCCCGGTGTGTGCACATTCGAGGGTGGGTTGGAAGTGCCTTCTGATTCCTCTGCTATCGAGCCTTTCCTGGACTTTGCTCCCATTAGATTGTTCTTCTGCTTGAATTTCTCCAGCCAGCTCGTGCTGTTTGCTTTGAGGGAGCTGTCTGAGTTGCCCACCGTTGTCGCAAAGAAACGCGCCTTTTCCCGGATAATAGCATCGGTCAAAGGCAGGCCCTGCCTCTGGTGATTTCGCGCCCAGTTTGCGAGGGCCCTTTCGATGTCAGGGAACTTGCCTTTCGACCTTTTTATGGGTGATCGGCTTCCATCGTCCTGGTACAAGTACTTTTCCTTCTGACGCAAGACTTTGGAGACAGTACTACACAGAGGATTAGTACTCGAATACGCGACAATTGCCATAGAATAGGTTACCTTCGTTCCACACCAAACATTGCTATGGGAGAGTCAGCCATTTGCACATAAGCGGGTCAGGCGTCTGCTGGGTCAACCTACCGCCGATTTCAGTCTGTTTGACTGTGGGATGCTCCTCATGATAGAGGCACATGCGTCTGCGATCCGCATCTGTCAGGGTCTTCCGCGGGGTGGAGGACGTATGCGACCGAGTGGAAGTTGCTGATACTGGGGTAGCAGACGCAGGTGTAATGGGTACCGGGGCAGACGGAAAGATTGGTGGCACGTAGGTCGACTGGCTCGTCAACATACTCGGCCATTGGGGCATAATCAGAGGTTGGAGTTGCGTATGGGTCGTCCTTGGTGGGTGCATACCGGTGTTATACATGGGCTCCATGGGCAGCGGATTGTAGTTGTTGAAGCCATTGTAGTCTTGTACGGGGGATTGATGCTGGGGATGATTATATGCGCCATTCTCATGCCATTGGGGGTTATGGTCGTCAAACGCCTGGTCTGGATGGTGGTGGTGGTGGTGTTGGTGCTGGTGCTGCTGGTGGTCGTGGTCCATTTGCAGCTGGCTCATGTCGAACAGCGGTAGAACAGCTTCGCAGCACAGTATCCGAGTGTAAATGGGGGCGTCCGTGTTAGAAGTTGAGCACAGCGGGTCGCAAGGCGAGCATTTGCGCCGACGGCGTTGAATTCCTGTTCCTGGGCGGCGTGAGTGACCTCAGAGACGGCCGCGCGCATGCATGCATGAGAGATGGGGGGACGGTTCCTGAAGCGAAACAACGAGGACTTGGATGTAGCGCGACTGACGGTGCTCAAGCTCAGCACGGGGCTTTTCAGCTGACAAAAAGACGATGCGGTGGGACAGTCGGGGACAAATGAGACGAAACGAAACGCAGCAATGCGGCGCGGCAAAGAAGGGGAATTCTAGCAGCTCTGGGTGTGGTGGAGGGGAGGGGTGCAGGTGGTGGTAACGGCGGTAATGGAGGGCAGTGGGGAGGGATATGCAGACTGACTGCAGGCCGGGCGAGGATGGGATGGATGGCCTGGGAAAGGGAGCGGAGGGTGCAGGCTGCGGTGGAAGCTGCAGCAGTCTGTACGGAGTAAGTAGTGGTAGTGGTAGTAGGCATGCACTGGTAGGCAGTCCGGAGTACTTGAGCGAAAGCGCAAGCAGGGCAAGAGAGCTTGAGTGTGTGTGGCAGGCCTGGCAGCTCTTTGGCAGGTCTAGCAGGACTGGGAAGTCTGGTACGGACGGGCCCTTGTTGTGTGAGTGAGCGTGTGTGTGTCTGTGTGTGCGTGCGGTGCGGTGCGTGCGATGGGCGATGCGGGCTGCGGGTTGCGGCGGCCGGTTGCAGAAGCGGGAGTGTGTGTGCGGGAGAGGGAGGAGGGGCCTGTTTGTTTCGAGCCCAAGGATGGCATGGCATGGGCATGGGGGGGTTGCTGGTGGTGGCATCCATGGCATGGCTGGCGTCGTTGCGAGCGAGCGAGGGTCGCGAAGAAAGAGGCGCCAACCCCAACCAGAGAGAGACGAGGGGCCAGAGAGAGAAGAGAAGAGAGCCCTGGAGCGTAGAGAGCTGGTCAGTGCGGATGGATGATGGGATGGGTATGGGATAGCCCACCACCACATCCACCACCCCCCCGGCAGCGACAGGACTGGACAGACAGTGGACAGGCCAGGCCAGGACAAGACTGGACAGACTGGACAGGATAGGACTGGACAGGTGCCCAGTGCAAAGCCCTCCACCATGACCGCCGCCGCCGCCCACCAAGTCCCCCTTCTCTTTCCCTTCTCTTCTTCACAACCACCAACCCCCCCAGCACAGAAGACCCCGGCTAACAGCCCATGTACACAAGGCCCTCGCGGTGGCCCTGGACATGTCCTGTACGGTGGCCAAGCGACAGCAGACGTTGGGCTTAGCGGGCGCCGGGTCCATTCGGGGATGCACTGATGCACGCCCCTAGCCAGTGCCAGTGCTAGCTCTTGTGCTGGATGTGAGGTGTGTGCTAACCTCGAGCCCCATAATTCCAGCGCCTGCGATCCCTCCCCCAGGCCCCAAAAGCGGCCGCTGTCGACTTGTGTAGTGCCCTCTCGCAGCGTGGCCGCCTAGCTTTCCCATTTGCCGCTGTGTCGCTGAGCAGAGGCCCTGAGCAGGATCATCCCATCATGGCCGCTTCTTCGCAACCCACCACACCCCCCATCTCTACCTCCCAGAACCAGAGGCAGCCGGCTAATCTGACACTGACCCAAAGCGGACGGTTCCTAGCTGAAGACTGGCTACTCCATATTGGCCTCGTGCTCCCGTCACTACACAGCACTGTGTGTCCTCGCTGTCTGTGTTGCTGTGATGCTCGCCGCATCTGGCTTCTCGGCACCTCAACCCCCCCAGCTGCTGCTCAGGTACGCGAGGCGCGGCGATTTCCTACGGCCCGGGCAATGAGCGTCAATCATCGCCTCTGCATAAAGGAGACCCGCACTTCGAGTATCGCCGGCCAGATTGTCCAAAAGGGCTGAAACGCATATGGAAAAGCTGCTAAGACTACGGGCCTGCCCCCGGCGAAATCGAGCCACCAGAGACGCTTTAGGTTTGACCGAGTTGCCCTCTCACGCCTGTGAGCGCGACGACAAATTAGCGCCCGGATGGCAGCCAATGCTGCGCGAACAAGATCCCTGCTGGTTTTCTCCGACTCGACGACTGCCATCATCAGTAGACCAATGAGGAATGCCAATAACATCGGAAAGAGTTAGAAAGCGATCGTCGTATTCCCTGAATTTCCGAAATAACAATATGGGAAAAACAATGCTGAGACCGTTCCAATAGCCACCACCGACCCAGTCAACAACCACGAGGTTCTTGCTGAGATACGCCCACCCGCTTCGGCATCACGGTCAAAGGCCACGACCAGTCGTTATCGACCCGCTCTGGGGAGCCATTGGGGGCGTCGCGGCCGTCCAAAGGGTCTGGCGAATGATTGATCCGATCCGCCGTGTA
Source organism: Nigrograna mackinnonii (assembly GCA_001007845.1). Classification (NCBI taxonomy): domain Eukaryota; kingdom Fungi; phylum Ascomycota; class Dothideomycetes; order Pleosporales; family Nigrogranaceae; genus Nigrograna; species Nigrograna mackinnonii. The sequence continues at coordinate 202,205 of JGVQ01000138.1, forward strand.
AGCTGCCTCGACCAAAATAAACGTGCTGATGCCGTTGCAATACTATTGGTACCGCGCCTTGGCCAATCCAACATGTCAAGTCGACCGTCGAGCACCGCCTTGCTCACTCCCTCATCCTATGACGACGTCTAGTCCTGCTACGATAATGAGACATTTTAAGCCATCCCATGGAAGCCTCCTCATCGAGCCAGTCATATACCGATGCTGGGGTAGACATACAACTTGCCGTTAATAAATATTGTCACCAGACTGCTTTTTTATCGCTTGATGATCGTAACTGGACCAAAGGTAAGCCGGGTGGATCACACTACAACATACTATCTCGGGTATCGGGACTCACTAATATCTTCGTCCGCAAGCTCATGGGCTAGGCCCACGCGTTGTGGTTGATGTTTTACAGATTTGCCGTAGACGATAGCCTGCTTGAATTGTTCGACAATAGTCTTATGGATGGAGTTGCACTGATGCTCTGTTAGCGGGGTTTGTCCCTCCAGTGAGACAGGAGACAGGAGACGCACAAAGTCTTCCACCGTACAAGCGGTCGATCTCAGCACCACCGGAGCCGAGTAATCCGGCATTTTCCCCTTTGGCTTCGTATATACTCGAACCAATTTCAGCTTATCCCACATTTGCTCTAAAAGTTCGTCGACATTCCATCCATGCTCAGAGCTAATAGGACAGGCATTCGGAATTCGATACAATAGATCCAACTCTTCGATTGAAATCGCATCAATCTTGTTTAGAGCGTAGATGACTGGAATATACGAACGGCTCTTGGCTTCCAATACGTCGATCAAATCATCAATGGTGGCATCGCAACGAATCGCAATGTCCGCGGAGGCGATTCGATACTCGTTCATAACCGCCTTGATCTCGTCATGATCAATATGTGTGAGGGGGACGGTAGAGGTGATATTGATACCACCCTTGTCTTTCTTCTTGAACATGATGTTTGGGGGGCTTTTGTTGATGCGAATTCCGAAACCCTCCAACTCGTTCTCGATGATGCGCTTGTCTGTCAGTGGCTTATTCACGTCCAAAACGATGAAAATCAGATGGCAAGTCTTAGCCACTGCAATGACCTGTCGTCCACGACCTTTCCCGTCTTTCGCGCCCTGGATGATACCGGGAAGGTCGAGAATCTGGATTTTGGCCCCATTATACATGACTTGACCCGGTACTGTTGTGAGCTACTGGTTCATTAGCATGTGAAGTGAAGAATTCGATCGTTGGTTGATTACAGTGGTAAACTCATACGCAGCGGCTACGCAATGTCAGCGGACACGGTGGAATTTGGTTCAATGTGGAAAAGACACACCTTCTGAGTGCTGGCCAGTCAATCTGCTCATCAGCGTACTCTTTCCCACCGATGGGAAGCCAATGAAGCCACTATAGTTGTTAATTGACATGATTCAGGAGATAGGTCTGCGTTTGCAACCTACACACTGGCAACACCAGTTCGAGCAACGTCGAAGCCAACTATAAGGAAATAAGTGACGATTCAATGATACACACGCGGTTTAACTTACCGCCACCGCCACCACCGCTTGAGCTGGGAGTCAGCAGCTCCCTCTTCAGTTTCGCGAGTTTCGCCTTCAATTGTCCTGTCAAGTATAAGCTAGGGCGTTCGTGAGCACAATCAATACTTGGAAGTACCCAGATGGAAAGACGTCGCCTTGTTCTTCTGGGTTCGAGCCATCTATCGGGATGTGTGAGCAAACAGCGAGGGAGGGTTATTGGTAGCACATCATACTTCATTCTCGATCTCTTTGATCTATTCGAACAACGTTATTAGCGGTGTTCTGGTGCAAGTCATGCGGGATTCTCACCTTGTCTACGGTGGTCGCCATCTTGTCGAATCAAACGTTGAAGACTGGTGAAGACTGGTGTACGTGCAAACGCTTTTCCAAATGTTGTTGGGTTGTCCAGGAAATTTGAGACCGGTGACGACGGAGGGGCAGTCGGAAGCGGCGTGTGGAACATCCTTTTTCCGATCAAAGACCGCTAGACCTAAACCGATAGGTCGGCTTTCATCGGCATCATAATGGCCACCGATAACCTTCCCAACAGTCAATTGGATTTCGACACTTGGCCGGTAGTACGATGAAGGCAGGTGACTAGAGTTTAACGTTTCCACGATCGAGCCAGAGCAATTCCTTACATAATGGCGGGTGTTGGCTGTCAGATATATGCTCGCCCTTGTTTATAAAATCCAGCTGCTCCGCGACGGTTATACATCATTCCTCACTCATTCAACTGCAAATTCCAAAGTATGGCAATAAAGCAAAGTTCCCAGGTTTCCGATGGCGGTGGACTCGCCTTGCATTGTCCGAAGTGCGGAGTCTGCCATATTCCTGGGAAATCGTCTGCTCCAGACAAAGCTCTTGACCAAGTTCTGGACAAGGACAATTTCCAACGCCTAGTAAAAGCATTGAGCGATAGGCTCGGTCCTAGCTCCGGCATCGACTCAGAGGACGTCGATGCCAATGAACTGCAGAAACTGATGACAGACTACGTATCAGATGAAACGGAATGGAAGCAGTATGCTTTCCGAAAATCGTCAATGAACTACACAAGAAATCTCGTTGATAAAGGCAACGGGAAATGTAACCTAGTATGTGGTGAAGGGTCTGCATTACCCTGCTAACGCGGATAGCTCATTCTCGTTTGGTCACCAGGGAAGGGAAGTCCAGTTCATGAGTGAGTCGAGGTTTCCCTTGGTCTACATGTCAGATCCGTGGTTGAGCTTCGGTATGGGCGTTGTCAACCAAACAACGTATCAAGCAGCTTCATGGCTTGCAACGTTCTGACTGCTGAAACCCGGTGCTAATGCTACAACAGTCATGCCAATGCTCATTGTATCATGAAAATCTTGAAGGGACGGTTGAAAGAAACGAGGTACTCGTGGCCAACCATAGAGCTCAATAATAGTGAGCAGCGGCCACTGAAGATTGCGAAGGAGACCACTTTCTCTGAAAACGAAGTCACATATATGTGCGACAAGCTAGGTTTGCATAAGATCTCAAATCCTGATCCTGATGACTATGCTGTATCTCTTCACTGTAAGCTTTCGAGTTGTCTACCATTGTTGGTAATGGTCATATCTGAAATAACTTTAGTGTACACCCCACCTAACGCGGCGGTCTATGGGTGCCATCTTTTTGATGAAAGCACTGGTCAGGCGAGGCATATGGCTCGGTGTACGGTTTACTCCGAGTACGGACATCTGAGAAGCGAGAGATAAGTCAGATAGTCATGCAATGCCGACGATAAATCTGTATTAGGTTATCAAACCTGTCACGTCGGTGATACGCCTTGGTACGTTTTTTTTACTATTCTATCATGTTTGACAGCTGCGGCTATTCAATTCCACAATTACTTTTGATTTCACGATCCAACTCGATCTCAATGCCAATGTCTGTTAAATGGTACTTGATTCCACTTAAGGTGACCCTAGACTTATGAATTATGCAACCCGCTATCGCTGCGGGCATTGTTGTCTGTGTCTATTCTGTCGACGCATGTTACCGGGCATCTATACGGTCCCTGGGTCACGTTGACGCTCAGGCACGCGGTAAACCCCAACGGCTACGGTCGAGCCTTCTCAATCTCGGTACTGATCTCGTAAAATCCACAAAGCACCTTTAGTCTGCGACCTTTACCTCAATGGCATACATCGCAGTCGTGGCTCAGAAGCTTGGGTGCAGGGGAGAGTCGAGCATGCGCCCATCCAGGGGCCCGGGTGATTCGAGTTCATCATACGAAAAGCATTCGCCGCTGCTTTTAGTAATCACTTCCCTTGGTACTCAAACAATTACTACGCTACACCGTTGATGCCGTTGGAATCAATGCTGGGTCTCGTGGGCGTTGACGTTCGAGCCACTTCGATACCGGATTTCGGTACCTCTCAACAACATCATCATCTGCTGCTGTACCCTGGGAGACCATTGACTCACGACGCCAAACCTCAGAATCGCAGAGAAGATCCCCTTTGAGGCACCAGCTATCGATGTTGATTTCTAGATGTTTCCCTCCCGCGGCCGGTCCCAGAGATCACAAGCCCCAGCCCCTCTCACTTATAAACCAAAAAGTCCCCCTCTTTTTTCTTCTTTCTTTCTTCCTCTCACTAGACTCACCAGGCTTATTGTATTAGTCACGACATTCGATAAAGTCAAGACTGAGTATATCGAGCCACAAGCAACGTCTCAAAGTTATCAAACTCTCAAGCTCTTCATCACACCAACATCACAATCCCCTTTCTCATTATTACGACACCCCCGATTTATCAAATTTCTCGATTAGACACTCCCCAATCTCTCAAATCACGCTCTCCTCAATTTCTCACGTTCCGCACTTGCCTGAGTGCTCACATTGCGCACTTACTGCTTGCCCAACTTCTCACCATACGCACCTTCTTATCATACACACCTCGCCACACACATACCTTTATCTCTCCAAACATTAGATTGTCTCGGATCACCAGGGCACGTCACAACAGCAACCCGTCCCTCGACATTCCTACCGCGGCACTTCAACTTCTTAGTATTCAACCACATCCGAGCATCCCATCACGACACAATAATTTCTCTAGCTTCTCGCTATTCTCGTCACACCGACTCCTAATCCGCATCGCCGGCCCCAAAGCCTACATTGATTGCTGCTCGGTGTTCTCGATACGTCGACCGCTTTGCATCATTGAAACACCAGTCAACTGGCGTCCTCGCCGCGTACTCCTCAGCATCTTCACCTCAAGCACCTTAGCATTCTCATTACACCAGTTGCTCAGACTTCTCGCAACGTTGACTCACAACAATCCGTATCGCCGACGATATTGACGAATCCTTGTCATCCTCGATTCTTCGGCTCCTGAGCGTTACCAACGCGTCGACTTGCCAGAAGCTGCATCACCAACTTCTCAGCATTTTTGCGGTCGAATTCTCCTCAGAGCTTGCTATTCGGACCTTTTAGAACCTGCACCAAGACGACCTTTCTAAATTCGCCTCAAGCTGGCACTCCAATTTCTCAAAACCCTTAGCACAACACGCCAACACCTTTCATCCCGCTGCCATCCAAACACACATTGTGTTTTAAACTTCATATTGATTTTTGCGAATCACAAGGAGGCAAACCTTCCATAGTGAGGCACTGTATCTTCTGACCGCGACAATTTCGACGTCAAAAACAAAGCACCCGGCCTTTCAGAAGGTCAGACTAGATCTTGAGCACGGCTCATTGAAAAGTACACGCGAAAAGTCCCACCAACATCACGGTAAAACTTCCCAAGCTACCAAGTTCACGCGGTTCGCCTTTCTTCAACCCGATCGCCTCAACCTCTCCACACTCTGAAATCGACCACATATACTGTCAACATGATGAACCAAGGACGCAGTGAACTTAGACGAGTAGAAGCGGAAAAAGCGGTCATGAAGAACCATGACACATACCTGAGAATCAAAGACCGCTATGACAGAGCCGACGAATATGACATTGAAGACATATCTCCTGCTCTCGAGAGATGGAAGCCTCCGCCAGACCCCGAAATCCGAGAAATCGCGAAGATCATAAGTAGGGATCATCGCAAGGACCGGAAGTGGGGTGACTTTGCTTTGATCAAATACATCAAGGGCGTGTGGAAAGGAGAGAGGCCGATTTGGGAAAGCGATGAACAGAAAATCCGAAGGTGGAACAAAGAACGATTGGCCCCATTGCACGATGTCACCAAAGAGAAGATGATACTCACGGACCTGAAAAGGGGCATGTATGTCACAAAGAAAAACAGGAAGTGGCTACTGAAAAGACTACAAGATGACATGAGACCTCCGAATAAGCCTAAATACAACGACGCCCATAAGCCTGATGGCCACTACGCTCATTGGTACATACGCCGTATCGCCGAAACTGCTGATCCAAAAATTCAACGACAGCTAGAACAAAACTACCTTGAGGGTCACTTGACTGCTGTAGAGAAGATACAGAATGGATTTGGAGACTGGCTTAAGAAGGTGACTCGGCGTTTGAGAAAGAAACCAGCACCAGAGGCGGCAGGAAAACCAAAGCCAAAGCGAAAAACTTCGCGAAAGCCAAAGATCTTGCCAAGGCCAAGGATTGTCCCCAATATGCCGTCCGAGCACCAGTTTAATAAGGAGAGGAAGAAATGGACCAGAGTTGTGGCGGAGGAAGAGAAACACCAGAGGAGGGTGGTTAAGGGCCACAAAAGGCTCAATAGGCGCGGTGCCGCATGGCGGCTTGATGTTGTGTTGGGGAAGGGGAGGAAGGGGTTCGTGGGGGACAAACCAGAGCTTGGTGCTCTGGACCTACAGATTGGCCAATGGCGCCAGGACCTGGGCGCACAGCTTGCCGCTTTGTAGGTCCGGGACACCAAGCTCTGGTTTGGGGGAGGGGGAGATTCATTCTTTTATTTTTTGGTTTAAGATAAAAATTTGAAAAAATCACGCTCGTTACATTTTAGTTCAATATCATGTGCGAAGTGAAATTGAGACCATCCTAATGTGTGAAAGACTCTATAACCTTGTCTACAGTTAGTGTGCTGAATTTTCATGTCGTGGCAGGTAGGCTTGTGGCTTTTGAGCGGTAATTGAGAAGGTGATGATTCACTCCTATAGCGTAGGAACGCGAGTAAATTCATATTATTGCATGAAGTCCTTTGTGTCTTTACTTATATTTCTAGTGCCAATTTTCGGTGTATCGTAGTTGTGGTCAGGTGTCTGATGGCCAACTAGAAAAGCGCCGATCAACTTTTCATCCCTTGATATAGAGCATATACTAGCCTAATCTATGATATAAAAGCCTCTACAAAGATATTCATGGGTACTACAATGGTATTTTGTGGACTGCTAAGTGTTCTGGGAAGGTCCTTGGCGGGAGCCTGCCAAGAACAACCAGAGTTTTACTACGTTATCACCATTAACGTATTTCTTACATGATCCACCATTCACGAGGATCAGATGCCAATATTTCGATGAACGTGACAACACAAAGCTCCCTCGACCGGATTTGGACTGAGGTTGCTAAAGATGAAAGGCTGTCCGGGTAGATCCCTGTCTATCGCGTCATGGTGCGGGCCGGTGCCAAGCGCCTATAAACACCCTTTGAGAGCTCCTGAGCAACAACCTCACATCGACTCCACAGCCTCGTCCATAGCACCGACTGGCACCGATTATCCCACTCCCCGATGTCCCGAGACGTACGTTAACCATCGAGCCTCCAATGCACCCGGCCATTTCTCTAATCGTGGAGAATGCCCTCAAATACCAGCATTTCTTCGTCCCCCTGCTCCTGCTCGTTTTCCATACGGGCGCAACCGTTCACGGCTCTGTCCAGCATGCGCTGCTCATATCCGCCCTATCGTGGGCTCTAATCTGGCTCGCTACAATATTTCGCGCTGGGCTGTGGTCAAATAATGGTAGTAAGAGTAGGAAAATAGCAAGTTGGTCGGCGGGTGGTTTCCTGGCTTTGGGCCGCATTTGTGAAAGAGCTGCGTGCGACAAAGAGGGAATATGGTCAACAAAGGTAGGTAGTCCACTGATGATGTTCATCAAATGTCCTAACAGCCATCTAGGGCTTTTTGCCTCTATTGGTCGTGCTTATCTCGGAAAGCGACATTCACTCGAGATACATTGCGTTACCATTCAGCCGCTCTCTCGACGACACACCCGTGGATGGAGGCCCTGCGGACAAGTCAACACGGACAAGATCCCTCCGAGTGCTCGCTGTCGTAACCGTCTCTGCGAGCGCAATCCTGGTGGCCCAATTCACATTGTCATCCACATTCGTGCTGGGTTTCAGCAGTGTCGTTTTCAACGCCGTCGGCCTCGTGCTTTTCAACAGCGCCCTCAAAAGCTCCAAGGATGACAACGATTCTGGTCGGCGGGGCCTCATGTCGGCTAACGGCACATTTTCTCGACGTAATTCGTCACAGGGGACCCCCCCGAAAGAGCCACGGATTTCTTCACTAAGAGATGTTGCTCTGGTCATTATGCTCGCGTGCGGCTTAGGGTTTTACCTGATGGAGCCTGCTATTTCTCGAGACTCTATATCATGGGAGCCGGTGTATCGAGAGCTTGGGAGGCCTTGGAAGGAGCTGCATTACCACCGAACAGTCCAGAAGGTTGTGGGTATGACAGTTGTCAATACTTTGGTGAATGTTTTGTTGTTCTTCATGGTAAGTCGTAAAGCAAGCCTTCACCATCCACTGGTTTTCCTCAAACATGTCCATCATGTGGCCCGTTTCTCACTTTTTACCCTGCATGGCGCTCCGACTGGTCATTCAGAATAACATACGTCATTTAAACATCAATCCCCGCTAACGTGACATATTCACAGCTCTCCCAGCAGGATGCCATACATACATCTTTCCTGTTGTTGTTCTCGTACATATTCTCGCGGCTACACCTGACTATATCATTCGCCGGCACCTGGTTCGCTCTTATTTCGGGTGCTGCTACACTTTTGTTCTTGTCCAACACTTCTGCATCATTTGTCGACAGCCGTGGCCCTATTCGATCCAGACGCATCATTCTCGGCGTTACGGTCATCTCTTTTGGCATTTTCGTTCTTCGCTCTTCGTCAAGTCCGCTAGAAAATCCGTCTAAACGGGCAGCGGCGCTTAACTTCTTCTCACCAGAAGGGCCTTTCGCACCAGTCTCTGTTGATGTATCCAAGGGGCATCCGGCTGAGCAGCTGATCAGTTCTGCTGAAGCAGACTTTGATGAGCTTCTTTCAAGACAGTCAAAGTCGCTGCCAGAGGCTGTGGAGGAATATCGCCGTCGAAACGGAATTGCGCCGCCTCCTCATTTCGACAAATGGTATGAATTTGCGACGCGGAACAATGTCTTGCTCATTGACGAGTTCGATACCATAACTCGCTCACTTCTTCCTTTCTGGGCAATTAAACCATCTACCATTCGCTCGCGAGTTCAATTCGCTCTCGGAAGCGATGAGAATGCATTGATTGGTGTAATGATCCGTGATGGCAACATTGTCAAGATTGAAGGAGGCCAGGAATGGCAGCAACAAGCAACATCTGGCATGATGAAAGACTTTGTCCAGTACTTACCAGACATGGACCTCGCGTTCAATATTCACGATGAACCGCGAGTAGTGGTTCCTAACGATATTCTATCCCGCTTAGTAGCCAAGGCTCAGGATGAAGTTATTCCTGCTGCTATGAAGAATGAAGCACCCCGAAACGCATTCTCATCACGGCCATCTGATATGAGCGACGGGAAACGATTCGAAGAAGCCAAACGGACCCGATTCAACCGATTCGCCCATCAGCAGACGTGGACTCATGCCCGACTATCATGTTCTGCCGACAGCCAGGCGCGCAATTACGAGGAAAATGCTGCAGATAACCTCACTGCATACGCACTTGCCCCGCTCAATTACGTCTACAACCATACTGCATTCTCCGACATCTGCAATTCACCCTCTCTATCCTCAAGCTTTGGGTTCTTCGAGAGGCCCAATGCTTTCAATATCATCCATGAACTCACCCCAATCTTCTCGCAGTCCAAGATATCCAGCTTCCAGGACATTCTTTACCCAAGTCCATGGTATTGGTTCGGAAAAGTAGGCTATGACATTGACCGCGATACGACATGGGAGAACAAGACAAATAGCTTGTACTGGCGCGGCTCAACTACTGGTGGCTTCAGTCGCAATGGAGGGTGGCGCCGACAACATCGACAGCACATTGTTCGACGCCTCAATGCACCCGACAAAGCCCAGATCCTCATCAACAAGGCCGCCTCAGACGAAAATGCAGACTATGCCATAGAGGAAGTTGAACGTCGCGACCTCTCGCACCTCGTCGATGTTAAATTCTCCCATGTCGGTCAATGCGACCCTGGGGACTGCGACGCTCAAAAGGAATTTTTCCAGGTGGTCGAACGTGCCGATGGCCAGGATGCCTGGTACTATAAGCACCTCCTTGACATGGATGGCAATGCCTTTTCTGGACGCTTCTACGCTTTCCTACGGAGCAAGAGTCTAATATACAAGATGGCCATGTTCCGCGAGTGGCATGCTGAGTGGCTACGCCCTTGGGTCCATTTCGTACCACTTTCATTACAGGCTGACGAACATCTCGATCTCGTACGGTGGTTCGGCGGACATAGCATAGATCCTGAGAGTAACGAAGCAAAGGAAGCCATTGAAGGCGAGAACAAAGGAGGAAATGGCGAGTCGACTGGAGAGCGTAAAGCTCGAGAGATTGCAGAACGCAGTACAGAGTGGGCGGGAAAAGTGCTGAGGAATGTAGATTTTGAAGCCTGGTTTTTTAGACTTTTGATTGAGTATAATTCCCCTTTTCTACCCCCTATCATCCTTCTCAACAGGTTTTTAAGAAACATTTGCTAACCAAGTATCTCCGTAGATATGGTAGGATCGTCGATGATGAGAGGGAGAATATCGGATACCCAGGTCCATGAAGTCGAATACCCCCAATATTGAATAGCTCAGAGCCAGTTTTTCATTTTGAAGAAGGAATGAAATGGAGTATTTAGCGCCTACTTCTCGTGTTAATAGATTGATGGTTCTTATATCCATATATCCTACCCCATAGGTATTTGGACTAAGCGAAGTTGTGATGTTGTGCACGTTCAGTTCGGCTTATCGTCATTTACGCCATGCTAATTCGTCCTACCCACACCCAACCCGTGTCTCATACTCCCATCACATCTCACAAGAACAAGAATCCTAACCTTAGGTCCTACGGAGTAAAACACGAGTTAGCAATAGGGTGGGTGGGCATAGAACTATCCACCATCTGTGTATGTATCCTACTCACAAAGTAACTAACGTCGACGTGCATATCATGACATATCGTCCGTAGTAGAAAGAGAATATATATATAAGTATAGATATCTATCTAGATTTCGCAAGATAAAAAGTATAGGACTATAAAGTTTATTAGGTCTAATAGCACCATGTTGAAGTTTAAGTTTCTGATAATATTTGGGTTTGGCTTGATTGTTGTTTGTTGGAGTAGATTAGATGGGTTTCATGAATAGAATGGAATGGAATGGATTGGATTTGCTTCATTTATTGATTTCGTTTATTGGATTGGATTGGATTGGATCTGATTTATCAAGTGTGATTGGTAGAGAAAACGCCGGTCCCAATGCATACTTTATTTGCAAGAAAGATACTAGGGAAGGGAAAGGGGGAATGGATGCAGGTGTGATTTCCTCTTCCTCTTTATTCTCTCGTCTCTCGGATGGGGATGGGGATGGGGATGGGGATGGAGACACCTTCATGCTCCACCTTTCCCCCTGACTTCGACCTCGACTTCATAGTCCGCCAAATAATATCTAGTCACATAGGATCCAACGATTCTCTGCCCTGCCTCCAGCTTTCTCGGGCCAGAGCTAAAACTACCTAAACTCCCAAGCCGGAAAGACACCTCCCCTCTTACTATCCAGTTTCAAACACTGGTACGGGCTACTCTGAGGATCGTGATATAGACCCTCTAATTTGCCATCGCTCCGTCTCAGACACACATAGTAGAACCCGCTAATCGTCAAACCGCACCCAAAATCATCAAAGGCGTTATGCTCCTCTTGCTGCCAGTGCTCCCTCTCTCTTGGATAGTGGTTCTCTCGGGAACTGGTGCTCGATTGGAAGGAGTCTGTTACAGTGGGTTGCGAAGGGGGTTGCACGGGATCGGCAGATGATTGCAGGCTCTTTACAAAACATCTTTCTTTCCATCGCATCAATATCCACTCCTTACTCAGTTCAGTAAAGAACCTTCGACTCGTCATTTTCCGCACAAGCTCGCCGTCGGTATATTTCTGGAATGGTGGTAGTTTCCTCCAATATGTTGCATCGTTCGAAGCGCTCGATTTGAAAGATTCCGTGAGTAAGGTATGGTTGTTGAAATCTAGTATTTCCCCTTCTAGATAGGTGGTGATGGAGGATGTGCGTATAAACGGGGAGCTGCCGTCAAAGGATCCGTTTAGTATTGACTGATGTGTATGCGGGTATGAAGGGACATTATACGCTTCCATAGTGGCCGAGAGCGACATCTTTGTGTAATCCACGGCATGTATCGTTACCTTGACTGGCCATCGGTCCTGTTGCGGAGAATGAGAAGTGACGATTTCCGGGCCCGACGATGGTGTGCTCCGTCGGTGAGAAAATTGACTTAGCCATGGCCGGCTTGCATCGAAGAGATTTGCACTCGAAGAGTCGTTGTTCCGCAGACGGTATAGAGTCGTACTTCCGACGGGGGTGGAAGAGGTAAGGGTGGATGTGACGGTAGTGGCGTGCTGGCATCCTGACAATACAGCACCGGGTGCGAGCCACGAGGTCTCCGCAGGTGGAGGCAATGTCAGGGTGTCTAAGACAAAATCTGAGTGCTCATCACCAAAATATTCCTTACTGAGGAAGCCTGCATCTAGAGCATAACCGAGACTGTCATCCATGGAATTCGAATACCGTATCCGCGACAAGTACTTGATAGTTTCCGCAAGGAGCGGGGAGGCGGCCGAAGGAGAGCTCGAGGAGCGATCCATATAACTGCGGCGAAACGTATCTACCCTATTCAGCATATCCCGATCCCGCTCCCGCTCCCGCTCGAGAGACGACCGCCGCTCGGAGAGGCGCTGTATGGCGGCCTGGCGAACGGTTTCGTAGTAGGTTTGATCGAGATGGGGCGACCTACTGGCAGACTCCCTGTCAGAACTGTACCGCTGCAAGTGATCTCGAGTACGAGCAGAGAACCGGGGGTGTCTTCGCACAGACTGCAGGATTGCCGCAGACCTTAGAGAGCTGTCCGCACTATGAGACGGCTGATTCGAGTTCAGCAGTCTCGACGAGTACGAACGTATGCGCGCCTCGCGCTCAGAATCAAACTGTGACCTCCCCAGCACTCTCAGTATCTCCGGGTGGGTGTTTGGTTGCTCGCGGCGGAGGTCGGCGAGTATCTGGTCGAGTTCGTCCTCGTCATCCTCGTTTGCGGGGGACCAGTCGTACAGGTTGTTCTGGCTCGGAATACGGTCGCCATAGGCAGCGGGAGGTTCGTGGATACGGCTCAGCCTGCTCATCACCCGCCGCAGCCTGTCTCGATGGTCGGGCTCGTCGCGGGGCCCTCTATCCGCCAGCCACAGGCGGTCGCGCGACCTATCCCGGCGCCAGTCTTGATGGTCCTGTGGCCGCAGAAATCGCAGGCCAGGCTCATTTGACTCGTCTTCGGTCTGTGTGGTCAGGGTGGCGGCGAGGTTGAGGACGTCTTGGTTGACGGGGCTTTCAAGGTCTCGGAGCGCCGAGAGATATGACGGAGGAGTGCCAGTGCGGATGCCCGGGTCCTGCGATAACCACAATGTTAGCACAGCGACGGATAACAGCGTGCGGGGGGCGGTTTGCGCATGAATAGCGCGTGCTAGGTGAAATGGTGCAGTCTGGATGCGATTCGGGTGAGAGGAGCAGGCGGGAGGGGGTGACATACCGCTGCCGGGCTGGTATTCCTCGAGTTGGCCGGCGGCATTGCGCTGGCGAGCGATGGCGGGCGCGATGCAGACGGCGGGGACTCGGTGGTGGCTATAAGAGAATAGACGGACCAGGCAGCATGATAGAAGAGGAAGAAGTGTAGAAGGGTCGGGTGTGGTGTGGTGTGGTGTGGTGTGGTGGATGGATGGAGGTTGTTGTTAGGTAGAGATGGAGATGGCGTGCGACGGGCGAAGGAAGAAAGGCTGTCAGAAGCAAGCAAACGGTGAGCGGAAATGTAGTGTCGTCCTCCGTCTCCGTCTCTCTCCGTCAGGCTGAACCATAACCATGAGCCATGAACCACGAACAAGGACCCAAGACCACCTGGACCAGAACATCAGCCAAACAAGGACAGCCTGAGAGCACTGGAGAGGGCTGGTGGAGAGGGGGAGGCGCCCGTAGGAAGGCGGGCCGACAGCCAAACGCACACAAAGAGCCGGACGGGCAAAGGCACCCGCACCTGTCCCTTCCTTTTTCCTTTTTCCTTTTTCCTTTTTCCTTTTTCCTAGCCCTATCCTGTCTTTGCCTTGTCTTGCCCCATCCCATTCTGCCATTTCGCTCTCCTCGCTCTCTGCTTTGCTTTTATCGGCCATCTCCGCCCCCAGTCACAAGCACACACCCAAAAGATCCTCCCCCCCCCCCAATAACCCCCAAAGATGGTCCTACCCGAGTCTCACATCTCAACCCTAAGCTTAACACACTCATACCCGCAAACGTCGCAACAGCCAGCGCCTCGGCTCATATCATACAGTACCTACATACAGAAAGATAGATACCTACGGAGTAGAGATGTACCTAGCCTACTTAGCCCGTGCCCGCATCCGTGCCCACCACCCTACCTTACCTTTCCCCAGGTCGGTTGCCTGTCTCGTCCAGTTGGCGTTCCCGACCGTCTGGCAGCCATCAATCTAACTTCCGCAGAGCCGCCGAATAACGCCCAAGCTTGTCTCGTCTCGTCTCTTCTTGTCTCATCGCAGACACTGCACTGACAGACACAGGCTGCCGTCCAACGGCCTTGAACACTACCGGCTCCTAAGGATATATGCCGACGACTCTGACATTTCTCTGCCCTGTGCCTGTCCCGTAGATGGTCTATCTCGGGTACAAACATGCTATGTCCATCAGCCTCTTCGTCTTCCATCTTCGTCACTCAAATCACTCATCATCACTCAATACTTGAATCGTGGAATAGGATTTTTTGAATTTCTTATAAGGTTTCTTTTTTTTATTAGATTTAACTGCCTTTGTAAGAAGCTTGCTTCCGTCCTGCATCCAATTCGACTCCACCAGGGAGCGCTTCTTCGAAGACCAAAAAGCTCTATTCGAGACTTTTAGATCCTGAAGCGTAGGAGATGACCCTACGGTTCCTGCTCACTTTGATTTTCAATGGGTGGTTAGAAGAGGGAACGATACTTCTGGGTGATCCGGAAAGTGCATCTTCTGCACGCATGCACGCAGATGAGCACCTTTCCATGAGAACGGATACTGCGACTGGCGCAGCCTTGTCTCCACACCCATTGGCAACGCCTCCGCCGCCCACCCGTCAATCCTCCTCGTGAGCAAGAACAGTCGTTTACACTGACATACCAGATGCTTGTGTGTGTTTGTGGATTGTGTGTCGCCGCCTCCCAGCATATCCTGCTGGCACTCAATGCCAGTCTGAGTAGACGATGAACGTAACTGCGTCAAATCATGAGTGGCATGCCATGCTCAATGAAGAGATGCCAGCCGTCCAATACGACATTAAACAAAACCGAGTGTCCCGCCTCGTAGCCGTGAGGCTGTACCTGTTCTTTCTGTAAAATGCCCGACATGCAAGCCTCCCAGAGATGCAGCAAGGAAAGACCTGGTCCGGCCGCTGTATGCAAAAAGAAAAGCCACAAAGGAGAGTGGAAAGGGACGCTCGCTAAAAAAACAAAACACTAGAAAACGGATATCCAAGGAAAAATTTGTACGAGAGAAGAGAGTAGAATCGCTCAGAGCAATCGCTAAAATCGATGAAACGCCGTCCCATGCTTTGTTGTTAAGGATGTTGGTTACACATCACTTCGTGCACATCGTCTCGTGTCGGGGCGTTGCAACTCAAACCATCGTGTGGAGATGGCGATAGGAGGAAGGGAACTGGCCAGGTTCCGCACACCCCAGGCTTCGACAGAGGACAGGTACTACCACAGTCTTTTTGGTCACACTTGCTTCTTATGTGAAGGCGGCGTACTGTGGTGCAAATGGCGTGTCCCAACCGAATCCACCGCCGAATCCGCTGTTCACGGCGCTTGAACCACATTGCTGGGCCAAGACGCTGGGAAGAGGGAGGGCAGGTATCGGAGCGGTAGCCTGGGGAGGGCTGTAGTACTGGCTCGTGGTGTTGAATGGCTGGCTGAAGGAAGGAGTGGGCGACGGCAGCTGAATGTCGTTCAGGCCCATTGTACTCCAGAACGATGGCTGCGTTTCACCGCAGGTAGCAATGGTTGGGCTGGGGGTCGACGGCACCACCCTCCAAGACTCAACGGGAGCTGGGTGTGGCTGCGAAATGTGTTGTCCCGGCTGCCACCAGTTCGCAGCTCCGGGAGAGCTGGGGAGGAGTGGAGCTGGTCGCACGACGTCGACAATCCTTGGAGGAGGAGGAAGCAGCGGGAGGAACAATCCCATGATGGCGTTCTTGACGTCCTCACCTCGTCCCTCAAGTAGTTCTCCCGCGCCCTCCTCCTCGAGCCCTTCCAAAGCCCGTACGCCTGTTCGGAAGACGTAGCGGTTGACGGCCTGCTTGAATTCCTCCTGCAGCTTCTTCAGCTGTACCTCCTTCTCGGCCCAGTTCCAGGTGCTGGCCGACACGTCGACCGAGTAGATGTCCTTGTGGTACTCGATGAGCGCATCAATGGTTTCGGGTGTGAGCTTGAATGCAACCTCATGTTGTGAAACCATGTCGACGTGCACGACATAGGCCTCGATGTGGATGAGCTGGTAGTTGAACAGGGCCTCGACCAGCGGGTTGGAGTCCTTGGTCAGTTCCGAATCCGGGGCCTTTGGGACCATGATGGAGGATAGGGACCAGATGGCATTGGGGCCAGATAGGACCTCCGTGAGACATCGCATGTGCTGCTGGACGCTGTTGAGCGGGCGCTTGACCCTGTTGACGCGCTTCAGCGTCTGCGTCAACCACGACTCGACTTTTGAGTTGAGAACGACATTGACGGTTGATCGTGGCGCGAAGGCGGCAGCCGAGGCAGGTAATAACGAGATCGGCATTTTGTGTGTGGTGGGTGGGCTGTGCGTCGTCGTGGTCAGGCGGGATACGAGTAGTAGCGATGCGGGTATAAGCTATTAGTTTTCGTGTGTGGGACGGCGAATATTCAACGAAGGAAAAGGGTAGAAGACAAAAGAGAATAATAGAGTTGTAAGAAGAAGGTCGTCGTCTTCGTCGTTGTCTCAGGCGGGATTATGGGGGGGGGATTGAGCTGAATTACGCCTTTGGATTGAAGATGGGAGACAAGAAGGGGAACGGACGAATGAGGGGAGGGGAAGGGGGTGAGGTCGAGGTGAGAGGTGGAGGGTAAAGAGAGGCTAGCGAAGGTGGGTGGGATCTTTCTTAAGAGCGCCGACGAGGAGGGAAGATCATGGCCCGCGCCCACCGTGTAAAGGACCTAGGGACCTACAAGGTGTGTGTGTCTGCAGATAGTGCGCAGGTGGGTGTGTGGGTGGTGGGTGGTGGCCACTTGAGCCCAGGCAAGGATACTCATGCACCATGCACACTGCCCCCGTCTGGCTGCACTGCGCATTCTAGTCTGGTTTAATCGTGCATATATGGCGAGCGATGCAAGCTGCAGCTTTAGGTCGAATCCAAGCTGACCGACTCGCACGGCGCCCGCGTTTCTCACGCCGTTGAAGCAAGAGGATAGGCGGGKGTCTGCCTCGAGCAAAATTGCGATGCTCTCATGGCTGCAACTCTCCATCTAGGCCTTGCAGGCGGAGATGACCAGACGCTCAGAAGGCGTCTCATCCGCCTCGCGGGTGGAAATAATGGGCAAAAGCATCCGTCATGTCCGCGAGTATACTTGCTCATCGGGCCATCTAACTACTTGCCTACCTATCCAAGGCAGCTGAGGGTCGGGCTCATGGCCTGCTACCTGCATGATGCAACCTGATCTGATCGGGCGGGCTTGCAGTACAGTAACCTACGAGTACCTATCTACAGGCCAGCAGGAGCATCAAGCCGTACCGAATGTACTGAACACGGCGCCATGTCAGGGACGCCGCACCGCCGCTGCTCCTACGAAGGAATACCCTCTGTTGGGCCTTCGAGCATACTGGGTTTTTGCGGCATCGTGTCCCGCTCCTCGGGGATTCCAGAAGCTTTTCTCAACCATGCCTCCCCCAAAAGGAGGGCGCACAACAGCGGATTTGATGCCGGATTCGGGGTACGCGGGTAAAGGGAATTACGGCGGATAGAGTGAGGCCTAGGGGTTGGTGTCTCTGGACCTTGAGCGAAGTGGAAGTTGTGGGAAGCAGACAGCGTAGTCTTGGACGCATGACAGGTTGTCGTTGCTTGAGGCTAAAAATGGGCGAGAAACAGTCAGCCCAATCAACTGGGATAGCAGGGATAACGCCAGGGATGTCGCCCGCATACAAAAGCCCTCTCGCGCGGCCTCTCATGTGATCGCGACAAACTTCTCAACGATAGAAGACACGGTCCAGAAGACCTCCCACGGGCCGCCATATTCGAGTAGCTTCGGCGCCTGCTGCGACAATAACCTGCTTCACTCTCCGCGACCTGTTCCTGTTTTCTCTATGCTTCATCTTGCTCGACATGACGACGTTCGCCGCATCGTCAGGCATACGCCATCAGGACTTCCTGTTGTGGGATAGCTCCATTAGGGCCCTGCGATGCGGCTGTGCGATGGCGATGGCCGGTGGTGGGGGTCGATCATCTTCGGAGTCGCCTCTGCCGACTTCGCTCCTCCCGAGCAACCTGCCCATGCCTCTCTGCCTCTATCCTAAACTATCCACTCTCTTTATGCACGAATTGCCTACCGGTACCTTCTTAGGACTTCAGAGTAGCTTGCCCCCAATGCACGTGCTAACCAGAAAACCGTTGCAGGTCCAGCTCGCGAGTACCGTACCGTCTCCGGTACCTGCGAGGGCACATGTTCGCAGGCACACGTGCATAATAGGGCCGTTCCAAGTTTCAATACTCTGCTTCCCCTTTCTCGCCAGGCGCGCGATTGGGACAGAGTATCCTCAAGTGAAGCAATAGATGAGAGTCGCGCAAATCTCGACGACTACCAACGACCCCGGATTAACCTATCGTCGACCCATAACAACGGTGCTATCGATAGGAGCCCACGTCAAAGTGTTTCAAAATCTGCAAAGGAGACCCCGATCCTCCAAGTCGGGCTCGCGATGACTGCGCCTCACTGTGTAGACGAGGCGATGGGGCTCAACCTAACCCCATCGAGCTCGGGTGTGGCGGCATACGCAATCCGGCTATGCTCTGTTTCGTTAATTTTCTGGAGAAAGACTTCCCCGGCAAGCCGCTTGATTCATTGTGCGTCTCCGGGCATGAAGTTGGAAAGTCGAGTGCTCGGATCTATCCCGCGTAGAGTGCATTTCAGCTTGACAGGGGTCTGAACCAGATCATGTCATGTGGATTGTAAGCCGACAGCAAGCGGCGAGATGCAAAACCCCAGCATCGCGTGTTTCCTCAATTACGTCCTTCAAGCTTGCTTTCGATTTCTCGTCGTCATGACCAACGAATGTAGGTGAATGTAAACTTTCTGTAGCCGTTTCAAATTCTGCTGGTGGGAGTCATGGCCGCATACTTGCATGCGTTCTGCGCACTGCATGCAAAGCGACGTGGAGCCAGATGACTCACCACCACGTAGAAAAGACTGGATGAGAGGTAAGGCCGAAATCTTTTTTTACCGCCAGATCACATGAGTTTGCAAGTCTAGTCTGTCCTTCTCCTGCCTTGCTTTCTGATGTCCAAAAGTCTATTCTGCGATTCTAATTTCGATTATTCTGCACGTACCTCTCGAATCTATCCAATGTTGTAGAATTTCGCTTATCCAAGTTGCGTATTGGAAGGACACGGAAGGATCTGGTCACGAGGGCTTCGCGACCGCCAAGCTTGTCAGCTTCTTCCCTCTCCAATACCTCCTCCGCAGGTGTCGAGTACGCCACTCGGATGTTCTCCTGAACAAGACTCTGGGGTCAAGGGCACGGCTCGCAAAAGTCGCGCAGACCTCGTGCCTCGTAGCTTGCGTCAATACTCGGGATTCGAGTTTCTTTAAAGGGGGTAATATCCACTCGGCGACATTCTTGAAGCTATGCAAGAGGTCTCGTGAAGAGCTTTGACCCGTCAGCCCTCGAAGGCCGCCGTGTATGCGCCGACGGAAAACACCTTCAAAGAGGCCATCCTAGGCAAGGAAAAATGATCACAATGCGTCAATATTGATCGGGGTCGCGGCCTAAGGCGAAGGCAAAGGGGACAGATGTATTGAGACATGCATATGGAGGTGGTGTGAGGTGAGATGGGGTTGGTAGTTGGTGTAAGATTCGCTCGAACTTTGGGCCCGATCTTAAGCTTAATCCTGTCCAGGAAGCGACGGCACACTCCACCTTTCACCTCGAGCGTCTCTTCCCGTCCGTCATCATCTGCACAAACCCTCTAATTGCCCCAACTCTCGGGTTGACGTACGCTACCGTCCCGCAGCTTGACAGGAAATGGCACGAGCGAGCATCGTATCTCGACTTTGAAATGTGATTGGATATCCCGTAGATTTCATTGGCGGATACCGCAAGCGAGCAATGACCTCCAACGACTAGATTGCTAGGGATGTCAAAGTTCACTAACAATCACCATAGTGTAGGCCATGTGAGTCTTGGCTGAGTTCCGACTGACATTCCAGAACACTACATGAATGAGTATCACATCACATCTAGCACACCGATTTGACAGCCGTGACATCAGTCGTCTGTTCGAGACTCTACTACGCCGCCAGCCATATCGTCATACCCAACCCAGCAAAGTGATTCTTCGCGATCATTAGGAGCACATGGTCACAGAATAGAACGGGAACGTGATCATATGAACATGAATTACTATTGTCTTCTTTCACAAATTTGGGTACATTGCACCGATGCATCGTATCTTTCCCGATTCGGGTAATCATCATCTTCTCGCAACGTTCATGGAGATGCCTGACGAGGTCTGAACCTGGCATTAAACTCCAACTGTCTAACAAACCATGCATTATGTGTTTTCCACTCAGCGTTGGGGTGTTCGAGTTCGACCTTGAAAGAATTAGTAAGAGTGCGTGACTTGCGTTTGGTGGAACTTACCTCGAATCGCCGCAGGAAACTTGGCACCAACTTGTAAATCTCCAATAGACTGACGTTCTTTCCAATACAGGTTCTTGAACCAGAGCCAAACTGAAACATAGTAGCCTTCATCTCTCGCAACTTCTCTGGACTCGCTTCGGTCCATCGCTCGGGTCTGAACACATCAACATCTGCACCAAAGACTTCGGGTCGACGATGTAGAACCCAAGGATGACAGCCAACAATGGTACCTCCAGGAATAAAGTTTCCGAGTATGTCCATTCCTTGTGGTGGCACGATACGCTCAAAGATAAGTCCAGGAGCGGGATGCAGCCTGAATGACTCTTGAATAACAGCATCGAGGTAAGGGAGCTTCTGGGACTCGGACCAAGAGACAGTCTTATTAGGTCGTGACTCAATTGTTCCATTGATGACAGCATCATCCAACTCTTTCATGAGCATCGCGTAGGCCCTTGGGTTCTTCAGGAGAAAGTAGAACACACTCGAGAGAGAGATTGCGGTCGTCTCCGAGCCAGCAAATACCATTGATGTGCAGGATGTAAGGATCTGAGTGTCGGTCATGAAGTCAGGATGATCATGAGCAGCCTGAGCGAACTTTGAAAGAAGATCTACACCACGCGGATTGGCTTGATCCTCGGGGAGTCCATATGTCTTAATCTTCTGGATTTCTCCGGCTCGCTCATTGGACCGTGTCTGCGCAAACAGTGTCACAGGGAAAACGGTATTGCTAAGACCAATGCGCTGCGCAAAGAGTCGGATAGGGTTCTTCTCAAGTACCAAGTCAAGAAGTGGGATTTGGCCAATCTAGAGATGTAAGCATATTTTTTAGGAATCGTGACGGATAAAAGAAGGCCCACTTACAGGTCCTGCGTAACTAAGGAATTTACCTAAGAATGCGATGATGCCATCCACATCCCTGTTCTCTTCCACAAAACCCAGGCGCTTGCTCCAAGTAAGGTCACCAATCACATCAAAAGCAAAGAACTGTAGCCATTGACTGAAGTTGCAACTCTTGCCGGTACTTGCATACAGTTGGTCGGTCTTGCTGAGGAAGCAATCAAGAGTGGAGCTGACGAGCGGTTCATAGTTGACGAGCGAGCTCATAGCAAACGCACTGTTTACACAGCGACGGTACCTTGCATGGAAGGATTCGTCGGTGGTGGAGAAGAGGGATTGTAGGCGGCGACCTTTGGCGACGGCATTCTGTACAGGGTAAAATTCAGACTACATATGATTTGTAAGTTTCAAGTGTACCACAATAATAGTTCGGGACAAACAAACCTTGACCATCCCCTTATTCAATCCATAAATGACCTTTATAGCCTTTGGGTCGGCGAATGAGAGGACATTAGGGCCCAACCGAACAATGTCACCATGTTCCCGATGAAGTCTTATAGCTGTCCACTCATGTCGCCTCCCATATACATTCCAAAACCTCCACCAGTTTGTGTAACCTGCTAACCGTGGACCCGGATATTTGTTTAATCCATTGTAGAACTTGTTGTTTACAAGATAGCCGATGACGACCGCGACAAGGACGAGGGGCCAGTACTGGCGTAGTAGCGGAAGTACTTCGTTGAGAAGCATTGTGCCTAATATGCTACGTGTTGAATCGATAGATATTAAGGAGGGACGCCTCAGCTTTACATATCTGGGGAGGGTCGGGATCTTGTATAAGGACCCAACAGCCGCCAGCGCAAGGACCTGTTTGCCGTCGTGTTACTCGACGATAACACGATATTCGGCATAGTGCCTGGGACAATGCGACATTGACGCGAATCGGCAGTTGGATTTTCTAGGAGGGAGGGAGCCATGACGGCGGGGATATGTCGCCTCTAAATCGAGCTTGAACTTGGGGTATTCCCACCTTGGCGCCGAATTAGAGGCCGCGGGGACCGGGTTCCTTTTGCCATGATGCACGCCTCGGAATGCCATGGATGACCGTCCCCATTCTTACAAGAAGATAGTGTGGTTTGTGTCTCATCTATCTCATCTCAATACCTGCTATAGAGACACCTGCTAATCTCTTGGTCAGCTATGCTTGATATCGAGAGATCTTCAGGAAGCTCCAAATCGGTATCAATAAACCCCACGTACGTTGGGGTACAGGTCGACTGACAGCGGCTCGCATTTGATGTGCATCACTAACTGCCGGTTGTTCAAGCTATCGCTCTGCCCACGACTAAGCATCGCACGAGCGATAGTAGACGTTGAAGTGGACCTTAGATACAGTCGGCAGTTGGGCATTGGTCGTCGATGAAGAATTGCCGAATTCCTTGGGAGCAACTCGGTGAGTCGGCGAGACTGTCGGCGCGTGATACGGAGCGGTCTCCAGCATTGCGCCGAGGCGGAGGCGAAGCAAACCTCAACTTCACCGCCACAGCTCGAGACCATTCCACTCAGGGAGGAGCCACTTTGTTGTATCTAATTTTCGCACACGGTGGCGACACACTCAGCCAGTCTTCCCTAAGCCCTAACAACAGCATCCCAGAGGGGTAGTGTGGGGTTCAGTGAATGCCGAGACACATGTCAAGGAGAGCCATCATATGTTCCACCAGAAAGCACACTTTGGGAACTAATGTGTATCCTTCTGTTGGAGCTTCCTTGTGTCACTATTGGAGCAACATTAGCTAATCCAGCAGTGTCTGTTGGGGGGAGGGGGACGTTTCGACAGCCACTCCTTCGAATCGCAGTGCTCTTATCAAAACCATTGTAAACACTGGCACCACCAGCAAGGTCAAGAAGAAAACGATATTCGTCGACAAAGTCTAGACCAAAGCTTTTGATCTACGCGGATCATTCGGCACTGTCGTTGAGCTCAACAAGCGGCACGTCTAGGCGTTCCCACTAAGCCGCACCAAGGAGATTGGTATTGCCGCGCGCTTTCTATAGGTGTCGCAAATCGGCGTTTATTGGCCCAGTAGTATAGTCCGTCGCCCGTGTTGGGGATATCGATTATAGTTTCCGATCTTGCGACTGAACAGGGCCATGGACAGCAATTGCAAAGATTCAGAAGGGACAGAATATTGGAGTTCATACACACCATATTATGCACAGTCGCATTCAAGACTATTAAGCAAACTGCCATCGGAATTGCGCATAGAGATTTGGAAATACACTATAGAATCCAAATACTTTCGGATATATCGCTGTACAGATCAAAAGTTTCGGCATACTGTGTGCAACCCTCAAATATGGAAGGGCAAACACCCACTGCGGTCTCTTTCGTTACCTACTAACGGGGGGAATTTGACTGAGACCTCTCTCGCTGATTCTGCAAAATGTGGTCAGCACGCCTGTAAAAAACAGCATCCATGGACTCCTGCCGTCATTATTCGTACCTGCAAGCAAATGTTCGTCATCAAGCACGATCTTTCCTCGACTCTTCAATAGCAATTAACTCCTCTATAGGTACTTGGAAACAGTCAAGCTACTCTACTCTACCAACACATTCATTTTTGAAGAGCCATGGTTGATACCCTTATTCAAAAAGCGGCTTCTCCCTGAGCACTGGGCACTGATCAGTTCAGTCATAATCAGTCCAGGCTGGCACCACCCTAAACCAGGAGGTTCAGTTATGCATCTGGGGGGGATGAGACAATTGCTCTCCTTCCCCCGCCTACAAGGCCCATTCCATCCAGTATATGAAGCTCTCCAGACACTGCCCAACGTCACCACTGTCAAAGTCATCATACAGGACCCTATTTTCGTCCCCTCTATGCCATGGAGATGCACATTCCCAACTCTATGCAGTGCACGATTGGTTGCGCACTACTTAATCGATTTGCACGACCTTCCCGAGACTAGTGATAGAGGGGGAGGCCTTGAGCTAGACATTTACATGCCATTCGTTGAGTTGCGACAATTACCTGATAAATACGCATCATACAAAACGGGACTCAATGCTGAGCCTAGACTCCGAGACTTTCACAGAGAACTTAAACGGCGCAATTTAAATTGCAAAGTATCTATAGGAGGCGTGGTATCGTTTAGAGAAGAAGAATCTGCGGAAGGCAACAATGTTAGCGGGCTTTCAGAGCACGCAACAACCTGATGATAACTCATTAGACTACATGCATCATGTTTCTACTACTAACATTCCAAACATGAGTAGAAACGCTTCGCATCTTTCAAATTTGTTCACTCTGAGAGCTAGTGACTAACACTCGACAACAGCAGCAATTCATGGCCCGGAAATCCGCCCAAGACAATTCAAAGAAAACACACACACACCACCACCACCACCACCAAAACAAAAGATCTCAACAAACTACACCTAAAACCCCTCAACTATCTTCCTCAATAGCTTTATAAGCCCCATTCCTCCCCTTAACATTCTCGCTCACCCTCCACCTCTCAATATACTCCTCTACCTCTTCACATCCATTCTCCTTCCCAGGAATCGGCTCCCCCCACTGCAACCAAACAGGCACAACCCCCGTCCACGTCCCCTTCCTCAATCCCTCATCCTTCAAATCCTTCCTATCCTCTCCCGGCCCACCAGTCCTGACCTTCGCACTCGCAGAATGGACCCGCACTTTCAGAATCGAAGTCGATTGCAGTTCGGCGTTTGTTGGTGGGACACGGGATTTTTCCCACCGGCTGGGGAGCATGTTGTTTGTTATGAGTTTCATGGCGTAGAGACGTTCGTCGGGAGAGGTTATGAGGGTTGCGTGGCCGTAGATGATGCTGGAGCGGTAGTTGCAGGAGTTGTGGAAGGGGGTTAGGGAGAGGACTAGGCCGTCCATGTGACTGGAGAGAAGAGTTTTGTTGTTAGTATTTGTCTCTTGTTATTTTTTTTTTTTTTTTGGAAGATCTTGGGGTTTCGGTATGCTGGTAGATGTATTTTTTAGTTCTTTTCTTTCTTTTTGTTGAGGATTATATAGATGCCTATTTCGTGCCTGTTCCTATTTTTCCTTGCTATAAAAGGGAATGGAATCATGTACTCACGAAGCAGCAACCGTAACCGGCAACCCCTCTTCTTCCCCCTCCTTTCCACTCTTCTTGAAAATCCTCCCAGACACATAACCATGGATATACACATCCTGCGGCTTATCCTCACCGGCATCCTGGTTTTCGAAATCCCCGGTACAACCCAGCATAGGCAGCACCGCGGGGAAGGGATGCTCGGGGTCGTTGAAGGATACGTGGACTACCGGGCTTGTGTTGAGGATGTTGTGGACTGTGGCGTAGTCGTATGCTCCTAAGGTGGTTTTAGCGGGGTGGCTTTTTTGTTTGTTTGGCTGTGGACGGGGTGTTTGAGGGTGAGAAGTGGATTAGATTGGATTGGGATGATGGATGGGGAGGGGGCTCTATTGACCTCTGTTTCCTAATCGCTTGATGCTGTTTATAGCGGTTTTGGGGTATGAGTCTTGGGATGACATGGTTGGTGGTGGTTTTGGTCTCTTTGTAAAGGGTGAGGGTAATGATAGTACTTGATATACGAAATATAAATCTCCTCTTCGAGTCGGGAAAGCGAATTCAGAGTAATAACTAGTAAAATCGGATACTGATGTTAGATTCGAACTCAGTACTTTGTATCATGCACTCTTCCACACAATCGAAACCCTTTTATAACTCTCTCACCCGTTCGATGCATGCAAAGATCTATACAAATGACTCTTCCGCCTAACTACGTTGCACGGGACCTTGTCTCCATTGGAAATTTCCGATTTTCCCTATCTTGTATCACATATCCAAAATGACGTTTCTAGTCGCATTCGGCAGTACCTACCCGATCAAGCCGCGGGGTAGCTAATCCAGATACTCTGATTGGTCCACAGGGCCGTTCATGCACAATCTTGGGAATCCCATGTCTAAACGCTTAAGCGCATGCTGAGGATATTTCCGGATATTCATGGGAAGTTTGGAAGTTGGGATCGTGTTTGGGATGGGCAGTTGGGATGAGAGAGTTGTAGACGCTGAACACGCTGAACTCGCTGGGTCTAGTGAGGGAAAGGGAATGATCTTCGGGTTTGGTACCGGCCCGGTGGTGCCGGTCCGGTGGTGATGGTGGTGATCCCTGGGGAAATCGCGGAGACGGAGGGGGATGCCTTGGGGGATTGGTGTAGGAGCTTAGATCTGACAGGCGAAGCTTATTCACGGGTTTGATAAGTGAAGGACCCTGACTGAATGGGGAAAGAGTTGCGCTGAATCATTTTCTTTTACCATAGTCTATCTATACAGGTTGCCAAGTGAGTCATTGGATAAGGAGAGCCGTGTATACTCCCTAGCCTTGAGGATCTTTTTGCAGAGCCATACACGGTGCGAACCTCCAAAAGAACATTATACAGCACCTTCATCCAAGTATCAATGAGTAATTCTTATTGATCCATACCTACGCCTTCGACGAACCCAAACAATACACTACCCAAACACCCCCCAATGCTTGACAAAGAATGTATTCAACCACCCTACAACTTCGTTTCAATCTCACGACCAAGTCTAAATCATCAGCTCAGTCCACTCTCTCAAACTCCTTAGTGCAGTGCTTACTCTTTGATACATCCATCCAACTCAGCCGGTAGTATAGAATCACTTCCCTCCGCTTTTTCATCACCCCTCAGTTCAATTTGCTCCTTAAGCCTACATCCTCAAATCAGCACCCTCAATCCACACCTCTAATTGTAGTTAGAAACTTACTCATTGACCCGCTGCTCCAATGCCCTCATCGCCTGACTAAACTCTTCCATATTACGACGTTGATCCTCCATTTCTTTTGCTACTTCAGCGATTTCTCTCGCTACTGCGGTTGTGTAGTTTTTGACTTCTCGGGCTAGGATTATGCATGTGGGGAGCGTGTAGAAGATGAGTCTGACGTGTGGTGTAGCTGGGGTGGATGGTAAGCATATGTTCTGTGGTTGGCTTGAACGGACAGACTTACAGAATGCTGAGATGAGATAAGAAGCCATGAGTGCACGAATGTATTGGGGGGAAGTATGTTCTTGTAATCAGAAAGAGATGCCCTAAATTGTAGTCGTGGGTATGGGGTCAAATGGAAGAGGGTGAGAAGGTCCAAAATTCCGTTTAACTCTCACGCCAGGTTGTTCCAAAACAGTGAGCTACGTTGAGAAACTCCTTCCAAATCAGTCATCACATCTCATCCCGACCCACGCGAGAGCAATCCAGTGGAATGAATCAAACCCGCACCTTCCCAACCCAGGTATGCGCCTCGAAATCTAGCAACTCATATCTAAGCATCCAAGGATCCACAAAGACCTTCACGCCAACATTCTGCGAAGTCAAATTGTAGACCCGGAGGATGACATAGATACGATTTGGCAGGGTCGCGTTATTCGTAGCAAGGTTTTCCATCTTTTAAACATGTCAACCTTTTTGTTATTATAATACGATTTACAGTTACACTTACCCTTTGGTATTGGCTGTTACTCATGAAAAACCGAGTATTGCAGACGCTCGTGGTAGTCTTGACCTCGAGGTAGTATTCAATAGGGGAGGCGTGGAAATCGCGGCTCTCTGTGACAGCGGATGGAAAGTTCCCAGAGCAATTTGCTCTCAGCCATCGGGTGAGACTACCATCTCGATCTTGATAGACAATGTCCGCCGTCTCCCGACCGAGCCAGTTGTCCATATTCGAGTATCGAGAATGCGCTTGGAGTTCGCCACGGATGGTGCTTCTCCAGTTTCCGCGGCCGAAATCTGGAAGATTGAGGCCGGAGAGTAGTTCGAACACCTGCTTTTCTCAGCAACCAAATTGATATATGACAGATTGAAGGAATTCTTACAAAAGCTTCACCTGCAGCCCCAATCTTGCGATCATGGAGCATTTCATTCTTATCCCTATCTCCGAACGTGGCTGCGTGATCAAATACAATATCCCCGAATTCCGCTTCTTGAGACACACTATGATACGAACCTTGAGAAGGCCCGAGATCGGATTCCCTTTCTCTGTATTGTGGCCTTTGTGCGCTGCGAATAACTTGTTCGACAAGCCTAGCATACTGTGCTGGTGGGTCCGGTGTAGTGGAGGGTGTGGCTACTCCGTGTTCGATGACAGAATGAGTACGCCTGCTAGGTGTGGGTCCAGCATATGGCGCCAGGCGTTCAGTGACTTCATATCTAGATGAAGGTGTGTATATAACGGAATCCTCTGAAGATTCAGAAAGTTCTCCCATCGCATTTGCGGGAGTACTCGGCCGTTCGGTGGGCACTGGTGTCTCGAAAACTGGCTTTTGAATCCAATCTACGTGAGAAATATCCTGTTCCAACAGAATCTCATCCAATTCACTAGGATCATTGCTGAGTATGAGTGATACTATGTGAGTTCCGCCGGGTCCACTACCAAGGATTGTTGTAAGGAGTGAAGGAAGCTGTGAGCGGTAGCATGACCTTCGCTGTTTTGCATCTTCGGGTACATAAAGCTTAAGCTCTTTCTCGACTTCTTCACTGTGTACATATACCCTGTCGCTTTTGACTTGGATCGATGTACTCTCTACTTGAAGAACAAGCTGAGTTGAAATGTTGTCTGTAGTGTAGACTCGGACGTTGGAGAGCTTCTCAAACAAATCAGTCGAACGATCCAGCGTTTTCAAGCTCTTGAAATTCGTTGCACAGCTAGGATTAATTAGCCTTTTCAATTCTAAAGCGCTCCTTGTTCTTTCGTCGGCAACCCGCCAACACAAGAGCCAGCATAAAAGGTTTTGACCAAAAGGATGCTTCTAGTAGAGCACCTTTATTGCGCACCACATTCTATGCTTACGCCCAAAATACCTCCCGACAACGAATGCGCGGTATAGAAGTACTTTAAGGAAACAAAACTCACCAGTAAAGATAGTATGCCTTCGCCCGCAGGCCAAGTCCCAAAGCCTCATTCTCTATCGCGCCTTCCCCAAGAGCCGATATCTCCTTGACGACCGCCGAAAGATACCTATTTGTCAGCCCGAAATACTTGAAAAAGGAATGCATGCTCCTAGCCTCTTCCATACTGAAATCGAGCAAGATCGATGACGTCGAGAAGGCGGCACCAAACCGAGCATGATCGAGTATTGCAAACGCATCCTTGCAACCTACAAGTACGGATGTCCCGTCAGGGGTTTTCTTCGGAAGAAACTTGAGCTCCCTGAGTGAGTCTAGAGATCTAGATAGTCTGCTATCGATATTTCCACGGGCTATGATTAGCCCGATATCAATCAGCATTCGCCGCAGTTCATTGATCTGTGGTGTACTTTCTTTTGCCATATCACGAATTTCTTTGACCAACATACTCGGGGTAGCATTCTTGACCTTGAGACGCCCAACGAAGAAGTCTTCCATGTCTGGATATCTCTTGTAGAGGTCGTGGTACCCCGAGAGGGAATATGAGCTCCGCCATAGACATGATTGAAGATTACACCAGGACTCATCCCCAGTTGCCACGAGGTGCTCCGCAGTAAACGCATTTCTGTATAGTAATTATTAGGGTGCTCAAGGGAAATGAGTATTCGGCGGGCTGACCTTATCTTTTCCCAATCGGTCTCAGACTGGGTATGAGTATTGAGGAAACGGTAGATCTCTGCTGGATCTGAGGGACAGTTCTTTCTCTGGAGACATCGTAGCTCCTCTAGAATATCTTCTGTCGTGTAATTTTCGATACCAAGAAACACATGGAAGAGGGTTTTTATTGGAGGGTTTTGTCCATAAGCGATTTTTAACACTTCCTTGTTTGTAATGAAAGCTGGGCCTTTCCACAGGCAGCGGGCCGGTTTTCGCCAGCAGCCTACCTTGTTTCCGTTGATGATAGCGATAGAATCGAAAGATTGAAAAAAAGACCTGATTTCACGTTCAGCTAGCTCATGTGTAGGATTGAATGTGCGCACCTGAGATCTTCTTGATCCTGGATCGAGGCTATTCCCGCCAATGACTCGTATAATTCCAGCACGTTGTCCTTGGAAACATCGTCCTCCAAAACGGACATTTCTTGCAAAACAAGCTTAAAGAACTGGAGATCCGGCTTAGTGCGAACACCAACTTCCTCAAGGAATGTCCATTGCCTTTCGTTCGTCTCGTCGAGCGCACACGGGAGCTTGAGCAAAGGGAAATCCTCTGACACTCCAAATTCTTGGACCATAGCACGAATATCTCTGGTCGGTAGATATGTAGAACAGAGAGGCATGAGGTTACCTGACTCGCAAGGTACACTGCATAAACTGAGCTGAGACCTTACCATGTGAACTGTTGAGTTATACTCCTCGTCCCAGTGGGCTTTCAGCAGACCAACAATGCAAGCCGGAAGCCTCTTTGAGACTACAACAAGCGTCTTCGACAATGAAACGGACTCCAGAGACGCGTCGTATTTTTGAAGGGCTGGATAATACCGCGCGCCGGTTACTCGCTGTAAGAAGTCCAACCACGTCAAGCCCTGGCGTCGAGTCTCTGGAGCCTGGTAAGCCATTAATTCAGGGATGAATGCAGCAGCTTTACTAGGCCTCCGCCGAAGTATCTTTGGAAGTAGATTCTCAGTATCATATGGGCGTTCCGAAGTGAAGAATATCGGCAATGATGTTTTCACGACCCCTCCACGGACTGGAACGTTGATCCACGATCTGATTGATTCCGGTTCAGAGTGGAAGTTGAACAGGTATTGAGAGTGATCTAGCGGAACAGAGGACGGGGTATCCGTGATGGTCGTGGTGAAGAGCGAATTAGATGGCGCGTGGTATCGTTTAATTGCTTCAAGCACGGTTTCTTTTGCACAATGCTCCACGCCCATGGCCTCGAAGAAGGATTTGCGCTCATCCACTGAGGCAGCGACTCGCTCCACTAATCTGAGGCCGATGGTGTTCGGAATTGGTACACCGTCTGTGGTGGGAAAGTACACCTTATCAACGGCCCCAAAGCTAATTCCGGGGGCACCAGTCCACTGATTCCCGCCTTCTAAAGGGATTAATGCTAGCCGTTGAATGGTGCTCTTGTGCCATGCCAGGCTCCCAATTTCGAGTGGCTTCCTTACCAACTTCGAAAAAGATTGGTGCCAGCCATCACTTGGTGAACGAGTCTTCAGAGCAGAATCAGGCCGCACTACCTCTGCCTGGATTCGAGCCACGACACCAGGCCAGCCAATATTTTCTGTGTTGAGGCTTTTTAGTCTATCCATGTATTTGTTGTATTCGGGAGCCAGATATATCTCATTTTCAAGGTCCCGGAAGATGGGTTTCCCGTCGTGTAAACATTCCGTCACGACTCTTCGCAACTGGCGTGGATACTTAAATTGTCTTCTTTCCCACGTCTGTAGAACAGGCATAGACTGTAAAATGGAATTGATAGTAGGTGAAAGTTGTTTCCAGGGGTGCTCCATAGGTTTGTCTGGTAGATACTCTAACCAAGAATAACATAGTGGATGGTCCTTAGTAGCGAAGGCAGTAACAGCTTTTGCAAAAGCCTTCGCCACGCCGTCCCGTATCCGGTCGTTCCATTTGCAGTCGACCACATTTTCGCGGCTGGCGGAAGTAATGAAGTCCGATTGTATAAGGAACTGGTAATATTAAGACATGGGCTATGGGGCTTACACATGTGGTACTTACTTGGATCTGAGACAATCTCTGCAGGGGGAGGTACGCGAAAACGTGTTGACCAAGCGGAGAGAGTTTTGGCTGATGCTTTATGGTGTCTACTGGAAAAGCAAGTTTGACAGTTGCAGAAGACCGACCCTTTCGCCGTTCGTCGTGGGGCATGTCCGGAATCGAATGGGAAAAGACATGGAAAGCGCTCTCCTCGGTCTCAGCTTGCCCCAACCCTGTTCCCTGAGCCTGATGAACTCGTTTATATAGGTTCACCTTCGCACCTCGAGATTCAACTTCTCTGCGAATGCTCAACTGCTCACTCCGAGAGTCTGCCTGTATCGTATGAATAACAATTTTGTCAATCCTTTGCAGGAAGAATATGATTGTATCAGGCAGCTCGGCTGCAGCATCTACCAGCTTTTGATATTCTTCCCTCGTGTCTTCTGATAGAGTTAAAGTGATTCTCGTAGTTACGTCATTCGGAAGCTCGGTGGGTGTCATCTCTAATGGCGTTACCATGCCTAAACCATCCTCTCCCCTTCGATGTTTGAAGCCAAACGACCAAATACCGGACTGTATGTGGACCATCTCAGCCACAGAGAATATGGATTTGAATCCAAAGCCCTTTTCTCCAATGTGACTGTCTTGGGCAGAGGCCTTTTTGGAACTTTTTCCGGTGGCACAGATCGCTTCGACATTTGCTCTGGTGAACCCATCCTCGTTTGTTTCCACCACGAACGACTGGGGAGTGATTCTGAAGGTCAGGGAAGGATCTATTCGAAATCTACGTACATTCGTGAACAAAGAGTCATCGGCATTCTGGATAAGTTCGTATAGAAATCGGAACCTGGAGGAGTACAATTGTTCCGAGATACTGTCACGGCCTATCAGCGAAGAGTCGGGTAGGTGAATGTTGGAACCGCTTATTACCTTGTCGTATACGCGGCTTCCATTTCTTTCTTTGCATCAATCAGGCGCATTACGTTCTGTCGGCTGCGCGCGGGCATCAAGTTCATATGCTCCATCGTCTCATTGTCAAGATAGCCCTTGTCAGCTCTGATCCGGTCAAGAACAGCCCGCGCCTCCAAGGGCGACGAGGGTTCATTGTCCCCAAGCTCATCGAGCACAGCCTGATACTTGGAAATCAAAGATGGGCTTTCGAACTCCATTTCAAGAGTGTAAGAGATCAAGGGGTAAATAGTCGATGTTCG
The DNA here is from genome assembly GCA_001007845.1 of Nigrograna mackinnonii. Lineage (NCBI taxonomy): Eukaryota > Fungi > Ascomycota > Dothideomycetes > Pleosporales > Nigrogranaceae > Nigrograna > Nigrograna mackinnonii. The sequence goes on from JGVQ01000138.1 coordinate 235,758, forward strand.
ACCATTGATAAAGAGCTAGCTGGACTACGCCCTTATAACATATTAGCATACGATCCAAAGTCCTGGAGATACGGTTGGCGCCTAACGTAGCTGCTGCGCCGTACCTATGTGAGCGTGAAACACGGACGATGCACCACACCCCTGCAAAGGAACGTCGATCGCAAGCCGAGCGCTACACATCGATTAGTTCAGCTGCCCTAACCAACAGCAAGTGTTATGTTCTCGCGCATCATGCTCGAGCCTGCTATGCCACTTTACTATCCTGCTCGTTGGGGTATATCCTGCGGGTGAGTTTAGCGCCATGGCTTCGGTAGGCTGGCTGGCCAAAACGTACAGTTACTTTCTTAGCGATGAACCTGCCTGATTAAAGGTGTAGAAACGATTTGTTTAGGTGCCTCGATCAGGCCTAAACCAAACCTTTCAAGAATACGAGCGTCTGTAATCCCTGCCTAGAGAAGACCTACACTTAAAATATTTCCAAGTACCATAGTGAATGATCCTAGGGCGATAGCAGTCTTGGTCTCATGTTGCCGCTGTTGTTGGCGGTGGTCATTTTTTTACCGAATGAAGAAATAAGCAGAGTTTCATCGTATGCGTCCATAATTTCATTTCATACACATTGAATCTAGGTATCTATCGTAGAAGAAAGCGAATTTTGGTGGTGGTCCATCGCCCGGAGTGGAAAGAAAAGCGCTACAAGAAGACTTCCAGATTGATTTCTACCGTACTGACAGGGTATCTGAACGATGTTAGCACGCCTTAACTGTTATAAGATTACATTCTAACTTACGGCAACTCGAACTTCTGTAGCACCGAAGGATGCAGGATTCCAAAGACACCAATAGTGTGGTTCTTTCCAGCAATGTTGAGCTTGATAGAGGCGGCATGACCTTTCAAGAAAGTAGGATCTGCCTCCATTAGCCAAGCTTGGTCGAATATCATCATTATGACTTACCATCGACTTCCTCAATCCAATAGCCCTCCAACTTATTGTTCTTCAAACCCTCCTCACGAGTGATGAAGGCAGACCTGAGCATCAGCATTATCCTGTCCAGAAGACCATGAACTTGCTCGAATCCACTGGTCTTGCCCATGATTGCAGCAGCAAAATGTCGCTCATTCCGTGATTTCCTCTCCTGTGACAAGTCGATGAAACCAACGTCGCTGACTTCGAAGATCTTCATCGGCACGGAATGATGTCTGTTCGAACTGATTGTCTTCAGCAGACCAGGTAGTAGTGATGTTCGTACAATCTGATATTCCGCAGTCTTTGGATTGGCTAATTTGATGGCCAGCCCGCCGGGGTCTTTTCGATTCAGCCACGCAAAATTTTCCTCGTGTGAGCAGAGGATTAGCGGCATGACCTCACACCACCCTGCCGCTGCTGTCTCCAAGCGAACAATATCGCCAAGCTTATTGATGGGTAGTGGTGCCGCAACAGCAGCAGATTTGTTTGGATACACTCTTGGGAGTTTGTTGAATCCATGGGCGATCGCAAGGTCTTCCATTATGTCGGCTTGATGAAGCACATCCGCCCTAGTTATTGGGACTGCAACGTCTAGGAATTTGCTGTCTGAACTTGAAGGTGCCGCAGTGTAACCCATACGCTCGAGCAGATTCGTGATTTCAGGGGGAGAGAGGTTCAGGCCTGTCACTTGATTAAGGTAGTCGATCTCTGTTTGCATCTCTCGAGGATCAAGATCCGGCGCCTGTCTTGATTCCCCGTTGTGTGGTGAGACGATCTCAATGGGCTCGATCGACTCTGCATAGCCAGAGAACATAGCTACTAATATGTGGTTGACGATCTCGACTTTAGTCTTATCCAAAGCTGTAATCTCAATGAGGACGTTCTTGGTGTCCAATGTAATTTTGCTGTGATTGCCGTTGATGATGGGCGGAAGAGAAAGTACTGTTCGGTTTGAGTCGTAAATTACTGGGTAAACTGGAGAGTCTCGGATGATGTGCAGATAGCGGCCGAGATGTTTATCTTTCTGTATGCTTGTTAGACTCTCACATGTATTAAAACAAGGAATTTGCACACCTCATAAAATTCCATAAGTTGCTGAGCATTCATCTTCTGGGTTTGATTCAAGGGTACGAATTCAATGTCTTGGGGGGCCAGAGCCTCGTAAGTGTAGGGTCCTTTGATAGCTATTTTGCGTCAGGTATTATTCCAAATAGAACACCACTGGTTGGCTCACTGTCGAGGTCATGTGTTCCAATTGAAACCAGTGTACGCTGTCTCGCAAGGTTCTGGTGTAGCTTGTCTTGCAAGGCTATGAAAGAATCATATCTCTCTTGTGTGAATTTAATGTTCCGGAGAACAGCACCAGAAATAAGTGGACGGATTTGCGTAGTCTATGACGTGTCAGAGAACAGCCAGAGGAACAGTCTCTCCATGCATTGTCGCTCAAATCCATACCTCTGGCTTGACTGTAATTGTCTCCAATTGCCCGGACGATGGAGGGGTAAGGGTCCATTGTGGCAGCTTCTGTTTTTGCAAGAAAACCCTCAGGTTCATTGCGATTCCCTCGAAGCACAGCATATCATAGCGATTGGCGGGKATTTCAATCTTGAGCTGCGGAGGTTGCGCCAGATCCTCCGGCTTCTTGCTCTGACTGGTATCCTCATCAAGCTCAATACCGAATTCGAAGCATAGCTCGTCAAACTCTTCAGTTGTATATTCCCTCCCTAGCTCCTTGAAGAGAGCAGCTTTGTCTACCGAGATCGTCGGCATCTTGAGCGGAGTGACAGTGTAGGCAAACGGAAATGTTGCGAGTCAATGCGGCGTGGTGGGGTAGTTTTGGGAGCAATTTTCGAGGAGAGGTCCGTGAGTATTCCTGGCTGGGACGCCAAAGCTAGGGTCGAATCCGGGCCTTGAGAGCTATAGAGCGCTTTCCCAGCTTCTTGCGTGTGAGTTGCTTGAAGGAATTGCGCTGCATGTAACTGGAAATAATTTGGCATGACTCCAAACTTCGAGACAATCGGATTAATCCGCGGGCCGGATTTTGCCGCTAACCGAAAGCAGACAGCAATATCAAAAACGTAATATACACTTCACGGTAATATATGCACAAGCCAAAACACGGAATGTCGATATAGTAACGGTTTGAGATTCTCTGGGAAACGGTCATCCGCGTGCAGCAGTACGCTGCATATATGCCACAGCTTAATATCAATATCTGAACGCCTTCCAATGCCAAGTCATGGTGGACCCCGAGTGTACACAGATGATTTTGAACCCCCATCCTACAAATCAGGTCATTTAAAGTTCATTAAAGAGTAGACCATTAGCCCATGATAGAACAGCATCGAGCCATTAACTCAATGGATGCCGATGCCAATGCCTGCCTGCGTCGTTCCCTAGATTTCGAAGTGCACATGCTCCTTCGTCCCACTTAGTCTATGTCCAGTACATGATCCTAGATTTTGCGCCCGAAGATGAGTGAGATAGTATCGTGGTAGGCAAGAGGACGGATGAATCGATAGCGAGGAAAATGGTATATTCTTTAATCCTTCCAATCCCACACCTGCTTGAGGAAATGGCCCATGTTGACCTTCTTGGCTTTCATTTCCAACATCCAAGGGTGCTCCAACATCCGCCATGGAGTAGCCCGTCGAGGGCATTCTTTCTCAAGACTATGAAAGGGTCAGCACAATAAGCCTAGGATAGCAGGGTCTAGGCGATCATCTTACCAGCACTCGATGAAATACTTGAAATTCTCAGACCATTTAATATTATGTTCTGGCTCGTCCTTGAGTTTTGGGATCGGCTGCCTGACAATGTACGTCAGGAGATCAATCAGTCCAGCCCGTGGATTCATTTCAGTGCCATCAGCCGGGAATGGGAAACGATGTTGCGCTACTTCGAGCAACGTGACGCCAAGACTCCACACGTCACTGGTGATTGTGTAACTCTGTCCTGTTATACGCTCGGGCGCCATGTAGTAGGAGGTTCCAATGAACGTGTTCGCATCGCCCTTGGTTCCGAATTCACCAGATACACCAAAATCGCACAATTTTACTTGACCATTCCGGCAGAGGAGGATGTTGGAAGGTTTGATATCCCGATGGATGATGCGATGGGAATGAAGATATGTAAGACCATTGAGAACACCTTCTGCTACTTTTCCAAGGACTTTTTCTCCGGTTCTGCCTCCAAGCTTCTTGACTTCGCGATAGACTGAGTCCAATGAGCCGCCCTCACAGAATTCCATAGCGATGCTGATGGTCCCAGTGCTGTCATCCATGAAAGCGCCATAGTATCGGCAAATATGGTCGCTAGCACAGTTCTTGTTGAATGAGAGTTCTCGCACGATTTGTTTCTTGACATCGGGATCAGGGTTTGTGGTTATGATCTTGAAGCGTGATTAGCATAATTTGGTGAAGGGGGTCATGTGCTGATATACTTTCAGTGCAAATACAGTCTTTCCTCCCTTGAGAATACACTTCGTGACGGCACCTCCAGCACCTTCTCCCAGGCTTCCCCTTTCTTCAATCAAACTTTTAGCACTCGCCGCTTTCCACCCGGCGTCATCGAGATCCTCGACGTCTAACGGAGCACCCTTATCAGCGGCCATTTGCTCCAGGTCTGGAAGCGGCTGGCTGCTATTCTCCCTTTCCATGGAGGGCGCACTCTCACTGCCTCCTTGTGAGATTGCCGAAATGGGATCAGAGCTCTGGTGATTCCTTTGCAGGCCTGGGAACGCGAGTGCCGAATATGATGATGCAGCCGATGTTGAGCCATTTGCCTGGCCTTCTCCAAAACTTCCTGATCGTGAGTGTGCGCTGGCATCACTAGAGCCTCCTGCCGATAACCCTGCACCACCAATCTGTAGAGGTGGAAGTCCTCGCGGATGCGGACGGCCTTCCTGGGGAGTATGGCTGCTTCCCATCGGGGTCGCCAGGCGCAGCTGTGGTGGGGTAGGTCGCGCGAGGTTTTGCCCGTCAGTTGCTCCATTGACAACGGGCCTGGCGTGTGGTGAGGCGGGTATGGAGAGGCCGAGACGCGGTGTGCGGCTGCCACTCTGCGAGCGCCCGCCGGGCATGGGCGGACGGAGCAGCGGCGCTGGGGAAGACATTTCGGGAGGGGGAGTTGAGGAAGATCCGTTGACGAAGGGCTGCATCTAATAAGGCTGGGAACTGATCGCCCTTTCAGCCAACGGTGATGATGATGATGTAGGACCTGACCACCAGTCCAGTCGACCTGGCGGTAAGGCAAGGTGGGCGCGGCAGAGTCCTGTGACTATGCGACAGGGCCTTTGGCTCACTATTCGGCCAAGCGTGTCAAGGTGTGCGGGCCGTCGAGGAATGAGGGGACGTCGACGTAGGGTTTGAGGTTGTACGTCCAACGCTGCTTGGTCCCAGCAGGGCGGATAAGTGCCGTCAGCCGAAGACGCTGACCGACTCTCTGGCAAATGATGCAGATATTGGGCGGGCGAGAGCAGCGGCGCGCGGACGATGGAAGAGGCGACAGAGGGAGTGTGTGAGCGTAGTGGTGTGCTCAGGCGGTTCGAGGGTGACGTTGACAGCTTAGCTGGCACGGGTCGCTCTTCAGCTAGGCGGTCCGGCGTAGAGAGGGGCAGACAGGCAGGCACCAAGCAAACTTGAATTGCGGCGAGAGGCGGCGGGAGAGGAGAGGCCCGTAGGAGGGAGGCGTCGAGCACTCGAGGGGAAACGGGGACAGAGTAGAAGGGATGGGATAAAAGGGCGTGGTGAGTCGGAGGGAGTTTCAGGACAGAAGAACGTCTGAGGGGCTCAGGACTAGTGGTGGAGGAGTGAGAGCCTGAGAGAGGGAAGGGCACCAAGGGAACCAGCAAGGGGAGAGGGGAGGCGCGTGCGTGAGCGTGAGCGTGAGCGAGAGCGAGCAAGCCCTTGCCGAGAGAGTTGGAATTATGAGCAGCGATCAGGCAGTGGGCAACAGTGATGGCAAATGATATTAACGACCACCATCTGCTTTTGCCTGCTGTCTCCCGGGTCGGATGGAGGGCGTAGTATAGGTAGTGATAGCGGCTGAAGGACCAGCAATTATCGCAGATCAACCCCGAGCGAGAGTGGGAGCGGGCAGGAGGAGGAAGCCGGCCAGGCAGAAGGGTAAATCAGAGAGTGGGAGAGGGGAAGAGAGCGGCTGGCCCAGCAGAGAGGAAGAGACAAACAGGACAGACAAGACACTTACGGCTGCAGATGAGGACTGGCGAGTGGGCCGGAGAGTGCAAAAAAGGTGTGCCAAACGTGCAAGCGCTGAGCGTCGTTGTTGTTCCTTTATGAGTGGCCTCGATGCCTTGTTTCAAGACCCGCTCACACTCACACAAACGTTGGCCATACCCCATTCGATGCTCTGCACTGCAACTGCACTGCACTGGCACTCTCTGATATGGCTCTGCGACCCCCAAAATCCCTCTCCATGAACTAAGAAGGCTGCTAATACTGGCTACTATTGCTGCTGTGGCCGTTTGGCGTCTGCGCCTCCCTTCGCCTCCCCGCGGCCCTTCTCCGTAGTTACATGGGTTGATGGGCACTTGGACATGATGTGTGATGTGTGCGTCTAACTACGTCTAATTCTTACGTTGGGCCATGCACCCAAATACATCATGGCAGCAGGCATCGTGCAGCCTGTGTAGCAGGTCATCCAGTCCGCGTCCCTCGATGCCTTCTACCTAGGAAGGGTGGTAGGTAGGGCTGCCTGTGCCCAGTCTCTGCGCGAGGCTGACTTGTAGTCTAATTGTCCCCCCTCTAAATTATTATGATGATAATAATAATCTCCCCCAATAGCCATCCAGCAAGCTACCACCCCAGCGAACCGTTGTCCCGTCCAATTCAACCCGGCGGCAGCACTGCACACGCCTGGGAGCGCCTTCGATAGAGTAGGCCAGACACTCAACGCCGAACTCTAATACTTGGAATGATGAGGTGGGGCTGACGTTAGACATGTCGGGCCAGCTCTATCGAGCCTTGTGGCTGGCGKATTTTGGAGCGCACGCTGGATTGGATTGGAGTGCATGTCCAAAAGGAGGGGGGGAAGAAGGGGCCAAAGCTGAAGTGATGCGAGACACAGAACAGACCGATACAGACACAGGCACAGGCACAAGGTACAGGCACACAGGGCAGCTTGTCCAAGTCCGACACCCAGATATGAGGTCCGGCCTCGTTACTCGCAGTAGGCAATTAGGATGCCGCATGCCAACTGATAGGCGATATTCTCCGGTGGTCGAATACTACGCAGCGGCGGCCAGATGCTTCTACCACTCCTGGCATCGTACTACTTACTGGAAGCAGACACGGCTCGCAAGGTAAAATAGAAGCCATGGCATCCCGACCATTATTGTGGAAAAGGAAAAAGAGAAAAAAAAAAAAAAAAAAAAAGAGCAAACCCCCAATCCTTCCACGCCCGTCTCCTCTCCTCGTTCTGAGCTGCATAGCATTACAGTAAACGCCCCCGGTGCAGGGTCGATGGACCGTCTCAGAAGCGCTGCTCCTATTATGGTCGCATCACTCTACTCGACGGCAGGGAAATGAGTCTGGAGAGCGAAGGGGAAGCGGGCAACAAGACACGATAACGCAAGATTCGCTATATTAACAGACTGGATAGCAACTCGGGCGCTTCCCTCGACAACGCTGGCACCAATAAGGCCAGGCCGGGCATGTAGGAACGTAGGGATGTAGGGGTTGTAGAAGGTTGACTAAGGTGCATCGCCCTCCTTGGTGTGGCCGTTGTGCTTTGATCCCCCCGGCGGCTTCTCCTTTGCGGGGAAAGTCTCCTCGTGCCGCTACCGCAGCAGAGCCCCCTCTGCACTCTGCCCTGCACCTCACCTCCATTATTAGAAACGCCCCATCCCCCAATTACTCAATCCACTCTTACACCTCACTCACCTCTCCACCCTTCACTGACTCTGCCAGACTCTACCTCCCGTGCCATTCCAAGCCCACACGCTATTGCTTCAACGCATACGGTGTAGGTAGGGTGCGCCTGACACCCAGCTGACCGAACCCTTCACCGCTCCTAGACAACGCAAAGGTCAAAAAACCCACAACAACAAGGAACCCAATTTGTTCCTGCAATCTTCTGTAGAAAAAGAACCAGGTTTGCCAGCGAGTTTCAGCGCGAACTCGTGGGGATTCTCCCCCGTCGCCCTACCGATCCGACTGGACGGAAACTGCTTACCGGACTGTGTGGAGTGACGGCTGAAGCTTGCTTGCACCTCAAGACCGGGTGCACCTTGGTCAGAAAGTAAGACGCTACGGACCTTGACGACGTCTGAAAAAGGGGCGCAGACGTCGTGTCACCTGTGCTTGCAGACGTCACTTCTGAACCTCTTCGTTCATCCTCGCGCAAAGTATATTCCTCTCTCACTCTCATGTCGTATCGTATTATTGCCATTTCTCTACTGCCAATTCCGGCAAAGGAGCCATGATCGTCCCGCCGGGAACACTCGGTTTTCAGTTTCAAACACATGACAGTCCTTCATCATCTTCATGAGCTCAGCCATGGATACACCAATATTTCCTTTTCAGCCTTGTCTGGGGTTTTATCGCCGACGTCTCGCTTTTAGGGTTCACTCTAGTGCTCCAACTGGGTGACAACGATTTCGGCATCTACGTATTTGAAAACCACCTTAATCTTTGACCCGGGCTCTAGATTTTGTTCAGCATTACGGCCTAGCGGATGGACGACGTGATTCGTAGTCGACCAAGTCGACGCATCACGATTTACAAGGTTCAGCTCCGTCTGCAAATGTCCGAATCATGTTGATCAAATTGATTGTTCATCTCGGTACCAGAACGCCTATAATTCCTGTCCCTCTCTGTCACACCTGTCAGGCACTAGCGTCCACCAGATGCGTCCCATGTCTGCTGTGGGCTGCAGATCAACAGTAGAGCAACCGCACTTCCTAGCGAAGCGAACCAGATTCCGGGTGGCTTGCCCCTAAGACGCCTGGATCAGGCAGCGCTTGTTCTTTGGAGTTATAAGGAAGTATATGATTGAATCCATGTCATCATCACTGAAGCCTTCCTGTGCCGACACCTTTGCATTTGGAAAAGTTCGGAAGAATCGAGTGGCAGCACCACGAAGCTCAATGTACGCGAGGTGCAATCCAATGCAAACTGTCGCACAAGTCAGGGCAGCAATTCGCTACAGCGTTAGAGGAACTTACCCCGAGCACCTCCGCCGAAAGGCACAAACGCATCGTTCATTTCTTTCGTAGGTTCTTCCCATCTGGAAGGATTGAATCTAAGAAAGGGGTCATTGATGACTCTGACAAGCATCTTCGGGAACAACGTACCCATTTGATAGAGGGAAAATTTCAGCGTCTCTATGCACGCTGTATGCTTGAGCCGAGACCGTGATGCCCGGAGGCATCCAGTATCCGTCAATCGTGGCGCCATTCTCTGGAACCCTTCGAGGGAGTGCTGATGGTGCAGCAGAATAAAGTCTCAGCGTTTCGCGAATGACCTGGTTGAGGTAGGGCAACTTCTTCAATTCTTCGTCCCCGTAGCCTTCTGGTATGCCATTGACCTCGTCGACAAGCCGTTTCTTGATTGCATCATTTCTGCATACGCTCCAGACCAGGTAAGTCAAGGTAAGCGCCGTAGTATCGCTGCCCGCAACTATATAACCTCGTGCGTTGGCGACCAGTTCCTCTTGTGTAAGTGTTTCTTCGCCAGCATGAAAAAGCTTTGAGAATAGAGTAGGCTTCAAGTTCCAGGGATCTGCAGCCGCCAATCTCCTGTACCTCTCAATAGACTCTGTTGCATAGCTTCGAAGACGCCGGTCTGCAGCATCTGCTCTTCGAATGACTGGAATAGGAACCGGGAGGTACGAGGCCATCTTTGATAGCTTTGGGAAACTGCTTCGAATACCCGTCATGAAAGCAACTTCATTCAGATCCTTACCGTATTGATTTGTCTGCACATCGTATTAGCAGGAGTCACCATCGCAATTATTCCAGCCAACCCTCAAGAAGCAAACAAAACTTTAGAAGAAGAAGAAGAAGAAGAAGAAAGAAAGAAAGTCCAGACTCACCCTCCCCAACTCCAACATCCTAAAACTCTCCCCAAAAGTCAACTCCCCAATAACATCCGTCGCCATAAACAACCACCACTTAAACACATCCGCGTATCCCCTATCCTTCATCTCCCTCCCAATCCTATCAACCGCCAAATCCATCCTCCCCTTCACCACGCCCTCAACGCCCTTCAAAGCACTCTCACTCATAGGTCCACTCAACAACCGCCTAACACTCCCATGATACCCAACCCTAGTCGTCGTAAATAAACTCTCGACTACATGTGGACCCTTCAATTGCGTATAAAATTCTGTTTTTGGAAATGGGTGTCGGTAGCTGTGGATTGTCTTCAGTGCTGGGATGCTGCAGAATGAGACTTCGCGGGGACTGAGGCGGACTACGGGGCCGTATGTTGTGTGGAGTTGGTGGACGTATTGTGCGCGTCGACCTAGGAGCCAATTGTAGGTTAAGGGGAGGTTGGTGTGCGTTGTGTACCATGGACCGGGGAGGGTGGAGAGGAGGGAGTAGGTGCGGGTGTAGAGAGTCTGGGTGGTTAGTATTTGCAGGAGGGTTGAAGAGGAGGGGAAGGGAAGGACGTACGTAGAAGATTGTTAGGAGGATTAGAATTAGGAGGATGGTTAGGGTGGTGTAGAGGAGTGATAGCATCGTGTCTATTCGTCTGTTCTCTTTCAGTCCTTATCCCGTCTTCTTTTTTTAAATGAAAATCAAATTCAGAATTTGTTAAATGTTTCGTGGATAATAAAGCGGGGAGATGTATCTCACAGACCCAATTCACTTACTCAAACGACGAACCAAAAATCAGACCTGGAATCGAGAATGGACTGTCCGTGATATATATATCGGAGACCTAAACCCACAGATTCGTACAACCAGGATCCATCCCATCTTTACATTTACCAGATTAATCCTTGATCTCCGTCCGGGCCGCAACCGCACCCGCACGCTATCGAGGTCGGCGTTCACGCTTGCGAGTTTCGAGGCGTGATGTGCAGACGGGGTTGTGCATGTGCTGGCGGGAATGTGGGGAGGATGGATGTACGAAGTTTGTCTACACACTACACACCATTTACCCTACACCCTACACTGCATTACGATTTTATTTCGTCAATGATATATCCATCCCCGCATTTCTATCTCGAATCTATGTATTCTGTGTTTTAGGAAGTTTTCGACTTACTTCCTCTCCCCAATTGCATTTACGCATGTATTTCGTGTTCCGAAGCGGTTCAATCTACATACAGATATGTTTGCGAGATGTGAAGTTTTTCAGCGGTGTGTACAGCACATGCGGATGTGGATGCGCGGTGGAAGTCCGGTATTGTTATGCGGTTATTTGTCAGGATTTCCGCAAGGTGTGTGTACGTATGTATGCGTGCCTGGGATGCGATGCAGGGTTTAAGGAGGATCGGGGGTTTTGCGAGGCCGAGGCGGGGTGCATGGTGATGGATGTATGGGGCAGGGGAGGGGAGGAAAGGGAAGGGAGGCCGAGCGGAGGGTCGGATGGTCAGGTGGTGGATTGGTTTTTTTCTGGGTTGCGATGGGAGGATGGAAGCAATAGGAGTTTATGGGGGAGTGTAGGATTTGGCTTATGGTGATGGTAGGATTTGTCGAGGAATGTGGCTGGCGGGTGTGGCGTCTGTCATACATATTATAGCTATCAACTACATCCCATATATCACGGAATGGATTTGTACTTGATACGCCCTTCCCCATCACTAGATGAAATGCTTTACATTTGTATTTAGATGTACAAGGTGCTTTGCATAACAACCCGATCTTTCCTCCTAAACTCATACCTCGCACTTCGATAGCTAAATGTTTAAATTGACGCCAAAGCTTCGTACATTACTTCCTTGAAACCAGTCTAGTTTCCGAGCTCTTCGTACAATGAATGCAATGTAGATCTACGGCTCCTGGCGACATAGCGAGCCGACCCGACCGCGCCATATGAACAACAACCTTGTCTAAAATCATGCATATTTACTCTTACAGACGCGGCACTACAGTACAGTGTCCTGCGTTCAGTGCGCACAATCTATTAGAACATGCAGAACTTCGCGCCCTCGGACACATCGACCTCCGTCTCGAGTCCCGAAGACTCTCGCGCGAGTTCTCCTATTGCATTATCCTCAGACTAATATGTATTTGCTCATATGCACAGAGGCATATGATGTGCAATGCATAGTTGGATCGGAACCGCAATCCGTCTTAGACCTCGTACGAGGCAGCGAGTTCCGAGTCCGACCCGGTGGTTTGGTACGGACTGCCCTTGGAGACGCGGTAGTTGATAGAGATCTTATTTGAAATATGGGGGATTTATGAAAGAGGCGGTTGAGCATAGATGATTTTGTGGAATGTAGAGGCAATGGTGATGCATCATATCATCACATATTACGATGTCTTGGACTGGGTCCTGCTTTGCGTATGTGGGGTACCCTACGACAGGTTGTGCATGATCAAATGAATATTTTTATGCGTGCTGTAGGGGTTTGTCCTTTTGTGCATGGGCGCTGTATTGATGAAAGTGACATCTTCATCATTTAAAGATTTTCGTACAAATACTTTTTGATTAGAGGCCCCAAGGTCTCCTGGAGGGATGTTGTTTTCAGAGCCCAGAAGTGTGAATATAGCCATTGTTATATTCGACGCATTGGTCAATTGCAATACATCGCAGAAAGCTCATCTAGGTACAGAGCTTACCATGATTTAACCAAATGCACAGTTTTCCAAGAACGCCTCCAGTGACTCAAACAGCAAGGTAAGGGAGATCGTGGGTTCTGGAGCTTACGATGCTCTTTCATTCACTATGTTCAATTTATCAACCTTCCTCCTTCTCGAATCATTTTCCTAGGAAGCCTTCGAGTAGCTCGTACCAAATTATAGATATGCTTTCCAACCACAATGCTCTTCATAACTCTTCAGTGCTTCTAAAGTCATATACTTTGTCCTTCGCTGAGCGAGGTAACGCCGCGCAATGCTAATTTGGCCGAAAAATCCAAATAACCACAAGGGATATCTTTACCAGACTAGCTTCACATTGCTTCCGAGCCATCACCGACGTCTAATGGCTACTCTTCCAATGTGTGGCCTTTGATCAATGGCTTTGCAATCCGAACAGGCTCGAACATTCCTTGAGACTCGGCGAATATATCATCGATCTGCTCGAGGGATAATCCGCGGGTCTCTGGGAAAAAGAAATAAACGACAGGCACGATACCAGCGTTGATGCATGCGAATACGATATAGTACTGATACCCGATGGAATCGAACCCAATGGGGGTGACCTGGGCCAGTAAGAAGTTGGCGATCCAGACCGCGGCAGTAGAGAGCGCGTTTATGGCCGCGCGGTGGCGCAAAGGGGCAACCTCAGTGGCGTAAAGGAAGGTCAAGCCTGCGAACCCAACGGCGAACATGAACGGGAAAAGGAACAAGGCGATGATAGCAACAATTAGGGCGCCTTTGTTGTCAGGAAGGGATGTGGTAGCGGCGAGGACGACCATTAGGACGGACATGCTCGACGCGGAGCTGAGCATGAGCTTGCGGCGCCCGAAACGGTCGATAGTGAAATATGCAACAACCCCTCCTACAATCTGAAAGGTGGACATAGCTGCAGCTAGAATTCTAGATTGGGTTGCATCCATGCCCAGATACACTTGGAAGATAATGGTGGCATAAAAGCTCTACCAAAAACACAATTAGAGAGCGTCAAGTATAGCGGATTCGATGAAATGGAGGAGTGACGTTGGTGCAGCAATTAGGGGAATGACCGAGCTCTGGAAGAATAAGATATACTCACGATCGCATTGATACCGCACATTTGCTGGAATGTCTGCCCCAACACGGCAAGGATTGTTCTATGAAGCAATCTCTGTTTACCCTGCTTGAAAATATCCCAGAATGATGTCGAGCCGTCCAAGGTCAAAGAGGACTCGGTCCTGGTCAGAACTTCGCTCACGGCGGTAGAGTCAGCATCAACATCCTCCAAAATAGCCAGGATATCCCGCGCTTCAGTCAGTCTTCCTTTCTTTATCAGCCAACGAGGAGATTCTGGTAAAAGGAAGATCGAGAACATGACGATCAGGGACAGCACGATTTGTAGGGCAAGTGGCATCCTCCATGATATCGAATTGCCGTCGAGAAAGTAGAAGCCGAAGTCAATCCAGAGTGACACAGCGATACCGAGGGCAACGAAAAATCCGGTAGTGACAACATCGGCTCCTCGACGAGACGGTCTTGACAGCTCCGCATGCCAGACGGGCACAGTTGCCACGTAGCCACCTGTACCAAATCCTAAAACTAGGCGTGCGACAATGAACTGTGCAAGGGTTGTTGAGGAAGCCATCAGGACTGCCCCGACAGCCGATATTCCGGATGAGATGAAAATGATCCAACGACGTCCGAGTTTATCGCCTAGTTGAATGCATGATAGAGACCCGAAGATTCCACCGACAAGGTACAACGCAATCACAGTGCCTGAATCGCATTAGCTCAGCTCTCTAGTTTCGTCACAATTCCTCGGACCTTGAATGTTTGCGTTGTACTTGCGTTGGGCTCCCTCAGTGTTAATGGTGTCCATCTGTGGGAATGCATTGACAAAAGAGTCGAGTGTCAATATTCCTCCTGCCACCGCCTGATTGTATCCGTAGCATGTGAAGGACGGTGCGACTACCAGCAGAAGAGCGGCAAGGCTCAGATGCTGTCCCCTCAGTTTTAGTTGCGGCGCCATTGTCAATCGCTTTGGAGGTTTCGTTGAATAATTGTGGGTTGAGGTCCAATGACTCTGATCTCTTCGTCTTACCGTATGGGCAAGAAGATGTTATATACTCCACATCCGGGGTATTGTAATGTCGTCCTTATAGTCGAATTACTGCAGGGCGTGGAAAGCTCGGAGTAGCGTTGCATCCGCAGAACCTCATTAGTTTCCTGCGAATTGTATTTTTCATAACAATCTCCAGCACCACTAATTGGTTGGACTTTCCGTAAAGTTTTAGAGCCCGCCCGAACCGAGCCTCCCACACCCTGTAACCATCGAACCTTTATTTACGTAAACCCGGTCTGAATTTGGCCATCTTCTTTCAGATCGGACGCAATTTACTGTCCCGTACGTGGAGACGTTCGCGGGGAACTTGGATTAGGGTTATGCTAAGTCCATATCCACATCGTGAAACCAGGACCTTGTGTGGAGAAGCATCGATCAAGCTCTGCAGCCGTAGTAGAGGTAGCTGGCCTACAACGGGCCTAGTTCACCCCGAACGGGAAATCGTCGGAAAGTCAAGGGGGAGGGCAACGGTCATCGGCGGTCGCCGATAGTAGACTTTTGCATTCATTCACACCTTGCCGCACCAATCAGATATATGGCAATTGGCATCGTTGCTATTCCCGGACCCTATCCATACCAATGCTTGCAGGAGGCAAGTTCGCAGTGCGATGAGTGGGAACGATCTTCTTCACAACGTAGAAGACAATATTGCCATGATACACGCTATAAACTTACCAAGCATAGCCTTCCGTGGGCTTTGAAAGTACTTCTAATACACAAAGGATTGAGGAGTACAAAGTGAGCCTTGGATGAGGTTGTCATTCTGTTCTCCTTCCATGACAAGACGCAAGTTGTGTAAACTGAGAGATGCTGCGTCAAGCCGTCCTTCTTCCACCTGAAGTATCCGTCGATTAATATCTCACTGCCTATCTAAATAGGACAACGGCGAGGCCCGACTCCGTAAGCCTTGATACGGAAAAGAGGCAATTGGTATTGAGTCAAGCCTGCACCCCACGAACGTAGATCAACCCCAGATGACGAGTTCGCGGGGCCCCGAAGTCGGGGATACGACATTGAATATGATATTCCGGGGCGCAGCTTTTAATTGGCTTGTTATGCATGTTCACTGGAGTGGCAGGCCTCAGGAGAGGCTTAATAAGGGACGCCGAGGGTCTCGGCTTTTTTAGTAGGTAACCGAATCAGCTTAAGGGCTCTGTTGCATCCATTCTAGCATCACCTCCAGCATCAAATTAACAATCAAGAGGGTCTGGCTGGAAGCCAGTTGCTACTCCAACATTGACAGACATCGGTTGACAAAACTTACTACCCTAACATGATTAAGAAGCCAAAATAGAAGCAATCGATCACCCAATCCATATCTTGGGCAATACCAAGTACCATCTCCCAACGCATTATATCCAATCTTCCGTGTTGTTTGCCGGCATATCAGAAGCCGTTTCTCCATTGAACCATCTTTTAAGCTCTCCTGGGTCCCTGTGATATCCGAAATGATTGGGTCATGTTCAATTCGCGTTCCGGAGCATTCTACGATGTATGTTCGGTCTTACTGTGTTCAAAGGGATGATTTCCTTCTACTAATGAGTGTCTCGCTTGCTAATATCATTGACCCTCAGTTATCCTACAGCGACCGCTTGAATACATGAATCTATGCCTTGTTGTTAACGTAACTCCAGTGCCAGACATCAAACGTCGCCTGTTCGCCAACACCACCAGAACATGTAACCTCCACACGACCGAAGTTGGCCCATCTCGTTGTATTCTCTGGTTTTGCTCCAGCCTTCGTAATTCCAGTCCTGAAGCCCCTTTGAGAGATACCAATCACCCATAGGGTCGACCCTTTTGCATCGGGCACGTTTGGTTCTCCGACCGTCAGCCGTTCTTGGACCTTGTCGTAGTCCTCCAACACTCGAGTGACAAATGTATGGGCGGTATCATTGTTTGCCGCACTATAGCACTTGAGCTCAAGGAAATTTCGCGTTCCATTCTCCCCGATGGGTTTGCGAAACTCCAGGTCCACAGCATTTTTCGAGTTGTCAAGGTAGATGTTTTGCTCCGTCCAGATTTGGTAGCCGTTCCGACCTTCCATCCACATTGCAATTTGACCCTGGGCCCAGCGCTCCCAGCCCCCATTCCAGCTTGGTGGAAGGTGCAGCCTCTCTTGATGCGAGATCCAGTCAACAACAAAAGCCACGGGCGTCTCAGCCATTATGATTTCTGATAGATGTGGGTAATGATGACCGATGCTTAGTGTCGTTGAGTGCCGACAACGCAGGGGTTCCGCCGGTATATGGTGCTTGAGACTAATAAAGTAAATTGTAGATTGTGTTAAGGACGATCAACGGAATTTTCGGTCGAAAAGAGTTTATATATTCTCGTTGTTGATGATTCATAAAGCCACCGCTTTCACTTAGCATTATTGAATCTCACCACCTACACCTCGATTGGGTAATTTTTCAGCTCGTCGGTTCCTCCAGCCTCATCACTAATTTAATCAGCTGGGACAGTAATCTCCGAAAACTATGACCTCCTTCGTGGCATTGATAAATCGCAACCTTTCATCTCTTGGTGCTGAGCTTTGAGCATAATCGGTGTCACCCATGCAGCGCCGGGGGGGGGATGAATGGAGTATCGAAAAGATCCTACGAGCGCTATTTTCGATACCGCGGTGCAGCCAACACTGCAGCGAGTACCTTTAACACATTATGAGCAGCCAATCATATCTTAATTGTGGGAGGGGTTATGCTGCAACGTCCCACGAGTTTTAGCTGGGATCAACAATACGGAGGTGGTGTGGACAAAGTACCCAATGGTTTTCAATCATTGCGAAGTCATAGTAATATTAGGTTTCAAGTCGTGATAGGGACGTAAAAAGCAAGTACCATCAAGGAAGCTTGAATGACAATGAGAAAGATTGCTGCTATGGCGCCACCTAGAGCCATGTTCCAACCCCTGGCTTGCCAGGGTTCTTCGTTGCTTACCCACGGCCGCCTTTGTAGGAATGCAAAACTAGTCCAAATGAATAAAGCAAATGTGGTGCACATAATCCAAGCACAGTATGCGCCGATAGCAAGCTTAAATAGAGTGTTGCTATATAGATTGCTTGGACGGATATAAGAAACCCTCGCAGTAACCGTAACGCTACTTCCAGTTCGCATGCTTCGATCACCAAAATATGTTACGCCATTGAGTAGTGGTGCAATTGATAACAGCATAGGCAGAAGTTGTCCGAAACTCCAATTGTTCAAGTACACTTTAAGGCATGGCCTTGGTCTGCTAAAGCGCGAGATGAACAATTGCAATGAATTCCACGCGATGTTTGACGTAATGACCGTCAAAAGCATAGCATGTGMCCCGCCGATCTCCACAGTGGCGGCTAGAGTAATCAATGATCCCTCGAGAAGATGAGTGCAGGTCCTATATATCCAGCCCCTTTGGTGATTTTCAGGTCTTTGTCGTGCTTCGATTTTGTCTGAAAGGGTTTGGAGAGTTTGACCAACCCATGTATGACATGCGGTTCGTACTCTTGCAGACAATAGACATGCCTGCCACACATGACTGACAACTATCATTGCGTAAGATATAATTCCCTGAGGCCCTATCGTTCTGCGATCTGAAGAGCGACCATTTCCAAGGAACTGACCGATCGTGGTTTTCAATGCATAGTAGATGTTAGGTTCCAGCTTAGGATGCTCTCTGGCGAGTAGATTCCCAACCTAGTCAAAATAGAGGGTGGGAAAGATTGCCACTCCAAGTAGTAGGAGTGAAACCACTAAGGTGAACATTCTGAAATAACGGTACCACTTCCGACTCTCAAAATAGCTTCGGAGAATACTAGTTGTACACAGGTGAATATTTGTACTCATCCATGCTAGATGCAATGCCGTTTGATAATCGAACATGATAGTGTCGTCCCTCCATACAAGAAGAGCTATCAAAATCCCGATGGATACGATGAGTTGTTGTTCACCAACCACTCTGGCGCCCTGTTGAAATTGATCAACCAGATCATTCGACAGTTTTGGAGTTTTTGGCACGATCTTTTTATCAAGGGCATTTAGCAAAGAGTGTGGTACCGAGCCTGTAGCATAGAATAACATGGCCAGAGTAAGAGTTATGTATGAAGGAACAGCAAAGCTGATGATGACCTGTTATACAACGTAAGCAAGATTCGCAGTCAAATAGGACAATCTTACACCGATTCCATTAATATCGAGATTTGGATAGTCCCACAATCTGCCGGAGACTTCGAATCCGTGGTTCCTACATACGATGCTTTGCGAGCCTGCGGTCGACATTGTTATCACGAATTCCGCTACGATTCTTCGTTGATTCCTGTCAGAAGAGACAAAGATTTTGGGTATAGGTAATCCGAAGGGCCACCCCATGTTTATTGGGCCGGTATGCGAGCGCAAATGCAAGAGCGCCCCTGCAGTGTCCAAACAGCAGCCGTGCATTCAGCCACCGCCAACATTTGGACAGGTTGCAGCCTTGCGCCGCCGCTATGGCAAATTTCATTTTCAGTGTCCTCATCTTGCACAGACGGATACGCGAATACACTCCTATATCCAATACCTCAGAACTAGGATGACTTATACATGAAACACTAAAATCTTAGCCCCTCGAAGTCATGACTGGTAGATGCCGCACATTATTGAGTCTACAATCCCAATTATTCGGGGTTTCGGACTGGGATTGATCCACTTACAATTCTCGACTGGCATTAATAATGCCGAAATTGGTATGGATACAATTTGTTTCACATAGATCTTTGAGTTGGCACAGCTGATGGTGCGAGAACGTGGCTTATCCAGCGCTAAGTCAACTCAAGAGCTGGGGAGGCTGCATGCGTTGGGCATCTAGTTCTCGCTTCGGGTCAGGCGTAAGACGGTGAAGCAAATCCACTCTCTCACATTGAGGCAGTCGTAGCCCCGTTCAATGGTTTTTTATGGAGATGATGCTAAGTGGACCATACTTCACTATGCCGCATTGACCGATTTTTGACTAAAGCATTCTTGGAGATCTAGACAGCACCCATGAGCCACATACGAGAATCAATAAAAATTAACTCCATCTTCCTCGACTAGCCGAAACTCTTCGTCAGCAGATATAGAACCTGCTCAAGTTCAACGTTGCCAGAGGATTGGGACTAGATGAATCTATCATTACCGCCAACTCATCTTTCATAATGCCTCGTATGCCAACAGTCCCCACAAATCGGTGCATACCCGAACGGTCTTCACAAGCGCGAATGACCATAGGCGCCGTCAGCGCAGGAAATATTACGACTGCATCACCCTTCCGGAAATCTCGAACGCCCTCTTGTCCTACACCTGGGACACCAGATTGAGTGGTAAAGAAGGTTCGTTTGGGTAGGAGCTTCCAAAGGTGTACTGCATCATTAACGAAAGCCGTGTATTCGGAATTATACTCAGAATCGTCGCCGCGGGTGTATCCGTCTAGTAGATTCGGTCGGAAATCTAGAGTGTCTGGATCGAATACCATATCCGGCAACATCTTGGCCATGTCAGTTATATTTGCCAGTTTTCGTGACCTCGCACCTTCATTCCGCGACTTGAATGGTGCCTTCTTTAAAGTGACATACACGTCTTAAGTTCCCTAAGCAATCGATCCGAGTCAAACAGCAAGCCACCGAGAAGATCTTCGCCTACAGGGTATCCATCGTATCCATCTTCAAATTTGGGTCCATCGTCATGTTCATTCATCAGGTCGCGCAGAAATTCCCTCAAGCTCCATGCACTAGGCACTAAAGTGGTGATCATGGACACATGTTCCACGACCCAGTCCAAGATGTATTCTACATTTTGTAGAGCTAAATATATGGCTGTGCCACATAATTCCTGCACCGGCTCGTTCTGAGGTTGAAAGGTCATCTCCATCATCTTGAGCGATGGAAGTTCGGAGTATCGAGGGTTGTGCCAACTTCGAAAAACTCCTTAATAACGTCGAACACAAATCCTTTAAAAGGTAATACTGGCTCAGGCATTATCATGATTTCTGGACCGTAGCACGTCTCGCTATAATGAAAATCGAAGAAGGTGTGGAAAGCTGCGGGAAAAGAAACTAGCTTTGCAAAGTCAAGAAGCAAACAATGGGTACCCGGACCTAATATAAAAACAGAAGAGCTTGTACGCCCCGTTTGCTTCTCAGTCGGCAAGAAGGATCCAGGCTGTGACGGTTAAGAAGACGCCTTCTATCGGGAGACTGTAGTCCGACCAAACTGAACAACGAGGTAAGGCAGTGTATCTTATCACTTAGATCCCTGGTTTGTTTACTGACAACTAGAGTAGACAAAAACGTTCTGAATAGGCGATCTGGATGCGTCTCAGCGGAGATCAACATCCCATCAACGTAATGAAACCGGTTTTCCAGGCCCAGCATAACATCAGGGGAGAAGAATGTCTCTGCCGGGACACTGAAAATGGAAGAAATAATGGAAGTAACCTGAGCGGAAGCTTGAACATGCCGCGCCGTAAATTCCTAAGCTACAGAAAACGTCGACCTTCGTAGAACCGGGGATCGGGCCTTGCAAGACGGTATTCTTGGTATTCCCATACCCGAGTAAACCAAGCCAGATGTGTAAACCATATGATGGCGTGAAGCAAATAGTCTTGGTTATCCTTCAGATAATGCAAATCTGGGAGCACAAAATCTCCGTCGAGCGTACCATGGATAACGCCAGCTCCAGGCAAATGTGCATCCTTCTGTTCAAGGAAATCGAACAGCATACCCCTATACTTCTAATCATTGGCGAGGAATATGTGGACAAGTTAAGCTTGTCTGTATTTCTCTTCCATGAACGCCACTTGAACATTCTTTTCGGTAATATTGTTCTAGTCAATACAGACTAGATCGATATTGAGGAGTGAAAAGATCAAGCCTCACTTAATATTGTATATAATAGGGTCGGGTGGAGCCACGACTGACTACGCAATCCTTACCCCGCTCAGAGTTAGTACTCTCCATCCCGCTAAAATTCTCACTGGTCGGCTTCAATATCATACAACCGCATCCATATTAAGATTATCCTTGAACTTTGACTATAATGCAATCACCACGTGAATTTTAGATCATGGAGTTGCTTGATTGACCCAGAGGAAAGCAATAGTTGGCAAAAAAACATGTGGATGTACGCTAGTGCACAAATTGTTGGCTCGCTTGCCTCTGATCTCAGCCACATACATCGCGCTAATGCTTGTTTGCCA
Source organism: Nigrograna mackinnonii (assembly GCA_001007845.1). Lineage (NCBI taxonomy): Eukaryota > Fungi > Ascomycota > Dothideomycetes > Pleosporales > Nigrogranaceae > Nigrograna > Nigrograna mackinnonii. The sequence continues at coordinate 257,786 of JGVQ01000138.1, forward strand.
AACAAAGAATACGGTTTCCATTCATATTGAACGAGGCCATCAGAAACAATTGTCGAACTTTCACCATCACGTCCTCTGAGCAGTTAAAATGCCAGTAACCACTCGATCCAAGAGCCGTCTTTCAGTAGCGCCGCTCCAGCTTGCGGAATCTCCAAGGACAGTGAGTCCATCTAAGAGAATTGCCACCCTCAAAGCAACGAAGCCCTTAAGTGAAAGAAAACGCTACGACAGGAAAATAAAACCAGCTAAATCCATTGTAGAGGAACAATTCGTCGCCCCAAGGAAGCATTCCAAGTCCGAAAACACTCCCACTGCTTCCATAAAACCAGCGCACAGATCCCACACGCCTCAAGACTTTACTGAAAAGGAACCATCTCAAGAAGTCACTGGCACTGCTTCTGTTCCATCTACAAACGGTATTGTGATGGTTCCATGGCACTGCGTATTGTGTTCTTGCTCCAAAGGGGTTTTCGAAGATCTTGTCAACAGTTGCTCTCAGTGTGGCCATGGCATAGACGATCACAGCGAAGAACAACGCGACCCATGGAACTCTGGATGCGATTTTGTTTGCGAAAGAGAAGGGCTAGTCAAGTCGATAATACAGCGGGCACGAGACAACAGAGTGGTAGTCATTCGAGCAACTCCTCAAGTGGGCAAAACAACGCTGCTCATGCTTCTAGGCCGCTATATCCTTCGCAATACTTCGGACCTTGAGCCTGTATTCATTCATTGGCAAAGAAAGGAAAAGCGTAGTGACCCTACCCTCACGGCCTATCTCGATAGGGAGAGGTTAGATTGGAAGAAAAGGAATGCCACACACTACGGTCCGCGAATTGAAAAATCTCGCGTTGTCTATCTCATCGATGAAGCACAGGAATCATATGATGAAGAGGAACTTTGGACTAATATCCTCAAAAATAAAAACACTAGAGCGCAGCATATCTTCGTGCTCGTTTGTCTTTATGGGGCCGCCGATAGTGCACGAATGCGGGAGCCATCCACTCAGTCCTTGGCACTTAGTGTGGATAGCCTTCAAAGAGTGACTTTACGTCCATCCTCTACTGGACAGCTCCATATGCTCTTCAAACTAGAGGAAACAACCCTCTTGATCCGCAGATGGGCTGTCTCGAATACTTTCCGGTATGCTACTGGTGTCCCGGAATATCTCCATCGTGCCACGGATGGTCATCCTGGGATGCTTGGACTAATCACGCGCTATTTCGAACTTGTGTTCAATCAGGTTAGTTTTAGATTAAAGAAGGTTAATGAAACTTGATTATACTGACTACATGATAGCTCCCTGAGAGTATCCGTATAACTCGGATATGGACAACAGACTTGTGTCATGAAATCCTCGTCAACGACGCTTCACTACTCACATGGTTGTGTGATTACGGTAGAGGAGTCTGGGCACCTAGTTCTGAGAATTATGTTAGAGGTTGTCTTCGCTGGCATGGTTACAGTCACCTGAAGTTCTCAGACATACTGGAAACGCTCCGTCGAGTTGCTCGATATCCTCGTGGCGTCACGCACTTACAAGAAGACTTTGATGCTTTCGCGTTCTGCCACAGAATAGGATATTTGCATACTGAGCAGACCTTATCGGGTGGAGATGAAAGAAGATATCTTTTTGCGTCGCCTATTCATCAAAGAATTGCATATCGCCGCCTATTTCCAGGCCCAGAACCGGGAACCATCTTGGAATCAACCAGCTTGCAGCAGCACTGTATAAATGCCATTGCAAGACTCAGCCCTTCGACACTTGAAAACCGACCGTGCGAATCAAGAGGCAATATTTGCGTTCCTGAAGCAGCGTTTCAAGACGAAATCTATTGTTGTCTTAACGAGGAACTTCATAATACTCCAATCTTGTCAGAGTATTCTCAGACTGGTCGCCGTGACGACGGCAGAATTGATTTCTTCATCTTTGGTCAAAGGTGGGGGGTGGAAGTGCTTCGATCCAGAAGTACCGCTGACCTGAAGGAGCACACGGCTCGATTCAGAGTTGGAGGCAAGTATTGGGAATGGAATATTCTAAGAGATTACGTCGTTCTGAACTTCTTGTTCTCCAAGGGCGCGCTGGAAAAGATCGACAGTGAAGGTAAGCCCGCTGCAGATTCCCTCACGAAATCACCTAGCCTAACATCAATATTCCCAGATTTAGACAGCGAAATTCAATCACATCTCTTACATGTTGTTGTGGACACGAAAGAGTATTCTGCAGATATCTTCTCTTACGACAAAAAGCTAGTGGCGAGTTGGACGATAGGCGAAGGTAGAAGCAGATTCTACCCGAACCGCTTTGACAGACCTTCTACTTCGGCCACTGGTGGTTTCGAGTCGGTAGAGTCTCAGCCAACACAAAGAGAACAAGAGATAATGCGACAGGTAGAGCAAATGGAACAGCGGGTGGAAGAAATGAAACAGCGGGAGGAAGAAATGAAACAGCGGGGGGAGGAAATGGAGCTTGAGCTGCAAAAATTTCGTAATAGAGACCGAAGGAATGCTCGAGAGGAAGGGGCAGAGCAACGTCAGGATATATCGGGTTCGGGAGAGAGCAGGAAAAGAAAAAGGTAGACCGGGAGAGCGACTAGATAGACACTTACGGAGCATGAGCCCACATGCGGGTCTCTCTTCCATATCTCAATTAACTATTCTTTGTCAAAGAAGCCTCATATGTGATTGCTGTGTTATCTGGCTATCCTCCGAATGAATTTTAAGTCACCGTACTAGGAGATCTTCTTAGATGGCGCGTTAGCCTGTACATTGCTCAACACATATCATTGAGTTATTTTCCTACCAAATCTCTCCAAGTCATGATTCTAATATGCACTACCGTCACTGCCGGGTCTTCCTCTTGTACTCTGTTCTATCTGTAGTATGAGAACCTACTTGTCCCTCCTATAGTAAATTAAGGATGCGGTTGATAGTCATTTGACTGATGATGCTGAGGGAAATGCACTTATGGCGCAGGCACCAATGACCCAATTCAGATATCACTAGTGTTAGAGCGGAACACCAATTGACTTGGTAATGATAGTGAGCCATCATATAATTATCGACTGCTCTTCGTCCACCTTCTACATCCTCTTCCACCACACTATCAGTTATGTTCTTTCAGTTCATCACTTCTCATGATTACCCTCCGCTAATAATCATAGGGCTGACGTCACCACCTATCTAGCTGCTATGTGTGAGCTAATCGTCGCTCAAATTGTCTAAAAGCCTTTGTTGCTTGAAGTCAGGTACCGCACATGGATGAGGTTGAGCCTCAAGTTTCTAATGACTCTAACCCGAGATTGATCGAGTCATAGACAGAGTGCATCGATCCAGAGATACCGACTGTCATCAAGCTGCCAAAAATATTTTAATGCATCACTAATATTCCTTGTAATTTTCATGTCTGTCCCATCCACGGTCATGTTATCCGGTTCGGCCCGCTCCCCCCAGTCGTACGCAACGGCTTCGTACGACACTTTTTCATCGACTTAAATAACCGAAAGTCTTCCTACCATCGAATCTTTGGACTTCCCGGGACACAATTCCTAGAGTCTAGCTCCTCCACAATTCGTAAGCCCGCTGAATGGCCCGGTAAGGTCACACTTAGCTTAAGGTGGTGAGGTCTCATGACCTCATTGTACCTTGTACCCGCTACCCTTGTATTTCTAGGGGAATTTTTTCCCTTACAGGGATACAGGGTTCGCCAACCAATTACCCCGATGAGAAGGACTACGTACCTTGGTTGTTTGTGATCCGATGTTTATCCGCCCCGCACGCGTCCTATTGTGAAGAACAGAAATGGGGACGGGTGAAAGGTATGCCGAACGATCGTTTCCTAACGGTGGCATCGTGCAGGAAAGATGCTAGCAACACTGTGGTTCCCGGCTGAGCTTCTTGCTTCTGCTCCACTATGTGTTCCCCGCATCGAGGACGGAGTCAATTAGGCCCGATACCAGAGGGGGAAGCATATAAGGTGATGATGGGTACATTTTGATCCAGCATCGTTCCCGTCAACACCAGAAAGATGAGGTTCCTTTGGGCGACGCTATTGGCTACCAGGCTGTGTGCTGGTCAGGATAATGACAAACCATCCGAAGTCCCATTCTACGGTCACAGTCCGCCCGTGTATCCAAGTCGTAAGTCAAAGTCTTCTATGCCATTGACCGCTTGCTAATTCGTTATAAGCACTCGGTAATGGCACGACTAGTCCTTCCTGGAGTTCCGCGTATGCACGAGCGCGGGCCATTGTCGCCCAGCTGACATTGGATGAAAAGTCAAATCTTACTCGTGGTTTCCCTGGTCAATGCGTTGGAAACACAGGAACAATCAAACGCCTCAATGTGCCCGCTCTGTGTTTTGCGGATGCCCCAGATGGGGTCAGAGGCCAGGAATTTGTGTCAGCTTTTCCTGCGGGCATCCATCTCGCTGCAACCTGGGATCGCAGCCTTATGCATCAATACGGCTACGCTCTCGGGGAGGAATATCGGGGAAAGGGAATTAACGTTGCTTTGGGTCCCGTTGCCGGGCCTCTTGGACGCATGACGAGAGGAGGTAGGAACTGGGAAGGTCTGAGTGCAGATCCGTATCTCGCGGGTGTTGGTATGGGTGCTGTCACCCGCGGAATTCAAGAGACAGGAGTTATCGCAACCCCTAAGCACTGGCTACTCAACGAGCAGGAATTCAGGAGACGGCCAGATTCTATGGGAGAGGCTGTTTCCAGCAATGTAGATGACCGCACTCTACATGAGCTATATGCTTTTCCGTTCATGGACTCACTTCGCGAAGGGGCTGCAAGTGTCATGTGCTCATACCAACGAGCAAACAACTCCTATGGATGCCAGAACTCGAAGCTTCTTAATGGCATCTTGAAGACTGAGCTTGGCTTCGAAGGGTTTGTGGTCAGTGACTGGTCAGCACAGCATTCTGGTGTAGGCTCGGCGAACGCAGGATTGGACGTTGTCATGCCTGACGGCGGGKTTTGGGGCAAGAATTTAACCGACGCAGTCACAAATGGTAGCGTTACTACCGATCGGCTTGACGATATGGCTACTCGAGTCTTGGCTAGTTGGTACTACCTTCGACAGGATCAAGACTGGCCTAGCCTGGGGGTTTATTCGAACACGCAGAAACACATGCCTATTGAAGTCCAGGGTGACCATACGACCCTCATCCGGGAAATTGGCTCTGCTGGCACAGTCCTTGTCAAGAATGTCAACAACACTCTGCCACTGAAGAATCCCAAGTACCTCACTGTGTACGGCTACGACGCAACAGTCAAAGCAGCACCTTGGCAAAACCCAACACGTTTTGGCGGCGGCTACGAAGTGAATTTCGGCTGGAACACGCTGAATGGTACTTTGGTCACCGGCGGTGGTTCGGGCAGTAGCACTGGTTCATATGTAATCAGTCCTTTCCACGCAATCTCGGAGCGTATCAGGAGAGACCGAGGGACTTTGAAATGGGATTTCGAATCTGAGAACCCATATCCTCCTTATGTGAACTCAGAGGCTTGTCTTGTCTTTGTAAACGCTTATGCATCAGAAAGCTTTGATCGCGTAAGTCTTACAGACCAATTCAGCGATAATTTGATCAGAAACGTTGCGGCAAATTGTTCAAACACTATCGCCGTCATCCATTCTACAGGTTAGCAGACCACGAGAATATACCAATTGTGACAAAAACTAATATTCAACTCTAGGTATCCGAACGGTCGATGCATGGATCGACAACCCGAACATTACCGCCGTTCTCTTCGCCGGCCTTCCAGGCCAGGAAAGCGGCTACTCGCTGGTCGACATTCTCTACGGCGACGTTGCCCCGTCTGGCAAACTCCCCTACACCATCGCGAAGAACGAGTCGGATTATATGGTTCTCAACTCCTCGGTTTCCTTCGACTTCTTCCCGCAAGACAATTTCACAGAAGGGCTGTACATCGATTATCGTGCCTTTGACAAAGACAATATTGAACCGAGGTTTGAGTTCGGCTTCGGCTTGACTTATACAACTTTCTCTTTCTCCGATTTGCAGATAGGAGATATCCCCAATGACATCTCGGAATACCCCAATCCTGATGTCCCCATCATCCAAGGAGGTCATCCTGAGCTATGGGAAACCATCCTCTCTCTAGACTGCACTATCGCAAACACAGGCGACGTCGCTGCATCAGAGATCGCTCAGCTCTACCTTGGTATCCCGAACTCGCCAATTAGGCAGCTGCGCGGATTTGAGAGGGTGCCGTTAGAGCCTGGGCAGTCACACACGGCGACGTTTCCCCTGACGAGGCGCGACCTTAGCATTTGGGATACAGAGGCTCAGCAGTGGAGATTGCAGACTGGCTCATATCAAGTCTGGGTCGGGGCAAGTAGCCGGGATTTGAGGCTTAATGGGACATTTGAAATTTGAGAAAAAGCGAGGAAACTTAGGCAGTATGGCCCGATGAGAGAATTTAAAGTAAAGCTAATATTCATAATATACTCAATCAACCCATCTATGGTATACTCTATAAACTATTCATTATTGAGTCTTGTTCTTTTGGGTTTCATACAGTAGTAAAGTCTACTAACACTTCAACGCTCTTGAAATTAATCAGTACAGCGAGCAGCTCCACCATTACATGCAATCACTTAAGGGTGAAAATACGAGGTGTACGATAAGTGATGGTCTTCCCCTAATACTCTAAACAGCGAGCTCCACAAATGAGCACATGCTTAAAGAAAAGCATCCGAACACGGGGATTTTGATCTTGCTTAGTTTTCCATTAGTTCACACGTCAATGTAGGATTCTATTGAAAAGCGATCCGAGAATAGACGTTGTAACGCGCGGCCACAATTTGAGAGGGTTGCTACTAGAAACCTGACGTAGAAGCTTGCGTTTTGTATGTACTCAAAACCGACTATTGTGTAGTCATTACTATGAGCTCTGGGCAGTAACCCTCACAAACAGTCCTGCAGCTGTTGGGAACGATGTTTCTATGCAACCTATCTCGGTTTCTAAATTCTGATGAAAAGAAGGAATCGATTCGTAGTTGTGAAGCATGTGAGATTTTGGGTTCAGCCTGCTTTGCATGTCCTGACTTAGTACGCCCCTTTGATCGACCGACGCCACAAAATATCGATTACTGTGAGAACATCATAAGTTTGACATATGCTAGCGATCTTTTGAATACGATCATGCTAAATGAAGAGAAGTATGGTTTCAAACGTTTAGGTGCAAGAAGATTTGCGATAGGTAGCTTCACGTGCGTCAAGGCACGGCGTAGTGATATAGGCTTCGAAGAGTAGGCCGAGAAGTCTCATGAAAAGTAAGTGTGATTAAATTCGCGGCCATAACTTGACATTGGCGCCAATAGTAAAAAGCGATCTAAATTTCCTTCCCATCACTCAATCCCCGCCTCATCTACCATGTACGATATAATTCTGTATTCGTCAACTTCATCTGCCAGTAGGAAACCATATTCGGCGCATTTCCCTTAAAATTAGATTTGCACCGATTAGTAGCCGATACGACACAAGCAATTGTAGACCGGGATAATCTCTCCATGTGTAGTTGGTGGCTGGATACTTGCGCCCTCGTCGCACACAAACATTCAGCTCCTACACCAAACCCATACCTACGAGCCCTTACCTCCAAAAATCCTATACCCATTACTATCGCCACCATCAAGACTCCGACCCATCCGTGTCACAGCGCCTCATCAACGGCCCGCTCCCGCCTCGCTAACACCGACGCTCCTTACCATCTAATAATAGCCCATCACCACCACACCCAGAATATCTGAAACGCAAAACTTCGACCCCAAAACACTTAGCCCCCACCCCCATACATATCTACCCCCCTTTTCTTACCTGGACCTTTATTTGACGTACATGATCCTCCAAAAAGCCCCCATAGATCTTCATTCCACAACATCATCATTGAACATCGATCATCATCATTAGGAATTGACAGCGATCGGAACCTCTGATCACTTCCACACCCGCTTTTTTCAGCTGCAGCTGCGGGATAAATTTCCAATCTAGTCTGATTCCAAACGAGCTGAAAGAATCAGAAGCAGACCCAGTTTTCAAAACCCTTACTCCGAAACTGAGGTCCGATGTAAGGAGCATACATATGTCGGAACACACTACGTTAGGTAAAGTCAGGTAAGGGGAATGCAAGCGTGTGCCAATTTCCATAGGGCTGGCTCATTCAGAATGGGGAGCATGGGGGGGTTGACGTGCGAGCTGATTCCCGAACGTCCCCCATTCCTGATTCCCGGGCAAGCCGCCGCTTCAATCCTGAAGCTAGGACCTCGTGTTCTCGTTCTTTTCTGGAAAGCCTTTCTATGTATCCTTGAAAGGCGTGGCATGTGCTTGGGTAGAGATGATGGCAGTGGTGAATGGGGTTGATTTCGTTTGGCCCTTGCTTGCTACGCTACGCTTTTGTTACTGGAAGTGTGTGTGTGTGGGTTTTTGCCTTGTGTGGAATTACTCTTTATGGTGAACTGGGTTTTGAGGGAAAGGGAAAGGGAAAGGGAAAGGGAAAGGGGGTTCAGTGTAGCACGTGTAGGTATGAATGCCGAGGAGGAATCCTAGAAGGACGACGACGAACAATCCATTGGTCGAAGTCGGGATGAACAGGTGGCACATGCCCCCTCCCCTCCCATTCCCTCACCATACACTCCCGTCACAATCGAGCTTAATCTCCAGTCCTTGGAATTCTCTTAATGCAGTGCTCACGAATTCACCAACCAACGATACGATTCGAGGAAATTAGCAAATGTCCATGGCAAAGAAAAATTGATCAGAGCTAGGATTAAACAACCCTACGAACAAGATACTCAAAGCGTCGAGGGACCAATTAATAAATTTCCCCATTTAGGTAGTCTAGACTAGCGTATCCCTCTACACACACATGCTTAACCCTCCAGCACATACTTCGTACGTCCCATATCCCATCCCTAAAAAGTAAGGACACACGAACGCGGTATCCATCCTACACTGCGCTGCGCTGCACTGCACCCCTCCGCTTCCCTCCCGCCATGCATAGATACACCACATCTTTGCCCCAATCGCATGCGCGTAACACCCAAGCCCCTTCCGAAGGTGGTATGCATGCACTTCGGGGACCAAGGCGGGGATCGAAAGGTGAGTAGCTAGGCGTGGTAGGTCCTCCATTCCATTCCATTCCAGCCCAGCCTAGTCAGAAAGAGTGAATCGGCCACTTCTCAAAAAAGAACAGAATCATTGGGAAACGTTGCGCATCATTGCTTTGACCTCAGTTGGTTGCCACTGCGGAGCGAGATGACAGTCGAGGCGAGACTGTAGATTAACTCGCTCGCTCGCTCGCTCCATGGGATCGGGGTGCGCCGGGAACGCGCAGTGTTCCCACACACCAGGGGCGCAGTCGCAGTCGGAAGCAGGTAGATGTTATCTTTGGATCCCATAGAAGCGCTCCCGTTCCCAAGCCCAAGGTTTGGCTTCGGTGTGGGTATATTGAGATACATGTCACGGCTGCCGTAGGAAGCGGTAGTTGTGGTAGCACGGCGCCTGAGGTCATCGCTAGGACGCTGGCCCACATGGTCGGCGTCAATTCAAGACATTTGAATGACACAGATATGGGCTATGCTGCTGCTATTCTGTGCGAGACAAACCGAGAAAAAGGAGAAACAAGGCAAAGTTGGAGGTTGGGGTACACGATAATAGACGTCTTGTCTCGTGGACGCCATCCCACGAATCAAGGCTGGAGAAGCAGGGGAGTTTCGATGCACCATACCACACCACGATGCATCCCTCGCCCGCTTCCTCCGCGCACTTGATCAAAGTCTAGTGCCACCTCTCCTATCCCATTCCCTTCTGTACGTTAACCCTTCCGTATTGAGGGAACGTGCCATGCTTGCTGGGCTGCAATGGAGATTTCTTGTAACAAACCTCCATCGTCCATCGGACATGCGAAACTCGGATTTGGGGGACAAGCCCTTATCACGCAAGCCATCGCTATTGCAATGGTCCAAGAGATACGACACCCGCTTCCCCTTGCTTTCTCTTGCATGCCGTGCATGCTCTCGGTGTTGTACCACCCAAGGGCACAAGGCCATTCTGCTGCAGCCGTGTTACCCTCCATCCCTTTGCTGGGCCGTTGCGACAGGATATATTAAATATGCCGCTACCGTCTTGCTGCGGCCAAGACACTCCCTTTTGGTGCCGCCATGCCATTGTTTTTTAATATCAACGCATTTCATACCTAGCCAAACTATTACTCTACTGAGCAACTTGTAAACGAGGCTATGTGAGTATCTGTTCAAAAGGTCGGAATATTCAATCGACTTATTATTTAGCGTAGGCCGACCTTGGGCTCCCAGGCACATTCAAATTGAGCGCTCAAATGTCCTAGACGGGTTGAGTTGCAATCCTCTTTCACAGTATAGATTACCTGAGCCGGGTCTCGGTCGTCTTCTGCTATTATGGATCGAAGTGGAATGTCCCCACAGTGGTTGGCTGAGGACGATTCACCGAAGCTCTTACGAACATGTATCGCATTCCTTGTCGTCGAAACAGTCTTTATCTGCGCCATGTGGGCGTCGCGATTTCTGACCAAGGACCGAAAGTCCGACCTATCGATGACGCTACTCATGACTGGCGGATACTTCACCATTGTCGGGAAGATTGTCCTCGCTTTCTGTATGTTCAAATGCTGTTAAAGTATTCCACTTCAGTGGACTCAAAGGAATGGTAAAGCTAACTTTCACAGTGATGATCGAGCTTGGAGGCGCCGGGCGACATCTCCTTGCTTTGCCAATGAGCAAAACCAGTAACCTGCTTAAGATGAACACTGTACTCCAGATCATCTGCCCACTTACTACCTCCTTGACAAAGCTGGGCGTCCTCTGTCTCTTTCACGACATTTTGGGACGGACTTCGAGAAAATACAGACTGGTTATAAAGGCCACGTTCGGTCTCGTGCTTGCAATTCTCATCATCCAAACCATCATTCCCTTCGCAAACTGCAAGCCGTTCTCAAAGACATGGCAGCCAGCGGGTAAAGGAACGTGCGCTTTTCCCGGATTGAGCCTGTGGAGGTATCTCAGCATCCCTAATGTGGTTTCAACAATAATTATGATCGCAATACCACTCCCATCACTATACCACCTGAGGGTAACAGTGCCAACCAAAATAGGTCTAGGTTTTGTCTTAGCCATCGCGATTGGAGGTGTCGTCGCAGCAACCATGCGCTTTCACGCTTTCATCAAGGTGGTAGACTTCCACGACATTTCCTTCGAGATGATCGACCCGCTGTGCTGGACTATTGCCGAGTCAGGCATCTATCTCATCGCCGGCGTGCTTCCTTTGATGAAGCCACTCTTAAAGAAGTTGTGCGGAGACATCGACGTGGATCGAATGTGGACACAGAAATTTGGCAGGAACTCAGACACCTGGGCCACCAAAAGAGCGAGCAAAATGTTTGTGGCGAAGCCCCTGCCACCGATACCTGTGCACATAGCTGCCGAGGAAAGGGTGCAGAAGGACTTTGACGCCGAGACGGAAACAAAACCATCTCATGATGAAAAGAGAGTTGGTGAACGAGGAACGATTCTGATCGTAAGAAGGCCATCGATGGAAGGGTCCAATAGTATGAACAGTGTATAATGACATGTACGGGTAACGGGATAGCTAGTTTAATGATCTGCATGCATGGACTTACGAACACGGAGCTTTTAAAAACATCCGCAATCTCACTAACCACGAAGTTTACTGATCAAAGTACCGGTGACTAAGAGGCTAGCTAGAATGCCGCTTTGAATAGGTGCAAACATTGCCGAACGGATAATGACCAGTGTGCCCACCACAGCGAAAAGGATTGGTAACACAAGGGTTGGCCGATAAGGTCGATGAAGGTCAGGCTCTCTGCGGCGAAGTACAATCAGGCCTACAACAGTGCTTACATAGAAGACCCATTCGGCCATGCCGACAAAGGTCAACAGAGCACGGAAACTGCCGGTAAGAATGTAGATGATGGTGACGATAAGTGCCAGACTATTTGCATAGCTGCAATGGAGTTAGCGAGATTGATATGAAAATGTGCAGAGCATAATACATTGGAGCATCATAGAATGTGTTTGAGGTGGTATCAACTTCCGTAGCAGATACAATACGGGCGATGGGCTCATCTTCTGGCTCATCGTCGGATTCTGCTGGATTCGAAAGGGTGGAAGGACCCAAGGAGTTGCTGCCCCATCTAGGCAATCCCCGTTTACTTAATAGCCCGGGCAGATAATGGCGTTGCGAAGCGGCTACTGTGAGCCTTCCAACTGCAAAAACGTTGCCTGAGATCGGAATGTCAGCTCGGGTTCAGACATGGAACGATGTATTTTTTTAATCCCATGATATCCTCATCTGAAAACTAGCATGAAAATATGAGACATAATGGTATACTCACTAGTGATTGAGCCTGCGCAGGAAGCTGCTACAAGAATAGTAATAATGATACCTGCCGGACGGCCAAAAAGATTCTTTGCCGCAGCGACAGCAACAGCGTCAGTTGAGCCCATCCTGTCCCAGGGTAATAGGATATAGTAGGCGATGTTAACAAGCTCGAACGAGCTAAGAACGACGGCCATAGCGAGCTTGATTGCCAGAGGGAGCGCTTTTCCAGGGTTGGATATCTCACTTGCGACTATGTTTGCCTGGATATTTGTTAGCTATTCATACGGGCAGCGTGGATTGCATTTTGCAGATGGCATTGCCCTACTCACGTTATCCCACCCATCATAAGCCCACAGTCCTCCGTATATAGCCGCGCAATAATATCCGTAACGCTCCCATTCACTAATCGTCGTCCAGTCGACATTTCTACCCTCTGATACACTGGGTCGTGTCTGGAACCAGTCTTTGGAATACCAATCCTTGCCCCCTGAGAGTGGAGAATTGAAATTAATTGAATGGGCCACCACGGCAATAAATCCTCCTATTACAATAAGAGTGACGGTGAATATTTTGATGACTGTGAATGATTCACTTAGCCTCATTGTAGTCTTCGTGTTGATGGAATTGACGAGAACTACAAATGTGAAGGCAGCGATAGCAATGGCTTTGAGTACCCAACCTGACAAAGGTGCGGCTGGGGTGATGGATCCAACAGCTTCGGCAATCACGATGCTCTGGATGGCCATAGAAGAGGGTTTGACTGCCATGATATAGATCCACGCCATCAAAAAGGCCATAGTGTCACCGTATACATGGCGGAGGTATTCCTGCATGCCACCATTGAAGGGGAGAGCTGCGCCAAGTTCTGCAAATGAAGCTGCGCCAGCCCAAGAGAGCAAACCTCCGAGGATCCAGACAAACAAAGCCGCCCCGGGTGATGGGACATTACTGTCGACCTGTGCTGGTGACGCAAAGATGCCCGATCCAATCTGAATACTAACTAGGACAGCGAAAGCATGCCGGGTAGAGAGCTGCTGGGGAAGGCGATGAGATTCGCGTGAGATGACTGAGGCTCGCCTTCCTAAGAGCGGCTCCCCTTCCCCATTACCTGGCTTCCTGGTTGGTGGAGGTTCATCTGGGTCCCCTTGGGAATTGTCCATCTTGTTGGAGTGTGAAGTTTCTAGCTCTGTGCACGTTCAGATGTCCGAAGATGGAGCGGATCCTTGGCTTTGTCATTGACTAGGCCTCTCGTAGCTCTCTCCAGGCAACTAGGGTGGGGTTAACATGGCTTGAAGTACCCCTCAGCCACAACAGATGTGAGGTTTAGGGATAGCACACTGGTTTGAGTCCAAGAAGCCCTCGGGGCATATGATGGGAATTGGGCCTGGGAATTTCATTAGAGACAGGAAAAGTGATGGTGACCTGAAGACTCCAGGGGCGTTGGTGTGGCGGTGCGGGGGCTAGTGCACCGTGCTCCTGGGTGCCAAGGCCCGCGAGCCAATTCAGCGAGGAAGTCACGGCCAGCCCACCATGAACCAGTAACTGAACCACGCACCCCGAAACGCGACCCTCACGATCTCTTCCACAACTCTAAATTTTCGGGGCTTACGAATAACGTATTACCACTCTTCGCACCAGAAACCTCTCTCTCCCCTCTGCCGCCCCGAGTCTGACTATCCCGGCTTTTGACACTCCCAACACCAGGTACGTCAACTAACACCACAACCCGCGTCCAGCCCTCCCCTCCCCGCAAAACACTCGGCTAACATCGATAAAGTCACCTTTACACTCCCTCAAGCCTTCCCGTATTGCTAACTGCGCTCTCCTCCCTGACCGACACCGAGGCCTGCACCTGGCCTCGAAGACCTTCGTGACCCACCAAAGCCAGTCAACATGGAGGCAAACCAAAATGACGAGCTGTATCCAATCGCCGTCTTAATTGACGAGTTGAAGCATGATGATGTCCTGCTACGATTGAATGCCATCCATCGCTTGAACACCATAGCGCTCGCCTTAGGCACGGAGAGGACGCGGGAGGAGCTGATACCCTTCCTCGATGGTAAGGCATTAGCAAAACAAAGCCCTTCACAAAATCAAGCTAATCTGGCGCATAGAGTCCGTCGAGGATGAGGATGAGGTTCTCACCGCATTGAGTGACGAATTGGGTAACTTTGTGGAGTATGTCGGAGGTCCCGAATACGCCCATGTACTACTTTCGCCCCTCGAGAATCTCGCTGCGATAGAGGAGCCTCTCGTGCGTGAAAAGGTATGCGCCTCATGCTGGAAAATTCAAAAGGTCTGCGCTAATGAACTACTAGGCTGTGGAATCTTTGAACAAAATTTGCGAGCAACTCTCACAGTCGCAGATTGAGGATTCGTTCATCCCCCTCGTTCTCCGTTTGTCAAAGGCAGATTGGTTTACATCAAAGATTTCGGCGACCGGACTTTACAATGTGCCCTACACCCGAGCTACCCCCCCATCTCAGGAGCTTTTGAGACAGCACTACCGCCAGCTTGTGCACGATGATACCCCTATGGTTCGGAGGCAGGCAGCGAACAATTTGGCAAAGTTCATCAAGACTATGCCTCCCACAATCGTCATTGAAGAGGTCATACCACTATTCCAGCACCTTGCTGCAGATGATCAAGATAGTGTCAGGCTTCTCACGGTAGATATCCTCATCGCGATCGCAGAGGCCGTTCCAAAAGCGCAACAGTCAAGTCATGGAGTTTTGCTGACCGCTCTGCGAAGCTTGTTTGAGGACAAGAGCTGGAGGGTGCGATACATGGTCGCTGATCGGTTCGAGAAGGTCGGTCAAAATTCTTGCTCCTCGCAGAACGAAAGTCTAACCCGAACCAGATTGCAAAAGCTGTTGATGAGGAGGTTGTTAATCGAGACCTTGTCCCAGCATTCGTCAAGCTACTCAAAGATACCGAGGCCGAAGTTCGAAGCGCAATTGCAGGGCAGATTCCAGGTAAATTCACCCCGAAAGTTCTTCGCGGCGAATCGCTACTGACGTAACATGCAGGTTTCTGCGCCTTACTCGAGCGCGAGACTCTACTACACGAGGTAATGCCGAGCATAGAAGAACTCGTATCGGATCAATCCCAGCATGTTCGGGCTGCACTTGGCACACAAATTAGCGGGCTGGCCCCGATACTCGGGAAGGACGAGTATGTATTTCCCCGCGTGTCCACGTGCATATACTGACAGCGTCTAGGACCATTTCACATCTCCTTCCAATGTTCCTTCAGATGCTCAAAGATGAATTCCCCGACGTACGACTCAATATCATCTCCAAGCTCGAACTTGTCAATAATGGTATGTTTAATTTGTTTGATATCGCAAAATCATAACTAATTCCATCTAGTAATTGGGATTGAACTTCTTTCACAGTCTCTCCTACCCGCCATCGTTCAACTCGCCGAAGATAAGCAGTGGCGTGTACGTTTGGCTATCATCGAATACGTACCCCTTCTCGCATCACAGCTTGGCGTCAAGTTCTTTGACGAGAAGCTAAGCAGTTTGTGCATGAGCTGGCTGGGCGATACTGTGTTCTCTATTCGCGAGGCATCAACACAGAACCTGAAGAAGCTCACGGAAGTCTTTGGTGTTGAATGGGCAAACGACGCAATCGTGCCCAAGGTCATGGCCATGGGCCAGCACCCCAACTACCTTTACCGAATGACCACGTGCTTTGCTGTCTCTGTAAGTTCCCCTTCTTCACGCCACAGTCATCCTATATTAATAAGTCTTTCAGACTCTTGCGCCGGCTCTCAGCCTCGATGTCATCGAGACATCTATCCTTCCCATGATGGATAAGCTCGTCAATGATGAAATTCCAAACATCCGCTTCAACGTGGCCAAGTCATATGCCGTTCTCATTGACACACTCAAGCAGCTCCCCGAACAAGGCACGGTGTTAGCTCTCCAAAAAGCCGGTACACCAGGACAGGGTTGTCAGAAGGGCCAAGATCTCATCACCAAGAGCATCCTACCCAACCTGGAGAAGCTACAGCAGGACGACGATGTGGATGTTCGATATTTCGCGACGACGGCGGCGCAAGGGTTTACCGATGCCATGCAAACCTAGATCAGGAAATCTACGTGCGGAAAATGTTGGAGACATGGATGCATGGAATGAGGTCATGAAAGCATTCAGATACAGTTACGTTAATGACCTGGCTTTGATAGATGGAGCCTAGGTTGGGAGGCTTGAGCATTGCAGCGCTGGCTGAGCATGCCATTCTGTCATGAAGGGAGCGTTGGGTCAATCCCGACCTGAGGAAACAAGAGTCCTTCTACGTGTGTTCCCCTTTTGTCTTTTGCGCATGCTATTTTGCTTGGTGTGACGTTGAGTAGGGCGGGCGGGTAGCGGTAGATGGCAAGAGGCGGGCGAAAGCGTGTGATGAAAATCCACAGGACTATACCATTGTTTAGATTTCGTGGTCAAGTAGGATTGAGAATGCATCACTTCCGGCGTTTACAATATGTCACTGTGCGACGATGTGCCATGATGCCAGAGGGTACTATGACGTAGCAGGATGGTTCTATTGCTGGTAGACCCCCCATGTCTTCATGCCCTCGCTATCTATGCATAGCATGTACATGTATGCTTGGAATGCCCAACATATCAACACGGTCCATCACAGCTTAGAGCCACCAGGCGAAGATAGTCATACGGCTCCAGCGTCCTTGAGCAGGGTCGGCAAGTCACCCTTCTTACCCTGCAACTCGGAGTTTCCACCAATGTGCTTCTGCGCGATGAAGATGTTGGGGACGGTGGTTTGGCCAGTTATCTCGCCGAGAGCGGATTGCATGGCGGAGCCGTCATCTATGTATTACATTGTCAGTCCAAGGGATTCACTGCTATAGATCTAAGGCGCAACACTTACCGACTTGATCCAACTCGATGCTGAAGAACTTTGCGCCGCTCTCGCTCAGCAACTGCTTCGCAGCGCGGCAGTATGGGCAGTATGACTTGGAGAAGACGGCGACGGGGTTCTCGTCGATGATGCCTTGGACCTTGGTCTTGGAGGCGGACATTGTTGCTGGGCTGGGGGCGCGCGTGAAGAAGGCTCGCAGGAAGGAAATGGTTGCGGTTGTTTGGCCGGGGCCTTGGGGTTGTCTGGATCGCGGGGTAGATTGTAAGTTGAAGATGTCCAAGGCTAGAGAGGGCACTGAGATGGGCGGTTTATATACGTACCTGGTAGTCTTTTGGATTTGAAGGGTTGGTGGAAAGGCCGAGCAAGAGACGATCAGGCTGAAAGGTGAGAGATGGACTATTTGGAATGGCAATTGATTAGTAAAGGATAGATGCGCGCCCCGCTGCAGCTTGTAGAGATGGCAGAGAGTGAATGATGCAATCGCAGATTCCTCATCTTTAGACAGGTTTAGCAGGACGGGGTTAGCTCGGTGATTAGGAATGCCGAGGGGCTGACCAAAAAGGGGGTAGTCACGTATCGTATGACGAATGCAAGACCAGGTGTTTTGTGAGACTCGCCCATCTCAGGGTCCACGCCGCCATACAACTCGTACTCCGGACTGCCAGGCAACCAGAATTATCCTGTACGATTGCAGAAAGAGGACTTTCGACCATCACTCAACAATTCCCACTTCAAGAACATGGAGCAAAGGTAAAGGGGGAGAACGCGCGTTTCGATTCCGACCTTCAGGTCTTCCGCACCCTTCCACCCTGGCTTCAATCCACAGTCACCTGTCTTTAGAAACTTCGCCTCCAGGACTTCGAATAAACTACCTACTCCGTACCTCACACTGCGCCCACAAACCCAGCTAGGTTGGCAAAGCGCAATACATGATTATCTATCGGCGCGCCCAGCCATCATGACATCCTCTCCCGCGGGCTCGACCGCATTCTTCACCCTCGCCCTCCTAACCATCTGCGCCCTCGTCATCGTCGTTCTTCGATATTACCTCCCGCTACGCTCTTCACCGTCCTATGTTACCGTCCCTGTTTTCCTATCACTCGCGCTTCCTGCGAGCATCGTCCTACTCGTCCCCATAGACCTCGCAAGTAGCGCTGGAACAGATACGGACGGGAGCCGCGGGATATGGCTATCGGACATAGTCGTCTACAAGTCATGGCGCATCATGTACTGGCTTACATTTGCTTTGACTTGGGTCATCTTGCCGTACCTGGGAGAGTACTGTGATTCCGGATACCGAGAACCAAAAGCTCGGTTCCTATATGCAATCAGGAGTAATGGCCAATACCAGCTGATCATGTTGGGATCGGGTGTAATTGGTGCAATATACTTTTTCTTACAGAATGGATTCCATTTTGAGAGCTTCAAGGGTCTCGTTATGGCGTTGGCGTATGCTTGGGGGTTGGTCTTTGCGATTTATCTCATGGGCCACGGACTCGTCGCTTTCCCTAGGACTTTATACAGATATGCGAGTATCAGTGGAAGATTAAAGAGATTGCAGAGTCAGGCTCCCAAGGTGCATGATAAATTAACAGAAGCGCTGGACAAGTTGGATCAGTACGAATACCAAGTCGTGCAACTAAAGCAGAGGAAGAACGGAACGGCAAGGGATTTCCAAGAATGGATCGAAGAGCTAGCAGAGATGAGCAATTTGCCAGAGAATAGAGCAGGTGTTGTAGGCAGGACGACGACGGCGACGGTCCCACCCGTCATAACGGAGAGATATCTAGCAGATCTGACGAGGAAGTTGAAGAGAGCACGACACGCAAAGACGAGATTTACATATGAATGGGACAATCTAGTCGGCAAGGCTCTCAAGACCCAGGCTATCCTCGACTCGAAGGGCTCGCAACGTCTCGAATTCAAGCAATCCCCTTTCAATACGCCTTCGACGGCGTGGTATTCCAGATTTACGCTTCTTACACCGTATTCGCGCTACCACGTTCATGTCCATATTATACCCGCGCTATATTACCTGGCATCATTCGTCGCTGCCATCGCATCAATGTCTATCGTTTGGTCTGAATGCGTCAAATCTCTTGATCCCAAATTGTCACTAATCGGCCTTACGGTCATCCACCACCCGCCTTCGTCACGCGGTCAAATAGGATTTGGAGGACAACTCATTGCTGCAGCATGGCTCGCATACATGTGCTTATGCGCGTTCTTCTCGCTCACCGAGGTCAAAATCTGGGGTAACCGCGCCCTTGTAAAGCGTGGCACATACCTCGAATCAGCAACATGGTATGCGTTACAGCCTGCCAAACTAACTGTACCATTGGCATACAACTTTGTCACATTCACACCGCCCACACTTTACAAGGATACGAGCTTCCACAAGTTCCTGGGCAAACTTATCGTGCTCACACCACTTGGCGAAGGGTTTTCAAATTACTTCCCGTTATTTATATTACTACCCGTATGCGCAACAGCATTCGGTCTTTACAGGCGCGTCAAGAATATCTGTGGCTTCGGCGACCTCCTAGAAGATGATGAGGAGGCGGGCGGTTCCGCAGACGGCACAGGAAGCTGGCGCGAAGGCCGAGCCCTCATCGACCGCGAACTCCATGGCGGCGCCGGAAATGCTCTAGGACTTTCTCAGCGCGGATCCTCGCCTCCATCATCGTCAAACGAACGATACTCTGACACTCCTCCTTCATCCTCGAATGCTGCATCAAATACAGCTTCAAACTCAAGACTACCCGCCACCTCAACAACGAGGCCAGCGCACCGCGAACGCAGGAGACCGCCAGTCATCGAAGAAGACGAAGATTCCGGTAACTTCTTCACCGATTTTGCAGATCGAGTAAAGAACACCTTCGACACCGCAGACTTTAGCTTCTCAAGACCCAAATGGATGGGTGGTGATGATCTAGATACCGCCGGTTCAAGTTCAAGAAGAGGCGGTGGTGATTCTGCAGCAGACAGAGCGGATGGTTGGACGAGGTTATTCGGCGGTGGACATGATGAGGGGAGAGTCAGGTTATAAATATAAATCCTTACTTACTCGTGTGAGAAGAGATTGTAGTATTACCATTACCATGAGTTTTTTTTTGTACGAAAGAATAGAAGTCTTACGTTTACCTTGACCCTAGCTCTTATGCGAGAATGGGGGTGTAATTTGTATTCATTGGGCTAGGCATTAAGCATTGGGAACGGTGTGATTAGAAAGGTTTTTCGTTTCAAACAGAATTTTAAATAGGAATAATATCTTTCTATTTTATAGGATATGAAATGTATGGATGGCACATGATGTGAGAGACCTTTGAACAATCATATCTCCATAAATTAGCAATCTCTTTATTTTGGCTAGGCTAGGCTAGATTTGAACATGCCGACTCACTACCACTACGCTGAATCATGAATATATGAGATGGGTTTGTTATACTTCGCCTTTCCTACTAAAGCATCTCATAATTTAAAGCAATTGCAAAGTCTGGATCTTGGAAGGTTGATATGGAGTATGGAGTCGATGAAGGGGTGAAGGGGTGGTTGGATGGTTGGTTGGAAGGTAGGTTGGCATATTATAATATTAGATAGAAAGGAAATTTTAGGACAGCCTGGCTATTGGGATAAAAGTAGATGTGCTGTTCCTAGCGGGGTAGATTGGATAGTGTTGAAGGAAGGGAATGGCGCTGGAGTAGGGGAAAGGGAGAAGAGGAGGGTCAGAAGGATATGCATATGTAGATGGTGAATTGGAAGGGAAATGGATTGATGGTTAGAGAGTGGGCGCTGGTTGTGGCATTTATGGAGTCGAATTCGATTGCGTTGATTTTATTCCTGGGATAATAGCTCTATATCAGATGGTGAAGTTTGGTTCCAAGGATGATTGAATGGAATGGAGGGTAGACTTGGGATGGATTATCGTGGTTGGAGGGCTGAGGGTAAGTGAGGGACTTAGTGCCCGATATGATATTGATGGAGTCGGATTCGATTGCCTTGATGTTATTCCTGGCATATTAGTTCGACTTCGTTGAGGTAGGTATTGAAGGATTTGATTGGATGGAGTGGAGAGCCGTGACTTGGGGTGAATCATGGAGTCTGTACTGTGTTCGAGTGTTTGGCGATAAGATTCCGAGCGTTGACCGTGTTCTCTTTTCTAGGTCTCTTTTCTTCATCCTGGATAAGAAGGTGAACAAGTGGAAAGATATATTGTCGCCGGGACAATGAGTGTGTATATTAGCTCAGTGGTCTGCGCAGCTGTAGTCATACTCTGCTTCGGTTTTGGATTCTTGGTAGAGAAGACCAGATAATTTTTAGGGGTGGATCGGATAAGGTTTCGCGCAACGCGGTGGTGTCTAAGCAAATATGGTCGAAGTTCTAGGCGGTGTTGGAAAGTGTGATTGCGAGGGATTTGTGTCTTCGCTATGTTGGTAAAGTATAGAAGAGTACCATAGGGGGCATCGAGAGGGTATGGATACATCCTTGGAATCTAAGACTCTTAAAGTCAAAACATAACAGAGAAGATCGCTCAACTTCCATCCACGAGGCCGTTACAGGCCAACACCTAGAGGTGTATTCCAAAGTTGAAAGGCATTACCGGGAACCGCTTCCAAGGAATAAAAAATCGTGTTTTCCGGATACAAAGGTACGATTTTTCCGATCTCAGCTATCATTTGGGCAACCGAAACTTTCCGAGGATGGTTCAACTCTTGTATCCCAAAAGTACGACATTTTGACTATCGGAGCAAGAGAGAGTGAAGTATATATCACTTGACTGGTCCTCCTCGATGTATCGCTGGGTATTCATCTAGGGCTCTGGATAACGAGTAGACCCAAGCAAGTGCCACAGTCCAGCAAGTCCAATATGGTTGAGGGAGATTGGACAAGCCGTAGATCATACCACTAGCAGGGATCGTTTTTGGTGCTCCGAATCGTCACAATAGTACTCTGCGGTGGCCCATACGACATATATTTCCAGAGTTTGGGGCAGAAGCGGGTATTTGGACAGGGCGGTGTTCTTTCGTAACGGCAATTCACCTCAGACTTCGGTGGCCAGTTCCAGGAACCAAAGATTATTTTTACCATGACGATGACATACATGAAGGATATGACAATCCTCGAGGTACCAGAGTGACAATGGTGAGGAGTAGTCACCTTTTCCATGGTTATGGTTAGTGGTGTTGACTCAAGCAAGATATCGTAGAAATAAGAGGTTCGGAAACTGTCCAAAATATAACGTTGCAGTTAGGTCAAGATTCCAGGATGGATGGCTTTGCAGCCATATATTGGTGGTTCATGTCCCCTGGTGTCCAGTTTTGTAGATCGCTCTTTGAACTCCGTACAAGCCACTCCGAGAGTACACGAGATGAAAATTAGCCTGGTACGACGTAAAGTCGGCGTGTCGATGCGGAATCTCGAGAAAGATGTGGGGTAACTGTTCAGTTGGGTCTATGAGCATAGCGGTAGTAATGTAAGAGTCGGTGATCCAAGGGGCAGTGGTACCAGAAGCGTCTATCAAGTACAGAACAATTAATTAAACGAAGTGGTATTAGAGCGATATCAATTGTCGATGTAGTAGTCCACCTAACCTCGCCTTATTTCCCACATACTCCAGGGCTGTCGGTCAGAGCAAGAAAGGTAAGGTTTGGTGAAGACTACCGGTGTCCAGGGAGTGCGGTTACCAGATGATTCGGAATAGTGGTTGAAGTCGGGAGGCGAAATGATCCCAGGGCAGTTATTACATTTGCGGTTTCGATACAGAGTGGCTCCTAGTCAAGAGATGTTGTTTTGCCCACATTGAGAAGCGGGCAGTGGTCCGGGTGTCGAGGATTGCTCCAGAATTCCTGAAGGGTGCCGGTGGAGGTTTCAGTCAACGTTGAGGTGTATGGCATGTCGCCATATAAAATTCGGGGCGGTTCTAGGAACTGCAAGTATAGCGCTGATAGCCAGGTGTATCCATTCGAAAAGCCAGAAATTATCGGCCACAACCAAGCCGTTATGAAACGTAAAATCGTGCAATAAGACCAATACCGTGGCCGATGTGGAAAAGGCCCCCTCATCGGTGATCCCCAATTGGTCCTTGGAGGGAAAGTCATCCAGCCCGAATAGCAACTCAAATTTCTAGTGCGCAGGGTTAGATGGTGAGATCGGTTGTGCTAGTTGGCGACAAGAACATCGTTCACGTATTGGCGAAAAGAAGGGTTCGTAATTAGGTTACTATATATTTCATAAGTCATACACATATTCTAATCCTCCTCACTGGTGGCCAATCTCCTGATGGGAAGAACATTGTAGCGGAAAGGCGATAGCTTGGAATGCAATGGATAGTTTTAGGGTAGGAAAAGCACCGTAGATGCAAGAAACAAGTGCATACAGTTGAACGATACAACGTATATAGCTATTTCAAACATAAACAGGTCAAGGGAATTGTGGGTGAGCTCCATGGGAATTCCATAGTAAACAAATAGCATGGAGAAGCAGGCGCCAGACGGAACTGGAAAACCGAGGCATAGTGAGACGTTATACATGTAGAAACTCTCGTTTCCACTTGTTCATTTCACGAGGAAAGTCGCTATGGAAAAGGGACAAGTCCAGGCGATCCAGAAGGTCAGGGTACAGATAGTCCAGCGCATGGTGGAAGAGTTGCAAGCTCGTTCTGATGGTATACAGTCGTAATGTGAAGGTGCGGTTCCTATCATGTTAACTCCAGCAACACAAGCACAATGTAATCCGGACACATAGAAAGTTGCTTAGGTAGAGAACGATCAGCAGAGATAGAGCACATAGCTGTCTCGCGCGTATAGGCCAAGGGAACAGATGTTAGCACTCCGGTAGCTAAGGGTAGGTCGCAATATGGTAGGTCTGTAGGACTTCGGGTATCGAAACAGGTAGAGAATCCCAAGGGATTCAAAGCATCCAGGAAAAGTCAAGTATTCAGTATCCGAGACCAGGCCAGATACCGAGCTGTTGCGAAAGTCCATAGGGTTGTCCGAGGATTATGGGCGACTTTCCTATGAATCAACTGTACAAAGAATGAGCAGTTATTCCTGACGTGAGGGCCTGTTTATTAGGAGGCTTGTGACATAAGTGTTGTACGTCGGTCAAACATTATGCAAGACTGTAGACATGCTCGAGTAGGGGTAGGGCGCAAACAATAAGGGCGCATGAGTCGGAGGAGAGGATCGAGAATCGATGGGCAGACGGGAGGTCACGAAAGACCAAGGAGAGCAAGAAACGAAGGGGATGTCGAGAATCTGAAGTTCTCAACTACTGACTCCATCGCAAAGCGAGAGGTGAACCTTCAGGAGCAAAGGTCGCGTAGTTGAGATTGGTGGAAATTGATGGCAACGAAGGAAGAACGTTGGAGAGCCGGTTTGAGAGAAACGATCATACGATGGAGGCGGAAGAAGGCAGTCGAATCGGTAGGGAGAAGATTGGAAGTTGCAGCTATGTCGAGTCCCTGAGGTCAGACTGAAGTTGCATTTCGCAATCCCGAGGCTCCTATTTCTGAATACTGGATCTCGAACATTCGCATAATTTACGGGCCCACTTTGATTATATGCCTCCTCCTTGGAGGACAGGTGTGTGAGCGGAGCATACCCCCCCGCAACGGCGTCCAGCAAACAGCCAGCAGGAGCAGAGAAGAGCTTTCGCCTAGACTACAAGCTCTCGTATCTGTCTATTAACAGCCCGATATCGTTAACCGTTAAACATGGGATCAGTGATGCGCGAGCTTGGCAGGAGAATCATCCACTTTTTTCGGGAGAAACGCCGGGGCTATTGAGGTCTCGGCTGCTAAGACGCACGGAACGACTATGGCTGAATGGCAAGGACGGCACAAGAGAGCTAACACTGCTAGGAAGAAACGAGGCGGCCAAAGGGGCGAACGATTCAGAAGCTGCAGAGCCGTTGTCCAGTCCATGGACACTTATGGGTGGCTGAAACCTCATATTCCGAAAAAGGGGAAGGTAGTGGCATAGGGTGCGGTAACACGTCGATGGCGCACCCCGCGTTGGCGGTGGCACAAGGGGAGCATGAAGCTTTGCTCCCATGGCCGCATTATGCGAAATGAGTCTTGACGTTTTTGACGGGAAGGAACGAGAGGTTTGCGCCTCGAGTGGGAGGATTGGTGACCTCGAGCTCTCCTAGGCCAGGTTCCTCATGATCGGGGCTAACCGAAGGGGATACTTTGCCGCTCTGACGCCCATGCTTAATTTCCACACCGTGTGAACGTGCCCTTTGCGTGCTTTGTATCGATTATTGTGAGCCATAATGAGAGAAACGGGGCCAGGAGTTTGACGAGAAAGAGCGCGTACGGGGTAGGGTGGTGATGGTGGTGGATGGCGATTGCGACGTCGATGGCGACGATGCCCACACTTCCCTCCACCATACTACTTGGTACACGCTGTCAAGCCGAGACCTCGTGGAGACAGTTTACGCGTTGCGACAAGAGAAATTATTGTGGACCACGATGCCATGTCCATCCTCCATCGACCATCAGGTCAATCAAGTCAATCCACGGCGAATCCACGCACGCCATGGGACATTAAATCTCCGCCAGATCAAGATGACTGCCATCGGTGTTTTGTTTCGATTGATGGGATGGATTGAGCGCGACAAAGCGCGCCGAGCAAGCAACAGCGGCTGACGAACGAGAATAGCATAGGGGCAGTTTTGCTGATGGGCTTATCCCAAGGAGAAATGCTGCGATGGTGTGTCAGCGACGAAATATCCACCTTGCAGAACCCGGGAGGAGCCAATTGAGGGAAAGGATCACCGTGGCAACTAGTGTTCGATATTGATCCATCTGAGTGCTCTGTGCGGCCGAGTATTTTGAACAATGCTTGTGGGGAAGCGCCGTGTGTGAGGCCCGCAATGGGAAACTCTGATAAGGCCGGCCCCTGACGATACATTCCGCTTCGGGCAAATCCACTGCCAGCACAACGCTGTGCGCATCGGCTCTCCATACAGTGCACTCCTGTTAGTCGAGACAGCCGCATACGTACTAACTTACTGCTCACTAACTACTGCTACGGAGCATGTACATACTCGCTGTTCGATGTGTACACCGCCAGCTGTCTGTCTGTCTGACGGATGCTCAGCCGCAAAAGGCCAATTTACCGTCCCATGGAGACCCGGCATTCATAGAAGCAACATGATCCAACGGCGACAGGACTAGAATCTACTGTGGCTAACCCATCCATGAATCCATGAACCTCGTATGGCACAATGAACCTCTCAGCAATAACCGCCGGGCTGAGAGGGCAAGGTCAGCGAGCTGGGGTGGCAGCAATCATTGCCATTGCCAATCAAGAGCTCCTCGACTCAGCAGCGAGCACCGAAGCTTTGCAGGCATGCGGGCGTCCGTTCATCTCAATAATACGAAGCCACAGAGCTGCTATTTGCGAACCGGCCTGCCGATCTGAGGATAGCATCAGGGGCGGCGGCGTGTGAATGGCCCACGACCCGTGCAGGATTGCTTGGGGACCTGCATTAGCACACACACCCACATGCACCCACTGCTCTCCACTGGCATCCCCAAGGCCAACCGCCTCTGCCAGGCTCCGTCTTCCCCCCCTGGCGCCCGCTGTGCTCTCTCCTTTCCAGTGGTCCACTTGTTTCCGGTCCGCGCTACCGCGCCCGTAATCTCCCATCTGTACATAAGGTATCCTCTGTCTCGCTGTGTGAGTTTTTCTTTCTCCTCACTCCAGCCAACAATTCGAGCTCAGTCCAAAACTTGACCTTCGGTCGTCCATTCGTTGAATACAACCAACTAGTAATACCTTCATTAATACTCACCCACGCCAAACCACACCAACCTTCCAACTTTTTCAAGTTTTATACCCTTCAAATCAATCAAAATGCGTGCCTCCATTGCTATCATTGCTGCCGTTGCCGGCCTCGCCACTGCCACCCCCGGCTACGGCTACGGTGGATACCCTGAGGAGAACAAGTGAGTATCAACTTTGAAGAAACAGGTCACGGATTGGAAACTAATCGCACTCGCAAAGGCCTTCCAGCGTTGCTCCCGAGTACCCCGTCTCCACCCCAGCTGAGGAGTACCCAACCTACCCTACCTCCACCCCAGTTGAGGAGTACCCAGAGTACCCAACTGAGACCCCTGAGGTTCCCGAGTACCCAACCAAGACTCCTGAGGTCCCTGAGTACCCCACCGAGACCCCCGAGGTCCCAGAGTACCCAACCAAGACCCCAGAACACCCTGAGTACCCTACCGAGACCCCAGAGGTCCCAGAGTACCCAACCGAGACTCCTGAGTACCCAACTGAGCCTTCTTCCACTGGTGAGGGTTACCCACCCACCCACGAGACCAGCTCTTGCCTGACCTCGACCACCATTACAGTGACCATCCCATACCCAAGCGGCTCTGAGGTTCCCCCCTACCCAGTTCCCAGCTCTGAGGCTCCTTACCCCACCGGTACTGGTGTCGTCCCACCTCCCCCAGCTGGCACTGCTTCCTCCACCGGGTAAGTTTTTGATATTCAGAACTACGACACCACGAACAATCTGCTAACGAACAATCCAGCGGCTACACCAAGCCAACTGAGGTCCCACCAGAGTTCACCGGTGCTGCCTCCCACGCCAAGGTTGGTGGCTTCGTTGCTGGTGTCGGTGCTTTCGCCGCTCTCTTCTTGTAAACGTCATATCCCAATGAGTCCTTCCCTTTCTACCCTGCACGGATAGAATTTGATGTACTTATGGGAAGACTATGACATTGCATGAACACGGCGTGCATAAAGGTTCTTTCTTTCGGCTCTTGGGTCGGGGGAAATGACGGCCCAGGCAAATACCCACATGTGTGCATATGGTTCGCTTAATTGATAATTTTGAAGTGGTGGTGGAGTAGAGTAGCTGAATTGAAGAAGACTTGACTCTAGAACATTTTCCCAGTGATTTCGTAGTGAATGTATCCTTCGCCAGTTGTGACACATCTATTATCCATTGTTTTCGCAATTGTCTCAGCCCAAAAGTATTGCTTACAGCCGTTGTACAAGCTCACTTCTGGGGTGTGCAGCCAGTCCAAACCTAATCCGCCCCTTTCCGGTCCGCCACATGCAAGTCCAAATCAGCTCACCAATAGACCTTTCCCAAATCAGCAAATCCGGCGAGCGTAGCCTCCAATTCCTCCATCGCACCTCAATCTCTCTTCACAGTTGCGTACTATGCGCTCTGAACACTTGAAGCCGACGTCAAAACAACCTCCAGATCTCCCTTCGCTTGCCACCTTTTCCAATCTCTACGACCTTGGTTCCCGGGTCTGTCTCGATAAGAAGCGGATAAGGATAAGGGTAAGGGGCAAAGCAGGAATGGGATGTTCCCAGTCAAGCCACGCGAAGGCGTACCGGGTTGGACGAGAGCGAAGGGACCCCCAACCAAAACAAGGCCCAGTTCAGCTCTGCGCACAAGCTCACCACTGTCCTGTCCTGCCTTGTTGGCCTTGCTCACTCGCTCGCTCGCCTCTCCTTGCCAGGCAATACGTTCCCAGTACCATACCGGTACTTCCGTGCTTTCTGCGCTCTCTCCGTGCTCCAGTTGCCCTGCCTGGTGCTGAGCGAACGAACGAACCGGAGCACACGACCACTCCGGGCCCAAAATTTTAAATTGAAATAATTAAATCGGAGAGATGTCTAATCTATAATCTCACGCAACGCGACGCCGGCGCGATACGACCAGCGTACCGTTTGCCAACCATGCTTTCGCTGTCTTGCCCTGCGTCGCACGCCTGCTATCGGCGTGCCCATTTCCCTTTCTTTTTCCTTGCCCAGAGGCTGCGTTGTTCGGTGTCAGCGAAGGCTCTCTTTCCTTTGCCAGTCTAGCACACCACACCGCGAGCGACGCATTGCGAAAACGGACTTTTACGTCGCAAAACCTTAGATCTCGCACTTTCTTACTACGTGGCGTGCTTCTACTTACGAGAACTTTCACAGCCCCCAACCTGCATTCATTGATGCATTTTCCGTTTTTGATGCGCAATGGGCGCCACCCATCCACTGTGCTATACCATGCTATCTAACCCCCGTCTCGTTTTGTGAAGTTTGGTTCATGCCGTGTCGTGTCGTGTCGTGCGTGGTCCCTGAATCCCCATCCCAAACCTGGACCTGGGCTATAGAACGAGTCTCAATCTCAAACGAAAGCGATTCGTGAATTCCCTGTTCTTATTCGCCTACTCCCTTACGGACTACATTTAAAGGGAATCTAAATTTAACTCTCGAATATGAGGTTTGTAGGTGATAAGTTCTGGTTTCGACATTCAACCCGCCATCGCACATGTTGATCAACGTATCTACGTAGCCAGTCCGTAGTCCTACACCCATAACGTTGCAATGTAGGTATTCGCTGGCAACTCTCGATGCATACAAAAAGTGTCTACATCACTCTACACTATATTGCATGCGTGGCAGCACATCCTTCGCCCTTCAACCCACCCTCCCTCCTTCCATCCACCCAACCCAACCCAACCATGAAAAAAAATCTCAACTCGTCCACATAATTCTTCGCATAGTCCCACCTACCCAACACACGCACACACATCATACATGAAACCGCGACCCGCATGCGATAATCTATCTCCTGTACATAGTATATATGTAGGATGTAAGTTGAACATGGGTGGTGGCGATGGCGTGCTAGATGGCATGTTTCATGGGTTGCAGGGGGGGTTGTGCGACGGTTGATGTGTGTGGACGATGGGAAAAGTGGTGCTGGGCGTATGTAAGGGGGAGGCTGGGTTGTAGGGTTTTTTTATGGGGGTTTGAGGTGTGGTTTGGGGATGGATGGATGGGAGGTGTAATGGGGTTGTATGAATAGGTTTTTGTGTGTAAGCGGTGGTTGTGGATGGGTGAGGGTGTAGAAGAAATACTAAATCAATGCCTTAGTGGTGGCTTTGAAGAAACTTGATCCTTGCGCTTTCAAATCCGTGGGAGCATTCCGTAAATGATTTATTGATCTTCTTGTGTCGATGATTGGAGAACGTGCGAATTGCGGTGATGTGCAGATTCGTGATTTCTTGCTTACCCGGCAAGTTCTAATGCACAGTGAAATTCGGTGTTTTCTGGCCACGAACACAAAATAATCCGATTTGATAGGAATTCTTGTATATAGAGCGTTACATTAAATATAATATGGTCAACACACGAATGTGCGTCTCCGGATTGTTTCTCTGCTATATATTCTTCATTTTTGAATCTTAAATGAGGAAACATAAATTGAACTCGAATAAATCGAAAGTGGATAGATTGGTGAACAACCACAGCAGTTGACGGGCTTGACGATTCCACATCAAATCAGAATCGATGAAAGGTATATTGGTAATACTTCGTAACAAGTACTTATCATTTGAAGTCAGACTACGATTACTTTCCCCCAAGTCAAGTACCAGGATCATCACGCAACCGTAAATAGAATTTTCCGACGCACTATAGATCCACCCGAATATACAACAACAACAACATGTACAAACTAAAGACACTGATATTCTTCGCCTAATAGAAATCTATATCTTTGCATAGAAAACGATGTCCCGCGAACGGCAAAGACTTCGGCATCCTCCAACCATCCGAAGGCAAAAATCTCCAAACCCCAGAATATTTCCAAGACAACATATAACTCACAATATACTTAGAACCCCACGGTATCTGGGGCCAATCATTTCCTCCTTCGTACGTCTTATCGCAAAGTCTGAATACCATTGGCGGTATAACGAATTTATCTTGTTTGCCAGCTTCCGCTTCGCACTGTTTGTATATGGCCGGAAGGTTATGGGCGGTTGATTTTGGGACGCAGTTCAGAGCCCAAAGTGTGTATATCCCCTCAATGGGGTGTTTATGGAGTGAATCGGCAAATGTGTTGATGTATCCGATCACTTTCTTACCACCATACTGCGTTGGTACTGTGATCCTGGCATACTCAATCAATGCTTTCAAACCCCAAGCAAATGTATCATGTTGCTCGAAATTTTGTTCCAGTGCTCCTTTAGTGACCCCCTCTACACTTTCAAAGCCAGGAATTATTTGAGTTTCTTCCAAAATGCGATGAGGCAGGATCCAGGACGCCCAGGCAGTGACGAAGAATAAGAAGTCTTTGACATCAGTAGGATTCTCTGAAGTAATGTTTGCTGCTTGGAGATAGATTGCATTTAGACCTCTGAGCATGGTCTTCTGTGCAAAGGTCATCTCATTTGCGATATAGTGAGCCGGATGGTCTGACTTGGCCGTGTTTGGTTACGACGACTCGATGCCCACGTTCATGAAGGCTTCAGCTGTCACCGACGATGTCCTTGGTCGCACATGGTGTATCTATAAGGTGCCACGGTTGATCGGCCCGTGTTGAAGTCGACATGTCCGGTATGATGATGGGAAGAGTTCAGTGATTCCGGTCAGACAGAGCTGTGGAGTCACAGTTTGAATCGCGACTGTATGTAGCTGTGCCACCCTCCAACCCCACAAGAACTAAATGTATGAGAGGCTGGGATATTCGGACAAGATTGGTTGTTATTGGTGTTGAAATTCGGGGAATCGTTAGACCTATGACCACTTCGCAAGCGCTGATTCGTGCTTACGACGTCAAATTACCCTAAGGAATGACTATAATTGCCATGTTCTGGCCTTAGAGCTACACTGGATTGCCTGGTTGGGTCAGCTTCGTGCTGGTTATGGTGCTTTTAAGCTGAATCTTTGCTTGTTGAAGATATGCTGTCCGGGGACTGTTCTGGGGACCTTAATATCCCGGGATACGTTTAAAACCTGAGGATTCGTCACCAAGAGATCTTCTAAGAAGTGTGTTTTGATCCAGTCTATGTAATAGTTCGCCTTGCTCTTTCGACAGCACAGGTCGCTAGCCTTGTAAGTTCCGCCAGCACCTCCTCGGCCGCTTCCAATCGCTTCAAGTCATTGGGTGTCATACGGCGAACACGCAAGATTCTAATAAGATCTGGACTACTCCTTAATATTTGGAGGTCCCCTTCGACTTTCGGATGTCCTGGATTCGACAAGATATTACAGAATACGAGAAGGTTGGCCGACGCGGGAAAGAACAACAACATCCAAAAAGAATTGCCTAGTATATGGCTCACCGCTCACTGTAAATATATAAGTGTAGATCTACTGGCTTCTACAGCTAATTCCATGCTGGAACTGACTCCCTCTATTTCTCCATCATCATCTTGAGTAGAAGTATAGCATCAACCGGTTGCTCCGTGGAAGATGATTACAAGATGATGGTACTCGAATGTGATCATCGTTGCGTGCATTTTCTGTTGTAGATTTCCTTGAAATTTTTCAAAAGGGGGGCTAGAGTCATGTGTTAATCTCGGGCGAACAGTCGGGTTAATGCTGAGTCTCCACGCCTCCAGATCAGCATCGAGTTCACGGATGTCGCGAAGAACTTGTATGTTGGATTGCGCCTCGATTCCGCGGAGTAGAGAAGTCGATATGTCCTGGACTTTAGGAGATTGAGCCTTAAGCCTCCTGGAAGGAGTGTTGCACGACTATTTTCGGTGTCCAGCCGATCGGGGTGGTTGTCTACATATGAATCTGGTAAAGTAAGATCGCAGTCATCGTCGTGGATGGTTGGTGGTAGGCCGGGCTGAAGTAGATCTCTTCGTCGAAAATATAAGTAATCTAGAACAGACCTCAGATGCCTTTTCTCCTTGACACTATCTGAAGTGTCTGAGGTAGCGCCAAACCTCAGATGAGCACTTAAGAAAAACAATAATCTACAAGATGTAGATAGAGCCACAGCAGCTGTTTGCAATTTTCCAGATAAGTAATAGTAGAGAGCCTATCTTGCATTAGTGTTATACAGCGAAGGCCGGGGGATGATGTCACTGACTTGCATGAGATATACCTGTGCTACAGACAGTCCATTCCCACCGTCCAAGTTTTTCCATACATATTGACCTCCTCATTGTATTTCAGTCCTGTTTAGTACTATCAATTATATCTGCACGACCAAGTCTCCAACGTGAAGTCCAGGCCCAGTCATGGACAGCAAAGTTTGTCCACTATCCGACAGCACAGCTTCTGAGGACTGGGCATTGAGACCGGCAGTTAAAAGAAACAAGGAGCGTGACGAGCGATCCGGACTTCTCCCCCGACAACTATGGATGCCTTGGAAGGGTCTGAGCGTACATGTCGAAAGCGCGAACGACACTGTCCACGAAAATGCGTTTTTGCAATTCAATGTCTTGAATCGGTTCGAGCGTTCTCAGCCTAGGGCAGACCTCAAGACCATCTTAAATGGGAGCCATGGCTGTGTTAGGCCAGAAGAGATGCTGCTACCCTGTGAATGTTCTTGTCGACAGAAGAGAAATGTTCCAAACCGTTACCGGCGATTCCTACTACGGTTCAATGAGAGCGCAACACGGTAGGCAGTATCGGGGCTAGATCGTGATGAACTCGGAAGAAGAAGTGTTTTTCCCGTATTTAATTGTTGGTCAGATAATTGACTTTGCCACTCGCCTCAAGGTACTATTTAATGCTCCCAAGGGAGTCGCATCCAAAGAGGAATCACGACCCGAGCAATGAGATTACTTGCTAAAATCTATGGGATTGCAGCTCGTACGCCTTGGTCTACACATTGATGAAACTGAGGACGAAGTCTTCCAAAAAGGCAGATTGAGTGACCCGCTCTCAAGGTCAAGAGAGCCTCTCTTGAGGGTTTGAAAGATTGGCCTGAGTCTAAAAGGTGAATTCGCTTTTCGGGATTTTCGGGATATGCTCGAAGTAGAGAGCGAAAGAGTGCGAATACGAGGCTAGAAGGTTTAGTGAAGTACGATTGAACTTTAAATACTTTGAGTGTAGTGCTATAGAATTTTTCGACAATATAAAACCAAGTTGCTATTAAATACAATCCAAGGCAGTGACTACGCCTTTCCATCACAACACGCTTCTACTGTGTACAGACGAAACTATGCTACCCCTTGTACTCTATGGCCAACTTGATTGGCCCACTGCAAGCGCGGCTCTCTCTCCGTCTTACCATAACGTTTATTTCCCTCGCAATTCGCTACGGCCAAGCACCCGTACGTAAACCCAACATTTCCTATGCGCATTCTCTTCACGCCCAGAACGACTAGTCCGTATCGACGAACTCAAGAGCCCCATCGCCGACACCATCCAGGCTCCACACCCCGCTTTCGTCGTCATAACGCGAGCTCAAACTAGCCATAACGGGGTTATCTGATGACTCCGCCTTCCTTGGAATCTCCACGTGCGTGTCTATATACAGACACAAATTTCTTATCAGATCGAATTCTCGTTCGGGCCGAACACAACACAACGCAACACAACTACTAAACCCGCATTCCACAAATCCTCTACCTTTATCACACTGAATTATTATCAGCATGGCAGATCCCGAACCCAAAACCATCGATATCCCAGAGCCAGAAGTATACTACATAAAACCCACACCATACTGTCCCAACAATCCACAGCCCGTGCTCGTATACCGACAAGTCTTACCCCGACCAATCACCGAAGAGTCCATAACCTCGTTCTTCGAGGCGCGTGGTTGGGATCGTCAGGTAAATATTTTCGCCATTCTCACTAGCTGTTTTGTGCTCTCGCAGATATGAATGAAGCTGATGTATCCACTTACTCGTCGCGTTCATAGGGTCCCGCATGGAAAGCAATTTACGTACGCCACTTCCATCCCAACATCCACGAGACATATGGTTCGTATCCCCCCTCCCCAACCTAACCCAATAATCACAAAGGATCATGCAAGCTGAAATTCCAAGGTATCGTAAGCGGATCCTCAACAGCCTTCATGGGCGTCGGTAGCGGCGACAACGTCGAAAACGGCGACGATAGTAGAATAGGGTTAAAACTTCAGTTAAACGCAGGCGACGTCGTTGTTCACCCTGCTGGAACGGGGCATTCGAATATTAATGAGGAGGGCGAGTATAGGTATATTTCTGTTTTTCCCAGGGTAGGTTTTAATGTCTTCTTATATGCTTTGCTTTGCCCTTGTTTTGTTGGGTTTGTGGTTGTGAAGTTGATTGCTGATGTGGTGTTCAGGGAGCTGGGAAGTATAGAAGTGATTTGGGAAAGGAACCATTGGATTTACATGCTATGAGGAAAGAGACGCTTTCTTGTGCTATGCCGGAGGATCCTGTGATCGGTGGGGCCGGGTATTTGCAACCGCTGTGGACAAAGGCCTTGGAGGATTTTATTGAAAGTGCTTGAGTGGAGTGAAGTGAAGTGAGAAAGTCGATTTTCGATACTCGATTTCTGAGCAAAGAAATTCTATCCATTCTGTGCATGATCAATAGTAAAAATTAGCTTTATCCGACCTCCAAAGACGAGCCCATATAAACCCTCCCATCTACTTACCTCAATCCCAAAACCATCACCCCATCACACCACCCCTCGCCACTCACTCATTCCCTTCCCAACACTCACCAGACCAAAAGCCAAAACCCCATCCCTCGACGCATACAATAAGACGAAACACCCCCCGTTTCTCCTTCCGCTCCATCCCACCTTATTCCACCCACCCAGCTGTGAACCTAAACCCGACCTCTGAGTCGAGTCGAGCCCCAATTATAAGGCGCGTACGCGTCCATATGAGAACCATGCAGTCTAGATCAGCGCCTAGCGGGGTTAAGGGGTCTGGCACGGATTATGTTTTGGCTAGACTAGGGATCTAAAGTGGTGTGCGGATGGGGATGGGGAGAGAATGATGGGAAGGAGTAGATTCCCGTTTTTTTTTGTCTGAGTATGGGATGGGACTTTGGATGATTTTGGAAGAGAAGGGAAGGAGAGAGTTGCGAGGTAGAGAATAGATTCCACGTATCATAACCTCACGACAAAACAGACAAGTGGATGTGTTCTTTCTTTTTTTTGTTCCCAATTCGTAACAGTTCTTTAATTCCAGATATTTGACTTTACACGATTCTATTCTAGGCCTTTGGTACTTTCATACTTTGGCCGTAGTGGGACCTATACCCAATCCCATACCCATTTGATTGACTTTATAAAGGAAAAAAAAGTTTGTTTGTGAAATATTCATACAAGACTCCAAACCCACAGAAAAGACGCAGACGCAGACGCAGACGCGGACCCCATAGGAAATGTTTGGAAAGGTGATGGGTTATAGTAATTCAGCTCGAGTATGAGGGGCTAGGATGTTGGTGATGCATATTGTGATGCTACACTATCCCGCTCGACTTATTCCAGAACTTGTACTTACTATCCACCATGTCCCTCACTTGACATACTGGTGATGACAAAGTGAGATGTCTAAGCACGAAGAGCCTTAGCGACGCGCTTGGCCTTTCCAATGGCAGCTCCGAGGTCGAGGTTCAATCCACCGTTGTCACCGCCAAGGTTCAAAGCATCAGTGACACCACCGAGATCGAGACCGGCTCCCTCAAGCAAGCCTCCTGCCTGGTCTGCGGCGCCTCCGAGAGCTTGCTCGACTTGACCAACGACGTCACCTGCTTGTCCTTGCTCACCTCCCTGAGCTTCAGCTTGAGCGGCGGCAGCGGCCTCCTGCTGTTGGATGGCGGCTTCTTGAGCGGCTTGATCGTTGGCGGCTTGTTCCTGAGCGGCTTGTTCTTGTTGCTGGATGGCGGCCTCTTGAGCGGCCTGGTCGTTGGCTGCAGCCTCCTCAGCAGCGGCGGCCTGTTGCTGTTCTGCGTTCTGTGCTTCGTTGGCGGCTCCTGTTGCGTTTCCGGCAGCTTGGTTTGCCTCTTCAAGTTGAGCAGCCTCCTCGCCCTGAGCAGCCTCTTCACCCTGAGCAGCTTCTTCACCCTGAGCGGCTTCTTCACCCTGGGCGGCCTCTTGTCCCTGAGCGGCTTCCTCACCCTGGGCGGCCTCTTGTCCCTGAGCGGCTTCCTCGCCCTGGGCGGCCTCTTGTCCCTGAGCGGCTTCTTCGCCTTGGGCAACCTCGTGGCCTTGAGCAGCCTGTTCACCTTGAGCAGCCTCCTGGCCCTGAGCGGCTTCCTCGCCCTGAGCGGCTTCTTGGCCTTGGGCGGCTTCTTGACCTTGAGCAGCCTCCTGCTGTTGAGCTTCCTGACCCTGCTGGGCTTGGTTTGCGTTGGCATTTGCATTTGCGTTTCCGCACTGGAGCTGAGCGGCCTGGTTCTCCGCTGCGGCTTCCTCCTGGTTGGCGTTTTGCTCCTGGTTGGCATTCTGTTCAGCATTGGCGTTCTGTTCCTCATTTGCATTCTGCTCTTGGTTGGCATTCTGCTCAGCGTTTGCGTTCTGTTCAGCATTGGCGTTCTGCTCGTTTGCGTTCTGTTCAGCATTGGCATTCTGCTCCTCATTTGCGTTCTGCTCTTCGTTTGCGTTCTGCTGGCCTTGGTTTGCGGCCTCGCCTTCAGCATCTTGGTCCTGGCCCTCAGCAGCGGCTTCTTCTTCATCTTGAGCTTGCTGGTTGTTTGCGTTCTGGCCCTGGTCTTGTTCTTCGGCAGCGGCTTCTTCCTCATTCGCGTTCTGGCCCTGGTCCTGGCCTTCAGCGGCGGCTTGTTCCTCTCCGCCGTTCTGTTCCTGGTTTTGTGCTCCACCATTTTGTTCTTGCTCAGCAGCGGCTTCATCCTCCGCTCCGCCGTTTTGCTCTTGCTCAGCGGCAGCCTCGTCCTGTGCACCACCATTTTGCTCTTCAGCAGCGGCTTCGTCCTGTGCTCCGCCATTCTGTTCCTCTTCCGCGGCGGCCTCATCCTCCGCTCCGCCATTATCCTCACCTCCCTGCTGCTGGCCCTCAGCTGCGGCGGCTTCTTCCTCGTTCTGGCCCTGGGCCTGATCCTGACCCTCGGCGCCAGCAGCCTGCTCCTCTTGGTTGTTTCCACCAAGGTTCAGGCCAGCAGCGAGATCCAATCCGCCGCCGCCACCACCACGGCTGTGAAGGGCGGCAGCATTAGCACGGGCAGAGAGTGAACCCTGATGAATAGTTAGCTTTAGTCTGACTCCACTCGGCGAGCTATCATGTATGATTGAAGGTGATGATCAAGTATCATGCAAGGGCAGTGTGATCTGTGGGAATAGACTCACCAAGTATCGTGGCTTAACACGGTTCTCCTCAGCCACCGCGGCATTTGTCAATGCCAAAACGGCGACGATGACACCAGATGTGAACCTCATAATGAAAGTGTCGAAACTAGGAAAGCGACGTTTAAAGAAACTAAAAAGTTATGTATATATGAACGGCTGTCCTGCAGGCTAACGAAAGCAACGTAGGAAGGAGAGACGAAAGAAAAGAAGCGTCGAGCTCCTGGATGATAGAAAATAGAAGTTTGAAGGACTGATGAGATGAAAAACAATTGAATTGGCCGGCTCGTCGAGCTCTTTTCAACTGTTCTGCCTCCCCGTAGACGCTGAGATGACAGGGGAAATCTACAGCCAGCATTCCGCAACGCGAATACAACATCTTGGCCCACATTGCACAGGTGCATTGTTCATCAAACGCATGATTGCGAATGGTGTTGAGATGTTTTCCAAGAATGTGGGGTTGCTTGACGTTGTTGGAACAGTGGCAGGGGACGCTCGTTACCCTTGGCGTTTGATCGACCCCGATCAGCGGGAAGCAAGCGACTAAAGAAGCATCCGACAAGGCAGTGAGGCATGCAGTGCATTGGGCTTGGTAGCGGAGATGTTTTGAGATGCAGACCTGGCTGTTCCGTTCATAGAAAAGGCTTTTGCCTGTTTGACCTTGGCCTGGGATCTTCCTTAAGTGCCTGACTCGACACCCCGGCCTCCAACCCCATACACGGTACGGGCGTGAATGTCAAGCACTTGGCCGCAAGAGAAAAGTGGTCACTTGTTTCGAGGGCAGATCGGTCCGACCGACTCGGGGTGAAAGACCGAATAATGCGTACCCGTCGGCGAAATTACACGGGAGCCGCTTTGCAAGCCGTTGCAAAGGGAGTTACAGAAGCGAGAGGGAGTGATATTTTTGGGGGCGATATGACGACAGCAGTGACAAGCGTAGATTCTGTTCACGGCGCATGAAATGACGAAAGGAGAGAGGAGAATGACAGCATACACGTGATGAATTGTTACCAGAGGAATTGGCCTGGATGCCCGGATTTTTGGGCATTGCCAAATGACGATGATGTTGCTCCGAGTTGCTGTATGACTGTCAAAGGCCAGGATTTAAAACACCAGTCCAGATTCAGCTATTATGTTAGTAAGGTGCTGGACACCATAAAAGACAGAGTCGTGGCAGCTACATTCGAAATGCAGAGCTGGAGTACGATTTCCACTACTACATTCGTATTCTTGGGAGTCATAGTTCTTCTTTGTGAATAGTCGATACATGAACTTTCTTCAAAACCGCCACAGGAGTTGTGTCCGCGAGTAGTAGTAGTCGTCACATCGTGATAGTCTGCCGCGTTAGGGCTAGCCTCCGCTAAGCATAGAAAGTGACTGTTCCCGGCCTGAGGGCAAGAGGAGTGTGGACATAGGGGATCCTCTGGACCTAGATGAAGCAAGTTGATTCAATGGTTTGGGACAATAATAGCATGTGCTGAAAATACCGGGACCGTCCCGAATGTCCCGAATATTGAGGTATCTCACGGTTCATAGGAACGGCTCGTTGAATCGGACAGCAAGTTACCGGAAGACAAAATCATCTCATCGATGTTTGAGGAAGCCGCGCAAGCGAAACACGGCCCGACATCAAAGGCCCGAGTGAGGTGAACCTAGGTGAGCGGGTGATGGGGCGACTCTACGACACTGTCGGTCGGCCAGGTGTTTCGATGGCACGATAGTCGCAACAGATGGAAACTAGCCAGATGTAGATATTGATCCTTTTTTTCCAGTCTGTGTAGCCTGAGAAGAGACGGGGCGCAACACATGCTACTAGTGACGTAAAGCAACAATGGGGGGCTTTGAGGCTAAGACGAACAGGTCGGATAAGAGATTGTTGGAAGCGAGCATTGCTTTACACAGAGGAATAACGAGGGATTCCAATGTCCTGGGATGGCAGTTGGGATGCAACTCAGAGTGCTAGGACGTGGACAAGGCGGACGTGGGAGTTGTTGGCTGACTGGCAATGATGTCATCGGGGATGGAATGTGAAACTTGCTTTGCGGCAGCGCTTCTGAGAAAGAAGCGCTCGGAAGTCGAAGCCTACCAACGAGAATGCAGCAGGCAAGTCAGGTCGGCCCATGCCGGTCAGGTACAAACAGCGCAGCACACGGGACTTGAGCCAAGGGTCGCTTCAGGGACAGATTGCGTGCGTCCATGGCAGACCGCGGGTTGTTCTCTGTAGCAAAGGTAATTTCTATGCTCCGCGAATACTCTACCGGGCTGGACTGTAGGGACCTAGGACCACAGGACCACTAGGGAAGCATCCCCTCAATCTTCCGCCCTGCGTGCTGACCTCTGGACCAGGCACAGGTACATAGGCACTGGTGTACGGACGCAGGCACAGGCACAGGTACAAGGCACGCAGAGACACAGAGGGTTGACGTATGCCTACCGGTGTTGCCACGTCCGCTTGCGGTTTGTACATGGACACCAAGGAGGGAACACCGAGAGCCTCGCCCGTGGTAGAGAATCAGGGTCGAACCTCTGGACGGTCGACCTTATCCGGCACCGTGGGTGAGCAAAATGGCAATAAAGCTGGGCCAACGCGCCGCTGACAGCCAAATAGAGTGAGACCCCTCAGCACCTGCAGGACCGCACAGTAGAACATACAGTAGTTTGCTTCCCCACACTACCGATGGGGGGTACGGCACGATACGATGTAATGGGATTCCTTGGAATAGATGCCGCCGGCTGCAATTGGGATCCTCTGCCTTCTTGTCTCGACTCGGCGCCTTGTTGCGAGGGGCCTGGAGCAAGAAAAAAAAAGATTCCCAAGCACCTGGACAGCGTTGTCGCCAACGTCAAATGGGTGAGTCTTCTTTGAGGGGTCTCCGAACGGGCCGCCCGGGACTAACTATCGTCGGTCGCACGCCTCTCGACTGCCCCTCGCCGTGGACCGGTGTTCAAGTCCGAGGAGGATGCAGCAGATGACTTGCATGACAAAGCAGTGGAAGGTCATGGAGAAAGAAAAAAGGCCGCATTTTCTGTTTGCCGTCCTCATCTCAGAGGGAAAGGTCATGTGTGAGTGGCGGGCGCTAGGCCAATCAGGGGCTAAGGCTCACAGTGCTACGCCATTCGCCAGGTGACCACACCCACTGCTACTGGCGGAACGGCAAAGGGCGAGCGAGTGCGAGTGCGAGTTGCAAGTGGAGTTGGGAGTGCCACTTGCAGGTGGTGAGGAGCTGTAAGGAGCAGTGAGGAGGTGGCTTGACGAACAGCGCGGTAGTGCTGAAGCGTGTGGTCTCCTCTCTGCACCGTGCGTTCTCTGGGTGCTCCAGACGTGGAGCAATATGCACGCAAGCCATGGGGCCGATCGCGATTGCGCCAAGCGGCTTCCTGTATCGAGCAGAGCGTCCGCGGCACACAAATCGGTCGGGGGTGTAGTCGATATTATTGATTGCTGAGGGGTGGGAGGGGAGGGGGAGGAGAGAGGGGGTTTGGCTGTGTTTTCTGATATGGGGAGCAGACACATCCAAGGAGACACAGAAAAAAAAAAAAAAAAAGAAGCTCTCCCCAAGGCACAGAGCAGCGGTTCTAACGCGGGAGATCAGAGGAGTCGCGCGCGCGTTGCTCTGTCGCTCACTGTCACTCATTTGCCGTTGGCAGACGTGGTCCGACGATCTAACCGGACTGAATTAGGTCAACAGCAACAGCAACACTGCAGCAGTGCTTCACTACTGCACTTCCACTACCACTACCCTTTTGAAGAGACCACAAAGACCACGCCATACTCAGCACACAGTAGATAGCA
This sequence comes from Nigrograna mackinnonii, assembly GCA_001007845.1. Lineage (NCBI taxonomy): Eukaryota > Fungi > Ascomycota > Dothideomycetes > Pleosporales > Nigrogranaceae > Nigrograna > Nigrograna mackinnonii. The sequence goes on from JGVQ01000138.1 coordinate 299,882, forward strand.
CGGCCCAGCACTCGACAAGAGACGTGAACGAGAGGCACTAACTACCGGCTATCTAACTCTACAGGTACAGGCACTTGCATTGGTTCGAGACTGGTGGAGACGGGCTGCGGCGGCGACTCTATCCTGCTGTTATCCGCGAGTACTCTTGCTTGCTCTCCTTCTCACATTTTGGTCGACAAGTTGAGCCCAAAGCCGGAAATGTTGAGCGTAGATCGGCCATGCTGTCCCAAAGCGGCGCTGGCTGGGGACGGCACTATACTACGTCTATACTGGCTCTATCGAGGCGTATCGAATCAAGCTGCGGGGTTGGCCTCGCGAACATGCGCTGCTTGTTCCTGCTGGCATTGCGTCCTCTCATCGACGCTTCGTTCGAAGCACGCTGTACCATTGTCCAACTGAGCCAGAGGCCTAGTGGGGACGCCATGACATGTCCGTGACGAGCGAGCAAGCAGCGCACAAAACGGACAAACTGGCAAAAAAGACACTCGGACGAGGGAACAACAGGCTCGATATTGTGCGTGTTTCATCGTGTTTCTCCCGCTCGCGCAATGCCTGCCGCTTGTCATTTGCGCCGCACTCAGCAAATGGCCCCGGAATAGAAACATGGACACGACCCTCGTTGTGCCTGACAGGTTCTGACAGGACAGAACAGGACACAGTCTGCCTGGCTTGGTCATTACTGCTGGACTCCGATTGATTATTGATTCATTCATTCATTTCCTCGCAACTGCCCCCCAGTCGGTCTTCTCAGCCACCTTCCTGGGCGGCTAGGTACCGGTATCAGAAGAGGATCCTTAGCGTTGGCCGGGAAAGGCAGATAGTTCACAGTACAGTACATGGGGAGTAGAGAGGTTCGGCTTGGGACTGTCCTGAGGGCTGCAGCGGCAGTATGTACATGGTATGTAAGTAGTTGGGCAAGGGGGACGGTAGAGCAAAGAGAGGAGGAGGTAGAAAACAGGTAGGGCAGGCAGTTCTAGGACAGTTGGATAGATAGCGCCTCGTTGACCAGTGGCCAGTGGCCAGTGGGTGTGCAGCGTGGGTTTTTGCGAGTGGCAGTTCTGGGAGTGCATCGCCCGGGGGCCCTATCAGCGCCCACGTTACCGCGACAAAAGCGTCCGAGTGACCAGGCTCATGCCTCCAGGTCGCTGCTCAATGCTCATGCTCATGCTCACCCACCCAAGTGCCAGCGCCTCGCCGCCGCGCGTGCCATCTTGCAATAAATATTTCCGTCGTCCAGCTGCCCGGCCTTGCCCTGGCTGATTCTGAATTATTGCCCTGCATCTGCTCCCTCGGTGTCTCTTTTCCTTGTGCTTCTTTGTGTCTCTCTCTCTCGCCCTCCTCTCCTGTTCCTTTCAATCGCCCTCAGTCCTCCCCCCAATCTCCCCTCTCCGCCAGACAGATAGCAGGAAGCATCGGGTAGATCTTTCCCCTCGAATTCGGCGTAATTACCCCAGAACGAGCTTTCCGACGGTACGCGCCCTGCCCTCCTCGATTATTATTCGATTCTCAACTCCCCGAGCCCCGACGACGCCGACGCAGACGCAGCTGGCAAGCGTCTAAACCCAACGCGCAATCAAAAGGTCAACCCTCCACGCCGTCCAACCAGCCAGGCCCAAGCCCCATACCATTCCCAGGCTGCATCAGTTCCGCACAAGGCACAAGGCAGGGCAAGGCACGCTTGTTAACGGTGGGGTCTCTTGTACGGTCCCTCCCACCTCCGGCCGCCGCGCAGCGCACACAGCAGCACACAGCATAACCCTTTCCCATTTCACCATCTGTCCATAATTTTTTTGGGGGACGCAAGCGCCACGGCCCTCGCTCACTCCAAGAACATCTCCCCATCCCCCCCTCCACCACCCTTCTTCCCTCACCCATCCTCTCTCTCCCTCGTATACACCGTCGCATCTGCTAGGACTGTCAATCACCCTGCATTGCTCGCTTGCCGACGACTCGTCAATCTCGCTTCTTCGACTTCCGCCGTCAATCACCCCCAAAAAAAAGTGTCCGGGCTGCTGGGGCTGTGCGACTGACGGTTCTCATCTGACTACAACTGACATTCCACGCAACCACAACCACCACCACCACTCACTCACGCTCCCTCAGTCAACCATAGGTCGCCGCCCTCGCTACCACTGCAATCATGACGGTTCTCAAGGCATGTCTGCCCACGCTGCAATTGCATATGTCCCTCCCCTTCAATTGCTCCCCTCGCACTCCTCTGCTGACTCCGGCTACGCGATACAGGACCCCATCACCGCCCGCCCAACCAGCCAGCACCGGCACTCGTCGAGCAACGCTGGCTCTCTCCCCAAGTCGCGCCCGCACTCGCACTCGCTGTCCGTAGGCTCAATAAACCCAGCACATCGTGTGACGCGTAGGAAGAGTATGTCGTCGACCGCTGCCGCCAACATCAACGCAATGGCTGCTGCAGCCAAGGGCATGTCCGGCGCACCCCTCGACGGCACACCTCCCTCCACCGCCAGCGCTCGCCGCTCGTCCAAACCTGCCTCTCAATTTCGAGGGCCAACCCTCAATAGTTTTCCCATGGCGAGCAGTGTCCCGAGTTCAGCTTCGGCGTTTGGCCCAGCCAGTTACGGTGCAAATGCCAAGTCCGAAGCCGCTGTGACGGACGGCCCACCTCTCTCCACCATGCCTGAGCACGAAAAGGGCAATAACAAGTCTAGGATACGCCGCGCGAGCGAGGGATCGCGTCTCACAAAGGGCGAAGGCAAGCGCGGAAGTGGTAGCGACTTGAGATGTGAAAAATGTGGGAAAGGGTACAAGCACAGCAGTTGTCTGACCAAACACCTGTCAGTAACCCACAAGAGCCCACAATCCTCCCACATACTTTCATGCCTCGAGGCGAATGCCCTTTTATCATCTCTCCATATGCACCGGCCGTCGTTGCGTGAATTTGCTTTTTTGGAATTTTTGTGTTGACTTTTTTTGTTTTAGTTGGGAGCACACCCCGGAATGGCAATACACGTCCAAGTTGCTCATCTCCAAGCACCAACAGGTGCAACTCCTCGAAGCGGCCTCGGTCCTCGTCGCCATGAACCAGGACCCTGAATCTGGACACAACAGCGACCATTCCTCCGTGTCGCCTCCTGCCTCAGGGTCGTCGGATCTTCGCGACGAATTAAGCTCCACCGACACTACCCCGCCCCCGCAAATAGACGATCATGCCGTGGGATCCTTCCCACGCTCGCACTTTGGCAATCGTTCCTCTAAACGCTATTCCACCAACAGCAGCTCCGCATACAGCCAGTCGTACCAGTCTGCCGTCTTCTCGGACAGTGGTCATGGTGGCCACTACCGTCAGTGGAGCAACGTGTCAGACCGGCCCACGACCTCTGGCACCTCAGTTGCAGGATCATACCACGACGATGAGAACGACCAGGCCGACTTGGCTGCCGCTGTTGGTTTGCTGAGCTGCTCGTACGGCACGCCCAAGTCGGGTCCTGTCGCTCTGCCACCAGACGTTCCCCCTGTCCCCCCTCTACCAGCCAAATTCCTGGGCTTCAACAACCCCGACTCGATATCCGGCGGGACCACCATCACCGCGCAACAGTCAAGCATCCGCGGAAGCAGCTACGGCTACCGCCAGCACGAAAATAAGGACGTTGATATGGATGACGAGAGCTTCGCAGACGAGGATGAATTCCGTCAATCAAATTCCCGAAGTCGAGGACGCGTCGAGGATGAAGACGCCGGATTTTTTGGCAGAATGGAGGAATAACATTCCGCCAGCGAAACGCCCCTTAACGTCCGTGACGATATCGATTTTTGTGTGCTGCGACCACTGCCTTTTTGTTCTCTCCATTTTGTCCTCCGATTCGATCCAATCCTGTGTTCCACCATACAAACGAATTTAGCAATGCAAATGCAGCGATCTATCTCCGCAGACTGTGTCGCTGGGTTCCAATTTCTGTAGCACCGATGAGAAGGCCGCCTACTCTTCTTCCGCTCTGTTTGATGGTCATACGATCGTTGCCGGAGATTGCGAGAACAGAGCCTTTGAGGTTGAAGTTGCAGATTTTCGGACCCGGTACCCTGGGTTCTTCGACGAATTCGTCCAACCCAACCCCTATCATTACGTCTCGCGTCGAGAGCCTCTACTTTTCCATTCCTATATATCAATCAATCATCGAGCCCATCTACACCGGAGTTTTTTTCCTCGCCCCCCACAAATCAACAAAATCTTCGAAATGTCCGAAATCTTTTGACCTATCCTACCCACAAAACCCATATATAAATCCGCAAACAACTTCTATATTTCCCCGAATTTTGGTGATTGGTGGTGGCGACGGAAGAATAGGGGGTATTCAGAGTGAGGTTTGGTGATGTGGAAATTTCACTTCCTCACTTTCTTTGTTTTCTTCTCGTGGTGGATGACGTTGATGGAGGGCATGGGGTGGGTGTGTGATCCCACGCATGCCCTCCCACACTTGTACTGAGATGCGGACGCGGACCCACCCGCAGGCCAGAGACCTTTCTTGTGCATATTCCTCTTCTTCTTGGGCTCTCTGGTTTGCAGTTGGTTCTGGGACGTGTTGTATCCTGTCAAGTGGAAAGAGACGAGAAGAATTCCAAAAGAAAGCGAAACCCCTACCCCTATTTTTTGTGTAGGAAATTAAGGGGATTTTTATCATAGGAAATTTAAATGTTTTGATTGTTTTTTCCCTTCAGCTTGTCGATGTTTTGTTGAATTGAATTGAATTGAGTTGAATTGAATTAGAAGTGACTTGTGTGCATTGACGTGATGTGATGTGGCATTCAGGTAACACCCAGTCCTAGTGAGATAGCGGGACCTGAGGATAGAGAAGAGAGAGAGAGAGAGACATGTTTCCTCTAAGCTTGAATGAAGAAGGACAGATAGGAGTGGGAAAGTAGAAATGCGAAAAAAAAACCCCCCCTTTTTTCGTTCGATCGGATGGAAAGAAATTGGAAGATTGAAAATGGAGTGTGTAATCGTTGGGAGAAATAACGATTGAAAGGGATGAAGGGAAGGAAGGAAAGAAGACAGGAGAAGGAAAGACTAGGGAAACGGAAGGGGAGATATTGGGATACTTGCTTGTTTATTCTATGTGGCTACTTTCTGTTGAGTAAGAAGATAGGTATTGGATTCGGGTGCGTCATTGACGTTGATTAGGCTGGGTAGGTGGGAGTTGTTCAGATGTCAGGCTTATGGAAGGGTAGCTGGTTGAGATGTCCGTTGAGGATTTCTGGGGGAGGGGGAGGAGGCGCTTTGGGCGGGGGGTTTTTGGGAATTGAGAAGGGATTGGTGATGAATGCATACGATCGAGACGGGGTGAGAAAGGGTTTTTGGTTAGAATGGAGATATGACGGTGCCCAGAGGTTGGGCCAGCGTGGCTGATTTGCTGTCGTGATATGGGATGCCCACTAAGTGGACTTTCTTCGTGGGATGCATCTAATGGCGGTGTACAAGGTAATGAGAATAGTCCTTTCGATCGTGACGAAGGAAGGAGTATGGAATATAACGGAGACCGAGGGCAGCAGACTGTAGGTAAGTAAGAAGTTGAGGATCGGGTCAAACCGAGCAGGCCAAGGTAGGGTAAGTCCGATATAAGAGGCCAGCCAGGAGAAACAGCAACAAGCGCTACGTCATCTCCGGCTCCCAGAAGTCCAGTCCTACAGTCGATCCCAACGCATAGAAGGATAGCCCGACGCTGGCTCTCGCGGGAAGTTGGGTGACAGGTCCCGAACCGTTCGTATAGGACAGGGTAGTGAGTAGTGGAGGTCTCTGCCTTGCCTGGTCTCGCGGCACGGGGAACAGACACAGGGGACAAAGCAGCCATGGAAAAATAAGGAAGGAGAGTAGTGGTGTGCGAGATAGAAGATGACGATCTGCGGCGTGTTGTCTTACAAGACGGGAGTACAGGAATTGGAACCCAATGGGCTGATAATGAAGGGGTGAGGGGGGGTGTCCGTGACCGTAAAGCTTCCAGGGCTGGGAGGTGGACGTTTGTATGTAGGAGGTACTCAGACATGCTTTTATACAGCGCCAGGGATAATCGCTTCTGCCAATAGCAAGTGTCATTAGGGAAAAGAATGGCAGGAGAGCCGCGTCCGCATCCGCGCCAGCGCCCGGTTTATTATCCATCTCGTGTTGGCGTCCGCGGATTGTTGATCAAAAGGCATGGGCAGCGAGAGCTCATTCATGGAGATTTGCGCCAGCGAGGTGGTTGGCAACGGCGGGTATGACGTTGGGATCGACGCCGGTCGCACATGGGAGATTAGGGCAACGACGCCCTGGGAGAATCGGTCCGCGCTGCTGGGGAAGGTGTGACGGGGTCTTGGGAATTAGCGTCAGGAACGAGATGGTTCGTGGCTTTAGGGATGTTTGCTTTACGTGCTTGGGAAAGGGAGAATTGTATATGGTTCTTTTCAGGGGTGTTTTCGAGTTGGTAAGCTTGGTTTTACGGCCGCTGCGTTAGATGAGGATGTTGGTGTTCTCGTGCCCATAGGATCGCGATCAGATCGGCGATACGGTCGAGATACGCTGCGAAGATGTTTGGTTGTATGCTTGTACTATAGTAGTGTGCGTCTGAAGTGCGTCTGAAGCGCATCCTGGGGTTGCGCCTCGAGATATCGACCTCATTCGAGATATTCGCTTAGCGTTAATGGGCATTAATCATCTCGAATTCAGAAACAAAAAACCTCTCTTCGCTCCTCATGATGCCGGAAGAAAGCAGCCTGCTTCCGCCAACACTAAAGATTCGAAGACTGAAAATTGCGGCGTAGGTTTTGCTTGCCTAATCATTCCATCTTTTTATTCGCATGTGGTACATTGCTGGACGATCGTCAGCGCAGGCTTTAGGCATGAAGCACCTAATATTCCTTTCATCCATTCATAATCGAGCTATTGTATTGCTTCGAATACCTATTGGATATCGGTCTAGTGATCTTCCGTGAAGGGCACTGGACTTGGACGATCTTATCTAAATGAAGAACTGGTAGGCCCATGGCTGGCGCTTGGAGTTTGAGAGTGAAACGCATCTTCGATATCGATCTTGACCGGACGAGAAGTTCCACTTGTCTATCGTCTCGTTGAAACGTCTTTGGCTGCTATGTGTCAAGCTTCCGCAGCGTAAAAATAGCCTAGACAATTATTCGCGGTATGTTATGATTTGGACTTGTTCGTGAACAAGATCGCGTATGTATTTGCAACCATTCCAGCTAATTCTCTTTTCATTTTGTGAGGCGACCTCATTAGTATAAACTCTGAGTAGATCGTGTTTGGCGGGGTGTTCTACGTGGCTCCCGAAGCCATGGAGAGCTGAGGGAACATCTCAAATATAGCTGGATCAGCATAAAATCCCTGGGCAAGATCTTTCAGGTCTTTGAGAATAAGACGAAAATCGAAATCTAAAGATGATCGAAATGTAGACTTGGTGAACGGGAGCCAAACACCGTTCGCAGAATGAGATAGAAAGTGGGCTCGGCTCGGATTGTGATAGACCAAAACAAAAGATTGGAAAGATTGGTGTAGCGCAAGACGCTTGCAAAATCTTCTAGAATATACTGATTTGTGCCCGTCCCATAAGTTTTCGGACATTTAGCACGATCTATACGAGCGCCGCGAGCACTCGAAGTTAGGAGTATGGGAGAGCTCTTTGGCCCGCCGAATGCATTCTCGCTGGGTAACTGCAAAGTTCGGATGAAACTAGAACTGGAAGTGTGAGGATTAGAGTATTCTATGATAAACTTCCACCGTTAGTACGAGATGACGAGATGAATCAACTATTGACATAGGGATTATGTTAGAAACAAGAACAGCATTCGGGGTTGCGGTGGTGAGAGGCCATCGGGTGACACCACCACACTAAACCCCTCTGCTTAATCAGCCTCCGGGAACCACATCCGATATAGGAGCCCTTATCCGATACATACACTTTATACTGCAAAGCCCAAAATCGTGAGGTTCAGTTGACAGATTTTTATTTCCAGCAGATACGAGCATTATACAACTTCATACAAAATGTCGTCCTACGCCTCCGAATACCCGTCGATACCGTTTGATGCGGCATACAAGAAGTTCTTTGAGGACTTTTATGCTACGTCAGATACTCCAGATGCTCACGAGAAATATGTAGATTTCTATACATCTGATGCGACATTGGTCATGGCGTCGAAGAAAGCCAAGGGTTCATCAGGTTCATTCCACCCCTTTCTCACCCCATGAACATACACTTACGATTCGGACTAGAGATCCTGGCACTTCGGAAAGGCATGTGGGAGAAAGTATCCAGCAGACTTCATCGTCCAGTGAAGATATTCCCATATGGACCAAATTCCGATGAAGTGATGCTTCACGGAACTGTAAATTATGAATTCAAAGCAGGAGGCGGAGCAGGAGTAGACTGGGCAGCGTATGCCCATCTGACTAAAGTCGATGGTAAAGTGAAGATGGATTTTTACCAGGTTTACTTGGTGAGTGGATGTTTCTTGACTTGTTCCAATACTGGCTCACACTTTGAAGGACACTGCTGCACAGAGTAGCCGTTAAAATGGGATGATACCCGCACGAGAAAAGATTTAAGGACTCAATGACCAGATTTCTTCTATCACTAGAGCTTAGGTCATCGAGCGCTCCAAATTCGTTGGAAAAGCATGGAAAGGAGGTGTTTACTGTACCCTCCCTTGGACAATAGAAACGATTCTGATTGGTTAATTTTGCCGAATATGACTCCCTTGTTCTATGTAAGGATGATGGTTTGCTTCCGAATGCCTTTGATGAAGTCCACCCATACATTATCGGTCGTCCAGATGATTGTGATGTCAGTCCAAATATAATGCTTGGTTCATAACTAGCAAATGACTATCATAAGACTTTGCGTCGACAGCTAACGTCTAAAGGCCTGTCGGCTGAAAGTGGTTTAATTATCTAAGCTATGCCGCTTGCGGAAAAAGTGGACGGTAGCTGAAATTCCATTCGGGCGGTGTGTGCTCCGCCCACAAATGATCTTGGGTAAAATTTTATCATGCGGAACCGTCCGCAGGCAACCACAGTAATAGACCCCGTCTTTGGAGGAAATTTCCTTCCTATGGTTCCTTTACTTGTGCCAAGAATTTTGTTGCAACTATATAATTTATCTATTTTGCAAAAACCTCAAAAATTCCAACAGCGCCCGGTTAGCTCAATCGGTAGAGCGTGAGACTCTTAGTATTCACGATCTAAATAGGAACGATTGATTACGTGCAATCTCAAGGTTGCGGGTTCGACCCCCGCATCGGGCTTGTCTTTTTTTCCTTCTTTTTTTTTGGCTCCCTGTTGTGCTTTGTGGTTGATTGGGGGTGTCTCTGAGGGTGTACCTACACGGCCGCCTCCGCGCCCCACTCCTGGCAACCACACATAAAGGAGAGCCTTTAGCATGGATGAACATATAATTCCGTTCATGTTAAGTGATAAAATACTATGTAGATGTTATACATTATCTCACAGACATCAAATCATTGGGTGCGGCCAGGAGTGAAGGATTTAGTGCTACAACTAAACTTTTTGAGGCTCACACTATTGAAACAGCAAAACAAAGCGCACAAGTTGTTAAGTAAACCATTTTCACGGTGTCCGAGTAATACAACAATACACATTTCTCTCCAATGCAACTGGATATGCTATGCGCTCGCGTCGATGCACCACTAGGGTCTGTTCCGCCGGTTCTAGATGCCAATCTCTTTCTACTAATAGAAAACTTTTAAGCATACAAATCCTTTTATAATCTAGTATTATATGTGAGTCGACCGTAAGATCTAGTCCTCGAATCGAGGGTTACAATAATCGTTCGTTGTTTAATATATCTGTCATTGCTAACGTTCCTCATGAGCAAGCTGGTTCACAAGCTAATCATGACCTTGAGACATTATATACTCTATTATTCACTTTCTGTACCTCATCCTGCCTGAACGGCTTTATTTCTCGATTCATCTCATCTTCATCTACTCCAAGTCCGAGAAGAATCTCTACTTGCGGTGGTTTCTTAGGATAGAGCTCTGCTGTGCTCGTTGCTCGCAGAGAAGATGTACCAAGTCGCTCTTCCGCCATCCAAAAACTGCATCTTCTTCATGTTCCTTGCTGGTAATCTCAAAATTCATCCGTATCAAAAGGTCTTCCTAGTACAATACTAATCAAGAGTTCCTGGATAATATCGCCAATCCCCCCATAACAATACTCTAGACATATCACACTCTCTAGAATTGTGAAGTGTACCTACATGGTTTCTGTGTCGACTCGAACATAAGAGGGCACTGCTCAGCTCCATGGATGCGGAACCGTGAATGACCAAATGCAGAGAGCATGTTTCTCGTAGCTCTCTACAGATGAAATAGATTTCCACGCTTTCATCTTGAAATTCTAGCTTATCTCAATGTTGCGAGACATGATTGAAGTAGCTAGGGAAAGCGCTGAGCTATTCCCGTCGCTACTAGGATATGTCTCTATGCTCCTCGTCCTTTTAAACAAAGTACTCATACGATCTTTGTCTATTGAAAGAGTTTTGATTTGTATTATGGGATGTAATACTCGTGGTGATTCTTGTAAAGTTTCTTCACTGACCATCAAGCCCATGTTGTAGAGCGTAAGCGAACACACTCCTGCGTACGAGCAAGTCTTCCTACACATCATTGATTGACGCAGATTTCTGTCTGCCATGGCGTTCGTGCCCCGGAATTTCTACACAAATCGTTAAGTAGGCGGCGTCATCATAAAGTTTGACTGAAATTAGCAGTCTGATAGAATCGTTTGCAAGTGGGTAGGACAAACCGCGGGAAATTTGGTTTCTCGAGAATGCAAGGATCAGCGCTGAGAGCTCAACTGGCATAGTTGTTAAGTTGAGCCTTTTAGGAGCCTATTTGACACTTTGAACTCTTGGGCTAACATGTCTTACATATTGTATTTATAAAGGCAGAAGCAATGCATGGTACCGATCAGGATTAGCGCCATTCTCGCGAAGCTCCGGAGCCACGTGATAGGCTTCCCGGTCATCCAACAGTGGTCGTCATTGCTTCTGGCTCCTACCACCAAGTAATCTGCCTGCGACAACGGCACACTCACCATCCTATACACATCACTAGAGACTACTCCGAACCGAGCCACAGCTCCCGTCGAGCTCTTCTAGCCCGCAGTCTTTACTACGAGCCCTCAGACACGAATCGCACATCCAATCCACAGCCTCCACTCGCAAACGAGATGGCCGACTCAGGTGCACCTGCGCAGAAGCCTAGTAGCAGCGTGAAGCTGGTCTTACTTGGAGAGGCAGCAGTGGGAAAGGTATGCGCTCTGTGAAAATATCTTTGCAAAACCATCCTGATCTTGAGAGTAGTCCTCACTTGTTATGCGCTTTGTGAACAACGATTTCCAAGAGAATAAGGAACCAACAATAGGCGGTACGTTCCTATGCGATGGCTAGACTCCCATGTGTTTTATCTGCCTTACACTCAAGATCTTGAATATAGCTAATTGTATACCTAAATAGCTGCCTTCCTCACCCAGAAATGCAACCTACCCACGCGTACGATCAAGTTTGAAATCTGGGACACAGCAGGCCAAGAGCGATTTGCATCTCTCGCGCCAATGTATTACCGAAACGCACAAGCCGCTCTCGTCGTCTACGATATCACGAAGCCGTCCTCTCTTACGAAAGCCCAACACTGGGTCGCGGAACTCCACCGACAAGCTTCACCAGGGATTGTCATAGCGCTTGTAGGCAACAAGTCTGATCTGGCCAGCGCTGGTGGGAATGAGAGTGAGGATGCCGATGCAGCACCAGCTTCAGAGGGAGAGACCAATGAGGAGGAAGAGAGCACCGATGCACGAAGAGTACCTACAAAGACAGCCAAGGCCTATGCCGATGAAGAAGGCTTGCTATTCTTCGAGACCAGCGCCAAGACTGGCGAGAATGTAGCAGAAGTCTTCACCGCCATTGCTAATGCAATTCCGGAGACTAGCCTTAAAGGGCCGAGGGGAGTTGGAGGACAGACAAATCTCGGAAGGCAAGAAGATGCCCGCGTCAATCTAGGAAGTGCAAGGACAGAAGGGGCTAAGGAAGGGTGTGCGTGTTGAGCAGGCGGCCCCGGAAACACGGATGGATTGGTCTTTTTCACAGCGACTTCTGATGTTCTTGAGAATCGAGGCGTAACTTATGGGTAACACGTATATTGTGTTTGGCGATCATATCAAGCCGGGATGTATACTTGAAAGTTTAATAGTTGCAATACCTTCCCCCAGGACCTTTTAGAAGCGCTGACTAGCAAGCATATTTGTCGTTGACTTCCCGATTTGTCAGCTGCCAGATACATCCGGTGAGGCTAGGAAATCGCTGATATGCCTGGATATAGGTCCATTTTAGAAATGAGCATCCCAACGTGAACGATTGGATTTAGCAGGTTCCCAACGTACGCAGCATGAGAGTATGCCCACATTCCCAATTTTTGGCCATGCAAGGCATTTTCATCCAACCGCGGTATAACAGTTCGACCAATAACTTATTACCCAGGCTCCTACGAATGCAGCGCAAGATCTCTTACGAGACCTCGATATCCCGAGCACACAGCCCAATCGCCTCACACACCACGGGAGACAAATACACAAAGTTGGCAAAGAGCCTTGGCGCCGCAGACCCAAACTCTCCACGAACGTACCTACTCATCGAAAGCTTGCAGAACAACTGACCAAGATCTCTTAGTGTGGCGCGCAATGTTCCCAAAGCGGATGAGAGCGTGTCGGCGAGCCGGCATCTCATTGGGGTGGAAGCGACGCCACTCGCAACACCGCCTTCGCCAAGTAGCCTTGCGCTCGTGTTTGGGTGACCGGAGTAGAGAGGGGTTCTTGACMCCTGCCGCTAGCCGGGGAATTCCTCGTATATATATCGTGTGAGGTCGCTTGCGGTTGCGCTGGTTTGGAAATTGTGTTCTGACTTTGTATGACTTCAGGAAACAGTATTTTGTTCATGTGAATTCAAGAACTAGTCCACCCAAAGCATAAATTTACCTTGTAGTATCGTGTGATCCTATCGAGAGTACTGGGCATCTTCCTGCCAAAGGAAAAGGAATTCGAGATGAACTACACATATAACGGTACCACCGGTATGAATCTCGTAGAAAGACCTAGACGCAGAAGTTGAGAATCTAATGTTCCAACGTAGGAACATGTCATACTCTGGCGACGATCCAGCCAAATCAAACACAGCTTGAGGAAATTCAGGCTTGCCAAGAGGCCGCTAATACCACATATTGCTTCCCTCCTAATGGCACTCGACTATGTGTGCCTATAGAAGAAGTGCCTTGTAAGGCTCTATGAAGAAAAATCCTAAAATCGAAGCCAACTAACGATCATCCAGTCTATTGGCCACCAGACTTCTACCACTCGGATGCCAAAATCGCATTGAAATATCACCTCGACACCTACTTCACCTTTTTCAGGGAAAATTATGGCAATAGAACCAGTGGATTCAGTCCTTCCATGTACGAAACCTATGGAGGTCTAATCCCGGATGCCCCAAATGAGAGGAGTATGCAAATGTATCTCATCGAGCGCCGCTTTAACGACACAATCGACATCGATCCATATAATGCAGAGATACACGATGGTCCTGAATTGACTCTTGTCAAGACTGCAGAGTTCCCGAGCACTACGCGCAGCTATATTCCTACAGCTACCAGTGTAAGCAGTTCGTCAGACGGTGTTGGTGGCTCTGGTCTTAGCAAAGGCAAACTTGCTGCTATCATAGTGCCGTGCGTCCTTCTAATCGTCGCCTTATCTGTTTACTTCTGTTGCGGCTGTTGCGGTTGCATGGGCAAGAAGAAGAAGAATAGGTCCAAGGGCCCCAGACCGAAAAACCTTACTGTGGAAGATATTGCAGCAGCTGAGCAGCAGGCCAATTCTGCCCAGCCTGGCACTGGAAGAGCAGAAATGGAAGCTACGCAGACTGATTCGACTCGGGCAGCCCCTCCAATATTTGCGACGTTTGCTACCAACGGCCGGTTTGCCGGAGCTGATCAAATGCAGACTGGAGAGCTTCCTGTTGACGAGCCGCCTCCAGCCTACACGCCAAAGGCTTGAATTATCTGTAGCAAGGGCTGTGCCAACTTCTGTTTTTTCCAACGTCATTACATCGTATCATGTGCTATTGCTACATTGATTAACCAATTATCGTCAATTGCAACTCCCTGCAAAAGTGGTTCTGAATCTGGCTTGCATGCTCCCCAAGGATCTTGGAGCTTGATTATTCAGAGTTCATGGCGACATTTATAGCAACTTCCGAAAATGCACGCCAATCCAACCATACCCAGCAATCAACTTCTCTGTCTATCGACGCTCATGGTCATAGAAGTAGACGCTTAGATTTGGTCTACGCTCACAACCGCCGGAATTCTACCAGCATAGGCCAATCAAAAGATTATCTCCTCATGATCTGGCAAGATAACGGCCCTTCCTGTAACACATTATGGCTGATTCTATTCCGCTGATGACGGGCAATTGATCCTTTCCTCTACAGCGCCTGGGCTGAGGAAAGCTTCTGGCACAGCTCCATGTACTGAACCTACATAACGTAAGGATCGGGAAAGTGCTAGAGAGTAGAGGCAAATTCGCTGCACCTAGGATCTTCCTTCTGTTTAAATATTAATTTGGGGATGTCCATAGGCGGTATATTCATAGCTGGTTACGAGGTGGAGTGGGCTGCTACATGCAGTGTAATTAGAGTATGGACATTGTTGCCATGGTTTTCTAATTGGTTCATAGACGTGGCTGCAGTGTTTGGTGTGGTGGGGAGTGACTTCAACTCCCGTCCAAAGATTTCCTAAATTTATCTGATGTTCGGCGTCAAATGCTTGACTTATGCTTCAATTATAACTTATGAAGAAAGCAAAAATACCAACAATAGCACTCCGTCGCTCACAAGTCCACGCGGTCTAACTCCCAACTATGCGTGCCGCGATACGGCATCCCCGCATCGTGCAGAAAAGAACCCTGTTGATTGATTTGGGAAATCGCTGCTTTGCAGGCGACAATACACGATTCAATTGGTCAACACTAGCCAGGGTTTCAGTCAAACCTTGAATGCGGTGCATTTCGTTCGTCCTAACTTCAGTGCCCGGAATCGTTCACACATACTTTAATTATTATTGAAATTGGCCGCGAGTTACAAACACCTCGCGTCTGAACAGCTATGGTAGCATTAGAACCTTTTGGTAGCATCAATATGAGCTTCCCGTCCATTGTTGCTTTGGGTATCGCCGGGCTCCTAAGTCTTATCGTATGGCGTCGATATTTCTCAGCAATCAGCGACATCCCCGGACCCTTTGCCGCATCCTTCACCCGGCTGTGGCACATGCGAAGAATCCTCAAGGGTGATCAGAACCTCGAACTCATTCGCCTACATGAGAAACACGGTAAGTAGGTGGGACACAAGTGTGCGTTCCCTTCTTGTCCTGACATATGCATAGGCCATTTTGTTCGCATGTCCTACGATGAAGTTAGTGTCAGCCACCCAGATGCAATCAAGAAAATCCTTCTTGCGCCTTTACACAAAGTAACTATTCGATGTCAATCTTGTGTCCCCCGATAACTAACTTCCACTCAGGGGAATTGGTACAAGATCCACGCTTTACCAGATTACCGATTTCAATCACCCATGAGCACAACAGATCCAAAGAAGAAAATGGAAAAGTCAAAGTACATCGGCGCCGCATACTCCACATCTAGCATACTCAGGTCAGAAGAGTATATCAACCAGACTTTCGAATTGTTTCTGGACTGGCTAGATAAATACGCCACGGAGCAAAAGCCAATGGATATCGACAAATTCATCTCATATGTAACATTCGATGTCATTGGCGAAATTGTATTTTCTAAACCCTTTGGGTTTCTCGAAGAAGGCGAGGATATTGGCTCTACGGTTGCAAACTCAGTAGCTCTCAACGCTTATGTTGCAGTTGCCGGGTACTTTCGTTGGATTAACATCGCTCTTTTGGCAAATCCTGTGGTGACTTGGCTATCCATCATGCCGATGGGGCACTTGTTTGACACTACAAAGGCTGTGCTAGCAGATCGCCAAAAGAATCCTAACGCTCGTTTCGACGCGGTTCAGTATTGGTTTAAGCAACATGATAAACATCTGGACAAGTTTACGATTCGAGAGCTGGGGACACAAGCTCTTGCTGCTGTGGGCGCCGGCTCTGATACTGTTGCTGCAGGCATTCAGTCTTTTATCTATCATATGATTCGCCACCCTAATGCGTGGGAACGGGCTCATGCGGAGATCCAGGATGCAGTTCGGAACGGGATGTGTAGGGATCGGGTGGTCTCTTATGCTGATGCTCAGAAACTTGAGTGAGTTGCTTGAAGTTCGCGTGGGTATGTCTTTATTGGCTAACTCTTAATTAGTTTTGTACAAGCCTGTGTGAAGGAGGCATTACGAATGTTCGGTCCGGTACCCATGGGACTGCCTCGTGTAGTTCCTAAGGGAGGTTTGACAATCGGAGACCGCTGCCTTCCAGCAGGTACTATTGTTTCTGTCAGTCCTTGGGTGATACTCCACTCAAAAGAAATCTGGGGTCCAGATGCGCACGAATTCAATCCGGACAGATGGCTAGTAAATGAAAGTGCCTCAAAAGAGAAGTACTGGATTCCTGTAAGTAGAGTAGTTCATGTCATCCTCTGTAACGTTATTCAGGGAATGGCCTTGCTGACAATGTCATCTAGTTTGGGGCTGGTTATTGCGCATGTCCGGGACAAAACGTTGCGAAAATCGAACTTTCGAAGATCACAGCTACTTTAGTCAGGGATTATACTATACGGCAGGTAAATGAGAAGCAAGAGTGGAAGTGGAAAGCTTACTTTACGGTTGTCCCTCACTCCTGGCCTGTATTTATCGAAAAGAGGAGGTGAGACGGGTTGGCAGGGATCTGAGTAGATGATATGAAGGTATATAACATTACGGCCACTCTTTCTTCTGTACGGCTTCATGCGTGTGCGCCGTCGTTCGTCTTTCCGCAAACTTCTAGTCAGCCAAAGCTATATCAACTAGCTGGTGGATGAATCTTGTCGAGCGCGAACGTCGCGCTCAAGATGGCGATTCAGATCCACTCTAATTCTACATGGATTACGATGAAGATCACTAGGGCGAAACAGATAGTAGATTTAGTTGAAGTTGAGTCATGTATTAGTCTATCCAATCTAAACGTACAGAGGATCGTAAGATTAAAGCTTCTTCGTTTCTACTGTATGCTCTTACTCATACCCCTGGCATCCCTAGCACTGCTCTCAACGTTGGGACGCCTCTGGGGAGGAAGTACACAACCCACAAACCTGAAAATGCGACCAGCAAGCCTGTGAACTTCTCGAACCATGTGTGAAAGTACGCAGCTGTCATAAGAAGCATCCACCACATGAGAGCCGCCACACCGATAGAAAACTTCACCCCTTGGGCTGTGGGGTGCTCTTTCTCCGCATCCGGGTCCTTTTCAACGCTAACGCTTGCAATCTTTCCATCATCCAACTTGATCCTCCTCCCGTCTCGCAATCCTTCCGCTCTCGTCAGAGCTGGAAGGAACTCGAACCACAGCAGCGATGAGCCAAGAATAAGCAAGAAGACGTGCCCGGAGATATCGTGGCCTCCTTTCCACACGCCACCAACCGCTTTACAAGTTGCAGCAGTGATGTACTCTCGCGTCTGGCTCATGTCTTCTCTCGCGTTGGGGTCCTGCAGCAATTCGCATTGCCCGCCCGTGAATCGGAAACCGCGATCAATCAACGGTGGACCGAAAAACCATTGAGTAACAAAGACCCACCAAGTAGTAACCGCTCCATATCTCAGTGCCGCTCGGATTCTCCTTGCGCTAAACCATCCCTTCCCAAAGCCAGGGTTAAAGGTCCAAAACGTAGTAAAGGCAAGCGTTGTCCAGAACCAACCTACTTTGACAAAATAGATATTGAACACATTCTTTTTCTGCGCAAAGTATGACGGCGCTTGATCGGGTACGTGGGACTGTGAAGTTGCTGAGTATGGAGCATTGCGCGACGCGGGCGAGAGCGTGCTAAAGATGGAGCCTAGGAGGAGCGTCGCAGGGTATATCGAGATGAGGAGGGCTTCGAGACGCGTGGGGAAGAAAGGAGGGCGAGCCCCAGGGTTTCGTATCGAAGATGCCGGCATTGTGGAGGTCAGTGGTATTGGCTGGCCGTTGGCGGAGGATGAATTGTTCTTGCGTCGCGTTGACATTTCTACTTCTAGCTTGCGCGACGAGGTGTTAACAAGAATGGGCGAGCCTGGCGAAGACATATGAGGGAGCCAAATTCTTGTTGAACGTTAAGCCATAAGTCGGAAGGGTGGTGTTTTGTGTCCTTTTGCGTAGCTTGGTGGGAGAAAGCTGCAAGAGGGACAATGACGTTTGTGAAATTCCAAGTGACCAACGCCACACATGACTGTGGCTGAGCACTAGCCACTCCCGTCCAAGTCGCTGTATTATCTCTATGCCAGCTGTTAACAACTGTAGGCAACAAAATGTGTACGTGTCACTGTGAACAATCCCCTATTTTCATGTATGAGTCCATCGTTTGACCCATATTTGGGCCGATTTGTCAGCTAACAAGATATCTGTATGCTCCCTCTCGTGGTGAAGAACTTTCGAGAGGAACATAGTATTGTGTTACCAACAAATCAAATATTCAACCCGACAACTAATTACCCTAGCCTGATACTAGTTTTCTATCTAAAGCAATTATCTCATTATCTTGGTTTTGATTTCTAGTGACCGAAGTCTAGGATCCCAAGATCTGTTGTAGATAGCCTTTGTTTCCGACAATTTGCTACCACGAGAGGCTCCCAAGCAAAAACATCTAGAGAAACTCTCAAAATCTAAATCACGGAACCCCACATACTATGCTACCCAGCACACAACGGTCTCAATTAAAAGTGTCCCATACCTAAATCAGAGTTGAATTCGCACAGATCCATGGCAGCTGAATAACTGAAAACCTACTTTAGTTACCAGCGAAGGTCAATGCAAACGAAACCCCACTATATATTTACTTGTTCCAATTTTGCAGTGAAGCTCAGACTTCCTAAGAAATTTCACAGCCAATTCGCGAGAGTACCAAAAAAAACGTGGAGGACCTGTTCATGTCTGAGTCTCTCCTGGTGCTTCAATGGTTCGTTTAAAACCCCACTGCCGTTGTCTAGAGCGGACAGGAGTATGTTTCCTTCGTATGGCTCCGCTTCCTCTTCAAAAGATGACATCACCAAATCCGCCATGACAGGAGCAGTTCCGAACGTCCTGATAATGCCATCCCATCCGGGAATGAATTTCCAGGATATTACCTTTTCAAATCTCTCTCTACCCTTTCCGCCAGTTTATTTACCACACAGTAAAATCTCGAATGTGGAAAGTCTTGAAAACAACCAGAGGCTCAAGATATGGTACTACCAATTCCGTCTTCGACCATGTCAGACAGCAAAAGGTATTCAAGCATTGCCATGGAGTGGATGGGTTTGGCGTCGCTAAGAATTCTCGAAACGATTCAATACAACGAGGGAGACAGCACCGCATGCCGGTCGTTCATAACACATTTAAGAAATGTACTTGAACATCCTGGCGCCATTCTCAAAAGTTCCATCCCCGTACTGCATGTATTGGCGAACTAGCCCTGGTGCAACTAAAAGTACATTTCCCTTTCTTCACATGTGGAGAACCAGTCCAAGCTCTATTCCAACATGAATCTTTCGGAAGACCCACGAAAAAGTATGGATCATACATGAGTGTTCTGCATGACCCGAATCCCATTATAATCAACAAGAGATCATCCAAAGTCTTCCACCTGGTGACGACCCTTCCCCGCTTCGTTAAAACCTTTGTATGTGTTGCCAAGCAGGATTAGCACCGGATATCGGATAGGTATCAGGTTGTCGCCCGTTGCTAGTATTTACAGGGAAATCCTTGACTTCCTGATACTGCCGATCGCTCTGCTGTATATAAGGCCGACTGTACTCACCTGTATAGAATCAACTCACTCGTTTATCGAAGCTGCTCCTAGTAAATTGCTGCGCTCCCATTCAGTTGTTGATCCCCACCATTCAACAGTATGTGAAGAACCAAAGCCAGAGGCTTATGTTCTCGCCCTTGTCAAGCTTCGACATTTATGCGATAGACATGAGTTCTCACAACACAAGCAGCTGCATACCGACACGACCAAGGCAATCTATATACTCAACACCTCACATAGATGACATCACCACCAATTCATGATACAATTGGTCTACTACCCGAATTCCCAATGTGGAATTTCCACTACCGAGTCGGGCGGGGACGATTGGAAAAATGGCGCAGTCATTGTGATGTAAAGAGATAAGAAAAGCCTCAAGTTTTCTCATGAGATCCAATCATGAAAACTCCCTATCCGACTGTATATGGACAAGCCCAGTTACTACATATACAAGTCACGCATCCGCAGAACTTTTCAAATCTACATCCAACAATAGTCTTGCCCGATGATCGTATGAGAGGGCCAATGACTGACACGACAACACCTTAGTATTGATTCTAAATTCAATTTGCCCAGCCACATGCAAACAAAGAGAGAGTCTCCTAATCCATGTCGTGCCCGCGAAACTCTTTTGAAACCACAGCGCAGCAAGAAAGTTGCGTGGAATTCCATGAGTGGACCGAACCGACACACCAAAATACTACTGCTCTAGATCCATGACAACATTCATGATCACTTTTAAAAACGACAGCATTCGAGTCGAATATCACTACGTCGCGTGTGCTCTCGGTAGCCAAAACCAAGGCTCAGATTCAATGAGTAAATAGTACTGAGTTGCAAATATGGGCGAGACATGGCTGAAAGAAGCCGTAAACGCAGATTTCAAGCAGTCTGGTAATATGTGCTTACTCTTTGCCTAATTCACTTCTACATCATCAAAACCACATGTCAAATACAATATGGTGTTTCCGAGCGAGCTCTCGGACAATCTAAAACCCACATCAACCCAATTCAAACTTGACCGGCGAGAGTATATAAGCCATGAGTGAGCGAGCGCTATAAAAACCCCAGGTCGAACATCACAAGATCCAACACTCAGACATCATACCCAACACATATAAAAATTTCACTTCTACTCCTCGACCCGATCACCACCCGAGCCAGCTATACTTTAAAAGCTTGTGGAATCGCAGGTGATGAAACTAAAAACTATCCACTTCGACTATAAAACCCACAAACGCGGACATAAGATCCAAATGAAATCTTCAAAACCTCAAGCAACTTTCCAATAAGACCATGGAAGTTTTTATATGTCTCCATGAAATTCAATCTAAAGCCGCAACAAATATGATCAATGGTTCGCAGTCATCATGATCGCCCAGCGGCATCAAAATCCAGGTGATGATGGCGTTACGTCTGCCCACGGACTAGGCAAGTGCAACATGGTTGTGCCCCAGATGTCATGACAGCCGAGAAAACCTGAGAATTTCTGAACCAAAGCATTTGCATTACAGAGAAATGTGCAGCGTCCCTGTCGCCGCTTCTAAGTACATAGTACGTTCATTATAATACATGTCACTTCATGTCAGTTCATGTCACTTCACGCCAATTCCCACTTTCACTATGGCAATCTCCTTTTCCTCAAATTCCGCCAAATCGCCAATGACGAAACGAAACGAAATGGTATTCAATGTGACCATCAAAATCCGTATTTCGATTCCCTCGATACACGGGCGGGATCTCAATTGCTATATTGCTACAGCATTACTTACATGATAGCACGAATACTGCAAAACGAATGCACCACCACTAAACGCTACCCCGGTTCCAAACTTCCAACCCAGTTCAGTCCAAGACCTCTATACTCTACAGTACTTCAAACCTACACTGGTCCTACCCTTCACTCGGCGCGCAAGACCAACTGCTCAGTGTATCCGAAATATATGTCTTCGTTGCTCGAAATGTGTTGATTTGGGTGGAATAGAGAATGCAAGGGCGGATCGTAATAGGAAATGCGAGCGTAGTGTGAGGATGCATGAGCAATGTGTACCGCTCCACGAGGTCGCCATCCCAGAGCTCAACGCCCTGCTTCGCCTTTGTGATGCCTTCTCTGTACCGATTAAGGCACAGAATGTCTTCCGCATGTCGCTGTCACTATCCGGGAGCTTAAAGCCTTAATTCGCCTTCGAGTTGCCTTCGATATATCCTCAACAAATCGCCCTGAGCGAACAATTAGAGCAGGCTAAGCGGGAGTACACCAAACGCATGGAGGTAGCGAAGCCCGCGCAACAGAAATAAGGGGTTTAACCATCCTTCATGTGGCGAGGAGCTTGTGTACCTCCAGCTCCTCGCCACAGGAAAATCTGTACACAAACTTTATGGACGTAGAAAGGCCTGTACCCTTGTGCGTATGTCGCCTTGGTCGCAATCTGCAATAGATAATAGGCGACGGTTTCCAATCAAAAATCTCCATGCTCTACATTACACCGAAAGTCCTCCATACATACACATGGAGGGAGGAATCAGAATCAGGACATAAGCCAGTCAATTCAGAAAGAGATTACTGTATGTCACGACCATAGTCACGGTCAAGTCGCGATATGTAATCTGTAAACCGCGATAAATTTCACTCCAAGATGTCAATGATCTACACTGCACCACACTACACTATTCCAAACATGATACACCGGAGGCGCAAAAACAAAATCACGACATAGCCAGCGAATGTAAGAATAGGCAATCATATGCCACGGTTACGGTCACGGTCACGGTCGTGATAAGGCAATGTGTAGTACACGACAGATCCTAACTCTAAAGCCGCATGTTCTACACTCCACTACAGCGCTCTAAACATGATACACCAGAGGAGCGAAATCAGATTTCGAACAATGAACATGGAGATGTGAAGAGCAGTTATTACACGCACGTATGCATACCCACACCCACGATCAAGGCCGCTATAAGCTACATGTGACTAGTAATATGTACATATTTAGCTTTTAGATAAACCAACTAGTGAAATATCCTGACTCTCTTTAAATGAAAAATGTGCATGTATATAAGCATATTCTCGGGGCCCACGTACTCTACTATACGCATGTTAAATTCCAAGGAAAATTGCATACCTTATAAACGAAAATCTTGGTCTTATTTGTTGTCGTTGCCGTGGGGTGTTTATTTACAACACAACATACGCACGCATCTACTTCCAACACCTCTCTACCTATCTCATCTACATCTACACTAGATATAGGATACAAGATACAGAGTGCGGTAACCGAGATAGTACATAAAGTATTAAAATATACGTATAAGTTATCTATCTATCTACCAAGGGTGGTTTAGTATAATTTATCTACTTTATACTTTGCCCGGAGTACACAACCAACCTCCAGTCCAGCCCACCCCCTTGCACCACCTACGTATCCCAAAACCCAAAACCTAAAACAGAGTCGAACAAACTCTAGGAGTTGCACACCGTAATGACTTAACTCAATTAACAACTCAAGTATCAATCTTTTTAAAAAAAAGAAAGAAAGAGAAAGAGAAATACGGACAGGATCTTACTGTATCTATTTACTGTGTATCTATGTGCGACTGAGTTGGTTGGGTCCCTGTACCTCTGCCCGTGCAGTCTATATGTCGGACCGTCTTGTCTTGTCTTGTCTTGTCTTTTCCTTCCCGACTATCCACCTATCCACCTACCTACTTACTCCATACCTACTAACCCAAAGCCAACTACCTTATAAACCGGGCCCATAACACCGGAATCCATCCCGCTTATCCTCAACCAGACTAACGCATGTACATACAAAAGAACAGTCATCACAAAGACCCGTGCGAAAAAACGGGAAGAAAACCCCCCCCAAAAAATATTGAAATATGTACGGAGTTATTGGGGCGTGGGGCACTAGCTACTAAGCACACCGACTTTACTGCACTGCACTGCACTGCATGTTCGGGATGCCGTGGTATGATTCTCGTCGCGCTTCGGGGACCCGGCTTGAGGGATGCTATGTGGATACGTAAGTATGGGACGCGTGCGAGGCGACGGCATCGGGATTGTGCTGTGCGCTGTGCTGTGCTGCATATTGCGCTGCACTGCGCTTCACTGCGCCGCGCCTCGTGCGTCGGCTTCCGGACGTTTTGGCCGTTGACAAAGGATTGGGTGGTATCGTGATTATGCTAACCAGGTACCCCCTTCCTAGACGCGGTTTGGTAGGGTGATGTGCGGCTGGGATCATTTTTTAATTTTCAATTTTCGCAGAGCAGAGCCATCATGGCGATATGAGGAAGGGGATTGGATCATGAGCCCATGTCATAAGTATGGATGGAGCCGTCACCAGACCTGGCTTGGAAATAATCATCATCATCGTCAGGATCAGGATTCCGCTGCGGGTGGCTGCTGGATATTACTTACAACCTAGGAAAGGTCGATAAGAGCCGGGAGTCATGATAACGGTCGTGGTCGATGTTGGTGGATGACGACGAATGATAATCTCAGCGCGGACTTGTCTCAGATTCCGGCCATGTGGTCTTGCCCGAGGCGAAAGGGAACTTGTTTCGAGACGGGGACGCTAAGGGGAAAGAACTGGCTGTCAGCGTGTGAATGAGGTTGGCGATCATGCGCTCCCGACCGAGGCGAGGAGGAAGCGTTTTGCAGGCTTGTCAAGGAAATACCGTGCTGTGCAGTAGCTGTCATGGTGGCGGAGAAAGACGCGGCTATAGGAGTCATGTTAATGGCCAGGCGACATGAGCTGGACATCACAGCGATGATGCCTGCTCCTGAGTGCATTGAGCCTCCTGCATTGCAGGCTCGTCAGGTGAGCGGCGTAGCTATGCTCTGCTTGGGGAATAAGAGCTTCGGGCAATGGAATCACTGCAATGACCTCCGAGTTTCTACTTCATAGTGGGACCTGAAATTTGTCCATGTGGCTACTGCCATGGAATTAATTGTTCCGACTATGCAGGGCAAATGCGCATGTAAATTGCTGGAGCCGCATGCTGAGACCTGTTCGCACGGAAGTGCATGCAGATGTGGAGGTAGCGGTTCTGGTTCCTGGATTGAACAGTGCACAATAGTGGAGGTCGTATCTAACGGCCTAATCTCACAAAAGACTCAAAGGTTCCAGAAACGGTACCAAAAACTTGCTCAGATCAAAATGCGAGGCAAGAGTGCCATTGGGGGTGATACCTCGGCAGCATGCTTTCGAGTTCGAAAAGTGTTTCAAGGCGAAGCTGTGAATGCAAAGGCCCTCTTTGAGGCGCTCATCCAGCCCTATCATGGAAAGCGTGGAAGGGCGGAAGCTCTGCCGGTGCATTCGCTACTCTAACGCGTTTGGGATCTTCAGAAGCGGAGCCACCTTCCCGCTCCCCTGCTCCCGGGTCAATCCAAATGAAAAACGATGGCTGGAAAGTTGGCAAGGCTGAAGAACCTTCGAAAGGGGCTGTCAGTGCGTCGAGCAAATAATCTTGGACAGGGACCAGCCTCCCGGCGGGGATAATGTCTGTGGGAAAATTAAAAAAATTTCAATCCTGCTAAAGTCGGGGGGATGACTTGGTCTTGCACGGCACGGGATGGCTGGATGGAATCATGTTTGCGAGATATGATATGATATGGGGTGCTGTAATGGTTTTTGGTTTTTTGTTTCATTCTCGACTTGCTTTTTGGTCGCCTGAGCCGTGCGTTGGTGGCTGCTGGTTGGGCACATGAAACCAGCAGCTGAATCCTCATTCCCCCAATACTCTCCAAATGCGCGTGTTGGTGTTGGCTGGCTGGTTATCGACCTTCTCAAACCGTACGTCGATCCGTCATCACCCTGACAATAGAGCCGGGCCCTGCTATCTCGACGAGCTGTGATTGTGAGTCAGCGATGAGGTTTACCAGCACAAGAAGGTTTTAATAAATGTGGCCCTGACGCAATACGAGGTGACATTGCGAGATCCGGGAAGATGACAGACTGGTGGCGGCAAAAGAAGGAATGAGGATGAAGTAGGAAGGGTCATGCTACCTTTTCGTGCCAGCTTAGGAGCACACTCATGGCCTGTCCGCCGCCCTCGCCGCCGCCTCGGGAGTGGATCTGTGAGAATCCAGTCGCTTGAGGTGTGATATTCCGCGTTGTACCAGCTACATTCGTCTGTGCCATGCCCTTGTATCTATTTCCGCATTCTGTCAGCTGGATACGCTTAGGGTAGGCGTGTCAAACAGAGCAGTGTGACAAGGGAGGCACAGGATCGTTAGATAGCCCTGCGTACGGACAAATAGAACACAGTCTTATCCAAAACGATACTTTTAAGAGCACGGGGTTTGGGGGAGGTGGAACGTACATGTACTTCATCAGGACGTCTAGTGCCTCAGTCCCACCTGGTGCGCTGTATATGCGGCTGAGTATGGGTGACATCTCCGATTGCCGGATGGACTGTAGTATCTCGATGACAGTAGCGAGGTGAACTTCCTATTGATAGTGAAACAAAGTCAGCCCTGCCTTCCCTTGGAGCATGCTAGTGCGATGTTGCGAGGGGGGAGCTCCACGTCTCTGGAAGCCCAGATCCAAAGCGACGGCGGCGGACGAACACTGGGCGAGACGCGGATGTGGAGAGACAGTCGATAATTGGGTTCCCACTACTATGGGGTGGGAACAGGTACGGTGCTATATAGAGTTGCGGTAGCATTTCTACTACGTACCTTGCCCTTCTCGTCAGCGCCGTAGGGTGCATTCTCCAGCGCACCCTGCAATGCGCCCTCGTTATCTCCACCTCTGAGAAGCTGCCGTATCTGGCCTGCAAGCGACTGGACGTCGGCCGTGGAGACGGGGGTGACGGCGGGGGCGAGGGAGGAGAGGTCGAAGTTGGCGGGGGAGTCTGGGTCCAAGGCGTCGATATTGATGGTGCGCCAGTTGACGTTGGCCATTGTGACGACACGGGCAGTCCGAGGTCGTGCTCTAGAGACGGTGTTGCAGAGTGATTGAGTGGTGAGGACGCGGAAGTCTTGGAATGGACAGGGCGGGATGGGGTGGGAGGGTGGGTGGTGGTGGTGTCGTGTGGTTTCGATGAGGTTGTTGGGTGGAGGTCGTCACAGCTGCCAAAGCCATCGTGGGGGTTGCACGTCTCGTCTCCGCCCGCTCACCACTTGCGCCAAGCTTTTTTGGGGGGGGAGGGGACTTGGAACTTGGGCTGTCCTAAAACCCCAAAACCCTAAAATCCAGGTCCACCAGCCCGGAGACCATTTTCGTAGGCTTCAAGGGCACCTATCAAGCCGTCACACAAGCAAGGGTCGGCACTTGGATGTGTTATCGTCGTCTCGAAACAGGCTCCGGCGCTGCGTCTCTCCAGATATGCCCCAAGCCTATCGATCTGGCCGCTGCGGAGATCCGCGGCGCCACGAGTACGACCAATGCCGCTGCGGCAGACTCGCACAGTCACTCTACAGATATCTCAATCTCTCTATCGGAGAATATCATCGTCATGCAAATGCAGGGTATCACATGTCTGGCTACGGATCTATGCGCAAAAAGGTAAATTCTTGTAGATTTGATGAGATTACAAAGACAGTCTATTCCACCCCGGTCGTGTCGCGAGACACTCTATGGACCGAGACCCAGGCACCACGCTGTCCAGCTCCATTCTAAGATACCAAGGCCGAAGAGGACCGACCACGTCAGTCGCATCTGACGGCCGTCCGATGAATGCAAATTCGCCATCTACTGACCATGAACCGTTGCAAGGATCAAACGCCAGTCCGCCGAGCTATATAGTAGTACAACAAAAAATTCGAATCCATGCCTCTATGCGAACGAACGCAGGCGAGTGGAAATTCTACCCAGATATGCTATCCCGAAGAAAGAAGAGAAAAGGTTTCCGATTTTGGTATCCATGCCTGGGCCCATCCGAGTCTATAAACGCCGAGAGGTAAAAAGAGACTTTTTTCAAAAACAAGGAGATGCTGGTCGCTAAGGTAAAAGAAGTAGAGGAAAAAGGGTTACGGCAGAAGCAAGGAAAGCCATTTGCTGATTTCGGTTCGGTACAGTAGAGTCGCTCGAGTAACGCAGGATGGTGAACCGGGGTATTAGGATGCTGAGAAACGAAGACGAAAGAGTCGCTGATTATTAAAAAAAAGGGCATAATCCCCAACAGTGATAGCAGATGACTGCCAGCCGCTTGCGCCAAGCTGGATGGGGGGCAACGGCCATGCCGGTATGTGCGGTGAAGGTTTCTGGCGTGGGAGCTGTAAGGCTGCAGCGTTGGTATATTGGTCTGTCAGGGTGCTCATGCAAGGTAAGGCGAGCCCTGGCGACTGACGACGCGCGAAATGTCATCCCTCCATTCCCAACGGAACACCGTGGCGGCCGTGACACTTTTGGATTTCGAGAATGGCGCGGCGAGCTGGGCGAAGAAGAAGCGCAAAGAAAAAGCAACGACTCGTCGGAGGGCGGGACGTTGGTAAGGTTTCAGTCATGAGGACTGAATGTCGCTATCGCCTTTTTGGCGGTGGTGGTGGGGGTTTGGGGGTGCCGGTTGTATCGTAGGCTCCGCGTCCCATGTTGGTTGATTCTGAATCTATGGTAATCATTGTGGTGGGTTGGTTGTGGATGTGCCGACTGGTTTATATATGTTAGTCTCGCGATACACACACACATCGACCCCCTTGGCCGGATATTGTCAGCTCTCCCGAGCCCGCGGATTGACTCACAAAAATAATCTCGGTAGACACCCCAGGAGAAAAAAAGGCAGGGTAAGGCGTCAGCGGAAGCTGAGTGATTGTAATTCCTGTGCGAGGGCCGATCCGGACGCAGTCAGAAGTGAGCGTATGGCAGTGGCGGCGAGGTGGTGTAGTGGTTCTATATGTGGAATACGGTTGTCGTTTGTTTGTGCGTGTGCAAAGACGTTGTAGTAATTAGACGGTGTCGTGTACGAGGTATTGGTACCAGTGGACAGCAGCCGGGCAGTTCGCTGGGAGGGCAAGATTCAAGATTTGGATTAGATAGTAGGTGGTGGTAGTAGTAGTAGTAGTAGTAGTAGCGTGGTAACGGCAAAGAATGGGGCGACGTTGTTTAAAAGCTCCAAAGGGAGGTAAATGACTGAAGACAGGAATTTCCACTGGGGGAGGGCGGCGCCGTTCCTGATATATAAGACGGAGAGAGAGGCTCCTTTTTCAGGGGCCCTGGCAGACCGGTACTGACTTGCAAAAAGGACAGGACGGCTTGGCTCGCGGCGAGACAAATGAAATGAGAGCAGTGCTTTTCAGAGAATCAAAGCTCAGGCAACATGACGTGCCGAACGGGGCTTTCGGGGCTTGTTTCAACAGGGAACATAATTTCTGCCAGAGACCAGGGGATCTGCAATTCAGCTCCCACCGGGATGGGCAACCCTGGACAAGCCTCTTCCCCCCCAGTGTCAGTGTACCCCTACAGTGCCTATACCCCTACATCCCTACACCCCTACACCCCTACACACCTTCTCTCTCTTGGTCTGCCCGCTAGGCCGTCTAGCATCCTGTACCTGCAGCCCGCCCAAGACATGCCGCAAGCCGCCCAAGCTTGGCTGCTGGTGCTGGTGCTGGTGGCTGCCCATACCAACGTCGTTGCGCCTTTGGTGACCCGCCCGCGGTAGTCAGAGTGGGAGTGGGATTAGGCCATGGGGAGACGACAGGAGCAGAGTCCCTCTTTCTCTCTCTCTTCGTGACGACGCCTCTCCTGACTGTGTCTGTATCTGTGACTGTTGACTGACTTTGACTGATGGACTGCTACTATTGCTTCTCGACTGGCGCTTGGTCGTGGCATCTGCTCAGTGCTTCAATGGCTCAGACGCCCTAGAGCCACCATCCCATCCTCCCCGGCGTGGCACAGTCCCGCCCGCGCGCCCTCTGTGCTGGTCCGCTCAAAGTGCTCAGGTACGGTGACGGTCGTGGTTTGATGGTGATGGTGCTGGTGCTGGTCTGTCATGGTGCTGCTTGAGGCCCGGACTGGTGCTGGGCCCTTTTACCACCACTACGCCGCCCTGCCACCCACTTCGCGCACCACGCATTCGCTGTCGTGGTGTCGCCACGATCGCCTGGATGGACGCCCTCCGCCGCCGATATCACCACCATGTTATCCCTATCTCATCTGCTCAGGTATGGCCGCTGCCATGGTCAGTATAGGATGTGCGCTCCCTGGGCTTAGATGAGACCCGTGTCAGCGTCCAAGGCGAGTGATGCACCATGTCCAACAGTCCTTTTGCCCTTTCTTGAAGTCTGCCTGGTTTTTTTTTTTTTAACCTTTGTCGCTTCAGTTCTCCTTGTCCTTGCCCTTGCCCTCCTACCTCCTGCCGTGTCGCTGCTCGCTGCTCTTTGCTCTGCATCTCTGGCGCCGCGTTTGACTCGCTCCTGTGGTGGGCGGCCCTCTGTCCGCCCTCCGAGGATGCGCCAGAAGGCATACTAGAAGGTTAGAAGACGCGCCCCCAAGGCGCGGGTCCTGTTCCCCGATGGGCCCACTGCGGTGCATGTTGCTGCTGATGAACCCCAAGTCATCATTATTGCCCATCGCTGCTTTTGATGGCTCCCGTCGCCCAGGTAGCTGGGTACTGGGACTGATGCTGGGTGCGCAGGTCGACTGGCTGCAGCATACGGAGGTACTCCGTAGAGAGGGTTATGCCCTCCTGCACCTGTACCTGCACTCGCACCCCCGAATAATCCAAATCTCATATCCCACTCCAGATGCCCAATTCCACTCCGTAATCCCACCACCATGCCCACCTGCACCCACCTGCAACCCGCATCTACCGAGTGTTTTGGAGCCCATCCCAGGCCAAAGGCACGGGAGCTCCAACGGACAAGCGAGGGCATATTTGCTTGTTGCTTTTTTGGCGCGCGTGTCTATCTTCAGCACAATGTTTCCTTTTTGCGCGCCCCATCTCCCTGCATCGCAGAAAAGTTCCGGCGTTGATAGGCTGTCCTTATCCACGTGGGATTTTGATGCCCACGGAGACCCGCAGACGTGCAACCCACATCGCGACCCCCATACCCGTTTCTGACAGTGCGGTGCGGTTGACATGTACGGAGTAGAGCAGTAGTAGTGCTGTCCAGGTAGTTGTTGTGCTGTATTGTGCTGTGCCTCTGCCCACCCGCTGCCTCGCTCGCTTTGTCTTTGTTCGGGCGCGGGAGAGCTCCCGTGTTTCTAGCAGCACTCTTGACATGCCATATTGCTGCCCTATGCCTGTGCCCATGCTCATGTCCATGCCTCACCTCTGCCTACGGGGCATGCCTATGCCCCCGTCTCCTGGCAACAGCCGCCCGCCGTCTGAGTAGCCATGACTAGAGGCGCGCACGTCGGTCGCGCGCCGTGAGGCCGTAATGAGGACTGCCCGCCAGGGCTGGGAGAGCGTTGGCCGTGGCTCTTGCAATGCCAGTACGCCCGCAAGCCCGCAAGCCCGTGAGCCATGCCAGTCCAGAGACAGCAGGAGAGGGAGCATCAGCGCCAGAGCGAGTGCCAGTACGCTGCCAGGGCGGTGCCTGGTGCATGACAGGGAGCATCGGCGCTTGGTCAAGTCGGGCGTCGCGCGGGCGCCACCAGACGCTTCGCTTGGTTATATCCTTCTGGAAAAGCTCTAGAAACGATGTCGTTTGATCAGCCGGCCGTGAGATTGGCCCCGTGTCTTTCCTGGGCTGGCAGTGGTGTGGGTGCGTGAGCGTCGGGGAGGTGGGAGGTGGATGTCACTGCGCTACGACCAGCAGCAAGAACAGGAGTATGAGTAGAGTACAGGCACACTCACATACACACACACACACTTGCACTATACTGCAGGTGTGTGTGTATACCTACACTGTCATTGCGACCACCTTGTCCATGACCATGCCCATTGCTATGACCATTAAATCTCTGACCACAAGGACTTCCACGACTAATTGGACGATATGACTGAGTTAGTGAGTGAGTGCAGGATGCACGACGCAGAGGTCAGTCTCATCAAGCGCAGCCCACAGACTGAGATGCGACGTCAGAAACATCAGGTCCTGTCCTGTTTTGTCCTGTGTCACACCGGAAGAGAGAGAGAGAGAGAGAGAGAGAGGGCCAGTCCAGAGGCAGAGACCCGCACAGCAAGAGAGAGGTCCACACAGAGAGGGCGAGACGCTGGCGCTTCCACCTCATAGAGGCCGCCACACTCTTGCAAAGAGATGGCCCATGGAGTGATATGGCCCATTAAGGACGACAAACGAGACGACGCCCGTACCGTGTGCTGCATCCTGTGCTGTGTACTGCGCACTGCGGCACTGTGGAGTCGCTGGAAATGTGGTGGATGCACCGCGTCTGCGACCTTTCTGTTGGCTGCAACCGTCCTGCAGCTGCTGGGATGGCAAACCTGGAGCCGGTTTCACGCACAAATCCAATTTAGACCGCCATGTGTGTGAGTGAGTGTGCCTACGTAGGCCCTCTATACTTTTTTCGCCATGATCTGTCTCTCTGTCACTGTCTGGTCACTGTTTGGTCACCGTCGCTCTTCTCCTCGCCCTCCCCCTCGCCGTCGCCCTCGCCCGGTAGTGCATCCGTTTCCCCTTTCTCCCTGGACGCGCGCGCCCCGAGCCTAAAAGTACACGGCTCTAGCTAGATACAACTGCAGAGTTGCTGCAACTCCAGGATGTGTGGACATGGACATTACAGGACATTTCCCTTGTCGGTCGGTGTTCCGTATAGGCTGCCCACGGTGCTGACCATTTCACAATTTGCCAGAATGCGTACCTCATTATAAACACGTACGCTGCCAATAATATAAATGGATGCATCACCAAGGCGCTGATTCGTCCAGGGCCGCCCTCCTGGCCATGAATTTCTCTCCCATCCCTCGACCGGGCGTAACTATAGACAGGGGTAGCGGCAGCAGGCTGAGACAGGCGCTGGCAGCAGCCAACGGCGATGATGCGGGCGGGCCATGGCGATACATCGTCCCTGGCCACTGCGAGACCAGGAAAGAGCAATTATTATCTGGCGTTTGCTGCTGTCACGGTCACGGTCACGGTCACGGTCACGGTCGTATGCGATAAGTCGCTACGAATAGATATCAGGCCCTTGAATCCAAGAGTGGGACACACGAGTCTCTGCCGTTTGGGAACCCTTCCGTGGCATGGATGGAAGGGTTGGTGCATTCCAAGGGCCCATGGTCATGAATGAATCCAGGATCCGTCCACCACCATGCCATCATCCTCGCCGTCTTGCCATTGCGGCTTGCCCATTGCCAGACTTGCCAGACTTGCCAGACTTGCCAGACTCGCCAGACCGGGTCAGGGCACAAGGCCAGTTGCCCTCTTGAGGGATATTGCCGCTCTGACGCGTCTCTCGTCGCAAAGGGTTTCCTGGCAGTGCGATGAGCGCGCGGCTGGGTAGCACGCTACTCGTCTCCCGCTCCGTCCCCGACAAAGAGTCTACAAGCACAATCGCTGCCCTCACACCGACCTGTGGAGAAATCGTGACAGCAGGCTTCCACTTTGGGGATTGTCCAGCAGGGTTGGAGCCAGCGCGAAGGAGAAAGTTTTTGAAATTGCGACGGTGGGTTTTTTTTGGCTGCGGGGAGGTCGGGAGTGTGGGTAGGTGGGCAGGGTGGGCACTCAAAGCGGTGGGCACTTGGGCGCTGCTGGGCATGCTGGCGAACGGTTTCGACTTTTGGAGGCGTCGCGCTACTGCAATCTGCAGCGGGAGTCCAGTCCGATGGAAGCGAGTCCAGGGGGCCATCGATGAAAAAGGATAGGATTTCGATTCCTGCAAAGGCAACCCTGCCGACACGTGGAGTATGGAGCTTCGCCTTGCGTCTGGAAAGGGGGCGGCGCGCCCGTCACTTGACAAAAGTCTCCACTATCAATTCACCTCTTGGGACTGCTCTGCATCAAGGTCCGCATCGACGACAAGGACATAATACCCAAGTATCACACTATGGGCCATGCGTATGCCTATGCCTATGCCTATGCCTATGCGTACTAAGGTGCTTTGAACTTTGAACTTTGACACGGAACGCCGTTCACCGCATATTCCTACCTATGTACATAGTCAGGATAGCATGCCATGCCTCCCTTCTCGGCCATTATTGACCGGGCCAGGTGTCTGCTCGCCGTCAGCACAGCACCACCGCGGCACCGCTCATCTCGTTCGGCCCGGGTTCGTCAGGATGGGTACGAGAGCCCAATCTTGTGCAGTGTGCGATGTGCAATGTGTTCCTCTCGTAGCCGGACGACAACCGAAGAATTAGCCGGTGGCCCTGTCTTCAAGTTCCATTTCAGGACAATATCGTACGGCTCTTGTGAGGATGCACATTGCAGCCCCAAGAATGTAGCATTCCTGCTCCTGCTTCCTGCTCCTGCAACGTTCCACAACCGCCTTGATCTTTGACGCTTACCTGCACCGTACTGACCATTGACCTTCTCGAAGCAGCGCCTGTCCATGTCCAGTGGATTCTATCGTCCTGTTTCGTCATCTACGTTTCCCCATGACCCGCCGATCTGGCCGTCAAACCCAAACTGCGCTGGTTGTTTCGCTACGTCGACGAGGATATGATCAACCTGCACCACCTCGACCTTGACATCAACCCCATCACCAATGCCCATTGTCCCTGTCGATCGGCCATTCCAGGAATTAGTTTCCTTCCCCTGAGCAGGAGGAGACTCGGTCCGCAGCGTCATCATCTCAGGTAGTACAGAATATCATACCGCCGTCATGTTTGCCCTTTAGGCTGCCAACGAACACTGGGCGGGCCTGAATTCCAAACACCCAAGTCAGCAAGCAAGAAAATTTTCCCACGTCGCACAAACAGACGCATCTTGTTGTCCCCGGTAACAGGAATCTTTTAGGCCATCGTCCTGCAGCCATCCAGGCATCTAGCTTTCTGCTGTGCGTCGTTGCAAGAAGACATGCCAAGCGAGATTTGGACCGTAGTCTGTCCGACCTTGGAAGCACAGCGTACCTGTCAGTCTGCCATACTTTGCAGTTGCAAGAAGCGAACGACACTCCATTCACCGCCGCGCATCAGATGCAACTCCTTCACAGACTCGCACGCCGCTGCAGCTCAGATAGGGAACTCAGCCCTCCCAGCTTCCCCCCTTTTATGGAAGATTGGCCCTCAAAATACACTCGCCGGTCCAAAACTAAATAGAGCAGTGTTCCACAGACGAGCGAGGGAGCCAACGCCACGTCCCCCCATAGGGCACCATTTACAGTATTGTCCGAGAATGCTTCCAGAAGCGTAATTCTCCTATTTCATGCCGTAGCAAACAACAGGAGTGTGAAGAACGCCACGGTTCTGCATGCTGCACCATTGCGGCGCTGTCGTTGGCAGCCAACTCGGCCATCAATACGCCGTTACACGTCTAAACCTGTCCGCTGCACCAGGAAATGCGCCGTGGCATCTACACGTAGCGCCAGCTCCAGCTCCAGCTCCAGCTTATCCCTAATGCACCGCTTTGCTTTCTCGAAATAGACACCACGCATCTCATCCAAGGACATTCCCCTTCCCTCCCCCTAAATCGTGAAATGGCACATCGAGACGTCATCCTCGGGATGCTTTGCTAGCCTTGGTCTGACGAGCCCTACAGCATCATTATTCATCTAGCGGGCTGCAATATCTGCCCTCCTACATACTTCTCATCTCACCTGCAGATCCCGTTCATGGCTGCGCCTCATGAAGGGCGTAATCTGACAACCGCCTTGGGTTCCAGGATTGTCTCCGGAAGCGAACGATTGTTCCCGAAACAAAACCCCGTGCAGCAGCAGCGGGCGGCGCATTCTCACGACCTTCTCCGTATCCTTGGCCGCTGATTCTCGAGTTTGGGAAAGAAATTCGTGCGACGACCCGTATGACTCGGCTTTCTTGCTTTGCTGCGAAGATGACTACGAAAAAAGGTGATGGATGACCGCATTTGCAGCAGAAATCCGGCTTATCGATGTGATGTGATGTTGCTCACTCACCATAACCTCAGCGACAATACCCACGTTGCGGCTTGGCGCGGCGCGCCGGTGCTACATACCTTTAGCAGATACGGAGTGACAGGAATTTCTCTCACTCCCTTCCCCCCTTTGGCCATTTCGCTGACCATATCACCATATGCATATTGCCGAACCCTATTCCTGCCTGCACTTGCACTTCCAGAAATCCTTCACACGTGGGATTAGATTAATATTCGTGCTTATCCCGCCTGCCGTTGTCCCGCCCGACCGCTACATGCGGCTGCATCCTACGAGGCTTGAAGGCTGGCGCGGAGTAGGATATGAACCAGGTCTGCGTGGTTTTTTCTAAGGTGTGGTGTGCGTGTGGTGTGGTGCGGCAGTTTCATGTAATGCGAGGTTCACTCGGTATAGGGCTGACCTGACCATGTCCTGCAAGGTGTTTGCATGTGTGCGTGGGTATGTTCGTTTCGTTCGTTCGTTAGGGGGGGTGAGGGGCTAAAACAGAGTTCGCGGCGTGTGATAAGGCTGCCTATTCTATTCTATTCTCTCTACGCGCATTGTCTTGTCTAATATCTTAAGCCGAAATCCTTAATCCAGACATGTTTTCCGGGTCCCTGTCGTATCATCCGGTCGCATGATACATACATATTCCACAGTTCTGAGGTAGTGTGAGAAATGGTATTTCTCTAAGGCGTGGTGGGTTTGTGTGTGTATATACCAAATGTTATTTCCTTGGCTTGGTAGATGATATCCATGAACTTGAGGGAAAGTAAGGCGTAAACTGTGTTCAACTCCGCCGCGGAAGGAATAGGGTAGGCAAATGTATGTGACTCAAGCTTCCAGGTATATATGTATATTTTCCCCCCAGGGACTAGAAAATTCCTCATCCCCCAGCTCATGCTCACTCACCACCATGTTGATGTCCATGACCAACAACAAATATAAACCCTACCACGGAATTCATCCAAACCAACCCCATGATATACCCGAAACTGACACCTACCCTCCTTCTACCCATCCATCCATCCATCCATCTAGCCCAACCTAGCTCCTACCTAGCTCAAGATACTAGACATAGTAAACAGGGTAAACGGGCTTTGTGATTTTCAGCATATGCCCGGCCTTTCTATCCACGCGGAAGGGTTTGGGAAGGGATGGTGTGAGTAGGCTATTCATCAACCCCTACAGGTCGTTAAAAAAACGAGTCTGAGGACTTGAGAATGTTGGAGGTGTTGTAAAGCTGGTTCCCTGTTCTCGGTCTTGGGCTTTGTTTTAGTATGGTATGGTATGGTATGGTTATGGGACTATGGGATGATGATACACTGATTGAGGGATTGTGTGGGGGTGTGGTTTACGTTGTTGGGGGCGCGTTGGATGGAGTGGAAGGAGTGGAAGGGTGGGGGAGGTGGTTGATTTAATTCGATTTAGATGGGTTGGTTGGGTTGGTGTGGTTCGAATTTTTGGCTTGTAAACATTGAGGTCTTTCTATGATTTCTTGAATTTGTTCTTTGCCTCTGGCGTACCTTTTCCTTCGCTAAAAAAGTTCTGCAGGGGAGGAGGGGAGGAATAGGTATGCTCATTGATATGTTATATTTTTGATATAAAGTATACGAAGGTTATATGTGTTTTTTGTTTTCGTATGAGATTGCGGGTTCTTGGGGATTGGGTGTTTAGGTGCTCTCGGTATGCTGCTTTAGGCTTTAGGAAGAGTGGGATTAGATTCGTGAAGGGTGTTAGAAAAAGGATTGAGATGTTTTTTATGGGGAGATTATATTGCATTATACTATATTTCTAGATCAGGCATTTTCTCCCAGACCCCACCTAGATGCACATCTATGCATGAACTATTTATCAAGCTATTGTCCACCGGACTATCAACATACTTAAGGGCGGGTCATTAGTTGAGTTGGTGGGGTTGTTGTTTGAATAGATTAAGGATTAGAATAAGTGAGTTACTTTAGTTTTAATGATGTGTATAGATATGATACTTAGCTTAGGTGATGGTGGCATAAGGATGTATCTATTACATATAGCACAGGTGTTTAACCCAATTAATGTTCAGCACTTGATTATTATAGATCATTGAAACATAGAGGCCGAATATACAGCATAAAAATTGCTTCCGTATCACTTCCCTTGCAATTCCTATTCATGGCTTTTCGAGAAGTGAAAAAGAAATATGGCATGATAATAGGTATACAAGGAGTACCTCAGGTCAATGTCAACCAATCTTAACGAATATTCTCTTAATACCCATACATATACCAAGTATTAAAGGCATGGTACTATCCATCAATCCACACCATTCAAGCTTTAATCACAATTCTAAGAGGCTTAATACATGCAGATTCCAACTCTACACACACTCGAGCTCATACTAGACCCCTAGCCCATGCACGTAAAAGAATAAACAAAGAGTATCATACCATATCCCCAACATTCCAAGCCCTCGTTGCCCGTAGCCATCGCCTAACTTCAATGTCCTCGTCCCCGCCAAACAGATATTGGGTTTCAGGTGACTTCGACCGCGAACGCAACATTACAGTGGCCTCCGACGTGCGTTATATTCTGGCTACTGGGCATCCTCCCCTCTTCAATTCTCGATTAAAAACCAAGTTATTCGTGTTGCGTGCGAAGTTCGAAGTTGAATTCATGCGCGTCGGTACAACCACGCACTCATTTGATATACCGTGGTAGGGCGGAAGTTGGAGCAGAGGACGTGCCTGATACGCTACGCTTTAGAAACACCTGACTGTTGGAATGTTTTCGTTTCCTACGAGTGGTGCGTGTATTTTTGCTGTGTAGGTGGTTGTAGGGTCGGGCCGTTGGTGATGTGGTCGTTGAGAGGTTCACGACGTGCTAATTGTTTCGATTGCTTTCATTTTGGGCAGAGAGTGAAGACAAGTGGGTTCATTATGGTCGGAATTTCCTAGTTTAGAGCTGTGCTTGCGTCTTTAGCTCTGCGAGACGGTTTGCTATGGCCGATAAATGGATTGAAGGAACGGTGATAGTTATATTTATGGGTATGGAGGGGAGGATACAGTTTTAAACGTTTGAACCCAAGGCAGTTTCGGCATATTAGTTTGGGGGTTGATTAGGATAATGAAAGTCACTCACAAGCGTAGGGGATATTAAACATGTTGTAGATATGACATCTCTCGAATCTATAATCTACAAATTTTGTCATCTACGAAAGAGCGCTTTGGGATAAATAAGCGGACTGTAGGTCAAGTCACAGATATATATTACCCCCCGATCTCGTTCATACCCCATTTCAGTTATACCGGGCATGAGGGAAGGCTGCTGCTCGAACACTTCTTGACCAACACGTCCACCTCAGCGCTAACTATCATGTCTGATAAACTTGGATTGCAACTGTGTACTGAATTCTGGGTAGCCTACAAGCTTTGTAAAGTAACCTAGCTATTCATACTGGTTCAATAATGCAGACTTCCGTAGATTTCCTAAGTCTAGTGTGATCTTACGAGAATTCAGATTTGGAGGATATGAACCCGACTGAACCTACAGGATGAATCGCATAAGAAAAGAAATACTAGACTAAAGCAGGCACAACACAGTGGGACATATCGGCGAGTGCGTTAGGCATATTAAAAGGTACACTTATTTGTGTCGTAGGCTCATCTTGCTGGATTATATGCAGTGGATGTGCTGCTTCTGCCGGTCGTGACTTTTAGCTTGATTAAAGAATTGTATTGGATTTGTTGGTATTTTAGGCGACAAGAAATCCTATATTGATAAATTCGTGGTACACTGTATCTTTTTGAGTCTTCTACACTACGAAGGCGCGGAACGATTGTTATTCAATAGAGATGAGTTGAGGCACTTTCTGTGTCAAGGACGTAATATTGGTATTACTCTTCACAAACGAAGAGAACCAAAAATGACGTGACGTGATTTTGACGATGAAAGTCCACCATCCATGGATGTGAAATCTGAGGTTGAATAAAGTGGCCCAAGCTCACCTTGTTCTCGTTGCTGGAAGAACGCGTGCTGATGGACCCACCGAACGCCGATGACGTCCAAACAACAAACCCGCTGCTCTGCCACTTCMCCCCAACCMCCCCCACCGCACAAGCCCCGAAGCGGCGTGCATCTTCATCTCATTTGTGAAAGCTTCGTCGTTCCTTAACCTTCCAATCCCATTTTCTTGATTTCCGCTTCGCCAACCATGGCACCTTCAAAGCTCACCGACCGCGAGGCGCCTGCTGTCGTCACCAACGGCCCAGCAGCTCCCATTCGAGCTTCCAGGCTGCCGCCGCGACTTCGCGTCGCGATTCTTCTTGCGCTCAACTACGGCATCAATATCACCTTGTGGTCTGTGGTCAACAACTTCCTAGGCAATGAACTAGGTTCGGTCAGCAAGGCCAATATCGACCTCTCCGATGCCCTCCTTCATCTTGCGTACAAGTCGTTTACACTATGGTTGCAATGGAAGTTAAACTACGACTGTAAGACCCATCACTCGGTACATGTCCTCTTTTACTAGACTGACAGTTTACTTCACAGGGGTCGATGTCGCCGCCCTCTCCGTCCTCTCGAGTGCGCCCTACGCGTT
Source organism: Nigrograna mackinnonii (assembly GCA_001007845.1). Taxonomy (NCBI): domain Eukaryota; kingdom Fungi; phylum Ascomycota; class Dothideomycetes; order Pleosporales; family Nigrogranaceae; genus Nigrograna; species Nigrograna mackinnonii. Next base: position 340,359 of record JGVQ01000138.1, read on the forward strand.
CCTTCTCGCAACTTACTATGAAATCCCAACGCTCACTGTGGCTGCATTCGTGCACATTGAGCTGATTTCAATCGTGCTGCCAACCTACCTCTTGCGCCCAAGCTCTCCGATCCACAACCCCAATGCCTCAATCCGAAACCGATTTCTTCTGGATAGTTTCCAGGTTCAGACGTCAACCACACTACTTGCTGCCGGAACCTATGTGGTGATCTTGTGGATCGCGCTACAGAGTGGATGGCTGAATGTGTGGCTGATCAAACACTTCGATATCCCCACTCTTGAGGGCGCGCATAGCGAGACTCCGGTTTCTCTCGCAGTCAAGGTCTTCACATCCGGTCTCGCTGCAAAGACGTTCTTGTTGAACCCTTCGATCGGAGCTCAACCGGCGTCTGGCGCGGCCACTCCAGTGGAGCCATTCGATGCCGCTACTGCGACCCTTCCATCAACACTGAAACACAACTTCTGGTACTTTAACAAGCGCACAAGGACTCTAATTACTCAATCCGCTGTGCTCAGCGTATTCATATTTGTCAACACCATCCAGCGCACGTTGACATTGAAGGGGACAGACGCTACGGGTGCGGCTGGCTATGCTGCTATATGGGTCTACGCGACACTGATCAATGCCGGATGGTGGGCCTGGGTCGGCGATACTGAGTCAAAGGACGACGAGTAGAGGTCTTCTAGGGGGATATAAGGACGGTGATAATAACGCCAATGTGGGAGAGTGTGGGAATCCAAGGATCGAGTAAAGACTAGTCTAAGTATATGACGGCTCTAGGTGCGGGATTATTCACCACAATACACCCCGGGCATGAGACCCAGTAAGCCTCTCGGAAGCACGGGGATAGGCAGGGGCGATGTGAAGGAGTCCTTTTTTCGGAGATATCAGATACCAACTTTTTACTAGCTTCCATATAGCTCTTCCAGAGTTTTTTTCATACTATCGAAATCAATGCTTGTTATCATGATATCATCAGGCTGGGCATGTAAGAGTGTGGCTTTTTGTCAACAAGTATATTGGAATTTTTGAGAAGAGATTTTTAGCAAGACAGGTCAGAAAGGTTGACGATAGCGGCAGCATAACAGATCTCGCACCGGACAAGACTGTAGAAGGCGAGGCTCTGCGGGGGGTTAGCCCTACCCTTGTAGATGGACCGCAGACAGACGGTGCGGTATTTGGCAGTGCGGCCGACGGGGAAAAGACCGAAGGCGCCGCGGAGGGTCACCTAGCATTTTAGCAAGCAGGGCCGTAACCCGGATCTTGCGGAGGAGCTTGTTTTGACTGGTGTCGTGGGTGTGGCGCACACGCGAATAAGCTTGATCAAGCTTCTCATCCTACGTTTTAGCTTCTGAGTGTTTCATCTGTTGTGCATCCTGTCGTGTGGATTGGGGAATGTGCGGATTTTCTGATACAAACAACCCAACTCTTCGAGACAATGGATGGAAAGATGCGGATTGTGGGGGTCATTATGACTATTGAATGTCTGCGCTATCCGGATATTGAAAGAGGTCGTGAGCCGTGGAAAAAGAGTAAGCAAGCCGGTGCATTTGTGTGGTTGCTGAGATAATTGGTGGTGGGTGAGCACCTGCAGCGCTTTTTCTCGGTCATTCGGGTTCGTCATCATGAACCAGGTTTTGAACATGTCCGAGTTTGCAATGGGCTTTGGAGGGATGGAAATGTTTGGACGGCCGGGGATTGGCTATGGGGAGGATCATCGTCGAGGATTGCATCGCGATGCGGCGAAGAGGGAGGGAGATCTCTTGCCAGATGGGATGGGGAATTGGCTGGGTGGGATGGGAATTGACGGGACTACGATGACATAGCCAGCCCAGTTCCAACAGCCAGAATGACAAGCGAAGAGAAAAAGAAGCAAAGCCAGAGAGAGAATGAATGAATGAAGCCAGAGCCAGCATAAGCCCCCGCCGGGCAGAGCTTAAGCTCTCTAAGCACTCCAACCCCCAGGCGCCATGACGTAGGTCCCACTGCGCGCGTGCAGCAAAACCTCAGTGAAACCCACCTGCACCCAACGCGACCGCCTCCCACTGGCTGCCGGCTTGGCCGGATGAAGGCACAACTGGCACAATCGCAGCTTTCCCAGCCACTCTGTGCATTTATCAGCGTCGGGAATGCATGCTTGTCATGCTTGTCCACCTTGTCCACCCACAAGCCAAGGATCGACTGGCTCGCCGTGAACCCTGACGCACTTGGTCATCAAAAGTTGCCGCATACCCATTATCCTTTAACCACCTCTCGTGCCCATTGACTTTGCCTCTTCGTCCTTCCTTCCTACCTTTGGTTACACGTCTCCCCTGCTACTTCATCCCAACTACCTACTCTACATTCACCGCTGCGGCCCGCGTTCGAGAGGCTTGGAGATTCACGTTCCTGACCGAGTGCGCTACTACCACCCGCTTCTACCCGCCGCCGGATTAGGAAATTCGCCGGTATAATCATCGTCACTTCCTCTTTCAAAAGTCAAAGGCAGAAACAAACTTCAACTTTTACCACCTTGATTTCACACGATCATTGACATCCTCATCGTCCGTCTCCCATCTTTCTCTCTCTAGAGAATCGTGTTCCACCTAACCCTTTCGATCTACGATCCGCATTACACATAATGGCGGTGATATGGGGCCTCGATTTGAAGGAGATGCAATGGGGAAAGTTCAAGAACAGCTACATGTGGAACACCGAATATCACCGTCGACGAACAAAGTTTATCGTCTACCAGATCGCCATGATCTTCTGTGTCGTCAGCGAATCCCTTGGGACAGCCGCGCTTTCAGGTATGCACCCTTGCTTCCCTCCCTTCAACTGCTCAACTTACTAACAACTCGTGAAATAGATTACGTCGACCAGCAAGACTTTGTCGCAAAACACAGCCCCGGTGCCACCGTGCACAACAATAACTTTGTCGGCATCGCTTCGTACAACATCTTCGTGGGCGTCTACGTCGCTACCATCTTCGGCTCCGCATTCTTCTTTGACCTGTTCTGGCCCGAACGGCATGAGTCCCAGAGCGTCAAGCTTGCATGGCGAATCTGCTCCGTCCTCGCCTGTGTATTCACTCTGTCCTCAGCACTAGCGTATACAATCATACTGGCGACAAAATCCGCATACGTCACTGGAACCGATAGCCAAACGGCGTCGAGGCTCTTGGCCGAATACGGTGGCAGCCCCATGAAGTACCGTCACAACGGACGGGCGATTGCGAGTGTGGTGTTTCTATGGCCCGGCATGATTGCGACTTTCGCTAGCACCGCGCTGCTATGGCATAGTTTGGCGCACATCGACAAGTTTGGGCCCAAGTCTTCGCATGCTCGTGTCCAAGGCGAGAAATCCATCGAGAAGCCTGTTGAGAGCGACGGATTGGCGGATAGTGTAGCTGATGGGCCAATGAATGGAATGGTGACGAGCAGTGTCCCAGCTCCAGAGCCGACGCATGCTAGACCTGAACCGTCACCGGGTAACCCGCCTTATCCAGATAAGACGGGAGGTTATGATAGAGTGTAGAGTGTGAGAGGGGGTTTATAGATGTATTTGTACATTTTACACTACACTGGGACTGTGGGCATGCAACGCAAAGGATCCTTCAACCGACCTTCAAAACGGGACTTGGAGCATGGGATACGATTTCCATTCGTCATAATCATGGTCTGGCTAGCCCGACCACGCACGAATGAACAATATCATTATAATGAATGAAACAAATGGCAAGGGAGGAAATTATGTTCACCTTTCGGGAAAGGAAACGGCGTTTTTGATGACAGACACCACGGTTTTTGCGTTTCTTGTTACATTTCTAGTATAGGCCGATACCCCGATATCACAACGAGGACTCATGGGTTTTGTTTTGCTTCCGGGAAATGGCATATGTTATGGCGTTTATTACTTTGGTACGAGTGGACAAGTAGGGAGTCTCGTTTGGGGAAATGGGCGGGGTGTAATGCTGGATGTGATGGGGGAGTGTTAGGAGTGTGGGTGGGGTGGTTGGTTGGGGTAGTAATAATCAAATTCACATTGAGATTCATATTCATGTTCATGTTCACATTTAACATGCCATGTACATTTTGACCGTACGCTAAGCTGAATAACGGGACCGCCGCGTTTACCTATATAAACCCACTTCCCACCCCCCTCACTCCATCCTTTTCTCCTCACCATGGACATGAAAAAAACTAAAATCATAGAATTAAGAAAAATAACCAACGACCGGCCTATGGTACCTTCCTATCTGTAAAAACATAAAACCATACAAAAATTTGGGAGTCTGAAGGGGGTGGTGCGATTAATTTATGTGGTGTGTGGATTGGGGGTGAAATGAAAACCAGGGAGATAAGGATGGAGTATGGAGATGGGGATGGAGGAGAGGGTGGTATCAAAACCACGATGATCTAATCTTTCATGGTCGCATCCCGTATTCCAACGTGCCATGGGAGTATATAAACACCCCGCGCTCTACTGTCCCTCCTTCCTCTTCTCCTCGCCTTGAGCATGAAAAAATTAAAAAAACGTAGAATGAAGGAAAAGACGGGATTCTTAAATCTTTGGTCTTTTCCTGTCTGTAAAACCTAGGTCCATATCTCCTCCATACGGTGGAATAGAGGTGTGGGAGTCCGATGGGGATGTGGATTGGGTTATATGGGGTGTGAGATCTGGAAAAATCCCAGAGGATCGGGATGATGGGTGGAGAAGTTGGTATTCAACCCACTTCAACAGCAATTACTCGAGTCCATGTTCCGAAGGATTAGTGATGAATTCAAGTAAGCCTTGAGAGAATCCGGAGAACCTAACCTCTCACAGCGACCAGAATCACGAGATGGTGAACGTGGAGATCATCAATATTACATGGGTGGTGGTGGAGGACCGGCCACACCATGTTGAGAAAGAAGGCATGAGTTTGGAGAATGTTTTCGAGTGGATTGTGACTAGGTTTAAAATCACACATGTTGCGCTCCCCACATGAACCTTTCCTAATGGCCAAGTTCATATTCTAACGTGCTATATAGCTATATAACCCTCCAGCGCTCTACGCTCCTTCCTTCTTACTTTACTCACCCTGAACATGTTTTAAACAATAAAAAACGCAAGAAGTACGAAAATTGAAGTAAGATGGATGGTCCGGTCTCTTGCTTTTCGTAGAAAGGGGTTTAAAAATGGATCTTTACCCCTGTTGTGTGGTAGAGTGGTGGAATATACCTCTTCCATGTGGTAGAGTAGAGATGTGGGATTCTGATGAAGCCTGTGTCGTATGGGTGAGGTTGGGACTGAAGTCTATAAAAATCTGGAAAACTTAGGGCGGTGGGTGGAGAGGGTGGATCGTGAATCATGATGCTTAAAATCATAGCATTCCGCTCCTATGTGAGACTTTTCCACTTCTCTACTTTTATAGCAACATCCGCATTCAACATGCCATCGCCCGTCTTTAAAACCTACGCTGAGCTGAGTAAGGCGGCCCTCCCCCACCCTAATCTCGCCATTCCTAACTATATAACCTTCTACGCTCTCCCTCCTACTCTCCTCACGTCGAAAATAAAAATACTTAATAAATAAATAAAAAAGTGAGCAAATAAACTAAGGAAGAACTTCTGGAATTTCAATGGTGGTGCTTAAAGACTAGAAAAACATAAATGAAGATGGATATGGTTGATGAATTTAAAATTTAACCGGGCTCGACGTATGGTTTGAGTTGGTCCGTGAGACTTATCTAGGCTTCCCCTTCTACTAGATTAAAATTCCTGGGGGGAATAGGGTGAGGGAATAATAGTTTTTTTCAAAAAAAAGAGCGGAATAGCGAGTGAAGATTGTGACCTATGGATACTGATGGATGAAATTAGAATGTTCCGCTCTCCACATAAGAGTGGCCTAATCCTACTCTTCTTTTACTATAGAAAAGACGGGTCTTTATTTTATTTTCATGAGGGAGATCTAGAAAGTTGGACATTTGGGATTTTTGGATTTTTGGATTTTTTTGGATTCTTTAGAACCGAGCTGGGGAAAGGGAAAGGGAATGGCGAAAGGCATGGGGTTTTTGACTTGCGCGTTGGTTTGTCCGAGAGAGGGGGGAGACCAAATGACTTTAAATTCAATCACATCCCACTACCATGAGTCTCCATATCCATCTCTTCTGCTATGGTAAAGGCCTAATCTCTATTCCGTCCCATGAGGGAAGGTCTTGGATTTTAAACTTTTGGGACCTTTAGATCAATGAGAGAGTATTTGTTCGGGAATATTATAGGGTGGAAGGAAGAGGGTTAATATAAGATTAGATAGGAGGTCGCGGTGGTGTGCGAATGGGGTGGTTTTGACATCGTACACATTCGGATCATTAGGAATGGGGTGGATGTTGTGTTAAATGTACAAAATAGCATAGGATTTATCGATGTGATTGCATTATTTTAGGTCACGGGGTATGCTCTCTAGCCTTGTTTGCAGAATATTTATCCTGTGGTCTACGTATCTAAGGCAGGATATGAAGTAGTACTACCTGAAAATTAAAACCCAAAAAGATTGAACACCTAAGTAGTATGTTCTTAAACTGATGATAGAATAATCTCATGGGATTGTCCTGTCCTGAGCTCTTTTTATCTTCGGTTTTGGGTGTAGAAGAACGGGTTAAATGAGTCTTTTAGTTTGTTTTAAAAAGAAAAAGCGTGATTATGATTCATGTTCAAAGACAGTATTACCCATCTTTATGAGCTGTGTCGTGCTGTAATTGCTAGTCCTTTTCAGGTTATAAAAACACAGACCGGAAGGCTTCTAGGAGACTCGTGTTGCTATATCAACTACTTCTTGTGGGTTAAAAGTAAAGATGAAAATGCCGCCATGCTAGTAGTCTTGAAAATTCGAGTATCGAATACTATGTCACTGTGGTTCTGGTCCGCTCATCCTTATCGCATATAAAAATCTATACTAAGGGAGGAACACTCGCACTTAATGATCAGAATAGAACTAGTTTAGAGGCTGGTAGTCTGAAAGTGGGATACGTTGGATTTGATGAGTTGTGCCGCCCTCGATCCTGATGGCGTTCTGTGTGTTCTCAAAGATAGGGGAACGGGAACGGAGAGGGAAAAGGAGTGATATGCTTGCATCTTATCTCATACTCAATATCTCATGATGTCTTTCCACGTACATTTTATTATAGTAATAATAAAGCTTACCTTGTCGACTATAGAGTATATAAACCCTAGATGCCGCGCTGCTAGAGAGAGGTCATACATGGGCACGACATAATTTTCAAATAAAAATGGATAAGCATGCACTGTATGTTCTGTAAAAATTAGCCAAAATTAGCTAGAAGTTATTGTGTCTTCTCTCTCTTCCTTTTAAAATATGACCCTCATAGGAATGTTTGTTTTAAAAATGGGCGAAATAGAAATTCATGAGTTGTCCGACTCTCTCTTAGCATATGTTTCCTTAAAAGACTAGTATGTACATGTATATGTTATCGCACGACTATCATCACCTTCGCCTTCACAACTCACGCCAGATCGGGAATAGTGATTACATCATCGCTGCCAGGGTTTAGGGTATATATTCTAGTCTACGCTCCTAGAGAAGTACCTTAGACACATCACTCCTCTTATCAAAGTAAAAACAAGTGAGAAGTGAGTTCAGAGACTAAAATCTAAAACTTCAAAAAGAATTCTTCGATGAGTCTGGACTGTCCAAACATTAAAATAAATCTTTGATGACCCGTCCAAACATCAAAAAGAATTCTTCGATGACTCGTCGGAACCCCTCGTAAAATATGCTGTTGGGAGGGGAAAACAAGGATGAGGAGTGTGTATGTGCGTGCATCATTTCGTATCTAAAACCTCATGCCCGTTCTTAGATCACCCTGTATTAGGCCTATGCGCTTACTAAAAAAGCTTAAACTCGCTACATCTCCCTTCTCGTAGTATAAAAACCCCAATTTCTATACTCCACATGCCGCGTACACAATATCCTTCCCTTGAAATTCAAAACAAGAAGGCTCACCTTTCATGCTCTTAAAGGCGACAAATGCCCTTTCATGTACTGAGTTCTTGCGTCTTTTTAAAATGGGAAAAAGGAGAAGGATAGAATGTACATGTTGTGTGGGAGCTTAAGGTAGAAACCAAAACGTGGGAGTCGGAGGGATCTGGTTGATAAGGGTGGAGCAGCGCAGACAAAGACATACGCTCGCTTCAGCAGTCGCGAGCATGTCGCCCATAAGGGCACGGATAGATGTAGAGAGAACTCATTGTTCATTATCGAATCGTACTGGCCTGTGAAAACCCGAACTTAGATGTACAGCATCAGAGGATTCATCTCATGCTATCGTAACCCATCTACACAAGTAGCCGAGTCATTCCCAATGTCATTGTCGCTAAGTCTACAAATTCCTTGCACATTTCGACATATGGTATGAGTTTTCCATATGCTTTCAGAAGATTCATTTTTGTTCGCGCTGTCCGCGAAGATTTCACTCATGACGAGCGTGTTACCAGGTTTTTAGTATGTAGGTATTGACAGGACTATGCCATCATGCGAGGTAACTTTCTTTGTTCGTGTATACATGTCCATAGCAGAGTGAGAGTGTAAGAACTTCGAGATAATATAGTTAGCCACCACTTCGCCATCGTTGCTCCTCCATGATGATTCCCACGCAAGTATGGGTGCGTAAGTCTGTTCTCATCTCTCAAGGCGAAATGATTGACTGTATTTGTGAGAATTTTATTGTATCAAGTCGGATTCATTTTGATCATTCGACATCCATAATGACAACAATGTGTCGATTCTGTTTCTATGTTTGTTTTTGGGTGAGGCCCTGAGGTAGAGAACATTAATTGGTGTTCTTTGACATATATGCTCTTCGATTTGCATAACGGATTGTTGAGCATTTGAATTACAAAACGGCATGCCTTTATGCACGGAGAGCTGGGATCTCAGATTGTGCACTTGGACAATATATGGAGATTCTAAGGTTTATTACCCAAGGTGCAGAGTATTCATATTTCATGAGGTCGTACTTTTCAGACCTAACTTTGCTCTTGTGATTTTTTCCTCGTGGAAAGCAACTGCATATCCGCCGTCTTCTTAGGTTCGTTGATGCAAATTGCCTTTTTCTGACTCATATAAATGATTCATGCCACTTGGCCACAGTGCCTTCAATCTCAATTCATTCATCTCAGTACTGATGCGTAAGAGTCAAGGAAATGTAGTGCGAAGCAACATTAAGTTTCCACATTCGTGACTTGCTGCGCATAGAAGGGTTCCAGGTTAATGTACAGTAGCCACTGTACATATACCCAGCATGCCAAGGGTCCGCCTAACCAAGAGGTGGTTCCCTTTCATTCCCATCGCCCCCTCTCTCCAAAACGTGATTAGAGAAAGGGCGGAAGAAGCGGAAAATATGGTCCGCTCTCTGGCGTCGCCCAGCCCCGGAGAGCTGTGCGATGAGTTCCGCCAGAGGCTGGCATGGATTGGTATAGTAGTAGAGCCATGTAAGCTTGTTCGCATTTTGCTATGTAGACTTTTTTGGTTATGGAAGTGAAGACACCATTGAAAAATAATGAGAAGTTAGACTTTTTCCATTCGCTGATTGATGAATTTCCTTGTTCGCTGAACGCTGACCGAAATTCCCTGGTCATTAGGTGACTCCATTGCTGAACGCTGACTTTTTCAGAGCGCGTTGTATGTTTACATGAGATCGTTATATTGGAGCTTTAGTACTTCCGCGCCATTTATCGTTCTCTAGCTGGTTGAAAGTTGGAATCCCTTAGATTTATTGCACAGCAACCGCCCAGTCATGGAGTCCACTCTGACTGGTTGACCCCCATAACGAAGTGGGCTCGGAAATCAGCGTCTCGAGTAAGTATTCTCGTACGAAATAGTTTCCATGATTCTCGACGAGATATGGTTTTCGGTACTGGTGATACACATGAATGGCATATGGTGAATTTCAATTTCACATAACTTGTAGAACGTGCACATCATCAATCGCCGGCCCCTCTTTTCCCAGATGTGTCTAGGGGCTAGCTTGTGTTTTGACGGTATCGCCTTGGTTATGGTGCTCCCTAGAAGCTGCTCATAGGGAATTCGTCATCGTCATTCTAGTGAAAGGCGAAGATGCGCATCGCCTGTCATAATGCACTCCTTGGTCTCGTGTGAGTACGAGTTATAACATATCCGCTGTTGAGCTCTCTTGAAGCTGATCGAAAAATTCCCACGCTTCTCCCGCACGCCGACATAGTTCAGCTCGTTGATCTTCTAGAGCTGTTCTCATGAAAAGTTGATGTGTGAGATTTGCTCACGAATATCCTTCATGTGTTTTTAGAAGATGCCAAAGGCACGGAATCCACGTATCGTATTTTCCCTGTACGTGCCGATGTGGTTGTGGATGATTTTATGACGGGGAGGCAAATCAATGTCGCCCATATCGTTCCAGTTGACGAATCTTTGAATCAACGAGAAACAGAGCCGTACGCTCATAGACACAATACCATAAAAATCAACATTTAGCAATCGTCAATGGGAGTACAGTACTCCAGTAGAGCGTTATTTGGTCGACTTGTTTTTTAATCATGTATGAGCGAGTACGTGCATGACGTCCGACTGCTCATATCTCCCTTTTCCGCGAAATTACTGTACTCCGAAAATTCACATACATCACCGGCATCTTCTTGTGGACGAGCACACACATTTCCATTCTTTCCAGGTCTTTTCACTTCTCATGTATGATATACATATGAGGTTTATTCCCCTGCACTGTTTGTACATGGAAATTATCCCAAGGCGAATTTAATCTTTATGGGAATAGCTTGAAGGATCCTGGTAGAAGACTGAGTCTACGTTTGAGGATTTAGATCTTTATATAGCCAAAGGTGCATAGGAACCTCCTAAGTTATGTTTCTAAATTTCAACTTGGGAGCACACATATGTCTGAGAGTCTTCCGTGTTTGGTAGTTAATTTCCGTGGGGCATTCGTCCGTTTGAATAGTGTGTTATTCTCAGCAACATAGAAACGTTGCTGGGCGCTTTGGATCATGCATTGGGCTGAAGAACTTCTCCGAAATGTTCACCCATGGACGATTCGTGTGTATTTTTGCAAATGATCCTCTTTTGTAAGTGAAAGGTTGCAAGTCTGCCGACATATAACAGGCGGAATCTTGTTTCTTGAGATGTTTAACTTTCAGGTAAGACGATTCCTAAAATTTGTGGGTTTTCAGTTAATTACCAGCACACATGGAATCGTTCATTCTGTTTAGTATGTGTGCATGGAATACTCGGACATCTGTATGGAGCACTCCAGTTCTATCGCCATGTAGTCGTCTTTTTCAATCTTTAGTGAAGATTACTTCTTGCTCCATCTCCATTTGTATGGTTTCTTACAGTGTTCTCATATTGAGTAAACTTGGTGCCTTACTTCAGAGGAAATCGCATCTGCCGTAAACACGCATCTTGGACATATAAGCATAGTGCTACCCTTGTTAGGCACTGGGATTATACGCTATGAGGGGTTTTCATTCTCGTGAGTAAGATTCATCGCACGAAAAAGCTGCTGTGAATAGTTGAGACATCGGTTTTTGGTTTCGAGAACCTGCAAGGGAGAATTTGGACATAATCAAATATGTAGAGCGGTTTTTATTTCTCTGATCAGAAACTTGTTGTAACACTGGCTTTTTCTTCTCCCAACGACACATCAATTGAATTTGGCGTACATTTTTCGTCTTCGCAGATTAGATGTGTCCACAAGAAGCAACGAGTCACATGTAGGGTTTTGAGGGTTTTATGGTCACTCGTTCTAGTTTCAGAATGTAACTTGAAGGTCTAAGATTCTACTCACTGCTTATTCTTAAATAGTAGACGAGACTTGTTTTTGTCATGCCACTAGTTCAGGAACGGTAATGTAACTGGAGCAGTAAATATACCCATCGATACAAACTCAACCATTTTAAATACTAGTCTCCCAAAATGTACACCTCGTCCATACATCTCGTCCACACCTCTCCCCGCTTCCCTTTCATGCATCCTAAACCTTTATTTTCACAACCCACGCCCCAACAATCTGCATAATAAAGCACCCAGGCTTCGAAATACACATTAACAAACACTGCCCTCTCATTCGCTGACATTCTCCGCCGCAACAAGTATATCCCGCCCATAATAACCCCTCAAACTAACCATTCAATTCACTTGACTCTCCGGCAACATCTCCCCCTTAGAAGCCAGATATCACGATAAAGACAATAGAATCTTATTATTCTAAGTATGCATAATAGTGCAGAAAAGGAGTTTATATTTAATTGCACTGGCGGAAGGGCGATATTGATCAGGGTTGACATTTCTATGGTTCCTGGGACGGTCGATTTTTGATTTTGATTTTGATTCTGATCGAACAACCAAGATGTGCTTTTCTCATACTAACATCTCTCATCCCATACCCCTAAATCCATTATCACATACACTTCTTCCACCCGGACATGAGACAGTTTGGAACGGTAATCCACACATCTACACAAACGGTTCGTGAATTGATGAAGCTATATCAGCATTGCCCCCACACCGAGACTGCTATATCTATCAGCAACATGTGTCAATTATAGCCATGGACGATCCTTTCAATGGCTGTTGAGCATCAGTCGTCACTCCCAGTTGGCGCATGAACGATTATGGTGTCGACGGTATTTCATTGATTCATATCCGTTCTGGGATGGCCCGGTCGGCTACATCCAGGGCAAAAGACCAATATGGTCGGGCGTACTCGCATCAAAACACGCTGGCTTGAGTATGTTAAGACCGTGCAGTTCACCTTCATATTGCCTGACACTGGGTTTGGCCCATATATACACCGTCTATTGGAACGCGCTATTCAGCTAAATACAAGTACAATGAAGTGGCGATTTAGTTTATGCGTTCATTCATCCAATCCATGCTCATAACACACTCCCTGCGGTCGTCAGACTCAGGAAGAGAAGATTATAGAGGAGGAATGCACGCATATATGCAAGTAAACGACATCGACCCAAAAGAGAAGAAGTGTACACGAATCGAAACGAATCGTACCGCCAAACGATGATTGGAGAGTATGTACCATACCAAACGAAGAAAAACTATTAATCCGTACAAATTTACAATGTCTAATGATACATATACAGAGTGCTCTTTAAACCCCGAGGTTGTTTTTACCTTAACCAAGATATGCCGGCCGTCCGTTCGTGAGAAAATGAAATCAAAGACACTTTTGGGGTATTTGAAAATGGGGTATCGATGCTTCGGAATAGATGCTTCGATATGTGTCTCTATGAGGCCTTCTGTGCTCGCCTCTTAGGGTTGGGTGTTCGCTTCTTGGGGCTCTTCTTGGGCGATTCTCCCTCGATGTACCGAAGCAATTCATCAATGCTTCGCTGATCAACCCTGTTGGTACCGCTTCGTGGCCTCGTTGCAGTCGTGGTCTCCGTTGCGGTGTGGCCTATACTCGCCTGTGGCCTCAAGCCACTCCTTCCAGTGAGCTGCACGCGTCGGAGGCGGCCCTTTGCAAGGTCCTGAAGTTGCTTGGCTTGACTGACAGCGCTCTGGGTGAGCTGCTCCAACCAGTGCTCGGCCTCCTTAGTGTTGCGGTCCTCTGGTCCGAGAACAGTGTTGAAGATGTTGTATGACTCGCGCATGCGATTGACAGCTGCACGCATGTCCTTGTCAAGCGCAAGAGCTTGGGAAAGCTGGAAGAGTAGCGTCGCAGTGTTGATCGAATTCTTGCCAGACACCTCCTCGCAGATAGCAAGGGAAGCCTCGAACCAGAGCCTGGAATCATGATAAAGCTTCATGGACTGGAGCATTACTGCGGCATTGTTGATGGTTGTGATAGAGTCTGGGTGATCAGGGCCGTAGATGATCTTCCACAATTCCAAGGCGTGACGGACATAGGTAAGAGCGGCCTTGGTGTTGCCATTGGCATGCTCAAAGAGTCCAACATTGAGATAGTTAAGGACGGTGTCGGCGTGGTCGACACCGAGGGTTCGCTCGGAGACAATGACCGCCTTGTGAGCAAGCTCAACTGCAGCGGTCTTGTCCTCTAAGTTGAAGAGCAAGTTGGACAAAGCGTGATATACGCGAGCAACCTCGGGGTGGAGGACGCCGTAGATCTGCTCGTGGAGCGAGAGTGACTCAAGTAGAAGCTCTTGGCCAAGCTCCTTCTGATCTTGAGCCACTGACATGCGGCCAGCCTCTAGAGCCTCCTCGGCGAGTAAGCTCTTTGGCGAAGCCTCCTTGACAATTGGGACAATGTTCAGAATGTCGTCAGCATGGAATGTCTGCGTGGGAAGCACTGGAACCGGGCTCGCTGCACGAGTAGGAGAAGCGTTCTTGTTCTTCTTCTTCTTGCTGGATGCATTCGACTGTCCATTAGTTGCCGGTGCTGGGGCGTTCTCATCAGTAGCACCATTGGCTGCCGCAGCCTCCTTAGTAAAGGCATACTCCTTCCTCTCAAGCTGCAGACCGAGCTTCAAGGCCACTTCGCGAAGGAGCTGAAGCTGCTTCCCCGGCTCAACCCAGGACTTTCCAAGGTCGTAGCGGAACCTTAGGGCGACCTGCTTTTGAAGCTCGCTCTTGACGATCTCTGGGGTGAGCTTCTCGAAGCTGAAGTCGGCATCCGAGTACATTGACTTCAGAGTTGCATCAAGTTCAGCAACTGGCTTGGCAGTCACTTCACTGCCTAGTAGACAGTTCAGCAAATGGGCAACGCATGGGGCACCAAAGGTAGCTGGCACGCCGCGCAATTTTGAATTGGCGTAGTGCTTGAAGCTACGAGCGATCATTTCCTGGATCACGAGTCGCTTCAAAGCTTGTAGGCGAGGATCCTCTTTGTCAGCAAGCTCAGCAATCTTGCCCAAGTAGCGAATGTTGACACCGCGCTTGTGAAGGAGAGTGCTCAGAGACTGGCCATCCATTGGGAAGCCGACCTCGCCTTCCTTGAGCTCCTGGATCAATCGAGGGATGATCTCGGACAGCAAGTGATTGCAGGCAGCACGAACCTCTGCCTCATCCCTGGACCATTCTTCCTTGTCCTCGTCGGTTTGAGGCTGTTGCCCAGAGAAAACATCTGGGTTGAGAGCGAACTGGAAGCCGGATATGTCAACACGATCTTGTTCGGCAGCTTCGGCCTCTTCCTTGTTCTCTCCGGTAGACTCTTTCGAGTTGGCCTGGTCACCGTTCGTCTCCTTCTTCTCTGCATTTTCAGCAGGCTTGGAGGTGGCTGGTTTCTTGGCCAATTCATTCTTCACGTAGTCACGGAGCTTGAGGCGGCCATAGGACTCGACCAATTCTGGACGAAGAGTAGCCATGCGATGAGGGTAATCCTTATCACTCGGCTTTGCCTCCTCATCTTTCCCAGGCTCACTCCAGTGTTCTTCGATCCAGGCAACATCCAAGGGAGTGAGACGATAGAGGTCAAGGGCGTACCGTCTACCGTCGGTGCCAATGAGACCCTTCGTCTCAACGCTCCCTTCCAATTCGTGTCGGACGTTATCCTTGTCCCAGACTGGATGCCTCTTCACCCTTAAAGCCTTTGACAATTGCTCGAAAAGAGGCACGAACGACTTGTCGTCGGCGACAATTTCCTTTCCTTCAACCGCGCCGTAGTCGATTTGGTGCTCTCCGGGATCTCGCTGTTTGAAGATACCGGGAACAATGCTCTGACCAACGATACGCTTTCCGAGGTAGTCGACGACCACGGTCCCGGAGGTAAAGAGCCCCTGAATATCAAGGTTGTTGACTGCGCGAACACCAGTCACATCCTTGCCAACAGCGACACGCGCAGCTTCATCACCACCCTCAGTTGCAAAGGTTCCCACACCATCCGCTCCGAAAGAATAAAAGATATTGTTGTAAACAAAGATCTGGGCGTCCTTGGCTTCGGTGGGGTTCAATGGGGCGATCTCACCACGAGCAACAAGCATGGCACCTCTGGTTGCAGCGTCGTTGTAGTCAGCGAAGAGCTTGGAGGTCAAGCGCTCCCTAAAGACTCGGTCCTGCACTGCTTCCTTTGGCATCTCTCGTGTGGACTGGAATTCCTCATTCCAATCACGTAGAGTCTCCGTATTCTCGACTCCAGCGACCAAATAGCTCTCCTGTGTCCGTGCAAGGTCCGATTGGTGTGTGGTGTGTGACGAATTGGCCGCCGGAACTAGCCATGGGTTCGCTGGGATGGCATTCGAGAGCTGGAAAATGGTGAGCAAGTCTTTCTTCGCGTTATGCTCGAGCAAAGACTTGAAGGAAGATTCGAATGAAGGAGAGATATTGGAGATTAAAGTGAGGAGCGAGTGCGCGGAGTGGTCTTTGGGAGCCTGTCGTGGGAAAGGATCGAACTTGGCGTTCGACGACTTATTGACGAAGAAGCCTCCAACATGCGAGGTGATTTGATACTGGTCGCCTTCGTTAGTGGTGACAATTAGATATAGCAGATGACCCTTGGAGCGGAGGTGGTACGGTGGAGGGTTCCATGGAGAGACCGAGATGGACTTCACAGTTTTCGGTGCAGGCTCTTGTGGAGGCGGTAGCAAGTTCTTGGTGGAGCCGGCAGCCTTGAAGTCATAATCGCTCAGCGGGGACTGTTCAACCCCATCCTCCTGAGGTTTAGACTCATTCTCCTGGCCGATTGTATCATGCAAAGATAGACCGGCCAAGATGCCTTGCAATGCATCGGTACGGTCCCCGGCAGCGCCAATCAGTTCGCGAACGCGGATGACATGCATCCTTGCCTCCTTCTCCGTGTATGGATCTTCGACCAAGGTCAGCTCGGAATCGGCTTTGAGTCCGGGGACCTCGGAGAGTTCGACAAAGTCATTGATACGCTGCCCATCGTGCTCGAGGTGGAAGCACGAGTACTGGAAGGTATGGGGGGTCTCGACGATGGATTGGCGGAGGTCCTGAACCTGCTCCTGTGTTGACAGCTATCCAAGTCAGCGTGGACTAGTGAGATAGCTTGCTCTCCGGCTCAACATACCATAATCTGCGTCTGGAACGGCTCATGAGGGAGCTTTATGTTGACCTGGAAGATGTCTGCGCTTATGTCAGAAGCTATGCTTTGCTGGTGCAGAGTGAGATGTGGCATACTGTCGGGATGGTTGGCAGTCTCATTCTCGCCCTTGTCCTGTTGCTCGGGAGCGACGGTCTCAGCGACCTCTAGATAGGAATTGTTAGCCATGGACTAGATCGATTAGGCTGCGAGGCATCAAAGTGAAGAAGTGTATGGGTTTTGTAGGGTCAGGGGGTTTGTTGCGGGCAGGAAGCTCACCGGACTTGGAAGCGTCATTATTGCTGGCGGCCATTGCTTCAGGTCAAGCTGGGGGCCTTCCAATTGATTACAATTGGAAGAAGAGGGGAAAGGAAGAAGAAGAAATGGATCTAAGAGGCGAAAGGTAATATACAAAAAGGGCGCATCAACAATGGATGGCCTCTAAGGGTGAAGGGAGAGCTGGGGAGAGATGTGGATACAGAGTAGAGTTTAGATGCTCTCTAAACTTTTTTTCGCGCTCAAGAGACGAAGGTGAGGGCGCTAAACCCAAAGGGGACGGGTGCACTCTCATAATCCCGAGGAAAGTCACGGCCGGGCGGGCATTGCCGGACCCGGCGACGCTGTGTTCACGGGTGTGACCCTTGAGGTGCAGGTGAGGCTGCCCCAGAAAGAAGGAGTAGTGGTCAATGGAGTATCTATGGAAAGGACGGCAAGGCTGGAGCAACAAGCGTTATTGGATCATTGAATCATTGGATCACTTGCTGGTGCTCTTCGATGCATTGGGTTACAGGTCAGGCGTAAGGCTGGCCCCCATCAGTAATCCATTCTGTCATTCCCTCTCTGGTCTCTACATGAGTATATAATGTACCTCTTGCCCTGCATATGTCGTCCAGCTGTGACTTTTCGCATGTCCCCCCCGTTCAACCACGGATAGCTCCACCCTCGTACGCTGTGCTCTGCCCTGCCCTGGTCTGCCCTGCGCTGACAGCCAACGTGCCAACGTGCCAACCTCGATCCAATCAACCCGACAATTAGAAACCAGCCAACCATGACCCGCCCAGGATGCAGCCCGCCTTCGCACCCATTCTCCCCCTTCAGCAACGCCGCAACCACGCCGGTGACTGACCAGCGAACGCACTGGCCCTTTCCGCCAACAAACCTGTCTCCCTGACCTGTCTCCCTTTTTCTTTCTTTGTCGTCCATCTCCACGGCACATAATAATCCACGTCTTCATCAATTGGCGGGCTCCCAACCATCCCAATTGCCCTTCTTCCAGCGCGCGCGCGCTCTCATGTCGCTCTTTTCATAGCCTCTCTTTCTTTTCCTTCTTCCTTCAGGTATCTTGGTGCTGGTTCCTTGGTGGCCACGTGAGCTGGCACGCGACAAGCCCCAGCTGAAAATCAATAATGGTAATGCTACGACAAGCCCTCCTGCGGTTCCCCTTCCCCTTTACACGCCGCCATGCCCCGTTTCAACAAACAAACCCCGTCCTGGCAGTCTGGACTCAGCCTGCTAGTCCCCTGATCATTCCGCGCTATCAAGTACCATTCCACCGTGCCCTTACTGGCCAATCTGGTCCACCTACGCCTGGAAATGACCAGCCAAACCCAGTCGACGATGCAACGGATTCCGCAAATGAGGAAAACGACAATGACCCAAAGGCCAAATGGAAAGGTACTGCTTTCAAAATGTTCGAGTCCGCAATGACCACAGGCGCATCCATCTTCGTCCTGGGATTGGTCGGTTACAGCTACACCAGGTACTACAAATACATGGTCCTCGAAAAGATGGAGAACGCTTTTCGTCCCGGAGATCCTGTCCTTGAACTTGCTGCCAGTGGTAAAGAGGTTCCAAGGGATGCCTCCGCGTTGGGCGACATTCCAAATGTCACGGATGAGGGAGACTACGACCGTTGGATCCCACGTGTTGAGCAGGACAAGATCGACCGCATCGTGAGCGGGCGTGACAAGGGCCGTTACCATCTACTCATCGGCGAAAAGGGCACTGGAAAGAGCTCCATGTTGATCGATGCTATGTTTAAAATTGAAGGCGAGGGCGTGGCAATGTGCGAAGCCCATGCAGACCCGGAAATTTTCCGTATCAGACTTGGTCGTTGTCTAGACTTCGAATTCCATGAAGACAATATCGGGGCCCTCTTCTCAATCCGTGGACCACGTGACGCATCCGCTTTGCTTGACATTGAACGTGCATTCAACAAGCTGGAGAAGGTCGCCTTAAAACGAAGAGAAAAGGTTGGGCGCCCGCTCATTCTCATTATCAACCAAGCGCATCTCTTGAGGGACGATGAAGATGGCCGTGACCTGATTGAGCTCATCCAACAACGAGCGGAACAATGGGCAGCTTCCAACTTGGCGACCGTAATAATCAACTCGGACAAATACTGGGTGTATGAAAGGTTAAAGCAACATGCGACCAGAATGGAGGTGACCCAAGTCAGCGATCTTCCAAAGGACCGAGCAATGCAAGCACTCAAGAACTATCGCATGAAGTATTGGCGAGAGGCGACTGACGATACAATTCTGGAAGAGGTGTATGATAAAATAGGAGGCCGTCTTACATTCTTGAACCGGGTTGCCAAGTCCAGAGACATGATCTACATGTGTAATCACATTTGTAAAATGGAAAAAACCTGGTTTCTGAATAATTGTGGAATCCTCGGTGCCGAAATGGACGACGATGTCATGGACCAGCAAAAGTATGCGGTGAGTACTCGTACTGAATTCCTCTCCCAACGTACCCCTGCTAATGTTTGTACAAGTCTACGGCCATGGTCCTGGCCAACGCGCTATACAAGAAATCCCAGGAGATGGAGAAAACGTACGACCCAGAAAGGGGGCACATCCTTCCGGAATTTCCACTGCACAGGGCTCGCTATATCATGACACGGGCCGACTTCATCCGCCAACACCACGACTTGTCCATATTCGCCATTGATTCGCATGCCATGGTCCGCGCAGATAGCGTCCCCATGCAACGTGCTTTCAACGAGATTTGTTCCGAGGAAGGCTTCGAAGATTTCCTTGAGGCGACTCTTGATCGTATTGGAGACATTGAGTCTCTTGGCCGTACCAAAGAACTTACTTTCAAGGATCTCTGGGACGGTGGTAAATACAAGATTACGACAAAAGACCGAAAAGGCAACGTCGAGAAAGAAATTGAGATGGAGACAGTGGAAGGTAAAAAGGATGATGATAACGATGATGACTAGGTGTCACCACAATCTCACCACTTTCCCGACGAAGACACCGATTGGGGAGATTGGTCTTAATGCTTTTCCTTCCTTCTTTCTCGAGCCACACAATTTTCCTTACAAGTTCCACTGTACGATTATTGGATGGTTTCCCGTTTTCTCCTTTATTGTATGATATAAATTTCACGGTTTCTGGCATCCCTGTTTTTTTGGGCTGGACTAAGGCGCCGTCAACTGGAATGGCCGTCTTTGGAATGCTGAGATACCCTATGCAACCACCTGGCTTGGTTCAACCTTTCTTTTTTGTACTACAAGTTTCGTCTTGTCGGTGGTCTATTTGTTTTAGGCGGCTGTCTTCGAATGCTAAAAGAGCAAGGAGGCTTTTCGTGTCTAGTCCAATTGGACATTATGAAAAAGAATCATTGATATCGAAATGGACTTTGTCTAAGGAGTCTCATATTGAGTTTGAGCAAAGGGTCTACGTGGTCTTCCCAACCAAATACGTGTCTGGAGGGTATATAAACCGCAATTATACAAGATATCTGAATCCACGCATCAACTTCGTACCCTCCTCCACCGTAACTCCCTCCGTCCTGGCGGTCTGCTCCGCAACATCACCATGGACCTCAAACGGCTGCTCCCCAGCCTCAATCTTCTTATTCAAATCCATCAAAATCATCCTAAAGATCCAACATCCAACAATAGTGATCCCAAACATAGCCGTCACAATGCCATAACTCTTCCTATACCCATTCTCGGACAGATCCCATACATACGATCCGGCGATGTTGCCGAGCTGTGAGAAGGCGTTGATCATGGCGATGGCGACGGCGCGCTTAGCAGGTGGACGAGGGAACGACGAGCTGATCCACGAGTAAAATACGATGAAGCCCGCGTACGCCGATGCTTGCAGGAATAACGCCACATACCGGGCCGCGGCATTCAGCGTCGACATACTAATAACAAACCCGACCAACCCGCCGATGATAGGTACCACGATATGCCAGAATCGCTCTTGCGTTCGATCCGCATGCCACGCATTAATCAGCGAAATAATACAACTAAAAGCCCATGGAGGCGCGCTCATCAACAGCGTAGGAATTTCACTGAAGCCCAAGGTCTTAGTTAAAGTCGGGAAGAAAGCGTTGAAAGATAGTCCGACGACATAGGCAGTGAAGGTAAGCATCATGACGTAGATTTTCACATCTTTGATCGCCATCATAAGTCCTGCGAAGGGGGATTGTTCGGCAGAATCGGCGTCTGCTTCGCCTACGTCTTCGGTTATTCGGAGGACGGCTAGCTGGCGTTCTTCCTCTGTGAAGCCCCGTGTGTTATGTGGTAGGTCTGGGAGGATGAAGGCTGCGGAGACGGCGATGGCCATGGTTACTGCCCCTTCGATCCAGTACAGCCATCGCCATGCTCGATGACCAAGCGTACCCTCCATATTCGAAAGCACGCCAGCCCCCACCAACGAAGAGAAAGCATTGGAAATCAGGTTTCCGCAGAAAAGAATGGCGTTTCTAGTGGTTAGTTCCTTGCGTGTGTACCATTTTGATAGGATGAGAAGGGCACCAGGGAGGAAAGCGGCTTCGACGAAACCGATGAAGAAGCGCACGGCGACCATGCCGGCGAAGTTGTTGACGTTTCCGGAGAGCGTGGAGATCATGCCCCAGAGTAGCATGGCGATGGCGATGTAGATTGATGGTCGGGAGATGCGATTTATCAAGATGTTACTCGGGACTTGCATCAAGATGTATCCCACGTATACTGGAGATGTGAATTAGCCAATGGAGTTCTTACACCCTCACTCACAACATCCATACACATCAGAAAAGGAAAAAGAAAAGGAAGAACATACAAATACTCAAACAAGTAGCATACTGCGTATTATCAATCCCCAACGTCTCCTGCAGCCCCTTCAACCTCGCCGCCGCAATATTATTCCGATCCAGATAATTCATGATATAGATGAGCACGAACAGCGAGCAGCGGGCATCGAGCTTGCGCTTGAGATTCTTCTCCACGACACGTCGTCGCTCCGGGTCCATGTGCGATACATGGTTGTCTTGTTTCTTGACCTCAGAGAGCTCTTGGCCCTTTTCGATTTCTGGATTCTCGTTCGCGGTAGCCATTTTTGTTGTTTTTGTTCTGGGGTCGTGGGGAATTGGCACGACCCTTTTGTTACACTCGTTTTCTTTTTCCAGCGGGGAGCAAGGCCTGGTTTTAACTAAAGAGTTGTGTGCCTAGGCTTCTCCGTTGACTGGGGTTGGGAATGGGGCTACAAGGAAAGAACTAGTAGTCCCTTCTACCTTTTACTCCACTCAGTAACTACTGCGTAAGCGAGTAAGTTAGTCCCTTAGTTTTGTATCACGATGACCTGCGTAGAATTTTTTTTTCTCCGCCTTCGCTACCTGGGCGCAAGGCCTTGGACTGGTCATTGCGTCATTGTTGAGTGCTGAGGTTACAAATAACTGTCGAGCAGTGATGGCAGCCAAGCCAATCAAGCATTGGTGGGTGGACGGTTAAACTCCCCTATCCAGTAACCCGCCGTATATGAAGCCAATGCGGGGGGAGAGGCTTCTGGGCAGAGAGCTTGGTCCCTGCTTAGTCCCATCTGATCACCTGCTGCTTCAGGCAGGCTGTCGGCCAAATCTCAATCCCACGTAGCATCCTGTTGGGCACGGCAGTGAGGGACGGCTTCTTTGATAGTGTGGGATGGTGTGGATGATGTGGATGTGGTGTGTGCTTTGGTCCGGGCAAATTATCGGCTAGCCTTACCTACTCTTTGGTTCGGTGGAGTCGTTTCTGTAACAAAGCTCCATGGCAAAATATCGGCACGCGGAACAAACTTGCAGTAGTTCGTGACGAATGGTCGGGCTCTGAGATAGGAGTAGTTTACAACACTAGACTATTACTTCGTTGCGAGACACTGGGGCTTGAAAATTTTACCTTGTTCCGACCTCAACAGCTGTACACCTCACCACCAGCTAGCTAGTAACAGCTACTCATAATTCCCTCACTCCACCGCTACATCCATGTAACCTTGTACCTCCCACCATCTTTTCGGCCACACAATCCTGGAAATACGCCGAGGATTTCTTGTCCTCCTCGGAGCAGCCATATACACCCCATTGTTAAAAGACCACGATAGGAGGTCCAGACGATACCCAATCGAACCAGTGTCCAATACTCCCCGCATCCCGTCTCCTCCAGATATAAACCAGGAACTCTCCGAACATTGCGCTGAGATTCGGATACAGCCTGTCGCACACGACCAATGGAATCAACTCGAGGACCTCGTCTCTCTCCTCCGGCGTGCACATTTCCACAGCCGCAACGAGAAGTGGGAGATTGAGGCGGTATTCAAAACGAACCCCTGACCCATTCCCATCTTCGTGAAGCCTCAATCGACGATAAAAGCTACTAATATCATCCAATATCCTCCTCGCCAGAATTCTAGCCGCACTATCCTGTGTTCTAGAAGGATATCTCAACTGGTGAATGATCAGCATAAGCGCACATCTATGCATCCTAGCTTGTGCATGTATAGCCTCGCTCCCAGCCATAGATAACGGGGGCGCAAACCCGCACGCCATGTGAGGTTTCCACGCTATGACTTGTCGTTCAACGTCGTCGAGCCTGTTGTGTAGCTGCCCGGACTTCCACGGAGGGATCCGAACTAGAGCGTTGCTGACCATGCATAGTTCGAAGAGGTGTGGAAGCAGTGGGCAACATAGACCCATGTATCGATCTATGGTTCGCTGGTCTCGTCGCCAGGGTATTGCGATTGGAATCTGGCGTCGGATGATGCAGTTTGCCGCGTCTAGGAACTGTAGGGGGATCAGGAGGTCCGAGACTAGTTCTCCGATTTGCGAATGTGAGTGACTGTACAGCTCTGCCACGCCGAGTGTCGATCGGCATATACTGTGAGCATGTTTCCCGCTGGCCAGCAGGTCGAATGTGATGATTCCGAGGCCGAGCGTCAGGGCCGTGGCTAGGTCTGTTTCTAGGATTTGTGGAGCTGCGCCTACGGTGCGCAGGGCTTGGACAGCTCGAGCGCTGTTTGTGTAGTCGATCTCGGCGCCGTGGTCGACTGGCGTGACTTCTAAGCATTTTCCGAAGCGTCCTAGGCATGCGAGATAGGCATTTAGTAACATATCTGGCGCCACGTTGAGGCTTTTGAAAAGATGCGTGAGCATCCCATCTGCAAAAGTCGAGTCTAGGATGAAGCTGTGGATAAATGCTCGCTGGCAGAACATGCCTTCCAGCAACGGCACTTCATGGGGCTTCAACTTCGATAACAGTCGATTGGAAGGCCGAACCAGAGTAGGCGATACCAGCGAATCCTTCACCTGCTGTGAATTGAACCAGACGAATTCCGTCCCAGCTTGTGGGGAAGTCGAAACCGCTTCTGGTTTCCTTGGTCTTCCTCCTTTTCCCCAACGCTCCATTGTCGTGGTAATACATGGCTTCCCCAACCGCTGACAACGATCGCAAGCGAGCAGGCCACTTTGAAGCCTGGCATGGCTATACTCTTCAGTTAGACTGCACCTCTCCTTGAGGTTTCGGCATCTGTTGCATGCAGGGCCGCGTGCACTCATGGCGTGTTAGCTCTATTCCATCTGGCCTCACCGACCATACATATTGTATGATTCCGATTTCACAACAATGCTTTCCTCTCGTGCGGGGAAACTCTAAAAGACGTTGTGAAATGTCGTGCAGATTGGAGAACCTGGAGAAACTAAGTTATGTTTAGCCGCCCAATTCATCTAAAACCAGGCGCGCTAAACCCTGCGCAGTGGAAACCCTCCGGTTCCGTAATTTGTATCTGACAGTTCTCCGAGGGTCTTTTAATTTGGAGAACATTGCTCTCGAAGGAAATTCATTGTAAGCATTGGCATTTTGAAGAAATATAATTTCGCTTTACGATAGAGGTGCTTAGGAAGTGGACGTAATGAGGTGCGGATGGCTATTTGGGCTTTGTTTAATGAAGGTTGTTGAGACGGAGAAACTATGTATAAGAAGAGCAGTTGTTCTCGTAGTAATGGTAATCAACTTTGCGTTCGCTGTTGTTGGTTCATTGCACCATGTTGTCGAAAGTCGTGATCACGATTCTGTTCTCTCTCCTCGGTTTCAGTGAAGCTGCTTGTACGACCAAGGGTAAACGTCAAGCCTGGTATGACAATGATGAATGCGCTGAGAATGACTACTCACGATTTATATAGGCATACATTCAGCAACAATGAAAAGCTGGAGTACATCAACGCCGAACTATGTCTTATGCAAAAGCCTGCGACTCTAGGTCTTCCAGGAGCGAAGACACGATTCGATGAATTCCAGGCTATCCACCAACTTCAAGCTTACGCTACCCACTTTGTGGTACGCATACCTAATTTCCCTTCAATACTCAAATCGCACTCCCATTTGACTGACCAACTCCTAGGGTGCCTTTCTCCCATTCCACCGTGCGATCCTCCACGCGCACGAGTCCGCCCTACGATCGGAGTGCAACTACAAAGGCTGGCAACCGTACGAATCCCTTTCCATATACCATGTGAAATCCGACTAACACTTTGAAGATACTGGCAAGAACAACTTGACGCCGGAAAATTCAAATCAAGTGTCATCTTCGATCCAGTGTACGGTTTTGGCGGCGACGGATCGGGTCCCAATAGCTGCATCACCACGGGGCCGTTTGCCAACTATACGAACCATCTAGGACCAGCTTATCGCAACACAGATCATTGCATCGATCGGCGTATCAACGACATGATCAGCTCTGCAAGTTCAGCGAGCCAGGTTGACGCGTGTATAGCGAAGAAGGACTGGCTTAGTGCGTGGAACTGCATTGAAGCCCAGCCTCACGCCGGTGGACATGCTGGTGTTGGTGGACAAGTAAGTTACAAGCTCACAAGCCCTTCACCCAGGGGTATCTCTCCATGAAAACAAAACTGATCCAGCCATAGATGCAAAACGGCGTATCGAGCCCCGGCGACCCCCTCTTCTACCTACACCACACTTGGCTCGACAAGATATGGTGGGACTGGCAAGCCAAAGACAAAACCAAGCGGCTCTCAGAAATGGGCGGTGCGAATGTCGGTCCTGATAATAGTCCCGGTTTCCCTCCTAGACCGTCTACCATCCCGTAAGTCCTTTTCTCCGATTTCTCTGTAGTGGAATGTATGGGTGGAGCTGATGCATTGATGTTTCTAGGAGACCGACGGGTGCAGATGGTGATCCTGGAACTACGACGACGTTGACTCATGTGCTGAATATGTATGGGAATGGGCCGAATAGGACTATTGCTGATGTTATGGATATTGGAGGGGACGTTTTGTGTTATGAGTATGTTAACCCTTAGGGGTAGGTATATGCTTTGTTGGACTCTTCTTCGGAATTATAGTGTATATATTGATCAAAATGGATGTGTTGTAAATTTTTGAAGCCTTTGGTCATGGAAATTGGTGAACGATTAATTGCTGATGCGAGCCTCTGGCTTTTTTTTTTTTTTTTTTTTTTTTTTTCACGGGAAACCCAATAAGATTCACAGTCAGCATTTATGACATCTGGTAGAAAGAGATCTCGGATGTCAGAAAACTTAAGACTAGAATCGAGTGGCATACAATAAGAAGAAACCCGAGTACTCGTATCCAACATCGTACATATACCCCATTGGCAAATTCGATATTTCTCAATATCGTTCGGCCACACTATTCACAATTGGGACCTCAAATTTCTTCCTCCCGCTGATAAAGTAATATACCCCACCCAATACTACCCAACCTACCATGACTACAGAAGAGTAGTTCATATTCTGCTCGGTGACAGGCATAACCGACGGAAATGTACTGAAGACCATGACTAGAATCAACCACGCACACGCAACCACATTAAGTACGGTACCTAGTACACGCGGGAGTTTAAAAGGCCCAAACTCATGGTCTGACATCTTGGGTCGGCCCAGAAACATGAAATAGACGATTGGAATCAAATATGATGCGTAGATGCCAAGGACAGCCATTGATAGGATGGCATTGAACGCAGTGGTATTCCCCAGGTAGATGAAGCCAAGAAGCATCTGCAAAACCGTAACGATAATAACAGAGTTGACGGGGATCTGGCTTCGAGGGTTGACATGGCTAAAGTAGGTGTGAAAGGGTGTTGCCTTGTCGCGCGCGAAGGCCCAGAAAGTTCGGGATGTGGATGTGACACCTGCTGCAGTGGCGGCTATTGCGATGCAGATGATGACCAGTGAAAGGACGGTTGCTCCGGCCGCAGAACGAGTCCCGTCGAGGAAGATTTGCATGAATGGGAATCCGGTTGGTGTGGTAAGTAGCTGCTCGAGCGAATTGACAGAGAAGAGCAGCATGATGCAATAACCGAATCCAAGAATTCCATTGAGGACTACGCTGCCGACCATGGCCAAAGGAACGTTGCGCGCGGCGTGGGGCATTTCTTCTGCAAGACTAGGGCATACGTAAGCAGATCTTCTATGTTATGAGAAGAGGTCGTGGTTGAAAGAGAAGCAAGATTAGTATGTTGTGTCGGTCTCTGCGACGCTTCAACTGCCACTTCTCCATCTTATGACAAAACGAGAAAGACTTTGAAGCATCACAAACGATATCTTCGTGCAAAAGGGGAGGCAGTCTCTAGGTGCATGTTTTACTTACTGGCAAGCAGCATCGTATCCCAGGAGTGGATACACTGAACTCAGAAGGCCCACTAGCCACGATACCCCGGCGTTCGACCAGCCGCTCAAATTCTGAGTTTCAGCAAACACGAAATGCGCGGTATTCTTGGGAGCCATGACGCCAAGGGTAATGAGAATGGCTAGAAAACCGCAGATATGCAGCGCACCTAGAGAATTCAGCAACTAATTCCACTAAATTTAATGAGAGAGCAGTTACCCGAGAGCAGATTGGCAGTTGGTAGTAATTTCGAGCCCCAGATATTCAATGCAGCAGCATATAACAGGACTGCCCAATAAAGAAGAAGGCCCTGCCAGCGCTGCGGTATATATGATGTTTCATCATTCAAGATGATTAGACTTTGCGTCTGGAGTCCTGCTGCGAAGGCAGCCGATGCTGTCAACACGATCTGGCCGCCGACATTAATCCAGCCAGCAAACCATGCCGCAATCGAACGACTTGATGGGGGAGAGAGTGCTGCGACCCAGTGATACTGTCCTATAAACATAAAGTGAGACTTAAACAACACAGGTAGAAAAGGGGTCGGTGAACGAACCTCCGGCGGTTGGAAATATACTCGCGATCTCTCCCAAACTGATGGCGATAGCGATTGTGCATAGAATTGAAACCACACTATATACAGGTCAGTCTGAACGGTGTAGAGAAAGATGGTGGACCCACTAGTTGTAGAAAAGACATGGCGCTCCTCCCGCAGTGAGTGCTGTGGCAACGACGGTAGACAGTGCCTCCCAGGTTGCCATCAAGCATAAACACAAACTGCCCAAAGACCATATAGAAAACTCTCGGCGGAGCTCCTGTACGTGGCCCATTTGGGCCAATCTCTCGTCGTCATTACTCGCAGTGGGAATTGGTTTCGCTTCGATGTCTGCCATTTCGATGTGTCGCCGTTCTGAGGTAGGATGGATATCTGGCTTCGGTGAGGCTGCCATCGCGTCTTCTTAGATGAATGGTGATATGTATATCATGGAAAGTGAAAAAAAATCATAACAGAGATAAGGGAAATGCCCATCTTGGTATTCACCACTGAGCAGTTGTAGTGTTGATATCGTGTAGACAGGGGCTTGCGCGGCAGGTTTCCGGAATAGCGGAATTGTGCCGAAGGGTTTGGGCGACGATCTAGGGGACTAGACTACTATATCAGGAAAGCGTTCATGTCGGAGACATTTATAGAAGAGCCGAAACGCGGGGAAGACTTGAATTGTTTCGTCCGTGAGTGGCTACATGCTAGCTAGAAAGTGATAGGCTCCGTGCCTAGGCAAGGTTCGTCACTCAGCTAGTTATAAGCTCTCAGATCCAGGTAGAGATAAGATACGAAACACGGGTTCATTCCGTCTTGGACTGGATGAATCTGGGGGACATGACAGGAGATTTCCGCGATAAGATGCTTACTAGATAACATTTATCCCTACTATGCTATGTATCTCACATTATCCTCTCACTTCATAAATCTATCCCTAGCCATACTGACATGTGCTATAAATGACCTTAGGAACTGACACTGACCCTCCACCGGGTTATCATGTCCGTCGGATCCACCATATGTAGGTAAGCGAGTATACGGGCCCTGTAGGTTTTATCTTTGATATTGAAAAGCGGACGATCTAGACAAACAAAAGGAGCTTGCCTCTCAAATCTCTACCGAGAGAGATTTGCTAGACTAGAAACATTCGTAGGGAAGAACTCTTAAGTACGGTCTTTGTGAAATATGTCGGATCTGATTCGTTATAGCCGCATTGCTACCAAGGTATTTCAAAATCAATTGTCGAGCCATAGGCAGGCAAACCTAAACAATATAAAGGAGCTAGAACATCAATTCACCTCCCACGAAGAATGCGTCAGCGCCACCGTATCTAATCCCGGCTAGAATAGTGCCATCTTCGACCCATTTCGTCGGCAATTGCATCGGAGAGACTAATGGTTGAGCTTTCAAGTGTGACTGAAAGTCGAGACACTCCATCACCCGTGACCATATCAGTTTGCGCTAATTCCCTACCGTTTTTATCCTCACGTCGAACCTCATAAAGTAAACTACTTTTCACCTCTTTCGCCTCTCTCTCCATTTCTGCCACGGTATCTGCATTTTCTAGCGAGGTAGCGGTAAGTGACCCGCACTTCATGATAGCAAGCGCGCTAGATTTCCACAAAGGCACTCTGCACCTCTTGGTGAGATACATGACAAGGCAAAGGAAGAAAGTCCCGACGACTTGATTGATAATGGGAAGTATGAGCCAGTTCCAGCGAATTTGGTAAACAGTAGCACTACTAGTTCCAAAGATGAGGGTGTGGTCGTCATCATTAGCGCGAATGTTGTTTGTCATGCTGAGAGCTATCGCCTCAAACATCTCGGTGATATTGGGTGATTCATAAACAGCTTGCATCGAGTCGGGCGAAAACTGCGTCTGACCATAAAGGTCCATGTAAAGCCCAGTAGCGCCCCATGAACTTGTACAGTTGCGAGAATATGCACCCTCCCAGTCGGCGAACGTTGCTTCCATGAGCTTGCTGATGGATTTGGCGGCGCTGCGAGAGACATTGTAGCCCCCTTTGAAAGCAAAGTCAACATTGTTCGGAGTACAAAGCCTATCCCATGGACGAACATCGGGATTTGACGAATTGAGTGGCTGTATAGATCCTGGTACGATGTCTGTATCTACCTTCTCGGATTGTTCGGTCAATATGCCATCTTGGAAGCTAGCATCGATGCGCTTGACCACACACAATACTGCAATCCGCACTCTGTTGCAAGAAACTCGTCCACGTCAGTCGATGTTCGTTTTAGGATAGTTAGAGTCCATATGTTTGCTGGATCGTCCTGTATTGTTACTGTTTTAGAGGAATTCATGTTGCCTCGAGTAACCATGCTTATCTCGCGTGCATCCGTCTTTTGGATTGATAACCCATTCGGTAATTGGAACACTTCATATTCTTCAGTGAGTGCCACTGCCGCGCCTCCGGTACTATCGAAAAGATCCTTCTGTTGTAGCATACTAGTCTCGGCGCTCTTCTTCCTAAGTTTCACTTTGTCTGAGATATCAGAACAAGAGCTACAGATTGCCAAAGTCGAAAACGGCGTCCAGTGACACGTCTTGGAAGGGCAACGAATGCTTAGCTTAGGGGCACCAGTAAGGGTGACAGATATCCCAGAGTATACAGCAGATTGCATTGAAAAATCCGCCGACGTTCGATCCAAGGCTGCAGATCTCTGGGGCGATAGCGAGCCTGAAGTGTGAGCGACGTACAGTCTTGTAGTTAAGGCTAGATCACATACAACTTTTGGGGAGGGGGATCATGTCGTTTCCTTTGGAGTATCTCATGGCTTTAGGCATTGTCGTAGACTCGCGATAGGCGTTTGTATCATGCTCTGCGAGACTAATCACGCGCTGCAGAAAGGGATCTGCAAACAGCGATAAAACGACTACCAAAGCGCCAAAAGATGCTAAAGATCTTGTATCTCATTCAGTCTCGGTTATCAAGGATTGCAGGTAATTCTTACCTGAGTTTAGTACTCCATAAAAGACTTAAGCTGCCCTGTGGTCCCCGACTTGCTTCATCGAGTGTCGCAAAATGGATGAGGCCGGACTGAGACCGGGAGAAATCTATGAATTTCCATTGGCCAAGACATGTCGAGACTGCAAACAACAAGGACGTTTTAAACAGTGTTGCTAGGATTGATACTAAAAAATTTAGGGAAACATCGTGACGGATCGGTTTGTTGTTAAACAAGGACAATAAGAATATAATCGTAGCAAAGCAGGCCCACGACAAGGCAAGAACAGCTATTTCAGGAGCCCATGTATCTTTGCAGAGCGACTTCCAGCCTCGCTTTGCCATTTCGATTGTTGTCCGTTTTGAACGCGAGGGCTCCGAAGAATAGCGAGTCCGCTAGGTGAAAGAAGTGAAAGAATCGAGTCAGAGTGACTTTGTGTAAAAGAGAGACGCGCGTTACACTTTTTATGTGCTAGCAATGCCTCAAAATTGAGCCCCCAGTAGGCATACGGTCAGGTTGCGCCCCGGACGTTGTGTCCACTTGTGTCACCGAGCAACAGGCGAATCTGCGGAGGCTTCAGATGAAGATCTGGGGGCGATTTTGCTTCAATGTGAGTTGACTAATCCTTCAAAATAATTGGTCTGAACGTTTGTCAGGTCCATCTGATTGTTGCATCTCGGCTATTAGATCGATGTTCCTTCGCCTGCCTTGAACACGCTTTAATCGATAAAAAGATTTCGGTGGTTTCTTAGTTATCTATCACCACGCAACTGCTGCTACTAACCGTACACGCTTAGAGGCTGCTCTCCTGCGTCTACTTCTCACGACCATCACCATCACTACAATAGACTGAAATGGAAAAGCTAGTCAGGTATTAGTGTAACGTCTCCCTCCCGGTGTGCCCCAGTCGTACTGTACCCGTCCAGATCATGACAACATCCCTTACACTACCCTCTGCTATCGTGCCCGCGGACGACGCTCGATAGCACAGAAGGCCCAAAATCAACAGTATCTGACCCGGCAGGAAGAGGTGGTGCTCGTCAGTTTCTTTGTTATTTCCGTATCACCCGCTAGCAGCTACCGTAGATACGCCGCCCACCGGCGTATATAGGATGAGATCTATCATTGATGTCCCCTTTGCTGCGCTAATTATGCTTCCCTACCGTGCTTGCCGTTGATTCCTAAGCTGATGACTGCTTTGGGAGTTAATTCGCAAATTGACCTGCGTGCCTAATAAGATATGCAAGAAAGTGGGCGGCGATTGCATACTACGAACGTAGCTGGAGACTTCACAGCACGGACACGTCTCTAGAACGTGTTGCGTTCACTTTAAAGAGGAGAGAGCAAAGATTAGAAAAATTTCCGAGAAAAAGGCAGTGGTATGCACTGGCATGTTTCATTCAAAACATGTTGAATCTATTTTGGCCACCAGTGCAAAGTCCAGAGACTCAAAGAGCACAGTCAAAGTACTGCCTCTACAGCTTCCCAGTCTCTAGAAGCTGGTCTATCATGCTATCTCGATGGGCGGGGAAGATGGAAACATGTCCGTGTCCAGGGAGAAGATGCTTCTTAAGCTTGTCCTGAGGCAGATGCTTCGCGAGCCACTCCCCGTGAGCAAATGGCACCGTGTTGTCTAGTTCGCCATGATAGAGGAAAACCGGCATTTCGATTTTGGCCAAGTCGAAGCCCCAGGATGAAATAAATGCGATGTCGTCGTCGACCCAGCCATCGCAGCTGTGTTTTAGACCTTCCTGGAGCGATTCGACGAGGTTCAGGCCCATCTCTTTATTATTCCCGAGCATCACTTCCTTATCGACACTGGGGAACCCTGCAGCCATGGAGTCTGCCACGGTGGCCGCGTCCGAATTCACCATCGAGAGCCTTACGGGTTCGAGAAACTTTAGTATCTCTTCCTCCCCCTTGAGGGCGGCGTTCCATCCTTGCACGCCTATGCGAAAATAGAGGTTATATTTCTGGGAAGACAGATGGCTCAGAGTTGCACTCACTAACTTCGCTCAGGCCTGCCAGAAAGTCAAAGCCTTCAGCACCGTAAGGCGCAAAGGACGAAATGCAGAGAACTGCAACGCATCCAGGTAGTCGAGCTGCACAAGCCAAAGCATGCGGACCTATAGCACGAAATCAGCGGCGGTCATAATTTATTACCATATATGGTGAATTTACCGCCACCGCTCCAACCGATAACGTAAAACTTCTCCACGCCTAAATGCGCAAGAAGAGCTTGAATGTCGGCTACGGCATCGACGACTCGCCTCCCCTTGTTCCTTGTCGAGCCGCCGTATCCAGCTCTCGAGAGCGATATGACTTTGATACCCTTCTTCTCACAGGTATCCTCAAGACCAGGAGGTAGCAGGTAAGTAGCGGGGGTTCCTTGGATCCAAACTAGCGGGAAGCCGTCTTCCGCGCCGGCGACGAGGTAATCGACATTTCGGCCATCTGGAAGCGTGAATCTCCCGACCATTGTGAGCTTAGCGGTTATTGGGTATTGGAGTCGAGGTTTGACTGGAGCGATGATGATGATGAGTAGTCCCTTGAGGAACGAAGTTCCGAGACGTCTATATGCCGCGAATTTTTGGCTTGGCTTTAAGGAACTGGGAGAGGAAAGGCTTTGTAGGGGTCGCCTGCCAGATTCGGGGGTGATTTGCCTTGAGGAACGAAGGAAAACGCGACCCTGCTTGAAACCGTTGCCGTCTCGCTGTGTCTCCTATCCGCTTACCCGTCCTCTGACACCGCTGACATTGAGTGGTCCTCTAGCACATGAGATGTGATACTTGACGAGGTTGTGATCTCGATAAGAAGAATATCGCTCATGATCCGATTGCCTCATGTATAGGATAGGTCGACGAACTTCACGTATTCATTCATAAATCACGGTGCGAATGCATAATCGTAGCTCAAGGCATTTCGAATGTCCACCCATATATTGCTCCTAACAAGTAGTAGCTATCACATACGACCATTGGTGGAGGAATACATTGCGTCCCGTTCGCTCCGCATACATTAAGCCTCTAACCGGCGGATTAGTAGTTAGGTGGGTGACCACTAGCGAATACCCGCTGTTGTATGTTTTTGTGATTTTTTTTGAGGCTTTACCTTGTGTGCCGAAGGCTATTCACTAGTTCCGAAACGGGCCAGGGTAGTACCGATCACCGATTTTTTTTTGCTCCCATCATTAATATCATTTCCTAGGAACCGACCTTCTGTTTTCCTCTTGCTAGAACTCTAGATCTACAGGAGAGACAATGTTAATCTTCGTTCATGTGATTACGGTGTGGTGGTCGATGAATAGGACAGGGAATTTCAACACTGGGTGACCCCTGACTCACCACGTCGAGCAAGGAAATTGAACCTCATACAAGAATAGGCTGACATTGACATCAATCTAGTATAAGGTTCTAGTCGAGATTGCCAGAGGCTATATTTCCATTCAATGCAAAAAGCGATTCTAAATAGTATTTTGTTCCAATGCGCCATTCTCCGGAAATGGATTAGGCGAGCCTCGCTTTCACCTTCCGAATGTGCAAACATGGCACTCGGATCTAAATCACTCCCCTACGAGGGCTAAAATTCCCTTATAGGGGCCTCCGCATATTTTCTGCTTGTGAACCGCCGCATATCATGTGCAAGTTACGGTCCGTTGGTTCTCTTGCCGCCGATTGAAATGCGGAGAAATCGACTGTATAGTACGGCTTCCTCCTTTCGGTAACATTCATGAGAACTGCAGTTTTCGGTACAATTCTTTGTGCGTCTGCTGGCGAAAGCTAGCTCGCGATGAAATACTACATTTCAAACACATGAAAGTCCACTGGACGAACGATAGCAGTCTCATAACATTGCCTATTGTGGACAAAGGGATTTTGACGCGTTGGCCCAATGTCAAGGGAAACTCATAGCGACCCAATTAGCACCATCGCAGCACGTATTTCGACATACTAACCTTGCAAGATACTCTCTACATCCCCACCTGCACCATTTCCGCGACCCCGCAATCCCGTGATTTCGCGACCCTTATGAGGTCCAGAGTGCCCCTTAAGGACCCAATCGCCTCACTTCGCTTTTTGCTGACCGTTTCTTCTTCAACTTTTCGTCACACGTACACATACTCAATACCAAGAGGCATAAAACACCATGGCAAGCGGAAATAGGGATGAAGAAACAAGGAACAACACGACCCAGCACCCAAACCCGGACTACGACCTCTCCACACCCATCAATTCAAATGATGCAATAGGCTTGCGACAAGGATTGACCTCCTACGGCGATGCTCACTTCTCCCTTTTCCTGCGGAAGGTCTTTATCAAAGCCCTGGGCTACAGTGAAGATGCACTGAGTCGGCCAATCATCGGAGTCGTAAATACCTATTCATCCTTCAACCCCTGCCACGCCAACATCCCTCGACTGATAGAGGCCGTGAAAATGGGCGTCAACCTCAGTGGTGGGCTTGCAGTCGATTTTCCTACCATTAGTCTTCATGAAGGATTCGCGAGTCCCACGAGCATGTTTCTACGAAACTTGATGAGCATGGATACGGAGGAGATGATTAGAGCACAGCCATGCGATGCTATTGTACTAATCGGAGGTACTTCCTTTCCTTCCCATTCGAAGACAAAGCTGACTGAGACCTGAGGCTGCGACAAAACAACACCAGCGCAATTGATGGGTGCGATATCTGCCAACAAGCCAGTTATTCACCTAGTCACTGGCCCAATGATGCCCGGTAGCCATAAAGGAGCCCGCATAGGCGCTTGTACAGATTGTAGAAACAACTGGGCAGCCTTTCGCGCTGGTGAGATTGACATTGAAGATATCTCCGCTATCAACGAGGAGCTTGCACCTACGGTCAGTCCGAAACCTTATGCAATCAGGCTTGAGCGCTGACATTTGCCAGGCAGGAACATGTGGTGTGATGGGAACAGCAAGCACCATGGCCTGTGTTCTCGTCGGTCTTGGTTTGATGCCATTCAAAGGTGCATCAGCACCAGCAGTCTCATCCGCACGCGTGCGAATTGCCGAAGAGAGCGGAAAAATTGCAGTTCAGCTCACGAAATCCAAAATCAAACCCCAACAGTTACTCACTCGTGAATCGTTTTTGAACGCCATAACGGTCCTTCAAGCAATCGGCGGTTCCACCAATGCGGTCGTGCATCTCCTAGCAATCATCGGACGCCACCCAGATGTCGCAGGAACGATAAATCTCGATACCTTTGACGAGATTGGCCGTAAAACACCACTACTAGTCGATCTGAAGCCTAGTGGTGATAACTACATGACTGACTTTCACAACTCTGGCGGAATGCTTGCGCTTCTTCATGAGCTGAAACCCCTGCTCCACCTCAATGCTATGACGGTTTCTGGTCGCACTTTGGGTGAAGAGATCGATGCCGCACCGTTCATCAGAGTCCCTAGATCTAGCCCGACACATTGCATACAGCCTTTGGATGATCCACTCTATAAAGCATCTTCCCTAGTCGTTCTAAGGGGAAATCTCGCTCCGGGCGGTGCTGTCATGAAAGCCAGCGCATCAAAGGATAGGCGATTGCTCCAACATTCTGGCCGGGCTGTTGTATTTTCAAACTCTGCAGACCTAGCCAAACGGATAGACGACCCAAATCTAGAAGTCACGGCAGATAGCGTCCTGGTGCTCCAAAACATCGGGCCAGTTGGCAATCCTGGCATGCCTGAAGCCGGATTGATTCCGATTCCAAGGAAGTTGGGTAATAAGGGCGTAAAAGACATGCTTCGACTCTCAGACGGAAGAATGAGTGGTACGGCAGGKGGAACAATAGTCCTTCACATCTCTCCCGAAGCAGCCGACCCTGACTCCGTCCTCGGAATCGTGAAAAATGGTGATCTGATTACATGCGACATTGACAATCGAGTTCTCAAGATCGATATCTCGGACGAAGAGATTGAGCGCCGTAAGGCAGAAAGGAAACTGTCTGCTGGATCAATAGGTAAGGAGGCACAGACTCATGCTAGAGGTTATAGGGGGTTGTATATGCGCACTGTCAATCAGGCTGATCGAGGTGCTGATTTCGATTTCTTGACTGCTGAAGGACCGCAGTAGGGTTCTATTCAGTGGAACTACTTAAATGCATTGGGTATACTTGAATAAAGGAGCTGTAGTAATATGTGAGAAATAAGACCAACTGGTGGAATCATAGGTAGAATCTCAACTATCTGGACGTGAATATATCAGAAATATGACAATTGGAATGTATGCTCCGCGTATGCTGAAAAAAAAAAAATAGCCTATCGGGCATACTCTAGCAATGATTTTCCATGGGACTGTCCGCTCGTCCTGACGAGTGCTGTTAATCTCAACGATTTTTGCGGGGTTCTTCCGTCATCGGAAGAACTCCGCCTGTCCAATGTGAGCTGGACTACGACGAGTCACAGTCATGGAAAGGAAATTCTCCGTGAAAACGACGACTTGAATCTGGAAAGCGTTCTTTTCGATACTTTTATTTTCCCTGGCCTTATCACACACCACACCCCAGAAGTGTCGCATTACAATTATCTTCAATTACAAGAAAGACCTGACGGTGCCCCTCAGCACATAAAGAAATTGCCGTATCAAAATGGCTGAGGAGGTGACTACAAGGCAACCTCAATCCGACAAAATCTTCGTCGATGCCGCAGCAGCCCGCAACCTCGTTGAAGCAATCCTCAGGGGAAATCAAGTCCCACCCGAGAATGCAGCCCTAGTCGCCCGATGCCTCATTGCAGCGGACCTACGAGGCGTAGACACTCACGGCATGAACCGCATTCCCTCATACATAGAGCGAATACGTCAAGGAGTCCTAGACGCCACAGCATCGCCGAGTCTCAATCAAGTCACGCCTGTAGTAGCTCAAATTGACGGCCGCAATGGGTTTGGATTTCTAGCGGCACATAAAGGCATGGCAGCCGCCATCGAATCAGCAAAAACGTACGGAATCGGTATGGCGAGTGTAGCCCATTCCAATCACTTCGGTATGAGCGCATGGGTCGTCCAACAGGCATTGGATGCGGATATGATGAGTTTGGTCTTCACCAATTCTAGCCCCGCGCTTCCAGTTTGGGGTGGGAAAAGTAAACTCATGGGGGTTTCTCCTATTGCCTGTGGAGCCCCCGGGAAAGATAAACCTTTCATTCTAGACATGGCACCATCGATCGCAGCACGGGGTAAAATTTACAAAGCGAAGCGACGCGGAGAAAAGATTCCGTTGGACTGGGCATTAGATGCGGATGGCCGTCCCACAGATGATCCAGCCGCAGCGCTAGATGGCGGCGTCATGCTCCCCATGGGAGGACCCAAAGGGTCCGCATTGTCTATCATGATGGATGTCTTCTCTGGAGTATTGTCCGGCTCTGCGTTCGCAGGACATGTCACCAATCCGTATGATCCCTCGAAGCCTGCTGATGTAGGCCACTTCTTGGTTGCCGTTAAACCCCATCTTTTTATGAGCCTGGATGAGTTTCGAAACAGGATGGAATATCTTTATCAGCGTGTTGTGGGATCTGATAAAGCAGAGGGCGTGGATAGGATTTATTTCCCGGGAGAGATCGAGCAGATACAGCAGCAAGAGAGAGAAGCCAGCGGTATTCCTTTGGTACAGGCTGAGGTTGATGCATTGAATGAAGAAGCGAGAAAAGTGGGTGCAGATCCTCTTGTTCCGAAATCGATATAGAGCCTTTGACCTCAACCCTGCGGAAGGCTTGGAATTAGAGAGCGTTCCTGGTTCTGACATACAGTGTTAAGAGTGAAATTAATAACTGTACTTTTGTATCAATAAATTATTGAGCAGATGCGCCATGATTCCAGGAACATTGAACCTTGGAAGGTTTGGGGGGATCACGTGATACTTTCACACCTATATTGGGTATGGATTTTTAGGTTGGGATAAGGACATGAAGTAACATGGCTGCTCCCTGTCATCGACTAGCTATGGCGCCATAGTTTCTTGCTACCGAGAGAATCCCAGTCACCCTCGTGGCTCTTATGCTCGAAATATTATGATATTGCGCCGGGGCCGTAGCGATCTCAGGGAGCAAGAATCTAATATTCATTGCATCACGCTTGACCAGGATAATTCTAGCCTAGGTGTGGTTCCGTCTATGTACCTGTATTCTAGAAGGCATGAGAACTATTCTCGACGCAAATGTCAAACCCAATAAAATTGCAATGTCCCGATTCCGAAATCGACATCCGCTTGTCTCCATCCATTACTCATAGGGCGTGAAAAAATCCATCATCACGTAAACTAGCGCATATTCTGATTGGCGCGAACAGAGGGGCACAATACCAGGTCAGTCCGGTAGCGGATAGCGCCCTTGACGCCCTTCAAAAACGACTGAGTACAACATCTTTTGCTTGGTCTCTGGTTTATAGGTTTTACAATTTTGATTCTTGTTATTTCGGGTTCCTATACAAAGAATAATAATGAGCGCGACCGAGACGCTGGAACTGCAGCCCGTGCAGTCATTCTCCAGCAGAATCCATCCCATATCCAAAAGCTCTCTGGAATACTCGAATGCCGCCCGTCCAATTGACGATGCCGTTCAAAATCAACCCGAAGATGGTCTTTCACTCCGACGCACCCGTTCAAAGACATCAACACAGCTTCGCCTAGTCTTGACCATTTTCCAACCTTCCTTCGTCAATTTCCTCGCTAGTTTCACAAATGGAATTATTACTGTGGGACTACCCGTCATTGCTCGCGATATCGATCTCCCGCGCTCTTTGTACCTTTGGCCTTCCTCTGTTTATGGACTTACGGCCGGTGCTTTACTCCTAATTGCAGGCTCAATGGCGGACATCATTGGTGCTCGTCTTGTCGAAATCATTGGTGTTGTTTTCCTTGGAGTGTTCACGCTTGCTTGCGGATTTGCGAACTCCGGTATTCAATTGGTCGTCTTTCGTGCCATCCAAGGAATTGCCTTGGCTATGCATCTCCCAGCTTCAGTCGCACTGATAGCCAGTGCAGTGCCACCAGGACGAGCTAGGAATATAGGTTTCGGATGTCTGGGTTTGAGTCAACCGCTTGGTTTTTCGGTCGGTTTGGTGATCAGTGGTATCATGATCGAGCAGGCATCATGGCGTCTAGGGTTCTATGTGTCCGGAGGTCCGATGCTAGTAGCTGCTATAGCCACCCCTTGGTTGCAACCAAAGGCCAAGCAGACACGCACTACTCCTAGCCAAGTGTTTAAAGACTTGTATAATCAAGTTGACTGGGTTGGCGGAATAATCGCAAGTGCCGGCCTCGCTATACTGGCTTATGTGCTCGCGTAAGTATAAGCAGGAGACTATCACTTCAAAACACTAACATATATATACAGGATGATCAGTGCAGATCTCACAAGTATACGGTCAGCTTCGACAGCTTCTCTGCTTGCAGTGAGCCTCGTCCTGCTTCTGTCCTTCCCATTCTGGATGCACTATCGTGAGCGAGTGGGGAAGCCCGCCCTGATTCCGAATGCTCTCTGGAAGAACATACCTTTTGCGAGCACCTGCATCATGGTCACCCTATCCTACGGGGCGCTGAATGCAATTGAGCTATTCTCCAGTTTATAGTAAGTCTTCTCCACATTTAGAATAGGAGACTCGCTAACCTTTCACAGCTTTCAAGAAATTCAAAACATCTCCGTACTAACTACGTCGCTCTACCTTCTCCCTAATCTGGTGGTCGGCGTCGCTTTAAACATGTGTGTTGGCATCTTTGTAGACCGGCTTCCTGCTCGATGGCTCATCACTGTTTCCTCCATCCTCTGTGCCGTCTCCCCACTCATGATGGCCCTTGTAGACCCCAGTTGGAACTATTGGTATCTCGAGTTTTGGGCTCAAGCCCTTGCTCCCATGAGCGTGGACGTCTTATTCACAGTCGGCCTAATCATTGTAAGCGATAATTTCCCCGAAAAGACGCAGGCTCTCGCTGGGGCTGTATTTAACACTGTTTCCCAATTTGGCATGAGCTTCGGTTTGTGTATTTGCCAAGTCGTTGCTTTGAGCGTCATGAACAAAAATTCCGACGAGAGCGGAGGGCACGGCGGCGGTGGTGAAGAGGCATTCGGCGATACGGATGTTGGAGCCGTTCTAAAGGGTTATCGGGCAAGTTTCTGGACCACTTTTGCTTTCATGATTGTTTGTGTCGTCATTGCTGTTGTGGGCTTGAGAAAGGCTGGAAAGGTTGGATTGAAGAGAGAGTGAACACCTCTTTCCTCATGGCCATATTTTCTTCAGGCACGTCATCAACTATCATTTTGATATATTGTCAAGCGATGTAGGGAAACGCAACTCAATGGTCACTGGTATACAATTTCGACGTCCGAACTATCTACCGAATCGACTATCGCCCCGATCATGACCCAGTGATAACATGAACAATGCCACTTATCGTGCTCCCAAATTCGTTCAATAGAAGTAGCAAAAGCTTATTGAGCTCCATCACGCGCACAGTCATTTTTGTTCAGTCATCGAACTTATTTCCGAGAACGGCAAGTGCTGATCTCAGTTGCTCAATGCCAGCTACTCTTATCAGGCCCGATCTTAACATTTGCCTTGACACAGAAAGTGCAAATACACACCGGTGAGCATTAAAAACTTCGATGGTCAGCATGACTGAGCAAGCATTTCGTGTTCACCATGCGAACCATTCCGGGCGAATCAGATCCTCGTGATGACCATAGTGTTGTCGGTGCGACAACGCAGGGGCCTACTGGATTGCTACCGACTCTGGGCGAAGGACGTTCACGACCGTGTGCAACCCAATTGTAGGCTGTCGACAGAAACCTGGCTGGTGGTAACATACGCCATGCATCGGCTATCGGGCCGTGATTTATGTCAGGGTGGCCGCCCCCAAGTTCCCCAATTGTAAGCAGCCCTACGCAAATGGATCATACACACGAGAATCAGAAGTTGACTTTTTACTCTATATACTCGAGGTCTGCTATTTGTGAGATACTAGATCGTGAATGTAAATTTGTAGATAACAGCTATGCTCCAGTGCTACGCCTATCTAACCACTAGCTTATATTTCCACCGAGAAAAGCTTCGATTCGACAAGATAACTAAGGGAGGTTGAACCCCAATCAGGCAGTTATCTATAGAGCCTTAGAAAGGCATGCTATTGCAAGCGCTTTGGCTTAGCTCTGTTCCATTAAGGTGCACAGTCCTCAGTATCTACCACTAACTTCGCAATTGAAGGATACGATGTCCAGATGACAACCAAACGATTCTCGAGATTGGTTAACCATCAATGTGACTGCAAGTACAATCACAGTTCTGCATGAAAGACGTCCCGTACTGCTATTTACAGGACAAAGTGGCTTATTCAAGGGAGATGGAGTCCAGTGGCGTAAAGGATAGGAGAGGGTGGACTACTTTGATAGGTGGTGAATAGCATGAGGTTGCTTATGGCTTCCCAATATCACAACGCCTCTCACTTTCAGTCACAAGCCTTGGCATTCCACGTCCTCCCATCCATCGAAAACTCCAGCTCAGTCTCGGTGCAGCAAATATGTATAAAGGGCTTTTGATTTCCCCCCGAATCGACTACAACCTTCTTCTACAGCACAATCATTTCAACCATAACTCCCAACCCCTTTACCTAGTCCTAAAAATGCACGCCCTCACCCTCACCACCA
Organism: Nigrograna mackinnonii; assembly: GCA_001007845.1. NCBI lineage: Eukaryota > Fungi > Ascomycota > Dothideomycetes > Pleosporales > Nigrogranaceae > Nigrograna > Nigrograna mackinnonii. The sequence continues at coordinate 383,388 of JGVQ01000138.1, forward strand.
CCATCCTCCTGGCCCTGACCACCGCCAACGCCCTCCCTGGCGGTACACCAATTCAAGAACGTCAGTCAACCCCCACCGTGTTGGCCAAATTCTACGCCGACAACGGCTGTCACGGCGACAACGTTGACGACTTTGTCTTCGCTCAAAACACCGATGAATGTATCCGCGTCACGGCAGGGAACCCGTTCAATAGCACGGGCTTCTCTGGCAACACTTTGACGCGCGTTCGTAAGTGTCCATCCTTAACCCTTGGATAACTTAGGTTGCTGGGATATGGTGTGGTTTGCAGTGTTTTTTGGGGGTTCAGGATATGTGGTGGATCATTTCGCTGATGAGTGTCTCTAGTTCGCGTCTTCGATAAGCCTGGGTGTAACGATGCGGATAGACATTACGATGTTCAGCCAAAGGAACCTCCAAAGTGCTATGCCCAGTTTGTAGCGTCTGCTCAATTCCGGTGATGGGTTGACTTCAATCTTCGCTATGTGCTAGTATAAGTCAATGAGATGAGCGGACCAAGGATGCTTGAGATTTGGCCAATTTAAGAGTGCTGCTTCACCGTATTCTTCAACTTCTACGCTTTTACTTATTTTTGCTTCACCTTCTTTCTTTCTATAGCAAATAAACTCTTTCCCGGGATTTGTGTTCGAGGGCAAGTGATTTCACGCATGCCTTGCGCATCATGTAGACCTGCTCAGACCTACATGTGCATTAACCCCATGCTGGATATCTCCACTTCTCCTCCTTTGTTCGATCCAATGCCAGGATTTGATCACTTCAATTCAATGAGCCAACCATCCCCCACTCGATCGCCCTTTGCATCTTCACCACCCCACAGAACGACGGTATTTCCATCGGGCATCACATCACAGCCAAAGTAACCTCTCGGCCCGGGGTGCAATTTCCCGTCCGGGACCTGCAAATCAGTGGGGAGTTGGACTTCGGCTTCAGCCCAAGCATGCTCCCCAGACTCGGCGCCTAGCGCACTCCTGATGGAGTCTTTTATCTTCGCGGGTTTGATGGCTTCACCGACATTGAGCCTTGGTTTTGCGTCTAGATCGCTGGACGGGAGTTGCAATGTCCATATATCACTCCATTGTGTGACATTGTGTGATTTGTCTTCGGTGGAGGGATCTGAGACTAGAGGCTTCTCCCTTTCTCCTAAGAAATACACAAGGTAATTGCGTCCGTACCCAGTGGTGATAGGTAAGAGACCCCCGCAGTGACGTGCGCGAGGCCCTGGTGCTATCGGGTTAGTGGGGAAGCTGTATTTCTGCCATGTAGACGATCCGTCTTGTGCGGATATATTGAGAAAGTGAAGGTCGCTGCTCATGGGATCGGAGCCGGAGATTAGATAAAGGTGACCGTTGGCAAATGTGGTATTGGATGTTGACACGGGGGCAGTAGGAAGTTGGGACCAGACTTTACCATCTGTATCGAGCCGCCACACATCAGATGATGAAGCACCCGAGGCATCGTGTCCTCCATAAAGGATAAAACTATTCTCGTGCGAGAAGAGTTTGGCGTCCTGCCTCGGTCCTGGTGAGGATGCAGAGTTTGAAATATCTAGCATTTCCCATGCGGCCTGGTCCGGGTCAAACAGCCAGATTGATGATCCCTCATCTATGAGTTGGCCATTATCAGCGCAGCCCCCGTAGATAGCGATCCGACCATTGAACTGGCAAGCCGAATGCTTGGTCCTGGGTTCTGGGACAGCTTCATGGCCAGCAATTGGCAGTGCAGGGATGAGGTGATAGTCAGACTCAGGCTTCCCAGAGGGCTTGAGTGTGATGACATGTATATCGTTGGAAGCAGTACCATCATGCGCAGTATCGCCCCCGAAAACGTACGCCTTGTTAGCTATCACCGTCAATGAATGGTTCGATCGAGCTAGAGAACGTCTTTAAAAAGTTAGCAAGGCCAGATTATCGAACGCGGAGAGGTCCGACCGGGAAGCATCATCGTGCGCGTGGGCTATCATGGAATAGGTTGCCTTCAAGGGCATGGTCGGTTTTGCGACCATGTATCCGGCCAGGCCAGCCTGAACGCCCGTGGAGACGACTTCTTCAGCCGCCAAGGCAATGCCGGCGCCTGTTGCTACTTCTGCCATGGCTGCAAAGAATGATGTTGTGCGCGAGGATTCGTGTGAGTGGAGGAGGGCTTGCTCTTGGTCGTGGGCATGGTAAAGGAAGGCGTTCTTTGATAGAAGGTGACGTCAGAGGGAGGACGAAGAGAGGAGAGTAAGAGACATCAGGGGGAAGCCAGGGGAGGAGCGTGCGACAACAACACCACCATCACTATCAAGACCATCACCACCACCACCACCACCACCACCATGGCCAATGCGGCGTGTCTCATACTCTGCCTTGTCAATTAAGAACGGTTAAGACGATTGCGATACCCCGGATATCGATCCGCAAACATCCACGATTGTCGCAACGGGCAATGACGAGCCCTACATCTCAAGATGTGCGCGCTAGAAGAAGGACGATCGTGTGAATCTCTCTAGCCTCCGAATTCACGGAACAACGGGTGAAGCGAGCGTTGATCGTCCTCGATGAGCTAGGTACGTACATACATCTACGGAGTATGCATTGCCCTGATGATCATCTTGACACGTCCTCTTTCTTTATCGATATGGACTCGCATCCCGAGCGGCCGAGTAATTACCAGAAGTGGTGGGAAGACGCAGAAAAGTTCAGAGGCGCATACCCGGTGGCACTCGTCGGGGAAAACATCGCCCTGGCCTGGACTGCGGGTATTATATGTACCCAGTAAGACTCCCGTCTGTTGTGTTGTGTTGGAGGCCCGTGACTGTACCACAACGTCCAGGTGGAGCGACCGACCGTGTGCAAAGGACACAGAGCAGAAGCCGCAGCAAGAATAAACTTTCTGGAGTGGGTCGGCCGGCGAGATATTTAGAAGCTGTTGAGTCGATGCAAAACTCTTGCAATTTGTTGCTCCGCTTGCTGAGATTGGGCGTCGACTCCAAAACGGCCTTCTCCGCCGAGGCTGCATGGACGACGGTAATTACTGTAATGTCCCCCCGTCCCCATTGACAGAGGTCTGGGCCCCCGTACGCAGTACATGATCTGGGGTGGAAGGATCCGAAGAGAGCCTCGCGAGTCGTGACACGGGTCTGATGGATCATCCACCGTAAATAATCTCACGACGGAGATGAAGAGAGAGGACGTTTAGATTGAAGGCCCATGGCTGTGGTCACGATAAACATGGGCACCAGTGACGTTGTGCAACGGCGGCTGTGTAAGAAAAGACATGTACTCACCACTGTACGAAGTAGTCGGGAGGCCTCGTGGGCTGGACTTGCTCGTGCGAAGCATGCCTACCTGGTGCACAACATTTTGCCCAGACTCTTTTGTCTTACCCGTACGACACCATGGGACAAAGAGGCTGGAGCCAGCGGAGCCCACTCAAAGCCCTCTTTGATGATCATCAAAGCCCATTCTAACTATTTCCATGCCGTGCGAGGTATGTATAGAATGTGGATGACGACGACAACGTCAGCATTAATCTACCAAACAACGCCTTTGACGTACATTCAACAAACAACAGGTTTCTTTCGTGTGCCAGTCTACACAGTACCTTTGCCCGAAATAACACGCGCATCGACACGGCTCTAAGCTGCGAGCAGTCATGGTATCTTCCAGAATCCAGATCGTACTTCGTTTCTGATTTTCCTATCCTCATCCCATCAGCTCCAGTTTTTCCTGCAAGGCTGAAACTAGGCGGGAGAACGTTTTTTTCTTCTGCTCACTCTCCCCTGAGAGATGCCTGTCACACTCAACTCAACGCCGGGCCAGCACCAGAAGGTGTCCCGACGTCAACAATTTTCCTTCGCATTTTGCAGTCTCTCTCCTCCGCATCTAGTTGTCGCTTAGTGGCATGGCTGAAACGCGGGAGGTCAATGTTGGCTACCCCTGAGATTGCTCTGGCGCTACGCTTAGCTGAAACGGGCCGTCGCCGTCGTATCCATCATGTTTGTAGCCTATCGTGCGCGGACACGGACCCCAAAGGGAACCTGACGCCTGTCTACGCTTGTTACGCCTGCCTCTCTCCAAGAATTGTGCCGGTCCTGGTGCTGGGCATCTTCTTTACTGGTCTAGACAGGCGGTTCCTGGCGCTGAGTAAACCCTACAGGACCTCGCGGTGCCCACCCATGCCAATTCCCCTGCAGGACTCGACCCCGACGCACAACATCAGCGAATCCGCGCTCGCCATGTTCCTGGCTAAGGCATTTCTCATGCCTTTTTCAACCAAGTTCCTCTTACTAGAAAACAATCGACAGGCACTCGGCTGGCGATCCATCCAATTTCGGAAGCTCACATTAGCGTGGCCTGTGGCTTGCACATTGTGTGAATTAGCACGCAAATGAAAGGGAGTCTGCCGGCTCCCCAACGATCGGATTCGATAGAGAATTGGGCCAAGGCCTTGGACGCTCCCTGTGGAGATGGCAGTAATATTCTTGCATCGGGACATATAAAGGTCGAAGCCGTCACAAATGCCCCTGCCACCTGCAAGTCTGCGACTTCGACATCCACTCATTCACAGCAAACTACACTCTTTTCCTCCCAGCGGGGCCTCACATTCATTTCTTAGCGCTCTACTCTACGGTACCAACGTCCGTTCCAATTACAAAGACCGCAACATCTTTCGTCGAAGTCTATACAGTCACTCAAAACAAACCAAACCACAAAAATGCACGCGTCAACTGCTCTTTCTCTCCTCGCCCTCGCTGGCTCCTCCCTCGCCGCTCCCCACTATGCACAGGGACGTCCCCAGCAGAACAACAACAACGTAGAGGTCGTCTACGAGACCGTTCTGCACACCAAATATGTCACTGAGGTCTACGGCCAACACCCGCGCCCCACCCACGCTCCTGTGAAGCCAAAGCCCTCTACGGTTGTCCAGGTCAAGCCATCGAGCGCCCCAGTCTATGTGCCAGCTCCCAAGCCAACCACCTCCAAGGTTGAGCCTCCTGCTCCTGAGCCAACCAGCGAGACTCCTCCCTCCAACAACAACGACTACATGGCCATTGTTGACGAATACCGATCAAAGCTCGGCCTCAAGGCCCTTAAGCGCAACACCAACCTCGAGGCCAACGCCTTGAAGACTGCCAATGACGGAAAGGGCGAGATGAAGCACTGGCTCGGCCCTGGCTCCATGGCTCAGGTTCTCGCCCCCGGCGCGATGAAGGACTTCGAGCACATCTTCGTTGGCGGTTGGCTCTGCGAGATGCCCAACCTTCCAGGTCTCGACGGCGTCTGCGAGGAGCAATCAAAGGGCTGGATGTACACCAGCGACGGTCACGCCAAGATCCTCACCTCCCCCGACTATACTGAAATCGGTTGCGCTGTCTCCAACGACGCCAACTACAAGCCCATCTGCGCTTGTGACTTGAAGTAAGCGGTTACAGTGGTAGGCGGGTGAGCATATTGTGGGACATTCCACAATTGCAGTGACGGTGTGATCACGCATTGATGCGCTGAGTTTTGCTTCTTGTATCGTACCTTTTTTGTACGCTTCTTTGTCCGAAGTAGTATATAAACTACAATTTTATGATTTTCGAATGATATACTATTGCTCCTATGAACTACGTGATGTTTATCTCATTGTGACCCATCCGCGCGCAAGTAGCACTACTTAGTAGCAGGACCTATAATCAGGCTTACTATCCAGGAATCGCGAACTCGAGTAAGACTGCCGAAGACAGGATGGTTTTAGATACTACCCCTAATAGCTAGCGCAAAGCGACAAAGACATCAGTGTTTCAACGAAAGAGTTACTGCAGGTAGGGTTACTGATCGCTTCGGCGCACCGTCAGCCGTCTTACCTACAGCATCCTTCCGACAGGCTAAAAGAGCGTGCAGGTACATATATGTCAACCTGCTAGTTTCCTGCTAGGCTGCACACCGGCAGTCACCATTTGCGATGTGTCCTGTCCTGTAGGTAAGCCGAACTCGCAAGCGCAGAGGGGGGAAAAGTGGTCGAAATGTGGTAGTATAGTCTCACCCAATAATACGACCTTCCATCCATAGATTTGTAGGCACTTAGTTGTTTTCATTGGTAGCGAACCACTGATAATTTAATACACGAACTGTTCCAATAGGCGCAGCGCACGACCTGATGTGACGAAATCGAAATGAACTGGGTCCAGGTGACCCTGCCCTATTTCTATGCTCTATCATTCTATATCCTAGATATCCCTCCCTACTTCGTAAACGTGGCGCCTAACCTGCACCACTTGCACATCACGAACGCGATCCACGCCGGAACCACCAAAACCCCAGCTCAGCCAGCCCAACCAGCAGCCAACCATGACAGCTAGAAACAAGAGTAAGCGACCTTGTTTCGTTCCTGCATTTCACGCCATTGCCCAATGAAACACCTTCTTCCTCCCCACAGTATCACGTCAGAGGCTTTCCCCCCGGGCGTCTATGTAGGGCTTTTTATTCCTTCGGAAACGTACGTCGTCGTCGTAGGTGCTATGCCGCTCTACTCAGCATGTGGGTAGCAGGCAAGTGTAGGCGGGCTGTCAGAAATATCCCCGCGCGTCACCTTGTGTCGAACATGCAGAGATGTGGCCAGGCAGTCAGCGATTACCTTCGTACAGACGATCACTTCGGTAGTATAGTTGGTGCCACTTTTTTGAAACAAACGAACACTCCCGTTGGACTGGAGGTGCGTGTGTGTACGGATACGCCGCGTGGACGGATCGGCACAGCGCAACAGCGTATGCTACCCTACCCTACCAAAATTTTGCCAAAGTGGGTTTGATGTAGGATTTCTTCGCCGCTGGCTGCTAAAATATATGCTTGGTGAGTAAGTGAAAACCTAACCCACGCCGCATGGCATAGGGTCTGCACTCCTGCGGCGGCGAAATCCTACTGTGCGAATCCCTCGTGGTTGTCTTATCGTGCGCAAATCTGGGATTTAGCAGTCGCGCGAAATTTGAGTAACAGGCTAAGCTTATTCTACTGTGCCGCTCACCACCTGGCGAATGGGTTCGAAGATCATTGCGTGCAAAGAAAGGCCAGAGTGCTCAGAAACGCAAGGAAGATTCATACACATTAGATACTACAGTCCTACATAAATCTACGCCACTCAAGTTCAGCTACTATATGTCGGAACAATGGCAAATATCACCCGAATGCGAATTGCCTAACCACACCGAGTATACCATTTAACTCTATTTGATATATATAGTCTATCTAATACCACATAATTAAGCTTTTTCTCGAAGCGAGGTGACACAATGGGTCTGCACGAAAGCCAACGTAGAAAAAAGAGGGTAGCCAGGGCAGATATTCCCTGTTCCTTCGAGGATTTCCAATATCATCCCTACACGCCTCTCCAACGCTTCTGTTTACACACTCAGCCATATGAAACAGAACAATTCAACTAGACTTCACGCGTCCACTTAGATCTTACATGAGGCAAGTCAAAGGTAGTGTATAGGTGAATCATCGGCCTTTCCTGTAAGCTCGTAACTACTCCGAGCCCTCGCTCCGATAGGCTCGTTTATATACATGTGTGAGGGTTATAAGCATTTTCAAAGGACACGAGACAGATATGGAGACATTATCTCGAGTGGCTCAGAGAAAGATGTTACATACAATTTATATTTAAGCTGTCGACAAGCGGGATCAAGATTGACAAGGCCATTTGTGGTGCCATTCGGGTCTAGATTATATTCATATTCTAAGCAGCGCTGCTCTAATCCCATGTCATTAGACCAAACACTTATATACCGATGAAGCAGATATTTTATCTGCGCCACGCAGGAAGTAAACCACGTAATGGATGTTGAAAGCCACGGGTGGGGCAATATGAGGGCTACGCGGCGATTCGAGTCTATGGGTCGATGTGTTTGAAATGACTTTTTACATCGTCCTTGCTGTGGCGCAAGCTTGTCATCGATACATCATATCATACATAGACTTGCTGACCATACAATATGTGCCGCAAAATTTGGTACTTAGATACCAGAATCCGGGTTGTAGTTCAAAGCACTTATATGTGACTGTGTGATAAGCATTGATCTACGGGCGCACATATTTGATTTGGTATGTATAACTCCTCTAATTCTTCCTGTAGCCAGAAACTGCCAGAATATCCAAGTAGAATTTGTATAAATATTTGCACCAATTCAGGTGACAGCTTCTATAGATACTCTACTTGAAGGGAGAAAAGAGTTCGTTCTGGTGATTTATATATACGCTACGACTTTAAGATCATACAATTTCTTACGTTCATCTCAAAGACGAAGGGTGTGCTCTCGAAACCTATGAAATTTCTGAATGAATAGAATATGTAGCTTAGTTTTTTTTACAATGCAAAAGGGCCAATCCTATACACGCTATCATCCACCAAAGCCATGTACCAAATGTGTGTGATGTATGCGCAAAATTCAATGCCAGCCCGAAATCCATCCAATGATACGGAAATTCAGTTAAACCCTTGGACTTGTGCCATCCGCTACGTTGTGACTGCTCAACTCATGTAGCCTAGCATGGCTGACGTCCAGTTCGGCCGCATAACGATCACCTGCATGCAGCTCTCCAGCCACGACATTATCGCCGTCAGCTTCTTGTATGGTCTGAGTTGTACACATCTCTCGAGGAGCAAACTTTTCCTCCTCCGTCTCTTGGTGTGAACTAGTATTTTGTGGAGCTTTTGCCCTCCTCATCCTCTTCATGACACAGAAGAAGCCGGAGAGAAGTAGGATAGAAAATATGCCCACAGACACTCCAATTCCTGCAGCAGCTCCCCGAGACAGCTCCCTATTCGCTATCGATCCTGTTTCTCTACTATGTCCTACTCCAGATGTTTCTACAGGGACACTTCCTGTTGTCCTCAGAGGAGAATCAATCGTGGATGGGACAGGAGGTGACGTGGAGGGTACCGCTGATTGAAAGTCCTGCCTCCTCCAGCGCACTTTGATATCGTTCGCATACACGGCTATCCCAGTCAATAAGTACTCCCTAAAGATCGTACTTGTTCCATTCACATCAGGTGCAGTTATGTATTGAGGGGTGGAGATAAAGCGCGAGCAGGATAGAGGGGGCGACCAGTCTTGTGAGGTTGAGACACAAACATAGCCACTGAAGTAAGAATAGGAATTAGCTTTCAAGCAGCAATAGTGGACTACCTATGACATACCTGGGACAACATGTTGCGTGCGTTTCTGTCAAGGTCGCAACTACTGCAGTCGAGCCACACGCGGATGTCCAGCCCGATGGACAAACCCCAGGGGAGTAGAAAGCATATGATGCAGACACAAATGACTTTGGGTAGCAAGATGATGTAGTGTTTGGGCCGAGACTATGATAATAGTGTGGCGAGCCGTCAGGCTCCCTGAATATAGAGCCGTATATTGTGCTGTTGCAGCCTGGTGCCGGGGCAAACTGCGTTGTCAGTGCGCCGAGATTCATCTCGAGAAATAATGTGTGTCAGAGGATCATCAAGTAATGTGTTCTGTGAGAGAAATTGTAGACGTGCTAGGAAAGGAGGTCGGTCGTCCATAAGCGCTCCGTTGAGCTAATTTTGGAAACGTAACACCGGCACACTAAGAAAACATGGGTTGTACCACGTTACACGATTCATTTAGCCAAATAGCTCGAGGAGATGACTGAATAAGTTGAACCTATCTAATGTTCGCTCATAACATGCCCAGGGAAGGCCCTCGGAGCGTGACAATGAAACAAATCGTCCCCCAAATGCCTGACGCTATCGTAAGACATACCTTTTTTACTAAATAATCTTTAGTCAGGTGAGTGAAATGTGCTTCCATAAGGTATGGGATCGTTTGCATATTCTTGCACCTAAAAAGGTCAATATCAGCGCCACTTATATGACATAGTACGCAGTGGGTCTCATACATGGTCCGCAAACGAAAGGATATATGATACTAAAAACTGTTATCGTCCGTCCATTTGCCTGCTATGAATGACCCGTCATCAGTCAATGCATGCAGCTTAGAAAACTCTCCGATTCGGCAATGCTAGTGAATTATCATCTACACACCTAGAGTAGTCCGCACCTGGAGGCTCAATTGATCAATAGTGGAATCTGTTCCAACTGATCGCAAATCCTCTTCTACTTTACTTGAAGGAGGAAGTCACAAGGTCAACGAATTGAAGCAAACATTTAACCTTCTTTAGGGCAGAGCGCAACGTATGGACAGGGGTAAATACCGGAGTGGGAAGCCGACTATCGCTCACTAAACCACATTAACCGCGACCGTAAGGAGAGCCGGAATTTCCCTAAGAGAGAGACTTTCATGCCTATGGCCACTTATTTCCATAGATGAAGCTTTTCAAATACTTCACCTAATATCTTGCAAAAGCTTACAGCATCATGAGGGGAACTGCCTCCGCACCGGTGGACTTCACGAATTCATTGCAGGTCAAAGGTGTAGGATACTCTGAGACCGATATACTTTGCATGGAAATGGCACTAGAAAAGCTTCTCGATGGACCAGTGACGCAGGGAGGCTCACATCTCGTAGGTTGAGAGGACGGTATGAGGCCTTGCATCGTTTGCGCCCTCAGTAGAAGTAAGTAAGCCTTCTAGCCTATGTTAAATTGTGGTCGAAGATCTTCGCGGAACGCCGCAAAAAGCCACGACTTCTGAACCTTCTGCGAGAAGCTACCGCTGGTTCCGTTGTTATCACGAACGCACCGAGGAATTGCTTCATCGAAGAGCTCCCTGAATTTATGCGGATGCGGTTGTCGTTTGCATGTGGCTGACTGGGAGGGGTATTGGAAGAGTTGGAAGCCCGTAGCCAGACAAGCGGGTGCAGGTATATTGTTTTCTCATCCTCCATAGGCAGGAGGGAAAATAAGCCCAACGACTGCTAGTAAGTGCTAAAGACCTATCAGGCCAGAGTGGATATTGGTAGATTCTAGATACAACGGATGAGTACAACGGACTTGCAAAAGTAGTGAACCCCCTGGCAAATTTCACATGATGAGTGTTAGCAAGGGATGGAAACCTTGATGTAAATTTCTATCCAGAGGGATTCCAGACGAGTACTTTCCTCCAGAAAATATTGACGAGGCTGCCGAAGGTATGGCTGTTCAGATTTTATTTTACTAGAGAGCTCAAGGCATAAGGGCATAATGGTTGTGAAGGCTGGTGTATTAGGGTGCATTGGGATCTGTGGGTTCGTAGTTGGGAACTCACAATGACGGCAAATGCTTGAGGTTGAAATAAATCAACAGAAGTACTTGTAGAACGCAACGAATTCCCATTACGCAAACTCGGTAAAACGATGATTGGAGAATTCGGGTTATACATTGTTTAATGAACCTTAGAATCCATATGCGTCGACTCGCTAATTACTTCCTATTCGGTAGCTTTTGCGCGATTTAGATATTCACCATTCACGATACATAAATAACAATAACAACAACACATCGGAGTACGTATAATACATTGAGTCAGCTAGATGATATCATAAACTACCTATCATGGGCCAATCTTGAAAGTAGGAGCATATTAACGTATGTCAATGAATAAAGCATATCTAAGAGATTGATCTCTTCATGCAACCTTATCCGAGGGCACACCTAGGGCAATTGACAAAGACTAGATGATTAAAAACAAATGTATAGCTCCAAATTATGTGTGACCAAGTGGTCATGTTCAATTCATCTATAGCAGATAAGTGATACGAGAGAGAAGTGACACTCAAAGGTGAAATATGTGGCTACGGTTTCCCAAGGGCTAACCTTGAATTGTCAATCCCAACCAAGAATTCATTTTTGTCGTTCACCTATAAGTACAACTTCACAAATATCTCAAGTCTGAGCACGCAGGTCTTTTACTTGGCCACCACAAGTGATATTCTTAAAGGGGACGGCCCTCCACTTAACGTACGACTCTGCTCACTGAGTCTACGAAATCTACTGGCTTCTTGCTCATTGCGTCTTCCTGTTCGCTCCTTTATAAGCAACTGAGGACTATCATCTCAGCCAACCTTCCACCACGACAATCCAGCATACGAACTGCAACAATCACATCACATCCTCAGTGAACAGGACATCACTTCATCATGAATTCCACCCCAGAGCAACAAGTGAGAGTGTCGAGCCCCACCTCCATGGTATCAGCGTCAGCAAGCTCCCGACAAGTGCAACATAAATCGAATCCGAAACCAGTTAAACCCCCATACGACCCGATGGTAGCGGCTGACGAGATCTATCGCGCTATTCCGCCCGAAGGCATTTCGATGCAGGAACTTGCTAAAAAGTTCAAAGGAAAGAAAATCAATGAAAACGTGCGGCTTTTCATAGATCTTCTCGTATCAGTCTGTACTTTCGAGCCCGATGGCTACCTCAGGCGCCTACATCGCCCCCCATCAGCACCACATATTCAGAGTATCACGGCTACCGCGATCGCTCGATATATTCGCCCAGTCATTCCAGAGGGGAGAACAGCGATTATCCGATCTAGACTAGAAGGACCTTTCACCATGTACTTGTTTCCCGATGTTCAACACCAACTTCACTAACAGCGTATATAGCACGTTCTCCGGAATATCTGATTCATTTCGCTCCTACAAGAGACTTCCTCCGGCGTTCTATCGCGTACAATATGAGCATTCGGCAACGCTAAGCCCATACGTGGAAGAGAACACTCACGGAAGACATAGGGAACTTCCAAACTTGCATTTGCAAGCCGGAAATGCCTTCTAGGCGTACAGCGATTTCTCTGTCATGCGGGATTTCACAATGCAGCGTATTGAGAGGCACCTCTGCTGGCAGCAGAAAAGGGACCCATCCAGCTACGTTTCAGTATTCGATAACCTCAGTGAGAATCTTCTAAGCGCCAGGTCCATGCGTTTGCTGATTATAGTCAAAGAGCACGCCGAGAGCAGAGCATCCTTTCACTATCACCGGAGCAAGCGTATCGGTCATCGAATTGTTATAGTCGAGATCAGTACCCAGGGCCTGAGAGCCGCAACTCTCCAATGCAAACTCGTTCAGACAGTAACCACATGGTCAGAAGCCAGGTCCACCGAAGAGGCAACTACCGAGATCCGCGATGTCTCCATTCCAATTTGGGTACGAACCACAGCGTGCCCACAAGACGCCTCACTCATGACATTCGAGGAGCTACTGAGCTCAAAAGCACAAATATGGATCTCGATTCTTGAGATGCGCAACTCGGATCTGAAGGTCGATGACGGAAGAAAAGGCCACCCAGACGAGTGGCTGGCTTGTGGTTATATTCCAGTTGGAGTGGTCACAAGGGTTATGCCGTATGATGGCCGAACTCTTCATAAGCATGCGAATTGGCAACGAGTGCGAAGTCTACATAGCGTGCAACCATGGATATTTGATTGGTCCCTACAGAGATGGAGATTGGACGGTGACTTGGTTGAACGAAACAAGTCCCCACTTACAACCCAGTGCGGGACGCAAAATATGCAGGAAGAGGTCGGAGGGGAAGCCAAAACATCAGCACGGAAGCGCAAGCGTCCGAATGAGCCCAAAGAGACCGAAATGAGACGTGAACATCCCAACGAGGACCATCGGGAGCAACTTGACTTGCACGAAGGTGTTCGCGCACATCAATGTCCGCACTGCGGGTATTTTCTAATGGTCTGAGGAGCAGCGGTAAGCCGCAACCAGGTGAAGTGGATTCTATTTGCGGCTCGAAAGCCAAAAGTTTTTGGGCCAGGCGGAAATCATTTCGCGCATATCACTGTGTAGCGCCCTCAAGGCGTGCAAATAGGGCAAGCTGCGTGCACGTAAATCAATTTGCTAGAGAAGTAAATGCATAAAATCTGTAAAAATTAGAGATAAAATTATAAGGATATATTCTATAGTAGTCGATTATAACTATCCTTATAATTTTTCCATAACAATTAAAGTACTTAGTAATTACTAAAGCTATAGAGTTAAAACTAAAGAATAAGTACGTTTTTATAGTTATCTATTAACGTATTCCACTACTAAGAGTGACACACTACTAAGAGTAATAAACTATGCTAAGACTCCTACCACCCTATATAAACTACTATGTCTTTATTAACTAACGCGTTATACTATTAATAAGAAGGCTAAATTTAACTTACTCTTTAGGCGTATAATATAAAAACTACTATTTAAATATTATAAATAGTAGCTAGAATAAGCACAGCAGCGAGAATAGTATTATAGTAGGATATAGTTATAATAAATAAAGTTGTGATTTGATAGTTATTTACCTAGGAATTTTATCTAGTTTTATACTAAAATAAATCCACTAATAACCTTAAAATACTGTTATTATCCTATAAATCTGTTAAATAGATTTTAGTTACTAATTAATAATTAGAAATCTATAAGATTTCTAATCTAAATCTATTTAAATCTATTATTTCTATATACTAGTAGGAAACTAATGTAAACTAAATAATAGTACTAGTTTAGTAGTTATAACTAGCCTATTACATAATTTATCTATTATAAATCTATATTTCGGTAATTCTTTTATTATAAGGTATTTTTATGTATTTAGGCTAAATTCAAATTTGATTATAAATAACAGAAAATTGAAATATCTYAACGAATATTCAAGATTACGTAATAAGACTAACACTAAACGAAACTAGACTAAAAATAGAACTAAAYYATATAAATATCACTATAGTRGCTTAACTAGTTATTCTATAATTAGAAATTATAAGAAAATTATAAGGATATAGGAAAATTATAAGGATTATAGAGAAAATTATAAGGATAGAATCCTTATAGTTTTTACATATAAGTCTGTGAAAAGTAGTAGGATTAGTGGAAAATAGCTGAGAGCGGAAGAATATTGAAGTCTGATTGATCTATCTATTTTACACAGAGGCCACTATCCTATTTATCCACCTAACTAACTTACCTGGCAAGTCTACTATCCGATCACGTGATTTCGGATAGTAATTATCCGGTTTTACTAGACTAGTGAATCACTAGTTAGGTTTTATGACAGTTTTATTAGCGTTTTACTAGCATTTCTGTCAGAGGTCATAATAGCCAGTTACGTGTTCTAGCAACCTCTATCTTTAGTCAAACACTTCGTGTAATGGCCTTATAACTATCTAGAAACTAGCCTAAATAGGTTAGTTTAACTTCTAGATAGTACTAGGGCTTATATGAAAAAATTATAAGGTCAGCTCCTTATGATGAATCTGAGCATTCCTTATAATTTTTCTAAAAAATCGAATTACTTTAGAATTAGTAGGCTTACTAAGCTATAATTTTAATACATGATAGATAACTATAAAAACACACTAGGTTTTTAGTTTCATTATTATAGCTTTAGTAATCGCTGAGTGGTTCAATTTTTATGAAAAATTAGAAGGTTTTATTCAAATGACTACTATAGAGTTTATCCTTATAATTTTATCTATAATTTTTACAAATATAATAGATTTAAATAGATTTAGATTAGAAATCTCATAGATTTCTAGTTATTAATTAGTAACTAAAATCTAAATAATAGATTTATAGGATAATAATAGTATTTAAAGGCTATTAGTAGATTTATTTTATTATAAAACTAGATAGAATTCATAGGTAAATTATTATTAAATCACAACTTTATTTATTATAACTATATCCTACTATACTACTATTCTCACTACTATGCTTATTCTAACTACTATTTATACTATTTAATTAGTAGTTTTTATAAAATCTACTAGTTCTACTAAGTTAAAATACTTTCTAGATACTATAGGATTAAAAGAAATTAATTAAATAATTAATTATAAAGCCACTAGGCTATGAATAAATAGTAGACTATATAAAAACTACTAATTATGTAAAAAGTAGTAGGATTAATAGAAAATAGCTAAGAGTAGAAGAATATTAAAGTCTAATTAATCTATCTATTTTACATAGAAACTACTATCCTATTTATCTACCTAACTAGCTTACCTAGTAAGTCTACTATCCGATCACGTGATTTTAGATAGTAACTATTATCTAGTTTTACTAAACTAGTAAATTACTAGTTAGGTTTTATAATAGTTTGAAAACTATTAGCGTTTTTAAAACACTAGTATTTTTCTTAGAGGTTATAATAGCTAGTTTCGTATTATAGATAGTCCCTATCTTTAGTTAAGTACTTCATATAATAACTTTATAACTATCTAGAAACTAGCCTAAGTAGGTCCTAGATAGTACTAGGGCTTATATGAAAAAGTTATAGAGTTAGCTCCTTATAATTATTCTAAGCATTCCTTATAATTTTCTTAAAAACTTAAATTACTTAATAACTAGTAGGCTAACTAAGCTTTAATTTTTATATATAATAGATAACTATATAAACGTACTAGTTTTTTAGTTTCATCCTTATAGCTTTAGTAATCGCTAAGTAATTTAATTTTTATTAAAGATTATAAGGTTTATTTAAACGACTACTATAGAGTTTATCCTTATAATTTTATCTATTATTTTTATAATTCTTCTACTATTAGCTATTTTTTACTAATTCTAGTACTTTTTACAATCCCTTTTTAAGGCTAGTGAGGTTATAAGTCTACATAGTAACTATGGATGCTTGTATCTTCTAACCTAAACCCCCGTTTCGGGCATCAAATACCTGTCAAGTTGGCGTTTCATCCACTCTAGCAACATACTTTGTAGCATTTGCTTTTCCTGATTTCAGATTCTCAAATGCTGCCAAGGTACCACCAAGCCCTCCTGGCACGATCTTGTGCGGATGAGGCTTGAACCAGCCTTGTTGCAACCCCCTCCCAAGGAACCTTGAGAAGACAAAGCTAAAATCCGCACCCTCGTTGAAGACCGCTCGTACATCATATTTCTCAGCAGTGACGTGCTCTGGAATATCAACGTAAGTTTTCTCGAAAAGAACCAGGCCCATGGTCCCTCCTGGGGCAAGCATCTCGCCCATGATCTGGGCGCTTCTATCAGACGATGCACCTTCGATTGCATGGAGAATCTTGTGACCCCCAGCAGCTCTCTTTATCCCTTCCTTGATCTCATCTTCGTCGATACGATAATCCAGGACCGTATCCCCTTTGCTCCGGTCTATAAGCGTTTCAACAAAGGCTTGTGACTTTCCAGCGATTGCAATTATGGGGTGAATATTGCTACGATGAGCGAGCTGGACAGTATATGCTCCCACAGTCGAGGCAGCACCCCAAACGATAAGGGGTGTAGGTTCAGAAGACGGTAACCAGGGGGGCGGCAGACGCAGGTGGAGATAGAGGCCCGATGCAGCAGTGCTTGCATTGAGTGGAATTGTAGCAGCCTCTATAGTTCATGAGTTATATTGCGTCCAGTTCTTCTATAGCAAGAACAGTATTCCAGCCCCAATAGCATGGGCCGACAGGAAGGAATAAGATTCTTACCTTCGAATGATGTATTAGGCGGAAGGATGAAAGTAGCATTAGCTTCAGCAACTGCATATTCTGCGAAACTTCCACATAGGTTACCGGGCTTATGAAGCCCAGCGACGCGGTCCCCAACCTTGAGATCATGGACATCAGCCCCTACCTCGTAGATGATCCCTGCCATGTCATCACCAGGATTCGTTGACTTCTGCCAAAGATCGGCTGTTTTCCTGAATGAATCAGCTTTTCGTGCTGTCTCTGTTGGTGATGGCTCTTACCAATCTTTCGGATTGAACCCAGTGACTTTGACGTTGACGACGACCTGGTCTGGCCCTGCCTTAGGAACCGGAGAATCCACGATCTTGGCAACCATGCCTACATTTCATGTGAGCAGTTGATTGAAATGGCTGTGAAATCGTAAACAGTAACGTGACTGACCTGGACCAACTATGGCTTCCCTCATTGCATTGTCTATGTTAAGTGAAATAGGAATAGTTGTGGTCAGTGGCAAAGGACCCGATATGAGATTCACTTGAGGTAAAATGTAGATGGATTTTCAATTATCAGGGTCCAATCTGCTTGATAAATATGCGAGCGATATCGATCTTGGGCGGAAGGGCGATCTCCCGTCCTTCCGTTCAACGGATGTCGAAGACCAGCTAGTTCCGAGCGTTAATTCTAGTCCGAATACGGCCGATGTCGTCCGTATCACATGGTTGAACTAGGACCCGCAGGAGTTATTAAGAGTAAGGGTACCTACCTAAACTAGCCTAGGCTTAGTGAACGTAGATGATTATAGTAATACTACTACTAGTGCGTAATAATTAAGAATTTATAGTACTTCTATATATAAGCTAATTAATTTATTATAACACCTCTTTAATTATATTAATTATAATCTTTAGTTACTATATACTAATTAACTTATCTAAACCTAATTATATCTCTTAGTATAGTATATTAAAAGTAGTATAGAGAGAATCTAAAGTAGTAGACTTAGTTTCTTAATAGAAATATAAAAAGTTTTAATCTAACTAACTATTATCTTTTAGTTTTTATAGATTATATTTAGTTCTAAAAATAAAATATATATAAAATATTACTAGACTATATATTAACTTTATTTAGAATATCTACTTAAGATTATTATTATAATAGCTATATATAAAGGCCTCTCTTTAAGATAACCTAGAGCTTTAGAGTACTAGTATAATCTTAGAAGTAGATTAGAGATATTATAATAGACTTAATTAAGATATAACTATAATAGTTATTACTATAAGATAAATATATAATAAAGAAGAAAGAAGTATAGTACTACTATAGTAACTTTTAGTTACTATAGTAGTACTATATTAGCTCTTACTAGGCTAGAGTAGAGCTCTAGCCTATAATATACTCTCTTTCTTATCTCTCTCTCTTCTACTTTAAAGCGTGTAGTATTCTTTCTTCTAACTATCTAAAATAGTAGTCTTATACTATTATTTATATACTACGTAGCTAAGTAGCTATTCTATTATAGGTAGTAGTATAGTTAGGCTCTAGCTCCTCTCTTCTTTCTATTTTAAGTAATACTTATTATGCCGGAGCTATAGGTGCGGGAATAAAATTAATAGTTATGTGATTTTTATTAGGTGACTTTAGGTCACCTAACCTAGCTTAGGATAGCATAGTAGATAAAGCGTCCTCTTACTAAGAGGAGGCTTAATACCTTATATAATACACACTCATTTAATATAAAGATTTAATTAAGACTATTTTATATAGTAATTTATTAATTATTTTATATTTCTATACTATATCGCCTAGTACTTAGGTATTACTATAGCTATGAGCTATTTCACCTAATTATTCTACTATAAAATAGCGAAGCCTATAGAGCTTAGTAGTCTACTATCGCTTAGTAGTAAGTACCTAATATAATAAAGTATTAAAAATAGGATAAGATACCTAATTACTAATATACGATTATAAGTATAGCCGCGCTACTAGAAGAAGATAGTAACTAAGCAACGCACTATAAAGATAATAATAATAATAATAGAGTAAGAAGCTTACTAAAAGAGAGARGAATAGCTAGTATAGAGTAAAGAGCTAGAGTATTTAATTAACTCTAAAGAAGAACTATAGAGTTTATTATAAAAGTACTATAAGATAAGAAGATTAGCTACTTAGTATTATAGAATACTAGGAAAGAATACCTAAAAGAAGACTTACTATTAATAGGAGATTAAAGAGCTAGAGCTATAAATAGCTAGCTAGGTTCTTTAAAGTATTTAACCTAGATAGAGTGCTAGAGAAGAAGAAAGAAGTCTTTATATAAGATAGTAGTCTACTAAGAGATAAGAAGTAGAAGTTAGGAGATACTAAGTAAGARGAGAGCTAGAGCTATAAATAGCTAGCTAGGTTCTCTAAGAATAATAGTAGCTAGAAAAAGTATAAAAGAGACGTAAAAGATATAAGAAAATAGATAAATTTAATAGAGTAGATTCTTAGTAGTATATCTTTACTTAAGTAGTTTCTAACCTATTAGAAGTTATTTATTTTACTAGCATTAAAAATTAACTATTTTCTAGATAGTAATAAGTGCTAGCTTATAAACTAGTAGTTAAAATAATAGTTAATAGCTAGTACTAACACTAGGAAGTGAAGAACTATACCTTATTAGTAGTAAGTCTAGTTCTATTAAAAAAGAAGATAATATAAGAAAATAGAAAATTCCTTTTTAAGTAAAAGATTATCTCTAACTAATCTTTAATAGTAATAATACTACTAAGTTCTTTAAAAAGTATAATTATTACGTAAGTAATATAAGTTACTAGGATAATTTACGTCTTAGCATCTTCTTTAACTTCTATAGTCTAAAGTACTAGTAGTTTATTAAGAAAGTAAAAGAATATAAGTAAGGTAATTAGAAGTAGCTCTAAGAGATGCTTAAAAAGCACTATGCGTCTTAAGATAAAGCGTAACGTATAAGTAACTAAACCTTTCTAAAATTATAGGTTAAGAAGTGCTCTTATAAGCTAATTAACTTAACTAAATACTATACTAAGTTTATAGTAACTACTAGAGCATGCTAAGACTAAGGATAAATTACTAAATAAGAAATTAGTTACTATTTCTTTTAAGGGCTTAGCCTAATTAACTAAGAACATGTGTTATTCTATATACCTAAGACTAATTAACTAAAAAGTAGTGATGTAAATAGCTATAACCTAGAGAAGATTTATAACTACGTCTAAAACGTTTATATATAGTAAGAAAGTCTCTACTACCTAAGAGTTAGTAACTATGCTAAAGAAGTACGCCGCGTAGTAGTATAGCACTTATAGTTAATAAAGATAGCTCTATCACAAGTAATATAATAGTAGGTATAAACTAACACTCTTTAAGACTAGGAACTAGAGCTAGCTATACTATAATAGGACTCTAAAGTAGATAGTAATATTAATATACTATCTAGAGTAGTTAGTAAAATAAGTATAAATAGTATATAAGAGTATACTAGTTACCTAGTAAAACGCTCACTATATACTAAGAGTAGAAACTTTAATTAATTTATATAAGTTATATTCTTAGAAGACTTAGCTATAGTGCGTAATAATAGATTATTTAAAATAAGTAAGCCTCTAATAATAAGCGTAGATAATAGAAGGTATAAGAGTAGGTGCTTTATATRTACTAAATTAAACTACTAGATTAGAGATTACCTATAGTTTAGCTTATTTACTATAAAAAGATAAGTACGTAGAGACTAGAATTTAGAGATAAAGTAATCTAAATATTACTTTAGTATAAAGTACTACCTATTTAGAGATATTAATAAGAAAGCACTAACTAGTTTTATTTTACGCTAGTTAAAAGAGAAGTACTAAGAATAATTTAGCTTACCTAAGAGCTATTAATTTAAAGACTCTCTATAAGAAAAGAAACTAGAGCTATTCTTAATACTACTTAGACTCTAAGAACTAAATAATAATACTATAAGTAATAATAYYTAGACACTAAACATAGTAAATAGTAACGTAAATAATACTAAAGAAGTCTTTTAGAGTATATAGAAGAGCTAACTACTATCTAAATAAAAGTAGGAGTTTAAAAGGTCTCTAGAATTAATAAGAGATAAAAAAATTAAGTCACTTAATAAGATTAACTAGAGTAATTTACTCCTAAATAAATACTATACTATAAGAAATTAAGGTCTTATAGAAATCTTAAAGAATAATAATTAAACGTAGTTAGAAAGGCTTACTAAGCCTACTTATAAAGTTATTAATAATTAAGCTATTTAAAGAGCGCTAGAGTAGGAGTCTATAGATACTATTAGGAGGTTATAATCTATAGATTTAGGTGATAAAGTAGGACTTTCTAGTATAAGTAATGCGTATAGCGCTAGCACGTAGGATTCTTTACTATTAATAGAACTAGAACCTATAGTTTAAGAACTACTACTRCTAAGCCTAAGCTATAATATATAGAATAACCTATATCTAGTATAATATAGTACTTAAAGAGAACTAAGAGTATCTTTTATAGAAAAAGAAGCTAAGCTAA
Organism: Nigrograna mackinnonii; assembly: GCA_001007845.1. Lineage (NCBI taxonomy): Eukaryota > Fungi > Ascomycota > Dothideomycetes > Pleosporales > Nigrogranaceae > Nigrograna > Nigrograna mackinnonii. The sequence continues at coordinate 405,298 of JGVQ01000138.1, forward strand.
GTAGATAAGATCTAGTTAGGCTACTTAAACTACATCTAAAGTATCTAGCCTAAATAGTATTATAGACCCTAATTAAGAATATAACTATTAGAGATGTTTTCTCTTCTTATAATGTCCTTAAAGAAGTATTTATAATATTCTAAGATATAAAGGATTAAAGTAAGACGCATTTTAATAAGGTATATGTATTAACTAAGTTCTATAATCTAACTAGATTAGTAGTAGCTAGCCTAGTTAATACTAGTAGAAACTAACTATTAGCTAGCGTAGATAATATACTAGAACTTACTCTACTAAGTATAGAAAGCTATAATTAAGTAGAATAATAGCGCTATAGAAATAAGCTAGCGTTTATCTATTATAATTTACCTATATACTTTATTATAGTATATAAACATAAAGCTTATACGCTAATTAATTATAGCTTATAAATTAATCTAATAAAGCGTAGTACTACTATAGTAATAGAGCTTATAGTCACCTCTAATAATAAAGACTATAGATAGGTAACTACTAAAGGTAAGAAGAGTAGATACTATAGCATAGTATTTAACATGCCTATTTTAATTAGATATATTACTATTTAAACGCATTTCTATATTATAGAGAACCTATAAAAATTAGTTATATTTAGAGTACTATATCTAGCTACTAGTAGGTTTAAAATATAATAGAATATATATACTAGCTATGTGTGTTATATTACCTCTAGTAATAGAGCGCATATAGTAGAGTTCTATACTTTAAATTCTAAAGAATAAGACCTAAGCTTTATAATTAACGCGCTAAGAAGTTTAGAAAACTTAATTAGAATAGATTAACTAGAGTAATCTATCTATAAAAACTACACCTAGACATATAGATATCTACGCGCTATAAGAGGATTATTAGTAGTAAATAGATATAACTAGCTCTAGGTACTCTATACTAGGCTACTTATAACGTGCTTAAGTATTTCTAGGTAAAGAGATAGGCACTAGTATAAGTAAAAAGAGGAAAGGACCCGCCTATAATAAAATATAAGTAATTAAGAAGGTAATTAGTAAGTAACTTAGTTAGGTTTAGTAAATTTAGTTAGGTCTTCTCTTTAGAATATTAATCTAAAATCTATAAATAGGTTAAGTAGCCTTATTAATTAGAGATTAATAGTAATAATAAAGAAGAAAAGGAAGACTTAGTAGAAATAGACATACTCTAAGAATTAAATACTTAAGTATTCTATAAATAATTTACTTAAGAGAAAAGACCTAGCTAGAGATACTAATAAGTTAACACGCTAGCTAAGTATATAGCTAATAAAGTAAGGCTAGTTAATTAACTACGCGCGGATAAACTAATAGAGCTAAGGCGTATAAATTAGAAAGAGCGCGTGATTTAATAATAGCTAGAAGCTAATACTCTTAGACTACCTAATATTAGGCTATTTAATTATTTATTTAAGAAGAGATATAGTCTATTTCTATAAAGTATAAAGCTAACACCTAAATAAGTAGTAAATCTAAAGTTTAGTTAATAATTAACACCTAAAGAAAAAGGCATGTTTATTAAAATATTTTTTAACTAAAAAGAAAGTATTACCTATAAGTTTAAAGACTATACTAGAATATAGTTAGAGGTCTACCTTCTCTATAAAATTAAGACTAAGAAATATAAAGTATAGTAAGTTCTCTTATTTAATCTACTAAAAGCACTTTAATAGATCTATGTTAATATAATTAATAAGCGTATTAAAAGAAGAGTACTTAAGCTATGTAATAGTTAATACTATAATCTATAGTTTCTAGTTAAGAAGAAAACTAATAATAAAGGCCTATTAATAAAAGATAACTTTAGAGTTATTAATAACATATAGAGAATTAACGCGGTAATAATATATAACGCGAACCTACTACTAAATATAGATAATTTCTTAGAAAGATTTACTATATATAAAATCCTTTTATTAATAGACCTATTCTCTAGGTATAATTAAGTAGCGCTATACTCTAAGAGTAAAGATATAACTAGATTCTATACTTCTATAGGCTTAGTGCGTATGTATACTATAGTATAAAGTATAATAAATTTAGTTATAGCGTTCTTATAGGTAGTTATAAAGATCTTATTTAACTATTTAAGTTATTATAGAGCTTTTATAGATAATGTCTATGTAAGAGGGCTAAAAAATAACTATAATAGAGAAGAAGTACTTCTTAGAGTTAGAAGATATATCCTAGAGTATATATAGTAATATAATAAGATCTTAGTAGATATAGAACGCGCTAAAGTGACTATATCTAGTAAAAAGTATATATAGAAATATAATAGTCTTATAGTTATTAGCTTTACTATTAGTAAGTAAAGAAAGTTACTAGAAGTAATAAAAGTTAGGAAGATTATTAATTAGCTACTCTATAAAAGTTAAAAGAAAGTGTGAATATTTATAAGTATCTACGTCTACTATAGAATCTAAGTACTATCTTTTATAATCTAAGTAAAGCTACTATTTAACCTATTAAAGAATAATACTAAATTTTACTAGATAACTAAGTATTAGTAGAGCATAGACCTACTTAAGTACTTTATAACTACTACTCTAGCGCTCATATTAATAAATTATAAATTAAGACTTATAGTCTATCTTAGTATAGATATAAGCTATAAAGGTAGAGGTACTATACTAGAATAAATAAGTTATAATAGTTACTAACACCTAGTATAATTTAAAAGCACGCTATAGTTAGAGTTAGAGAGAAGCTAGTATTCTATAAAATAAGAATATARAGTAGTCTTATAGGCGCTAAAGAAATTCTATATATAGTTATATAGAATTTACTTTACTATTAAGACTAACGCATAAATATTAATTACCTAGCTAAATTATAGTAATACTAATCTACCTAGATCTCTAATAAATAGATAGCTAGTAGCTATCTTAATATAGAATTTTAATATTAAGTATATACCTAGTAAGAAGAACATAGTAGTAGATACTYTATTAAGATACTTAAAACTAGATAATTAGTAACTACTAGAAGAGCTAGAAGATAATCTAGACTAATTTATAGAGGATTTAATTAATTCTATAAGCATCTAGAATAGTTATTATAACTTAATAGAGCTAGAAGATTAGAGGCGTGTCCTTAAGTTAGAATATTCTACGTAATTAGAAGAGATTATAGTATTCCTAATAATAGGTATAAAGCTAACTAATTTTAGTTATAATAAGAAGTGCTCTTAGATAAAGCGCGCTCTTATATTCTATACTATAGAAAGTCTATTATTTAAGAAGACATTATAAATAGTTATAATCTAATAAGTAATTAATGACCTAGATTTTAAGTAAGCTATTATCTAAGAAATCTACTATAAGATTAGATATTAAGGCATTAATAGAGTATTTAGTATACTATTAAGATGATATTAGTAGTAGGATATGTATTAGTATATTAAGGTGATAATTAGAACCTATACGTAGTATTAGAATATATCTACTAAGAAGTTAAAGTTAATACTTACTACTACTTACTTATAAACGCTATAGAAATAGGTCGCTATTAACGTCTAATATATACTAAATAGGCGTAGTAGTAAGAACTATCTAGTTCTTATAAGAGAATACTTATCTAGTTAAGTTAAAGAGTAAGTACTAAAATAGAATAATTTAAAAAGTATTATAAAGTTTATTTATAAAGATATTCTATATTACTAGAGTATCTCTAGAAAAATTATAGTTAATAGTAGCCTAGAAAATAGAAAGGTTATAGAAGAATTATGTTCTCTTTATAGTATAAAGTAAATTTAATCCTCTATATATAACCTATAAGTAATAGGACTTATTAAAACTAGACATAAGCTAGTCATAAACGCGCTAGTAAAATTACGTAGAAACTAGGTAAATAATCTACTTACTATGTTATAGGTAGACTAGTACTTAGTATATAAACTAATAGGATACTCTCTAGTATAACTTATAACTAGATAAAACTCTATCCTACCTATTAAGTTATGCCTCCTAACTTAGTAGGCGCTACTATAGCTAATAGTAAAATTATAAGATAAATTACTTATAATTAGAGTAATATAGCTTAATCTCTAAGATAGAGACCTAAATACTATAGTAACACGCATAGTAAGACTCTAAGAGTAGAATAAAGAACATTAAGATATATATTAAGAGATTAATTATAAAGTAATTAATATAAGTGACTTAGTAATAGTATAAGACTTAATTAGAGAGCTAGATATATCACGCGCGTGAAAATTATAGCTAAGATAGCTTAGCCTATATTAAGTTATAGAATTATTCTAGAATTAAAGATATTTCTAGTTAAAAGACTTAGATAGCGTAAAGTTTAGAAACATAATACTAGAGTACTAACTAAAGCTCTTTAATCTAAGAACATAAGAAGATATTAAAGAGATACTACGTAGGTAATATAAACTATAAAATAAGAATAGGTAGCTAGTAAGACATTAACTAGCTAGTAATAAGTATATATAACTAATTAATAATAATAATAATTAATTAGAATAGCTTAAATAATAGTAATTAGTCTAAAGAGAAACGCTAATTAGTAAAGGTCTAAGAATATAGTTATAGCTATAAGTTATTATCTCTAGAGTAATAATTAATTACTCTATATACTAAGCGTTTTTAGATAATTTAGAAGAAGGCTCTTTAGAAGACGAACTAGCTATAAGATAGCTTATAAAGTAGAGAGAAAGTATAGTATTTTTTATAATTAGCTATTATTTAACATAGTATTATCACCTATAGAGTTTTCTCTATAGGTAATACTACTACGCCTAAAGCTACTCTACTTATATTTTTTATAATAAACATGTTAAGTAGGCTAGTTAGATATAAGCCGCGTCGCTACTATAGTAGTAGTGACTTACATCTAACTACTTTAAAGGCTAGTAGCTCTAGTAGACATAATTCTATATTTACTACTAGCCTCTAGACGTAAGTATATAAGACTAGCCTAAGTAGGATAGATATATAAAGTTATTAATTCTACTTAGGCTAGCTCTATAAGTATAGAGTAAGCTACTCTATACTCTTAGAGAAGCTAGTTCCTAGGTACTAAGTATATAATACCTAAGAACTAAGCTCTCTAAATACTATATATTAATCTAGTAAGAACTATTCTTTAGTATTTTTAGAAGAGTAGCCTAAACTAGGCTCTTTAAAAGATATAAGTCTACTACTACGCGCTAGTAGTAATAGGACTTATACTCTTTAGTAGTTATTATAAGTATTATTTTATTATTATTAATTTATCACGCGATTATTTTTTTATATTACTATTAAGAGGTGAGAGCCTAGTGCTTAAGCTAATAATATATAAAGGCGGCTTCTTATTATATTAAAATATAAGTAAGTTCTAAATTTTACTATTAGTTTCTACTATATAAGTTTAAGAGTTCTTATATAACCTACTTATAGTAGAACTTATAAAGTAGAAGAGGCGCGTATTAGTATTTAATATATTAGCTATTTTATTAATAATTTTAATATTTATTTTAATAAAATTTAATAGTTAGTAAATTAAGAGTATAAGAAGTAAGAGAGTTAGAATACTAAATAGAGTTAAGTTAAAGATTAAGCTAAGTAAGTAACTAAAGTTTTCTTAGAGCTAATTAAAAATAAGCTTCTTAGTAAGTACTATACTCTTAGAGAACTTATAAGCTTATTAGCTTACTAGTAATATACTATAACTAAAGAGAGTAGTAGTTAACTAGAAATAATTCTACGTAAGACTATTATAACTATCTAAAGCTAACTATACTAAGTAAGTAAGTATAGTATTAATACTATAGAAAATATTAAGTAAAAATATTTAGTTAAAGTAATAACCTAAGCGCCTAAAGTAAAAATATTAGAAGTCTTTTAAGAATTCTCTAATAGACTATATAAAGCTAGTAGTATAGGAGGCGCGCTCTTAGGCGCGCTAGCTACTTAGTAGTAGTATCTATAGTAAGAAGAGATATATTACTTTTCTATACTAAACTTTATAGTATTATAACTTTTAGCTCTATAATTTTCTAGCTATAGTAGTATATAAAAATTTTTCYTATATAAGTATACTTACCTTTACCTACTAACCTCTTCTAGCTTAGTTACTATTTATTTTTTAGTTAAACTAAGTAGTATAATTAACTATACTAACTTCTCTTTAAGCTAAAGATATTATAATAGCTAGTCCTAATAAGTATACTTAGAGACTATCTAATTAATAGTACTAACTACTTAAGCTATTAAGTCTATAAGTAATAAGTAGTCCTACGCCTTAAAGCTATAGACTACTTCTTTAAAGCCTAGTAAGTAGCCTACTATCACCTCACGTCTAAGATTTAACTATATAATAACCTCTATAATATTAATAAGCTAGATAATAATTAATAGAGACTACTCTTAACCTATAATACTACTATAATTAGGTTATACTATAGGATTAAGCGCTAATAATTTAAGACTTAGCTAAGTAACTAGATAATATAAGTCTAGATAGCTAGCGTAATATATATAATTATATTATAATAAATATGTCCTCTTATATAATAGAAGTCGCTATAGTTATAGTAGCGCTTACTTAGAAGATAGAATAAGATGTAGTAGTAATAAAGCTTTTTAGTAGTATTATAAAATTCTARRAAGACTACGTAATTATTAAGAATATCTAAAACTAGAGAGAGTTAGCTAAAAAATAAGTTAGGCGTGATTAGTAGTGAATTATTAATAACTAGCTAGTAGTAATTTAAAATAAAGTTATTCTTAAGTTTAGTCTAAAGAACTAGAATAGTATTATAAGAGTAAGTAGACTAGCCTACTTAGCTACTTAAAGAGACCTTAGCTTATTTACTCTTCTTATTAATAACTACTTCTATAGGCGCCTTATTAATCCTATACGTAGAAAAGGTAAAGAAGTCTATATTAGGCTAGAAGATTTTATTAATACGTATACTTATATAAAAGAGATATAGGAATTAGTTACTTAGTACTAGAAGTAAGAGAGGATACTATACTTAGTAGTTTAATTAAATAAGAAAGGTAACTAAGCTATTTAAGAACACTAATATCTATAGAATCTTATACCTATTCTAGAATAATAGCTAAAGAAGAATAGCTTTAAGTATAAAGTAGACATAGGCCTAATTATTCTAGTCTTAGATAGTAACTCTATTAGAATTCTACTAAGATAAGACGTTACTATAACTAGGCTATTAACTAGTAGTAATAGAGGCTCTCTAATATATAGTATAGAGCCTATAAATATATAATAAGTTACTATTTAGATAACTTTACTTTACGCGTCATAGTATATTTAAGCGCTATCTATAACTAACTAGCCTAGCGCGCTCTTAGTACTAATTAGAGCTATAAAATAAGACTTCTAACTAAGAAATAAGTCTAAGAGAGTAGTAAGTACTATCTTAACTCTCTTAAAGAGTATCTTATTAACTCTAACTTCTCTTATTACTCTAAGAAGAGTAGTGATATTAAAGTAACTATAAAAGAAAGCTTAATAGTTAGTAATAGAGAACCTAACTCTAGTAAAAGAAATAGAGATGCTGCTACTTAATAACTAATTTAACTAAGACATAATTAATAACTTAGAAAAGGCGTAAGTAGTATTTAAAAAGAATATAAGTTATTATTACTATAARATAGTCTCTAAGAAATATAAAGAAGTATTATAAAAAGCTAGGTATTAGAAGTTAAGTAAGCCTAAGTATCTTAAGTTTCTTTAATAATAGTATTATAAGGCTAGTCCTAATAAGTACTCTACTAGAGTTTACTTTAATTATACCTACGCTACTATAAGTAAGCTTAGCTTTACTACTAAAGGCTATAACTACACGCGTCTAGTTACTATACTCTAAGTCCTCTACTTTAATTAAGATTATATTAGTAATATAAAAGTAGATAATTTAATATACTAGCTATTTTAAAAAAATAAATAAGTCTATAAAGAATCTAATATTCTTCTTAGCTATTACTTTATACCTAACCTCTACTAGCCTACTATTAATCGCGAACGCATCTTAACTAAGTTCCTAGAAGTATAAAGATAGATTAATTAATTTAAGTATAATAAGAACATTATTCTTAATTACTTTTAATAAGTAATTTAGGACTCTAAATTAAAATAAATTATTAATAATAAATATAACATATACTAGTATTATACGTAGCTTATAAGAAGAAAGTTAAACTTAAAATAGTATTAAACGTAATATTATTCTCTAGGGTAATAATTAATCTATAGAGACTTATAGTACTAGTTCTACTATATAATATTATAAGAAGTAGTCTAGCTTATCTTATATTCTTACTATATAAAATACGTTAAACCTAGAGACGCTACTTACTTCTAATATATTAATTTAAATATTATAGCTACTATTACCTATAACTATTAAGTTAAAATAATTTAAAGAAGCGTATCTTAGGATAATAAAGATAATAAGAACTATACTTAGATTCTCTCTAGCATACACTAACACCTTTATAATTACTAGGTATAGAGAAATAAGAATAGATAAATAGCTAATAGTATTATTAAGGCTTAGAAGGATTCTATTAATTTCCTACTAGAAGTTTAARCTAAATACCCTAACGTTAAATAGAAGAACGTAGTCTATAATATAAGAGATGTATATATTACTAATCTTTATATACTTTATAGCTCTACTAGGCTAGTAACTAAGTAGCGCTAAATAATATTACTATAGTATATTTAAGTTTATAATAATATATATATAATAGAGAATCTAGCTATAAGAACCTACGCTAAACTAGCTTACGCGCATAATATACTTATAATAGAACCTTACTTACTATCTAGTTATTTAAACATATATAGTAGAATTAATAAAGCCTTCTCTAGTATAGTACCTCTATAATTCCTATTAAATATTTTAAAAGCTATCTACTATTAAATATAATAAGATTCACTACTTATAATTAAAGAGCTCTATATATTCTTAGGAGTAGATGCTAGGCTAGAGAAATAAGAGAAATATATATAAGAATATCACTAATACATATCTAAGTAGGTAAAGATATAATAGAGACTAGTTAAGAAGTTTAAAATAGAAGCCTATAGAGAAAAATCTTTCTTTATTACTAGTAGATAATATAATATAGTAGAGGAAGACTATAGCTATAGAACTAAAGGAGACGCCTATTAAGAATTACTTTAATACTATTTAGCTATACTAAAAGAGTAATAGATTAAAATTAAAGGTAAGAGTTCTCTATCTAGTATACTAAGCTCTCTAGTACTATTCTCCTCTTATATATCTAGCCTATTTAATAGTACATAAGACTCTAATAATAAAGATAATAGTAATAAATAATTAGAAGTATTATTATATAAAAGATTTAGTAGAGATAGCACTCTTAATAAAAAAAGCGATGAATAGCTAGTTATAGTAGGTAGGAAAGAAGTCGCTAGTTAGTTAATAGTCTTTACGCATGCGTAAGAGGAACTAGAGTAAAGTAGCCTTATTAACTCTCTTACTATAGTAATACTTATAATAAGCCTAAATAACTAGGTTAGAGAGTAAGAGTAAGTGTAAACTACTATACTTAAACTAATTAATCTTAAGTAATTCTAAGTAGTTATTTAAAGCCTTCTAAGCTAATAAGATTATATCTATTAACTATTTAGTAATATATTTAGTAATAACTACTTATAACGCATAGAGAGGCATGATAATCTAATTATCTATGTGCTTATTAATAAGCTAGTTAGTCTACACCTAGTAACACACGTAGATCTAATATAGGATGACTACCTACTTTAACTATATAATAGTAACCTAGCGTATAATAAATTAATAGAAATAGTAGCCTATCTAGCTTAGATAAAAGATTATATAGCTATTATTATAGAAGGAGAAGCATAGTTATAGGCTCTTTAAATAATAGAGTAAAGCTTAAGTAGTAATAAACTAGAATCCTATATAGTAATAACCTATAAGAGCTCTTATAGACACTAATAGCGTAAGCTAGAGAGAGTAGTTCTCATACTAATCTTAAAGGCACTAAGATTAGAAGTAAGAGAGGATTATACTAGAGCTATAGGTGCGGGAATAAAATTAATAGTTATATAATTTTTATTAGGTAACTTTAGGTCACTTAACCTAGCTTAGGATAGTATAATAGATAAAGCGTCTTCTTACTAAGAGGAGGCTTAACACTTTATGTAATACACACTTATTTAATGCGAAGATTTAATTAAGACTATTTTACATAGTAATTTATTAATTGTTTTACATTTCTACACTATATCGCCTAGTACTTAGGCATTACTATAGCTACGAGCTATTTCACCTAATTATTCTACCGCATTATCTTACTTCTCTCTATTCTATTATTTTCTTATCTTTCTTACTATAGTAATTAATTATATAGGTAGTAGTTTATTATAGTCTTATTATAGGCGTAACGTCTTAGCTTATATAGGCTTATAGAGAGTTTATATAAAGTAGTATTATATCTTCTTATTATAGCTAGAGTAATAATAGTATAGCGTAATAAGTCTATTTATTACTTTCTCTTCTTTTATAATAATATTATAGTTACTCTTTTATAGTAATATTATAGTAACTCTATAGAGTATATATTTAGTATTATCTACTCTTTTCTAGCTTTTATCTTAATCTTACTTTAGTAATTCTAGTTCTTCTAGAGTTAAGTAATTTTTCTTAGTAGATCTTACTTAGCCTCTACTCTATTATTTCTCTAAGACTTTATATTACGTCTTTACTCCTCTTCTTTACTCTTATATCTTAGCTTATTCTATTATCTTATAGTCTCTCTTTAGTTTTATTCTCTATTCTTCTCTTTTCTTATATTATTATATTACCTTTTTAACTTAGCCTTATCTTAGCTTTCTTATATATAGTCTTTAAGCTTACTACTAGTTTAACTAGTCTTATAACGTTTTATACTATAGGCTATAATAGTCTTATTATAACTAGAGCTAAGAGAGATCTACTCTCTCTTTCTAGTAGTTATAGTAATTCTACTTATTATCTCTCTATATCTTAGAATAATCTTATACGTACTTCTCTACTACTTTACTAGCGTCTTTCTATAATAGTGTTACTAACTATTTTATAGTCTATCTAGCTCTATAAGTACTTAGATAAATATACTATTAAAAGAGACTCTAATAAAGAGACTTTCTCTACTACTTATAAAGATTAGGTTTATATAAAGTATATTAGTTAACTTAAGCTTTTTAGTACTTTCTTATAAGTTTTCTACTAGAAGTCTATAATAGCTATAGTACTAATTTATTATATAGCTATAAACTATTAAAAGGCTAGTTCTATAAGTCCTATTTAGAAAAGAAGTAAACCTATATTTATAAAGATTCTTTATTTACTATATCTTCTAGAGTCTATTTATAAAATCTATAAGGATTCTATCCTTATAATTTTCTCTATAATCTTTATAATTTTCCTATATCCTTATAATTTTCTTATAATTTCTAATTATAGAATAACTAGTTAAGCTACTATAGTGATATTTATATGATTTAGTTCCATTTTTAGTCTAGTTTCGTTTAGTGTTAGTCTTATTACGTAATCTTGAATATTCGTTAAGATATTTCAATTTTCTRTTATTTATAATCAAATTTGAATTTAGCCTAAATATATAAAAATGCCTCATAATAAAAGAATTACCGAAATATAGATTTATAATAGATAAATCATGTAATAGGCTAGTTATAACTACCGAACTAGTACTATTATTTAGTTTACATTAGTTTCCTACTAGTATATRGAAATAATGGATTTAAATGGATTTAGATTAGAAATCTCATAGATTTCTAATCATTAATTAGTAACTAAAATCCGAATAACGGATTTATAGGATAAYWACGGYATTTTAAGGCTATTAGTGGATTTATTTTATTATAAAACTAGATAGAATTCCTAGGTAAATAACTATCAAATCATAACTTTATTTATTATAACTATATCCTACTATAATACTATTCTCGCTGCTGTGCTTATTCTAGCTACTATTTATAATATTTAAATAGTAGTTTTTATATATTTTAGATAAATCTAAAAGAATTAAAATAAATAATAATAATTTATTTATTAGAAATAATAATATTTCTTATAAAAACTATAATAAAAATCCTAATAATAAAAATTATAATAAAAATTATAATAAGAATGGATATCTAAATGATATAGAAATGTCATTAAATACTAATTATAGGAAAATAACCTGTAATTTTTATAAAAAAGACGGTTATAAAAGTAATAATTACTAGAAAAAGAATCCTAGCCTTAGGCCTACTAAGAATTCTACTAATAATAGTATTATAAATCCTAATAAACCTATTATAAATAAAAATAATAAGGAAGAATTTAGTTTTAATACTATTATAAAAATAAATAAAGATAATATTAATAGGATTAATAATTYAAATATTAATAATATTAATATAAACATAAATAATAATAAAATTATAAGCTAGGTTTTAGATTTAAGAGCTTCTACGCACGTYTATTCTATAAAAGAACTATTTAATTATATAAAACCTATTAGTAATACCTCTATATTATAGGGTAATTCTAGTAATATAATAAAAGCTAGTAGAATAGGAAGTATAAATATAAAGTTTACTAGTACTAATAAACTAGTTAAACTAGAAAACGTCTTATTTATACCTAAATTAGGTGCTAATTTACTAAGTCTTTATAATATTATAAATAAAAACTTAGAACTAAGCTTTAATAAGAATTATAGTACTATTATAGATAGTACTAATAATAAAATTATAGCTAAAGGAAGCTATAAAGATAAAATAGCTATTTTTACTACTATAACTAGTAAAAATATAGAATATCCTAGTACTAAAGAAATAGTACTAGCTAATAGGCCTACTAGAACTCTAAGAATTCTAAAAAATAATAAAGCTACTAGAAATCCTAGTCYTAGTAGTACTAGTAGTAATTCTAGTAATTCTAATTCTAGTACTAGTAATCTAGAACTAGAAGAACCTTATAATAATAATAATAATATAGAACTAGAAAATAGTCCTAGTTTAGAATTAAATAATAATAATTCTAATTTAGAACCTAGTTCTAATTTAGAATCTAATTCTAATATTATTATAAATAAAGTAGAAGAAAATACTATTAAATTACATAAAAGATTTACTCATATAAATAAAAAAGCTTTAAAAAAGCTATTAAATAATATAGAAGGAATTAATTATAGGATTAATCCTAATATTATAAAAGACTATATTACGTGTATAGAATCTAAAGCTACTAAAACTATTAGTAAATCTCTTATTACTACTATAGTAGAAAAAGGAGAACTAATATATATAGACCTAGGTRGTCYTATTACACCTACTAGTTTAGGAGGTTATAATTATTATATAACYTTTCTAGATTATAAAACTAAATATTTAGAAGTCTTACTTCTAAAAAATAGAGAAAAACTAGTAGAAAGCCTAAAAATCTATTTTAATTTTCTTAAAAATTAGCATAATATTAGTATTAAATATATTTAAGCTAATAACGAATTAAAAACTAAAGAAATTATAGAATTATGTAATAAATTAGGTATTATAATTAGATTTACACCTGCTTATAATCCTAAGCCTAAGGTAGGTRGAGAAAGGATTAATAGGACCTTATTTAATAAGGTTAGAGCCTTATTAATTTAATCTAATTTACCTTATTTATATTAGAATTTAGCTCTAAATTTTAGTGTTTATATTTATAATAGAACACCTAATAGTTCTATTAAATTTAAAAYACCCTATAAGCTATTTTTAAATAAAAAACCTAATATTAGTAATATTAGAATATAGAGATCTTTAGTATATAAAAAGATTCCTAAAGAATAAATTAAAAATTATAAACTAGACCCTAGAGTAGAACCTTACTATTTAGTAGGTTTTACTAGTAATAATATTTATAAGTTATTAAATATAATAACTAATAAAGTTACTAGTACTAGAGACGTAAAAATTATAGAAAGAATTTTTTATAAACGTTATAAAAGAACTATATTAGATAAATTTATAGATAAAAACCTAGAAAAAGAAGATTCTTATTATAATAATATCTATAATTATATTTATAATAAAGAAAATCTATCTAATATATTTCCTAGTATTAATAATACTAATTTAACTATTATAAATAAAGAATATTATTATAATATGTTATATAGTATTTATTATACTAATAAAAAGATAATAGATCYTAAAAATTATAAGTAAGTTTTACTACATAAAGATAAAACTAGCTATATAAAAGCTATAGAACTAGAAATTAGTAATCTAAATAAAAATAATACATAGAAATTAGTACCTAGACCTAATAATACTAATRTTATTAAARGTTAATAGGTATTAAATRAAAARACTAGTATTACTAATTAGCCTATTTWTAAAGCTAGATAGGTAGCTAAARGATTTTAATAATAATATAATATAAATTATAAAGAAACCTTTACTAATACTAGTAAACCTAATATAATTAGGTTATTATTAGCTATTTTTACTAGTCTAAATTAGGAAATATAATGTTAGGATGTAAAATAAGCTTTTCCTAATGCGGAAATAGACTCTATAATTTATATAGAGTAACCTAAAGGCTTTATAAATAAAGAATACTCTAATTATGTTTGTTTATTAAATAAAGCTCTATATAGCTTAAAACAAGCTAGTAGATAATAGTAAATACTATTAAATTCTATATTAAATAAACTAGGATTTTATAGTATTATGTCTAATATAGCTACTTATTTAAATAAAGATTTAAATATTATAATAGCTACACACGTAGACGATCTACTAGTATTTACTAGTAATATAAATCTTATTAATAATTTATATAAAGTGTCCGTACGCAGTAGTTTAGTTGATACTAGATATCACATGACTTCTCATGTGACTACGCATGGTGCCGTGTTTTAGCATTAATAGTTACCCCTTTCCTCTATAGATAGGATAGAAGAAGTAATTAATTAATTACCTATTAAAAGATACCCCTCGTACGCAAGTACATAGTGACTAGTCACAAGCTATTAATCGTACATATAGATAAGAGGTAGTCTATTTAACACTAATTAGTGAATTAATTAGATAGCGGGATGCTAACCTCTTAACACTTATAAATTAGTAAAAGTGAAGACGGAGCCTAGGCCTATAGGAAGTAAGCCCTCTATATTATACTAAAACTAGTGTGTAGATTCTCTAGAATTAGAGATTAAATTCTTCTCTACGCGTGTGTAGATCCTCGTGCGAAGAAGAACATAATAGTATGTAATTACATAAGAAAATGAGCCATATAAATAAGCTAATAGTAACTCTATAAAACTTTATACCTATTAGACGAACGTAAACATAATAGATAATTAATAATAGCTAAAAGTTTAAGCTAGAGAGAGGGTACTCTCTTACTACTACTAAATAAATCTCTAAGCTAACACTCTACGCCTAAAGAGATATACTTATATAAATAACTTATAAAAGATATAAATATATTAGAGGGAACACTTAGGAAGAGGATAGAGCTAAGATATTAAATAGATAAGATTAACCTAGAGTTAAATCTAATAGATATCTAGCTAGCTTTATACGCTAGATGTGCTTTAGTAGATCTCCACATAATAAGCTTTATAGGAAATGAGTTTACATACTTATTTATTAAGGACTTTAATAAATAGAAAGAGCACTATTTTAAATCTATTACTTATGTGATCTAAAGAGAACTACTTAGCGTTCTTACTAGTAGGRGTGTATATCTAATATCTCCTAAAAAGGCTACATAGTATAGAAAGCTATATAATATAGCCTAATAGAAATATACTCTTAGACTTCTAACATTAACTCTATCTTATATAGAAGATCTCTAACTACATCTCTCTATTAAATAATAGTACGTAATAAAGAGAGAGACTTCTACCTCCTCTAGCTATTAGCTATCCTATAAACTAACCTTAAGAGTAACACTAATAGCTTATAAATAGCTACTACCTACATAAACGCCTTTAAATACTAGGAGCTAGTCTTTAGTATAACTACTATATAAGCTACATACCCTACCTTCTCTACTTCTTCTATAGTAGATCTTATAAGACCTATACGTACTTCTACCTATATAGGAATTTACTAGTAAGAGAGTCTAACTAGAGAAGCTAATTCTATTCTAGAAGGYATAGAAGAGAGAGAATAACTATACTAGTAAACTATATAATATCTTAGTAGATAAAACATGGATTTTTATTAAGCTATACTACCGCCTTAATATCTATAAGTCCTAATATACTAATATCTTTCTAGACATCCTAGAAGGCTATGCGAGCTTCTATTATATATATAATATAGGCCTTAGCCGTATATAGAAGTTTCTATATAAATAGCTTAATTAATATTTTAATATAATAGTTAATCACAACTAATACTAGACGGATTAGACTACTATGTCGTTCACACGCTATAGGTAGGAGAATAGTAAAAAGACTCCACACGAAGTACTAGAGATTATAATTAATAAACTTACACTCACTTAGAGAGTACTTAGTACGTAGTTTTAAAGTAAGATACTATTCTATATAGTAGTTATATAAGCCTACTAAAGATAGCCTAAGCTTAAATAAGCTATGTTCTTAGTTAAACTAACGTATAAAAGACTTTTTAGTRACCTATAATTAGCTCTATAGATATCTATAGACTACTAAATAAACGCGTATCTATAARAGCTACCTAAGAGCTACTATATAGATTAGAGATATAACTTTACCTCACGTATAAGACCCTTAAGCTTCTAATAAGACTACTACCTATTCACTACATAAACTATATAAAGCTCTAGAGAGAGAGATACACGTAAGAAGAAGTGTTTTATATACTATAAAGAAGGTTATTAGTTAATAAACTACTCTTATATAGACTATATAAGAGCTAAATAGTAATATATTAGCTTATATAAGGATTTCTATAATAAATCTCTATTAAATAACGTAGTTATAGCGTATATAATAGATTTTAAAGGCTAACTAGATTATAAAAACGCTATTATTCTACATAATAAAGATGATAGCTACGATAATAACTTTAAAGAAAGTGAAGAAGCTATTAACTACCTTACTTCCTCTATATTTCTTTACTATACGACTAGTGAAGATATATATAAGATAGAAATAGATAAGTAAGTAGATTAATTTATACTTAATAGCYACTACTATATAATATACTAAAGTAAACTATAGGATACTAGCGCTGTATAAATATTAACTATAAGTAAAGCTTAGCTTAAGGCTTACTTATAAGATAATCTTTAAATAGTAATTAATTAGACGCTAGGTAAGGCTAATATTAGCTTTAGTAGCTAAGATCTCTAAAGATCTATAGGCACTATACGTATTAAGAATCCTATTAGTATAGTTACTTACTATATCCTTAATATACTAACGCCGTTTCTATTCTCTCTTACTAATACTAATAACCTTAGAGCCTATTTTAATAACGTTATAAATTAAATAGTATAGAAGGATAACATAACGATCTCTATTATACGTAAATAGAGATACCTATTCTTTAACGTTAATAAAGAA
Source organism: Nigrograna mackinnonii (assembly GCA_001007845.1). Classification (NCBI taxonomy): domain Eukaryota; kingdom Fungi; phylum Ascomycota; class Dothideomycetes; order Pleosporales; family Nigrogranaceae; genus Nigrograna; species Nigrograna mackinnonii. The sequence goes on from JGVQ01000138.1 coordinate 422,900, forward strand.
GACGCTATATTATTCTTTATAGAATTATAGCTCTATATAATCTATAGGCGATTTAGACACCTTTATATAGAGCGCCTAYATAGATTACTATTAAACGCTAGCTATACTATTAATACTAAGGTACTAGAATAGATTAAGAAGTTCTACTATTTCTATTAACTCTATAGACYTAYACTAAGCTAATTTAAGTTTATAATTAARGATAATATATACTTTAACTATAAGATTATTATTAACGTTATATAGATAGGTAGGAGAGATATTCTATACGTAATTAACGTAGATACCTTATTCTAAGTAGCTACTTTCTTTAACTCTCTATCTACATAAGACACCTAAGAAGCACTCTATAAATACTAGATTAACACATATCTAGGCCTACTTAATAATATTATATATAACCTAAGAACTAATTTCACTTCTAATAAGTTTAGAAATTATGTAAAGATTATTAGTGCGGATTACTATTAAATACCTATAGAGGTATATTAGGTAGTAGAAAAAGTTAAGCGTATACACGCACCTCTAAGAAGAGCCTATAATATCCTTAGAGCTAAACTAGATAGTTATATAAGTGATGAATCTATCCTTTAAATAGTAGTAAAGGCCTTAAATAATACTACTAGCCTACATAAGATTATGCCTACTCTCTTAGTATTTAGTACTTATCTAAAGATTAATACTAACTTACTACCTTTAGTAGATATTATTTTAAGAGCTAATACTATACGTAAGGCTATAARAGTAATTAAGGCTAAGAGAGTAAAGGTAGATATTAACTAAGCTATTAACACCTATAATAGCCTATTATATAACGTTCTAAATCTCCTAATTAGTACTAAAGTACTTACTTAGAGAGAAAAGAAAGAGTAGATAGGCTTATATAAAATTAAAAGCTTTAATAATAGAGACGTTATTTTAGAGCYAGAAAATAGTCTAGTAAGCCTCTATTATATATAAATTAAGTAGTATAACTAGCCTAARGAGCTATATAAGCTAAGAATAAGAGAAAAAGATAAAAATTAAGAATAAGAGGACCTAGATAAACTAGATCTTATACGAATTAAGCCTTAGAAGCCTAAGAAATAAAGACGTCTATAGAAGAATTTAACTTAAGATTTTAGAGAGCTCCTAGATAAATTAACTCCTATATAGCTTAAGTCTCTATAGCGTAGGAAGCCTAAAAGGCTACGTAAATACCTACTACCTAAAGAAGCCCTTATATAACTAGAGTAATAGATACTAAAGAAGAAGCGTAGTAGGCTAYRTAAATATCTATTACCTAAGCCTCTACTACTTATATAAGATGAGCTAGCTTAGAGATAATCTACTTATTAAACTTATACATAGGCCTTTCTTATATAGAAGGAAAAGGATAATTTTGCCCTAGCTATTAAGCTCTAGTAAGATAGTGTTATTATAACACCTAGAGYACTATTTAAAGAATCTAATYACATAGAGTTTAAAGCTCTAATAGCTAATAGAACCTTTAAAGTAACTACGTATAATCCTCTCTAGCATAAAAGCTATATATTTAACCTACGCCTTATATAAGAGGTGAAAGAGAAGAATATAAGGCTATATAAAAAATTAAGGCTTATATTTATAGGCTATTTAGATAAAGAGAAAGAGGAGATTCTTACGTAGTCACTTACTATCTAGAAGATAAGCTAACGCTTAATACTAGTAATTAGAGCTACACTAATTAATTTATATAGAATATAGTATAAACTTAGAGATATTATATAGGCGTATGTATAATCTAAAGATAAGCTTCTCTACACGCTATATATATAGCTACTAAAAGAGCTCTAAAAGTAGTTTCTAATAGAAATAGTCCTTAGGATTATATAACTACTCTATAGTATAATAGAATTAGAGCTATATTAGTTTAAAACGTACTATAAGTACTATCTAGAGAAGCTTAGGATAAAGGTATCTTTATATAACCTATACTTATTAATTACGCATAAAGGCTAATAGAACTTTAGTATTACTAGTCTCTAAACTAATAATACGCTTAGTATTATTACTCTCTTATTCTTAGAGAGAGAGGAAAAGTAACTACACTAAGCTAGGTTCTATATAAAGCCTAAAACTATCCTTATAGAGGATTAACTAGTTAAATTTAATAGTGCTAAGATTACGTACGTATAAGATAGGATTATAATACTCTAAAAAGGCTAAGAGAAGACTCTCTGCATAATTAATCTATAAAGAATTAACGCAGCCTAAGAATACGTTAAATAATAAGCTAGAGGCGCCTATATTACCTTAGTTTATTAACTAGAGGCAGCGTTTAATCTCTTAACTACTATATAGACTATAGAGCTATTACCTAAARATATTAAAGCTCTTAACGTATAATTATAGTAGTAAATAGATAACCTATAGAGAGGTATTACTTATATACCTATCTAGCTTAACTATATAAAGCTATTTATCTTCACTAATAGATTATTTACTAATAATAAGGACCTAAGCTCTTAGCTTAGCTTCTTTATTATAATTATAACTAAAGATTATATAAGAAATAGTAAAAACTTTAAAATATATAGTAATATTATATACTAGAACTCTATAAAGTATAAGAGAGTTATAAAGAGCGTTTTAGTAAGTAAGCTATATAGTATAGTTATAGGATTTAATAGTGCTATCACACTAGGTATAATAATCTAGTAGATTATACGTAACCTATAGATTCTACCTCTACTACTTATTATCTACATAGATTTAAAGTCTCTATATTAATACCTTATTAAACTTAGTATAACTAATAAGAAGAGGCTTATAATTAATATTATATCACTTTAAAAATTATATAAGAGGTAAGAGATTAGTAAAGTTCGCTAGATTAATAGTAGTAATAACTCTATAGATGTAATAACTAAGAAGAAGCTAAATTAAGCTCTTAAATAGCTTATTTTAATAAACTATATATAGATTAGAGTTAAAGCCTTCGTTAAACGGCTAGAGCCTATATAGAGAGATAACTAAACTAAACTATACTTAAAAGACTAAGATATTTTATTTATGTTCTTTATATATATACTTATTTACTTTATTTCTATATCTTTACTTACACACACATATATTTCACACATTTAGAAGCATAAATTAAAAGAGGAGAGTAGAGATTTTATTTCCTATCTATATATATCTAAGAAAATAAAGAAAAAATAAAAGAAAACCTATATAAACACTATACTAGGCTAAATACTACTTAAGAGTAATACTAGTAGTATAAACTACAGCTCTACTAGACGTAGGAACCACACGCACTATCCTAGTACGTTATAATAGTGCGACACTCCTTAAAAGGATTCATACTAGGTCCGCCTCTATAGTACTAAGCGTAAAGAGTAGGCTCTAAAAGCCCCCTACTTTATATAAGTAGCGCACGAAAGTAACCCTCCTAGTAGAAGATCTTTATAATAAAATACTATAAATTAGTACTTAGATTTACTAAGATAGTAATATTATATAACGGCATTACTACTATAGTAGATTCTTTAGCCTATACTAAGTTAGTAGTCTATATAAGAAAGAAAAGACTCCTAGAATGCGTATATTAATATAGAGAGCCTACATTAACTACTAGTTTCCTAGCTACCTAGTAGGTAAGATAACTTAAATCTTATTTTCTTTAATAGTAGAAATAAGAGCTCTAAAGAGCGCACTAGTAAGAGTAAAGCTAGGCTAGCTAGTAAGAACGAGGGCTATAGTACCTATATAAAATAGATTAAATTAGATTAGATTTAGATTAGATTTAGATTAGGATTTAAATCTACACTAAAGTTAACACTATATAGACATAGGAATAGGCTTAAATAGTAGAAATAGGAGCATAGGAATAGAAGTAAGGTAGAAGAAGAGGCGTAATCACATACTATAAAGAGAGGACTAATAAGTTAAAAGAGAGAGAGTTAAGAGTAAGCACCTAGCCTAACTTTATACCTAATTAGCTACTACCTAGCGCTYACCACACGCCTTACCTAGTAGTTACTACTTTCTAGCCTTATAATATAACGCCTCTATATAAACCTATTAAGAACTATAAGGCGTRAGGAGATTAAGTAATCTTATATAGATCTAGCTAGTATAAATAGCTAATTAAGCTAACTAAGAGTCACTAGATCGCAACTTACTACTACCTACCTTATAATACCTAATAGCACGCCTTCTAGCAGCTCTATAATAGGGCATACTATACTAGGAGAAAGGCTACACTATATAATACTAGCTACTTCTACTACCTATAAGTTTCTCTTATTCACGGATTAACTATTCACACCTCTAAGTAGATAGGTAGTATAGTAAGGCAGAGAATAGGCGGAGAGATAGGAATTAACGTACGTAGGATTAACGTACGTAATTAGATCTACACTATAGGATAGGGAGACACCGTACGTAGGTAGGTATTAACTAAAAAGAAAGAATTACTAGTGTCCGTACGTAGTAGTTTAGTTGATACTAGATATCACATGACTTCTCATGTGACTACGCACGGTGCCGTGTTTTAGCATTAATAGTTACCCCTTTCTTCTATAGATAGGATAGAAGAAGTAATTAATTAATTACCTATTAAAAGATACCCCTTATACGTAAGTACATAGTGACTAGTCACAAGCTATTAATCGTACATATAGATGAGAGGTAGTCTATTTAACATAAAGACTTTATAAATATTTCTAATATAGAAATAAAGAACTTAGGAGAAATTAAAGAATTTCTAGGTATAGAAGTAAATAGAAATAGAAATAATAATTCTATTTATTTAACATAAAAAGACTTTATAAATAAATTATTAAATAAATTTAATAAAGCTAATTTAAAACTAAGAGATACGCCTTTACCTCCTAATATTAAATTAGAAAATAATAAAGAACTAGCTAGTAAAATAGCTATTAAAGATTATTAAAAATAAATAGGATCTTTAATATATATTACTATATTTACTAGGCCTAATTTAGCTTATAGTACGAACTATTTAGCTAGATTTATGTTAAATCCTAGTATAGAGTATTTTAAAACGCTTAATTACCTATAGAGATATATAAATAAAACTAAAAATCTAGTTTTATTTTATAATTTAAATAATTATAATTTAAATTTAAATAATTATAAATAATTAGATCTTCTAAAAACACTAAATTTAAGCCTTAATTTAGTAAGATCTATAGATTCTAATTAGGGGGGTGACTATAAGACCTATAGAAGTACTATAGGTACTATTTTTACTATTAATAATAATAATAAAAATAGTACTAATTATACTATTAGCTAGCTATTAAAATTATAAAAAATAGTAGCYYTATCTAGCTATAAAGCTAAATTTATAGCTTATAAGGAGGCTATAAAAGAAAATATCTATTTAAATAGTTTTATTAAAGAATTATTAGAACTAAAACTATTTAATAATTCTAAATTATTTAATAATACTAAATTAATCTATATAGATAGCCTATCTACTATAGAATTAGCTAAAAATCCTACCTACTACGCTAGAACTAAGCACGTAGACATTAGGTACTATTTTATTAGAGAAAAACTAAATAATAAMATAATTTACYTAAAATATTAGYATTTAGATACYTTACTAGCTAATATTTTAACTAAATCTACTAGTTCTACTAAGTTAAAATACTTTCTAGAAACTATAGGATTAAAAGAAATTAATTAAATAATTAATTATATAGCCGCTAGGCTATAAAYGAATAGTRAACTATTACTAGTTYATAATAATATAAAAATACTTACTATTTATATTATTAACTACTAGGAAAAYTATAGTTACTAGTACTATAGATCCTATTAGTCTCTCTTTTATTAAGAATCTAAATAATAGAATATAGTTATTAGGTTTCTCTATATTCCTATTAGTCTACTACTAGGATAGCTAAATAGTATTTCTAAAAATCTATTAATAATTTAAATCTAACTACTAAGTAAACTTTATTATATACTACCTATAGTATAACTAAACTATAAGATAATACTATATAATAACTTTAAAAAGTACTAGAATATTATTAAAACTTACCTAGTAAATATTATAAACTTACCTAGCAAATATTATAAACTTACCTAGTAAATATTATAAACTTACCTAGTAAATCTAAAAACACTATAAAAACATTAAAAAATAAGCTAAAATATAAAAATAACTATCCTATAATCTATATATATTATATAGATTACGAGGGCGTGTAAAATCTATAAAGATTCTATCTTTATAAATTTTATCTATAATCTTTATAATTTTCCTATATCCTTATAATTTTCTTATAATTTCTAATTATAGAATAACTAGTTAAGCTACTATAGTAATATTTATATAATTTAGTTTTATTTTTAGTCTAGTTTTATTTAGTGTTAGTCTTATTACGTAATCTTAAATATTCGTTGAGATATTTTAATTTTCTATTATTTATAATTAAATTTGAATTTAGCTTAAATATATAAAAATACTTTATAATAAAAGAATTACTAAAATATAGATTTATAATAGATAAATTATGTAATAGGCTAGTTATAACTACTAAACTAGTACTATTATTTAGTTTACATTAGTTTCCTACTAGTATATAGAAATAATAGATTTAAATAGATTTATAAGATAATAATAGTATTTTAAGGTTATTAGTAGATTTATTTTATTATAAAACTAGATAAAATTCCTAGGTAAATATGTAAAATCTATAAGGATTCTATCCTTATAATTTTCTCTATAATCTTTATAATTTTCCTATATCCTTATAATTTTCTTATAATTTCTAATTATAGAATAACTAGTTAAGCTACTATAGTGATATTTATATGATTTAGTTCCATTTTTAGTCTAGTTTCGTTTAGTGTTAGTCTTATTACGTAATCTTRAATATTYGTTAAGATATTTCAATTTTCTRTTATTTATAATCAAATTTGAATTTAGCCTAAATATATAAAAATGCCTCATAATAAAAGAATTACCGAAATATAGATTTATAATAGATAAATTATGTAATAGGCTAGTTATAACTACTGAACTAGYACTATTATTTAGTTTACATTAGTTTCCTACTAGTATATAGAAATAATGGATTTAAATAGATTTAGATTAGAAATCTCATAGATTTCTAATTATTAATTAGTAACTAAAATCCGAATAACGGATTTATAGGATAAYWACGGTATTTTAAGGCTATTAGTGGATTTATTTTATTATAAAACTAGATAGAATTCCTAGGTAAATAACTATCAAATCATAACTTTATTTATTATAACTATATCCTACTATAATACTATTCTCGCTGCTATGCTTATTCTAATTACTATTATACTATTATTTTAGTAGTTTTTATAAAATAACTATTAAATTATAACTTTATTTATTATAACTATATTCTACTATAATACTATTCTCACTACTATGCTTATTCTAACTACTATTTATAATAATTAATTAGTAGTTTTTATATATAACTCTAAAATAGAGCTTTTTAAAAGAGAGTAGTATAAGAGTATACATCCTAAAAAGACTAAGAGAGCTTTTATAGCTAGATACTATAAGCTATAACGTTAATTAATAGTATATAAATATAAACATCACGTACTTTCTAATTAGGCTAGCGCCTAGCTTAGTATTAGTATATAGTTAAGCTATTTCTATAAACCTATATAGTTCTCTACTTTAGTATAGCTAAACTTTTAACTAACCTACTATACGCTCCTACTTCTACGTAACTTATACTTTTAGTAGTTATTAGAGTTAATCTTTTATAGTACTAAGAAAAAGTAGCTAGCTTAGTAGTATAGCTAGCTTAGTAGTACTTTACGTTATTATATACTATACTATCTATTAGAGTACTAGAAGAATTTTAGTCTAGAGTAAAGATACTATCTTTATATCTATATAGATAGAATAGCTAGGAGGAAACTTCTATTTACTACTTTAATATATTTATTAATCTCTATTACTACTCTCGATAATCCTATTAGGTGATTGGCCCGTTCCACCTCTACTATGGTAGGGCCTCTAGTTCTTATCGGTTAAAATGCAGCCAGACAAGACCTGCATCATGCGCCAATGAAAATTCATAAACAACGCCACCCTAAGGGTTGTAAAATCAAGAAATCTTTCCCCTCTCCACGATGAAGCCCACTTCCCTGGGACCCAAGTCTAGCTGACCCACACTTCATTCACCATGCAATCCAACATATTAGGATGGCTCTTGTTGCCCGCTGTAATTGTGATCCATGTTATCAACAAGTATCAGAAGTATAGTAGGCTGCGAGCCTTCAAGGGCCCCTTCAGCACGGGATGGTCCGAAGTATGGCACACGCATGCAATCCTGAGCTTCCGCTCGCACCTAGCTTATAAGCAAGTCAACGATCAATACGGTACGTAAGAATATCAGAGCCGATCGCAGGTCCCAGGAAACATTTCTGACTCATTTTTCCAGGCCCTATTGCGAGAGTCGGGCCCAATGACCTGGTGACATCCTCACCTGAGCTTCTAGCTCGTATGAGCGCTGTTCGCTCGCCATACACACGTTCTACATGGTTCAATGCGGCAACACGAGTAGAACCCGGCAAAGATCATGTCTTCAGTCAACTCGATGAAGAGAAACATACTAAGCGACGCCAACAAATGGCCGCTGGGGTAAAGGTACCCTCGAGCGAGGTGTGATTTTATTGACTAGTATGCAGTACTCTGGCAAAGAAAACCCATCCCTTGAGTCGGATATCGATGGGCGAGTCCAAGAGTTGCTCGAATTGATACAATCCAAGTATCTCTCTACGGCGGCTCGTTCAAATCCTATGGACCTGGCCCGTAAAATTCAGTACTTTACTTTGGATGTTATCAGTAAAATAGGGTTCGGACAGGCCTTTGGTGATCTTAGGGCTGATGCTGACTTGAATGACTACATTAAATCCGGTGAACAGGGACTGGTGATTGTCACTCTTTCTGCTGCGCTTGGCTTAACACCATTTCTTCAATGGCCTCCCGTCGCTCGTCTTCTCGGTCCCTCCGAGAAAGACAAAAGCGGGTTCGGGAGGATGATGGCGACTGCTCGCGCTTTGATTGATTCTCGGCTCACAAGGTCAACTGAAGGCCGCTCTGACATGCTCGCTTCATTCATGCACCATGGCTTGACCAAAGATGAACTCTTTTCAGAAGCTATTCTCCAGATCCTCGCTGGCTCGGACACAACAGCCACAGCTATACGTTCAACTATGCTATACTTGATCACTCATCCTCGTGTCTACAACAGGCTTCAAGCCGAGATTGATGCCGCGGTATTGTCGGGTACTGCCCCTCCTACTCCAGAAGTAGTACAAGACTCCACATTGAAGACACTCCCTTACCTGCAAGCTGTCGTCCGTGAAGGGTTACGCATCCACCCTCCCGTAACTGACGTAGTCCCCAAGCTGGTACCCGCAAGCGGCGACTATGTTCTCGTCCAAGGAAAGGAATACTTTTTACCAGGAGGTACAAATGTCAGCTACAATGCTTGGGGTGTACACCACGACAAAGATATGTTTGGTGAAGATGCTGACCTTTTTCGGCCAGAACGCTGGCTGCTGGAGGAAACTGAGAAGAATAGAGATCAAATAGATGATATGCGACGCACAACGGAGATGATATTCGGGTATGGGAAATACCAATGTCTTGGGAAGCCTATAGCATGGTTGGAGATAACCAAGGTGATATTTGAGGTGAGCTTTGCGAATCCGGTGTATGAGATCCTAACTTAGATTTTGTTAGTTTCTCCGCCATTTTGACTGGGCGCTGGCCAGTCCGGAAACGCCATGGAGGTCGACCAACTACACTGGTATTTTTGCTCAAGATCGAATGTGGGTCCTTGTATCGAAACGCGAGTAGAAGCGAGGGAGCCCGCTTCGACTTCATGTAAGTAGTGTCCTACCTCAGCCGCGAGCAGTGTAGGGTAGGGAACGCTCTTGTGCTCACGTCCTGTTAGTACCTTTTCTGACATTCTCTGAATTTTCATCACATCTCTAAAATGATATAAAGCCTGACACGGGTATATTTGAACCTCTAGTAGAAAGAGTGCCTGTCGGTTAATGCGAATTCGATAGTACATGGTTGCGATATACGGGAGTTTGATATATTCCAGCTCACATGAGGTTAGTGGTGGTCAGAGAACGATTGCCTAGGCTGCCCCGCTGACAGTATGAACCCTCCAAAGTCTATCCCCATTCGCTTAGATGCGGGCGTGTGGGATCCAGACAAGACATGGTTTCTCCACCAGTTAAACATGTTGGATGTTTGAGCACACATAGCCCAAAAAATAGACTTGTAACCCCCAAAGTACCCCGCTAAAGACGATAACACCGAAATACCGTATACACTCAATCACGTCTATAAAGACACAGCGAAATGGCTCCAGGAATTTCTGACCTCGTCGACTCACTCAAGGCAGCCAGCCTCCTTCCATCGACATTGTTCCCATTGACGTTCAAGCCCGTCATCGACGTTTCCGTTCAATTTCCGCATAAAGTCATATCCAATGGCAACCTTGTTAGGGTTAGCGATGTTAAGACGAAACCTAAAGTTATGCTACAAGGTCTTACAGCGAACGCATACACTTTTCTTCTTGTCGACCCCGATGCACCTACGCCCGATGATCCAAAATTCGCCTTTTGGCGCCATTGGATAGTGGCGAATATCAAAGCCTCTCCCTCTTCAGCAGGGAATTCAAATTTAGACGAAGCCGGAGATACCCTTACAGAATACCTGGCGCCTGGAGTTAAAGACGAGTCCGCTCCACACCGTTACGTGTTTCTAGTCCTTCAGCAACCCGAGGGAAAGATTATTTCGAGGTCGGATGTTGGAGGAGAGGAGTTTGAAGATCGAAGATCTTTTAAGGTTGATGAATGGATTGAGGAGCATGGACTGCAACTGGTCGGAGTGAACTGGATGACTGGTGCCGGGGACGGCTGGCGAGAGTAACAATCAATTTCGACCGGGCAAGTGAGCTCACGCATCCCACAGTCCCAAGAAAGGCCTTCGCGCTCGATATTCCAATAGCGCCCGAATGTATTTTTTCTATCATGATATACTAAGTTTGTACTTGAAAACGTAATGCCACAGCAATGAACGAAGAAGAGTGGGATAAATTTCTCTATCAAACCGCTCGCGAAAGCTAAATTCTGCGTTGCAGTTTACTCGCGGAGATCGGTGCAATGTAGCGAGCATTGTGAGGGAGTATGCATAAAGGTCTCACTTCATGTATACTGATCAGTCTACAATGTGATTACTCAACTCTCCGTGAGATTCGGACTGGTTGTGTCTTGGGTGAGTCATCATTAGGTGTATTCAAGTCAGACAACCAATGTTAACGACAGTTATGATAACATAGAAGGTTGCCTACCCTAAATCCACGCCTCGGGTGATTCGCTCTCCGTTCAAGGTATGATACCGAGGCTTACCTCCGTGCAATTCCGCCCACTAACGTCAGCGTTGGTAGCGCTGTAAGTAGCGCTACAAACCCCGCTTGACTCACCCTGCACCTGGAAGACAAATATATTCCTTACACGGAAACGAATTTTTGACGATAGTGTCGCCAATCATTCCCACACAATGCCCAGCATAACGGTACATCACTTGCAGGTCGGCCAGGGAGAGCGCATCCCTTGGCTGCTCGAGGAACTCGGCATACCGTACGAACTCAAGCTGTACCAACGAAGTCCATTCTTCTCACCGCCCGATTTGAAGGAGAAGCATCCTATGGGGGCATCTCCCGTGATCGAAGATGCCACCTTCAATCCCGACCATCCACTCATCCTTGCTGAGTCCGGTGCCATCGCAGAGTATATTGTCCACAAGCATGGCAATGGCCAACTTGCTCTTCCACCGTCTCATCCAAACTACGCCGACTACCTCTATTGGTTCCATTTTGCAAATGGAAATTTACAACCAACCGTGTTCCGCCGGTTTCTCGCCAGATCGCTGGTGCAAACCCTGGAAGACCCGCGTTACGTGGGGACTGACCAGCGGTTGCAAAACCTGTTAAAGCACTTCAATGACCGCCTGACCAGGAACACTTGGTTATCTGGAGAAGAATTCACAATAGCGGACATTATGAGTGTTTTTTGTCTGACAACAATGCGCAAATTCGAGCCGATTGATCTATCCGAGTATCCAGACATTCTAAGGTGGCTGAAGAGATGCAGTGAACGAACTGCATATCGCACTGCAATGGAAAAGGGAGACCCGAAGTTAGATATCACAGATTTGATCAGTGCAAAGGGCCCAGCTCGATTTGAAGCTCTGGGAAAGTGAGTGAGTGGTCTCGGTGTGGATGACTCTTGAGTCTACTGACATGAATTTGGAGGGAACGAAAGGAGAAGCTGTAGCCATAACACATCTTCACTTTACGGGGGATCAAATCACTACTCGAATTAAACATCTCATTTCCCCTCTCATCATCATTCACTCCCAGTCCAATATCACGGAGTCCCAAAGCCAACCTCTCCACTGTGAACTGTTTGTAACTTGAAAATCCAAACGATTCTGGCCTTCGATAATCCTTTCTTTGGGCACAGAATATTCTAGTAAACGCCACTCTCCGGCTTTCGTTGCGCCGCGATAAGTGTCCTGGCTATTTGGCAACAGCGGGGAATTTGTTGTGATGTTTCCGATCTTAGCAGAGTTAAGAATGATATCTGCATCAGATCCACCAGAAAAGCCAGCAAGAGATACTGTCAACTTTGCGGACCTTGGAGGCTCTTGGACGGAGAACATAATAGACCAGATACCAACGGAACTCTGACCGAAACACCAGTCCGACGCTTCTGAGGCTCCCACATGATAAGTCACATTTGCAGGGCATCTAGAGATTCGGCCGTGTTCGTAAGATGTCGGGCCACTTAGGCTAAATCCGGTAGTTTTACGATCGAAAACGCCGAGTTGGAAGATTCTTCTCTCGCCATCTATGACTTGCCACTCTACATCATCAAGTTTAGTGGTTTTGCCTTCTTCGACAACGATATCGTTAATAAGAGTGGATGTCGAAACGTCAGCAAGCTTTCCACCGTTCGACCATGCCTGTAGGCCATATGTTCCACTCCTTATGTTCGTTAGCGAAAATTTGCCATCCTCATCTGCGTAGGTCGTGTAGTAATAATCCCTCCCTTGATCTAAGGTACTGATATTAGGGTTATTATCGCCTAGGAACACAGCAGCTCCAGCGGCGACTCTCCCATCAGATAGGGTGATCTTCCCCCGAACACCTCCTCTGGACTGGTAAGCGGAGTTATTGAACCACCTATAAGGCCAAGCCATCTCTTCATTTCCTGCGCGGTGACTGGCATCTTCCCTAGATCCATCATTAAGATACCACAGCCATGGCCCCCAAACTCGACCATCAGGAAACGCATCCCTGGAAACGGCTTGATAATGCGTGCCATGGATCATATTCAGTTGTACGCTATCACCAGTCTTGGATTCACGATGGATCTGGATTTTTTAGCGTTGGAACACGATAGGATCTTATGGGAGTTACCATGAGCTCTTGCTTGAGGTGGTCACCGTTGTAATAATCCTTTCCCGGGTTGATGTACCAGCTCCCGAACGATTCGCCGTACACACCATAAAAGTCAACATCCCTGATGAACGCACTCCAATCATACTTTGTTAGGAATGACCCATCTGATTTTTGCCACGTTTCATCTTGAACGTTAGTGGCTATGATGTATTCCTCTAGAGGGGGCAAAATCCCATCTTTCACATTTGTGCGGCCTCTCGGGAATGTAGAATTATCAAGCCGCCAAAGCGTTCGAAATTCACCGAGGACAGGCAGTGCGTGGTTTACAAAATACTGGTAAGCGCCAGCAAGATTATCGTAAATCACCCAGTGGAAATCGCCTTCTTTAGCTTTGAAGCGGACGTTGATGAAATCTGGCCCAGTCTCTATGATCGAAGCAGACGTCCAATTGAGGTCCGACTGGGCACCATCTGAAACGAGATCAATTAATTGAGTACTTGCATTTAGATATGCAAACTCACTGTAGCTAACGTAGTGACCCACCGCGTCGCCCACGAGGTCTGTGTTCTTGTACCACAATTTGGTTGCGTACTGTCTCCCCTGGGTTACATTCCAGATGTCATTTCCGATTATCCACGTGCTGTCATTGACCTGCTTGAAGAAGCTCTTCGGTCCCTTCTGTCTGCCAACTGGAGTACCGACAGTTGTGGAAACTATGGCCAAAAAGCTAAAATAGGAGGATGCCAAAACAGACCACGAGAGACGCATCGTAGCTACCCGACAACAGCGTAAGTGGATTTTCCCTGCCTGTGTGGTGATGTTTGCACATGTGTTTTGACCGAACTTTTGTACATGTTGCAATTGACTAGGCTAATTAACATTCGGTTCTATTTGACCCGAGCCCTGGGCCTGACTTACTGCAACTTGCGGGGAGGCTGGGGTGGTTGCCAAATGATCGGCGGCATCTACAATTTCCTGCAATGAGAGGACGGGCGACTGGCACATCGGTCCTATTATCCAGGTACCATTACTGGCGCTTTGCAAATAGGAGATGAGAAAGACGGAGCCTGGAGTTAGGAGACAATATCTGTACCGCCGCTAGATCAACAAGATTTTCTCTTAAAAAAGTGTAGTTCACCTAGGCGGCAGACAGCAACGCCACACTGCACTTAGAATCTCAGCTAATTGGGGCAAATGTCATCCGTGCATTCACTGGACGCATTTGGTGAAATAGCGCACGAGCATGCTACGACAGGTCATTCATCGGCTGTAAAGACAAACATAGATTGAAATTCCTGCAAAGCCGCATTGTGATTAGGTCTGAAGCTTGCATATGCGTCGCTAAAAAGGCGATGGCGCCTCTACCGTAACATAACATTGGCTACTTGCAGTCTTGCCTCGAGTGCCACAGACGTACTCTTGGTCGTAGGTACGGTGCCACGACAGCGAGAAATTGGCCATAAATTCGCTTCCTGGTCCGAATCTAGGCACAAAACCCGAATGCTATGCAGTGAGGCAAGGGCCACTCTCGTTCTGTTCGGGCAGCACTGCTTACCTGATCTATGAGGCATGACGGACTGATCACGATAATGCCAGTTACTTCTGGTTTCCCGTATCCTTGTAGTGTGGCCGCCGGACTTGGTTCCACTATATGTGCTACGCATGCACGTATAAATGAAGACGAAAGCTTAATTTCCCGCACTCAGCCCTATGCACCACAGTCGGGACTCCGCAGACGCTGCCTTGAGAAGTTTTAGGCGATGGGTCAATAGAAGTCAAATTTCTCAGAGCCTAGTCTTAGTAAGACATCTACTTTCGGCGACATGAATTAGGGACTTTGCGTCTTACAGAACTCATGGTGTGCCTGCTTGCTAGGGCGTTGTTAAGAGTGTCTCTCAAAATGGTCTCTCTCCTGCGCAAGTCCTCACCCTCCTCCGGGCTCTCATATATCTCGAGATAAGAATAGAATTTGCATAGGTTGTTGGCAGAGGTTATATATTAACACGATGGAGTGTGTAGGTGCGATGCCACAATGCCGCAATTGACAGATGACATTGCGAGTACGAGACGGGAAATGCCGGGACGAGAGTAACTGTGACAAACATTAATATGAGAAGGCGATTTTGAAGATGGAGGCTCATCGGGTGGCTGTGGCTTACGGGTTGATCGGTGTTTTGAGTTCATCAAGCT
Organism: Nigrograna mackinnonii; assembly: GCA_001007845.1. Taxonomy (NCBI): domain Eukaryota; kingdom Fungi; phylum Ascomycota; class Dothideomycetes; order Pleosporales; family Nigrogranaceae; genus Nigrograna; species Nigrograna mackinnonii. The sequence goes on from JGVQ01000138.1 coordinate 438,583, forward strand.
CTCGTATAAGGGCATCTGGCTGAACCCCAGATCAGCCGCGTGGTTGACATATGCAAGCTGTGCCATCATTGGAGAGAAAGCCCCCTTGCATCAAGGTAGGGCGTGGGCGATACGTGCAGGCCGATCACACGTGGAGTTCGCTGTGTTTTTGGTCGCCGGGAAGTGCATGGTAGCCATGCATATGCATGCTCATATGGAATGCGAATTCGAATGCGGACATGGGCGAGCAATTGACCCGCCGTCAGTCGAACACGTTCTCTGCGTCTCCCAGGTACCTTCATACCATTTGTGAACAGGGTACTGCTGCGCCGCCGGTTAAAACTAGATTCTCGCTCCACCATGGCCCCGGAGCCCCTAGTAATGGAGGAGTCGCTAGCTGGGTTTACGCTACATTGGGCTGCAATCTGTCCGTCGTGGTATGCATTGCGTCGTGTTAGGTTACGCTTTCAATATTCTGGCGAAAACTTTTATTTTTTATGTATGACGAGTGTGCATGGACCAAGATACAATGTTCTCTGGGAGGCAAAACAGCATGACTGAATTCTTGATGGCCTTGTGTTAGAGCTCTATGGCATAGAGGGTATGCCGAATAGTCTGGATGCTCTTAACGAGTGTCACTTTTTTGCTGATTTGAGCATTCCTTGTCCAAGGAGATGTCAATTTGGTAAACACCTCGCTGAGGTTGACCCCTACCCAAATGGCTCCGTTCTTACATGCAGGAACCCCAAAAGCCTTGCCATCTTACAGCATCGTGTAATCTCATCGGCTAGCGTGCGGCACCGGAAGGCTGGACCGTGCCTGATCGGTGTACTGAGTACCTACTATCTCCAAGCTTTTCGTGGCTTTGTTCGAGTCGCCGATGCACCCAAAGCTTCTCGTCAACATCGTTCAGGAGTTCGTATCGTCTCCGCTGTCAGGAATAGATCGTTCGACTCTAGTCATTTTGGCACATCATTCGGTGGGGCGGGCCCTTCTTGAGAATGTGCTGGTGATGTGTGGTCAGATCTCGCTGTCTCCTTATATTGGTTGCGCAATGGGGCGTTCAAAATGCATGGGCTTTGCCATATTCACGCATTGGGGCCTGGATTCACGCCCGCGCTCACTCACTACATTAGTCTTTAAAAGGCTTGCCGATCCTCCCTTTACATCACAGCACTTGGACGGAAGAATTCAACAAAAAGCAAGAGCATAGTGACTCTAAGCCTATTCATTCCTTTTTAGACGTTTAGTCTCTCCTCTCCAATGAAAAACTACGGCACAATGAGGGCCATGTGGTCGGCTACCTTGTTACTTCTTTTCCTCCTCCTGCAGCATGCAACCGTCGCCGTCTCTATGCCGGTAGAGGATTCTGTAAACCTCGGATGCCGCAATCCGATCGTTCGAAAAGAATGGTACGAAAGTAACCTATAATGAATGTATGTTCGGTCGAGTGTGTCTAATCTTAATTTTCAAAACTGTAGGCGCAAGCTTAGCAAAGGAGAGAGACTTCAATACTTAAATGCTGTGAAGTGCTTGCAGAAGAAGCCGGCAATCACACCAAAATCAGCTGCAGGAGCAGTGTCCAGGTTTGATGACTTTGTCGCGACTCATATCAATCAAACCTTGTCAATACATTTTGTGGTAAGCGTTTAGTTACCTTGAGTCTATGCTTCTCCATATCATATCCTGAAATGAATTACTTAGGGTCAATTCTTGCCATGGCACCGGTTGTTCACTGCAGCATACGAGAAAGCTCTCCGAGAGGAATGTGGGTTCCGAGGTGCCCATCCATATTGGGACTGGACTCTGGACACACCTGCCTCGAAATTTACGGCGTCCCCTCTCTTCGACCCAGTATATGGATTCGGAGGCAATGGGCCCTTCATCCCTGGCGATCCATCTGATCCAAGTGAAGTACCAGGCCGTACAGGGGGTGGATGCGTGGTCGATGGCCCTTTCAAGAATTTGAAGGTCCAGATGGGTCCATTGGATTCTCTCGCCAGTAACCCGAGGTGTCTGGCCAGAGACCTCGCTCCTGCCTATGCTGGTCGGTTTCTCGCAAAGAATCAGACGGATCTCACCCTTTCCCAGTCTGATTTTGGCAAGTTTGCTCGGGTCATGGAGGGAGGCTCGAGCTTTGAAGAGTCGGGGATCCATGACGGTGGCCAGTAAGTGATGCTTAATTATCCTTTTGCTATAATGAGGCTAATACTGGCGAAGTTATGGTGTAGGAGGGTTGATGGGAGATCCGTTTGCATCGCCGTCTGATCCTATCTTCTATCTACACCATGCCAACATCGATCGGGTGTGGTGGTCCTGGCAATCGAAAAATTTGAGCAAGAGGCTGAAAGACATTTCCGGGCCGCTTTTCATACAGGACTGGAAGAATGATCAAGGAGGTAACACGACCTTGACAACTTCGTTGAACCTGGGTTATAATGGCTACAGGGTGAAGGTTGGTGATGTAATGAATGTAAAGGCGGGTGCGCTTTGTTATACCTACGACGCGGTTTACTAAGTCAGCATTCCGTCCTATCAGCATTTTTATATTCTCTTTTACTGTATTCAAAGAATTTTTTTGGTATGGGTGATGGTTTAGGAATTATTCACAGGGGGTGGTGTTGGATTGGGGACCGGGGCCAGCGGGAATAAGGTTAGAGGTCGGGACGGTCTTGGAATGCACTACTGCTTACATAAGAACATAGCTGGTTGATGATGCTGTGTCAGTCGCGATAGTTGTGTCTACTGTGTCACTTCGCCTTCATAAACACCGTGACACCCACCATGCCTGCATGCAATCCACTGGCCACATAAGACGGCCTACACACGATTTACTCTATGGCGGAGCTTCAGAGGCTTTCAACGCACCACTGCGTTCTCTTAGCCGCGCATTATGCGTCGGAGACCAACATCGTCGCTTTGCGGGCATTGACAGCTTTGCGGGCGGATGATTTTGAGCTTGGACTAATTCTACGTATACTCCTCACTTATCTTCCAGAGAGTCTAGAGCCTACTCAATACGTTGAATACCTCCACGAGCTTGCGACGAACGCCAGAGCCCCCGGTAGCATATCGGCCCAGTCTCTAGACATTTCCCCAGTGCTAGACTTATCCAACTCACGCGCCCGTCGAAAAGCACATAAGCTTCACATACTCCTCCAGCCTCTTGCGCACCCACTATACCAGAACGAGACCGACCTTGACCCATTCACCCAATTCTTGATCCATCGCGCACATAGAATCGACACCGAAACGGGTGTGCTTGAGCTGATTCCACAACTGCTAGTCCCATTCCTTCACGACTTGGAATTCTTGCAAATCTGGTTCATTTCTACTGTCTTGCCTTTGCTACGAGTTGGTTATGAATACTATCCTCAGAGTCCTACACAATCACTAGACGCTTTCGCACAATTAAAGGGTAAACGGGCTATTGAGTACCTGCTGTCAAATCTGAGACAGGCCCAAGGCGGGGGTGGAGACACAGGAGTGAATGTTGCGGCGCGCGACCTGCGAGGGATAGTCGGGCCATGGATATCAGGTTCCGGCCAGAGAAAGAGACGAAAAGTAGAAGTTGAACGCCGGAGATCATCGATCACGCAGCGACCTCAGGATGTAGATGATTGGGATTGCCTATTTGAATGGCTAGTGCATACTGCGAAGGGAAATTTCGCTCTAGTATCGTCAGTTTTCTTAGAGTGGGACGGCCCAAGCGATCTCGACCTGGGGGGTTTTGAGGAAGGACGCGAATTCATTGACGAGGAGAAGCAGCGCCAACTTGAACTGAAGTATGCTCAGATAGCATTTGCGAGCATCTACCAAGTCGATGAAAGCGGCGCGCAGAACGTTCATACAGCGCACGCCCTTCTAGTGAGGCTTTCAACGCTTCTCAACTTCAATCCACCTCCGCAGCTACTGCCGGGAGGTGTGGAGGGCTCTTTGCCAGAGTATGCCTCGAACTCTTCTGCCCTCCAAGATTTGACTACTTCTGATCTCCGCGACGAATATCTCCCTAATTTCGAGAACCCTATCACCAGACCCAGCCAGGAAGCCTTTCATCTTTTGGAAATCTTCATTTTTTCTGCGTGGCTTCTTACGGGATTGTCATGCCCATTGTCAGTCAGAGATGTGGCAAGAATATACCTACGGAAAGACTCGAAGGAGCAACATCTTCTACTTCAGAAGATACTCCATACCCATAGCACCAATTTCATAAAGGAAGAGGGAAGATGGATAGCAGCAAGATCACATCTACGTTGGCTGTGGGCATGGGGACCCAGTCACAAATACGAAAATCGCCATGGCCAAGGTGTATTTGGTCAGATTGAAATCAAGAAACTTGAAACCGAGATTCTGAGAGCACTTATTGAGGCCGGGCACTATGACCTTGCCTCTCGCATATATATACAATCTTCGCCTGAACAACAACCCTTGCTTCAAACTCAAGTTGAAGCGGTCGTTTTGGAGCGGGCAATGAACCATTACGACAGCGCGAGTAACGGCAACCGTACTAGAGGCCAGGTTAAGAGAGCCTCAGATATCATTGCAGCCTTCAGACCGCACTTCCCCATTTCTACGAGTTTCCAGAGGGTAGAGGCTCTCCTTTCTGCTACACACGCAATGTCGTTTTATTCCTTGACCTTGCAACACGGTGTACCATTCTTACCGGTCAATATTAGGGTTCCCGGTGACCCTCTTCTGCTCCTGCAAAAATTGATCTCCCAAAATCAGAACAGCTACACGCATCTGGATGATCTCATTACGATTGGTCAGAATCTTATGATATCAAAGCCTGCAACTATCCTCGATGAGGTCTCAGGCGATGTTAGACTGGATGCGCCTGCTGTTGAAAAAGGGAAATCTACAGCCGAGAGGCGCGTGATAGGGATGGCCATCGAAGCAGCGTTGGACGAGGGTGACTTCGAGACAGCGTATTCATATGTCGTCAACAGGCTGGCTCCACCTTCCCATCGACCCGCACTCTCACCAGCTTTATCAACGTCGTCTCAACGCTTCTCTTTTGGCTCTTACGGCTCAGAGGAGCAGGACGATACCGAAGACATTTCCTGGAGGGCGGCACTGCTTGCTGGACGATATCGCTCTTCCCCAATGTCATCATCGGCGACATGGTCTGGTGCGGCTGCACGCCCCGATCTGAGGAGACTAGAGCAGCGAATGGAATTGTTATCCCAAGCCCTCCTCCTGGCCCCGCCCTCGCATCTAGAAGAAGTGCTCGCAGTATGGCAAGAATGTGAAGCTGAAATGACGACCCTGCTGGCCGACGAGGCCGAGGCAGAGCAGAAATTTAACGATTTTGCAGACCGCAGGCTGCCAGGAGCGTTTACCAACGACACTGTTGCGATTCAGCCGCGGCGGGAGGTCGGGAGAGGCGCTGTGGAAGAAGCTCCCATGGGCCTATTCGACGTTGCCCGTGGGGCCGCAGCCGCCTTCTCAAAAAGCGCGTTTCCCCTCAGAGCGAACTCTGACGCTTCAAGACGTGGGCATGGTGCAGGCGAAGCATCGAGTGGGCGAGTATCGATGGATTCGTCTAGCGATGCCAGGAGCATTGGTGGAGCAGACGATCGGGTCAGGAAAAGGGATATGGTTGCTAGCGCTGTCACGGGCGGTCTTGCGAGCGGCATTGGCTGGGTCTTGGGTTCGTATTTCTATCCTCTTTTTAAGACATTGATGAATTCTTTTTAATTCTTTGCAGGTGCGACGCCGGTGCAGCAGGATCGCGAACGACAACCATAGCGCCTGGGAACCTCCGCCTGGCGCCGAACATATATATCGCCTTGGAAGCGGTTGGTCCCTACGATGGATATTACGTGAATTGAATGAAATGAAATGAAACGAAATTCGCAACTGTATTATGATTATGTTGTTTCAAAATGTGAAGTTTCAAACTTTGGTTTAAGAAGCTTCTTCACCTTCACTTGTGACTGCTTCGTCACTGGCGCAAGTACCCTAAGAGCTCTTAGTTTCTCTCCCGCAAAGGCCTCTCATACTCTCATACTCCAATATCATAGCCTGGGTTTGAGAGTATCATTGTTCTGGATAGGCATAATGAGCGGTATCGTGAATGAATACCCTGGCAGGATTCTGGCATGGATGCTGAATGAGTGAAGACATTGTTGACGACACTTATATGACATCTAATGGGCACAAGTTCGTTGTCTTTGGCATCACAAGGGCATACTGTACATGATATGGATATAATAGGGTAGGATAGAATAAGTTAAGATAGGATACACACGTTATGCAGTGTTTAGAGCATAGCACGAGATGATCGCGCATGCCAAAACTCCCACATGCTTGTGTACATACAAGACATGTCAAACACACATAACCCTCTATCGCCCACCCGACCACATGCAGGCATCTCTCGTTCTAAAGGCCAACTCCATCGCTGATGCATTTGATCCAGATGCAAATAAAAGAGGGGGATATTTTGCAGATACATGTACTTGTATGCGTGTTTTGCAAATTCATCGCTCGCTCATGAGAGAAAAAAAGAGGGGGATATCATCGCTCGCTTCGCACTCATCGGACCAGATAGTAAGGGTGTGACGGCGGAATGCAAGCTTGTTCGGAAAAGGACTGAGACAAGATGCATTCCAGGACCGCCAACATCCCGTGTCGCCAAAACACACCAACATTGAAAAAGATTCCAACCTTCTACTACCATCCCCACTCGTTATATAGATTTGTCTATACAACTGGAGGGATCACATTAAGGATTCGTTGCATCTCGCCAGGCGGAATGGAGCTCGTGCCCATGCTCTTAGTCTGGCTTCCCTTCCGCAGACGCTGAAGTCCAAGAGCTAATTTCCAGCTCTCCGAGTTCTCGATGATGAACACATATTTCTTGCCGTCGGCATCGCGTATACAAGCCCGGAGCATTTCTTTACCTTGTCGTTGGCCGGTCTAGAGTTATGTTAGCAAGCTAATCAAATTGGGAGTGCACGACTTGGATGGGTTCGACATACTTCGACAAGCTTCAACGTCCACGCCTTGATGTCCCATTCTCTCTGGGCCACGTTTCGAACATCGTCATCGATGAAGAGTCCCTCGGTCGTTATTCTGAGAATCAAGCCGTCCGTGACATTTCCAATGCCAGCAACAAGCTGCGCAACCGGCTTGGGGAATAGGTCGTTGAATAGATAGACAGCTTTGATCTGGATTTTGTCAGGACTGTCGGTAGAGTATGGCCCGCGTTGGGAAGGCGGAGGTGTAGTGCGAGACGTAGACTGCGAAGGTGCAAAAGACGACTCGGTATAGACAGATGATTGGTGAGATGGTGGTTTTGGAGGACGTCTTGGTGTGTCGTAGGGACGGAAGGAGTAAGCATCTTCGGTGCCAACATAGGATTTTGCTGACGGCTTCTCGTAGTTCTTTTTCGGTGATACAGTGGCTCTGATTGGGATAGAGTGAGTTGAGGCGACAGATGGAGCAGGAGGGCTTCTTGCGCCGGCGTAGGGATCTGTTCGTTCACCACCGCCAATGCCTCCATAAGTGGTGGAGCGACGGGTCGAATCCACGGGAGCAGTTGCTTGAGCCTTCAGCTTCTCGGCTTCAGCCTTGAGACGTGCTTCACGTGCTTCACGTTCCTTCTGAGCACGTTCTCTCGCCGCTTTGAGGCGCTCTGCCCGATCGGCATCTGCCTTTGCTTTTGCTGCGGCGGCTTCTGCGGCGGCTGCTTCCTCTGCTGCCTTCTTCCTCGCGGCCTCCTCCTCTCTAACCTTCTGTTCAGCCTCCATCTTCTCGCGAATTATCTTCTGTTCGGCCTCTAGCTTCTCACGAATCTCTTTTTCGATCTTTGCCCTGGCTTCGGCCTCTTTAGCTTCACGCTCTCGTTGCTCCCTTTCCTTGGCCTCCTTCTCCCGCTGTATCTTCTCTTTGGCGATGCGCTCACGGGCTTCCCGTTCTCGTTGCTCACGTTCACGTTGCCGCATCTTCTCCCATTTCTCCTTCTCTGCTTTTGCTCGTGCTTGACGGTCTGCTTCCTCTTTTTTCTTCCTCTCCTCCTCCCTGCGCTTCTGAGCCTCCTCTGCCCGCTTCCGCTCCTCTTCCTTCTTCCGGGTTTCTTCCCTAGCTTTCTCCCAGTCTGCTCGTGCCTGAGGATCGGGCTGGGAACCGCCCCATGATGAGTCTTGATCGTGAGGTGGTGGAGGTGGTGGGGCTCCGTGTTGCTGATGCTGCTGCCCGGCTCCGTGCCAGCCGCCTCCGGGGGTACCCTGGGGAGGCGGACCACCAGCACCAGGGAAGCCGCCATTAGGTGGTGATTGTGCCCTCTGATATCCAGATCCAGATGCAGCACCTCCAGCGCCGCCCTGGGGTCCGTTGCTAGGGCCTTTTGATCCAAAACCACCTTCTGTTTGAATTTTCCCAGAAGCCCAGCCGGCGAGCCCTACGGCAATGACGAGCAATACGACACCGTTTCCACCTGCAGATACGCTGGCACTGGCTATGACAAACCATTGTTTCACGGTGGGCTCGACCATCTTCCACACAGCGATGCTGGCAAGAGTGCTAGCGACACCGGCAAGGAAGCTATTTCGCTGGACTTGCAGACTCGGCAGGTATAGAAAACCACCGCCCGAAGCATGAGGAGGGATGATGAATATGTCGTAGTTTCCATTTGGCAAGCCCCCTCCGGCGGTGGACCTCGGATTCGAGCCGTGAGGGGGTGGAGGAGGAGGTGGGCCGTCCATGACAGGCTCCGGGGGAGGAGGAGGAAGCCACTCGGGGCGGTCTCAGAGGGAGCGAGAGGCCTTGTGGAGGCCAATTCGAGCAGGAGACGGCCGATATTTATGGAGAGGGGCAGCGTTGTGTCGTGGTGCAGGTGGCGCTCGTGCGTCGGAGAAAAGGCATAGGCGCTGTATCAGGATAGAAGGGGGGCTGCAACGGGTGGTGGGAGGGAGCCTAAAAATCCTGAGTGGTCGTGATTAAAGATAGGGAGATGTATGAGGAGAATTGAGGAGTGTGGAAGTGGTGTGGATTAAGGGGGGAGGAATGTGTGGAGTGAGTTTCGCTGTGTGGGCGGATGGCAGTTTGCAGCGGTGCAGCGGTGCAGCGGTGCGGTGGTGGTGCAGGCAGTCGGGATGGTGTTTTGGTAAACACAGCGTCCGAGCTTCCTTCGCTCGCTGGGCTTCCACTCTTCCACTCTTCCACTCTCCTGTGCGGTGGTTGACTAGTGGGACCGTCCGAGCGGGCCGTTTGGCTGCGTCGCACCCCCCGTGTGCCCGTCACCCCCCCCAAATCCGTCCCCCCTGCAAAAGCCGTAGCGCCCTCTCCCCTCGCTCTCTCTCCAGCATTTCCCTTCTATCACAATTGCAGAACGCCTCTCCATCCTCTGATTCGTCCAATACCGCTCATCGAATGCTCTCGACTACGAGAAGGACAGGATAGGAGATGAGGATACCGTGTCTGCTTCCCCCCCCCAGCTCTCGATGATCGATGCTCGACGCGACCCTCGCACCATCACACGCGCCGCTGCATGCCTACGCAGAGTTTTCCCCCCGTAAACCTCTCCGGGTTTGTGTGGGCTTGCTTTTTGGCCTGGACGAGTATTGGAGCGTGACTTCGAGTCAGCAAATGCAGGAGAACGCGGCGCCTCGCCATTCGCTGGCTCTTGTCAAAAAGTGGGCATTCACTTCAGAAGCGGATTGCCGGCCTCCAAGGCTAGAGCCCAGAGCGATCACGGTTGCGATGGTGTCAGACCGCTCGCAGCATCCCACGGTTTCTGTCAATCACGATCCAGTCTCGCAGAGGCCCTGTCTCTCCCCGAGTATGGAGTATGCAGACCTGCTTGTCTGTGGGTGCAAGTGATCCAGTGACTGGAAGGCCGACCCAACGCCGAGTGCTTCTGTCGTGTTGTTTTCGCGCTGCTTGGGTCTTGGCCAAAAAGAAAAGGCAATTTTGTCTCAGCATCATCTCCACAGATCAGCAGGAGGTTCAATTGGGCGCCTCTTTCTCTTCAGCAATTGTCGGGAAGAGGGGCCTGCAACAGGTGTCGTCATAAATCTCTCATCAGTCGGAGGCATCCTCGGGAGACGAGATTCAGACCTATATTGTATGGTACAGATGAGTATGAGGTGCTAATTAGTAGCTACAGCTACATAGCTATACTCACCACAGCATTGCAGAAGGGCTTGCATAGAGCCAGTGCTGGACTCATTTCAAAAGCAGGAGATGCGCAATCGCAGTAACGGAGCCGTCTAAGCAGAGATCAAAATCACTCGATTTTATGTTGCCAACGATCCATAACAATAAGAGCTCTCCAGCTGCCTCAAGGACCCCGTACTTGGTGGTAAGCCCTGCATGTAACCAGGTGAAGCAGACAGCATTCATCCCAGCTTGCCCCAAATGGCACTAGTCTACATCTGGCACCAGCACGTGGCTGCCACGGTTTTTGACATCCACGGACATGGATCCATCATCCATGGATCACGGTCGAGCTTCTCTCTGACAGGCTTGGCTGCCCTGACTACATCTCTACTAGTGTTTCCCCATAGACTGGCCGTCTTGATCTTATATCATAGGTTGGGCCTATTGAAAATCCGGGTCGGCTTCAGGCTTACAGTAGGTACGCGGTAACGTAATAGAATAACGATCTTAGATTTTTTTTTAATACAAAGTCTAAGGCTCTCTGCAATTTAATAGAACTAATTGGATTCATTTTCACTCTCGTGACCATAGGACATAATTAGATTGCAATCGACCCTCACTTCCCGTGGTTTTCATTTTCATTTTGGATTACATTCTGCACTCCTGAAATTTAATTTTTTTTTCGAAACACTCCTATTGTGAATTTTGATTCTCTGCTTTACACGGTAATGATGAGATCATACAATTAGGATACACTGCTCTTCTTTTTTCCACTACATTCCGCGTCTACTGCCGCCTCTCGATTTCCAAAAGCTGCTTCCCAAGATCTGCAAATGTCTCCTCTAAACTCCTGTACTCCAGTCCTAGGATCTCCTTTGACCTCGATACATCCGCTGTGAATCCATCATCCGGATATTTGTTCTTTCCCGGTTCACCTTTAGGTGTGCGCTCCGCCGCCCCCGGCACCTTACTGCGCAAGATATCCGCAATCTGCTGGCTAGTGACTGGCCCGGGAGTAGTTAGGATACGTTTATTGCCCGCTCCAGGGGAATCAATGGCGAGCAAATGGGCAGTCGCCAGGTCCTATCAATTCCATTAGCCTCATTCTCCGATTCCAAGACGGAATTTCGAAGCGGAATAACTCACCCTGACATCAACATACAACGGCAACCCGTTGGGCGGTAATTCAGCATTCACATCCCCATCCTTCAAAAACCCATTCCAGATCCTCGCCGTACTCTGATTCAGATCATCCGTTCCGTGGACCTTATGCGTAATCGGCCCATACACCATGGGCGGATTCAAAACCACCAAATCCCACTTTACATCCTGTCTCTCGGAAATCTTCCACGCGGCCAATTCAGCAAACTTCTTGGACGCGCGGTATGCGACGCCGAAGTCGTCGGCGCCAGATGCCCGCGCGTCGTCAAGAGTCACGGGGTTCCAATCGTTTTCGGTGTAGATTTTGTTCCGTTCGTCGATTTGGCCGAAGGCGCCGACGGCCGCGAAGCTGGATGTTAAGACGACGCGTTTTACGGTGTCGGGAGTGATGCGCTGGATGCCTTCGAGGACCTCGGTCGTGCCTTTTATTGCTGGATCTAGGAAGTCGTCGGCGCCTGAGGCGACTTTGTAGAGGAATGGACTTGCTGTGTGGAGCACAATGTCGAATGGTGGGGTGGATTTTAGGGCTTCGTCGAAGGCGCCGGGGATTGTCATGTCTGGGACGATGGCGAAATCGAGCTGTTTTGTTGAAGCGGTTGGGAAAGTTGATTTTACATCGTCGACTTTGGATTGTGAGCGGACGACTGCTCGGATAGAGTACTTTGCTGGTGAAGCTAGGAGTTGGGAGAGGACGTGCGAGGCTATGAAGCCGTTGGCGCCGGTGAGAAGAATGCGGTGGGAGGTCATTTCGAGCTGCTTCTTTTTTTTCGGCTGACGATGGGGTTTAATTCAAAGGCAATTGACAAAAGTTATAGAATGCTACGAGAAAATTTTCAATCGGTAGTTAGAAAGCTCTTAGTGCGTTGTGATTAGAAAAGATTGCGGTTCTTAATTGCCAGGTTACTTTGCGGATCGATTGCGACATCGCAGTCTCCACGACGTTTTTATACCAAACTTCTTGCGTTGTTAAGCTAATTACTACTTTCGGCGATAGTACATTGAACTAATCGCCGAGCCATTGACCCACGTATCAAAGGCCTCAAACTGCTGACGGGGCTAGTTTATGCAGCATGCCTTAGTATGTTCGGTGGGTAAGCATGGCAATAGGACATAAAGGAATCTAGACGTCAGCGAAAGTCTGGAAACTTTTCCGATGAGGAAACTGCTATCGGAATCTGTGGAACGCTTCGGAAGCAACATTTTAATACCGATATGGCCGTGTTACAAATGCGAAGCTACGGCGACTTCAAAGTCATCAAATCATAGTCACTAACTGAGGTCTTCGTAAGGGTATCCGAAAAGCTCTATCGCCACCTAACGCCAGTAATAATGCCCATGCGTCATGCGTCGCGATCAGCCATGCGTAGCAGGTATGACTCCAGAAATCTAGGAGAGGGGGCACTAAGTAAATCAAAGTCCGTAGACAAACGTAATCTTCTCATCGCCCTCGCGGCCACCCTCCGTTGCTTCTTCCATCCACTTTGCGGCAGGACGTAATTTCTCGAAATTCCTCAAGGTTGAAGTCGCCCAGTATAGTATCGGGTGGCTTGTTCTGAATGGACCCAAGCCGCTAGCCTTCTCCTTCTCAATGTCGCTTGGATCCCAATTGCTCAATATCTTTCTTCTCTTTTCATTTTCGACTTGGAGATTTCTGTAGAGAAGGACATAGCCAGCGGCTGCAACACAAACACAAAGTAGGGTCCACCAGAAGGGTACAACGTATCCACTCTCTGCATACTTCGGCCTGAACAGGAGTGCGCTTACTACTCCAGCGAGGTTGCCCCAGCCATTAATCCCGAGTAGGAGTGCTCTCTTGCCAGGCGAAGGGGTATTACCAGAGATCCATGCAACAGTTAGGGGTGACGCGATGAATGTCCCAGACAAAAGAACGTTGAGAGCTAGATATCTCGGGATAACCCACCCCTTTGATGTAGGGAGGACAACGACCAAGGTGAGACCAACAAGTAGGAGCGCAAGGCCTGCCAGTACTGGCTTGATTCGTTTCTTGTGTCGGTCGCTATAACTTGCAAACAAGTAGAGGGTTATGGCACCGCAGACGTACGGCGGTGCGGTCAGGAGGTTGACGAGCGCTGGGTTAGGAGTTTGTGTTAGAGGGGCAAGGACGAGTGGCATGAAAACCGAGAATGCATACACCGGAATGGCGGACAAAGTGTTGCACACTAATATATGCCAGATCTTGGGTGAAATAAGGGCGTAGATAATGTCATGAGGTGACAATCCTTGATCGTTCGTGACTGTCTGGCTGGGTGCACGGCCTTGTCGATGAGTCGGATTGAGTAAACCTCGGGATTCTTCATCATAATCGTGCTCTTCATCCCTTCCATCATCAGGCACTATTGCAGATTCAATCTGCTGCGACCGATCTTGAATTATGCGCTTCGAAGCGTATTCCCTCTCTTCTGCGGACAGGAACCAAGCCGTCTCCGCAGAGTGAGGCAACCAGAAATATCCCACGATTGCCACAATGATGGTCAACACTCCCTCTAAAACGAAAAGCMCCTGCCATGATTGCCACCTCTTTTTCAAAACATGGTCGCCTGTATTATCAGGATCTTTATGACCCCCTGGGAATCGCGAAAAGACCACATAGCTAATGAGGCCACCTAGAGCTCCTCCAACAGCGGCCTGGCCGTAGAAGAGACTTAATCGGCGACCAAATTCGAACCGGGTATAGAAGAGGGAAAGATATGATACGGTGACGGGATAGAATCCAGCTACTTTCGTTAGAGGGTTCTACGATGCAACATCATTATCCAGCATACCTTCCAGACAACCGATCAGGATGCGCAATGTGTACAGTTGCCATCTCGCGCGCACCCATACATGTAATGCTGTGGATACACCCCAAAGCAACATGCAAGATGGCACCCAAAGTACCATTCCATATCTTCGACCTAGCGCCGCGCCAACCGGTTGTAGTGCAATGAAAAAGGCGAAGAAGAGGGCAACAGCGGTATTGAGATCCTCTTTCCGAAGGCCGATGTCGGTCGTGAAGTGGGCGGACTCAGCATTGCCAATCTAAATCGTCAGTGGAGGTCCAATGCTGGCTGTGATGTGGCTCTCTGGTACATACATTGGACTTGTCGAGGGAGTTGAAGAGGAACAAGAGGGCTAAAAACGGCAGCAGTAAGCAATCTATTTTGCGCAGGGTCCGCCGGTGAAGCTGAGGATCGTATTGAGGGGCTCCATCCAGCTCATCGGACATTGTCGCTGACCGCTGAGCGGAAGGTGAAGAGGAAGAAAGCTCGTAAGCGTTCATATTTCGCGGTTCAATCTATGCCGGATGCTGCCAAGGCGTTGACGTGGGTGGGGGAGTGTCACGAGCCGGTACAGGTTGACTCAGGCTTCATGACAACGAATTGGCGTCGGCTGCCATCGAAAATATCTTCTGGGGGCTGTTCATGATGCGTTAGTGGTAGTTGTCTTCATGCTACCTTTGGGGCTTTGCTTACAAGTCCTCCTCGACGCAGGACCCCTATGACGTTGATTGGAGGCCGCACCAGAGGCTGATGGCCGCCCGAAAAAGGGAAAGCGTGGCATCATCGACTACCAAATCGCCTGGTCGTTGTACAGAAACAACTTCTTGTGAGATGATTGCCATCCTGGACCTGATGGACGTATGTCTGTAGGAATTCAATCGAGGCACAATTCAGCCCCATGTCTGAGTATCCGAGTATGAACCCTATCAACCATCAGTTTTCAAGGAGCTGGAGAGAGCTGAGGGTCATGAAGCAATCGGACCCGGGACGATACAGTTGAGCTGACCTTTCGTGTTTATATTATGCCGGCTGCTTCTCTGGCCGTTCATCAAGCGAGTCTCTCCATGATATCGGGCTGAAGACCTTCCTTTTGCGGCTCTCTCCATGCACCCACTTGCCCTTGTAGCATCGCACCTGAACTCTCCCCTGGTCCTGCATTCCGTACCTGTCGTGTTACCGGACTTTGCCTGCTCCCACTCCTTGTTTAATCTAATCGTTTCGATATGTCATTGTTAATTGATCTCTGGATGCTGAAAACCATGATTTCCACCATCTTCGCCGTATTCCCAGCCGCAGATCTCCCGTAAACCTTGTCTCTTGGAGAAGGAGGGGTGAATGCCGCTTAGAGGGGGACGATCACCGGCTCGACCAACCAATCATATCAGGATTCCCTGCCACGACAGGAACCGTTCCAACGGCAGATATGCGACTTTCGGTGACTTGGTATTTTTAAACTTGTTTACGCGCTCTAGTTGAGCCTGGCCCGCGAATCGAGAGGGGCGAAATACAGGGTGTGAGGGCGGATGACCTGCTAGATGGAATGCATCGGAGGGCTACACTCGTATAGGGAGCTGAGCTCCGAAAGCGTGAGGGGTGGTTAATAGAGCTATATAAAGAGGGGGACTCTGCGATAGAATTACAAGGTGTGGAGGTTCCTCGTCTTTGCATTCATAGCCTACTCACAACAAGTGGGAATTGCGTAAATACATATATTTATTCGGTACCGAAAGCAACCGCAAGACTAGACCGAAGCGCCACTTCTATTATTATTCAACATGAAGTCTATAACTCTGACCTTGCTGGGACTTGTTGCTCTGACGTTGGCTGCTCCAACAACCATAAACGCGCGGCAAGAGACAGACCAACAAGCAACCGATCGTCTTCTCTTCAGTACTTCTATTTCAAACTTCGAATCTGCCCGAAATGCCAAAAACCCACCAAGCTTAGACTGGTCTTCTGATGGCTGTTCATCCTCTCCGGACAATCCGTTTGGTTTCGACTTTGTCTTTTCGTGCCATCGACACGTAAGTTGACCCTGCCCGACAGCAGAGCATCAGAACGAGAGTATTCCGTTTGTAATCCTGTTGACGCAATATAGGATTTTGGCTACCGCAACTACAAGAAGCAAAACCGCTTCAATGACCAGGGCAAAGCTCGAATTGATAGTAACTTCAAGACAGATATGTACAACCAGTGCAACACAGAAGGTGGCGCTTTCGAGGTTGCTGCTTGTAAGGGAGTTGCCGATGTCTATTATCGAGCTGTAGTCGAGTTTGGTAGCAAGAGGGCTGCAGAATTTGAAGCAAAATTGAAAAGAGAAGCCGGATATGAAACAAGGAATGTCGAGATGACGGGCTGAAAGATTGAACCCTTTTCGAAGGCAAAGGTTAGAGAGTTGGTCTAGAGGTGTTGAACTAGCTAAGAATTGTTGAATATTTGTCATTGATATGGTACAATCTCCTTACCAGCGTGTGGTCAATCCCAGCTGGATCTGAATGGTCATACATCATACATCAAATGAAGATGAACACTGAAAGCCGATGTATACAATGAGTACAGATAATCTTACAATCGTATATATGCTTTAAGTGGGAATTATTTTCATATTGAGGGACATTTGAACAGACAACTTTCGCGTTCTTTCATTAATCTGCTCTTTCCTACGGTCACTTTTGAAGTTCGGGAGTACGTTCAACGTGTTTCTCCCGAGCATCAGAACGAAGCAGGTAGGAGAGAGGAAGGGTATGTCGGGGAGGCTACGGCTGCTCCCTGAGGCTAGAAAATTGGCTAAACAGATTGGGTACATCACCGATACGGAAACTGGACGGGTCGGCTAATCACATTTTAAGGTTGCTGAATGACAAGTGGTATTTACATTTGCGAGCTGATACCGATTTAATTGTCTATTCTCACATCTCGGCTAGTTGTACACATTTATCTTCCTCATAGCTTGCTAATGAACAGGCGGGCGGCGAAAAGGCGGACTCGCTGGGGGAGGATGTACTTGGACATGACATAGATGAGCGATGGGAGAATGATAAAAGCCGCGGTGGTCTCGTTGACGAAGAAGAAGGGAACAAGCTGCGGCATGGCGGACTTGAGGATTGTCTACTGGTATTAGTCGAGGCTATTGTCGTTGGAAACGTTGAATTTACCATCTGTTGGGAAGGACCGGCAGATTGCTGCGACTTGCTCTGGGTGGCAGCGAGAGCAGGACGGGCCATGACCGATGGGCGGACAATGGTGGGCTGGCGGAAAGCCCTGGCAAAGGGACGGATGAAGCGTGAGGAGTTCATGGTGGGCTCTGAGTTTTCCTGCAGGTCAGCGCGCTGTTCTGGGTATTCAATTGGCAGCTATCAGCTAGCCCGGAGGTAATTGACGCACTGGATGAAGGTATCGAAGCCCTTGGAGATGGAGGTTGATGGGGTTAAGCTCGCGATGAAGGTCGGTGGTGAAGGAGTTGTCGTCGGCAAACCCAAGTTTCCACGCTAGTTGATCACGTGATTCAATCGCGGCCGGCCGAGCGCCTCCCGTCCGTTCATGTCTGCATCCGAATAAGGCTGGGCGATAGACTTGTATGCGATGCGATGCCTGCCCTCGGGCTCCAGCTTGCATCATCAGATCTGAACATGCATCAACCGCCGCAATTCCTCAATTTGCCTTCGAACAATGAGCCAGCACTTGAACCATGGCGCTGGTGCTCGGATCTGAAGCCATCTCTCCTGCCTTGTACAATTCTCCGGCTGCTTGATGTTTGCTCTCATCTCGTTTATCAGGGCATTTTGCTGCTCTCCAGCCCTGGACTTTTGCCCGAATTGGCATTGCGGCGAACGGTCATGCGAATTAGGCGCATCAATTATATCGTCCAAAGATGGGCATCATGATAGAAGCATTCATACTAATATCCCATAAGCTAACCTTCATCGCTCATGCTATTCGATCTAACACATTCATCCGCTGATCCGCGCGGAACCATCATGACGCCCTACAAAAGACTCGTTGCGCCCCTCCATTGCTTGTGCACTGCTCCTCTTGGGCTACCCCATCGTCCGATACAATGACTATCAGTAATATAATGGTAATTGGGGTAAGTCCCTCTATCCCAAGCTACGCTCTAGATCTGACAGGACATTTGCAGAATGGGAATCTCTCCGAAAGTATCATTGGGGCCTTGATGCCTTCATTGCCCACCTACCGGGACACCCTCTATAATATTTCCATCTTGACATACCCCCGGCAGTCATTATACCTCCCAGCGCATGTTAATCCGGATACCGTCCAACATAGGACATCGAACTTCTCTTCGACATCCTTGCGAGAAGTCTTCCATGGACAAGACCTGGTCGTAAATACAGCAGCTGGGCGGGACTATAACTCCCAGGTCCGCATCATAGATGCGGCTATTGCAGCAGGAGTCACCCGGTTCATACCGCATGAGTTTAGTCACGATTCTTTGAATGAACGAGTGCAAAATAGGCTGCCCTGGATTGCTGAACGCGCCCGAGTCATCCAATATCTGCGTAATGCCTCCCACTCTCATCCCGACTTCGAATGGGTAGCCGTAGCCACCGGTTGTACTTTGGATCATATGTTGTTGACCGGAGATCTTGGGTTTGACATGGAATGGCAGAGCGCGACCGTTCATGGCTCTGGAAATGAACCATTTGCTGTATCCAGCCTGGCAAGAGTGGGGACTACAGTGGTACAGGTTATTCGCCATTGGCCCAAGATCAAGTGTCAATATCTATACGCTGCGGGTGTCGTAACCTCTGCCAACGAGGTCCTGGCGACATTGGACACTTCGCCGAGTACGAAGTGGGCTGTGGGTTATTCAGAAATTGACGAGTGCATAAGAGAAGGACATTCAAGGATCGATCGTGGTTTTCCGGATTCAGGCATGTTTCTGCTTGAGCGGAGTGTTCTGTGTGACATGTCTTTGAAAGCGTACGTTGCTTTTCAAAAGAAGAGCATCAACCCGTTGTTGCAGCTGCAGCCTGAGTCAGTCGATGGGATCATTTCTACAGCTCGCCATGTTTTCAGCCATCGAGGTAAACCGGATTGTGGATGCAACTAGAAGTCGAATGCTATAGGACGATAGCGATGAAGCATATGGAGGACGATGTTGTGCAACATTTGGGGGCAGTCCCATGGAACATTAGCTACAGGCTCTTGCCTGAGGCTATGATACTCAAGGACGTACAAACTTCGAAATTCGCGAATAAAAGAACGCATTGAGATTGTCTCTGTTGTGCAATATCAACTTCCAAACCTACCCTTCGATCACACCCTGCAATCACGGCATCAGCTCTTGAACGAATCACCCGCTGCCATGGACAGTGTCTGGATTTAGGAAAACTTATGCTCCATGGAAATAATGGCTGAGTGATCCTCACTTACCTGGATCCGCGATATGCCTGACCCACTCGAGAGCAAATGAAGAGGAGGATATGACGGACCACGATACTGCATCATGCATGAAGCCTAGCAATCCCCGCGTCATCGTCTTCGCACATGTATTCCCATCGATTATATCACTCGTGGAGAACGTAATACGCGGCACAGATTTAACATTGGAAGATTCTTCTGGTGCCCATGTCAACTTGTGTTGTTAGCTCAACTACGAGACGAAGTATTACAGCGATTATTCTCAGCACGTTAGGTGTGAGTGACACTGAGGTGACAAGAGCACTTAGGCTATTTGAACGGAGGATAACCGTCAATGCGATGTCTCCCCCGCGCCACGAATATGGAACCTCGGTCTTCGGCGTCGGTGGCGATATGTCTCCGAACAAGTACCAAGGACTCTATTAGAAATAGTGAAGGTACTATAATTTCTCACCTCTTATACTGGCATGGAACATGCGACTCTGCAAATCCTAGCGACTAAACACCACCAAAGCTACGATCACAGGCAATCTCCACAAAATCGACCTCTCAGTTTCTGCGGCTCTTTTCACAACGCATCTGTTGCTGCTGGTTAAATTCGATGACGTCGCAAGATGTTCCAGAATGCCCAGAGCTGCGTGGAACTAGCTCGCAAAGAGATTCCAAAATGATGCTGAGCCTCTCAAGATATGCATCTTCCGCTACTCGCCCATTAATGCGCTGAACATCACATCTATACTGCGATCATCCGAGCGCCGAATACGATTGACAATCCTCGCCGACCATCATGTACACGGCCCCGCGTTACTCGTGCCAAGAGTGACACCCTACTGACGTACATGGCCTTGCTTCAATGCTGCTTTGGCTGTTCTTCCCAGTCTGTATTGCCATTCGCTCTGTCGAGTTCCTGAATACATTGCCGAGCCTTGCAAGGTCCCTGATAATGGCAATTGCTGTACAGTGTATCTTGCGAACTCGATTCTAGAAGACCATGCGGCGCGACATATCTCAAACTCCATACGAGATTCTCAGTCTCCCATCCGTTCATCCGGAGGCTCCAAAGATACAATTCTGGGCCAGTGGACGGCTATCGGAACTGCACACATTTTTTAAATTAGGATTGCTTTGACACCTGTGATTGAGAGATTCGCGTGCAGCAAGATTGTTACCTCGTCCTACGAATGCCGTAGCATCGACTGCGCCACGCGGTCGCATCTACTTCGCTAGCTTTCTCTCATGTTCGCTTGCCCCAAGAGTCTCAGCTAGATCATAAGCGCGCAACTTGACCACACGAAACGAAGCGCTTAAGCTACCACTGTGCCTCTATACTTCTCGTGACATGTTCCCAATACGGCGGAACCTCACACAAGCATGATCGCCGGTATGGACAGGGGCCAGTTTCAAGGGTCTGTCATGTCAGAGATTTGGCCCCAAGCCGGTTTTGAGGCCATGTTTGATCTTCGAGGGGCGGTGTGGTGCGGAGACGGCGTGCAACTCAAGAGTTGGTTGGTAAGGTGTTGGTAATAATGCGTGATGAAAATTTTTGGAGCTGAGGCTCGGGGATCGGTTGGGGTGCGGAGCGTTCGGCGTCGTTCCCTGAACCTCAATTGCCTTAATTCCTGACCATTATGACGCGCTCCGAGCCTCGCTGAGGCCATTCTCTAGCGGACGTCGCTTGCGCCCGTGAATATTGCTTCATTGAGTAAGTACCTTGTGCCGCCTATTCCGTCATTCACCCGCCCTCTGGGTCTGGTGTTGCGCCTCGCCCTCACCTGACCGGCCCACTCTGCCACCTACCTATACTGAAATTCTTCAAGTCCAATAATTGTTTGGACTGTGGTGGAGAATGACTGATGTTTTGTGTCTTCGAGATGCTTTCTATATTGAAACGAGTGGTGTGATATTTTGCCGAAAAAGTATCCAAACGCTGCTCTATCTACAACTGAGATCTACCTACTCGGGGCACCAGATGAACTGGGCTCTGCAAATACTAGGAAGAGGTTTTCATCACTCGTGAGGCCGCACCGCACAGGTCAAGGTGTGCGTGCGCGCCACTTCAGGAAAGCAGTCGCTGGACAAAGAAAAAGGACCCAAGTTGATATCCCGATGGCCGTCATGCCCAGAACAAACAATCGAAGAGAAAAAGGAAGGACCATACCGGATATGACTTCTCGTACGGTGCCATACAATTGTTGAGCCGTGCACGACGTGACGCATAAAGCGGGCCAGACCCAATACCAGAGCGGCAGCTTGACTCGATCGCAAACAGTAAGGAAAAGTGCGCAGCAAAGGAAAGAGGAAAAAAAAAGAGGTGACCAACGGAACGCACACGCTCGCCCTACCCAATGGGTTTGCCAAACCAAAAAAGAATAAAATCCCCATGAGACGAGAACCCTGAACCGGGAAACCATGTTCACACCGAACAAATGCTGCCCTTGGAAATCCAAAATATCCTTCTAGCCAGGAACGCCAAGAACAAACCGCACGATAAATAGTTGTGTTCGAGTGAAGGACAATAAGTTTGTTTTGGCAATCATTCTGCTTTGCTTTGCTTGCTTTGTGGCCAACTTCGCAACGCCGACGTTGACACCTCATGCGGTGAATCACCGCTATTATGATGCAGCAGAGTAGGAAGCATTGGAGAGGTGACAATTGTTTGCGTAGGACAGCATTGCCTTTTACGGCAACACTTTCCTCGGGCGTAGTTAAATCATGCTTGCTAGGCTGTTCAGCGGTGATATCGACTTGACGCCGACTAGCTCCGGCTCCGAGACTTGTAGAGCTGGGTTCGAGGACGAATGGGAGGCCGAAAAGGTGGATATCGACTGCAAGGGCGTACTGAACAATCCCACGATGGGCTCCTGCTTTGGCAGGATATCCGTGTGAGCAGAAGGGGGTGGTTGCATGCCTGCCGTGGACGGGGCCGGAGTCGGGTAGCCCGAGGCCGGAATCGGATGCTGCTGATGCTGCTGCGTCGTCGGTACAGAGGTCGGCATGCCGACGTATTGCTGAGCAGTCGCTGAAGTGGGCGTCGAGTGCGCACGGGATACAGAGTCCTGGGAGGGATCTTTGCTGATTGGGTACGAGGACGACGTTGCAGATGCAGACGATACCGCACGAGCGCGAACTGTATGCGTTTCACGACGTCGTTTAGGCCCATCTTTGACCTTTGGGTGTGTGTGACACTGGTATACCAATTAGCATGGGACACTCCTTGGGTTGGAAGAAAAATTGACCAACGAGCATGCGCTGCTGGGGTGTAATACTGACCTTGTATGCGTGTCTGAACCACGTGGTCCCCTTCTTCTTGCTACTCACCAGCGCTATCCATTCGCCGCAGCTCCCGCATAGTCCCTCCCACACGTCGAGGTTACCCTCAGTGCGTCGAGTCTCTTGAGGGCCTTGGAAAGCTGCGCCAGTTGCAGCACTCACACCGTGTGTGAAGGACTTATCGTACCAGAAGGCGCTGTTCTTGAGCACGAGCCATCTGCCAGGCTTGCAAAGTCCGCACCAACCCTCACGCTTATTCCCGTGACCACGGACCCAGCGCGGGGTGTACAGGTCGCCATTGAAGCGAAGGTCTTGTTCGTGTGGTACAAGATCCGGGTCTGATGGGTTCATGTCTGACTCCGGAGGGTTTGAAGGCTCGTCGTGCAGAGACGAGTACAGGTCTGGAGGGTCTGAGAGATCCGCAAAGTGGGAAGAGCATCCACCATGGCGGTCTGCGTTGCTCTGTAACAGACGGAACAGCCCTTGCGACGGCAGCGGCCGTGGTACTTCGAGATGGAAGGGCTGGTCGGGCGAGGCAAACATGGCCGGGTTGCTCGACTGCAGCGGGTGTGGCTGCGAATACAGCACGTTCTGCGTGTGCAGCCCAAAGTTGTTCAGGGCGCTTGGTGGATAGGCTGGCATTGAGTGATGAGGATTCAGACGAGGACCGTACGGCGCGAATCGATCCTGCACCTGCGCCAATGCGCGGGAGCTTGTAGGAGTGGAAGTGGGTGCCTGGCCAGTTGACCATCTCTTGAAGCGAGAACTCTCCAGAGTGTATGGTGACGAACGCACGTTGTTGTGCGGCGCAGGCGAGGCGCGGGAGCGGCTACCACTCCTGACGACATTATCGTGCTGTGGGCGACGTGGCGAGGCCAGAGGAGAGAGAAGCGTTGGCGCTGGCTCGAGGTTATTCCACGCCTCACAGTCCGACGCGTATGAAACCGCCTCGGTGGACCCCATCTCTTCGTACGTGGTGGACACCTCCTGTAGTGCCCCACCAGTACTTGACATGGAGAACGACGATTCCGACATGCGCCTTGAGGAAGAGGGATTGAATGTCGCCATGTTGTCCACCTCTTGCTGCTCCATGGGGTGATATTGCCTGAGGTCAATGATTGGGGTATTCTCATCGTGTACCAAGAGACCCTGGTTAAATTCGGCCATGTCGGGATCTAGTGATGGGAACGACTCCAACTCTTCGCACACCTTTTGTCCCCAAGGAGCTATTGCTGTTAGACCAAATAGCTCCTTCGACTGCGGGAAAAACTCACCAGTATCAATCACTCCAGGGAAGTAGTCCGGGGTGCCCAGAGCCTCGTGTGGGTTCATACTGGGGCGGAATGTTGCGGTACTTAGTGCTGGCGAGTGGGCAGCGGTGACATCGGCCTTTGCTACTATCTGCTGGTCTTCTTCTCTGCTTCTCGTGATGGGCCTGTGCATTTGATTGTACGGGTTGTGGGTCTGTGGTACCGCCCACGTGGGATAGGGTGGAGATGGTCTTGAATGTTGCTGTAGTGCCTGGGTTTGCTGCTGTTGCAGAGGACTGCTTCCATAGGGATACATCATCTGTGCAGCATGCCGCGATGTGGGTTGGGCGACGTTGAATGATCTATTAGATGACGGTCGATATCTATATACGGGGTCAGCGCGGAGGCAAGGCCAAGGAAATATACCGGACGAGGCGAGACTGGAGAGGCCTTACTGCTGAACCGCATTAAATTCCATCTTCTTAGCCTCGTTCTCTCAAGAAGCTGGACTTGGTGTACCCGTGGGTGTACTAAAATGGTGCATACGTTAGCAGCTAGAAGAGGCAGTACATGACCTTGCGCAGAGCTCAGAACGGCGAGGTGCATCTGACGACGGCAATCCCGTGGGGTGAGCTGTCAAGCAATGCAAGGGAGAGGAAGATGCGCACAAGAGACATACAAATTGGTCAGTAACTGAAGGAAAAGCGTCCGGTCAAAGGAATGTGGCTAGTCGATAGTGCTGTACGACTTGAAGGTGTGTGTGTGAGTGCTGGTCTGTGGTCCTATGGATGTGTGGGTGACAAAAGGAATATGAAGAGTAGACCAGCGCAGACTGAGTTGATTAAAAAAAGAGTGTACGGAAACAATGTTCCCTTCGCAGCCAGCGCGGAAAGGAGCCCGCTCCAGTTAAAAAAGAATGAACAGGTAAGAATAGTAGGGCTTGGGTTCTAAAGAGTGACGAGGCCAAAGTAAAAGGAAGGATAGCTTGAGGGACCGTGAGACTATATGAGAAACCCACGGGTTTGACAGATTCCGTGCGGTGACGATGAGAGAGATGACATGTGGGAAAGTTGACGCAAAGGAACCACTGGCGCTTGGTTTGAGAGCAGCGTCTGGAGGGGCCTTGGCTGCAGAGATCTGGAACGGAGACAGCTTGGGGCAGAGGCGTTCACCCAAAGGAGCACTGGACGGGCATGGTGTGGTGGGAGGGGTGGAGCAGCAGTACAGGGCTGCTGGGGTTGGATAGAGGGGTGGAGAGGGCCCGGAGGGTCCTGGTCCTCCTGTATTGTCCTGGATTGGGGAGAGGGTGGAGGGTTCTGGGACTTCTGGGACCCGGATGTGAGTGGTCAGGGTAGTGAATGTAGAGGGAAGTGCTCGTTTGGGAGGCACTCGCACCACAGAGTGAACCGGCCCAAGTTGACCTGGCTGGCCGGCTCTCTCGGAGAGGTGCATGTCAAGGCGTCTCCCTTGCGGTGAGGCACTGAAGCAGGCAGCGCTGTCGCTGTCTCTGGTGCTGTCCCTGTTGCTGTCGCCATGGTGGGGAGAGGAGCGAGATGCACGTCCAGTGATCTTCGCCCGGGCAGGGAGCGAGCCGGTCGAGTAGGAGGAAGAGGACGGGGGTGGTAAGCCCTATTCGCAACTCGAAACTCTTGGGGATGGCAGTTTCAGGACTGGCCCTGGCTTCGATCTCCTCAGAAGAGAAGAAGGCGAGCTGTGTTTGGGGGGGTTTGGGGAGCAGCGAGGGCGAGGGCCAGAGGAGAGTTAGCTTGGAGGGGAAGCCATGTAGGTGTGAAGGTGTGAAGGTGTGAAGGTGCCGCGTTTCACTCGCGTGTCAGCGTCGTCGCGAGCTTGCCGACCAGGGGGACAAGCGAAGTATCAACGCCAACGCCTCGTATCAACCACACCTCACACCTCACACCTCACACCTCACACTTCACACCCCAACCCTCAGCCCTCAACCATTGAGACCACCGTTCTCAACACCATCCACACACCAGCAGCCGCCAACCGCCCACCGCCATTCGACGGTTCCCTCCCACGGACCTAGGGCCGACCTCGCCGTCTCTACCAGTCTGCCGCCCGCGCTGTCCCCTCTTGAGGCATGGCTTCAGTTTCCACCGGACATGGCTCTCCTGGCCCTTATACAACTTTGCCCCCAATTCCCCATCATCATCCAACCCACCTTGCAACACTAACTACTGCCTTGTACTCACAAACCTACTCTCCACCGCGGCATCTGCCATGGCGTGAGGGCCACCCACCCCCAAGCCACGCCAGGCCAGCAGACGCTCTTTGCGCACAACCAAGTGCCGGGCGCGAGGTTCTGACGTCTTTGACAGCTCCACCATCAAGAGCAAGAAAAATAATTGTCAGCAGCCGTTCACCAAACTGCTCCCCACCAACTAACCAATTTACCCACCCTCCAAGCTTTCCTGGTCTAGGATACCTACATGAGGTACATATATTGGTTACACACGTGAGCCCCGACTGCCACCACCCGTGGGCAACTCCCCAGGTGCCAGCTACCCAGGCCTCCCCGTTTGATCTCCCCCACAGCGTGGTAGCTGAGCAGCGTGCAAAACCGTCTGTGGGTGCGTTTGTATCGAGTGCCTTGTCCTCCCCAATAATGTTTTGCATGCAATGCTCAATGTCGTAAAAACAGCTCCAGCGACAGAGTCCGTGTCTCTATAATTACCCGCCGGCCTATTGCCTTGCTGCCCCAGCTGCCTCAGTAGTTCGTCCTACTGTATCCAGCCACAACATTTGTCAGTGGAACATGCAACTCTTCCGGGTCCCGTCGGGTCGTTCACTTCCCTCTGCTCCGGACCGCTTACAGTCGGCCTCTACTTCGCCAGCATGAAGACCTTGAAATAGATAGGTCTAGAGGTCTTTGTTTGCGATTCAGCCACTGTCATGCCCCCTATATCAGAGTAGGCGTTGCATGACACCATGTGGCGAACAGAGTGGACGTGCAGATGCAGATTCGAGGCCAGGTTTGTACGCCTTTCCCGTCATGGCTTGCTGTCGATGATGAGCCTCCCGTCACCAAAGCGGTTCGCTGGACAATCGATCGTCCTATTGTTCTTGGGCGATGTTCATTGACCTTCTAGAAGGAGATGGAGACCACCCGGACACTGCACTCCCGCTCCCTCCCTTGCT
The DNA here is from genome assembly GCA_001007845.1 of Nigrograna mackinnonii. Classification (NCBI taxonomy): domain Eukaryota; kingdom Fungi; phylum Ascomycota; class Dothideomycetes; order Pleosporales; family Nigrogranaceae; genus Nigrograna; species Nigrograna mackinnonii. The sequence goes on from JGVQ01000138.1 coordinate 465,674, forward strand.
TTAGGAACATGGACATACATGGCAGTCATGTATTATGGAGTCTCAATTCCCCACATCAACATACCAAAATTGTTTACCAAGCCGTGCCTGCGCGGTCGTAGCATCTCCTCAGCGGCGCGCCGCCAGTATCCGCATTCTTTGCTTCCCCACGTGTCCTGTTGCACAGAAACCGTTGCTCCACTATCACTTCTTCGACAATCTGCAAGAGTGTCCCGATCGGGTAAGGCAAGATTCCACTCACCGTCTATCAATATTCCCGGTCGGCCAGGTATCCATTCTCGGGGATGTCAAGAGGAATAAGGTTTGCGGCACCTACGCAGCTGACATTAAGCCCAGCAAAGAACGACTTTGGAAGTATTGATTGATCTTCGATTGCGTCGTACTAACTCAGCACCCTTCTATCAAAACCCAGGTAGAGTTCCTGGCAGATGATCGCCAGGAACCCCGATCATGGGGTGAGATTCCAGCTCTAAATTGGGTAGAGGCGAGCTCCGTTATTGATGTCTTCGCTCAGGCCCTTTCGGGCGAGTAGTCGCACAGGGTTTGCGTACGCATTCCAGGCTCTGCGAGAGACGCGGCAAGCTCGGAGGGGAGAGGCGAGGCCTCCCAAAGAATTCCCTCATCTGCACGCGCCCAACGGGCGGCGCGCCCCGTGGGGAAGCGGCGTCGAGTGACACAAGCAGTACAAAGGTATGACCAAGGTAAGCTATGAGGAAGGGAGAATCAGAGAGGACTTAATGACTAAGACCAACAAGCCCTAGAGCTCACATCAGACAGATAGAGGTATGACAGGGCGAGTATTCGATTGCCTAGGTCTAGATCCAGGACAATTAACCTGGTGGACTCGGAGGAAAGTTTGCTAAAAGAAATACAACAGGGAGTAATTCCTTCAAGACCCACTAGTAGGCCTGAGGATTGGTAAGAATGCTTGTTCAACCTGTGTTGTACCCATACATATCCAATACTATCACCGCATGGCGTCGGTACGTATTACTCGTTATAGTAATTGCGTGATTCCAACTCCCAGGTCCACGGACGGGGGCATCCAGAGATCTTAGTATCGGGGCGAGTATCAGGAAACAGCTTGCTATTATCAACTCATGAACAATGACACGCATTGTCGTCAGCGAAACTGCATGTAATGCATCACGTTTTCTTGATTTAAGGATCTTATCGGCATATAGCAGATAGCGGTGGGGCAAACAAGTAGGAGCGAAATGATATGAAATGCACTGATAACAAAACGTCATCAATGTGCAGCATGCGCTATGGTATATTGGAGCTATAAAGAAACGTTTGTTTTAATGACGACACATGGGATGGGAAAAAAAGCAATGAGTGTCTGCCCTGCCCTGCCCTGTCCTGCTATCCTGCCAGCCGATCTTCGTCTAATGCCCACCGCCCTCGGTTGGGAATCGCCACACGGGGAAATAAAAAGCAAAGAGCAAAAATTCCTGGAACGCCAGTTCGTCTCCGACCGATGGGGTTGTTTGCTTTCCCCCCCGACTCCTTGTGCGCCGTGAAATGTGTCACATGAGATGACAAGTGGGTAGGAGTGGTGGTGTGGCCGTGCCTCGAATCCTCCTGAGAGGTCCCACGAGTATCAAGTCGGGTGTCATAGCTTGCCAACTTTGACCTCGACTCCTCCGCTGACTGTGTTGAATTCTAATTCGCTGCTTCCTGTGCCTTTCTTCGCCTCGACGTGGAATCCGCCCGGGACGTTGTCTTCTTCGATCAACTCGAGGTCTTTGCCTTCGAGGTGGAGACTGCCGTTCATCGTGTCGCCTTCGAGGTGACCTTCCCACTCTTGTGGGTAGGTTAGGTCGAGTGCGCCTGAGATGCTCTTGTGTGAGCTCTTCAGCTTTGATAGGGCAAGGCTGGGGGAGTCGTAAGGTGAACGGACTCTGAGGGTAGTTTGGCCTGAATGAGTATTGGTGTCGAGAGTTGAAGGATGGTCACCAGATTTGAAGGGCATGATGTCCGCGGTAATGAAGCCGGCGATGGACTGTATCTCTGTCTTAGAACCATGAATAAATGTTCCATCCACTGATCCGACTTTAGTGTCGATGGAGACCTGGTAGTCCCGCTCGGGGATGCTCTTTCGTTCAAAGTCGGCTCGGATACTTCCCGAGAGCGAGTTTGCAAGGAATTTGGCGGATTTCGATCCCCCTTCCGTCGCTTCCTTTGGCTGGATGTTGATGTTGACAGACCCGCTCTTTGTGTTGACGGAGAGCAGGTCGTAGAGGGCATATTTGCCACTGATGGATCCAGCAATAGTCTCGAGATAGGTCTCTCGAGAGTTCAGTGCAGAGGCATCGAGCGTTCCAGTGGTGAGCGATATCGAGGTCCGATTCGTCACCGTGAAATCGACGCCAGCATGGAGCTGCATTCCTAGATGCACCGACGAGAATTTGAGGTTCTCCAATGTTGCTCCTGCTGCTATGTACACGACAACGGAGATTCCGAGACAAGCGGTGCCTGCCTTAACACCATCAAATCCATCAGGAGTAGCGACATCGCCAATGGAGAGGCTGTTCTCCGTTACAGCATATGGGATGCTGTCAATGTCGACTGAAGAAGAAACGGCGTAAGAGAGTTTCGCCTCAATGGTGCCTTCAGCCTGTTCTACGGGGGCTTTCACGACGTGGATCCAGCCTGATACTCGTTTATATGGGCCATCTAGCTGGTGGACACCTTCTTGAATAGTCAATTCGGGTGTTGCTCCAAAACTAAATACCTCTGACTTGGCATTGTAGTCCTTTCCACATTGTGATGGCCATTTGATTGGATAATTCCCCACAGGCTCTTCGGGCTCACCAGGTTGACTGGGTTGGCCAGGCTGGACGGGTCCGCTGGATTCCGCTGGCTCAGCAGGTACTGGCGATACTGTCTTCTACAAACTTGTCAGAATTGGAAATATACGTTGGAATCGACAGTGCATACATCTTTGTCCTCCTTGCTGTGCGTCGCTACGGATATTATGGCAGCCAAGATAATAATTGCAAGAAGAGCCGCGATCCACTTAATCATTCGCCTTCGCGAACAGTGATCTCGGTAGCTTTTCCGTCTTAATGAAGGATCTTTGTATAATCCATCCTCCTGGTCGGCTAATGTTTGGCCGTGCGAAGCGGGACCATCAAAGGCTAGTAATCGCGAACCCTCGTCGCCGCTTGGCCTTCCATTCCAGGGAGTAGGCGTGGTAGCCTCAAGATACGACGGGGGAGCTTCGCCGACAAACGAGCTCAATAACGGTGTCGATTCTTGCGAATATGTAGGTCCTGCGCTCGGCGATGCAGACGTCACCTTGACTTTTGCGCCCTTGTTGGCGGCTTCGGTATCAATGAACATTTCGTCTGGATGCGAACGATTTACAAAATAACCATCAGAAGGACTTGAAAGCGGATCAGAATTTGAGGAAAGGAAAGAAGAAGTGTCCGAGTCTCTCCAATTTGAAGAAGTCATGGTGGCTAATCGTTAAAGCCGTGGCTGGATGCGATGCTTCAGATGTTTCGGTGGTCGAAACAGTGCATGTTTTGTCTCGGCTCTTGGCCGCCAGTGCACGATATCGCCCTACCTTTTTGAATGTGAGCAGCGGGGAGACAATTTTACGCGTCCTCAATTATTAGTCTGCAATGTGTACGTAGGCAGACAGTGGCGAGTAGCCGTGAACTGCGGTTCAATTGGTTATGCTAGGCAGAGGCGTGCAGAAACGAAGGCCGAGAGCGTTGTGATGCCCCAGGCTTACACAATGCTTGACGCTGTTTTGGGGAGGGCAACGTCAGACCATGCATGTGCTACGCCCTTCTAAGAAGGTCACTTTTGCCGATCGACCACCCATCAAGCGGGGACATGTTTGGCCTTTGACTCAACACCAAAACGTGATCACAGCTCCTCGTGCACAAGATTGGTGTGAGAATGTGCACAACAAAGTATTAAGGGGAATCCCCAAGTTTCCATACTACGTCATACCCATTCCGTATCTTACACATAGAGGTTGAACGGCAGTTCAGATAAGGTTCATATTAAATACAGCAAGAGGCTGCAGCTAAAGTAGATTAGACTAGTCAGCCATCAAGCCATACCTTTTCTGCAGTTAACTTATCCCAGACTCGGATAGTTGCATAGTGTAATGAACGAACGAGCAACCGGTACCACATGTCGCCATGGTGTCTTTCCAAGGTTAGAACAAAGAGGTCAACGCTAACCAGGTGCCAATCGATTAGATATCCAAAATCAATAGGCACCTCTACGACTACACCATAATACTGGATTTTTGTGACCTGTACGGAAAACTGCTGCTAAAGTTGTTCGCTGCTTAATCATCTCTCAAGTCTTACCATTGTACCTCTTCTATCTCAAGCGCAACGTTCCCCGTAGTCTGAGCCTGTACTATATCTTCCCATTCCCCGTATTCTTCACCGCTATCAAATTTGGCGTAATTACTTCGCTTAACTGCAATCGAAAGGATGCACCAAAGTTCATTCTTCTCACTACTTTGCATTAATATTCGCTGGATGGGACCGTGCATAAATACGACAAAACTGTAAATCTGATTGTAAATTTGCTTGCTAGACTTTCTATTTGACCACTATTTACACGAAAGCTAGTAAGTACCTCAGAGATGAGTATTTCCCAGCACTGGTACATAGAGTTATAAGTACAAGGCGTTACCATTTCAAGGAGTGACCCCAGAATACTTTTAACATGGATCACTCTTCCTAAAAGAACTGAAGATTCTTAACTTAACCGAACAGCAAATCCAGAATTTTCTCAAATATGCCGCTGTAATGTGTCAGTGAAATATCAAAGTCGAAAAATGTTGCATCAAGGAACAGCTTACGATGGGGGTTGCGGCTGGTACGCGCGCTCATAGGACTCAATGCCTTCTTGGTCCTGGTGAAGATCCAGCTCAAGTGGGCCGCGGATCTTTGTCTTGTGGATCAGCTTCCAGCCGATGTACAACAAGGGGACTACCACAACCATAGTATAGCTAGATGTCGATAATATAAGTCAATTATGTCTTTATTTCAACCCGTCGGCATCGTCAAGACTAAGCCTCGAGGATGTGGGTTCGAGATGGATGGCACTCACGAAAAGAGGAAGCTTGGTATGTCCCAATGACCTTCGATTGGGAGGAATACAGCATAGCCTCCCACAAAAACCATGACTATGCAACCAACAAGACCATAGTAAGCTGTATATGGCATGAATAAGCCGCGGTATGGTAATTTCTGGCGGTCAAAGCCCTGAGCTTTTATCGCACGGTAGAAGCATAGGTAGGTGATGCATGCGCAGGCGAAGTTTATCAGTTGAGAGGCTGTAACCAGAGAGACGAACCATGAGAGAACGACCGCACTTGAATTGGAAAGCTGGAGGAATGAGAGTAGCGCGATAACGAGAGTAACCGCTACGGTGTATATCGGGACGCCCTTACTTGTGCATATGGTTAGGAATTTTGGTGCTTTGCCCTCGAGAGCGAGACCGAACAGAGATCGTGATGCACAAAATAAGAAGGAATTGCCGGCTGAAAATGCTGATAGAAGGACCATGGCGTTGACAATATGCGGAAGAATAGGGATGTTGAGTCGATTCATAGCCGCAACGTATGGTGATGCGGCAGCACCGGGCTCTCCTTTAGAGAAGGCGGCTCGCATACCAGGGTCATCGTGAGGGACGAGAATACCGACGCAAAGAGAGCCTAGGACGAAGAAGCAAGTCAAACGGTAGAAGACAGCTTTGAATGCTCTGGGAAGGATCCGGCGTGGGTTGATTGCCTCTCCAGCCGTCATAGAGACATAGTCAGGTCCAGCAATCGCGAAGGCGGCTTGAATGAGGCAGTTGACGAATCCGAGAAACCTACCCAGCGAGCCCTCATAGTAAAGTTCGGCGAAGGCACCTGGGTTACGCCAGTACCGGAATCCAAAAGCATCGCCATTAGGATTCCCACCTACCATAACAACAAAGGTAAAGAAGATGAGCCCCACAGCTAGAAGCACCTTACCTAGGGCGGCCCAGAATTCAACCTCTCCGAAATAGTGCACAGCCAAAAGGTTGATCACAGCGTATAAAACGATGACGATAACAATCACTACAGCTGTCGGGATAGCATCAGTCCAGAACTGTAAGATGATGTTGCATGCAACTACTTCGAAGGGCACTAGGAATGCCTCAAAGACGAAAAAGTTCCACCCAGTTGCAAAACCGAAAGCCTCATCCACATAACGACCCGCGAAGCGGATGAAAGGAGAAGAAAGAGGAGTATACGAGACCATCTCAGCCATACACATAGTAACGGCGAGAACGAAGGAGCACCAGCCTGTGAAGGCAATGAAGAGGCTTCCTGGGCCGCCATTAAGGAGACCCTGACCGATTTGTACCTAATCAACCACCCAAGGTCAGAAAAGTCGAATAGTCATGCGAATAAGACCTACAAAAAGCGCAGTGCCGATTGTTCCTCCAATACCGATGAGTTGGATATGGCGACCCTTCAGCTTTCGATGTGTGTGGTCATCAGTGAATAGCTGTGCTTCTCCCAGACGGACAGTACTTGGTCGCTGCTCTAGCGGTGCGGTATGGTCCCCCTTCTTCTCAGGGTCACCGTTAATGATTGCAGCCATGTCGGCAGGAGATGTGTACGTATTCGACACGATAGAGTGGAGGTGTCTATGAGGATGAGAAAAGAGAAACAATAGGGCAGGAGAGGAAAGTCTAGCCAAGTAGCAAAACTCAAGGAGACCAATCTAAGACAAGTCTTTCACAATTAATAAGGCCTCGAAGTTGGTGAAGACGCTTGTCGTCTCCGCGTTTTTGCAAACTGTGTGGAGAATCCTGGCAGCTCCCCGCTGGCGCTTACCTTGATCCATACATTTAGTCCCGCAATATGGGGCTCCAAGTTTTTGATCTCGGAATTTCTGCCGCCTGGGATTTCAGCAGGCTTGGTTGCTTGCTTTCCTAGCGGAGGCTCTATTCGAGCCGCTAATATTTTTCCGGCCAGCGCTTACGATGACGTCGTCTACGCTTTCCGTAAAGGGTAGATATTCACGGACGCACGGCCCTTGATTGGTCGTGTAGAGCAGTTACGACTGGGCATGATTCATACCGTAGCCTCGGGCCGTGTTTATGCTTCTCGGCGCTGCATTTGCAGTTTCTAACTTCTTGGACTGAAAGAGAAAGACCAAATGCGATCACCCCCTTTTATCCGTCGCAATACCCTTGTTGTTTTCGGGGATACAATTTGCGTATTTCGAAAGTAGCAATGTGTAAGTACGAACTGTGACTCGGAGGCTATGTCAACTTCGCCGATATGTATGTGATACTCAACGATAGTAAAAGAACAATTCCTACGGACACTTCATCAGAGAGATGGATCATGTGTCAACTTTGCTGGACGGTATACTATGGCGTTGTCTTAATATGCGGAGATAGCCTTCAGCAGAGTCCGGTCATGCGAAGTAGAAGCGCCCCTTTTCAAGCCATCAGACTGGTCTAACATAATACTTGGTCCCCATGCGTTCCCTTGACAGGGTAAATCATTAGATCAACCGATTAATCTTGAAGCTGACAATGAGAAAATTGGTATGCTGTTCATATGCTTTTACAAATATTGTATTCTATGTTCTCTGAGTATCAATAGATTCCGTGAATCGATGCGTAGCTGTAAACAGGTTTGCGTGTTTACTGCAAAACCATCGTCAAAATAAAGAAAGAACTATATTGCCACCATTCCAACCTGCACATAACCATTATACTTATGGCATTCTCAGCCTGCGTCGAACACCCTGGTAAATGAAAAGGGCCCATATAAGCGCGTTTCGTAAGAAGGTTCATATAAATCCTCGATCTAACATTCCAACTTCAATCTTCTACTATGCGGACACAGTATTCAAGGTCGCTGAAACTGTCTGCGCTGGTTTGACGGACTCATCCAAGTGCACTTCCTCCTCCTCTAACTGAGAAGAACACATTTCGAGTACACGGCCATGGAAATCTGTGAGGAAGGGGTTTGTAAGTAAGTCTTCATTGTTAACGGAAGATACGCGTTGACTCACAAGCCACGCCATTCTCTTTCTCGGGGTTTAGAAGACCTTTGGAGTAGATTCCAACATTAAAGTTGGACTGCGCCTTCTCACATAGCTCAATGTCCTCCTCGGCGACATTGCGTGTGAACTTGTACCATTCTTCGAACACATCGGTACCAGCGGGCGCCTCGTGGTAGTAGTCGAACTCCATGCGGGCCTCGCCAGGGTTCTCGCTCGGGTGAATACGCCAGCATGTTAGCCCTCCAGCATACAAGCTAAGAGTACAGTTAGGGTACAAGTAGAAGAACAATCCATCATCGCCGCCAGATACGCTGCACAAGTGCTGCGAGTAGTTGTGCTTATCGACAACCTTGTATACTGAGGGCTTGAACGTTTTAGCAAATTCAGGATGTGCGTATGCGCAGTGGAGGCATTCCTGGTAAGCATCGACGGCAGCTTTCCAGTTGTTCTGGGATGTATATCTAAGCGGCCGACCCAAGGCCAATTTGGTGAAATCAGCGTGCAAAGTCAGTTCTTCGAAGCCTGGGAAGAATTCGTGAAAGGAACAGGTGTCCTCGGAAAGAGTCAAGAAAAGAAGGCCTGTGGCAGTCAAGTGGCTACGCATAACAGAGCCCTTGTGAAAAGTGAGTATGAAAGCCTTCATTACGCACAACTCGGGGAAATAGCTGGGATTACTTACATCGCTTTCCTTGTACACCTTGATACTTTTCCAATCATCTGTCTCGCGGCGAACGAAATAGTTGATCTGAGCAATCTCGTTCTTGTAATCAACGCCAGTATCGGGGAATTTGGTCACCGCGCCGCACAGAAACCATGACTTTGTTATTATTAGTAGAAGGACTTTCGAGCGGCTAAGAAAATACAAAGCATACCTTGAGGAAGATAGCCCTCTTTTCCAAGCTGTATATACCACTGCTGGTATACCAGGAGGCCGGCAGAGTTGTGGCGTAGTCAGTCATTGTGAATAAACGTGATTGAGTTTAAGTGTGGAAAAACGTTTAATTATTCAACTACGTTGAAGACGATTCCACTATGAGGTCTGCTTGCTTCAAAGTGTACGGCGAGACGGAAGCATTGAAATACTCAAGATTCCTTGCATCGCATGCCATCACACAGCTTGAAACGATGATTCTTGATGGCATCCAACTAGATTCTCCAGACCAGACCTTGTCCTAGGCTATACTACATCTGGGAACTTTACACGCTGCTACGGGAAACGTGGGGTTAGAACTCGGGGTTGATACCCCATCTTTTACCATAAAATTGCTTTGCCGGGGGTCGGGAATACTCGACGTGGTGTGTTTGGATTAGTCCGAGTCGTGTAAGCCTCGTTTCTCCGCGTTTAGCACCTAGAATAGTGCATGTACCCGCGCACATCTCCCTGGAGCTGATAGCAACTTAGCGTGCTATGTTGCATACACGATGGTGGCAAGTTGCCAGAGATTCTCTCAACTTGAGAGAAATTAGTCATTGCCAAGTTTTAAGAAAGTGCCATCAGTAGCACGAAGATGCAGAGCTGGAAAGACCAGCTATTACCAAACAGCGAGCTGCTACGCCTTTCTTCAAAGCAATTAACGGAGAAACCCGGAGAAGGTAATCGGGTTCTGTAATGGAATATAGACGTAAGTGGCGTAGCTTGCTGCTCTTGTATGAGTAAAGGCAGCGCTAGTGATTACTGCTTCTCTAGAAGGCTAGGTCCTATGGAACGACATGCATACGCAATAGGAAGATACAGGTGGCTGAGGATCCTTGTTTACTTGTATTTCCCATCCCTAGCTATTATTGTACTACTTCCATGTGGGAATGATTTCCCAAGGTAAGTTACCTTGGTACACAAGGATTTTAGAACAGCTGGGTTGTATAAGAAGATAGAATCAGGATTTTCTCTAGGAGAGAAAAGTTCATGTGAGTATTTGTCAGAGACTAGACACGTGTTGGTGGACAGGTAGTCCTTCCGCATAACGTGGGGCGGATGTAGTTGCTAGTATTGCCTAGAGAGGAAATCGTTCACGAGAATGCCACAAGACCATTCAACCCCAGTTTTCAACCCCAGTTTTCTTTTCCCCATTGCTTATTTGACTGATTGTCACGATGTTGTAATAGATGTGACATATTTCACTTTGCGCGGATTGATTGTGGTTTTAATCTCACTCTTCCATTTCCTCCGTGTTCCTCTCCTAACCCTAGACCTGACTTTAATGGAGCATCATTTACTTGTTGGCACTATCTGTGCACTGTTGGTCTCTTTGACCTTCAATATCTGGCAATATATTACGAAGACTTCAGCGACCACTGAAGCGTTGAAACACCGCACGTTTGCCCTACCTGATGGATGGTGGTCAGACCCAACTCGGTTTGAAACGGAACGACGAGCCATTTTCAGCCAGGTATGCGTCCCCGAAACACTTCACATTGTCTTGAATTGTTGAGGGCTAACTGGACATATAGACATGGATATGTGTTAGCCACCGAGGCCGCTTTCGTCAACCTGGTGACTACATCGTCTACAATGTTGCTGGGTTCCGCTTCTTTATGATCCTAGGCAAAGATATGGTTGTTCGCTCGTTTCATAACGTGTGTAGGCACCGTGCGTTCCCTGTTGCTAGAAAAGATTCTGGTAGCGCCACAGTCCTCGGCTGTCGATACCACGGCTGGAGCTATGATACCAATGGGAAACTGGTGAAGGCCCCTTATTTTGACAATCTCCCGGGTTTCGATAGGAGCCAGAATAACCTCTTCGAGATCCATACCAAGCAGGATAGTAGCGGATTCCTCCATATCAATGTGAGCAGGTTGGAAGGTGCAGATGATACAACGCCTCTTAAGGGAACGCAGGTGGGAAAACTGGCCAAGATAAGGCTGGACTCTGCTCTTCTCGACACAATCGAGTTGAGTGGCAAATTCAACTGGAAAGTGATGCGTGCGTACTACGTTTACAACCTGCAAGCGCTGTGTGGGAACTAACGACCAAGCAGTAAACCGCCAGCCTGCCGACACGCCATCGACTGCTATGTCTTCTACGGGCGCCATTCGTGCCCTCTCACCCCAAAGTCTCACTCCTGTCGGCGAGCTGAACTTCTATCCGTTAACAACGGTGCACACGATGTCCGGCCGGCCATTTTGGTATCAGCTCACCTTCTCTCCTGAAGGTCCCCAACAGACCAAATTGCGCTGTGACGTGTACGCCACCAATCCTGCTAGCAAATTTAAGTTTGAAGGTGCTGCCCGGGAAGCTTTTGAGAAAGAGATCCGAGATAAGATCCAAGATTTTGAGAACCAGCACAAAGACTTGGTCTCTTCTAGGCGCAGTGTGGTTGGCAACAGTTTGTTCACCGTCACACTAGTAGCTTCCCTCAACACTGACAGATTGTAGGCGATCAAGTAAAGATTGCTGACGCTATTGAAGCTCACCTTCGGCAAGAGAACCTCCATGGGTCAGAAATCAAACCAGCGACGGTCAAACCGCAGACTAGTAGCGACAAACTCTCCAAAGCTGATAAGAGTAAGTACTATTCAGGCGAGGATGCCAAATATAATTTTGGATGGGGTTATGTTTTAGATGCTAATATGTTGAAACAGTCTGTCAAGCCATGGACTGTGCTACCGCTGGAAAGCTAGATTGGTAGTCGTTGTATAGCGCGTAAAAGGAGGACGATAAGCCTAGGCTTATGCCCTTCTTTAGGACATTTCTTCGAATGCGCGCAAGGTCAGTATGCGTGGAAAGGAAGCAGGGTTAGATGAAAAGGTTGAAGTTATGTGAATGTAGTCATTCAACCTCTAATGAAACGAGAACGAGAGAAAAATTGATGGTGTTAAGCATGCGCAAAATTTGCTCGTAAGCGGATACCGAGGTCGGTTGAGATATTTCATATAGACCAACTTCAGGGAAGGGTTGAAGATCGCCTCTTTGCGAACGTATCCCAGCGTAGGTTATTGCGCAGCCGGTCGCGCAGCCGAAAGTTTGTAACCGTTCACGGCCTGAGGGGTACATCGAGCCTAGCGAATTCGAAGCTATAATGCAGGACAGTTTGGCAACGTGGCAGCATGCTGAGAGTTGGCCGTGTCTCATTAGGAGCTTGAGATCTTGATGAACACTAGCCCGGGTGCGTGTACGGCTGCTGTAGTGGCCCACATTTAGACGACGGAAACACTGCACGCTAATTTGTTTTAGGTAATATCTTACGGGCCTCCCAATCATAACGTGGATAATGCATTGTGGTGATGAATGCTGGCTTTGAAAGGTAGTGGAAAAGTGGCGCCAGCCCAAAAGGTTCTTGTAGTGTAAAGTGATGAGAGTTGAGGTGTAGAGCTCGAACAGTAATTAAGAGAAAAATTATCAAATCACTCAAACACTCTTACAGCACTTCGCGGGCAGTTAACGATTTTGAATCGAGGAGAACACAAGCTTCTTGCACAATGTAGCCATGGGAATACACCTTCCTCTCATTCTCTACTTCACTCAGAGTATCCTTTGATGTGTAATACCCAGGCTACCGTTTTATACTTACAGGGAACGCCATCCTTGGGTTCCTAATAGGGAGGTATATTCCCGTGGGTGTTAAACTCCGACGGCCATTCGGGGGGACGCAGGGGGTCGTTCGCTCTTACACGCCCATCTTAGAGGACCAATAATTAGGCTATCACAGTTTGCTGACCAAGTCCTACCCTTGAGTCAACATATTCAAGTATTAGGCCCCTCTTGCGTTGGTCATTACGTCCGTATCTGCGGGGACCCACAGGAACCTACATGTACACTTCCAATACGATCCGTCCATCTGGCACGATTGCTGCTAGTACAGGTATCAATAAGCCATCAAAGAACTGGATTGGAGGAGTTGGTAGTGTGACAGGAATATCAATTACGTTGTGTTGTTGAGCCTTTCCTCTACTCTTTCTTACCCCCTCCTTCTCTCTTCCTGCCTTTCTTTCTAATACACACGCACAAATACATCTCGACTCGGCATGTATGAATTTTTATTCAATAGACTATTATGCTGACGAGTTATATTGTGTAGCAAGCTTAGCCAAGTCCGCCGACGGTATCAGGCTTTTCTGGTACGGATACTCCTATGGTCGATGGAGGCAGAGTCCCTAGATGACAAAAAGCTCGCTCAATCCGCAAGCTGGAAGATCAGGCTTTCTCCCTCTCAGCTCGGACTGGATAATACAGAGGTTCAACAAACGAATGCAAAGGCCAACGGTTGAAGAAAAGGTAAGCTCCTCGTGTGGCGGTACGCAGCAGTGGAGGCTGACAATCTCTCCTCTCATACTGCTGGTTTTGGTAAAAGCATAAAAAATGCCCGGGGAAGCAATGCATTGTTATAACGGACGGCTGCGGATACTTAAAATGTGAAATAGAGTCTATAATATATTGAGGGCAGAGTTGGCTCCAGTCCAGCACTACAATACACGAGGCAGGATATTTGTACTCTGACAGCATAATCATGTTTCACGCATATGGAACGAACTCCAATGATCAAATAAAAATGAACTATCGGAGTGAATCATTTCCACTTGTTTCCCCGCCCAACGCTGGTGATGGACCGCCAGGCGCTAGATTGCCGAGGTTGAGCGTGCGGCGCCAGTGACTATCTAGTTAATTCCAACGAACGAGGCAATGCTCATTTTCTCATCTACCAACATGAAGCAGAAGATGATGACGACAATAAATCAAGAAGAGGAAGAAGAAGATAATAGGAATCTGACGCTAGAAGGCCCCCACTCTAGGGACAGCACCAAAGCTTAGTGTTTAGATCAAGGCCTGTACATGGTAACTAGAGCTGGTTTAGCGTACGCGTGCCGGCCTCCGCCGTGACTATCAATTGCCATTCCCCCTCTCACCCCTCCTTCATGCTCGCTCGATGCGGTGCGATGCGATGCTTGCTTCCCTTTTGACAACGCGACGTCCGAGGGAGGACACAAACCACCAAGTATGAACAATAGCCCAAGCTCCGACCCCGTCTCGCAGCGTAAAAGACCCAAATTCACAAGATCAACGGGGCACCGCTCTCGAGGTGGGTGCCGGACATGCAAGCAGAGACACGTATGTTTTCGGCCAGATGAACAAGCTCCAAATTTGCTTGCCCACTCACACATACCAAGATCAAATGCGATGAAACCAGGCCTGTTTGTTCAAAATGCACCAAGAAAGGTCTGCTGTGCGATGGATACCCTGAGCCTCTCAAGTGGTCATACAAGCACCAACCTACGGTCAGTGATATTAGCAGCCATCAACATGAACAACAGGCCCAGCAGCAGTCTTCAGGACATTGTCTCGCAGCTATCGGTCCCTCTTCTGCGCATGTCCCCCGGGAAGCCGGTACCCAAGGGCGTTCCTATCGCAGTGGCGATGAGCAGCCACAGCCAGAGCCGGATGCGGGAGCCTGTTCTGAGTTCGAAACGGATGATTTCAGCCCATCTTATCTCCTTGGCTTTGACAGTCTAGACAGCGTCGACCAAGCTTTCGGTGGCATACCAGATTTGACGTCTGATGTACCTATTACTAATATAACGACTTCTACTTGGCCGACGCATATCCCGTTTGTCAGGTCCTCCGAACAAGGCTCCTTGCCGGAACCAAATGTTGACCCTATCCCATCTGCTCCCCTCGAGCCACCCGGGCCCAGAGTCGACTCTGCGATCAGGCTTATCAAGAATTGGTTTATTGAGGTCTGCCCAGCATGGTCAGGCTTTGACTCAAGCACCAACATGAATAGGAAATTGGCCGAGGGTCTTTGGCATAGCTCGTCGGCTGTCTTCACCGCACTTCAGAGCATGTCCGCAAGTTTCCTCGCCGCGAGATTGCCACAGATGAGACGACCCGCTTTGAATTTGTTGAGAACAGCTACAATTTGTGTCCAAGCAGAAATTGAAGAGCTAAACAGGAAGGAAAGACTGGAATCTACTCCTACTGGCGTCATATTCTCACTGCTTTGTCTGGGGACGACCGTCTGCTGGCTGGATGCTCGTCGAATTGGGTGGCCATTTCTGCAAGACGCAAAGAGGTTGCTCCGAAGGGCAATGCAGCAGCCTCTTGCCTCTGAGGCCGAGATTCTAGACTTTTTCAATAAGAGTTTAGTTTATTGGGATATGTTGATCTCCTTCACATACGATCCAGAACCTTGGACAGATATCCACGAAGTCGACACAATCCCGCCTGTTGCTCCTCTCAGATCTAACTCCCTTGACGACCATGGTGGTTCTACTTTTGACCTAGAACCTCACCCTTGGATAGGCATCTCATTACCGACCTCGCGCTTGTTCACGCGCTCCATACGGGTCTGCAGAACATATAGACGCCGCCTTGCTGAATTGTCAAGAGGAACTTTCAACCCTTCGCCAGTTATACTCGAGTTCGAGCAAGCAAAGAAGCTTGAAGGGGAACTGTTGCATTTGCAGCTATCGCCCACCCCCTCAGCGAATGATACCGGTGACCAACGCACTCCTTTTCACCACCTCCTACATATAGCCGAGGCCTACCAACTCGCCGCGTTGCTCCAACTCTACATACAATTCCCCGCCTTACATTCCTCACGGTTACCAGAGGAGTTGCACCACCTGTACGAGGGTGACGTAGCCGCGGCATGGCGCAAATGGATCATTCCACTGGCACTTCGGCTCACAGAGGTTCTAGAGCGGATTCCTACTGAGTCCGGGAGTAGTGTGATGCAGCCGCTACTCTATGCCTGTGCAGCGACAGGGCTTCGATATGGCCCTGCATCGCAACACGGAGGCATGACTGCTGGGTTGGACGCACCCGGAAACGGGAGCCAACCCAAGTCAAGGCCGATGGAGAGCATTCTAGACTACCTTGGCTTGCTTGATGATCCTGTCGAGCGTAGTGAGGGAGATAGTAATCCCTTATCGGTCTCACAGCTAGCTCTTGATTTGAGCAAGGCCCGCGCTTTTATTTTAAGGCGCCTCGGAGTCCTCAAGGAGCATTTGCATCCAGTTCCCGTTGGGGTCGCCGAGCAATTTGTCAAGGCTGTATGGGCTGCCTATGACGAAGAACCGGTAGGGAGCATGGATGTTTGTTGGATTGATATTATGGAGAAGAAGGATCTCCAAACCCTATTTGGTTAATAATTTCCCATAGCCATTTCCAATAGATTTGTATGCATACACATGTAACACGATAACGAGGCGAATCACTGGGCCGTGTGTTGAATGGACGGCAACAATAATGTTTTCACGTTTCACTAAAATGTCATAGTCCGCTTTAGAATAGCTTTATATTGAATCTTTGGGGATACACTTCTTGGGCGATGGGATTCCACCGACTCATGCACCGCAACCCTGATGATACCTGCAAAGAATGTGATTGTACGCAATGTGAGCATTTAAAAAAATATACTTCAGCATCAAGGCATATCGAAGGGTCGCTTAGGCTAAGATACTCCTACGGACTGGTGTCCCCGAATACCTGCCTCGTCTAGAACGATCACCCGACTTCTATATCATTCTATAAATATAACACAAAAACGGAACGTGATTCTTTAGTACGTCTAGAGCAGCAAATCGATTCCTTCCAAGCCTAGAAACGGGGCCATTACACAGTCGAATCACGCGTAGAATAAGCTTAACCCATGCTTGATCTGGCTCCCCACAATTCGTCAGTTCAGCTGATCTATCTATTTACAACAGAGCGCTGAACCTTTTGGTTTGATTGGTAGCATATATGCAATGGGCGCCGCCAAAAGAAGAAGAAAATATAAGCCGTTATCTGGAGCCGAACAAGTTGTCTTGCTTCACGAACCAATGACAGGCAGTTTCATTCAGCCTTGCTGTCCCTTGGGTGAACTGAATCTCAGTGAGCATCCCGCTGTTCAATTGGCATCTTCAAGAGCTCTTGAGGGATTTAGCATCTGATGTGAACCGAAGAGAGTACAGATAGACTGAACTTTCCATAGGCACCGTGCGCCGTTTTCGATTTCCTCCTACTCGAGTCCAAAGTCTACATTAGGCTACATRAAAATTGTCTTGTMAAGCCGTATCCTAGCTAGAAATGTGTGTCTGCATGTCTCCCACCATGAGTACATCGAAAGGTTGGGTCCGTTCCGCCTGGACTAATATGGTATGGTAGTTCATGTCTTTAGCGCCGGTGTGTAAGTGATAGATCTTGCAATGCACGCCCAGATATCGGGGTTATTCGATGTCACAACGCCCTGGAACAGAGTGCTACGGTATAAGCGAAACGAGTATCTTAGGGATTGAATCGAGCAGATTACTGTCTGACCTAACATCTATATTGAACCAACCACCCAAGCCACTTATTTATAAAGAACACACATACATCGCACCCATTCATGTATAAAGATACTACTAGGATAACAAAAGGGGGGGTATCATATAATATAAAATCTGCCCTATGTAGGACTAGCAAACCAATACAGACACAATCCTAAACTCAAGCTAGAATTCACAGGAATGTGGTGGTTCATATCTGCTAGGGAAAGCTGCTGAAGGGTTACTGAAAGCTCAGCTCATCTTCACTCTCGTCGTCCACGCATTCATCTTCTACTTGAACTAGCCAATTAACTCTAGACCGAGCACCTGCGCTTCTGCCATGCCGTCTTCTACCAACCTTCTTGGTGGTCCTCCTACTAACCGGCGTTTTTCCAAGTTCATCTCTCTCATTACCGTGCTCGGGTTCAAGATCGTCGATGTCAACCTTTTCCTGGTAGTTTCGCGGATCAAGGCTACGGAGATTTGACTTATGAGAGGCCCGAGCACGAACGGCGCGGAGCCTTGAAACAACAGTCTTCATCGTACGACGGGATCGGCGGGGCTGCTCTGGCCTTGGAGCAAATGCTGATCGTTTGGCGTCGGGAGAAGTCGACGAAGACGCTGAATCAGGCGGTGTTGTACATGTGCGTTTTATTGGGACAAGAACCATGGGGGACGGTGCACGTTTGCGTTTTCCTACTACAAAAACTGGAACGTATGGACCTTCGTCGATTGGAGAAGTTGGTGGAGAAGAGTCGCGGAAGGTTGTTTTGCCTGATGGCGACTGTATGTCACCCACGCCTAACATGACTGACTGATTGTCCTCGTTGTCGGAAGCATGCGATGAAGCGGGACTTGGCAGCGAATCAAATATACGAACTGGTCTTCTCTGTTTGACCTGCACATTCTGCTTCACGAATGGTGTGCACGCAACCCATTCCCCAATACCTTCCTCCCATCGGAAGCCGCCACTGTTCGAGGGCGAGTTGTTCTTCTGAGGGGAACTCATCAGAACGATGCCGCCTCTGTTGCTCATTGACTTTTCGATTTGGCGGGCAAACATGGCATGTTGAGGATCATTGGTGCTTTGAGAAAATTCCAAGCATGACTCAAGCGCCAATCGTTTTAAGCTCCAGAGAGAATGTGACAACCGGCAGTCTCTGATACATAGTAGACTGTGGACTAGGCGCTGGAGTTGGTCGAAACCATCATCCTGCCATGCCTTCCCGGAGCAGCGAGCAGTCGTTGAAATAAATTCGGGAAGAGTTGCCAAAATAGACGAATAATCTATATTATCCAAAGGATATTGCGCAGAAATCCAATTGATAGCGCGGATCAATGTCGAACCTTGAAGTAATACGGTCCCAGGAATTGGGTAGCATTCGTCAAGATGAAGTAGGAGCGAAGCGCAGATCATCCAAGTTGCCCGTTGAGCAAAGGCCTGCATGTCTTCTGATGTGGAATCGAGTAGTTCCAAATCGCTTCGTACATCTGCGCGTTTCAGAAGGCTTAAAATCATTGAGTCGAATACCCAAGAAATCCTATTAACTGTAGCTTGGTCCGAATCCGCCGCTCGCTGGTGGGACACGAGAGCGATGCCAGAAAGTACAGTGAGAAGACTCGAGTAAGTCGTATTCAAAGCAGCACGGAGCTCCTTCCTCGCCGATGGCTTAATTTGCTTCGGCACAACATCGACTTCGCCATTGTCAAGAATACTGTCATCTGGAAGACCCATGCCTACACTAATTGATGTCTCAAGGAATCGGAGTACATGGCCAGAAGTTCGATCATCTCCATCAGCTAGAGTGCGGACTAGCGTGCTCCATAAAGGCGTCATACATTCAGTAGCAAGCCATTCTAAAGGAAGAATGTCTTGAGATAGCGCGTATTCGAGCAGGTCATAGAGGAGGCCGTGCCGTCCGGTACGTTCGACAAATGCTTTTGCTAGATGCATATATGCGGAGCTTGCTGGATCAAATAGGCTAGCTCGAAGGCTAGCAGGCACCGATAGCGGTGATAGAAGTGGCAGGAATGTCCATAAAAACTTCTCGGCTTCGTCCCAAGCCGAAGCTTTCATGCATAGATCAATTATAGCATGCAGTACTTCTGGTCCCAAAATCTCATCTGAGATCGCATCGCAGAGTAAGGATGTTGCATGCGCGCGCACTGTTTGCTTTAAATGGCGCCAACCAGAGCCGGCACCCGTGTCAAAAGTCATCTCCAAATGGGTGAAAACCTCGTTCGAAATGTCCCGCTCTTCGTCATCGGCATCATTTTGCCGGTCAAGCTTCGCAAAATATTCTTCCAATTCAATGTATGCAGAGACTCTGTGTAGGCAAGTACTCATGAGCGATCTCGTGCCCTTCCGACGTTTGTCTCCCTTCTCTTGCGTTGCTTGCAGCAGCTTCGCGTATGCGTCAAGTAGGCCTTCAATTACTTTCCCAATATCAGCCGGCATTTGCTTCTTGAGCTGTTTTATATGTTCCACCTTGGCGACCAAGGGACCTCTTTTTCTTTTTTGCAGAGGCGATGCGTGTAGTTGAGGGCTTTCGAAGAATCGGCCTCCGGTGCGTACAATTAGAGGGGTAAACGCAATTTCTCCAGGCTTAGCCTGACCTCCATTTTCTGACTCTTCTCTCCGTGCCGTACTTGAACTCTTAGTATTACGGCCCCCATAGGTCTTCTTATTGCTCGTTGTAGGTTTTGCGCCGGGAACCCAGTCAGGGTCTCGGAGTTTTTCAAAGCCTCGTGGCTTGCGTGTGGGCGGGAGCGGCGCAAAGCTGGTCTTCCGAGGGGAGTGCTTCTCCAAGAGCGCATTGCATGAGTTGCGTGCCTCTCGGGCTATTCTACGTTGCTTATCGAGTTCCTTTCTCAACGTTGCTATGCGGGACGAGATCGGTCTTAGGAGGCGGTTGCATCGTGTTGTAGTCCATGGGATCGCGTCTTCAGCGGACATAATATGTTGTGTAAGTATATTAAGACCAATCAATGTGAGTCTATGAGCTATTCCAAAAAGATGCGCCAAAAAGTTAAAAGGTTAATAGTTGTAAAGGTAGGCTTGAATTTGTTTCTTTGTTGTTGATGTTGACAAACATCGGAGTTCGGCGTTGCCTATGCGCTAAACCCGATTCGCGCACGCGTTATCGCGTTTTGAGGTCTGACACCCAGTGGCCCCTTAGACACGAATTGCATTTTTGCTCTCATGAGTCTTTTTAGATCACTTTTAAAATACTTAAGCTAGACAATAGTATTCCATATATCTACTATGACATGAAGATTCTGTTTGCTTGGGCCACTAATACCAAACAATCGCAGTTTATGTTCGTAGCCCCAAGTCGGTTTGCAAGATAATCATAATCTTGCGGCGACAATCGAACGAATCTTCACATGGTTGGTATTCTGCTATTTTTTGTTCACACGGGGTGTCTAGGGCCCCGGTTGATCTTCCAGCCTATCCGGGACCCTACAAAGCCTTATCAATGGGTTCAAGTGATACGCGTAGCGCACATCGCAACCTGGGGAAAAACCAAAGAGGCAGAAGAAAGACTATCACAATTATTGGGCAATGGCTGTAGAAATGGAAAGTATACTCGAAGGCATACGAGAAACAAGCTATTGTGACAGTAAGCAGCACCGGTATCCAGTGACCAGTGACCAGATGCAGGTACCGAAGAAACATAAGCTTACATGTTATCCTTCCGCGCCGCCACGTATGCTGAACGAATCGCATGATCATCAGGAGCACATACGATCTAGAGATCCACTCACTTCAAACACAGAGCCTCATCGAACCACCGCTGGGCAGATCGAAGAAATCGAAACGCGCATGGTGAGGCATTGAAACGTAGGAATGGAAACAAAGAAGGATCTGGCAGTGTCGTAATTAACTACGTAAGGCTTCTACGGAGTATAGTCTGGCCATTCCTCCATCCTAGGCTCCTGGCAGTGTCTACGTACCTGCCAGGTTTAAGGCGCGGGTGGCGTAGACGTTGCATTTACCATGAGGCGCCCTTTTTGCTTCTGCGGATTATTCACCCTCTGAGGGGCATGCGCCACAGTCGTTGCGATTCGCGGGACCTGAGCGAGGAGATAGCGCCGTGTTAAAATTAGTCGCTTGAAGATACGAGAAGAATGGGAAATTTGCTCGCGAGGATCCCAAGTCCAAAGCGGTTCGGCCGTGGTATTGGCATATCTTGGGACAAACCAGTAGCGGAGATTGTTATTGTTTTTGGAGAACTGTTACAGATGAGCTAAATAGGATCTCTCTTACCAAGACAGTTCGTCATGCTTTGCCTCTTGCCTCTCCAGCTGAATGCAAGACGAAGGATAAACGGCTCTTCTCCGGTTTCGCTCCATCGATAGACGTATATCGCACAAGAAGGTCCCGGGTGTCTGGAAGACGCTTTCGCCCGGAAACAAACACCGTAATCGCAGTTTCACTGTGCGACCGCTCCACAAATGTCTGCTTATCGATAACCCGGGCGCAAGATGCCTAGCTAGGAAATATCACGGTAGACGCAGAATCTTTTTTCTCGTCTTGTTGGGTTGGTGTCCACTTGTGGCGCGGAGGGTACCCGTAGTGTAGTTTCAAGAAGATTGAACTGCGAGGACTCAGCGAAACATCCCAAGCTGTCATCCCCACGACTCACGACCTCTCGGCGGAGTCTGGGCCTGAATCCTGTGCCGCCTTGAGCTGTTGCTTCGCATGCACAGTGGAGTGAGGCAGCGCCATCCGGCAAACAGAGATGGCTGCGAGACTATATCGTCACGTGTAATGAAAGCTGGAGTGTTCCGTCAAGTTGCTGCAGGTGTTCACAATTGAATAACTTGATCCGGAATACGACACAGCAACGGTGGTACAACTCTAACTCCAAGGAAAATTTTACTTACCCCGGGTTCGAACGGTTAAGCTATTACAATATTCGGTGGCATGCAGTGCAATGTCGTTAAGACGCAGGCGCGGACGGCTAATTTGAAGGTTAGGTTAGGCGAGGCGAGATACATCTACGAAACATGGGGTGGTGGGTGTGGAAATTTGACCACCTTTTGCAATTTTAGTCTGCTCGGAATGCACCAAATCGGAAGTAGAGACGGAGAAATACATCCGCAGCAGCAGACCTAGACGACGGCGGCTGCAGGTAGAAAATTTAGCGCAGTGATGCTTGCTATGGAGGATGAATACTTGCTGTGGAGACGATATCGGGTGTTTTGCAGATTGCCCCTGGTCTACTTTTGTTGTTCACATTCCGCGGGCGGCGCGAATAAGCATGCGTTGCGTCATACCTGTATAAAGTGCTGTCGCTTCAAGACATGTTTTTCCTAAAGGATAGCTGCCAGACACGGAGGCACGGTCAAGTAAGTAAATGTTAATATCTGCTCGCAATTCCAAATCTGTCATGTTGGTTATCCGGCAACAGGAGAGAAGTGACCTGGTCATGCATTCCATATCAGACATTGAATTCCTGTAGAAGGCCAGAACCTGGTCACGCAAGATTTGCCAGGTATCACCTATTGCACAGGCTGGAACGTTCAAGATCGGGAGTAATCTGAGAGAAGCAGGCCTCGGAAGGCAGGCAGCAGTTCCGCAGTCACAGACAACTTACTAGGTCTTTGAAGGGTTGAAAAGTCCCGCATGTGACTACTTACACTAGGTACGAAGTACAGCGTAGATGCACGTTTCCGTGTCCAACAGAATTGTAAAACCGTCAGGACCATTTTGGGCAGGGGCTGAGCGCCTGACAGTCTTTCTGAAGGGTATGATGACGACGACAGCTACGGCGTCAAGAGAGACATGGACTCAAAATGGAGGTTACACGGGGTGACAGGGTGCGAGGAATAATGGAATGAGGACGCTAATGCAAGAGAAGCATTAATAGCATGAAGGTGACAAGTTCACGCTGGACAAGGACGGCGGAAGGGAGTTCCAGACGACGACCAGAAAGCCGGTGGAGGATGGAACGGGGTGATGGACGATAGAAGTTTGCGCATTGAAGGAGGCAGATTCGTAACGTCCAAACAGTTGGATAGCACACGTGGGAAATGCTTCAATGCATGACACGGATCACCGTGGTTGTTGTCTCGCTGTTTCGAGTCCATGCTCCAGCGCCCAGCCCCATCGCCTCGACTTGACAGGCACAGGGCAGGGTAGGCGGAGGATCGCGGCAGATGGGGTGAGAGTCGAGGCTCTTGGGTGCCAACGGCGGGCGAGCAATGCCACGAACTAGGAGGCATCCGGGGCCATTGCGGACGGAACCAAGTGGGCGTATTCGTCGCTGGAGGATCTGGGCAAGGGCTTGGATGGATACACAGTAGAGAGAGAAAGCGAGGCAAAAAGGCATTCATTTGTTGGTTGTCGGTGGGGGGGATTACATGGTGGGACTGGACTGAAGCATCGTACTGATACCATTCGAGCCCAAATTCGGCCGTGAAGAGTCGGCCCGAGTAAGTAAGGTCGCACGGCGATGCGGTACTCTCCAGAGATTGATTGAGAGGCAGATTTGGCGAGGGCGGTGGTTGGTGGATAGGTACTGACGTTGCAGACAGAGTGGTGGAGAATAGAGGGTGGTGCACTGGTGTTTTACATGTCACTAGCCCCAATGTGCGGAAGGCCGCCCGAGTGAGGGCGGAGACGATGATGAGGAAGTTGGATGGTACGATCGGGCGTGGAAACAGCCGCTGAAAGAGTCGTTCGCGGCGTCGTCGTCATGATAGTGATGGAAGGGCTAGGGGAGTGCAGCAGCAGCAAGAGAGATTGGGAGGAGGAGGTTCTTCGGAACGGGTGAAACACGCCGCCGCCGGGTGGGCTTTGTGGGCTTTGTGGGCTTTGGCTTCCTCTTAGTGGCTCGCTGGCTTTCGCTGGCTTTCGCTGGCTCGCTGCTGGCCTACCCGTCCACGCCCCGTCCACCGTCGTCGTGCCGTTTCATCACAACGCCCAGCCAGCGAATGACAGCGACTCGCCGCCTCGAAGACCCCCCAAGGCTCCAAAGGCCCCATCATGGGCTCATGGGCCACCATGGCTCATGGCGATGGCGATGGAGCCACTGCCAATGGGGCACTGGCGAAAGATGGCCCTGCTTCTGCTCTCTGATCTGTGCGTTCAACTATTGTATTCCCCCCCTGCCGCCCCCAGTCCCACCAGCGGGCCCCAGACGCACTTTCCTTCTTTCTTTCCTCCCAAGGACCCAATCCCATTGCGCCTCCCTCGTGCAATTGCATGCCTTCCATAACCCTGCCCTTACCCTTACCCTTACCACCCTTACCATTTCCCTACCTTCCTTTCCCTTCCCTTCCCTCACCCTACGCCTCTTCTGGCTGGCCCTCCCTTTCTCTACTTACCACCTCATCCTGCTCCCATTTCCCTCTTCCCTCTCCTTCTCTTCCTTCTTCGCCCGACCTGTATTGCAGCTCTCGCCTCAGTCACTCTTTTGCCGCAACCCCATATATCCACTTCGTGTCTCGCCGCTTGCTGCGCATCCTCGCCTTGTATCCCCCTTCCCTCCCCCGCCGGCTGTTCAATATCGACCCCTGGCCGAGCATTTCCATCGAGGAGCCTATCACCGCCACCCTTTTTTGCCAGCACTTTTGTCAACATCCCCCCAGGTCACCTGCGTCCAATTGCCCTTCCCCTTGCGTCGACGACAGATTAACTCGCTCATTCTGGCCTTCGTCAACGTGCCAATATTTCGCCGGCCGCAACTTGATTCATCGTCCTCCCACCCTGTAGCTCATATCTGAATCCCCGTCGCTCCAACGTTCCGCTGTGCCAAAGTGGGCGCTGGTCACGACGCACCTTCGGCCATCCTGGTACCCTCATATTGTCCCCCGCCTATTTGGAAATCACCCCGTGGGTGCAATTGAACCTTACCAAGATCTGCTTTTTGCTGGTCAAGGCAGATACCTGTCGCTACATATTTGTCAAGACCGCCTGGTCTAGCGTAGTACATCTGACCCCAGATCCTTAAAGAGGATCTTCTCGGCCACTTCTTCCCTTGCACGAACGCAGGTCGCTTCTGGTTTTGTCTCTGGAATCATGTTCGCCAACACTCTTCTTCTCTCGTTATCCGCCGCGGGCATGGCTTTTGGTCAAGACTCTTCCAGCTCCCCTGTGAGGAGAGATGGTGGTGGTGGCCAAGGAGGAGGAGGCGGCGCTGGTGGAGGAGGTCATGGAGGACATTCTGAAGAGCCTGGCCCAGCTGATTTCTTAAATACGGATGTTCAACATTTCCTCGGCTGGATCTGGGTTGGACTATTCGCTGTCTTCATCATCTACCAGGTCATCTTTCACTTCGTCCGCTACATCCGTACCGTCGCCTGCCTCAACAATGAGACCCAGAGGTATTTCGCAACTCCTCATGTCATGTACGCTTGGTTCAAGAAGAACATGCTGGATGCTCCTCTCTTCAGGACCCGACATCACCGCGAGTTCAAGCTTTCCACTGCTATCAATATTGGAACTCTCCCTAGCCGTCTTCAGACCTTCCTTCTTTTGGGCTACTTCGGAACCAACGTGGGATTCTGTGTCTGGAGCATCGACTGGAACGGTGACTTCTCTCAGATTGCTGGCGAGTTCCGCAACCGAACTGGTGTCATGTCAGTCATCAATATGCTGCCGCTTTTCCTCCTTGCCGGACGCAACAATCCTTTCATCAAGCTTACTGGAATTTCCTTTGACACAATGAACTTGATTCATCGATGGTTTGGACGAATCACTGTTCTCGAGGCAATCTGCCATACGGTTGCGTGGATGGTAAACAAGGTCCATACCAGTAAGCATTGACACGACTATTAAAAGATTTCAATTCTGACTATTTTACAGAGGGCTGGGCCGCAGTTCAAGGCTCCATCACTGGAAGCACTTTCATCATGACTGGATTCATTGTAAGAATCCCAGTTCTTGGGGATCTAAACTATAGCTTACAAATTGCAGGCCACTGTAGCGTTCGTCTTCCTAATGTTGCACTCACCATCAGCAGTCAGGCACGCATACTACGAAGCTTTCTTGCATTTGCACATTGCTGCTGCCGCCGTTGCTGTTGCTGGTGTCTGGATCCATCTCGATGGACGCCACCAGAAGAAGATGATTTATGGTGTTGTCATGTTGTGGTGCTTTGAGGTAAGTTTCAAAGCATTTCTTGCAGGGAGCCCATGCTAATTGCGCCATAGCGCTTGTATCGCATTGTTCGCCTCGTTATGCGCAACGTCGGCAGCGGTGGTACAAAAGCCGACGTTGAGGTCTTGCCTGGCGACGCGCTTCGTGTCACAGTTCGCATGGCTCGCCCCTGGAGGTTCCGCCCCGGTCAACACGCATACCTGTATATGCCTTCTGTTGGACTCTGGACCAACCACCCCTTCTCGCTTGCCTGGAGTGAAGAGGAGGAAGACCTGAACATTTCGTCGATGGTCGCCGATGAGAAGGGCCTCCCGATGAATCGCCAAGATATCCTGGAACACCAAAAGACGAGCATGTCCTTCATTGTGCGACGACGAACAGGCTTCACCGAGAAGCTCTACAAGAAAGCCGATCTTTCGGCTGCCGGTAAATTTACCACCACGGCATTCGTCGAGGGACCGTATGGTAAGTGCCGAAGCTTATTTCCCCAGACTTTCTTCCCGCTCTCCCAATATATCTGCATATTAAAGCCCATATTTAAACAACTACGCAGACCATGCTAACGTCATATCACAGGTGGCGAGGATCTCTCTTCCTATGGCACTGTCATGCTGTGGGCCGCCGGTATTGGCATCTCACATCAAGTTCCTCACGTGCGCGACATTGTTGCCGCCTACGCAAACGGTACCACTGCGACACGCCGCCTCACTCTGGTCTGGATCATCCAATCTCCAGAGCATCTTGAATGGATCCGTAGCTGGATGACCCAGATCCTCTCCATGCCTCGCCGCCGAGAAATCCTCAAGATCCTGTTGTTCGTCACCAGGCCTCGAAGCACCAAGGAGATCCATTCGCCAAGCTCGAGCGTCCAGATGTATCCTGGAAAGCCAAACGTCCAGGCTCTTATTGATCAAGAGATGCAGGAGGGTATTGGAGCCGCTTGTGTGTCCGTGTGTGGTACAGGTTCATTAGCTGATGACCTGAGGAAAGCCGTCCGTCAACGCGAGACAGACTGGAATGTTGATTTCCGTGAGGAGTCATTCTCCTGGTAGTCGAACTACCCATTTCACATAGTTCTCGTCGTCTCCTTTTGGTCAACAACGCTCGGACATATACCCGCACATAGTCATGAATCACTCCTTTCACGACGATCCTCTTTCCTGGGCTCTCGGCTTCCTGGACCTCTTAACTTTTTCATCATTTTTGGGGGGCAATTGTTAAGCAAAGCGGCGATAATCGAGCTTCCACATATATCTCACGTCACATGTAGTTGAGTATGTATCGAGCCAATCTCGCTGGGGTTTTTAATGGGCTGCTACAAACTCTTCCATTTTGTTATTCACTTCACTGTACAAATGTTTCTTTTACACTCCTTTTTCAATCGCATAATGGCGATTGTAAACCCACTTTCCTTAACAAACTCGCGTCTTTGGCCCTTCGATGGGAAAAGCTGAGAGGTCGCCAAACCAAAAAACCCACAGGGAAAAATTGAGTCCCCTTTAGATAGAAGACAGAGGCTCATCCCAATCTACATGTGTCACACACAATGAAAAAAAATCATGGATACTTGCTACAATTCTGCACATTAATCGAGTGCGCACCCCCACCTCGCAGATGTGAAGACGTCCAGTAGAGCCCAAATCCACGGATCATGTGTACAACGCGAGTAAATCACGATAACTCTGGTACGCGCCATCAACCCGTCACAAGAATAAATCGATTCCGATCACCATAGCACCGATCTTAGTTATCTACCCTACCGCACCACATGCGCGGGAATTGAGGGGTGCCCCATCACTGGAAGGGGAGCGGCGCGCGTCGGCACCTCCTGACTCGCTGGGCAAACCCCCGTCTTATTTAGACGAGCGATCAGCAGGTCCCAAAATGAGGGTTTGCGCCACTTACGCGCAACGCAACGCATGCCCCGAAGGGCTTTGCTTGTCGTCGGTCCGGATGTGTCACACATACATCACGTTGTTCACAGTTGTTGTTATGTGGAGGTGTTAGGTAGCGATTTGTCGGTCCGGGTCCTGCGTTGCTTTCTTGATTGACGTGTGTGGTGTGGGAGTTGAATGATCTGGGTCCGACTAAAGGCGAATGAGTGTTTCAAAGGGCCTTTTCCATTGTAGCACCACAAGCAAAGAAAACTTGAATGATTGGTAGGTACTCGGCAGACGAGTACTGTAAGCTGATGGGCTGGGCTGGGCTGGCTGGAGAATACCTCCCGCGAGTGAGTATGATTTCCCTAGCACCCTAGGTACCAGTACAGTAATGTCTTGTTTCACCAGGCTAATAGTGCGATTACTCATTATTTGTCTCGGAGCAAGGCTACGAAAATGGCAGGKCAGGCCTAGCAGCAAAGCAAAACAAAAGCAGAGAAGTAGATTGAAAGAACCGATTTGTTGGCGTTCCTGTGTTGATTATTGCGACGTGATGTGAAAGAAAATCCCAAGGACTGATGAAGTTGGTTCGACGACATGATAGGCTTTAAGTCGGTCGCTGGACCTGCCTGTCGCTCTGCAATGCCTATCTATGATCGATCAAGCGCCCCTAAAGAAGAACGAGCGTTGCAGATTCCGCTCTTGCAGCGAGAAGCAGAAAAGAACTCTTTCAAAGACTAACCCTCTGGTGAACCAGTTTACAGACCTTTTAGCACTTGTTGCGTGACTGACTTGTTTCTTTTTCAAATATGCATTGTTTGGATCCAGTGTTTCGAAGATTCTCGTAGAACCTGCAGCTACCCATTTCGCGATTAACTATGTGGTGCAGTGGAAAGTTCCGCCGTCTTGACCATGTTTCCGTGAGGAGATCCGAGTGTCCGTCAATCTTCGGACCTTCGTAATGATGATCACGGGGAGATCTTTGAAAATCATACAAGGAAAACGCCTTGCTTGGTTCTCTGGAGCAATACGAGTTGAATTCATCTCGGGACTTGGAGGCATGGGCTGGCAGAGGTTGTTGTCGTGAGCTGCAGGCTTCAACGCTGCCTGCTTCATCACTTCCATTTTCTTGCTGCCTGACTCTGCCGTCACATCGCTTACGCACTACAGGCATGATGCAGGAAGACAATTGATATGGAAAGGTAAACATCATGATGTGGCGATTTCAGCCCGCGTTGGTGTTGCATCGGTACGATGGTAACTTGACGGTGATACGGATGAACTCAATTCCAAATGTGCCCACAATCTGGCAGCAACTCCCAGGGCGAATCACCTAAGCTTTCGGAGCCAAGAAATCGGAATTGAGTTTGCTCCACATTTGAGTGTAATGACGAGTTCGAAGATCTTGTTCGTCCAGCAATATGGGCGTGTGGCACTGCCATCTCAAAAACTGTTCCCCTGGCGTTTTTGGGCCAGAACTTTCTTAGTACATGTGATAAGGAATATTGTGTGACGAGGAGATCGAAGCGAGGAAACCAGGTTCATCGTGGCAATTGTTGAGGATCCTAAAGTTTTTGTTGCATCCATCCCTGGACTTGTACATGCAGTGGTGTACCTCGAGGTATCTTCACTATAGCCAACCGCATCGTAACGGGTATTTGCGGTAGCAAGGTCTCTAACTGCATACTGTGCATATCTGTACGACGCACAGCAGGCACATTTTTCCACCGGCTGCTTTATTTATCGTTCTTATAGAAGTTTCCATCTTGGAAGTTTCTTATGCGGTGTCCTCAATGATCTATAGGCTGCAGCATTGCGTACATGCAATGCATTCTTGAGGCTCTTCGCCTAGGATTCGCGAATCGTCGAGAAAACCGGAATCTCCTTCCGAGATACGGGGTTTTGATGCCATTGGGCTATGCGGCTATGACAAAAGTCTAAACTCATGCAAGCGATGTGTTGCAGGAGCCTGAGTCGAAACTGAATCAGGAGGTTGTACAGCAGAAACCTAGATTCATGCGGCACTGAAAATGTCTGGTCATATCTCGTAAACGACGCACCGCTACCTGATTTATCTCATGGATGCCTGATGGTGTGTGTGAACTTCTTGGGGCTGTATGGGGTTGAGATTGCGAGGTAGAAAATGGTTTGGACGGCGTTCGGGTGACAACACAAGTGCATCCTGTGACTGGTAAAACCGGCTGACGAGAGTATCTCGCACTCCAATTGGTCGCATCATCAAGGGTTCCAATAAGCTAGCACTGCTTGTAGCTGTTCGACAATGACCAATATGTGCGCTGTATTAATTGTTGTTTTTCACGTGAAGACCAATATGAACATGGTGGGTTAACTGTTCTACCAAGGTTCAGTAAAGCGGCTCGGAGAATTTGTCTGTTATTTGTCAAGGACCGAACATTGCTCTTGCTACCATCCATGATCCAGCTGGCAACTGATAATGGCAGGATCATGGGGATGCTATACTTTTATCCAGTTCTGCCGCGAAGGCTAGACTTCTCGGCTTTTCAAGTCTCCAGTCCCAGGATAGGACAGGGACATTTACCGGATTCAGACGTACATTACAGATACCTGGATAAGCCGGTCGAAGTGGGTGGTAACGAAACTGGAGTGCGTTGTGGGGTCAATCTATATAGATAAACATTGTGGGGGAAATAGATGAGCATCTCGCACGTGGGGCTTGTCGAATTGAATTAAGCGAGTATGATTGATGCATGGTGATAATGACAAGGAAGAAGTCGGTAGAAAACGAGAGAGAAAATTACTGATTAGGAAATCGGCGATGGTAGTGTGATCTGCCATGCATTTCATCTTAAGGCACGACAACGCCATCATGAACTATTGATGCAACTGGCGGCCGGGAAGGATTAACGCGTGTAGTGTCAGATCCAACGGTGAACGCCTTGCTCTATATTGTATCCGTTCGTACCTTCCCAAAGAAAACTGGCGTTGAATGATGGCAGCGAAGTGACGAAGTTACAGGGTGCCCCATTGATATCGGGATACTGTGGAAATCATGCGCTATCGAGAAAAAGGCATGCCGCTAAGATGATGGTCTCATGGGGGAGGTAGATGCAAAACGAAAGGATGCGCTGCATGTTGGCCCGGTAAAGGGATTGTCATTGTCCTATAGCTTCTTCTGTTTCTTGTCCTCAGAGAAGAATTTATCTAACAGTCGGTAGATGTTCTAAGGCGGGAGTCGAGTAAGAAAATGGACGTCGGTTCTGGAAGGTTTGGATTTGACGTCTTGGGCAGATTGGTCTCGCCAACAGAACTTGTTGAATGCCAATCTGTCAAGTCTCTCGTTTTGCGAACAACCTGCGCCACTTTTTTCGTCTTAGAGTGAACCACTCGAGTGCTTTCGTCCAGAACCTCGATCCTTTCTGTCATGCCAATCTTTCTGGGCTCTCTGAGTCGATGTTTTGCTCTAAAGCATATCTGTCTTGTATTCCTTTCCAGCCTCTTCTGACAACATCTGCCATGACACCTTTCCTTCCCAGCTTAGTTATGGCTTCGTCAACTGATACCAAATGGCTACTGTAGGTTGCCTCCTCTTCGTCTACACCCGTTCCTTCATGGTGTATAGGCTCATATCCTTCTGGCTCCATCTTCACTCTATCAACGAGTTTCAGGTCACTCGGATACGGTGGGGGTGGTTTATACGCTTCCCCAGCCTTTGTTTCCAATTCGTGCTCGAGTTCGGGGGGAATGGTCTCCGCGACATACCAGTAAAGCACATATTGTTTCGTAGCATGGACCAGGGGCATCATCTGCATCCAAACGGCTTCTGCGGTATACGTAGCAGCTCGAATTCGTGGATGCGCTTCAGGCTGGCAATGCCTGGTCGGGAGGGGAAGCAGACGATTGCGATAGCCTGACTGTTGTAAAAGCATTAGCCTCTCATATTGAAGAACAAGGTCCAAGGGAAAAGGTGGAGAATTGCCATACCTCCTCATATCCTTCCCTCTCAGCGCCTCTTCCGCTCTCCTCTCCAGCATCTCGTCGTCCTTTGGGCAAAAAGTAGTAGGTTCTCCCTTGCCGATCTTCTGCGCTACAAATGACAACTCTCTCACTCGCAAGGTGAAAAATGGCCACACCACCCCCAATAATAAGCTCCTCGGAGGGGAATTGGGCGAAACTTGCTGGGATACTCGAGCGAGGGACTGTGGCAGTCATTTTATAGGAGGCAGATACCAGGAGTGGGGAGCTTCGGATTCCGAGGGTTCTTTAGCTAGGAATGCCGGGCTTTTTTTGGGGGCTAAGAACCAAGGTGACAATCCTTAAGTAATTGAAGAGTTGCTGGAATAATTGACAGCGTGATTTCGAGCTTGTTTATGAGTTCCTGAGGTCATTGTATCGCTGTTGTTGCCTATTGCTGCAGTTGCCTTTGAAACTCGCCCCATGGGCGAGAAGGTACAAAAGGGCGGCGAGTTGTTGCGGTGCTTGCCGAACCTACCCAGGACCGGTCAGAGCTCGTCCAATGACTGCATAAGGCAGTCTTTGCTACATTAACCCCACTATGCACTGCCTGACCCAGTGAAGAAAAGCCAGGGAAAAAAAAGGCGCTGTTGAAATGAAATAGGTTCAAAAAAAAAAAAGGCGAAAAAAAATGTGACCACACCAGGGGTCGAACCTGGAATCTCTTGATTACTGTTTAATCGTAGTCAAGCGCCTTGCCATTGCTGGAATTGGATTAGTACATTGTTTGTATTCATCGAATAGTGGGTAAACTCACGGCCATGTGGCCTAAGCCAGTTGTTGGATGAAGAATTTTGGAAAATAATACATATATATACTTGCAATAATAAGTGTGAAGTGAAGTGGTGGCCTTGTTCACCCCGCTCTTTAGCGAGGCGGTTGTGACAGTGGGGACAAAGAGGCTAGGGCAAAAATTTTCGTTTCGGCCAATAGGGTTCAAGCCTACTCCGCAACAACCAATTTTGCTCGACATGAACGGAATCTCAGAAAAGAACCACTAACAACTCGAGATACACCGTTGCGAGCGCTCCGAATTAGCACACGTTGATTTCCAGCATATTCCATTCATGTGTAGATTCAATCGATTAATTACCCTACCATTTCGCCGCCTCTGATCTCCATAACACCGTATAATTGATTGACATATATCTCTTCCCAAACCCACTCCAGCTGGCATCCTTATCTTCCCCAATCAAGTCAAGCATGTCCAATCTGAGCAGAGCATACTGAATCTCATTACCCTTTTATGGACTGTTTGAGACTCCAATCCATTAATGCCTACAGTTAAAACCTGGTGCTATGCCAGAGGACGCACATCAGAGTGATTCGAAGCTTGAGCATTTCCACGTGAGCTCAATCCAGTCCAATAATACAAGGGAGAGAGCCTAGGTTCAATTTAGAGTATGGGTCACGAACCTGTATCAGGGGCCGTTTGACACTTTTCACTGCCTTAATTTTCTACGCGCTATCCAATATACAGCCTCCCGTTAAGCACGCTTTTATCACCTACTCCGGATTTTGCACCTTAAAGCTTACACATTGAATCTTCAGGCTCCTAAATTAGGGATATATCCCATATCGCTTTAGGAAAAGTATCGGCTCTACGGTATACCGTCACAGTGTCGAGTTCATGCTCATCTGCCCTTGGAGGTCTAGAAGGGCGTGGAACAACCATGCGGTTAATGCAGACGTCTTCCTACTTTAATCTTTAGAATTAGCGATAGTGATGCTAATTCCATCACCAACAATCCTCTGCGCCTCTATTGCTTCCCCTTTCCCACTATGTTGCTCTCCTCGGTATCATTCTTCTTAAACCCAATCTCGATGGTACGTAAATCTATACGCCAACCTTGGCGATTCGTGGTCTAGGGGACAATACGGCACAGGTTCAGTGCATTGGCAAATCTATCTATGACGAATTCTTCGCAAAGCATTACTTTCACACATGTCAAAATCGCATATCCACGGAATCGTCTACGTGAATCAGGGATCAGAAGGCAGTGTGCAGTTATGCTGGCCCCCGACTGGGAGCACAACGAGGTCACTTGTAGGTTTTCCATAGAAGTAGAGTAATATTATAGCTTTCGACTAAATTTATATCTAAATTTATACTGGACTTGGCGGTATATTTCAAATTCATAAATAGAGGTACTGAGATCGAGACTTAGATGAAGGAGCACCTTTTTGCAAATCACAGAAGTTTCCGACATTTACCTGAAAATCCTATGGTAGCATTCTTTCCCAAACATAAAACCAGGTCTTAAACCGA
Source organism: Nigrograna mackinnonii (assembly GCA_001007845.1). Lineage (NCBI taxonomy): Eukaryota > Fungi > Ascomycota > Dothideomycetes > Pleosporales > Nigrogranaceae > Nigrograna > Nigrograna mackinnonii. The sequence goes on from JGVQ01000138.1 coordinate 500,189, forward strand.
AACTGACCTCGAACAGCCTCAAAGTTGTCGACGACCCTTAAATAAGCGGTTAGCCCTTTACGCTTCCAGTGAGCATTGTCTCCTCTCCCCGGCGTTGAGGACTGGCAGGTAAAACGAACGCAGGGAATAATATCCGAACAGTGAATATTCCTGCGCGAAGGACTTTCCTTCCAATCTCGAAAGACTCCGATCAGCTAACGGACTCGGAGGTTACTATCTGCTTGGGCTATATTATGTTTTCTATGCGCATGCAAAGGTAAGCTGCGCCGTGTTGGGATTCCAACACGCAGATCTCCCAAATAAGCAACCACATCGCTCGGGATTCCAAGTCCTTCGGTCCCCTTCGGTCCCCATTCAATTCTACGTCGGGAACAACAAGAACCTTTTGTTTCGGCATAGGTATACCGAGCTCGGGGTCTCAAAGTTTATTGGTTGTGTTGAAGTTGTTCTTGAAAATGCAGACGTACCGCAATTAGTCCAACACCAACAAAAGGCTCATCTTGCAGGATAAGAAACGTCACAATCTCCATGCACAGGCATATTGCTCAATTCAGATCCCGGAATGACCGGATTCTATAGGTCGTTGAAATTGCCGAATTGAAACGACCTGAATTGCGACGGGCTAAAGGAAGGAAAGAATAGCGATTTTATAATGGCAAAACCGCTTCGACGACAAATAGTATATCAAATTTGACACCACTCGGTAAGGACATGTATATTAATGTGCAAATGTATTCCATACACAGACTAACCGGTTACCACAAAAGCGAACTCCAAGATAATCTTATCCCATTCAATCTAATGTTTGCAATATAACACAGACTTCAAACACCATAGATACATCCGGACTATCCCAATATCCCATATCAGTCCATATCAATGCTAGACTGAGCAATAGCAACCACCATCGCAGCAGCCCTCTTCTGCGCAGCCGCGAGTTCCGAATGTTCCCATTTATTGTCGGAAAAAGCTCGTCTCTGGATAATGGGTATGACTTTGGCGGTGAATGGTTGGTTGATGGTGGATTTCCGGGTATCGTGATGGGGTAAAGCAATGTGACTATGTTTAACGCCAGCGATAGGCATCGCGACTGCGGGTGCTAGTATACCGACGATCACTAGTGGAAAGAGGCTTTGAAGATGCATTTTGACTTTGATGGAGGGTTGCTGGTATAGAGGTCGAGATTGTTTTTTGGTTATCGAGAGAATAGTGTAATTGAGTCGAGATAGTGTGCAAGAATCTATTCGATCTCGTGCTAAGTCCATGGACATCATAAATACCATCTCGGAACGGCCAGTTCGGGGATTATGGAAGGGCGGATTCTCATTAACCGCACGGCCCTTTGCACGCTGTGAGGGATTCCCGATACAAGTGGCACAGCATGCATTGGCCTAGCCAGCGAAAACGGACTTTTGTGTGGAGTTGGTGTATGATTGAGTGTTTAACTTTTCGGCCCAGGCGCTTTTCACCCCTTGCAAAGCACGATCAGTCTAATAAATACATAATGTTCGAATTTTGTGAAAAGCATTGACGGTACTCTTGCTTGATGAATTGATTACTACGTAGATGTCGCATCTCACCTTTGAGATGAATACACCAGTACTCAGGCGGTGTAGTGCGATGTAACTCAGGTGGGATATCAGAACCTTCTCAAGATCCGGTTATGCGAGAATCGTAACATTTGTCTTGATCGTGACCATCTGCCTTCCCTTGGCCCTGAACGATCTGTTCTCTCGGTATAGCGGTTTCATCTTATAACGCACTCTACTAGTCGCTTGCCGTTTTCCATGATCCATTCTATCCCATCTTTAACGAAGCGTGGACAACGATGATCCAAAATCAATTTCACAGCGGTCCTGCTTGTCCAATGCTGTTCTGCTACCAGAGTTAAGTATCTCAAAACCAATAGATCCGTATTTATAGGACCTCCACGCATCCCCATGAGTCTAAAGATGTCATGAATTTGGATTGTGGAAGCTAGACAAAGATATTCTAGGGCTAATGGCGTAGGATATGACAGAACATATAGACAGCTCTTAGTACGTTAAGCGTGTGGTAAATATTAAGCTTATCGCTTTCTTTATGGGTGAATAATTCTGTGTTATTGTTGCACAATCAGATGAATTGTTTGTCGTGTCTTCCGATGCTACATGAGTGCGCATGTAGGCGAAACTGAGAAAGTAGCTACGTTCTTTTTGGCCACAAGTACCCTGACTGTCAATTAATCTTAATACGTTCCATAGTTCAATCGTTGTGTTTGGATACGAGTCTGAAATGAATGGAAGGTCTCTTGCTTTGCATTACAGAGCTGGCTCGGCGCCACGAGAGCAAAGCATAAACATTAGGAGTGAATGCTACGCTGGGATAGCATATCTACCCGATAGCTGAAAAAATAATTCCAAGCAGTGGTGAAAACGATCGGAATGCAAACACGTCCGCGGATAGCAGCCATCCAGCACTAACCATGACAAACTTCTTCTCTTGGTGCATGGCTGCGTTCTAAATACATAATTTTGCCAGAAACACGCATATGCCCACAGATCACGGAGCAACCGCGATCACAACTTGATGTCGATTGATATCCGACCTTAACACTGCTACCTACCTACACAGTACACCACTACAATCCTCTTCATGCAATACAGCTATAACAACACAGACCAATTCTCCTTCCCACACCTAGATACCCCACCACACAACATCAATACCCAAACCCCCAACACAACACCGACCACAATTCCAGAACATGTCATCAACAACCCCCCTCATCCAACAAGGCACGTTCAATCTACTCAACCCCCCCCCCCCCCCCTCCTTCTAAGAAAAGCTCATAACCCACACGCCCTTGGACTCCCCAACCATACTCCAAGAACCCCAGATCCGAAAAGTGCAAGACGCAAACTATAACCCGGTACACATTCCTTCTAACCCTATAATATACGGGAATTCATATCCATAACCCTTCCCCAAGAATAAATCTCTACACCATATTATTTTATATTATAAAATATGGTTTATAGTAAGGTTAGATACATACCTCCTATTCCTATCAAGTGTTTTTATGTTCTGGGTTTTGTGGTTTGTTTAGGGAATGAAAATGTGGATTAGATCTGGGGGACTGGATAATATTAGAGATATTTACGTGGCGTAGGATTCGTTGGATATGTATGAGGATGAAGATATGGGGAGTCAGTGGGCGTTAGGGGTATGTTGATGTATGTGGAGTAAGAGGGGGATCATATCGGTGGTGTACGTGTGGATGGGGCCGTGAGTGCGTGAGTAAGTTGCGTGTCGATTCTACAAAACTTCACATGCAGTGAGAAAAGGTACTGAATGTGTGCGGCGGCCAGGACGGACTGATGTTTCAATGTCGAACTGCACTTTCCTGGAGCAGAGTAATGTCGATACGCTGGACAGAGTCTTGCACTTGCATGATTGGCCTGCTGTACGCCGATTCACCAATCACACTCTATCCACTTCCCAACTCCAGTATTACAGGTGCTCACTATCGCCCATGTCTCTGACGTTATATACACTTCGAGCCTTAGATAGTCGTGACCATGACCTTGAACGAATTCATCCCGGCAAACAAGCACAAAGATCACCATCCACATCTCCCACGCAAGCGCAAACCCATTATTACAAATCAAGATAAGAACAAACAGACCAGTCATGAGCCTCAAAAAGGTACACTTAAGTAACTCTGCATGCCAACTCACCCAGTACGCTCTAAAACTAATCATCATTGCCCCTAGATCCCAGCCATTAGAATCGAAGGAGCAGAGAAGCTGATTAGATACGTACTCATAGTTCCAATCATCAGATGAGATAATTTTGCGATATGAACTATGAACATGGACACCAAGATCAAAAACCTGGCATAGTTCCAACTGTTAACTTCCCCAAGCAGGGAAGTATAGAGCTTATGTAAAGTCTCGCCGCCGTGTGGTTAAGGATAATAGCCTGGCTACTTCACCTCGTGGGATGCTAATTTATCATGAAGTGTATCATAGTACGTGGAGTAGAGATATGTTAGGGTTGGGTAGGCGATGGAGGGGATATGCGTCTAAAGACTCGTGGTATTGTTGATTATATTGGTTTAACGCGTATTCTTATAGTGGGGTTTTATGAGAGGATATGATGACGCGAGGAGAAGTATATTCGAATATCCCATGCGTGGTCTGTATTGGGATATCTGACTTAGAAGTCTTTGCTTAGAAGCGAGCATGTGCATGAATGAAGGTATATTGCCTTTTTTCTTTGGCGAAGCACTAAGGATCTATTTCTCACTGAAGGAAAAGATACTTCCTTTGTAGTTATCTTCGAGCGCACACTAATACGTGGTTGGCGAGGATAACTTGAGTCGATGGCGATATTCTCGATACAGGTCTGTCTATATCTGTCGGTACTTCATCGCATTGACGAGTGTACATCGTCAAAAGCAAATATATTTGTTTTAAGTGACGTGCATGCCAAGCGGAAAGCTTCAGCCTAGCGAGTCGTTTTACTTGCTACATATCTTGATCAAGCACTTCTTGGCTGCAAAAGGGCCATGTTTACGATTGCTTTGCTGACAGTCGATCTCCAGGAGTCTATGCGAATAAAGAAACCGGAGCAGTCTGTATAGACAACACAGAAGCCAGATTGTCTGGATCTTAATATGCCATGTCATATTGGTAGCCTTGCCCCCTTCTCGATAAGCGAAATCAAGATAGGCTAAGTCCTGTGGCTGGKCTGGAGCTTGCATCCAGAGGAGGCGAGAGTAGGCATCGCGCGATGTGGCTTGAGACCTATGAAGGCATCTCGATCGCCTGCGGTCAGAGAATTGACCGGGACGGATGCAGAAATCATTATTAGCGATGATGGATGAGCTAGCGAACGGGATTTGCGGCGCCAATGCTAGCTAACAGGAGAGGAGTCTTTTAGTACATTTAAGAGGCTCCGGAGAAGAGATATTGTATCGAGTGTCACACACGGGAAATGTAAGATGAAGCATGGGTAAAAGATGATCTTCAAAGAAAAAGCAATGTGTTCACAAGCACGGAGCGGAAGTGGAGTGTGGATGCGCAGATGCAACAGAGGCGTGACGGACCGTGGATGGCGCCGCGGCTTGCACCCGCTAAGAGATGATGAAGGTCAGGCAGGGCTCATGAGGCAGAGCGACAGAGGGGACATTGGGGGCCCAAGGGGTATCCGATGTGATGGGGTGGGGGGAAAAATGCAACGCGAGTCAAGGGAAATTGTTTGGGCGCCTTTTGGAGGGAGAGAAAAAAGAGATGAAGAAAGAGGAGGCTGTCTGTTTCGTGGAGCGGCAGTCATGGCCATGGTTATTGTGCGAGGAAAGTACCGTACGGAGGCGCGCATACGAGATAGGAACCTTGTAGGAGAGAGGGCGAGAGTGAGATTTACTATGGAGCAAATGGGCTGGCAGAGCACGGGGAAAATGGGCTGGCTGTCTGGCCAGTGCGGAGGGTAGATTCAGGCAGATCCGAGCGAGGAAGAAAGAAAAAAAAAAAAAAGAGGAAAAAGAGCAAGGTAGAGGCTGGCAAAGGGCAAAGGGCTGGGAAAGAAGCATGAGCCATCCGGGTGCCATCCACCATCCAGCAGCATCCATGCAATTGCAGAGCAGCCGCACGGCGATCGTTTAAACGGGCAATCTTTATTACGGCCGTCGTGTGGCCCAAGTTGCGGTCGTGGCTCCAAACCGACCAACCACCGCCGCTCGACTCCGCAGACTTCCGGCATGCCAGCCCGCAACTGCGTCCATGCTGTCGGGGATGCGTTTGATGCCCGGGTTTGACCCTCACCTTGGACTGACCGTCTTGTCGTCCTGGTGGAGAGAGCGAGATAAGGGCGAAAACGAGCAAAGTATATTCATGGGCGGTCGAGATCTTTTTGGAAGAGGGCGTGCAGAAATGTGCGTGTGGGCAGATGTGGCAGATTGGGGGCTTTCAGCCTTGTGGAGTTGGAGAGGGCTGGCTGGGATTGGATGATGGAGTGGAGTGAGGGAGGGAAAAGAGATAGGCAGAGACAGCGAGTGAGGGAGAAGAGATAGCTGGGGGAAGATGCGGGTTGGCTGTGTCGTTGAGAGCTGCAGCGTCACACACATGACACAAGCAGGCTGCTGCCTCTGCCTGCCTTTACCTCCCTCCCTCCAGCCAGCATCCTCATCCCCGACATGACCGTCGCCCTTTGGTCCAAATGCTGACGTGTCGAGATGGAGAGGGAGGGTAGGCTGCAACTTGGACCATAGGAGAAGTATTTTTTTGGGGGGGGGGGGATGGGGGAGATGAAGAGTGTGAATGCAATCTACAACACCAAGGCAGAGAGAGAGAGGGCGACAGGGTGAGAGGCAGAGCTTCAAGCTTCATTCTTCAACGGGCAATCATTTTTCTCGCGGTGAGTGGGGCGGTGTGCTGCATGAGGACTAGTGCAGCCCAAAGCACCGGTGGAAAAGCGAAAAGCAGGCCAGGACGCAGCGACGCAGTGACCAACTGTCCAAAAGGCACAGGCGCCCTCTCTCCAAGGAGCAGGCGCGATTCTGTTTTCCTGTGCTCAACCCTCCTCCTCTACGGAGAGTGAGGGGACATGCGCGCGCTCTCCACGCGGGGTAAGGCCAGTCTTTGCAACTGCACTGCACTGCGCGCAACTTTTCGCTGTGTAAGGATGAGATGAAGGAATGAAAGAGATGTGGTGATGAAGACTGAAAGGCATGGGCGGGTGCTGTCATCATGGACCTTGTTGTGGTTTGATGGAGCGGCGCGCGATGGCGATGGCGACAGAGACGAATTTTGCTCCTCCTCACCCTGAAACTGCGCACGGGCCCTCGGCCAAGGCCCGCTTCTGGTCGCTAGTTCCCAATTAACTTATAAAGAGACTCCCTTTAGATAGCGACCGAAGCCCACCTTCTCCGAACCAGTCCACCAGCGCTGTCGCGCCCTTAGTCAGCCCCTTCCCCTACACCTGCACCTGCAACCCAGAAACATCACGTGATTGCGACTGTTGCTGCCACCACCCGACTTCAGGGCACACCTGGGTTACAGAACACCTAGGTATTCGCAGCTGCCTCTGCTTCTGCCTCTGCCTCTGCTGCTGCTACTGGTGCGACTTGTCATTAATATTATTCAGCTTCCTTTTCTTTTTTCTTTTCAACTTCGGCTTCACAAACCAGGCTGCTTTATTCGGAGACTCTACCAAGTCTCTGATGGCGCTATTCCTTATATCCTCCCTTTCCTCATAATTTGTAATTCGCCAGCTCCGGTCGTCGCCTCTCTTGGCCCGACCGCCTGCGACCTGAACCCGCAGTCATGAGGTATACTACTAAACTCCTGCACCTGCATGTCGCAAGTTTGCCCGCTAACAACCACCATAGTGGCACCAGATTGGATCGCCTCGTAACGTAAGTTCAACCCTGCACATCATCACTCCCTTGTACTCCTGTTGCAACAATTGCGATCCACTCTTGCTATTCTTTTTCCCTTCTTCCAAAATTCGTCTCATTTCCTTTCCCATTTCACATTCATGTTCAATTCTTGCCCGCCTCTACCCCTCTCCTCCCCTTTCATTCCTTTCATCGTCATCGTTCCCTCCCCACGCTCCAACTCCCACGCTAACACTCGCCAAGCCTGCTCGAAACGGGAAGCACTGCATTGATCCGTAACACTGCAGCCGACCAGCTAGCCGACGTTCAGAAACAACATCCCGATGAGCTCTTCAATCTCTTGACAAGAGTCATCCCCTACTTGCGCCACAAGCACTGGGACACTCGTGTCGCCGCTGCAAAGGCCGTCGGAGGCATCGTCGCTAATGCTGACAAGTTCGACCCCAATGCTGAAGATGAGCCCCTTGACTCATATGTCAAGTCGGAATCTAATGGCCATGGCAATGTCAAGCCCGAGGAGATCAATGGCTCCGACGCCAAGAAAGAGGAGGAGAATGGTGTTGCCCCCCTTTCGCCATCCGATGATCGACTTGATCTTCGGCAACTCGATCTCCCTTCCATTCTGAAGTTTGGTAGAGTCCTACTCGGTAGTGCGGGCAAGGAATATGACATCAAACTTGCCTCTATGGACCCTGCTGAGCGCCTAGCTCATCAGAAGAAGAGTCTTACTGCCCGGCTAGGACTCGGCGGCGAGTATATTGAAGAAGAGCTCGTCACAGAGAACGATATTGCGGCACAGACTCCCGCAGTGCGCACACCCGCCATGCATAAAATCGATACCGCCGTGTCACGTTCTGACAGCATTACTTCAGCAGCTTGCGCTTCTCCGCCTCCCACGGCTACCCCTACTGATGGTCTTAGTAGGCGGCAGGCGAATGCATTGAAGCGCAAGAACAAGAAGGATGCACAAAATCGCGCTAACAAGGTTCAAATAGTTGATCTTGGTCCGCGCCGCCAGGGGTCTACACTCGAGCCACAGACACCTGCTGCCGCCTCGCAACCCCATGCGATCAAGAAGGAACCCAAAGAAGAGACTGGTGATGGCCCGGATGGTGTCAATGACTACTTCTCCCTTGAAAGGAAAGGGGGAGATGATGACTCCAAATTCGTAAAAGAATTCCAGGGCGCTCCTATTCCAGACAAATCCTCTTTTCAGACTGAAGCTGAAGAGAGTGGCCAGGAATGGCCTTACGAGAGAGTCTGCGATTTCCTCAGTGTTGAGCTCTTTGATCACACGTGGGAAGTTCGACACGGTGCTGCCATGGGCCTTCGAGAGATTCTTCGCTTGCACGGTGCGGGGGCTGGTAGGCAAAAAGGGAAGACGCGCGCCCAAAACGATGAGCTCAACCAACAATGGCTGAATGATCTTGCTTGTCGCATATGTTGCGTTTTTATGCTCGATCGGTTCGCAGATTATACGTCTGACAATGCAGTGGCCCCCATCAGAGAAACTGCCGGCCAAGCTTTAGGATCGTTACTCCAGCATCTGTCGCGGGAGAACGTCATTGCAACCTTCAACGTGCTGCAACGCCTCGTAATCCAGAACAACTCAGATTCTATGTCAGTCTGGCAGGTCTGCCAGGGAGGCATGATCGGGTTGCGATATCTGGTAGCCGTCCGTAACGACCTTCTACTCGAGGATGCCGAGTTGATGGACGGTGTTCTTGCTGCAGTGATCAAAGGACTTTCAGATTTCGATGACGATGTTCGTGCTATTAGTGCTGCGACTCTGATCCCTGTAGCGAAGGAAGTCGTGGAGATGCGCCCCAATGCGCTGGAAGGTCTCATGAACCAAGTGTGGTCGTGCCTCTCTAACCTGCAAGACGATTTGAGTGCAAGCACTGGATTTATCATGGATCTTCTTGCTAAGCTCTGTGGCTTCCCTCAGGTGCTAAGCGCCATGCAAGCAAACGCGAAACAGGATCCGTCACAGTCCTTCCATGAACTCGTCCCTCGTCTATTCCCATTCCTTCGACATACAATTACGAGCGTTCGGGCCGCCGTTCTTCGAGCTCTCATCACTTTCCTCAACATCCAAGGCTCGGGTACAGACGGTTGGATTGACAGCAAGGCACTGCAACTGATCTTCCAGAACATCCTCCTCGAACGCAATGATCAAGTCTTGAAACTGTCGATACAATTGTGGAATGCAGTGATCGAGAGTCTGGTCGGTAATGCGAACGACTTGCCCACCCACCTGACACCAATTCTGAACTCTATAATCACATTAACCCTCACTCCGATTGGTGTTCCACGTCACCCAATATCCATGGATCAATCCCTTCTCATCCGACCATCTGGACAGTCCTTTGGCCCCCCAGCTGCGGCCCAATCTAACCACAGATCAACACCCCCTGGTAATGGCAACGAACCGGCGAATAAGAGGCGTAAGAAGTCCAGAGTTGGCCGCGAAGATATGCTGTCACCATCAGCAGCATCGCCATCCCACAACGTCGACGGCCATATGATCAGCGGCGACCTGGAACTGGTCGGTGCAGACGTCATGATTCGATCCAGAACTTCCGCCGCTCAGGCGCTAGGAAAGGCAATGGGGGTTTGGCCAGAGCAGTCGAGATTGCAGACGTTCAAGCAAAAGCTTCTTCCATCGCTCTCATCTACGAATTCGACCACCCAACTGACGGCAGCCATCATCATCGAAGAGTTTGGAAAGGCAGCCGATTCCAAGGACGCCTTAGCCGAGTCTTTCGCCGAGTCTCTCCTTCCTATTGTTGAAGGCGATAGACCGACAGCGTACGAAGATCTGGTACCAAAACTACTCGTCGTCCGCACGCGATGTACGGCGTTGCTCAACATCTTCCGTGATGGCCATGTGCAGAACTTGCCTACAATCGCGGTCGTGGTTCAGGGCGATCCCGCCGCAAGCCAATATGCCTTCTCCACTGCTGATGCCGAGAAGATCCTTACTGTACACTATGAGAAGCTCAAGAAGAACATGACTCCAGCAGCGCGCATGGTCGCTCTTCCACAACTAGAAGCAGCCAAAGCAGAGGTTGAGACAACCCTCCAGGAGGCGCTAGACATCAAAGAGGAACGCGACGTTCGAATCAAAGCAGCCGCGGCTGGTGCTCTCATTGCTCTCAGATCTCCACCCAAGAAACCTGCCTTAACGATCAAGGCCATGATGGATAGCGTCAAGAAGGAGGAAAATGTCGAACTTCAAAAACGTTCCGCTGCCGCTGTCGCGGGTTTCATTGTCCATCTCGTCAATGCTAATCGTGCGGTAGTTGTTAATAAGGTTGTTGGTAATCTCGTCAAGTTCTACTGCATGGAGACAGCGGAAACACCCGAGTTCCAAGGTCAGGCACACATCGAGACTGGAATCCTCACTCTTAAGAAGGATGAGGATATCCGCGATCATCCTGATGCGGCCAAATTTGCCGAAGAGTCCAAGGCAGCCCGAATCACGCGACGAGGCGCACGCGAGGCCCTCGAACAAGTTGTGGAGAACTTTGGAGGTCAGATATTCGAAAAGGTACCAATTCTCAAAGATCTCATTGAGAAACCTATCAGAAGGGCCTTCACCGAAGATGACCTACCTCCCGAGATTTCAAATGAAGATGGTGTCTTTGGTCAGGCTGTTGTTGATGGATTGTCCACGTTGCGAGCACTGGTCGGCAAATTCCACCCTGACGTACGCCCATTCTTGAAGGAACTCCTACCGCTCATCGCCAAAGCTCTCCAGTCTAGATTGTACGTGCTTCGATATGCGGCTGCGAAATGTTTTGCCACAATTTGCAGCGTCATGTCTGTCGAAGGTATTACGATGCTCGTTGAGAACGTCCTCCCCTCAATCAACAACGCCCTCAATGTACATTGCCGTCAAGGAGCCATTGAATGCATCTATCACCTCATTCACGTTATGGAGGATAACATCTTGCCATATGTCATATTCCTAATCACTCCCGTTCTTGGCCGCATGAGTGATTCGGACAATGATGTTCGTCTCCTTGCAACAACCAGCTTTGCTACCCTAGTTAAACTTGTACCTTTGGAAGCTGGTATTCCAGATCCTCCAGGGCTTCCCGATAAGCTTTTGAAAGGCCGAGACCGGGAGCGAAAGTTCGTCGCGCAAATGCTCGACGCCAAAAAGGTCGAGCCTTTCGAGATTCCCGTCGGCATCAAGGCAACGCTCCGCTCGTATCAGCAGGATGGTGTTAACTGGTTGGCTTTCCTTAACCGTTACAACCTTCATGGTATCCTTTGCGATGACATGGGTCTCGGAAAGACACTTCAAACCCTCTGCATGGTCGCCAGTGACCATCATATGCGCGCCGAAGAATATGCAAAGACACAGGATCCAAATTGTCGACGATTACCTTCTCTCATCGTGTGCCCCCCTACTCTATCAGGCCATTGGCAGCAAGAAATCCGCCAGTATGCTCCCTTCCTTACTTCTGTGGCGTACGTTGGGTCTCCTTCTGTACGCAGCCAATACAGGTCACAACTGGATAAAGTCGACATTGTCATTACTTCGTACGATATTTGTCGAAACGACAACGATGTTCTTAAGCCTCTTCCCTGGAATTACTGTGTCCTTGACGAGGGCCATTTGATAAAGAACGCAAAGTCAAAGACCAGCCAGGCTGTCAAGAACTTCCAGTCAAATCACCGCCTCATCCTCTCTGGAACGCCTATCCAGAACAATGTTCTCGAGCTCTGGTCCCTTTTCGACTTCCTCATGCCTGGCTTTTTGGGTACAGAGAAGGTCTTCTTGGAGCGTTTCGCCAAACCAATCGCTGCATCCCGATTCGCAAAATCGTCATCTAAGGAGCAGGAGAAAGGCGCATTGGCTATTGAAGCTCTCCATAAGCAGGTCCTTCCCTTCCTCCTACGTCGTCTCAAGGAAGAAGTGTTGGAGGATCTACCACCAAAGATCCTTCAAAACTACTACTGCGACCTTTCGGATCTACAGCGGAAGCTTTTCGAAGATTTCACTAAGAAGGAAGGTAAAGAAATTCAAGCCAAGGCAGGATCTGCCGATAGAGAGAGCAAGCAGCACATCTTCCAAGCCCTCCAATACATGAAGAAGCTTTGCAATTCGCCTTCACTCGTTATCAAGCCAACACACAAGCATTACGATGCAACACAATCGTACTTGAAGCAGCATAATACATCGCTTGACGACATTGCACACGCCCCCAAGCTTGGGGCATTGAAAGATCTTCTTGTGGATTGTGGTATCGGTGCGGCAGATGTTGAAAAGGACAAGAGTGCTCCTGTCACTGGTGACCTACCAGAGGCCGTATCGCAACATCGCGCTCTCATCTTCTGTCAAATGAAGGAAATGTTGGATATGGTGCAAAACAACGTTTTGCAGAAACTTCTTCCTTCCGTTCAGTTTATGCGTCTCGATGGTTCTGTTGATGCTTCCAAGCGTCAAGATATCGTCAACAAGTTCAACTCGGATCCGTCGTATGATGTGCTGCTCCTCACCACGTCTGTTGGTGGTCTCGGTCTCAATTTGACGGGTGCTGATACCGTTATTTTCGTCGAACATGACTGGAATCCTCAAAAGGATATCCAGGCCATGGATCGTGCACATCGTATCGGTCAAAAGAAGGTTGTTAATGTGTACCGCATCGTTACGCGCGGTACTCTTGAGGAGAAGATCTTGAAGTAAGGATTCACTCCTCGATTACCTCGTACATTCTGCTAACAAGTTTCTAGTCTACAACGCTTCAAGATTGACGTTGCCAGTACTGTTGTGAACCAGCAAAACGCAGGGTTAGGATCTATGCAAACGGACCAAATCCTGGATCTGTTCAATGTTTCTGCAGATAGCGCAGATCCTGCAGCGTTACCTCCTCCACCTTCGAACGACAATGATACAGGAATTGATGAGAACGATGCGGTTGATGCGCAGGGTAATGTGAGGGAAAAGGGACAGAAGGGTTTCTTAGATGAACTGGGCGAACTGTGGGATGAGAGACAGTACGAAGACGAATTCGACCTCGAAGGATTCTTGGGACGAATGAAAGGGTGAGGAGGGTCTTGGTCCTCTACATCACACTCTGTTCATTTGACACATCTGGATGATTGAATAGTTGCTAATCTGGTCTTGTCTTATCCTGACCTGGTTCGGTTGGCTCTTCGTTCGTCCAAATTATTTTTTCCTCTTTTCTTTTTTCTTTTCTCTACACTTGGTTTTTTCTCACAGTGCATAACGGCAGCACGGCGTTCTCGAGACACTTGTACTGCATGCATTCACGATCGGACTCGGAGTACTCTACTGCAACAAAAAATTACCTGCATGGAGGGACTGGCATATCGATTGTCTTTATCTTTTTCTTTTAGCATGGCGTTGGCTGGTACTCTTCCTCTTTCTCTCAAGTCTACCAGCTAGCACTGCCAGTAGACTTGGAGGTGTGTATGTATGGATATAGTAGATAGCCTCTTTCTTCTAACACTTGTGAATGGCAAACGTCTTCCTCCCTGGATCAATTCTGGGAGGGGCGGTTCATATACACGCACAGACTTTCTCCCATTAATGTGTGTCGCTTGGAGGAAAGTTGTCATTGCTTAACTACTCGCAGACTGAATCACCAGCTCAATCATACTTGAGGCTCTATATACCCTTTGTTGTCAAACTATAAAACTAAGCACATACCTTCTCCACATCCGACCACGAGATTGGCCCTCGTAACTTCAGAATCGCTTCACCGTGGTGGTCATGATTACAGATGCACAATTTCGAATTTTAGCCCCTTACAGCCAGTCACTGATTCAACTAATTTCGCCAGTTTTGTTCGTTTTACGCTTTGAAGCCTGATGGAGCTTGAGATGTGTGCCACCCCACCCTTTAGGTAACAGTCGGTGGAGGGTTCGCGAGACACGAAAACGCACAGTCAGTCGGACGTCATCAGGCTGCAGGAATCGACGGGGTTTTGGGGTTAGTTGCCTGATTAGGTATGTTGGGCTGAAGTTCTACATGTGAAACGGAGACGGTTGGTTTTCTTTTCTGGTGGCAGGGTATGGGAATTGGGGCTATGTGATGTTGATTTCCTTGGAGGGGTTATATTACACGAAGGAGGGAATATTTGTTGCATCAAAAGGTCAACATTCGAATCTTTCGCTGTGTCGACGTGGGTGATGGCGGACCGTCCGGTTAGAGTTATCGACGGTTTTTGTTCTTTACCTGATTAGGTATGTTGAACATGAAATTTCATCGCGCGAAAGTAGCTCAGTTTTCTAACACCAGAGTTTGGAAATCGGTACATTGGAATGGTATTGTACTTTCTAGAGGGGTTACATTGGAGAGGGACTATTTGTTGTGTCGGTGGTAAACACAATTAGCTTTCTTCTAGTATCGGGGACGCACGTCGTCGGCGTCAAAGTACTAGTCTATGCTGCAGCATGCGAAGGCCTTGGGGGCAGATACCAAGTTTTCCTCTCACACTACAGTACGAAGAATAGGATTTTAGTTCCATGTGGGCGTAAATATTTGCACGTCCCCTAATTGCCTACTTCTATTTACAATGCAATGTCCTAATAGGCGCAGCGTGACAAACTTGTTCCATTTCCGAGCATTATATTACAAGCAAAGATGTTCTAACAGAAAACCCTACACGTAGTGTCTTTGGCTGGCCAATAATTATAGAGGATGTCTTTTTGGCGCTTATTTTGATCTAGACCTTGATCAATGGATGGCGTGAGGGGCAGATATCTCCCTCCCCCACGTCTAATACCATTGCACCACGACATTTGACCCATCCATCCCCCCTTCGAAAACACCTCACATCTAAAACGCCTCATCCTTTTCGCTCCACCGCTCGAGACGAAGGATATCTAGATGGGGTTTTGTTTTCGCGAGCTGAATGTCACAAGCCTCACAGACTATCCCGAGACTAGTATAGTGCGAGAAACTCACGTCGAACGACATAACGAATATGACTACGCATCGCATCGCGGGGCGTATTGCGTGCATGTGCATGCATGGAGCTCAGCTTACCTACTTCTTGACCGCTTTTGCGAGGCCGAGATCTAGGAACGTGTTGTTGTATGGTACGGAAGCTACGGGAATCGGAATATCGATTATGGAGCGGGGCGTAGAGCTAGGTCGTGCATAGGCGCGTGGCTATTGTTAGTACCTTGTAGTAGTCGGCGTAGTGAGGTGGGGAGAGGAGTATAAGTAGTGCGTGGGTTCCTGTTTTTGGCTTTGACTAAGGTTTGCTACGCCAGAATATTTCGTCCTCGGATTGTGACTGGACTGTGGGTTATTTCTTTGGAAAAGTTCGGACGTCGAGATTAACTTTTTTCTGTTTGAGAAGGGTTATGCTGACGGTGGTGTTAGTCTAGTGTGTTTGAGATAGCACAGATTGGAAACGGCACGATATCACACATCTTCCAAATCAAACAAAACACAAACAATCCCTTCTGAAGACATAAAAACCTCAGATTCTGCAATCATGGTACGTACCCCACCCATCCATCTCTCAAAAGCAACCTCCTCAGAGAATCCAAGACAACAACCCCAGAATTCCTCTCGAAAATCCCCGCCCTCCAGCTCCCCCTCTCCGCCTTCCTATCCGTCCAACCCCTAGAACCAGTCCTAGTCTTCTCAACCCCATCCGACGCCCAACTCTACAGATCACAAATCCGCACCGCCAGGATTCACATGGAGCATGATCCATGCTGGGTGTATTTACCGATGCCCAAGGGCTTGTTGAGGGTCAGGACTGCGAAGCGTGGGGATGTTGCATTTGAGTTTGAGAGTAATAAGGCTGCGGGCGAGTTTATGCGGGGGATTGGTGAGGGGATTGGGAGGGTGTTTGAGGATGGGAAGAAGGTCTTTTTGGGGAAGGAGATGAAGTAGGTGGGTGTATGGTGTAGGGTTTGAGCTTAGCGTTGTTGGGGGTTGAATTTTAGGGCTTTTAGGATAGGTCTATTTTCCAGATGGTGGAAAATGCTGGAAGAGTTGGATTAGGGTATTCTTTGGAGATTTAAGATATAGTGTTTGTTATTGTGGAATTTCTCATGTAGCGAGCTCATTGCATGGCTAGATGTAATGTGCCGCTGACTGTCAGAGATGCGAAAGGGATAGAAATACTTACCGACTACATCCAAGATGCTATTTTCAAATTCAAACTTGTAGTAATTTTCCTGGTCTTCTATGTCTTTTGGTCAATATCGTAGCATTAGAATTGTATATTCCTTTACATTGTCCATTCATCAACCGACTTCTTCCCTACCAGCGACCGCATTACTTTTTTGCCCAGTCCATGCTGCAACTCTCTTTAACCATGCTTCGATGTTCGCATGATAAATTCCTTAGAGCCCACCAGTCTCGTCTAATTTTCAACGGCTCGCTCCCCTCCTTTCACTGTTTCCCCTCTTCCAAGACAGAACCACCCTTTCACTTCACTTAACTCCGCAATCACTCCCCTTTCCAGCCGCTTCCCGGCCGACGTCCACGCACTCCGCATTTCATGTGACGCCAGGCAGACGCGGGTTCTTGGCGCGTCCAGAAAATATTTGTTGTTGTTGTGGGCTCGCGACACTCTTCCTCTTACACCTTATTTTCTCCCCGTTCGTCAACACACAACCATCGATTCTTGCTCGAGGCGCACATATACAGAATTTTTCAATCTCTATATAAAGCATAGCTTTGCAAGTTCTTACACTCTCCACGAGACGTACGTCTACAAACCAAGCATAGCTTTGCAAACAATCTGTCTTCTACACCTCATCTTCTCTTCGCTCATCGACGCACAACGATCAACTCTCGCACATCTACAAAACTCTCGCACTCTCTACGACACGCACATCTACAAAACTCTTCAATCTCTACACAAAACACATCTATTCAGACCAACATCACCTACGCAATGGACGGTTCCCACGAGAATGTTCGCGACCAGGGCACTGAGCAACCTGCCGGTCAAAACAACGAGCACCCTGCCGGTCAAACCGCCCAGCAAGCAATTCAACAACAACCCGAGCAGGCCACTGAGGCTCATCCCACCCCAGCTCCTGCCAATGCAGCCACCGTTGCTGCTGGTACGCCATCCATCAATCCGCCTCGAAACAATGCCACTTTTCCGAGGAACAACAATGCTGGCACTGCCACAGCTAGCAACGTACTCTTTCCTCCTACCGTGCCACTCACCCTTGGCTCTTGTCTTCCAGCGACAACATATAGACACGAGAACGACAATGGCTTCCACCCCCCAGGAGCTCAGACTCCTATGGGCCATACTGTCGATTACGTCCGCGCCCAAATCAGGGCTCTCATGTATCAGAGGGGACTGCCAGCCGAGGCCCTAACTCCAACGGTAGCACGCAGGATCACTCGATCTATTGCTGGCGGTGACATTGCCCACGGCGAACCCACCGCACACCAAGCCCTTGCACTCTGCTACTACATGCGTAGCATCGACTTCGACGTCTACTCCCGCCTGGTCATGGAGGGCCGCGGGTCCAATCAAACCCTTTGGATCCAGCTATACGTCTGCAACACGCAAGCGTTGACCCGCGGCCCTCACAACGACGCCTGCTACTGGCGTCAGGATACTCGCACCAATGAGGTATCCAACCGGTTCGATGGGAACTTCCCATCAGGACCCCACCGTCGCCATAGGACCCCCGTGCAACCCGGGCCGGTCTCTGTGGCCACCACCGAGCCCGATAACGACCCGGTGCCGGTGGTCAGGCTCGCAGACCGGGTTTCCGGGGGTCCACCGAGCGACGGTGGATACGCGAGTGAGGAGGAGGAGGGGATTGGTGAGTTGGCAGCCGCCGCTCTTTTTGAGTTTCATCTTCTAACCGAGCAGGACAGTAGGTAGGCGGGGGTTGGGGCTCCCAACCGGCCTCACCTTGCAGGCTCAGGCCGGCGGGGCTGAGGCCGGTTTGGGGGCCTTGGAGGAGAGCATCGGGGGCCTTCGGGCGGGGCTGTTGAGGCTCCAACAGGGGCTGGAGGGGGTGGGGGAGAGGGAGGTGGTGGAGGAGGATGGGGTTGAGGAGGCTTAGGGGGGTGATGTCCCCTTTCCTCTTCTCCCCAAGGAGAGCTCTTGATGGGGCCTTCGGGCCAGTTTTCCTTTTTTTTTGTATTTGTAGCATATGGGCACCCCAAACGGGTAATGTCGTTTGGGGTGGGGTCCCCTTTGGAGTTATATACCCCGGGTTTGCTTAGTTCGATTCTCCTCTGTGTGTGATGCTGGTTTGGTGGTGAACTGAAATGGTCATGTGATTATCCTGTTTGCTATATGGTGGATTGAGGAAACTTGAGCTCGGTATTGGAAAATTGGGTCACCGCCAATATAATCGCTTCCATACCTATGCTGCATTATGAAGCCTTCAAGTCTCATAGTGCCCACTGCACAATATCCTCTTGAACCATGCTGATTTTTTCTATACCATCACTGACAAACCTCTACACTCCAGCAAGTCCCCGGAATCATCCACAACCTTAGCTTTTCCACCACCTCGACCCCCTCTGCCACCCCTACCCTTCCTTCCCCTCTTCCCAGAACCCTCAACCTCCTTTTCCCACCCCTCAACATCAACGACCACTCCCTCAGGCAAAACTCCTCCATCCATTAACACTCCCCCGCCCTTCTTCCTGCTCTCCACCCTCTTGAAGAACTCATACGGCAGGAACCCATTGTCATTCCCCTCGGTAAGAATCACGCCATTCTCACTGCGGAAAAACTTGATGCCCGCATCGAGCGCAGCAGCAATATCAACATATATCAGTACAGTACTCGAATTACGCATTCCGCTAATAACAGGCTGTTTCTCTTTCTCGGCGTCATCTGCGTTTAAGTCGGCGAGGCTCTTGAAGCCGGCGGGTAGGCCAGGTGCGAAGTGGATGTGGTTGCGGCCCATGCGACGTAGACCGCCGGACTTGAGAATAAGACGCCACGAATTTTCGTTGGTGCCGTGGACAACGGTGGAAGGAATATTAGAGTCGGTGGATGTTATAGGGGTCAGGAGACCTTCGGTGTCGATCTTTATGCTGTGGCCTTGGTTGGCGCGAATCAGGTAGTCGGATGGATCGTCGGACTCGAGGCCTGTTAATGCTCCTGCTGTGGTTGAATCCGCTTGAGATTCTGGAACTGTGGATAGAGATGATAATGCTTCTGACTCTAGTTTCTCCACTGGCGGTGATGCAAGGGTTGTCGGATCTGAGAGGGTGGAGGCTAATATCAGGGAGAAGCGCTGTTTGTCGTTTGAGGCGACGATTTCTTTGAGTTCGGAGAAAGTGATCTTAAGAGATTTGAGAGCGCGGGTGTTAAGCTAGGTAAGAATTAGATAAGGTCTCTTGGTCTCAAGTGGCTGTTGATAGGAGCTCCGGCGGAGGTAAGCAATGAGCGCAATGAATAAAGAGACTACAATAATAATGGAGAGCGTCCAAATGTGGAATGAAATATTGTTTCCGACCTCTTTTATAAAAGCCATGGAAACATACTGGTTAGAAATGACAGGCGGAGTCACAGTTCGGTAACACGAAACGAAAAGACTTCAACATACCGCATCCCTGACGTTTACATAACCACCTTTTCCAAGAACCAATCCCTCTTGACTGGCACCATGCCTAAGAAGCCAGCTCACTTTCCTCGAGACTTGCTGCTCACGTGGGAGATCTTTTGGGTTGCGGCCGCCTCGGCCACCACGCCTGCTTGACATGATGTCAAACACTGAGCGGACAAGGCGTGATCGAGAAATTTTTGCCGGGAGTGAGTAGTTTAGATCCAAGGATGTACAGAGCCGTTGTCCAGGCCTATGTGGGTCGTGTTTGGCGGACGTGTGAGAAGTGAGAGAGAAAAAAGAAAAAGGGTGTTTGTGGTGTTTGTGGTTGGTGGTTGGTGGAGCGGCATCGGTATGACTTATCAGACCCTGAAGGAGGAAGGAAGCAGACCAGTCATTTAGTTGGGCCAACACTGCCACACTGCCACAACTGCGGCGGATGGACCCGAGTCAACCACAGATTCAGCCGAAATTTCCTTGTGCCACACCGTGGCGAGTGTGTTTTATCGCCGCCACAAGCACAGATGGGGAAAAGGCGGGCCGATAGACAAGGTGCATGGGGGAAACGCAACACAGCCACCGCCCATGATGCTTGTTTGAACTTCTGCTCAAGACGTCTGCAGACCCGCAGACTGCCCATCGTCAACCCTCCAGTTCCCCCAGGACTGTCCCGGGACAAAATAACCAGGCGAAGCTGTTGCGCCAACCATGCCTTCACCATGCGCAGCCAAATGAGGGATTTTTCATATATTCTTGTATATTTTCGTATGTCTATCGCGAGGCAGCACAACGGGACCATATATAGACTTTTAGCATGGTGAACGATCCATCTACATGACCAAGAGGCCTACCCAATTTCCATCAACCCTCCCCTTCATTTCCACGTGGTTGCGGCGACAAAAAACTAAACATTGGCGATAAGGACAAGCATGAGTACCGAAAACGCCAGCTACACGCTCTATGACATTGGTATCTCTCCAATCGTGAAACCCATCAAGGAAATAAGGCCTGAAAGCGAGGAAAACAAGAAAGCCATCACCAAGTGGTAAAAGGCATATGACAGTGACTAATGGACGTGTGGAAATTGACAAAGGCGGGTAAACCTTGATCTTTTATTTTCAAATGACCCGGGTATAACGAATCGTGGAATAGACGTGTAGAAAGGAAAATGGAGGCCGGTATTAGTCTTTACCTTTCAAGAGAATCCAGCTCTCGCCTCGGGACCAGCCTGATGATACGTACTGAGGGGTATCTCTTTTTGCATCCAATCAATCCAATTCCATTAACTCATAGAGGCCGTTTTGATGCGCTTTCGCATGATACATGACGCCATGATAACCCTCTGATTTTTGACGCCGCCGTTCGTCCAGAAATGAGGTAAATGCTGGGTCGGAGACCATTCAAAGCTTCTGAATGATACCGTTTCTGATGAGTCCAGTTCTTACGCTGGAATAGTTATGTTCGTCTCCATATTCTTCACTTGAAGTTCTAGCATCTCGTTGAAGATGTATACTCCCCCCCGACTGGCGCATTTCAGCGCCAGTTACCCACATTTGGCCCACCAGGTCCGAAACTGGGATTGTTTCCGAAATTATTATTTCCACTACCGCCACTAAGGCCGAGGCCTTGATCCATGAATGTGTTTGCCCATTCTTCACCGCCGAAAAGGTCGTCGAAGTTCATGTTGCCACCCTCAGGTGTGCCAGCCATCTGGACGTTTGCAGGGTTGGGCTGAGGCTGGAATCTGTGTTGCCCCGACAATTGAGCACCGTGCATCAAATACATTGGCATAGGCCCAAACAGCTGGACGTCCTGATCACCTGGACGCATAGGCCCCACAGGCACATTTGCCAAGCCTCCAGGACTGAAGCCTGCGGGATGAGATCGCATGTCGATACCCGAAACTTGGAATGGGAGGTTCGAAGCAGTCGGGGAGGACTCGCTCTTCGGAAATTCTTGCGGGTTGTTGTTCTCGAAGGTCGTCATGGGTTGCTTGGGATAGGCAAACGGGTCTGCCGAAGGGAACATCATGGCGGATACGTCAGAGAGTGGAACATTGAGGCCTACGGGATCAACGAAAGTGTTAGTTACAGGCGTGGGGGGAAAGGAATGGGCAGGCCTCTGTTGAGGCGTCTGACCTGGAGCCATGCCAAATCCCCCAATACTGCTCGCCGTGGTTGAAGTCGGGGTCAGGCTAGGGGCGGGATCGAAAAAGTCCGAGCTGGATTGCGAAGGAGATTGGCCATAGCCTTGCTCCATTCCCAGATTTGCAAAGTGAGACTGCGAAATCGGAAGCGAATGAGCGGTCGGGCGTTTGCTGTTCGGCATCGACTCAGGGAATGTGCTCGCTCGCCGGGGGCCCATTGCGATAAAGTCCGCGTCTTGTTTGAGCAAGTTCGGCCGACTCTGCAGAGACTGTGGTGAGCTTCCCTGTCGGCGTTTTTTGCTCCCGCCAAGGTCTCCACCTTGTTTAACTCGTTCGGGCAATCTATCGAAAATAGTCTACATGCAGTGGTTAGCAATCAAGCCGTCTCGCAGCATGCCGACGCCACATACGTTTAGAGTGGCAGTACACCTATCAGCAGCCATGCTCCTCTTGGCAAAATGAGCCAACACCTCCTTACCCTCTAGGGCATCCCGGAAAAGCTCCTGGCTTGTCGGTGTGTTTGGGTTCTCCAACACAAAGTACAAAATGGAGATAATGGCGAAGAAGGTCGTGTACATGGTGAACCAATATGCCCCGATTAGCAGTCCCCGCCTCTTCATCTCTGCTGTAATGTGAACAATGTTTCGTGATACGCTTACACACGCGGAGGCGCAAGCAAAAGCCCGCTGGTCAACCCCTTTGTTCTTGTATGACTGGGAGACATAGTGGAGGAACGGTCGGTATAGTAGCAATTGTGCGTGTCCGTACGCCATTCGGAGAAGTTGCTGGACCCTGTGATGGCATAGTGTGAGAGACTTTCGACTGAGAAATGACTGATAATCATAATAACGTACCTGCTAATTATCAGAGGCGCCTCACCGCCAGGTCTCAGCACCATAGGAAGCTGATCTAGCCACTGCTGCATGTCTTGTTCAATCTCACGAATCTTGGAATAGCTCACTGTGTAAGTCACCGAATTGTTCTTGCCCCCTGACTGGGTGCCATTGATCGGATACACGTATTTGCAGATTTTGGCGAGAACCTGTACAATCTTGGTATGGGCATTTGAAGCAATCATGATCGATACTTTGCCTTCTGGCATTGGCCGTATTTCGGTTTCTGTTATGTATTCGTCGTCTACTTCGGTCGGCCAGTCTTGGTCAACGTCGTCGTCGTCGAGGAAATTCGGTAGCCCTAACATCGCCCCCACATACGTGTCCATCTTGCGAATCACCCAGAATAGGCGCTTGCGCACCTCTGCTTCTATAGGGCTAAAATTAATGTTGAATGACCGATGTAAGCCCATGCGCAGGGCTGATCGCAAGGCGACTCCGATATATGAGTAACACGTCGAAAGCTTTGCGGAGGACTGGAGGAACTGGATCATGAAAACGATCGCCTGCAGCGAGGTCAAGTCTCTGCAGTCGGCAATATCTAAGAGTTGACGGGATGCCTTGAAGTATTTGAAGCTGGAAAGCGTCAGTTAATCAATGTGCTGCCAGGGGAAAGAATTTGCACCTACCCCTCATCGATAGAGGACTCGTAGCCGACCTCGTCGAGTTCTACATCTTTCTTGGAAAACAGCGTCCCGAGCGCCAGGACAGCATATAAGAGTGGCAAAAATTGATTCTCTGCATTTCCGTAATTGTCCGGTGAAACATCGTAAATACGATCCATAGACTTGTAGAAGGTGGGAAGATGCACGATTCTCAGCAAAGCACCGGCATCAATCAACGCATTGTCGCATAGCAATTTTGCTTCTTTCTTGGTCGGCAAGTCAGTACCAGCAGGCAACACACTACTCGAATCTGCAGGTGATTGATGGGTTGAGCTGGGAGAGTCAAAGACTTGGGACATGGGCCGATACTTGACAAAGGGTGAGCCTGCTGGCGGAGTGATGATATCTCCAAACTGTTGCTGCATCCTCCTCATGAAGCTAAGACCTGAGGAATGGCCATGATAGTCCCAATTCCCATCCTCATCAAGGTCGAGCTGGCCTGTCGCCTTCACCATTGACTCTAAGCGCGAGTCGTGAGCCTCTTCTCTGGCGAGCTCCTCGCGTCGATGCGCCAGGCGTGGATCATGCGCTGTCGGCTGTGGCCGCGGCCCTCCCATGGGAATTGGGGGAAGGATACCACTCTGTAGATGGGCGTCGATACTAGGGTCGTTTAGATCAAGTGTCGGCAAGACTATGGACAACAACGCTTTTGCACGCTTGAGCTGCGTCTCCAAAGCCTCAATATACTGCGGGGCGGCATTGCGCCGCCGGTTAGAAGGTTGATCATAGGTGCATTCTAGAGTTCAAGTCAGTTATGCGACGAGGCGCATCGCCAGAGAGGTACAAAAGACGGGTGAGTGGCGACTCACCATAACTATATACGGTGCAGTGAGTACAGGGCTGCTTGCCGTCGCACTTGATCTTCTTCCTCCGGCACTCATCGCAGGCTCGAGTCACTCTCCTGCGCTTCTGGATGGGAGCAGTAGCAGGCTTGTGCGGTTGGTCGGCATCATCTTCGTTGATTGGTGAGGGCTGGTCCTGAATATCTGGAGTGTCTTCAACCTGGGGAGTATCATAGGGACCAGATTGGGTGGAGCCTTGGACATCAACAGTCTCAGAGGCTGGAGAGGCCATGATGAGCACGGGGACAGCATTGAGGGTGGTGGGTAGGGCGAAGGCTAAGAAGGAAATCGAAGAATTGTCATCCGCCCGGGTGACTCAGCAAGCGCGGAGAGCTCGAAAGGGCAAGCAAAGCAGGCAGGCGGTGGGAAAGACGAGAGAAGTGGATAGGTGCGTCAGGGTCACAGGTTTAGGATTTTGGGTGGAGTCTTAGGGAGTCTTAGCGCTCTCCCGCCCTTGGGTCTGGTTCGGAATGAACTGGTTAGGGCCGCACTCTATCTCCGCCGCGACCAAGGACAAGAGAGGACAAGAGGACGAGAGAGCGAGCAAGTCGTGGCGGAGGTGAGCGCCGGTGCTGGATGTGCAGACTTCTGAGTTGGCTCTGTGGTGCGGGTTTAGTTGCGGAGGGCTATGGACGGGCATTGGCGCGCGCAGACAGAGGGAGCGGCCGTGGGCCCATGGGGGTTTGAGGTGAATGTACATAACCGGGAGGACCTCTGGTTGCTCTCCCGCCGGTCAACGTCATGCCCTGTGCTACCCTCGCATTTCCTGTGTCTCGTCCGACTCTTCACAGCAGCAAAAGGCAGCATTAGCATCATCATCAGCAGCAGATACTTCCATGCTAGGATGTGTGCAGAAAGGGCAGTTTGACAGTTTGGCGGAGACACCCACGTACGCCAAGTCTCTGAGAACTAGGGACCTTCGCTTATCTTTATTCTGTGGCTTAAAGGACGCATTGTTGGGCAGTGCTGAGGCGCATGGGACTGAGGGACCCATGCTGCATCGTTGCAAAAGAGGGGCTCCTGGTACGACGCCACAGCAGCACGAGAGTCGAAGCGGACGGGGAATGAGCCTTGGGGCTTGGTTCTCCAAGGAAAATGGGCCCACGGCGGCAGATTGGCGGTGGTGGGCAACAGAGGTGTGGCCCGGTGTGGCCATGTGTGGCCGATGAGAGCCACAGGAGGCCATGGGCCATCGAGTAGGTAGCGGTGGCACCAAGGCTCCGCTCTGTGCCTATGTGATGCTGCTCCGCATGGCGCGGGCCTGGTGTCTGAGGGGAGGGCTGCACTGGACTGGTTGGACTGGGGGAAGTGACTGAATGATGATGATTCCATGGCCCCGTCCCCTGTCCCCAATTGCATTTGTCCTTGTATGGGGCCGCCGCGCGAGAATGCCTAAAGGATGAAGTGCTGGTTTGTGCTTTTCCCTTCCCACGCCGTGCTGCTGCATACACAATACCACATGGGCACATATCCGCGAGAAGGCACATTTCCCCCCGTCTGTCTCTCCCCAAGGGCGGCCGATTGGAGCATCGATCGGCGGCCGGAAACAAGAACCGAATGTCGTATTGGCCCGTACTGAACAAGCCATTGAGCCTCTCTGTTCGTTGTAGTATGCCAAGGCCCGTCGTCTCTTCTGCCTTCTCAGGCTCCACCCGCGCACGTCGCCAGTCAAGCCCCAGTCAAGCCACGCATGGGTTCCAATGAAGGCAGTTTATCCGGGGCTAGCGTGTGCCACCGCCGGCCGTGAGAGGCTGGTGTCCTGCGCGGGCTCAATGGCTCAAATGGCACAATGTGCGGTTGGTCACATTGTGGTGGGATCGAACGTCGTACAACCCAAATCTCACTCTGCGCCTGTTGCCGTGCCTTGGTATTGCCACACCTCCAGCCAACGACGGCGCGCGTTGAACGTGGGATCTATTCATAGGGGCAATCTCAACTCTTCTGTCGTTGCAACTCTGCTGCGTCGTTGTCGTCAGGCAGTCAGGCGGCCCCCGAACAACGCTGGCACAGAGAAATCCGTATCCCTCCCCTCCCTTCTTGGGCTCTCCCCTCCCCCATTCCTACCCTCCACTCCGCTCCCACCCCCCCTTCCCTTCTCACGCCAACCCCTGGCCAGCCACTGCAACTCGAGCTGCCCATCCTCTCTTTTTTTTAATTGACCAGCAAAAAGGAATAAATTCGCTGGAACCCCGTCCCCTCTGCTTGTCGGCCTTGTCGCCGAGCCCGTTCCCAAAAATATCTGCCAGTGGGTCCGCTCATCCGCTAGAAGGCCTAGGATATGTCCAATTCAATTCCTCTGGGTTTACCAGGAAAGGAAGGAATACAGTTGGATGCGAGGAGCGGCCGCGTACCTCTTAATACCTGATGGAGTCTCTCGAGGCACACGCTCATTAAATTCTTTATTGGAAGTAGCCATTTGTGCGCAGACGGAGGGTCGGATAAGGCTCGGAATGAATGGATACGAAAGAGGTCGAATCGGTCATCGGTCATCTCCACGCACTACCGTGCCAGGCAGAGGGTGAAGCGTCTCTTGCGAAATTCGACTAGGACGGCTTTCTGGCACCGAAGGGGAGGGAGCCAGCCTGTCCCACGAGTCCGCGCTCTCGCGGTTTTCCCTGTGGCATCCTTGCCCACTGCATGCCAGGTCAGGCAATGCTGGCCATTGGTGATTGTTGGTGGTCCATTCCAATGTCCTTCCCTTTCTTCTTCTGCTCATGACTAACTTGCGTTGTCTCACCGAGCCCACTTCGGCGTCTCTTTTTGTCCTTTGCCCCAAGCTCAACATGTCGTTCGGGTTCTCAGCCTGAGCTTAGTGCCGTCTATCGTCGAAGCGCCATGCCTTCTAGCTTGGCTCCAAGTGCTCCACAAGGCTCTCAAGTGGTCCTTGAGAGCCTTCGAGCGCCGCAGCTCGCTTAGCCACAATTCTCTTTCTTCGACCTGTGACTCGGCCCGTCACGTTCCCTTACGCAATATTACGTACGTGAGCCGTCATGCTGGTTCCCCTAGAAGCTTTACACCGGATCAGACGATGCCACTACTTGCCTGCACCCTGGCACGAGATGGGGCTTGACACAACACTCGCCTCAATCCCAGACCCCTCCCAAAAAGTGGCGTCAATGCAATAACAGCAAAATCACAGATATCCGAGGGACAACGGAGAACTATTCTTCCATCCTCCGCTCTTCAGGCACCCTGCGCTGCGATCACCCTGGGTCGCGTCGGGTAGCTGATTCACTCCTCATGCCAGGAGGTGCCACATAACAGACACAACACATTTGCGCCACGTGAGCCGGGAAGCAGCAGCCACACGAAACCGCGAGACTGAATGCCCGAACTGCACCCTAAGGATAAGGGCAAATAGGCTTGCTGGGATAAGAAAACATATGTGAGAGAGGTGTCTGAAGTTCCGTCGGATAGTGCTTTCAAAATTGATCCATAATCCTTTCGTGGCCGTTCCGTGGAAGCGTCGCCTGACCATGTTCACTTACTTTGACGACTGGGGAACGGCAACGTGGCGCATCTCATCCTCGCTCGAGCTTTGCTGCATGACCAGGAAAAGCAAAAAAAGGGCCAAAAAGCGGTGTTGAAATCCCTCTGTAAGCTCGGCACTGAGCCCACCTCCGTTGAACTGCATCTTTATCACTAAAGATATTTCGCTTTGATGGTCGCCCGAAATTCTGGACAGCCGATGGCACTTCGTAGAAAATGGATATCGTCACCGAATGAGCATCGCAGGGCTGACCCCGCAATGGATAACCCCACACTTCCGGTCCAACACTGCGCCCTCTCGCTGTAAACATATGCCGCCGCTGGTAGATGTACCGGTTCTCGGGTTATGGTTTGGAGATCATGAGGTCCATCCTTCTAGGAACGGTAGAGGAGGATTTCTTACTCCACATAAGACTGTTATGTGGCCCGAATCTGGTTCTAATCTAATGCCTTCTGTCCTTTCGCATACACGCTCAGTCCTTCAATTCCTGAGAAAATGAGTGCCCGTTTGTTTTATGATGATGACTGCCCTTTGGACAGCCTTAAAGACAAGACAATTGTCTTTATTGGGTACGGGAACCAGGGACGAGCCCAGGCACTGAATTTAGTACGTTTCCCAGAAATGCCATTCGGTTCTGCAAATAACCGTACATAATACCTTGCCATAATATGCGCGCTCATATGGGTTTATGCTTATCAGCCTTCAAGCGAGACACTTTCAAAAGCGAGCAATTAGATCCGGCCCCCAGACTCGTCATCGCCAATATCAACGATTCTTATTCATCCAGGGCCGAGCAAGATGGGTTCGGTTTCACCTCCGACTGGTCAAAGGCAGCAACGGATGCTGATGTCCTATTTTTGTTGGTGCCAGATCAGGTTTGTACAATCTCCGTGTAGTTCTCGTCATTCATTGACCGTCTCCTAGGTGCAACCAGACCTGTTCAACGAGAAGATTGCGCCTACGCTGAAAAGTTCGGCATGTGTAGTTGTTGCAAGCGGATACAATGTTTTTTACAAACATCTCAACCTCGCCAAGTCGAATGATGTAGTCATGGTTGCCCCAAGGATGATTGGCACCTCGGTCCGCAGTCGATATGAAAGCGGCGAAGGCTTTCCATGCTTTGTATCCGTCGAGCAGGATGGCACTGGGAAAGCCTGGGATGTGGCTCTGGCACTTAGCCGGGGCATCGGGGCCACAAAGGGAGGTGTCATCGAGTCTTCCGCCCGAGAGGAGACGTTGATGGACCTTTTTGCGGAGCAAGCACTTTGGCCCACTATCATTGCGACTTTCCATGAGGCTTACTCTACTCTCAAGGGCCTCGGCTGCTCTGATGAAGCCCTGGTTCATGAGATGTGGATGAGTAAGGAGCCCGTTAGTATCGGCTAGACTTTTTCGACCGCACAAATGTTGACGATACGTGATAGGCTGAGATATTTGAAAAAGCAGCTGAGGACGGATTTGTGAAGCAGCTTGTTCACCATAGCTCAGTGAGGTCAGTTACACAAATATCCTCGTTCGACGAAGCTGACAAAAGACAGCCAGTACGGTCAACTCAAAGGCAGTTTCGAAGTCGACACAAGTGTGATAAAGAAGGATTTCAAACGCGTTGCTGAAGAGCGTGTTCTAAACGGAGCATTTGCGAAGGAATTCATGTCGTTGGAGAAAGAAGGTCCCGGAGTGGATAAGAGGTTGAAAGAGTTCTACGCAAAAGCATATGACACTGAACTCGCGAAGGGAGAAGCTAAGGTGCGGAAGAGACTGGGTCTAGAATAGACTAGTAGAGAAACTTGTCAGCTGCATGTCATCCAATTTTGTAGGATATCGAGACATATGTGCCAAGTTTTCTCTTAGCAGTTGTATTTAGTTCTCATGTATCTGCGTGATATGATTCTGTGATGAATTATGAATGTGCACGATAAGAGGGATATTGGTACCCCTGAAGATTGCCTATGTCAATTGGTGCGATCCTTCGAAGAACTGCAGATTGTCGGGACCATAATAATAGGAATTTCTTGAAGCAGGAGCGATTGATAGGGGCTCTGCTTTATTATGTGAACTTCCAGGTGAACTTCAACAGTCTAAGAGCTGTTGCGCAAAGCGTCGTCTTGCTGACTGAAACCGCACCATGTGTAAGTACTAGCGCGGTACTATTATTACAACCAGGCGAGATCAGACGACATTCTTATTGTTGCTGGCTGTCATAAAGAGGTGCGGTGGAATCTGCTGAAGGTTGGATGTGCGGATGTGCACGTCACGAAGCGGGCTAGTCTACAAAAGGAATGGTCCACTCGCTTGCCCGACTTGGCGCACTCAAACCGCACTCGAAAACTCACAAGAGCTCAATCTCGACAACAGGTCACTAACATACAGCAACACACACCACTTCGAAGTTCGCATTCGAGCAGGATGTCCACCTTCGAACCGGTCATCGTACGTACAGTCCTCTCTATCAGCCGAATCATTGCAGTTCTCTGGAACTTGCTACCCTGGCCTACCGCCCGCTCGACACCGCAGAATCATTTATTTGTAGAAGTAGATGGCTGACATTGTTTCTTTCTCAGGTCATTGACGGCAAGGGCCACTTGCTGGGCCGCCTGGCCAGCACGGTCGCGAAGCAGCTGCTCAACGGCCAGAAAATCGTTGTTGTGCGCTGCGAGGGCATCAACATCTCCGGAGAGTTCTTCCGCGCAAAGCGTACGTTCGCACCCTACCATTTCGATCGCGAGTACAGAGGAGGAAACAGAGGCATCGTTGGCATTGGAAAACGCTGTATTGGATTCAGCAATACGAGTGATGGAATGTGTCTGGTGCCTCTGGTTTCCCGGTTCTGGAAAATTCGCTTTATCAGTGTGTGAAGTTATAGCTAACATGGACGGAATATAGTGAAGTACTCTGCTTTCCTCCGCAAGCAGACGCGTTATAACCCAACTCGTGGAGGTAAGATACCCTGAATTGTACTCCCACAAATCCAAGCAAAATTATTTGCACACGCCAACCGACCCTCGACACACAAGCTGATTGAGCATGTCAGGTCCCTTCCACTTCCGCGCACCATCTAAGATCTTCTGGCGAACCGTCCGTGGTATGATTCCCCATAAGACCGCCCGTGGTGCTGCCGCTATGGAGCGCCTCAAGACCTTCGAAGGTGTCCCACCTCCATACGACAAGAAGAAGCGTGTCGTTGTTCCCCAGGCCTTGAGGGTTCTTAGGCTGAAGCCCGGACGCAAGTACTGCTCTGTTGGCCGTATTGGCCACGAGTTTGGCTGGAAATACCAAGACGTAGTTGCCAGGTATGAAGCATCGTGCTATAGTCAGGTTACACAAGTTGCTAATCTCTGCAAATAGGCTCGAGGAGAGGAGGAAAGTCAAGGGCGCTGCATACTACGAGCGCAAGAAGGCTGCACGAAGGCAGTTGGCGGAGGCACAGAAGACCGCTAAGGTGGACGGAAAGGTCAAGGAGCAGCTTGCCAAGTACGGCTACTAGGGGTCTGCGTAGAAAGGTGATGGTTCTTCGGAGGTTGATGATATGGGTCGGCGCGGGATGCATTGGTCTCATGGGATTCCTTTTCAACCTCAATTCATATATCCGACTACTCGAAAGGGTTTCCTGGCAAAAAGAACATAACGGTGTTCGAATGCTTATAACTTTATGGGTCTCTCTTCAAGATCGGCCAAATGTCTCTGATAATCTTTTATGGTTAGAAGAAATGAAAAATGTCAGAGCTGCATGGGGTTTGTAATTTCGTGATGGATCGGTTATGTTTGTCCAAAATAGATTTTGATTTTGCACGTCTTAACACATTTATTCTCTTACGACCAAACCCATGAAACGCATCGCGTACAGGAGGTCCTCTGGCTCCATCTACACTGCCAGACGATGGCATCCCTGTTACGACGTTCGGTGATTCCGATCGGGGAGGGATAGCTCTCTCCGCATGCTCCAAACCCAATCCAGCCAAGAGGCGCGGGAGAGACCTCGGCTTTGACGACATCCCATCCCGCCCTCTCCCCAACCGTCCATTAGACCTCGCAGGCTCTGGATTTGAGTGGACCGGAGATTAACCTTGGTTCTGAAAGGGATCTGTCGGGATAACGGAACACCTAGGTTAAGAATCTTTGAGCTTCTCCAATCCCCGGCTTCATTAAGTTACGGAAGCTTCCCCGCAGGCCATCCCGCACTCCGCATTCTGATTGAGCTTCGACAGCTACGCATGACAAGACTTTGGCCTTTCTACTTAATAAAAATTCCTTCGTTTCAATCGACGCCTCCTTTCTTTTTATTTCGAAATGTCTCCCCTGGAACGCCTTCAGAGGCTCGCATCGCACTTTACATCAGCATCACCAGTTCCAGGTCCTGCCGCAGTCATTCAGGAAGGAGATAGTCATGAATATCATCACAAGAATAATTTTCATACGCTGAGTCCGACAAGCTTTCTTTGGAGGGCAGCGCGCATTGAACCGAATGTGGGTGTGACCAATTCCTGTCTCGAGGATCAACATAGATGTTCTTTTTCATTTATGCAGGCTGAGGAGTGAAGGCTTACTGCTGACGACATACAACTCAGGCCACAGCAATATACCATGTTACAGCAAACCAAAAAGTCCTACGCCGCTCATATCTTGAGACTGCCGATCGAGCTCGAGGGCTTGCATACTACCTCAAGAAACACAACTATAAGCGAGTCGGTATCCTATGTACGAATACACCAGCCTTTCTCGAATCGATCTTCGGAATTGCGGCAGCCGGTGCCGTATCAGTTGCCGTAAACTATAGACTCAAGACTGATGACATTGCGTACATTTTTCAACACTCGGACGTCGACCTCATCATCTCGGATTTTGAGTTCGAAGAATTGCTTGGTGGATATAAGAAGGTGAACCCGAATACACCAATTATAATAGATACGGACACGGATGCAACGGAAGGGGAGCTGTCAGGCCCATTTGACGAAGCTGTGCTTGAAGGATTAGAATACGATAAAGAGACGGGAACAAACGGTTGGTCAGGCCTTGAATCGCAGGCCAAAGATGAAGAGTCTGTAATCGCACTTGCGTACACATCCGGCACCACTGCACGCCCCAAAGGCGTGGAATACACACACCGCGGGGTATACTTGGCCGCTGTCGGAAATATCATTGAATCGGGACTCAACTACCACACAGGACGATGCCGCTATCTGTGGACACTGCCCATGTTCCACGCGACGGGCTGGACATTCCCATGGTCTATCACTGCTGTCCGCGGAACGCACTACTGCCTGCGTAAGATCGACTATCCAGAAATCTGGCGTTTACTCAAGGAAGAGAAAATCACGCACTTCAACGCTGCTCCAACTGTGAATACTCTTCTCTGCGCAGCCAAGGAGGCAGAACCGCTCGAGCAACCCGTTCGCGTTACCGTCGCCGCATCCCCACCCTCCGCATGGCTGTTTGAGCAGATGACAAACCTCAACCTCCATCCTGTGCATGTATACGGATTAACAGAAACGTACGGCCCGATAACGAAAGGTTACCATATGCCCGAATGGGACGAAATTCCCGCCAAAGAAAAATATGCAAAGATGGCTCGTCAGGGGCACGGTTTCGTAATGTCACTTCCAGCCCGCGTTATCAAGACAGAGCAACCAGAAGGTGTGCTTATCGATGTGGAAAAGAACGGACAGGAGATTGGTGAGATCGTATTTGAGGGCAACATATGCGCGAAGGGGTATTACAAGGATGCGGAGGCCACAAGGAAGCTCTGGGCCGGGGGAGTAAGTCACTCGGGGGATCTGGCCGTTTGGCATCCGGACGGTGCAATCCAGATTCTAGACCGGGCCAAGGATATCATCATCTCTGGTAAGCGTTCCCCTTAAGCCCATATCTTGAGCCACTCACGCCTACTGGCCCCTGACCTGACCCTATTCCCATCTATTCCATTCAAGAACTTAGGTGATACCCATACTAACAAAACTATTTCCAGGTGGCGAAAATATATCCTCTGTAGCGTTAGAATCCCAACTCGCAACACACCCCTCAATCCTCGAAGTCGGCGTCGTAGCAGTTCCAGACTCGCACTGGGGCGAGCGACCCAAAGCTTTCATCACGGTCAAGGACCCTTCATCCTCCACCCTGAAGGGGGAGGAAGTCATCGAGTGGGCAAAGCACAAGAGCGATATCAGTAAGTTTATGGTGCCGAGAGAGGTTGAGATTGTGCAGGAGTTGCCTAAAACGAGTACGGGCAAGTTGAAGAAGAATGTACTTAGGGAATGGGCGAGGGGGAGGAGGGATGCGAAGTAAAGGGTTTAGGTAGCCCAGAGGATTTATCGATTGTGCTGTGTTGTACCGCATTGCACTATTATCATTAGAAGAAGAAGGCGGACGGTCACCGTTGTATGTTAGAAATTACATATATGTACTTACTTCATCGTATATATCCTACATTACCCAACCAACCACATATTCAATATTCAATAATAACCCACCCTTTCTAATGTATAACCTCATCGAACAGCACCAAGATGTTCCGTTCTTATACATACCTAACCTCGATCCCCTCAGTATCAGCTCCCTCCCAGATTGCCACAAGAACTCCCACACAAACCCGGAAAGTAGAGCAGCAATCCATGCCTTTCCTCCAAGAATTTCACCTCAAACACAGAAATCAAAAGTTACCATATACTCCGTCCAGTACAAAACAAAACACACAGGTAGTAGTGCATTCATCACCCACCCATCCACGCCCACGCCGAGAAAAAGACAGTCCATTCCAAACATGTCTCCCCATTACATCCCACCAAACCACCAACCACCCACCAAGAATATAAGTCTTATACACACATATCCCCATCCACTCTTTCCCTTCTCCATCCCAAGTTCTAGATATATTGTATAAAATGTGATCTATGATGAAACACATCAACTAAATACCAGAGAGAAATTTCCGATGAGGATTTCTTGGCTTATGTACTAGTATATAACACAGTCTGGTTTTCTCAACATAAAACACCTCTGAGGTATATATTGATTGCAACTCCGTAATAACCCCCCCACCTCCCTCTACTATACATGGCGAAATTCATACACATTACACTATTATCACCTCTGCTTTCAACCCTCCACACAAAAAAAAATTTTTTTTGGGGGAATTACTAAAATTAAAATCTGGATTTCTACGTCTACTCGCTTCTGATTACAAACGTACATACATACATACATACTACACTTTCCCCCTATCCATTCATTGGAATTTATTTCCAGTTTACGCTTTGAAAACTATTTGCTTTCGTTTACTTTCTATGGTGCTTCGCTCTGTTGTCTTTGTACCGGGGAATTCGAACTTGTTTTGTTATTTGTTAATCTATTAGTTGGCTGAATGGACGGGTTGATAAACTGGTTGACGGCCTGGTGAACTAGTGATTTGGTTGACGGCCTGATTAGCACGGACGTTGGGAGCTAGATAGACACATAATTTTCATATTAAACACGTATAAGAAATCTCGGTCGACGAGGAATGGTCGGGGAAAGAACTGCACATCACATCATAGCATAGTATAGCACAGCTCGGCCCACAAATATCATCATCAAAAACCATTTCATCTACACGTATTATCTGATATGATATGATTTGATATGACATAAATATAATATATGTTTAGTTTAGTTTTAAACTAGACGAGATGTCGCCACCACTCCACTTGATGCGCTCTTTTTTTATTTAGATATGCAAAAGATTTAGGTTTTGGCAGCGAACTGCACTGCAATGGGAAACCACCGTCTAAGTAAGTAATCTAATGCGCGGGTTTATAGAAAGAAACGCCCATCTATCTCCACATATGTATGTGGAATTGCGATTCGTGAGGTGGTTAAAAGTATGCCTTGGAGTTCAGATCAAGATCAGTTCGGAATCAGATGTCTCTGACGCTTCTCCCCCGAGCCGGAATCTCTGTCTCTACCATTTCTAGGCCGCTGAGACTGGGATATCGTTTACTGAAGCTATCTACGTCCCAATCGGCGTCTTCACTTGCTACGCCCGTGGCTACAATAGCAGGCAGCGGCTTATCCTTGATGGGACTTGGTCGTCCGCCTCCAGGTGCTGAGCTATACTCGCTGGGTCCACCCGTCCGCAACGCCTTCGGTTTTGGTGGTGCCGAGGGTCTAGCCTGAGGGCCCGTGGCTGTGCGAAGGGCCGCGGGAGGAGCGGAAGCGGATGGTTGCGGTGGTGGGATATTGGGGCGAGGTTTCGAATATGCAAAGTCTGAGGGTGTTTGTTGGGTTGGTGTAACAGACTTCGGGAGTGGCTTTCGGGCAACGGCTGGAGGTTGCCTGGCGCCACTCTGGTCCTGGGGCCGTGTTGGAAGAGGTTTGCCTGAGTCGGTATAATGCCCATACCCCTCGACAGTTCGGGATGGTGGGGGCTGTTTGTTACTATCGTCCAACAGTGCTTTAACACGGTTCTGTATGGTGGAAGCACGGCTTGGTCCTGACTTGCCCTTACCAGCATCCCCCTGCTCTGCCAGTCTTTTCTTGTACTCCGCCGCCGCAGCTTCGACTCGCCTTTCTTCCTGGCTCAGTCTCCTGCGTTCGATTTCTCTACGCACTTCGGGTGGGAGATCCTGGGTCTCGTCAATTGCGCGATCATCGTCCGAGTCATTACCAGTCGCTTCGGAGCCAGCGATTGGTGTAAGAGCCTTCCCAGTGTGTGGGTCATATAGACGGTCCGTAGGCGTAAGGGGCGGTTCTCTATCTTTGTCTTGACTCCCAGTGTTGTTTTCAAACCTCCTGAAGGCATCCCCAAACCTCCCTTTGACGATGTTCTTGGTGTTGCTCGTTATAGAACTCAAGCTTGACCGCTTCTGGTGCTTCGACTGACTGCTGCTCCTGCGATGTTTCTTTTGGTTGCCATCATCCTTTTCCATTGCTCGGAGGAAATCAACATTTGAGGTGATGTTCTTATCATCTACGTCATCATCCGAATCTTGGATTGCGGCAGAAAGAGGGCCCCGAGACAGAGAGGGCGCATCGAAACTCCGACCTGGCGCGTTCTCTCGATCACGGAGATAGTCAAGGTTGGATTCCACATGAATACTTGAAGGACGAGGGTGAGAATTCGCGGATCTGGAACGATCAATCGTGTTACCGAGATCGAGTGCAGAAGGACGTTGGCTTTCCAACGATGGACGAGAGGACGCCGGTGATTTGGGGATGGTCAAAGTGGAAGCCTGCGACTTTGACCTCGAGTCTAAGAGGGACGGGCGCGATGGAAGTGTATAATCAGGTTTGAGGCTAGCGGGACTGGGTTCCGGCTTCTCAAGCGCTCGGGGCGTGCTCAAAGCACGGCTGTGGTGAGGAGAATCCGGTACGCGCCATATCGGCCTTTTGTTGACTTCAGGGTATTTCTGTGGGCCTGGAGATGGAGCCGGGGAAGTTTGTATGCCAGTCGAAACCATGCCAGGGCGCTGTGGAGTGGGCTGCTGTATCGAAGGGTTAGATGTCCGCGGACCATCCTTTGATGATTGAGACTGAGTCTTCTTGACGGAAGTTGACCTAGAAACACCTGAAGATGGTGTGGTTGATGACGGTTTCGTAGTAGGAGCAGACGATGTCTTGGTAACGGCAGGAAATCCGAATGCATCGTCCGCCAGCGCTTGGGTGACTCTCTTATTGATTGCTTCTTG
Organism: Nigrograna mackinnonii; assembly: GCA_001007845.1. NCBI lineage: Eukaryota > Fungi > Ascomycota > Dothideomycetes > Pleosporales > Nigrogranaceae > Nigrograna > Nigrograna mackinnonii. Next base: position 537,808 of record JGVQ01000138.1, read on the forward strand.
CTTGGGATCTGCTGGCGGAGTTGAGGCTGGCGCTTGATTAAACTCGAACTTTTGCCCTCGATCGTGCAGTAGCGAGAACTCATCTAGGGATGGAAATCGTGCGGCTAACTCATCCGCAGCTGCACTTCGAACCTGTACATTCTGAGAATCGAGAGCCGCAAAGGGGTCAGATGCGGTCCCTCTCATAGGGGAGGGGCTGGGTTTTGCCGCCGGTGGCTGTTGTGTAGGTCCAGTAGGTCTTCCTCTCCGCATAGGAGTGATGTCTGGAATGCTTTGCACCTGCTTGACTGGGGCAACCTTTTGCAATCCAATTACAGGAGGCGAGGAGACATTCTCTTCAGGAGATGGTAATTGTTGATTCCGTCGATCTTCGGACTGCGTCCTGTTCGAGTAAATCTAGTAGATGTCAGTTAACTTTCCGAAAAAGAAAAAAGTTCAACAGCCGTACATCTTTGATAGGTACACTCCTGTGCCTCATCGAGCACACCTCGACTACCACCTGGTAGATATTGGGTCGTTGCTGAGGGCTCTCTCGCAGCATAGATGCTATTTGGAAATCAGCTTATAATCCCGTTGCTCAAAGGACCATGCGCACCAATGAGCTTCTTAATTCGGTCGGAGAATTGAGGATACGAGGGAAATTTGAAGCTCGCGTTCAGAATGGCCATCTGTCCCACCTCTTCAAAAGGTGTTGTGTAATAACACAACTTGTACAGAAGCACCCCCAAGGCCCAAATGTCACTCTTCTCGTCTATCGGTTGTTTCCTGTACACGTCGATCATTTCTGGACTCCGGTATTGCAATGTGGTGTGCCTTTGGACATCGTCTTCAATCAGCCTTCCTTCTGCGGCCGTCGTCGCAGCGGGCCTGGGAGGCGCTGTAGATCCGAAATCGCACAATTTGTAAATTTTCGCTGAACCAGCATTGGTGATTAGGACGTTTTCGACTTTGAGATCTCGGTGTAGTAGCGGGGGTCTGAGGTAGTGCATGGTAGCGACTCCTTCAGCCACATCAGAGAAGATGTGGAGGATCTCGGGCTCGGTGAGCCTGTGCTGTAACCTTGTATTCATGAAGTCAATCAATCCTCCCCCGGAGCAGTATTCCATGAGTAGGAAAACCTCGTAGCCCCCACCTTTTAATTGTGAGGCGTGGGAATCGATGTACGTCACAATGTGCTTATGCCCCTTGAGCTTCTTCATAGTTTCTACCTCCGTCCTCATGTTTGCCAGAGCCTCCTTGTCAGGTACTGCGACTCTTTTCAAGACGGCAATTTCGGGGGTGCGCTCGCTGGACTTGGGGACGCGGACAAGGTAGACATGAGCGAAGCCTCCCTCGGATAGGTATTTCTCGATGGTAACACGGTGGTTTCCCACCTGGACCTTGGTCCCCGGGGAAAATGTGCCTGGCGGAGCATTTGAGGCAGCAGCCGGTGCGCGATAAGCAGCTTGTTGGTGGGGGACTGAGGATGCTGCAGAGTGGGCATAACGAGCGGAGGACATTTTGGGCGGCGGTGAGCCTGCAGCGACGCAGGAGGAATCAAGGACCTAGAGGGCAATCATGTAGAAGGCGGCCCTTTGAAGGAGAGTGGAGCTTGCGCTCAATGAGCGTGTGGGAAGGTTCTGGCGTTAGTTGTAGGTCATGAGAATGCGGTGCCTGGGCGGTTTCAAGCCGGGCTCCCAACGACGTCGAGTGGATGGCGGTGTCACAAGCAATAGCCACATTTGGGCTGGTCACATCGCCGAATCATTTGGCCGACCACTCTGCTGAATATCCCGTACACGTTGCCCTTTACCGTCTGCGGCAGCCTGCTGATCTGCACGAGCATCGCCAGTCGTGTACTTTTATTCTCCCCTTCAGATATCACGGTATTGTCAAGTCTGCTCGCGCTCTCTGGCCTCAAGCGACTTTGCTCCAGGGCCTCTTCTGCTGTGGCGCAGTGCGTGACCCACAACCAACTCGGTCAGAAATCTCACTACGACTTATTGGGACAGCCCTATCTGAGACCCAAGATGCGAACGGCTGCACCTTTGAAAGAAAGAAGGCAGTTGACATGAATTAACTTTGACGCGGCAAATGCAGCTCATACATGTCTTGACTGGATAGCCGGATGTTGGCCCATGATATTATGCCGAGTCCTTAAGGCTGCGACGAGCGATGCGACCCGGTACTCGATGTGGCATGAGATTTGGCATTCAATCATGCATCCGAATGCTGATCCCCATTGTACATACATAAGAAGCTCCCCTGAGATGACCGCTGAGTTTGATAGGAATTCAAGAACATAGTCTCTCTATAACCTTAGTTAGGTACCTGGTAGATTGCCCTACGGGGAGCCGCTGTCTCGTGGATGCCTTGTTTAATTTATCATTGCCTTCCCAATACCATATGCAACTACTTAATACACTACAGGCCACTTCTCAGCTCATGTTCTACCATCTTTTAAATTTTATTCTGCGTGAAATACTAGTTGAACTGTTCATTAACAGGGGATCTTGCACCCTCCAAGCCCCGAAAGGGGACAAGCATTAAGCGACAAGTCACGTGCTCATCTTTCAGCAGGTACCTAGTATCGTCCTCGAGCTAGGGCATACTAGCATCAAACCTTCTTCATCATGCCATGATGGCATTTCACTCAGATCACGCAGAGGTATCTTTGAGAAAATTGCGCTGACTAGCCCACGAGGCGGTGCCAAGAAAGATACGTCCACTTCGTTTCTCGAAGGCTCAAGATAAATATATGATACTTCCTGCACCAGTGTAGTTTTGGGCGAATATGAACGTAGTCTACAGATGGGTTGCACGACGCATCTGGTTCATCCCAACGAGCTACTACAGCTTTGCTTCGCTGATTGACCTAAATCAAGTGCACTCTCCGAAACTATAATGTTACCAACCCGGGTCTGCGAAGTAGTCAGAGTTCGTAGCCTGTCCTCAATAGGACACCCCAAATTGCCACTACGATTGGTTTGTTCAATTCATTCTGCTCCACAGGACAGAAGCCAGAATGTGCATGATGTCAAATACGTGTTATCTAGGCGGTGATGACCGGAAACAGAGATGTATTGTGATTGCTTCTTAAATCGGGCTCGGTCCATGTAGGGATCCAGGCTCTCATGTCGTAGGTAAGTCAGGGCAAAGTTCGGGACCTACCGTTTCACCAAGGTGCTGTTGTTTATAGAGTGGATTAGAGGGCGGGCCGGCGCTGCCCTGCAGAAAGGGACTTGGAAGACGCCACGCGGCCGAAAGATGTCATTGCGAGGACCAAGGCGTTTGACATGACCTACAATGGTAGGGGGTTGCGTGGACAGGGCTGAGGAGTACCGGCGAGCGGGAGTGAGTGGGAGGTAGTTTGGTGTAGGTGGCGTAGATGGGCGTCTGAGAAGGGGAGATCAATAGGGCCATCTCGGTCCGCGTGAGACCATGGCCCCAGTGCCGAAGCCCATCGGATGGCGCATTGTCCAGGCCGGTGGGCGCAATCTAGATTGGCGACTGCACGAGGCGGCTCTGCATGGAGCGGCGGGGGTTTGCAGCAGTTCCGTCGGTGGTAGATTGCGGGCGAGGCCAGAACCTGGGGAGGAGTAATTGTTTACGGACAAGTGCTGGGAATAGCAGCGGGTGCATCATCGATTCAGTCCGCATCTGGGAGGGGATGGCGAGGCACCGAGGGGTCAGTGGAACGCGGAGTGGGCGGCAGGGCGGCTGGCGAGCAGAAGCAGCAGCTGGAGGTGCAGGTGGTGAAGGGTGAAGGGGAGGTCAGGTGTCATTGTGTCATTGTGTCATTGCCCAGAGGAGTTCGTTTCAGCGACACATGACGGAGTTGGGCAGGAAGAGTGCGTGTGTGCGTGTGTGCGTGTACATGGACAGCAGAGCAGAGCGTGCGCCTCGGTGGGGAAGGCAAAGGGAGAGGTATCTCGAGCTAAAAAGAGCACACAGTACAAGTCGGTGATAGACAAAGACCGTGATGCCGACGAGAGCCCTGGGCCTTGAGCGCCTCCCGTGTGAATGGCGGCCTTGGGATCCCTTGACGGTATGACGGCGTCGAGTTCAGTGACGGTAGAAGGGCTGGTGGTGGGCTATGGTTTTGGCGGTGGGTGGTAGTGGAGCGGGTTAGAAGACATTGGGAAAGGAGAGACGTATGCACTGATGATGAGCAGGTTCAGGGCCAGGTTGGGCGGCCATAGCTGGGCCCTTTTCCTTTCTGTTGTTAGCAACCAAGTCAAGTCTTCAGCCATGGCCGATGTCTCTGGCCGATGGCCAAGTCCATGTCTATGTTGATCTCTGTACTGCGAACCGCCCAGGCCAGCCGCGCCCAAAAGAGAAACAGAATCAGAGCCAGACAGAGGACAGAGGACAGCGAAACAAAACCCAGAGCCAGAGCCACAGTCAAAAGCCAACAGCCAGTGCAGCCATTGCAGCCAGTGCCAGATCCAAACCTGGACCGCCAAGTCGATCCGGAGCAGCAACAGACGGCGGCGGCAACGGGCGATGGGCAATGGGCAATGAGCAACGTGCCTCCTCCTCCTCCTCCTCCACCACCACCGCCTTACTTACTGCCAGGTCCACCACCACTCACCACTCACCACTCACCACTCCGTACTTACTTACTCAACTCCTGCGCGCCCTGCCCAAACAACCATCCCCGCTGACCTCTTCCTCCCTCAAGACACACATCCCCGTTCTTCTTCAACCACGCTCGGCCTCTTCCATTCCACAACTTCTCTGTAACTAGGTGTTTACTTCCTGCCCACACAGACTCTCTCCTGCACGCCCATTTATTTGTTCATCTGCTGGGTCGCTCGAGCCTCTCTCCCGTCATAGCACCTCTACACCTTCTCTCCCTTAGCGAGCCTCGTCGCTCTCCCGCCAACACCAGCCCGCCTCTGTCGTCACCCGTTTATTCCCTCTTCACCAGGGAGACTTTTCACCCACAAGTCACTGGCGCCTTGAACGGCACTCCCCTGCTCGGCAGTGTCACAAGCAGGCCGGCCCGTCGCTTAGACAACCTGCCCACTCCCTCCCTTTGACATCAACGGCTATCGCGCGCTTCTCGACACTTCATCTCCGCACCCCTCACCTAACCCCACGGCCTCCCACATCCTTCCCGTCCCTTGAGAGGACAATTCAAGTGTATACAAGCTTAAATTTCGACCTGGTCCTGGTCCTGGTCCTCGACCTCCCCATCCCGTCATGGCGCGAGCACGCAGAACCCAGCGAGAGCCTAGTGCCACCCGCTCCGATACCTCCGCATCAACCTCATCGGAGCGCGCCCTTGACCTCGATGATGACAACGATTCCTTCATGCTCCTTGCAAACGATTCACAGTCCTCCCTCGCCCCTTCCATTTCTCCTGACTCCGATGAAGATGCTCTACGCCGTGCCCTCGAAGAGCGATGTCGTGTGTCACCCATCTCGCGTCTCCCCGCCGAACTCATGATTGCCATATTTGCAAAGATGTCCTCTCCCGGCGACCTTAAGAATTGCATGCTGGTTTCCAGGGAATGGTCGAGGAACAGCGTTGGCTTACTCTGGCATCGCCCGCAAACAAACAAATGGCACAGCGTGAAGAATGTCATTACAACCATTAGACAGGCGGACAGTTTCTTCGATTATGGCAGTTTGATCAAGCGACTAAACCTCTCTGCCCTCGGTAACGAGGTCAGCGACGGCACACTTCAGCCATTGTCTGGATGCAATCGTGTCGAGCGCCTCACTCTGACAAATTGCACAAGGCTCACAGATCTGAGTTTGACGGCTATGCTCAAGGACAATCGTAGCCTCTTGGCCCTAGACGTCACTGGCTTGGATTCAATCACCGACAAGACTATGTTTGCCCTCGCTGAGAATGCTGTGAGGCTGCAGGGCTTAAACATCACCAACTGCAAGAAGATCACTGATGAATCTCTTGAGGCGGTCGCAAAGAGCTGTAGGCACGTCAAGCGAGTAAGTGTTCTATTCCACGACTACCAATGGTGCCATACTGACCAACACAGCTCAAACTGAACGGCTGTCTCCAACTGACCGACAAGTCCATCATTGCGTTTGCAATGAACTGCCGCTACATCCTTGAGATTGATCTTCACGACTGCAAGAACCTCGAGGACGAATCCATCACAACTCTTATCACCGAGGGACCTCACCTGAGGGAACTACGACTAGCACACTGCTCCCGAATAACGGACCAAGCTTTCCTGCGTCTACCTACCGAAGCCACGTACGAGAGCCTCCGGATTCTGGATCTCACCGATTGCGGAGAACTTCAAGATGCAGGCGTTCAGAAGATCGTTCAGGCTGCTCCACGTCTCCGTAATCTTGTCCTTGCCAAATGCCGACTTTTGACGGATCGTGCCGTTTTGGCAATCACGAGGCTTGGGAAGAACCTCCACTACATCCACCTCGGGCACTGCTCGCGTATCACCGATGCGGGTGTCAGCGCGCTAGTCAAGTTGTGCAATCGTATCCGGTACATTGATTTGGCGTGCTGCGCGAACCTTACAGACCAATCCGTCACACAGCTTGCAACTCTGCCGAAGCTGAAGCGTATAGGATTGGTCAAGTGCGCCAACATTACAGATCGGAGCATACACGCTTTGGCGACCACCAAGCAAGTTGGACATGGCGGACCTGTGGCGCCGAGCGTTCTTGAGAGGGTTCACTTGAGCTACTGCACTAACCTCACTCTCATTGTAAGTCCACTGGTTTGTGTGGTTGCTTTGTACCATTTGGCGCTAATCTCACTATAGGGTATCCACGCATTGCTCAACAACTGCCCTCGTCTCACGCATCTAAGTTTGACTGGTGTTCAAGCTTTCTTACGTGAAGATCTTATCGTTTTCTGCCGTGAAGCTCCAGCGGGTAAGAATGCCTCGTTCCACCTCTACCAACAGACTTTTTGCTAATATGTTTTATAGAGTTCAACGACCATCAGCGTGACGTCTTCTGCGTCTTCAGTGGCGTGGGCGTCCAGCGACTCCGCAACTACCTCAACGCTGACTCTCCTTCCAACCCTCGCCCCCAGGTATTCGAAGGCGACGGGACCATGTACGACGAGAGCGAGGAGCCAGAAATGATCCTCAATGTGACCGCTCAGGCAAACGGCATGGCAATTGAAGAGATGGATGAAGATTTTGGAAATGAGAGCGAAATGCTGGGTCAGGACTAGACCTAGTCATCCCTTGCTTAATCTCATTGACCCTTATGTTCAGGCAACGTTGACGTTATCATGTCTTGAATATTCAACAGCAACGACACCAGCAATGACGGCGATATTCCGGTTTCTTGTTTCATACCCGTGCAGGCTATTACGTTCGGGTTTCTTTCCGCAAAACAACATCTCATTGCATGGACCGGGTTTTTTCTCCTTTCATTAAAACGACGGGCATCAACAAGCGCAAGGCTAGGACATGATAGTTTTTTTCTTCTTTTCTTTTCGTAATCCTGCATTTCCTCCTTGATCTGAAAGATCAATAATGAATGGGCACGGCCGACAACTTTGGCTTGGGCGAAGTGGGATTGCAGATGTGGGATAAACGATTACAAACATCGATGAACGGAGTCGAGATGAGGAAGCTTCTAAGGCGCGAAGGCGGGAAGTGGCAGAGAAGAGTTACGATACCCCTATTCTATGTGTGTCCAATTGGCTTCTTTTGTGCCATGGTAATTGTGAGGCGAGGCACATCATTGAAATGATTATATGAACTTCAGACTTGAGCAGTATGGGTAGTAGAGTGTAGAAGTTTTTGGAATGTTACCGTAGCCCGAGGCATACAGATGGGTCAATTGATCATGTATGCTGAGGGTATGATATTCATGACTTGATACTCTTTGAACTTTGCGCTTGCTATTTGAGTGATGTGTGATGTAAGGTGGGGAGGAATATGGAGGTTCAGTTGGCTGGTGATGTATGATGTGTGACGGTTGGTGTGAAGATACAGGAGGTTTTGTAATGGATTTTGTGGATGAGGAGTGAATTGATGATATATTGGGACCATATTGTGTAGTAGTACGAGCCATTGGTGTTGGAGCAGCGGTTGGAGTATGAATGATCATGACAGCTCGGTAGACACAGGTTTACTTTAATATACACAAGCCATACACCACGAGCAGTTGGTATAACATTCCCAACCCAAATAAAGGGCGATGTCTAGACAAATGGTGTGCTTGCATAGGATAATAATACATTATCATTCATCAATGTCATCCTCGTCGTCTCGCCATCCATCTACCCACACCCCACCCCCCCCTTCTCCTCCCAACGAGACAAAAACAAACAAAAGGCCTACTCAGCAGCCTCCCTCAACATATCACTAATCCTATAATACGCCGGTTTCCTCTGCAAGTTCTCATCCCAAAGACACGCATTCCCAAACCCGGGAAACGTCTCGGGGACCCAACTAACCGGATCCCAAAAATCCCAGACGGTGACGCCAACACAATCCCTAGCGTCTACACAGGCCTTCACACTATTCGCGTAGACGTTTGCCTGGGCTTCTTGTTGCGCGGGGCTGTCGGGCAGTTCCTGTCGGACGTCGAGTTCGGTTAAAGCCACTTCTAACCCGAGTTTATTGTATTGGGAGATTGAGGCCAGGGTTTCGTTGTATGAGGGGGCGCGGGAGGTGGTGAAATGTGCCTGCAGCCCGATGCCATCGATTGGTATGTCTCGTTTTAAGAAGTCTTTTGCTAGGGCGGCGACGGCGAGGGACTTGTTGTTGACGCGTTCGATGCCGTAATCGTTGTAGTATAGTTTTGTACGCGGCGAGGTGTATTTCCGCGCGAATTTGAAGGCTAGTTCAATGTAGGATTTTCCGATTGTGCGGAGCCAGAGTGAGTCCCGGTATGTGCCGTCGTCTTCGAAGGCTTCGTTGACTACGTCCCAGGCATAGCATTCGTCGTAGTAGTAGCGGGCTTCGGCTTTGATGTGTTGTTCGAGGATTGAGGTTAATTCGGCCGCGGTGTAGTTTTTGCTTGTCAGCCAGTCTGGAAGTTGGTTGTGCCAGAGGAAGGTGTGGCAGCGGCGCATTTGGTTGGCGGCGATGCCTGGCTGGATTATGGCGTCGCCCATGCTGAAGTTGAAGATGCCGCGTTGGGGCTCGATGTACATCCATTTTTGCCCGTTGGAGGGGGTTACTTGGCCGAATTCGCTTTTGTTGTGAGCTATGGAGACGTATTGTTGGTTGTCGAGGACTACGTTGTCGATTGCGGTGCCAAAGTAGAGGAGTCCGGCGCGTTTGGCTAGGACGTCGAGACCGGGGTACTTTTTGGGGTCGTGGGTTCCATTGCCTTGGGCGGTGATGAGAGGTAAGACAGCCAGGGCCGTGGACACGATTGAGACCTTCATGGTAGGCAATTGGGGGAGGTGCTCGATGGTGATGCTACGAAAAATGACGGCTGCTCCTGAGCCATTGGGACAATTGGAGAAGCTCCTATTTTATATTTGCAAGAAAGAATTGAGGGGAAATGGCCCAGCCGCTCGGCATCAACAATCCCCAATCTACGCCATAGCAATTGATCCGGGTGCCTGTCAAACCGTCATTGACAGATCCCGTATACCAGGGCTGGCCCTTGAAGCTAAGAGAATGCACAGAAGCGAACATGAGATCGTCGCGGATAAATTGCATGACAAGAGAAACATGCAAGGAAGTTGAAAGGTAGATCGCGGCGACTAGGCCGGATTGGTATGGAGACTTGGGTTTGGTACCTTTTTGTAAATGAAGGTTGATGGATGGGAAATGAATATAGCCGGGCGTACGGATTCCTTGGGTCGGATGGAAAATGTTCCTGATGTGTGGAACAAAAGAAGTAATGAAACAAAACGGAGTTTTTCTTCTGAATCTAAAATTCCCCAAATGCTCTACAACCTTTCAAGTGAGAGGTATTCGTGCAATGCTACGAGGAGCGTGTTGGAGTGAATTATAGCAGGGATAGCACTTATCTACCCCGCAAGAAAGGTTGCCCCGTGAACCCCGTGGGAAGTTATACCGTGCCGTCAGTAGAGTCCTGAGTGTGGCGTTTCAGTGAGATGTTCGACTTGGACATGCGCTAGAATATGAATAGGCTAAATCGAGCAGCTTCTAGAACGACTGGTATCTCCTTAGCTCAGCGGTTTTCCAAAAGTAGCTATAACGAAAAGAAGCGCCTGAGATACTGTGTACGATAGCCACTTCAGACTGCTGATATGATGTTAAGACTACTAGTTTCTTGTCACATATATACCGCTCCATCTACCACAACTAGTACATACGACCAGAGGATTAGGAGAATATCGCGTCCCGTTCGCTCCGCATCCATCAAGCCTGATACCGGGGGATTAGTAGTTGGGTGGGTGACCACCAGCGAATACCCACCTGTTGTATGTTTTTTTTTATGGATTTTTAAGCTGCTCTTGGATATTCCTAGTGGTTGTTTGTTCAATGGACCATGGTTCAAAATACATATAATTTTCAGTAGCCGAGTGTCATGAATCTATGTTCTACAGAGATTGGCTTTTGGTGTCCCCCTGGAATGAGGCTAGACCAGGCCATTGAATACTCCGACCTTTTCTAGTTCTTCTCGAGACACTTTGGCCATTGGGCTCACTTCATCTGCGCTCTGGAGGCAGTTCTCAATCAATCCCCAGAATTTTGGAAGGTCTACACTCCTTGGTATGCGACATCCCCCCTCACCCGAGGGCAGTTTCGTTGCTTTGGTCCTTCCGAGCTCACCGACATCCGACTGTGTCACCGAGTGTGTGCCTTCGGTCACAATATCAACCCTGAAGCGCTCGCCTCCTTGATCGTCGAACATGCCAGGATGTAGCGCAGCCACGACAGCGAGTGGGTCGTGGAGAGGCGGTCCCTCGGTAATGGCAAACACTTCCGCGTATGTACTGGCGAAGAAGGACATGATTTGGGTGAACAGAGCACGGAGAGGTGACGGTGTTTGGCTAGTGTCTGTGGATGAAGGATCCAGAGGCTGGTTTGACCCGAATAGCTGTGTCTGTCGGACCGTCTTGGTACCCAGAACTTGATGGCTGAGATCAAGTGGAATTAATGTAGTTTTCGACCTAAGTATTGGATGCGAGAAGATGAAGTCAGATGCCTCTGGATCACACTTCAATTGGTAAGGAAGAGTCGTAGACTAAGGAAGTTATATGGATTACTTACATATATCTAAATAAAAGTAAGCAAAGGCACGGCCAGGAGGTATAATACTCACATTGAACTCTGCGTAGGCAGTCCAGTTGCCAAATCGGACACCCTCGCCCTTTACTTTTCCCATGGGCGCTTTCGTAAAGCCGCCACCGATTGCACCGCCCATTATACTTAGACCTTGGATATGGCCGGCAAGGTCAGGGTACTTTTGGAAGAGAAGACCAATGTTTGTCAATGTGCCGGTAGAAACAACCCATGCAGTCTCGGGCGCTGTTGCAATCAGGGCTTTGTACATGGCTTCCAAATAGTTTACATCGGTGACCGCTGCTGCAATCGGCTGGGGAAGCAGGGTGACGCCATCGAGGCCAGATTCACCTGCCACATTTCAGTGGGTGTTCTGAGATGGTCGTAACGGATTGATTACCATGAATATCCGTTGCATGCACAACATCCCGCACAATTGGCTTAGAGGCACCCGGATACACTTTCACATCACGTCTGCCCAAAGCTTCAAGTATACTTCTGGTATTGAAAGTAGTCTGGTCAAGTGGAGCATTGCCGTGGACGGTGGTTACACCTAAGAGATCGACGATCGGATCGTGTGCACATATGAGGAGGGCATAGGCGTCCTATGTAAAGAGGGAATGGTCAGGATCGGCTTGTGTAGTGGTAGGGGGGTATCATTGCGTACATCATGTCCAGTGTCCTATGTAACCGGAATGTCAGCGACTGATTGCCTCGTGAGCAATGGGGATTTTACTATACACAATCGAGCCAAAGTGGAAGACCCATTCTGTAGGACTTTGGAGCTAGGTAGAGAAGATGTGGAATAGGCTAGCAGGTGTGAAGCGAGGGAGGCACAGTGGCACGAAGGTAGTTGTATGGTTGCAGGTGTGTTGTGGACTTGTTGGTTTGTTGCTGCAGGGTCTCGCGGGGGTTGGGGTTGGTTCCGAACGAGGGGCAATTACGATTGGATTGGCGGGACCCTCTTTCTGGCTTAGTCTGACCTAGCCTTACCTAGTCTTAGACTCAGTCTCACTCAAGCTCACAAGACGAATCCCGTCTTATACGAAGGCGATTACGAACCTCCATGCAACCTCCACCTTACATTCTGACAGGAAGACAGAAAATCCAACCCACCGTGGCCGAATTGCAGGCGTTCATGATGTTTGTCTCATAGCTTTTTGCGTAAAGTCGACTTTGAGCCTTTGGATCCTACGTCAGACGTACGGCTGCGCGCGCCGTAATTACCCACAGTTTCAGGTGTCATCTCACCCAACACCCGTTCGTCTTGGGAAGGAGCTGCGCTAGAGGCAGTTTCTGAAATCTAGCAGATCAATCTTGCAATCTGTGAAGATTGTCACCTCACTGGCGCTTCTACAATGGCACTGGGATACGAATTTGTTACTTTGGATGACGAGCAGAAACACTCGCGAAGGGTCTTGCTTGAATGGTATCCTCTAGTTGCGCAATGGTCTGTCCTCGTTGTTTTTGCCTTCTTCCAAGGCTGCTTCTTCGTCTCCTGGTTAGCTGGGCGTGGGGCCGACTCTGAAAGACCAAGATCCCCATCCTTCGACAAGCGTCGCGGGGCGGCCTGGCGGTGGGGAAATATAGTCTATCAAGGCTTCGACAAGCTGAGGTGGTGGATGAGGAAACCCGTTCTGGGTGGCAGTTGGGGAACGAGAGGGGAATGGACAGGTGGGATGATCTGGACTTTATGGCTTCTATATCTCTGTGTAGTGGAGACTGGTAATGGTTAGTATTGCTCCTCTAAGGAAATCGGCGCCTGAAATAATCGTCTACTCTATTGCCGGACAGTCTAGAATATGTTTCACGGTATCTAACGTATACTAGACTATCTTCACCTCACCAAGCGTTTCGGAATCATAGGTGCTTCACAGCTCCCATTGCATTATCTTCTCGCCATGAGGTCTCCATATTCCCCCATACAATTTCTCACACGATTGTCGCACGAAGAGCTCAAAGCAGCCCACCAAGTCCTTGGCCGAATTGTCTTCATCCTGTTCATTCTGCATGTGGCTTTCTACATGAACTTCTTCGTCCTTTCTGGATTCCTGGCAAAGCGAATCAAGGACATAGACGTTATTTTTGGCATCATTAGCATCATCCTATTTGCTGCCATTAGTACTACTGCATTGGGGCAGCTCCGGCGGTGGAGCTACCGCCTTTTCTATGCGTCCCACATCTTCATTGCTAATCTCGTCATCATCCCCTTATTCATACACGTAACACATATACGACTGTATGTGTACGAGGTTGTCGCTGTTAATGCAATCCACTTGATATTCAGGAACTACAGCTTGAGGCTCTATTCTGGCACAATCAAACTTGTACCCGGTACCAACCTCGTACAAGTGAGCATTCCGCTGACCAACATCCATACGACGTTGAAATGGAAACCGGGCCAACATGTATACCTCAGTAGACCCACCGGAAAACCATACTCAGATTCAGCACAAGATCAATTGACGCTGAGGCACCAGACAAATCCATTCACTATTGCCTCAATCCCAGACAAAGACAACGAACTACTCCTAGTCGCGAGGACGTTGAATGGTAATACGAAGAAGTTGGCCGAACTGGCGAGATCTCTGGCCGCGTCGGGTGCTGATGAAGCATACAATATACCTCTTGCTTTGGAAGGGCCATATGGATCTGCCGCTCGCTTGCCCGACTTTCGAACTTTTGACAAGATTCTCTTGGTCGCAGGAGGTGTCGGGGCGACGTTCACCATACCTATCTATCGAAGCATCATCGAGTACCACGATCCCAACCATGCCGGCGTCCCTGAGGTCCGCTTTATCTGGGCGGTTCGTAATCTTGCGGAGACGCAATGGGCTTTTCCCGCGTCTTCAGAAAGCGCCCCAAACATCGAAGCAACGTCACACAATAGCATCGCGGAGGTTTTCGTGACACGTCCATCGGAACACGCTGCTCAGATAGCCGATAGTGGAGACGATATCGAGCTTGCAGAACGCGACCAGTTGCTTTCCTTGGAAAGCCAGATGGATAATCCACCGAGAGGCATGGTGGTAGGGACGGGACGGCCCAATGTATCTGCAATCGTGGACGAGGTGTTCAGTAAAGGGCATCGAATTGCTGTCATTACTTGTGGACCAAGGAGCTTGACAGAAAAGCTCGGCCATTCTGTGGAGCAATGGGTTGGAAAGGGTCACGAAATCTATTGGCATGACGAGACGTTCGGGTGGTAGTTTCTACATATATGGGTAGATAGGCATAACAGGACAAGATATATATCGCTAATCATGTGTTCGTTTGTGGTCCCTGGTCCCCTCTGTACCTTCGCCCTGGGTGGTGGACTGGCTAATTGCGACATGTCAATCTGCCTGATTGTTGGACGTTTTCCTTCGATCTCGGATCCCCCAATCTGGATCTCGCTAGGCGGAAGAGAGAACGCTCGATACAAGTGTTTGGTCGCTTGTTTCTGCGCTATCGACCGGATCGATCTGCATGTGGAAAAGGCCAATAATCGTTCAGCGAGGCTTGTGTACTATCGATGGTCCACTTGTGTATCCTGTCATCGATCGAGGAGCGTGGGTTAGCACGGCAGAGGGAGAGAGTGAGGGCATTTGTGCACGATTGAGCTGGGATACCAAGATATGATGACCAAATGCAAGTGTTAGCTAGCGCATTTGAGGAGGGCATCTCGATCAGATCACTCCGGGAAGTTGAAGGGGCAGCGATCTGCGACGAAAGCAAGGCAATTGTTTGCGGTCGTCAAGGACGGAATAGAGGAGTAATAGAGTCAGGGCGATAATGGGCGCGCCTGATGTTTGCTGCCGCTGCGAGGTAGGTAGTTATCTAGGGAGTGCTGCTGTTGCCCACCAGAGAATCCCAGACTCCGACGTTAGAAGGCGGACTCTCCTTTCTCTGCGAATGACTGCAATTACATGCGCCCCCGGCCATATTTCTTTTGCTAGTCCTTATCCGACGCGGTGCATCAGCCAGCGACCGGGGCTGCTCAATCAAAGGACCCAGTCCGAGCGTTTGTTTTCTCAAATTGAGCCAAAGCTTTGCCAATCACCTGGCAGCGACGGGTAGGGAGGCACCAGACGACTGCACGGCGCTCAACCTCGCCCAAGACAACAACTCCCCTTCCGCGCCCATACATTGTCGGGATACCAGACCCTTCAGCGACTGGGTCAGCCCTGATTGTCCTGGCTGTCTCAGCTCATACTCTTCTGCACGACTCGTCGCCCCTTCTCTGCTCCATTGTATTAATTGGCCTCTTCTTTTTTTCCCCTTCCCTTCCCTTCGCTCCCCCGTCCCCATCCTGCAGGGATCCGTGCCATTCGCGAAGCAAACCCTACCCCCTCTTTCACCACCAGCGCCTCATCTTCTGTTCTCGCCCTCTCTTATGGAAACTTTTCGATAGTCGGCCTGCTCATCGTCCGGGCAATACCCTCTTTACCAGTTGCGCTCCCCACCGCGACCCCTCCAACGCATCGGACGGACTTCGTCGTACTCGCACCTCCCTCCCGTCGCCCCTTCTCTACACTCAAAACCATCATCCTCTACCACCACCAGACGCGGCACATATCTAGGACCTCCTCACACACCGCGCAGGACTAAACAGCCATAAGAGCACAGCTAGCTTCCTCAACTTCGCTCCTGGCATATCCTCTGGCGCCCATATGGCCCTGGCATCTCCCCGACAGCCACCACCCACAACGGTCGAGCAATTGACGCCTCCCAGCAGTGCGCACGGTGGGCGGGGATCGTGGGACTTCGCGGTGCCTTTGAACGATACGGTATGTGAGATGCTTTCCTAGATTCATACACCAGCCCAAGTCACATGTCGATCGTCACGCCGGGCGCTATTGGCACTTGTGTCAACCGCTCTTTAAGTAGCGTGAACGCTTCCTGGCTCCGTCCCTAAGATGCATTACGCAGGACAACAACAAAACGTCATGATCCAAGGGAACCGAGTTGACTTTGCTGACCTCATTGCGCAATCCAGAAGACATTCTCCTCTGTCCAGAAGCCTTTCATGTCTGAAGACGTCCCCTCCACGCAACCCTACTCCCCCCGCCAACCTCTCGCAACCCAGCCCAATGGCTTCTCTAAACCACCTCGCTCCAATACACTAGACTCCGACCGTCGACCTTATGAGGAGGAACGTGGCCACCTTGCCCCAAGTCGCGTGAATGATTTACAGAAGAACGGGAGTGATCAGAGCCTCAACGGCAGCAGTGACCCTGACAGTGTTTTGGAATATTATAACAACCCAGAGGCCAAAGCCAGCAGTAGGAAAACCTCACAGTCGGCGCTGAGAAAGGATAAGAAGAAAGCTTCTGCTGCACAGTGGGCAGAGGCGGAAAGGGACGAGAACAACTGGATCCATCGAGACAAGCTCAAAGAGATTGAGAGTAGGGAATTGATAGAGGCAGGGTTTCAAGTTGGACGTAATAGTCGATCTAACAGCAGGTCTCAGAGTGGTGCTCGATCATCGAGGGATCGGAAGAATTCCGAACCCCAAGATGGTGCGCCACGAGGGGATGAAGAGCGCGATCAACGACGCATAGTTTCCCCTGCGCCGGCTGAGAATGAAGAGGAAGATTATAACGATCAAGGCGGCTGGGATCTGCGGACGCCTGAAGAAATTGCTGCCGAGAAAGAATGGATTCCGCGAAACAATCACCTTGTTCGCCCAAGCACGTCCCGCATTCCCATTGCGAAGACTAGCCCTGCTCCCGTTCCACATACATTTGTTGAACGAGATGCACCACTACCTAGGTCTAGGAAAGGAAGTCTT
The DNA here is from genome assembly GCA_001007845.1 of Nigrograna mackinnonii. Classification (NCBI taxonomy): domain Eukaryota; kingdom Fungi; phylum Ascomycota; class Dothideomycetes; order Pleosporales; family Nigrogranaceae; genus Nigrograna; species Nigrograna mackinnonii. Next base: position 554,731 of record JGVQ01000138.1, read on the forward strand.
AACTGGAGCGGCGATGCGATCGCGATCAATGGGGCCCGAGTCCGAAGTGGCAGCACTTCAAGCCAGGCTATGATGGACGAGCCAGAAGCGGCTGAAGAACTTCTTCGGACGCCTCTTCAGGGCAACTTCAGTAACGCGACGTCGCCGGTTACCGGATCTCCACCGAAAGCTAAGACTCCTGGGAAGCCAACACCAACGTCAGGCGCAAGGAAGACGAGTGCGCAAAAGAATGCCCAAGCAAAGCCGAGGAACATCTCCGCTACCTCACCAGTCAAGCGACCTGGTACAAGCGGTGGTTCAATCTCTCGACCCGCAACTAGTCATCGTCCGGAAGGTGAAGCGCCATGGATAGCTACCATGTACAAACCTGATCCACGCCTTCCTCCAGATCAGCAGATTATCCCCACTCACGCTAAGCGGATGCAACAGGAGCAGTGGGAAGTCGAAGGCAGGACCGGCTCCATGTACGACCGAGAATTCAGACTCCTCAACACCGAAGAATTCAAGGACAAACGTAATTCTCAGATCCAGCCCTTGGATCTTGACAAGGGTTTCGATGATCAACAATGGCCTCTACCGAGCCCCACAAAACATATTCCAGACCGAATCGATACGAGTAGAAAGTCACCAACAAACGAACATGCTGGTTTCAAACTGACACCGACAATCCCACAAAGCCCTCGTGCAGCATCCCGCAATTCAGTTACCCGGCCTGGGGCCGCATCCAGAACCAACACCACTCGTCTACCGGAGCCATCCGCCAACGAAGAGAAGGAGAAGAAGTCATGCTGCTGCATTGTAATGTAGTTTATTTTTTTCATTCTTGTTTACCTTTCCAATTGCACGCCAACTAATGTGCAATGCTATTCACTTCTAGTTCTTTTGTCTTGTGGCGTTTGGTGCTGCAGAGGCCTTGGGCTTCACTGGGTCCTTTTCACATTTTTCATCTCTGGGCTGATAGCGTACAGCGGTTTGCTGATATACCAATTTCCTTTCAAACCAACCGTTCGACGCGGGGCATGTGCTCTATAGCATTGCCATGCCACCACATGCATAGCAAGCACTTACTTTCATTACTGTTATTCTATCAAGTATTCATTCCAAGGGGTGAATCAGTTTGAGCAAGTGTGCGATACCTAAGTCTAGGGAAATCAGTTCTGCCAGTGTATTCTTTTTGCGAAATTTTCATGGGAGCATGGCGGTCGTGTTTCTTACAAATTTTACTGCTGACATGAAGGGGAAGTGGGCTGGGAACCTATTGCTTGTAGAGTAGGCTGGTCCGAAACGTGACTGCAAAGCTGTTGCAAAGGAAGAGGAAGAATGATACAGACTATATTATACCATTTCAAGCTACCACATCCGTTCAGTTGAATGTCTTAGTGACGTGTGTTGGATATTGCGCTCTCGTTCCGCAGGAATTATGGAGAGAGAGACTCGAGAGATATGAAAAGATCTTGAAAGCTTGTTGCCATCAGTCCCACCCCCGCGTCTCTATTTTCAATCGATATACAGTTTACGGCCTAATTCTGTCCAGGTTCGTTCCAGTTTGGAGTTGAGGATGTGGCCCATCACGTGACTTTAGTGCCAAGCCCTCCATCAATGCGCCGCTCGCTTGTTGGTAGGACCCGCCACCCACAAGAATTTCGACCTCGAACTTTTGGACGTCACCCTTCCAACTTCTCCATCGAAATCATACCCCATCTTTCTCTTCGAGGAACACCCGACATAGAAAGAACACAGTCACAATGGTACGCTTACAGCCTTTCCTGACAAAAGCACAACCTAGAATGTTTCCCTTTTCGCTGGCGATGGGTGCGCGGGGTCTTGCCGCCCCGTGTACAGAAGCTTGCGTCCCCATCTCGAGTGTGGCATTCGAGAGCCTTCAAAGATTTAAAGATACCCTTCGTTGATACCGACAACTACATTTCAAAAAAAACTTTTGCTAACAAAAAACTCCCAGTCGGACGGAGAAGAGCCCACATCCCCCGTCGAAGCCGCCGCCGAAGTCGAGGTCAGCGCCGATGCATCCGCAGGCAAGGGCCAGATGAGCGTGCTCGAGGCGCTCAAGGGCGTCCTCAAGCTCGCTCTCATCCACGACGGACTTGCCCGTGGTCTCCGTGAGGCCTCCAAGGCCCTCGATCGTCGCCAGGCTCACATGTGCGTCCTCAACGAGGCCTGCGAGGAGGAGGCGTACAAGAAGTTGGTTGTTGCGCTTTGCTCCGAGCACAAGATCCCCTTGATCAAGGTGCCGGATGGCAAGCAGTTGGGAGAGTGGGCTGGTTTGTGTAAGAACTCCCTTCCCAAAGCTCATGCTTTGGATATATGGATGCTTGAAAACTCTTCACTTGCTCCAGCAAGTGAGGCGAGGAGATGTCCAATATCCAGGGTATTCCACCAAATACCGTTGAACACTTTTCTAACAATCTAAACAGGCCAGATCGATCGTGAGGGCAACCCCCGCAAGGTCGTCAACTGCTCTTGCGTCGTCGTCCGTGACTGGGGCGAGGACAGCCAGGAGCGCAGCATCCTCCTCAACTACTTCCAGACCGAGCAGTAGAAAGTACCAAAGAATTAAAACACTCCTGGTCTTTCTTCTCTCTCATCTGCATCACTTCACACTCTGACTCCAACTACAACCCATGGAACTTACTTTTTCTCCATCCTCTTCGGCATTTCCGAAGTTTCTGCATCCGGGGTTATTCCGTTCGGTTCTGGATTTGGCGTGGGGGTAGGTACGAGGGGTTTCCCTTATGGGCTCGTTAGTTGAGTCCAGATGATGTGGTGTTCAGGAAGAGTTTTCAAGTTAGATATGGCCATTCACATGGCCAGCGGAGATATACAAAATGGAAATTCATTGACTCGGACAATTAGCCTTATTCACCTTGGCATACTGTGACCCAAAAACGTTTTAATACCCTTTAATGACCTTCAGCACATGACGCATCTCGTGCTTCCCAGGAAATGGAAAGCACAAACAAGCAAGAATCGATTGGGCTCTTCACAGTTACTGGCGCTCTTGAAGTGTCCTTAAGATAACAATTCATTACACGCATGATCACCCACAATCTACAAACCTAGATTCTATCAAATTATTGCTGCGTTCGGTTCATCCTACATTGACGCTATCCCTTTCCAAAACCCAAACACTGTACATCCCATTTATCTAGATTTTTGACTCTGCATACCTAATACTATATAGCATATCTCTCATGCTATGTTATATCCAACACTGTGTAATCGTTGAATGAAAACGAAGTTAATTATAACTACTTGATAGCTCGTAAGCTCTATATACTGCAACTGGGGATAGTGCAGAGGCCACAATACCTGTAGGAGACACACGAGTCGGCAGATTGTATAGCAAACAGTTGCGAAATCTTAAATCGAGGCTACTGTGCAAACTGACGAAATCACACCTTGTTGATATATAGAACCTCACAGATTCATCACCAAACACACCCCAAAACCATATAGATATGAAAAGAAGTGATGGATTATTACTCATTGAATCATATTTCGCACTAACCAGCCCACCATCTACACCAAAGGCACCGTCGACGTCGGAAAATTATGCCACATTGAAAATTTTGGTATGAGAAAAACCGGCCCGCCCACTGAATTGCAGTTACCAACTTTCGCCCATCCGATCTGAAAGAGCACCAATTGGGCATAGACAGAGGTCATGATGTCGCCCAGAAATGAGATAGGAATGTATTTTGTTTTTTTTTGGGGGGGGGGGGGGGGGGGAAGAGGGAAGAGCCAAAAGGGTTGTATGAAAAGTGTGAATTTATCCAATCCCAGGAACGGCTGTGGAAGATCTTAGAGCGTACTGCGTAGAGGGTAGGGTCCAACAAATGCTCTTGCACTATGTCTTGAGGAGAGCGCGAAGGTCGAAGAGCAGATGCTGTGCAAGGCGTTGGCGTTGTACTAGTTGGGAGAATTATTAGCTCTGCTTTTATGATAGTCCACGCCGTACGTATGATGGGATAAGGCAGCTCCTGGTCTTCGATAGTTTGATAATTGAATTTGGGTATGTTTAAGACGACGACAAAGTGGGGACCTCTCTGTATTGTATTATTGGGGCATCTCTTGGAACGCGGCGAGTCGGGCAGGTTGGTGTAGTCGGTAGGCCATGGTGCCGTGTGATTGCATCTACAGCGGACTGCAATCGGGCTTCATCGGGCACGGGTCGTCGACGGGGCATCGCTCCTCGCACATTGGACCTTTGACACGGCAGGTTGCAATGCAGCAAGCTTGGTGGCACCACCAGTAGCCCTTGTCACTGTACAAGGTGAAGCACCTCTTCATTGAATGTCAGTAGGGAAATATTTATAAAGTATAGAGCTGGAGAGAGGGAGATGCTCAGTGAGGAGGAAAAGGAAAACTTACCGTCTTGCATGGATAGTAGATGCCCCAGCACTGCTCACCGCAGAAGTAGTTTTCTTGTTGGTCGAGCGCAGTGAGAGGGTTGTGGGCCCATGCTGGTGACATGTCTTCGCTGAGCTGCCCGGTTGTTGGAGCAGTGGCGGCGATGGCGGCGAAGACAGCGGAGATATAGGCGAGGATGTGCAACTTCATGGTGAGTGAGGCAGAGAGTAGCTCGAGGTTGTAGAGTACACGAACAGCGAGATGCGGCCGATTGAGGGATTGAGCAGAGACAAGTAGTGGAGATCTGAAAATTGTTGAGTAAGATATGATGGAGGGAGAATGGGTGAGAGGAAATTGGTGGGGGAGAGGATTTTACGTTTTTTGAAATTTTAGGTTGGCTGGGGAACAGGCACGTCATTTGGTCAAGTGAAGGACAGAAAGAAACAGCTGACTTGTATTGAAAGGCTGGGCTACCTAGGTCGGTAGATACCGCGATGGTTGAAGTGAGTGAAAGTAGAAAAGACCGCTCCAATTGGACTCATTGTGCAAACGGTCACAGCCCAAGCGGCGGTAAACCTCATCTACCAATCTGGGCACTTGAAACCTTTGCATTTAGCGCACTCCTTGCGTCGGTGACAGGCCAATTCGTAGCAAAACTCGTCGCAGAGTCCTACTGGGCAATTGATCTGGGTTGGCGGCATCAGTGGCTTGTTTTGGTGAGGGTGAGGGCCAACTTTTTGCACCTTCTCGGATTTCTTGCATTCTCGCCACATCTTCATGCACTCGGACTCGCAGAATTCCGCTGTGATCTTGATCTTCGGTTTCTTGAGGAACTGCGGCTCGTCGCCGTCGTCGGTGAACCACCAGAGCTGCGAGCCGGCAGCCACGAGAGTGGCAAGTTCGATGAGGAGTAGAATGATGACGGTGAGCCTCATGGTGGTAGAGACCACTGGATGGTGGTGGTTTGGGTTTGTGAGATTTTTGTGGTGTTTGTGTTGTTGTGTTGTGACTCCCGTTGACACAGGAAACAGCCAGTGATAGAGGAGAGCCATGTGCAGATCACGGGACCTGGCGTGCCATTCGTGCCCACGTGGTGGATATTGGAGCAATGACGTCTATGGAATTCAAACGAGAAAAGCTAAGGGCAAGTAGCTCGCTTGAATTGGTGAACTGATCGAGCATGGTAGCCAACATATTGCTAAACCTACATATGCATACAGTAGCCTAACTCAAGATTTCTTTCCACAATTGAATACAGTTCAAGGTTGCATTACTCACCCAATCTCCTTTTATAGTTATCTTCCCCACTAGATTGGTAATCCTGTCATGTTATCCTCTAATGGTTCTTATGAGTCTTAATCGTCTTTTTGAAACTCTCGAATCTTTTCATCGGTATGGGCATCCATGATTTTATAGTGGCATTGATTGAGAGTTTTGTCATTACATGTACGCCCAAATCTGATATACATATACAGTTCGCTCAAAATGAAACTTGAAAGCAGAGCAACCTGCGATGTCCGTCTAATAAGCATACACAGTTACACTTGCTAGCGGTGGCTTTCGAGTAATTATTCAACTGTTATTGGATTACCTTGCATTTGTCGAGCTCTTATTCGATTTCACTAAGAGTTGACACGTCACCTATAACAATGATTTTAGATTCATCTCACTTGAGTGTAGGTGTCCTACGCCCCTGCAGTAGTGCTGTTATTGAAGAGAGTAACTCTATTTCATATGCCTTCGAGGATTAAAGTCGACATCGTAGAAGCCAGACTCGTAAAGAAGACCTAAAGCAGACGTAAGTAAGAGCCTTACTTTGTAAAACGCGCTGATCTTCATTAATATATGGTTTAAAAGAATGCTTCAAAGCAGATGCACTTTGTCTCATCCCTTAAAAAATTGTAAGACATAGATAATCGGTTAGAAAAGTGCGGCCCTGGCATTCTTTCAGAGAATGTATCATATCTGTATCAGCTCCTGGAATAGTTAAGGGTTGACAAGTAGAGCGATCATTTCGTTCCTTCAGTACATCTTATCCGGGTCAGATGCCAGGCAGTTGACACCACTTTATATCCTCTATTTCTTCCCAGGCCCTCGTGTTCCATTTTCAAAAGCAATGATGGTTTCCGGCCAGTGCCTAGCAAATGATAATTTTGGTGTTGTGACTCAGGAATAGAAGCTTTAATGGCCTATCAAATATCGCCTGGGCGAGAGAATCGAAGAGTAACCACATAGCTATCATGGTTTAGGGCCGATCAACTGGCAGCAGTGCAAGCGCCAGACTCCGAACCTGAACGCCTACTCTCCAGATAGTCCCTTAGAAATGATAAATATAAACAAGACGCGGTACAGGGCACAAAACATGGAGTGATATCGTATTGGGAAGGTGAAGAATGGGGCATAGGCTAGAGTGACGGAAGGATGGAAGTTGCGCTCAGTGTAACCGGTATAAAAGTTCCTACAAGTTTCCTCGATTGAGTAGAGTGGGCCAGATACTTTTGCGTTGGATTTAACATTATTGTAGTCGCTCAAATAGGATCCACTAAGAGCTAGGTGTCTTGGAGTGATGCATAATCATATCGAGTTTAGATAGTTGCAAATGGGAAGGCCGTTCGCGCTTAGAGACCTATGGATCTTGGTACATGTATAAGCTCGCAGCGGAACACCGATGAATGGAAAGGACCATTGCGGAAAGTCAGGGGTGGGTGAAGAGGGTGATTATCGTATTATTAGTCATTCCTCGTATGCAAGTAGTCAAAACTCTAATATCTAGAACAGGGAGATGAGAAGCAACATGGTTGGCGCAGCTCAAGATGGTTGACGGGTTTCCTGGCTTCCTGGCACCATATTCAGACCACCAGGATTTCCCTGTAAATCGTAGCTTCTTAAAAGGAAGACTTAGGAACTGGGTCATTGCGTGAAGCCTTTACTTCACAGCCTTGTCGAGATCGCTCATCATCGTATTGGCGACATTCACCAACTCTTTTCTCATAGCCCTTGCATTCGGGTCGCCTTCGGTTTCGACGCCATCGACCTTCAATACGATCTGCGTCAGTATCGTCTCCGTTAGCTTCTTATGCTCAAAGCTCCTCTTGTCTTTGTCTTGCGGTGGGTTCCGTAAGAATGCCTCGCATAATGGGAGGAGCTCATCATTGTACTTCGAAGATAAGGCTTCGAGCTTCTCCACTGGGCCTTGAGGTGCGGCTGGTCGAGGCGGGTTGCTTGGTGGTGCAGAAGTGGGACGGGGAGCCGGGAAACTCGAAGGAATGGGCAGGAATTCTGCTCCAGAGGCAGCAGCATTCGAATATCCAGCCGGGGTAGAGGACCCAGTGGCAGACACATTCTTCTTCCTGTTCTTCTTCCCACCACGTTTTCGTGGCTTCTTCCTCGTTCCCCCTGTGCCAGGATCTGTTCCACCTTCGGTATCGTCGTCGTCATCGGAACCGTCGCTATATGACCGCTGAGGGAGGCGGGGGTCGTCAGAGCCTGGTGCCATGTGACCAATGCCTGCCTCTCCAATCACACAGAGAATTTCACTACCGTTTCCGTCACCTCGCAATCCCTCCTCTCTAGCCGTCCGCTCGTCGTATTTCAAGTTCTTGCCCTTGAAGAACATACGTATCCGCTTCGGGTCACTGACATTAAGCTTCTTTGCAGCCGCTGTTCTCACGGCCCCAACTTTGAGATTCCCATCCCGTATACTCTGAACAGGGAAGTGCACAGGATAATTCGCACGTCCATGCTTCAATAATAGGACATCCGTGTCCCGATCCGGGTTCTTATCGTCCCAGTCTACGATTTCCGGGGCATTCGATTTCGAAGAAGAGCGATGGCGACCCTTATTCTGCACATTTAACAGATCATCGTTTGTAATGTATGAGAAGTCCCCATCCGTTACTTCGTTTGCATTCGGCGAGCTCGATGGGCGGCCAAAGGGAGAGAACCGGCCTCCCCAGCTGCCACCACCAGCACGAGAAAACCACGACATTGTTACGAAGACTGCAGCGAGGAGGATCGAGAGGACGGTGAGGTAGGCAGGGTCGTCGAAGCGGGGTCTAGTAACGAAATCGGCGAGATCTGATACGCCGCTCTTTTGCAGAAAAGCGAGGACACGAAGGTAGAGAAGTGAGAGCGTGTCTGTAGGGTGTTCGTTCTCGAAATAATCAGGCCGCGGGGAGGTTGTACTGAGTAGCGGATGGTTTTTCAAAAATTCCAGAGACTTCTTGAAGTCGTCGATCAGGGTGTTGAACGACGCCACGGTGAAGGAGCTGGAGCTAAAAAGCGGCACTATACAAACGCTATAAGCTTGCGAACAATAAGGCTCTAAGGATGTGAGTGACTTCTGGGGTTTTCCAAAAGGCGCCGTAAGCAGGGAAGAAGGTGCTAGGCCAGGATAGTGGGGGCGTTTACGCGCGCCTGCATGAGTGAAGATTTCGAGTGAATTTGGTGGTCCAATGTCTAAGCGGCCTGATGTCTGACCGAGGTTTGACCGATTTTCGGATACGATCGGCCGTGTTAGTCATCGCAATATCGTCGGATAGCTGATATCATTCACCGCATCAGATCATTGTGCCACGGACAAACTCTGGAGGGGAATTGGGCCCGGCCTCATTTGCCGGCGCCTTTGTACTCTGGTAGCATCTGAGTAGGTGCACTAGCGCTCTTTTCTCTTCAAAATGATTGCAGCAAAGCAAAGCTATGTTCTCGCCGTTGGACAACGCAGAGATCGTCCACCCAGATCGACACTGTCACACCGTAATCCCAGCATCTTGTCCGCTTCATTTCTGATAGTCATAATCGACTGATCAATGCATCCCATCTGACACGGGTGCGCTATGCTTAGCTTCCGTCGTCTCCAAGTCACAAACGATGACGTCGCACCCACAATGATATAGACACAATCGATTTACTATGAAGTGCATAGAGTACAAAGGTGTTCGTGGGATCATATCATTTTAGACTACGCCCGCTCATGCTAGCCTCGAATGGACAATGAATTTGCAGACATTAAATCATCATACCTTTCGAACACCTGTGTCGCCCGTTGCTGTTACAATTTGGCCAACCATTAATACCCGCCAATTTGACAAATGAGAAAAGAGTAGGAAAATGTCGCTCGGATGATGGAGTAAGATGAGAGGGTCATGGGGAACATCAGTGGCATGGATATCCTGACATCCGATCCTTGACGCCTTGACGCCAACGCACCAACATGATCAGATTAATGGGCCTTGCCTCATCGAGACTCACAGGCGAAGGGAATGCAAACCAAGAAAATGAAGCTGAGAATTGTAGGCCGTGAATTCCACAACGGGAAAGAAGTGTTCGTTCAAGCGATCAAGCCTTAGAGCGTTTTGGGGTGGCTAGGAATGCCAATCTAGACTTGCTGATCGCGCTTCCACGATTCGGAGTACGGCGAGGCAACTTGCTCGTTGACGATGGTGTCTTCGGCGGACCAGCGAGAACAGTTTTGGCCTTCTTAGGTGAGCGACCCTCATTCTCGGCTGGCTCATTATTCTCCTTGTCAGATGTCTCTTCGAAGGTCTCAAGCTTGCGCTTCTTTCCGTCAACAAGCGAGGACGCATTGCTTGGTATCACCATTCGGATAGTACCAGTTGAGGGAGGACCGAACTTGATAGGTTTACCCGAGTCGAAGGAGAAAGGAGCAGGGGTGTTGTCAGTAGCACCGCCAAATGTGAGGCGCCGGGATGGAGATCCCACAGCTGATGCCTCATCAGTAGGTAGATCTGGATATTCGACGGGGGCTTGGAGTTTGGGGTAAAGAACAGCTCCAGAAGGAATTTCGGAACCGGCGCGGAACTTCATGGGAGAAGGTGACTTGCCTAGCTCATCGTGAGCGGCCTTTTCAAGTGTACTATTCGTAAAGTTTACGTGCTTCCGGATGGGGGCCGTGGCTGGGATCTTGGGGAGAGCCTTGTCGAAGCTTGTGTCTGATGGTGGAGACATGTGTGTACCTGCGGCAACCTTCTCAGGGTCGTTTGAGAATTTGCGGCTTGGGGTCCTGAGGATAGACCGGACCTTTTGGAGAGAATTGCTTGTCTTACGGATTCCCTCTCGCACGCCTTCCTTCATGGTTTCGCTAATGTTCGTGGGCGAGAAAAGGGTCCTAGCAGCAGGAGAGCGTAATAGAGATGGAACCATTGAGCTGGTCTTAAGAGCTCTTGCGCTTTGTGAGCGTGCGAGAGAAGCCCTGGTCGGAGTCATAAGCCTGGACCTCGGAAGCGGGAGGCCTGTCCTTGAGTGTAGTGATCGCATTGGGGTTGCCGGCTTAGCCATCCCAGCTTGCATGCCTGTGGGAATTGACCGTGTGGAAGTTGCATCGTCCTGTTCGGTACGCTTGATACGCTTTGCTGATGGGCCAGCTTGCGTCTGCGGGCGCCCGTCTCGCGAAGGAGGAACCAGTCGCACTGTTGACTGGGTGCGAGTACTGGAAGGAGTCATATCCATCTTTGATTGGGTACGCTTCAAGGGCGTTGCTACCAACTTCGCGACTCCCGGTTTTGGCGCTGGTTCAGCTACATCCATCTTCGATTGTGTCCGCTTCAGTTTATTCGGCGTCTTTGGGGATGGTTGAGGTTTATCAAGATCTGCCTTTGACGGGGAGCGTTTGAGTGATGTATTGACGATCTTGAAACGGCCTGGGTCGGCGCGGAAGGCTGAAGCATGGTTTGCGATAGAATCCATCCTCTTGAACTCGGCCATGTGCACATCACTATAGCGATTCTTCTTGCCTACTGGCTTAGCAATTCTACGCGGCGCTACATCTGAAGGAGCGGAGAATTCATCGGCTCCAAAGATTACACGTTCTCCGGCCACAGTGTCGTCCCCGTGGACTTCCTTCAGGATGCGACTTGACTTCGGGGTGAGGGCTGAAAGAGGGGACCTGAACTTGAAACGAAATTCTGGTGATGGCGGAGCATTCGAGGGAGTCTTTGTTGGAGTTGATTCGCCAACGCCAAGAGCATTAGATGCTTTTGGGGGAGCAGACTGTGCACCCAATGCCTGAAACCCGAGCCAACGAGCCTCATCCAGAACCTTTGCTGTACTCGCGTGGTGATGCGCTGGATGCATCTCCTCCCCCGCTGGTTTGATAGGCGTCCGGTTCTTGGGGGTACGAGCTAAAAAGGCGGTCAATGATGACATGGATGATTTGCTTTTGAGTGGAGTTGCTGTACTCGATGGTTGTGGCAGTTGTGTTGCTGGTTGAGATTTCGCGTGCGCCGGTTTCTCGGTGATGACGGGCTTGCTTGGAGTAGTAGGAGTAGTAGTAGCTTTGGTCTCATTACCCTCATTGACCGAAGGAAGGCGTGCAGTCTCGTAGCTCGAAGATGAGCCCTCCGACGGAGTCGGTGAGCGCTGATGAAAATGTGTTAGCGAATGTAAACGAATGTAAACAAACGGATCTGACGAGCAATGCTACTTCATACCTTCTGAAGCCGGGCGGATCGCCTCGCCATGATGGCTATGTTGTAGAACGAAGAGGATGTAGTGGTAGGGAAGTGGGTTGGGATGGGATTGAGCGGGGGTCCGTGGTAATGAGAGGAAGGAGTCTGTGTGGTTCGACTTGTTCCGTCATAGCTCCAGATGTTGTCGCCAAGACCAGCACGTAAACAAAAAACCATCAGGTCTTGGCACAACACCAAAAACAACTGCATGCATACACTCGCCTATTGTCCGGTTGCCAGCTCACGATATATGAGGATTTGATCACCTTATGATTGCTGTTATTGGTCTACCTTGCTCTTATCATGCATTCTCATGAACAAACAGGTCGGCAGTACATGTCGCAGCAAGCTCGCATCTTCGATTGGGGCATCGTGAGTCCAAACTCACATCTCGTGATCATATACGCCATTAAGGTAAACGCCACCTATAAGATCCACTGGAACGCTTCATTTCATAACTTGATCTCTCACCTCCGATGTGCATCCAACCAGAGTCATCCAACTTGAGCCTACAGACTCCTTCTCATTGTCGAAACCCCTTTCATCTTGTGCAACGTACGGCAGCCTACCAGATCGGGGAGCAATCAAAAGCGATGCTCTATGCAAGGCTCTGGATCTAATTTCTCAATTCAAACGACGTTAACACTCGGACCATAGTGTTCGAGCTAGAGAATACCATCTTGATATATTCATTCCTATACCTAGTGCTAAATGACAACTCAGTGTCTCACTGGTCAGAGCACTCAACAATAAGTACTGAAAATTATCTTTCGTTCCATACTAGTCTTGACTTCGTACTGGTCCATTATTGGAAACCTTGGATACATCTTTCGTTTGCAACCATTCAACGTTCCAAGCGATACCTCATCCAACCCCCATATACTCATCGACCTCACCACCCTCTTCCAGCCTTACTCCCGCCTAGAACCGCGGCACCAGGTTTCGCCAACGCCCCCTCAACATCTCTCTCCACACCCTCACTAACACCCTGCCTCTTCTTCTCCTCTTCCTCTTCCCTCCTCCTCTTTTCCTCCTCACTCCGCCAAACAAAATTCCCAGCCCCGCCCCTTCCCGCCCTGGCAACAGGTAACTCTTGACCCTCAGGATGCCACGGCGTGCTAATCTGGGGTTTTGATGTCGAATTGGGTGCGACGGTGGAGTCGGCGGGTTGCGTGAATGTCCCATCCTTCTGCAGGGCCGACGGCGTATACCAGTTCCCAGCGCCGCCTCTGCCCATGTGTGCGTATTCTTGGGATGCGGAGGTTGGGTTTGTATCTGGGGGTGGATTGGAAGAGGGAGATATGGGAGGTCGATTAGCTTCTAGGTCCTAGAATATTACATGTCAGTATTGAAAGACGAAGTTTTCTAGTTAGACGCTACTGGGGAAGAAAAACAAGTGTCAGGTCGGGCTCGCCAACAACCCGCAAAAGTGTAATAGTAATGAGCGCAAGAAGAGAAATAAGAGAATCCGACACCAGAATACCATTCCTCGTAAAAAAAAAATAAAAAAAAAGCAAACTATCGCATCTAAGGTGCCCTTACCTCAGAGATCTTCTTATTCTGCTCCTTAACCTGTTCCTCGCTCACGATATTCCCCGCACCGCCGCGACCCCAAGTAGGCATTCTTCCAATTCCCAGCTTCAGATTCCTCGGAATCCGAGTCCGATCACAAATGTCGAGGTCGGCCGCTGTTAAAGAGGTAGTGTATCGGGGACACGCAGATAGTAACGCCCTCACACAGGTAGATGAGCGCAAAGACTAGAAAGTTAAAGTGGGCACGAGTGGTTCTGTCCTGTACTGCAGATAACCTACGGGAGCGCGCATAGATAAAGGGTCCAACGCAAGTCCAGGCACGCAACCACCTGTGCACCTGCAGATCCCCAGAGAAAAAAAAGGTGGGGTATCACATGCTACAAACCCAGACTTTCTTTTTTTCTTTTGCCTTTCGCGCTTTCCGATCTACCAAACGCACGATCCAGACCCTCGCTCGCGGGGGAGATCGTGCTTGGGCGGAGAACGGAAAGGGACGCCCTTGTTTGTGGGGGATTTAGTCATAGGTATTGGTGCGTCTGATAAGGGTTATCGTAGCGTGTGTAGGCAAGGTTGACGGGACGTCACGTCATGCAGCATCGGCACATTTAGATGGATCATATTACTTGACGCAAATGTCATTGAAGAGATTTGAACGGGCGGAGAAAAGATTGCCATTGGAGAATACTACATACTAAACATTGGGTAAGAAACCATATTTGACGGTACCAGGTAAAGTCGCAAGGCAAGAGTGAAGAGCACACAGATACAGAACTGAAGGAATTGTCCCTGAGACTTTATTTGCCCGACCCAATTAGGGAAATAATCATCATCGGCCCAGCCTTCATCTTCGTGTTTCGTAGTGACCGTGCCAAATGCGAAAAGAAAAAATGAACATGGAATTGCACAATACCACCTGAGCCAGCGTAAGGCAGGTCCGGCGTAACAGCTGTCATTTGACAGCAAAATATAGACCCAAAAGCTCCATTCACACAAATGTGTATTGTCCGGAGCGACACCACAACGCCAGAGCCTGCCACCCTCGTTAAATTCGTAGCACAAATTGGCTTTTACTCTCGACCCTCTTGCACAGCACGCAGCACGGGGTAGAGATTGTGAGCATCGTCATTAATCCGGGGCTCGGTCTTTACCCCATCATGCTCTTCATCGCTGTCAGAATAGTCATGCTGTTCGAGTCGTTCTGCAATGAACTTTCGTAGTCTCTCAATGGCTCGAATATTCTCGACCCAGGATTCTTGTGAGACTTCACCTGGTTGTTCTGTTGAGGCAGAGGATAATTGGCTAGGCGAGCGCATGGACAGGGCAGGATCTACCTTGGGCGAGTGAATAGCGAGCTGATTCACATTGTGATGAAGACCTTCTTGGCCAGAGCTACGGCGAGATTCCTTGGGCGAGGCACCATCTTCGGATGTGTCCATCTGGTCGCTTCCACGTCGATCTGGAGCAGCTTTCTGCAAAAGATTGCCCGAGTAACGGCGTCGGTTCTCGCTGTCGAAAGCGGGAGCGAGACCAGAGGAAGGAGCAGCCGCAGACATGTCCGACATGGCGCTAACTGAAGGTAGAGTAGGATACATGCTGCCCATTGAAGCTCTTGAAGTTGGAGAAACAGTGCTTGCGGAGTGACCGGAGTTTGGTGAGTGCTGAGAGTTGTATGACAGGACGCTAGATGCCGGAGTCAATGCGGGAGTTTCTGTGCTGGCAGAGGCGACCGCGGTGGCGTGCGATGATTGTGGGTGGCTAGTCGCTAACCCAGGAGGCGAGTGACTTGTGCGGAAACCAGATCCGGTGTGTACATAGTGTGCTCCAGGTTGTTGGACACCGGCGGCAGCAGCATGGTTAGGATTTTCATAGACAGTGCTCTGTAGCTGCTCCAAAAATTGGTCGATGTTCAGCAAATCGCTCTTCGTCCTTAGGTTGGGAAGCGGTAGCGAATATGGGTGCATTGGAGGGTGAGCTGCATGAGCAACCATAGTGCCTCCATTGCCATAATCTGACATACCGCCCTGGTAACTTCCAGCTACAGGGAGGGGAATGCCTTGAAGGCCCATGAGCCGCTGGCCGACATCGTAGTAAGTGGCGGGATCAATAGCACGTCTCTTAGCGTCGCCGAAGAACTCGTTCAAGGCATCATAGGCAGCACGTTTCCTGATCTCATAAGAGTCGTTGTTCATCTGCTGGGCTTGATTGACGGCGTAGTAGACTGGGCCATAGGCAGAGTTCTGAGGGGGACCACCGTAGAAGCCAGCGGGAGCACCAGTTGGATGTTGCTGGCCATAGGCAGCATTGGGGCCCATGGCGCCATCTCCGGGATAGTAACCGCTCGCTGTAGCGGCAAGCGCCTGCAAGTCAGCGACCACTGTGTTTCGCGAGTTAGAATTGAAAGGAAATGGGGTACATGGCTAGCAGGTGGGGCGGACAAAGATTATTGTTGAAGTTGCTGTTGGTGATGGGCAGAGGAATGAGAGGAAGGCTTACGTTTACCGCCACCGCCTTGGTAGCCAGGACCACCTGGGTGGCCACCACGATTGGGCTCGGGAGAGCGAAGCAAAACAGAGTCGTCCGCGTGGGTCTTGACGTGCTTCTTGAGATCCTGTGGGCGCTTGAAAGCCTTGCCACAGAAATCGCACTTGTGAGGCTTGAGGGGGACATGTACTCGGATATGTGAAGTGATATGATCACGCTTCACAGTCGTCGTACGGCAGTTGCCCCACTGGCAGGTCAAGTTGAGATTGTTGGTGCTCTTGCGGCCAACATGGCGCTCGCAAACATGGTCCTGTTCAGTTGTTAGCACTCGAGTCGTCATCACGTGGTGCGGTTAAGGGAAGCCGAGAGAAGCGGGTTAGGCCACACAGAAAACGCTCTGTGCGCTGGGTCGCATAACAATGGGCATTTTCGCAAACGCGTCGCAAAGCGCGCTCTGACTGCGCCGAGGCTGGAAAAGAGAGACGGTTGACATACGTAGAGTTGTTCTGCAGATGGGCAGCGCTCGCCGCAGTTCTGCCACTGGCAAACAAGCTGGTCGCCTGGGACGCTGGACGAGGGCGTAGGGGGATTCTGCTGGACTGGAGTGCCGGCAGCCTGGGGAGCCTGTGGACTTGGAGCGGGCACAGTCGAGCTGGGTTGTTGGTCGGCCATTCTGGTTCTGGTTGCTTGGCTTTAAGCGGAGGCCGAGGAAAACGCGACACGGGATTCCGTGTGGATAGACAAAGACACACGCGGTGTATTTGTATTCTCGCGGGTACAGTGGGCGAGAGAAAAAAGGCCTTCAAGGCAGCGTAGGGGTGCGGTGAGAGAAGGAGAGAGAGGTTGGATGCAAGAGGTGCAGGAGGTGCAGGAGCGGCGGGTACAAGTACGGAGCGGAAAGGGCGAGTGGGCACTGGGCATGGCCCCGCTGGCGTGGCAGCGAGGGACAAGCGTGGACAAGACGAGGAGATTGACGGGTGACGGGTGAGGGAGACGGGGATTGAGGCAGTGCAGCTGGGCAACTGGGAATTCCACAACCATGCAACATTGGATGTATGGCGCTCGCCCTAACCTCTTGGCGCCGAGGCCCAGACTCGTCTTCATCTGCCCGTCTATTATCCGAGCCACTCATTCGACCACACTCTCGCGATTCCCCTTTGTGACCAAGCACCTCACACACACCCACCCACCTCCTCCTCCTCTCACCCTCTCACCCTCCCTCCACTACCACGCCTCCTGAGCAGAGTGTCTGATCCTTCTCTGCTTGTCAATATCGTTGCTCCCTTTATAGTCTGCTGCTGCTGCTCACAAGACAAGACACAACTGCTGGCGCTTATCCAAGAGCTGCATTCTTCCCTTGAGGTGGGCTAAGCTTGCCTCTACGTAATACCTACATGGGTAGCGATAGATCCGGGCCGACTCCCTCCCTTGGCTCCTCGTCCGGATTTGCTTGGGGCCAAGGGTAGAAACCAAGAGCGGGACAAGCGGAGCGCTCGCCACCACCATCACCCAAGTCTGACATGACGGCAAACCCAACCCAACCCCAACATTCACCCTCTTTCCACAATTGGAGCCCCTCAACTCACCACCTCGTACAGAGTATCTTAAGCCCTCTCTGCAGCTTCACACTCCTCATTCTATTCGACCATTTTTGAGAAGGCAAGGGTAAAGCGGCATCACACCCCGAAAACGTCTTCGCACCACTCTTCGCTTACCTCACATCGTATGATCCCTGTGGCCAATCAGGACGCATCTTCTCGTGTTCCATACAACCTCTGCGGATTCTCATCCCTCGAGGCGACCTCCTTCGTTTCACAGGCCGTGTGACGTTTAGTGGATGGCTCTTTCTACCCCCTAGCTTCGAAGAATACTTTCTCCTCCTCTACACGCCTTCCATATCTGCGGTGTACTGGAGCGCTGTAGTGACCCGTACTTTCGATCTGTCCGGTATCACTAAGTGTAAGGGTACTAAACTAATAAATGCCAGTATTTATCAAGTCCTTGTTTTATAAGCCTTCATCACGGCGACTGTAGTTCAACATATCGTTCTAAGAGTAAGATACTGCCATTGCCCAAATTGTCCGTTTCTCAAATGCCACGGTATCGCATTGCGACGCGAGAGCAAATTACCTACTCGAGTGTCAAGTTGATACTTAATGAGACGCGCGCGAATTGTTTCGAAGGGCATCAATTCGGAACCTCTTTTCCGAGGGGACAGAGATCTCTGACAACAAGTATTGACACGAGTACTATCCCAAATCTGCGATTATGATATAGCCTGCGTTGGACTCAACTCGTCTACCACCTGCTTCAGAAGCTATGTCCACCATCTTCGCCCGTTCTTGGAGAGCGCCATCGATTTCCGCTGCTTAGCCAAGGGGGAGGACGACTCGCCGAGCGCTGAGAATTTGCGCCAAGTTACTAACAAATGCCAACAACCCGACTTCCTCTTGGTAGCGCATACATGGGAAATGTCTACGGCTACTCTTTGCCATGCCGATGAGGCGCAATAAGATGCCTAACAGAACTACTCGAAGATACGTTCAGGTCTTAGATGATGTGGCGCTAACCTACTTTCCCGATCCCGAATCGAAGATGTTGTCTGCCCTCATCTAAGTCTTACTACGGACAAAGAAGCATGGTCTCCACTCTATCACCCTCTGGGTGCTTGAACCATGGATTCTCAATCAAAGACTAACGGCGCATATATGTCCTCTGCTATTATAGATTGAATGCGAAAAACCTGCTTATAACCCAAACCTACTACTTGCAGAGCCAATGCCATGAATAATAGCGCCGAATCAACTCCGAATATACCTGGTGTGCAGTTGGGGAAATGCATATGTCGCATGATGTCGGCCAAAACCAGCAGTTTACTCGACTGGAGCCATGAATGATTAAAATCCATATCTTCGGGGAACAGCACCAGCCACAGATAACGCGCAAGCCTGCATCGTACTGGGATCTTTTGCGGGGAAGCATGTGTTCTTGGAGTATCCCCCAGCCGATAGTTGGGTAAGGCGAACCTCTCGCGAGATCTGCCATCATACCAAGCAGCTACCGTGCGCCCAGCTTCACAATTAGTAGCTACTGTTGGGTGCCGAATACCGTACATTAAGCAATACAGAGGGCGGCATGTAAGCGCCCAGTACAGGATTCCCGGTGCCACGGTGAGCATCGCGCGAGCAACCTGCGCCCTCTTGGAATTGATTGCCGAGCTTTTCCAAGAGCGGAACTCTAGGCTCTTTCTGCCAAGGACAATATCGTTTACACATGGAGATTGCGATGATAGCTGATGGTATAAATATGATAATATTGTGGGGATTAATATCGCTTTTTCTATGCGCATTATATCGGAAATGGACACGTTTTATCGCCCAAATCTTGAGGCAAGTCATGACCAGCGGATTCAATCTTCGCGCAACCATTTAGGTCATACTACTACTTGGCGCCACAGATTCCGCGATATGCACGGTCACGCGCTCCGCTGCGTACGGTGGCATCCACTCTAAGTCTTCGACCGTTGCCAATTAATTTTGTTAAGAAGATACATTCATTTGCTTCAGGACCCAGAACATTTGTCGCTCCAAGCCAATTTCCCTCTACGACGCTGCAAGTAATACCTAGATTTTCGGTCAGACACGTAGCAGATCTTGAAGTCACACTGGTTCACAGATTCGGGCACATCTGGGCCTGAGGCAGAGCACCTAGACGTATTTTAACTTCATAGGATTGAAGATGAAGTAAAACCCAGCTTATTTGATGCAAAACACCCATACTCTGCGCAATACATGACAACATTGCTTTCGCCGTATTCTTCAGGTTTCAACGTCTAACATTATGGATTATGAAAGGCATTGATCTGGAAGGCAGAAAACATTATTTACCCGACCACATGAAATCTATTGTTCCAGATCTACTTCACATGACTTCTCCAGCTTCTGTGATGTTGTTCACCGGACTTCATTCCTAGAAAGTTACTCCAATGCGACCATTCCTTGTTCGATAGAAGAGCAAACAGACTCAACAAATAAGTCCTCATCCCCATCCCCAAAACCAAGAGCGCCCTCTACCCAACTTACCGAGTACACCAAGCTCCCTCCCTTGACACTGATGAGATTGAACGCCAAAGGCGCACCAAGCACATGTCCAGGCTGCGCGAAATACATCTTAGTAATTCTAACCTGCGAACCAGCATGGCCACCATCCTCGAAGACACCAACATTGCTTACTTCAAATGAACAGTCTCGACTCTCTCCATCTTTGCTACTTGTCCACTTCTTGATACTGGGCAAATACCTCAGTAAGCCAATCGCTTGGTCCTGGAGCGTCGAAGCGCTTTCGGCTATTTTTCGAGTGTTTGAGCTAGCTGCTTCCCATTCCTTTTCTGTCAGGTTGGAGGGGATTGAAGAGAGGGAATCTTGACGGGGATGCGTGATATAACACCCCGAAAAACAATTACCTCCTTCATCAGCGGGTATACCAACAGCTTTCCGCATGTTGATCGTCGTTTGGGACGTAAAGTCCGTGATGCTTGGGTCAGTGAGGGCCTTGCTCAAGGCTCGGATGATGAGTTGTTGGAATACACCAGTGAATTTGGCGTCATGGATTCTAGCGGCGCGAAGGGCTTTTCCAAGAATACGACCTTCCACTTCTCGTAGTTTGAGTTTTCCGCCAGAACTCTTGATGTTGAAGAATACTTTGGTTCCAGTCCAGGTCCCGGGGTTGATGGTGGTGGCTGCGGTACGGAGACCGAAGAGTTTGGCGATGAAGGATGGGATGAAGAGGGCTAGGAAAGGGGCTAGGAGGAATGACCATGATATTGGGAGTCGCTCTGGTGTGTCGAATGGAGCTGGTAGTGGGTTTGCAGATACATCAATGATTGATGACTCTAGCTTTGTTTCGTGTGCGGTGGTTTGGAGAGCACGCAGAAAAGAACGGTGGAACGAGGCTCCAGTCGGTCCATCGCCGATCGTGTGGGAAAAGGAGAACGCAATGAAGCAGCCTTGGTCCAGAGGTAGAACTATGATTTTCCACGGTGGGATGTCCGCGGTGAATCTTTCACCCAGGCTTGAACTGAGGACTTGTTCAATGTCTAGCAAAGGATTCTTGACTTCAACCTTATCCAGCACCGTGACATGTTTCTTGAGATCCATTTTCAGCACTTGTTCATAGTACGCTTTATCGGTATGCATATCTTTGACAATAACAGACAAGTAAGGACACTTGTTAATGCAGTTTTGAAGCGGTCGATAGAAGGAGGTAGGATTATTCACATCGAACTCGATAGGGAATTCGTATAACGCCCCGATGACTACGGCATTGTAGAAGCCGAGGTCCTCACGGCTGATTGTACGTTGTTCATTGGGACCTAAACATGATCAGAGAAGCCAGTCGTGGTTGTCAGCCGTATACTCACTGGCGCGCCTCAGGAAATAGCTCTGATTAGACATGGTTCGTATAGTATAATGATATCCTTCACGCGGCTTTAAAATGTAATGGCTCCTTTGGAAATATGTGAGAAGCAAATTTAAGTGAAATTGGCAAGACTGAAAGTCCCTTCGTGAATGCTTCAGAAAAGAGTGCGAGGTTGGCTGTCAAGTTAGGGAATGAAGGGCAGGCAAGTTGAGATGCAGGTGGTTATCATAGGGAATCGAGTGCATTATAAATCCGGTAGTCGCTTGGGTGCGGAGCTCTATACACTCAAAGATACTGAACAATTGGATCATCTTGAGAGGCCTTTTCAAGGCACAGGGCGGCAATGATTGGGTGTGTTGATGCGGCAAGGGTGTAGTGCAAATCCTCTGATAGACCGGACCTGCGCAAGGGCCCGAATCGGGTATGTGGGAACCGGTCACTTTTCACTCCTTCTGGTAAGGTCCTGACTTAGCGCATCCAATTATTTCGGTTGCCGACAGGGGGAACAACCGCATAGGAACTCGAAATCCTACATAGCCCATTCAGGAGACGACACCAAGTGCAATATTGCTGCGCGATCCATGCCTCCCACTCAAACAACCGAGTCGTCGTTTAGAGTATCTATTCATTACCCCTTTTCCAATGGTTTACGAGCTGCATGCGTACGCTGTCACAAGAACAAGGAAAAATGCCACTTTATATACGGCCAAGCATCGTGTCTAAGCTGTCATCGATTGGGGAAAGGCTGCCATCTACGACCGAAAAAACGCATGGGTCGTAGGCCCATTGTCAAAAAATTACCTTATGGCAGCCTTTCAGTCGTCAGCTTGGAGCCAGAGACTCCGCAAGGCCAGCCCCATAGCAATTCCAATTCCGATAGCACAAACCATGGCATGTTGAAGGCGAGAGACGCATCCGGTGATACTTCTTGGATGGAGCCAACTGCCGATTGGAATTCATCCTCATACTATCTTGGAACGGGATGGACGTTCGCCAACACCATAACTCACAATCCTAAGGGTTTATGTGTTCCTTATCCACAACTCAACAAGATTCTTACAACTAGAGAAGGATTCTTTGAAGCTCACCGTCACCTTATGGTATGCCAGAGTCTAGTTGATGATTTTCACTCCACAGTTCTGCTATTATTCCACCACTCCAAGGACGTATTGGCAGATGCATACTCTGCAATCCTAGGTTTGATGAAGAAACAAGCATACAACAAAGGCTTTGAAGCAATAGACTTCACTCTTGGAACTCGATGCCTTCGGTCTCTCATGAAATTGTTATTGTCCATCACGGATATCCAAGGTGCGGCGGTTGTGGTCATGCTCGGGCAAACTTTACTCGCCTACAACGCTCTGATTCCTCTAGGCTCATCGACACGCACCATAACACGAGGTACACTGTGGAGCGTCAAGGCTTGGTATCCTGCTATGCGTCAGTATCCGGAACTTGACGCTGTAGTGATTGCACCTGTCCTTGTAGACACAATCGACTGTTTGCTTCGGCGTGATATGCCCGTTGTTCGCCTAGATGACATCGACCGCTGCGTAGTCGATAGATTCTCGGGTATTTGTTCGTCCATTTTACCGCTTCTTCACGATCTGTGCGAATGTAGCCACATGGCCAAACTGATGGGAATTAATACACCGCTCAATTCACCCGATCCATACATGATGGTTGAGCGCAAAATAATAGATTGGCACCCCGTATATCCTCCGAACATTGCTAAGAAACTCACCGCTCCTGAAATCGCAGCCCTGTCAGCGCAAGCCAGCTCTTACCGCCTCGCAGCTCTCCTCATCATTCATCGTTTGCGTTACCCTATTGGGACCGAAGATACTATTGCACATAACTACGCAGAAAGCATATTTGAGCTACTCACGCCACTGGCTATACAGTCACCTGAAGGTGCGACGGCTACATTGGTAGATTTTCCCCTTCTGGTTGCTATGGTCGAGATTCCCAGCCGTGGAGAGGAGATATTTCGGGCGTTCGAGCCATTGCGGTATCGTAAACGACAGTGCGAAGACACATTGGCATTGATACACCATATAACAAAAGCGCGTCAGTCCGGGTTTCGAGGGATTTGGTTCGATCTTGTTGAAGAGGGATTTCATGGAGATTTTCTACCGTGATCGAGCATCCCGAGTGGTATTTTGAGCAAGCTTGGAAGACTCCACCTATTCCGAAAAGAAGAAGCCCGGACGATTTAAAGAGATTGGATAAGTCCGTCTGTACTTCTAGGTAAGAGATTGGATATTTTGATCCGCATCGCTTTGTAAGGAAACAAGACAAGAAGACCGGAGTGTCAATTTGTACCATTAGACAGTGTGATTGGACAACTCCATATGCACCGCTCAGCAATATCAACTTGAAATGGGCCTGTGTCGTTGATAGCGTCCATGCCCAAAAATGGGTTAGAAGGCATAGGGTCGGTGGCGCCTTCCGAGCACGGAAAGCGCTCAGTGACTTACCTATCCATCTATAACCTCAACACACATTCTACTCCCTATCACGCCTTCACCATCATAACTCGTCGGCCACGCATCCTCGAACACGCCGAGCTCACCTTTCGATCGATCTCTACAATGTTGACTCGCCCGCAAGTACCAACCCCATCGCAACAGACGAAATGGGGACCAGTGAACGGTGAGTATGGAGCTCCTCCATACTAAGGCTATGAATGTAGGGACAGGTGGGAGGTGAGTGCCTGTTGTTACACTCGCGAAACCCACAACTCGAACTCACGCTTATCAAAAAAAAAAGGAAACCCCCAGACAAAGGAAAGACAAAGGAAAAGACGCAGACAAAGGAGAAAGGACTATCATAGGTGGTAACTAATTTTCTGGACCTTGTTGTCGGCTCTATGGGAATATCTACGTCCATCATTACACTGGAACATTACATTTCGCCGCGCAAGGGCATCATCTAAATGAATGAAATATTAGACACTTGATACATTATCTATATATATATGTGTATATGTACTCTCATCTAGGCGGGCTCATGTAATGCGAGCCCGACAACTCGGAGGAGGCACGCGAGCGAAGGAATGATCAAAGTTCTTGTCTATCAAGAAGCAGTAGTGTTCAAGACATCGGTGCACTGCTTCTTACTAAAGCTCGCCGACATCAGGGCCACCGAAAATCCCATCAGGGTGAAAATTCATTACATTCATGGCGAAAAATCGGGAGAAGCTTCATGGAATGTAGCCGCAGACTCTCCACTAACTTTGTGGCCTCTGATTAAAGCATTAGAATTTTTTCAAGAGGGTGCCATTTACTTACCAAAGTTTCTATATTGTGGAAAGTATGGCGCCATGTTCTGTAACGAGAGCAGAAAACAGAGCACCGTCGACCACATTGTATACTCCCGTGGCTTAGACTTAGACCCTCCGCACTGCTATTATCATGGCGTGGTCTTCATAATAGACGAATCATTCTAACGACACCTGCAATCACCAACTTTTCACATCCTCTATTGGCAACGTTGTCGCGAATCGACCACATGTCTGGAGTTCATAGAAGAAATTTACCTTATGGCCATCGTCCCAAAACCCCGGAAGAGTGACTCGCCAAAATTAGACACAACAAACCTTCAACAGCTCCAACCCATGCATCCTTGGGTAGCAAGATGAAGGAAGATTTGGTGTTTGGACACCGAGTCTGTGCCTGTTAAGTTGCCACAGGCACCAGTTCCAGTATTCATAGGGACATTCCAGGGTGAGAAAGGGCCCGTCTTCGACACAACGATGTATTATCATGAAGATCCCAAGAATGTCTTGGTAAGTGCTCATTGAGACGCAATTCCAATCATCTTCAAAACTATGAGACTCGACACAGATATTCGCTTAAGGATTGGGGGTTCCACATATGGTCTATGGTGGGGGTAAAGGATACAGGACAAGCACCCCCAACGCCAACTAACCCCCAATACTGGCGGACATATTCGTTACAGGGAAAGCAGCTGGTTTTTCGACGATCGCGAGGAACTAGAACGGATCAACTACGGAGTTTGCCGATTACTAGCTTTCAATTGGTGCACAAGCAAAATGTAGTCATTGGTTTCATCAAATATGCATATTTAAGTCTAGGATATATGAAGTCCCCCGAGTTCTTTTTTACCCCCGATACTTAGCATTTCCCCGCCCCCAAAAACCTTGGAGGACCCCCCCATTCCCCCACTCACTTCAAAGACCACACACCATTTTCCTGATGAATCTCGATGGGGCGGTTCTCGTCCAGCGACCTTCGGCCCGCTTCCAGTATAGCAGTGGTGGCAATAGTGTTCTTGAGTGTGGGTAGGGGGCGCGAGTCAAGCTGGTCTAGCGTGAGTTTGCCTTCATTTAGAGCATTCACTGCATCTATGAATTTCTCGAAGGAGATGTAGCCATAGCCGATCTGGCCTGCGAAGTTGCCTTCTTCATCTGGAGCATACTTCATGTAGAACCTGATAAAGTGTTAGGTGTGGCGGAAGGATTCCGAGTATCGGCTAAGACTTACGGATTGTACCAAAGCAGGCCACCATCATCATCAGTCACATCGTAGCCACGCTTCGCCTGGTTGGTGCGGATCTCTCCCTTGCTGGCCATGTAGTGGAAATACTGATTTGAGTGCACGCCTGCCTTTTGGGGTGCTGCCCAGCCTGCTGTGTACACACCAGTGGCCCGTTTGCTGGGGTCGCTCTTCTTCACCCAGTCCACTAACAAGGTGATGGTATCCTCAGTCTCCGGAGCGCAGCCTAAATCAGTTGCAATTCCCTTGGCTCCGCTTGCCATTACTCTTACGGGCTTATAGTCGGGGACCATGGATTCGTTGATGTCGATGTGATGCGAGTTGAGGTAGTACGAAATATCGCTGTCCTTGCCCGCCCATGCTTTGAAAGTCTCCAATTGGCTCTTGGGCTGGCTCATGTACGAGTAAAAGTAATTGAAGTCACCCAATTTGGTGGCCCGGAATCGTGCGTCAGCGTATGCGGGATCGAAACGCTTGTGGTGCTCGACATAGACAAAGACATTGTGTTTCCGCGCTTTTGCGAGCAGGTCTTGGTGGTGCTCGAGAAGCTTGACCGCTGGTTTGGTGACCAAGACGTGGATGCCACGTTCTATCGCATATAACGCAATTGGGTAGTGGGTGGTGTCAGGGGTAAAGATTGTGACTAGAAGGTCAATCATTCGACAATGTGATCCGGCGCGAGGAATGCTTACTTGCGCTGCCTTTCGGGAGTGCGTCGATCGCAGTCTTGTACGAATTGGGGTCGCGTTTGCCCTCCTTCGGGAACTCTTCAAAGGAAACGTCTAGGCCGTTGTATGCTTCCGAGATGTTCTTTTGGAGGTGCTCGCCTGGACCCAGTCAATGATTCTGAACACTATCGTTGCCGACGGTGGACTCACGAATGGCGGGGAACTTATCGCCCGAAACGCCTACCATGGAAAGCTTGCCAACCTTCCCTCGCCTTCGCAGATCAAAGAGTGTCAGGCCTACCACTCCGACCTTCTTGTCTGATGTCGAAGCTCCTCCACCCACGAATCCAGTCGTGTACTCGCCGGTGCCGACCTAGCTATGTCGTCAACATTTGCATATCGCGAAGAATAGGCGGTGTGATGGATCTGCTCAGGAACAGCAAAAAAAGAAAAACCATGGATCATGCACGTCGAGCGTGAACACGCCAGAAGGAGGAAGACGAGGAAAAAGAAAAGAAAGGGCGATATGCAACTCCAAGGAGCTACCCCTCTCCGCGGTGCATCAACTACGCAGTACGAGAGGTCCAGACTTACCATCAATACCTCGAGCGGCGCCATGATGTGCTAATTGGACGTTGCTGTCTGGTTCTTGGACTGGGGATATGCTATGTGGGTGCAATTGGAGTCGTCGAGGGGTGGCAGGACGGGATCTGGGGGGGAAAAAAGACGAGACAGCAAAATGCGTCAGGGGAGAGGATTAAGAGGGCAGCGGAGCAGTTGAGTGGCCATCTATTGCCGTCTGGAGCAGTCGAGGATGGGTGTCGGCGTCTGCCATCGGCGTATGGAATGGTGCAAGCATGGACCCGGTGTAGGGCTGAATGGGGGGTTGAGGTGTGAATTGCCTATCGATAAGCAGC
This sequence comes from Nigrograna mackinnonii, assembly GCA_001007845.1. Taxonomy (NCBI): domain Eukaryota; kingdom Fungi; phylum Ascomycota; class Dothideomycetes; order Pleosporales; family Nigrogranaceae; genus Nigrograna; species Nigrograna mackinnonii. Next base: position 582,102 of record JGVQ01000138.1, read on the forward strand.
GGAAGAAATATTTACCCTTGCGGAAGAGGGGCACCACCAGCAGGCGCGCACAAAACTGCAGATGGGACCAACGCCATGCGGGACAATTGTGGTGTGTGCGTCAATAATGCCTGCGGGACAAATCTCTATTATGTCCCTATAGTCTGCAATTCTCTCGGAGCCCTCGGTCGGGTGCCGGCCGGCCACTGCAGTGTCGTCCCATCCCCTCTCCCTCCGCCCCTCCCCATCCCCTCCATGGCATTTGATTCCCTACCCTTCCCCAGGCCAAGACCGTCGTGGTGAGGTGCCACCCTGCAACCCCACGCCGCGCTGGCCGGCCCCATTCGTGGGAAAACTGACCCCGACGACCCATCATCGAACAACGTCGAGCATCCTCGATGCAGTGTCACCACGCTCGACATTCCCCTACCTTCCCATGGCATCTGGTCCCATAAGAGCTTCGATAATTTTAGTCACTGCCACTTGAAAAAGGCCGCAACATGTCCCGCATTTCGCGCAGATGCGCCCCGAACTCGCCAACGAGCTTCAAGCAGCTCACAGCCTTGCAACGCGACGGAGCTCTGGCCTTCCCTTAGCTTTTGTTGTGTCAAACTCTGTCCACCTCGGCGAATGACTGCCGCGCGTTGACGAGTCTTGAAAAACTCGACCGGAACGGAATGGAGAAGAGTGCTCCAGAGGTGGGATGGCATCGGGCTGCGGCCTAGTCCATTACCTACTTTACGCCGATTGCCATCCATCCAGCTCTTATATTAAACGCTGACCAAACTTTCGTGCGCGAACCACTGAAGCTTCCTGTCATTCCTCCTCTTCTCCGGGTTCCCCAGGTTTTCTCTCCATCTCCTCCTTTGAACTCTTTCAATTGACCTTCTCCTTCTCGTCTCTTGCCTGGTTTTCAAATCATGACTGCAGATAGCGTCGCAAACGGCTTCAGCAATGGCCATGCTGCTGAGCGTACGCCACTTCGTCCGGGAATCTACTCCCCTACTATGACTTTCTTTGACCCCGAGACCGAAGAAGTCGACATCCCCACAATCAAGAAACATGCCGTGAGGCTTGCTGAGGCTGGTCTTGTTGGTCTCGTGACCATGGGCTCTAACGGTGAAGCTGTTCACCTATCGCGAGCCGAGAAGACCGCCATCACAAAAGCTACCCGCGAAGCCCTGGACGAGGCAGGATATCAGAATGTGCCTGTCATCGTTGGTGCCTCCGAGCAAGGCATCCGCCTGACCATCGAATTATGCAAAGAATCAGCCGCCGCTGGTGGAGAGTATGTCTTGTTGGTTCCTCCGAGCTACTACCGGTATGCCATGGACGAGGAAGCGATTCATGAGTACTACACCAAAGTAGCGGACGGATCGCCGCTCCCTGTCATCTTATATAACTACCCGGGAGCGGTTGCCGGAATAGATATGGACAGCGATCTCATCATCAAGCTTGCTAAACATCCAAACATTGTTGGAACTAAGTTTACTTGTGGCAACACTGGGAAGCTCACCAGAGTCGCTCTAGCCACCAATGCTGTTACAACCAAGAGCAACGGAAGTGGTTACATGGCTTTTGGTGGAATGGCAGACTTTACTGCTCAGACAGCAGCTAGTGGAGGTTCAGGGATAATTGCCGGCGGCGCTAACGTTATCCCAAAGACCTGCGTTAAAGTCTGGAACCTATGGGCTGAGGGCAAATATGATCAGGCTCTCGAGCTCCAGAAGGTTCTCAGCAAGGGTGACTGGGTTCTTACAAAGGCTGCCATTCCTGGGACTAAGTCTGCCATACAGTCCTACTTTGGATATGGTGGCCACCCACGCCGACCACTCAAGCGTCTTCCTCAGGAAAAGGTGGATGCAGTGGCCGAAGGAATCAAGGAAGTCATGGAGGTAGAGAAAAGCTTATAATAATGGCTGAACATTTCCCTTTTGCTTTGCCTTCTTCTTCGCATGTCTTGCGGTGCATGCACACTCGTTGCCAAGACGAGGTTTTCCCGGATTCATCAAGCATGCCATTTGCATTTATGAGGACGATATTGTGGGTAAACAAACACTAGGGAGGGCACATACATCGAGGGCGGCATCTTAACGAGTCCGCTTGAGTATCTCGACACGCGACGCTTTCCCCAGATTTCTCCACAAATGTGTAATCAAGGTTTAGGATTTGCAGTACTATGTCGGTCAATACATTCAATACAGTCTTTGTTGAACTAATCGCACCAATTAATCCTTGCTGTCATTGTATTAAATCTTCAAATACGAATACCTACCCAATCCCCTTTCACAAGCCAAGCCTCTATCAGGCGCCCCGAGCGGGCCGCACTCCATCGGCTCGTCATTTCCATCCTTATTGATCTTTCTAGAATCATACTGATGATATACATGAGATGCTCCCCGAGGCCGGGCGGTAGACGTTGGCAGGATCACGTGGATGCTTCCGCACGCTCACACGCCCGAAACGGAAAGAACACTTAGGCAGGAAGGTGCGACAGCGTAGACATGAGATCTCTGCTTCAACATCCTCTTGTTCTGTCACACCCTCAGATCCCGCAGCGCTCATCAAATGACATCTTTCATCATCAAAATCAAAGGATCTCATGATTTTATAGCCGACGCAATCCGAAACCGTCGCCGTCTCTCTGGAGCCCCCCCGGGGTGCACCTGGAATTAGACAAACATCTTGAGGCATGTCTTTTCAGAAACCCACCCGAAATTATGAGCGTTGATCGGGGTGGATTCATTTCGATTGCTTGAAAGCGGCACCACAGAGGCAAATCTAGGTCAGGCGATGTTGCCCCTTCCAATTATCACCTTTCGAGACGCCAATCTTTGTTCTACGCGGCATACAAGAGATCAAGGGGCACTCTTCGAACATCCTTCTCCATACCTTGCTCCTGCACTCCGCTGTGGGTGTCATCCTCTCTGCTTTCAACGCGTCGACGACATGTACACTACGTCGATGTGACGTGGTAAGAGTGCTGAGAATTGAAGCCAACCTTCACTCTATTTTACCGTGGTAGATCCATGCTATCAAAGGTCTATAGTAGCTAAATTCACCAAGGAGAAGAGTTCCACACTAACATCTGCGTAGAGAGCTACGCCGACGAACAACAGTGTCCATTCCATATAGATTTCGGATCAGTTTAAACCTCACCGCCGGAGGGAGCAGCCAGGCTTGCTTTTTCCTACACTGGCATCACAGCTTACAAACATTAGAGGACTACATGTTGTTCTCCTATATGGACCGCATAAATATGTCTTTCGTGCCTACTCACGGCAAATGCCTTATCAAAAGCTGGCAATTTTGCTCTCATGAGGACGGATTATTTGAACGATCCAATGGCACCGTCAGTGTAGGCGATCGAATCGATACTGGCTATTGAGGATCAACCATATGCGCCGGAAAGAGAGTCTCCGTGGGATACAATTCAGCACCATAAAGCGGAAGAGCATTCATGCTAGAAGGATTGGTTTTCCATTGTCTCGATAGGGGTATGATAGTATCATTAACTCCAGATGGTCACTGGCATGGAATAGCTATAGCGAGAACTGCATGATGTGCTCTCTGCGTATGGTCAATCATTACAATCCCTAATCCCCATGCTGTCCAGCATCCTGGTGAGGGAATCCCATAGATGCCAGGACTAGAGTAACAAAAAGCTCACACGAAGGAAACGGCAGGTTATCTCATCCGTAGACAACGAACTCTCTGCGAGATGTGGTATTCTTAAGTCCTCAAGGTAATGTACTCGGGCTACACTTACTTTTCTAGTTACCACGAAATCACGAGTGTACCCAGGCCAGGCGCATCGAGATCGCACCTACCAAATTAGTCTATACTGAACCATAGCTTGTTACGCGAACAGGGGCAATGGAACTCTACGCGCTCGTCTGGTAGAAAGCAGGCCTAATTTGGACAAGTACCCCCAGATGCTCCTGAGCAGCAGGCGAAGTCTCCGCTCCCTCTTAACACACGTGCTCGTCCCCTCTTGGCAGGTTTGGGCTCGAAGTTGTTATGGTCTTAATATGAGAGTTTTCGAAACTAAGACTCGGCACGTTTAGCAATACGATCTGGTAATCAATATCAACCGAGTAAGTCTTAGAATGTTTTGAGACCTCGTGAGCATGCTAATAGGAATTGTAGATATGCTTGGTGGTCTCCACTCTCATACCTCTAGCTACGAATGGCACCACTATGGTTGAACAATCTCACCAGACGCAAGAGTTTAGAGGCATTTGTAATACATCAAATCCCCCGATACTCGTACAGGTCGGTGCAATGCAGTTGGGGTTTGAGGACCAACATAATTCATTAGCGAGCGATAGCGTCAACTTCGTTTAGTATGTACCCATCTATAAACATGCGTAAGGATATTTTTGAACAACGTGCAGACATTAACCCCATTTTGCGACCATGCGACCAAACGAATGTCCATCTCTTTTTTAACCCATCTTACAAAAGCCGTCATAACAAATAGTCGTACAAATACTTCCACGCTCAAACGTCAATTTATATGGCTAGACCATTCCCGAGACTTGTCCATCGGTATAATGACAGAACCTCCCGCCGCTTCTGCGGGGTCATTTCCCGAGCATGAGCATGGCCTTTGATTTGGGACAAAGTCGAAATCATTATCTTTCGGAAGTTTCTCTAGATCATGTGGTTCAGTACAGGGTCGAATACAAAGATGGGACTAGCATCTTACCTGATATTCAGTATTTAGCGTCACAACAGCTGCCTCGTGAGCTCGTACGATGGTCTCGCAGGCTCTGATGACCCCATCATTCGTGTCTGTGGATAGTTTATCCGCAAGCAAAAGGAGGATTAAGCTTCCTTGAAGGAGGTACTAAAACGTTAACGGTCAGCAAAAAAATCTTCAAATCTAACACAATGAGGACGCACCATTCCGAAAAAATACGGCATGAATGAAAGGTCCGGATCCAACTCAAGAATTTCCTCGACGGCGTGGGCAGCGGAGATTGCATTCGATGTAGCGGTGAGAAAAGACTGGGAGCAAATCCACGGGTTGCTGTCGTCCAATAGGATGACGGGGTCCCACTTTCCGTGAGTTAGGATGTGGAGGACATGCAGAATATGCGTGGCGTAGGCGACTACCTTCTTCGTCTGATGGATTTGTTGACTACGAACTTGGTCCGGTGCGCCATTCGCTCCATTGCTGGCATCATCATTCGGCCCACATCCATTCTGCATCTTGAACTCTTCCAAGCTATAGGCGTACCGCTCTAGCTGAAGGGTGATTTCGGACTCCTGAAGCTCCCAGCTTGATGTCCGTCTTTGACCAAAGCGTGGATGATTCTTTTGAGCATTCAAATCAACGATATCGCCGAGAATTGTCATCAGTGGCATAAAGAAGCCGAAGACATCATGGGAGGTGCACTGGAAGTTGAGGCCTTTTCGTCTAGGTGCGGAGGTGCCTGTGAAAAATTCTCCCGCCTGCCAAACGGTATCCGGGACGGGTTGAAACAGATCCTCACACTCATTATCAAGCATCGCCAATGGCCTGTTGTAACATAATCCGAGATGTCTGTCGACCATGTACAGAAGCCACCAGAGCCTCCGTCGCTCCTCTTTTAATTCCTCTATTATTGCTGCTGCTGGGGTTCCGACGGGTATATGCGCTCCGGAGCCAGAGCCATCAATCTCCTCTTCGGCGCTCTCGCCTGCGTTGGACTCATTTCCTTTTGATGGATCCTGGGGTAGTTCTCGTCCTAGCTTCAATTCGCGCGCGAGGCTCCAAGCCACATTCCAGAAGCGAAGGCTGGCGGCCTTGTACTCACTGGCAGATGTGACGACACCAAGGTTGAGATACGTCGCAACGTCATCCAAAGTACTCGTAGGAGGCAACCCGCCGTCCATTCTCGTATCGTATCGTCCCATGACTCGGTCTACCCCGAAAGCATCGTGGGGAGCAGGGCTCACCATTCCACCGCATCCTTGAGTGAACCCGTGTGTTCCTGAAGGTGAATGGACTAGCGGCTTCAGAAGATCGACAGTCAATTTCCAAAGCTTCTGGCAAATCACACCCCTAGCCGAAGGAGACGTGGTCAGATAGTTTGCCTCGCTGGTTTGGGCAGCGATCCAGAGCATACTGGCAAGCAATGCAGGGCTGCATTTCCTCGGTTTATGCTGGCGCAAAAAGGAACGTTTACGGAACACCGAGCCAAGAATATACGGAGACACAGGTTCCATGAACATCGACGACGAACTCTGGAAATAGAACTCTAATAATTCGCAAGCCATGGATACGGAGATTATCGACCCCAGATGTGGAATGAGAGGTTTCAATACTGGATATTTGCACGGCACGATCCCCTGGTGCGAAGAAGTGACGCTTACTCCAGATTGTGGGGAGCCTGTATCACCGGAGCCATAGCTGTGCGGGGAGGCGTGCCTGACGGCTTGAAAATGTAACGGGTAGCCCATGTTACCGAATTCAGGGGGTACAGTGACGGGCGTTCCTGAATTTGCTACTAGATGCATCTCATTCATCGCAAACATTAGTTCCTCATTTTGGGGGAGCGGATGCATGTGTGGGTGTGAATAAGCATGTACCTCTCCAGTGCCCAGAAGGAGGGGGTCGATCATGATTTGATTGACTGGTGGATTAAAAGCGGTACCTGGAAAAATTACTTTGTGAGCATGCGCTACGGGTTTACTCCTCATTTTCGGATTTCAACGTACTTGGTGTTATGTTTTGCCATCCGGGGGATGATACGTGGTGGATGTTACCCTTGGGATTTGGAAAATGCGGAGCAATCGGAGTGGACTCTGACGGAGACCAGATTTCCTCGTCCATTTCGGCCATCATGTCGCCTCTGTCAAAATGGCCAGTCTGGATCGAAAGCCCATTCTCGCCGACCTGACCAGCTTGCGCCGCCTCTTCTCTCTGCTTCTGGATATGGCGAGGTACCTAAAAAAAAAATGAACACTGTGAAGAGCTGGGGGAGCCAGATTTCGCACCTTTCCTCTGCGCTTTTTTTCCCTGTTGTACTGACAGACATATTCAAGTTCTCGAGAGGCGTCAGTGGTGCTGCAAAAACCTTGTGCGGGGCAACTGAGACAACATACCGATACATCGTGAACACGGCGCCTGTCCGTTGCATCTGGTTCGCATGCGGTGGCAGTGGTCGCAGGCTCGGCTGACCCTCCGCTTGACGGGCGCAGAATTTTTGCGCTCTGGCTTGCTCATATCGACCGTGGCGGGGTCCATTATAGGGACGACTGGCGGAGGTTCGTTGGACGAGCAGAAGAAAGAGAGGTTGTAACCATCCGGGGAAGACTGGGGAACAGTCATGAGATACTTGGGGAGCACAGATGCGGGTGTGCGTCGACACTTAGAGCTGCCGAGGGACCAGGACCGCCGACTTGACGCATGCCTGGTCGTGATGGGCCGTTACCAGGGTCGTTCAGGATCTGTGGCTTGAAGCTTCCATGCGTCCACGAGGGAGCTTCGAGAAGCGAGATCACCACCAGGCCAATATCAACAAAGACGCCATCATTAATTCTTGCACGGGGGATTGGTTCGACGATCTGGGGGTAGTTGCCCATGGCACCTGGTCGCTGGGAGGGAAAGAGGACGCAGGCAAGGGCAGGGCAGGGCAGGGCAGGGTGCGGGGATACATGTGCATTTAGCCGTTTAACCAAGCTCCGGTGAATGGCCCAGCACGCGGCCGGCTAAATTCCCACACGGCCGCCCCGCAACAGGCCGCACCCACGCCCGCCTGGTGCACCCGACCCATGTCCCGCCCGGGCATAGCGTCCACTCTCGACGCCTCTCGACTTCATGTCAAACTCCATGTCGCTGTCACTGTTGTCCAAAGCTCCCACCACCCTCCCTCTGCAACGACACCTTGGCCGTGCCCTTTTCTACACCTACTCTACAACAGCACCCCGTGCCTGGCTGGCCTTCCCCCGCGCCCCTTGGCCGTGGCTGGCGGCGCCTGACCATCCTACGCTGCCTATCCGCCGCCTTCGACGCAAGGCAATCAACCAACGGCCAGCCCTCCGACTGCCTTTCACCACACCCACCCATGGCAGACCCTACACCCCCCTCGACCATATGCGCGACACCAAGGTCGGAGCCTTCATAACGAGCGTTTCCTATAGACCTGTCCTTATTTCCCTTTCCCCGGAAGATATGCCCCCTCTGCATATAGCGGCCCTCCGCGCTTTGCCAATGCAATTCGCCCTGAAACCCACCCCCCTCATGAAGGCAGAGGGCTGGCAATGTTGACGTGCTCTCAGGCATCTGCAAACATCAGGGCGGCGAGTCGACCATGTCACAATGCCAATGATGAAACGAATATACCAAACGACACCTCTTTCCCTCTTGCTCCCTCGCCGCCGCCGCAGCGCTTCCTGAAACTACGGTGAATGACTCGCCATGTGAATGGTTAGGCGAGTGCATATCACCGTTCGAGAACTGCATGTGCGTGCGGTGCCTCGTAGCGGCTTAGCGCAACCGTCACATCCCCACAACACCTTCAAGGAACAGGAAATCAGCACTAAGATAGACTCAGCGACCTTCCTGTCTATGTAGCCACCTCGTCGATGTTGCAGGAGCCATGGCCATGGCCGACACGGTCGACGTGCACCCACATGCGCTGACAGGCTATCGAGCGTGCTCCAACACTCGAAAAGGGGGTTTGAGATAGTCGCCCCAATATGTATGCTTCACCATGCATATCACAAGTCATTGCGCTCTTTTGTCATGGGCTTCCTCGTCGCAGCCGCTGTCAACTTCCTCGATAGGCAGCCAGTCTTCGCTCTTCGACTCTCCATAAAGTTTGAGTATACGGGCCTGACCTATATTCCTTTGCCACGATGAGTATAGCTTTCATAAGCACGGCCAGACTTTTCTCTTCACTCTAACAATTACGGTCATCTTGCAGATGCATGGCTCTTTCATTTTGTCCAGCCCTGTCTCCAATATCAATCTGTCTCGCAGAGGCCACATCCAGGTTGTCTTCCGACAACTTGAAACCATACTTTGAGTAATGGGCGCCACTCCCTATTCTCTTTGGCCACGATCATCTCCTCATGTTCGCAGCTCCCTTCCTTCTCATCTGTGATCGGAGTACGACATTTGATTGCATATACATATGTGTCTCTTTTTCATTGCACCGGCGGGCCGTAAATGAGATTCAGGCGGCGCACCATCCCCAACGACACAGCCCTCTGATTCGCCCGCCCTACCGGTAGACGGCTCCAAACCGCTGTACTCGAAATGCAAGCCTCTTAGCAAAGGGACACGCGATGGCGCAGAAAACAGGGGAGTCTTGCATACCGGCAGAATCCCCACATCTTGAATGCAATGTGAAAGAGACCCGACACGCAGGTCCTCAACATGTTGCATTGGTGTGAATTTCCTCTACTTCAACGATTTCCCTTGGAACATGGTCTTCGTCGTGTAACCATGAGAAGAAAATCATGCGCTATTTTGAGAAGCAAGATATGGGATAGAAAGGAACTGTGTCCACACCATTTTACTTTTCTTTTTGCCTGAATGGAGCACCCTGGTGTCGATCACCTCACATCCCCCGCAAACCCCTAGGATGACGCTCTCGGCTCATTTGAAGAGGCCGTTCGCTCGTCTTTCTTTTTTTCTTCACCAGAGCGTTTCTAGCCGCGAGCACGACAAGGCTTCTAGAATGCACGTACATTTTTTTCGTAGAAGCACATGCAAGGCTCTAATGTGGAGGGGAGGGCAATCTCCCTATTCGTCTGAATTGACAGGAAAGTATATAACCCGGACTTGGACCATTGTGGCCTGATCCAGGATCAGCTGTTCTACTGACCTTGGTGAATGAATATTAAACAAAAGGCCAGTGCAGCACCGTGGTGTTGGAAGTTAGGGGCATCAATGTCGACCACCCCCAAGCGACGTCGTACAAGTGGCCTCACACGGTAACGAATTGATATGCGTTGCCATTATCACCACGCAATCACCAGGTTCTCTCCACAAAATAAATGATCCTACCTCTTTGGCCTCAATGGTGGCGCCGATAAATGCTGACTATCGCTCAATACGTCCGAGTTCGACCAGGTTCCGTTTTACATCTGGACAGATTGGGCTTCTAGCTCTAAGGTAGGCGCAAATTGCAGCTAATACCCGCCAAGCACATTCAGACAGGCGAGCTTGAATGGCGTTTTCCTGGCTTAATGGGTGGCTCTATTGCATATCGATCCGCGTCATAATCCGATCCATTATAGAAGGATTGCGAAATCAGGACGCAGTTCTTTCTATCTTCAGCAAGCGGCCGTTGTAAGTGTGCCACTTACCCTGTCCGCCATTCGGTTGCACCTACATGTCGCCTATATAATGGCTAGAGATCTACTTGTGCCTACCAAAAGAGCATATCCGTCTTTGCCTAGATAGAATATCCCGATGACTTACAAATGAGTAGTCATGCTGGGCAGATGAGATTCAGAGCGTTTCGCTGCTGCATTAGCGGATTCGCTAGTCGAAGCGGGAGGTATCTGCGTTTAATTCGTATCTCAGGACCTCGACTTGTAAATGCTGAGTCGTGGGTAAGAATGCTCCGTACCCCTTCCGTTCTAGAAGGCAAGGTATCCTAGGTATCACTACATAATCTCGGGAACGAACCTTGACTACGCATAGCCAGCTTCCTCGTAGAAGCGAAGGGAATTTCTGCCACTTGCATCTTGCAGTGACCTATCACACTAGTCCCGGGAAGAACCTCTTCCATGTCATGTTCGTGGAACAAGAGTTGAACAAGCCTCCCTAGCTTAAGCTTCACTTGGTATCTACAGCCTGGTTTCCCCACAAAAAGTCAACGAATCTGTCTCTAGTTGGGGATAGAACAAGAATTCGAGTTTATCCTTTCCCTCTGTGCCCCACATGCACTACCGGTGCTGATCCTGGAACTAAAAGACAAGTCTGGATCGTAAACTTACTTCCCGCCGCCAGACTTCTTAGCATCTTCCTTCATCCCAGCTTGAACCCACTTCCTGGACTGGGCTGAATGTGGAGAAGGGTTAGCCAAATGTACTGCCAGGATTGAATCGCGGCATTGCATGAAGCGCAGTTTCAGCTAGCATGACTATTATACCACAAATGCAGGCGGAATTGACTCCGACATGATGATCATGTCGACGTCAACCTCGCGCCTTCATTGTGTCTTCGCGGCGTACGGGGATTCGCCACATGGCCACTGGTAATGGACGAACAAGATCTACGTACCTGCATGTTCTTCCATCTTCGCCTTGTCTTTCAATAAATCTTTGATCGTGTGTCGATCAGGAACATGACGTCCCTTTTCCACACCTGGACGTGCAAGCATCCTTTCTTCCCAGGCTTTCAAAGCAGGGAATTCTTCGATGTCGACGCCAGACCAACCGGCGCAAGCAACCCAACCCCAGTGCGCAAAGTCCGCAATCGTGGCCTTGTCGCCGACGATATACGGCTGTTTGGTGGTGGAGAGATGCTTGTCAAGAACTCCATATAGGCGTCGAGTCTCGTTCTGATAGCGGTTTACGCCATACTCAATGTGCTCTGGGGCATAGCGGGTGAAATGATCTAGAAACTTCCGTCAGTCTTCCTATTCCTGGGACAACGTTTAGCCGAAACTCCTCAGATGCTCGCAGGAAGAGTGCGTTCTTTGACTGTGCATTACTTGTCGAGATTGCTCCACTTAACCAATTCGAGAAACTTCTGCATACGGCTCAACAAAACGCATCATCATGATGACCTACTGGCTTGTCCTTGCATGGGACCAACTCCGGCGTTCTGGAAAAACAACCAGTTGTTCATCTCGTAGTACTCCCGCGTTCCGGGTGGAAACGAGATCTTATAATCCTTATCATATCTTGCAACCAAGTATTGCATGATGGAGCCGGATTCAAACAACCTGATCTGCTTGCCGTCCTCGAAAGTGTCGGTTAAAGCGGGAATTCGTCCATTGGGGTTGATCTCTAGAAACCATGGCTCTTTCTGAGTATTTTTGGATATTTCGATTTTCTCGACCTTGTAGGGGATTCTGATGTATGTTTATATTAGCTATGATCACGCTCATGAGAGAACAACGAAATGCGGTAAGGATAGCGGTAAGTCGCTTGATGATCCCGCCATCTTGTTGACCATGTAAAGAATGCTCAATCTAATTTCTGCGTTGGGAGAAAGGTTGCCGAAGCAGGAAAAGCTCACCCTAGCTCCTCCAAAGTAATGGAGACCTTGATGCCATTTGGCGTCTGCGTGGTGTATAGAACAATGTTGGAATCTTGAGAAGCCATGATGGGACTAAATTTTAGCTGTGATATTCTCGAATGGAATGAATCTATGAGATGTAAAGATGCTTAGAAGCTCGTAAGTCGCTGCCGCTTGGTAGCTTTATACCATTGGTTTTAAGGTGGGGCAGCTATGACGGAAGGAGAGCTGATTAGAAATTAGAAGGTTGCTTAGTCTGCTCTCTCACGCGGTAGTTATTTCAAAGCACATCTTTGCAAATCATCGTCGTATCCAAAACCCCTTTAGGAGAAGGTAATCAGGTCCTCATAGGCAAAGGATTACGGTACAGAGTCGATGCCCTCTAGTTTTGGGGATATCCTTGACTCCTCTATGTCCAAAAGGTACCTTATAGACGCCACGAACCTTTGAATATCTACGCAAGAAACCGAAAACTGTATTCTAGCTTGCCAAAGCATATGCCTTTCAAGGCGTACTTGAGGACGAACAACATGGGTATTGGAGGTCACAATAATCACGTGATTTACATGGTCAAAGCTCGCCAAGGCTGTCGCGAAGCTCGAGGTTTTGAGAGTTTGCCACCTCCTCTTTCACAACAACACCTACACCACACCACTCACTCAAACAACAAACACTCAACTAACACGGAACTGTGCGTGCAGGTATGGCGTGGCGCAATCAAGGCATCACGGGCTCGAACAATATCCCTCTGGGCAATAGACGACGATTCGGCGGCGACGATGCGGACGACGGCGGCTACAATCCAGCTGCGCCAGCGACGGGCATGTCAGAGTTGAAGCGCGGACGAAGCCCAACTCGAGGTAAGTCATTCCACTAATACTCTCTCACCTTCCTGTCGCTAATTCTCGCGCAGCTGAAGCCGATGGCCCGAAGCGCCGCAAGAAGCGCAATCGCTGGGGTGACGCGAATGAGAACAAGGCTGCGGGTCTCATGGGATTACCGACTGCTATCCACGCGAATATGACGATGGAGCAGCTTGACGCTTATACTCTTCATTTGCGAATTGAAGAGATCACACAGAAGCTCAAGATCAACGACGTCGTCCCGCCAGACGGCGACCGGTACGATTCCTCCCCTAACTCTCAAGATCCCTCTCCCACCAACCTTTCTAGGTCTCCCTCCCCGCCTCCCCAATACGACAACTACGGTCGCCGAGTCAATACGCGTGAGTTTCGCTACCGTAAGCGCCTGGAGGATGAACGCCACAAGCTCGTGGAGAAAGCCATGAAGACTTTGCCCAACTATCACCCGCCAGCTGACTACAGGCGTCCTACTAAGACACAGGAGAAAGTCTATGTGCCTGTCAATGACTATCCGGAAATTAACTTCAGTATGGAACTAACCCCCGAGTTTTTCTGTTTTTTTTTTTGCTTGTCTTTCCTTCCCTTGCCTCTTGCCTTCGTCTTGACCAGACGCACTCGGATCAGTGCACGAAGATCTGTAGTGCGGCTATGTCACTAACCTCAGCCATTCAACCGTTATTGTTGCTTAAAATTCTTGATGATCAATCACTAACATAGCTGTGCTACTAACAGTTGGCCTCCTCATCGGCCCGCGTGGTAACACGCTCAAGAAAATGGAATCTGAATCCGGCGCTAAAATTGCAATTCGCGGCAAAGGCTCCGTAAAGGAGGGCAAAGGACGATCTGACGCAGCTCACGCTAGCAACCAGGAAGAGGATCTGCACTGTCTTATCATGGCCGACACCGAGGAGAAGGTCAACAAGGCGAAGAAGTTGATCCACAATGTCATCGAGACAGTGAGTTACCCAACAGCCCTTCTCCGACTCTTCCCCAATACTGACATTTCTAAGGCCGCTTCCATCCCCGAGGGCCAGAATGAGCTCAAACGTAATCAGCTTCGTGAGCTTGCTGCACTCAACGGTACTCTTCGAGACGACGAGAACCAAGCCTGCCAGAATTGCGGAGAGATTGGCCATCGCAAATACGACTGTCCCCAGAAGCAGAACTTCACGGCTAGCATCATCTGTCGTGTCTGTGGACAGGCTGGTCATATGGCTCGCGACTGCCCCGACCGTAGGCGTGGACAGGACTGGCGCAACGACAACGGAGGCGGGTACAACAACAATCGCAATGCTGGTAGAATTGGCGGTACCGAAAACGATTTGGATGCCTTCATGGCGGAAATGGGTGGAGGCTCCAGCCGACCCCAGCAGTCTATTGAGTACGGCAATGGCGGAAACGACAACGGATATAGCGCTGGTGCTGGCGATGAGCAACGTGCTGCAAAGCCGTGGGAGCGTGGCCCAACTGGAGGGGCTGCACCCTGGGCTCGCAACAATCGTGATGATCGTGACGGCGGCCATGCACCACCACCATGGGCATCCGCCGGAGGGTCGAACAGCAACCAGGGCGGCTACAATGTAGCACCATGGGCCTCGTCCACTCCAGGTGCACCGGGTGGCGGTTCTACGTACTACGGCGGCTATGGCAGTTCCAGCTACGACTACAATGCTGCTCCAGGAGCTGCCCCAGGCGCGCCTCCAGGTATGCCTTACGGTACTTCTGGCTACGGTACTGCTCCAGGTCCTCCACCAGGCCTTGGTCCGCTATTCCAAAACTACGGCAACGGAGACAACCCGCCTCCTCCACCTCCCCCAGCTGGCGGAGCCCCTCCTCCACCACCTCCGGGTGAAGCCCCCCCGCCACCGGTAAGCCCAGTCACCTCATTTGACCATTTTGTCACATACTAACTCATCTCAGCCGCCAACTGATCTTCCTCCACCTCCGCCTCCTCCGGCTTAGAGTCTGATTCCTCAACCGCACGGGAAACGAGTAGATCTCAGGATGACAAGGTAGGATTTTGGTAAGGTGTGGTATACGGTGTGGTATACGGTGCAAAAGTTCTTCTTTCATAGCCGCTAACAAGGTTTCGGACTGGGTTCTCAGGACGGAATGGGCCTGTATAAATTGCTCAGGCGCACATAACGGCTTTGGCTCTGGATACAATGGTAATTAGCTGTGTAGTTTCCTTTAGTACTACGGCTGATTCAAGATCATCCAACGTAGGTGATAGATGAATCTTTGAAAAGGCGATTCAATGATTGCTCAGAATATTCTAGTTCCATATAGTTTACCGTTGTGATGAAATATTTGGATCAGACAATTGAGTAAAAGCTAGTTCTTATATTATTTTACTTTTATCAAAACACGGAAACGGAATATTCAAGAGTCCGCTTGTGATTAGATTGCCAAGAGATTTAGATGTGGCCCATGCTTGCGGAACGAGCCATGACGGTAGCATGGGAAACACCACAGGCAAATATACACAGCGCCCGATGGTCTCCGACGTGACCTTGTGAAGCTTTCAGACAGCCGGAAATCTATTCGAACTAGCTGCAGAATAACTTCCTTTCTTATAAAGCGCTACTGTTTCCCCACCATATTCAACACTGCCCCGCGCGGCTCTTAAGTTCCCTGCTACAGGCCGCGATGGAGAGGATACGCGTTAGCAAGGTAAGTCGACAGACAGTTTACAACTTCCTCTACTGATACTGGTCCAAGGTGGAAGATGTGACTCTATGGCGGAGAGGTGTCCGCTTCGACGGGAATCTACACCTCATGCCCCACCATATAGTCTTCAGCTACCTGCCACCTCCACCACCAGATTCCTCCCCTCCCGCGAAGCCGCCTCGACCAAAGGAAGTATGGATAACATACCCTATGATTAACCATTGTGTACTTCGACCGTCCCCTCCTGCGTCTCATCAGGCGCCTTCGATCCGCTTGCGCTGTCGAGACTTTACCTTTTTTGCGTTTCACTTCCTAGATGAGAAGAAGGCTCGTGATGTGTATGACAGCATACGCAGTCTTTCGTGCAAAGTGGGAAGGCTAGATAAGCTATTGGCGTTCTCGTACCAGCCGAAGCCTCCGGAGGATAAGCTAAACGGCTGGGAGATTTACGACGCACGTCGGGAATATAAGCGGCTAGGCATCAGCTCCAAAGATTCGGAGAAAGGTTGGAGAATTTCTGAGATAAACAAGGACTACAAGGTATGGATCGTTGCCCGGCCTTTCATGACAACTTATCTAGAACATGATTATAGTACTCCAAAACGTATCCCTCTGTCCTCGTTGTCCCCTCCAAGATCTCGGATAATGTTCTCAATTACGCTGGTCAATACCGTTCGCGCCAGCGAATACCCGTTCTAGTGTACCGTCACCCTATAAACAACTGCTCGATTACACGAAGTTCACAACCGTCCCCGGGGTTTCGTGGGAACAGAAACCCGCAAGATGAGAGGCTAGTTGCTGCTATTTGGGCTACCAATAGTGGGTGGAGAACATCACAAGCCACGACACCAAACCCCGCTGGTTCCAGTCCAGAATCGAGTGTCGTGAATGTGAATGAAGCGAGTGCTAACAGTTCTTTTGTGGGTGTAGTCGATGCGGAAGCCATCAACTCCGGGCGGACAGTTGCAGAAGATCTCGCCGAGTCCACCGAGTCCGAATTGGACGTACCGAAGATATACGGGGCGCAGCAACGCAACATGATCGTAGACGCGAGGCCTACGGTCAATGCTATGGCTATGCAGGTTGTCGGGCTAGGATCCGAAAAGATGGAATACTATCCAGGTGCTGAGAAGGCCTACCTAGGAATTGATAACATCCATGTGATGCGAAAGTCTTTGCAAGTAGTCGTGGATGCTCTGAAGGATTCAGATATCACCGCATTACCCCCAAACCGGAAAGCGCTTGCGAGTAGCAACTGGATTAAACACATTGACAACATTTTAAAAGGTGTTCATCTAATTGCCAGGACCGTAGGCATCATGCACTCCCATGTTCTAATACATTGCTCGGATGGCTGGGATCGTACCAGTCAATTGAGTGCTCTCAGTCAAATTTGTCTCGACCCATACTACCGGACTCTCGAAGGTTTCATTGTACTAGTGGAGAAGGACTGGCTATCATTTGGTCATATGTTCCGTCATCGGTCCGGGTTTCTTAGCAGCGACAAATGGTTCGACATAGAGAATGAGCGCGTGGATCGAAAAGATAACCCACAAGGCGGCAATCCCTTTGAAAATGCTATACGCGGTGCGAGGGGCTTGTTCAACCGCCAGAATGAGTCAAACGAATCATTGTCACAAGCAACGGATACGAATACTGGAGAGCTACAACCTGTTTCTGACATTGCCCCCACATCCGATGCTGACCGTAAGCCCACAGCTACTACCATTGGGGCTGCGGAAGAACATAGGATAACCAAGATCAACGAGCTCTCGCCTGTTTTCCACCAGTACCTCGACGCAACGTACCAGCTAATGTACCAGTACCCCACTCGATTCGAATTCAATGAGCGCTTTCTGCGTCGTTTGCTTTATCACCTCTACTCTTGCCAATACGGCACATTTCTTTTCGACAACGAAAAAGAGCGCGTCGAGGCTCGTGCAGCACAGCGAACCCGATCAGTTTGGGACTACTTCTTATGCCGCAAACAGGAATTTCTCAATCCTAAATATGATCCGGTTGTGGATGACAGTGTTAGGGGGCAGGAACGCATGATATTTCCCAAGCAGGGCGAAACAAGGTGGTGGGCTGAGGTCTTTGGCCGACAAGATGAAGAGATGAACTCTCCGTTTGGACCACAACCTTCGTACGGCGTTACACCTACTCTTACTCCGCAAACAAGCAACGTAAATTCGCCGCCCAATGGACGAAGCACACCAGTTCGATCAGGGGCTAGCACACCTCTCCCTCAAGAATCAGTGGTCACTGGTACTGAAACCGCGAAGACAGCTACGGGGGCTGGAACAACGGTACACCCACCTTCGAATATCTTACCAACAGCAGCGGAATGGAGCCAGAGTTTAGGATCGAATCTAAGTCAGGGCCTTGCAGCCGGTATCGCATCGCTGGGGATTCAGCCGAGTAGTCAGAATGTAGGATCCAACAACGAACGTGCGAGGAGCCGGAGTCGAAGTAGGAGTACGGACGTTAGAAAAGAGATGGAGGTTGAAATGCAGTGAGGAAAACTGAACATCCATGCATTGTTAGTGGTTGGGTTGGCTTGCATCGCTATCTGTTGCTCCAGGGTTTCACGAGCATTTGAGTTCTGTCACGCACTGTTTCCTTGGCTAAAACAAAGCCCGACAAAGGATTGGAAGTCGACATGTTTCTTTGGCTTTGTCGTACTGAAGGAATATACCCACTTGGGATGTGTTTGGGACCATGGAATTGCATGCACGGGGTCACGGTTTGGTTTAGGGGTTTGGGTTGTTCATTGCATTGTAGCATATTTAGCATGCTGAATGAAATTTTGTTGTTCTGTATCCATCCTCAGTGTTTGTAAAGCTGCGAAGCATCCCTTGTCATGCTTGGTTGCTAGACCCAAAGATACTGAACGCTTCATACTCAGTGATAGGCAGCGCGATCCTACAAAAAGTGATCGAAGTTTGGAATACATTTTCCAACAGCGTCCATAATGAGAAATAACTCACCACGGGCATCCAGTCGACCTCGTTATGCATACTGAAACACGCATAAAATTCTTCGAATATCATATATTTCACAAGGCGTGGTCAGATGGCAGGAAATCAAAGATATGAACAGCTCTCTTAGATAAAACTCTACATAATAGAAAACACATAGAGACATTATCGTAGATTAGCTTAAATAATGACTACCTCAAGAAAGAAGCCCTGAACATAGAATCCGTGCTACACTAGAAACCTATTTGATAAACACATTCGTAGCTAGAACAATGGGCTTTTTACATAATCGTAATAATTACGTGTGGTATGACTACTTTTGTCGGGCTGATCAAGAGTGTGAATGTTTTGAGTATTTATTGGATTTGTAAGTGCTTTTATTGATTGACATTGCGTTGGATTTCGGGGGTTTCTTTAGAAGTATACTGTGTGTAAGGTGGTGGTACCCCGTCCGAGCTAGCTTGAAGTACAGGACTACTTTTTGGTCTGATCAACGAGATGAGATATCGGAAGGAATGGTAGTTTATGATACGTATATCATGAGATTTGATTGTCGTCTACGAGTGCTTTGTGACATGCTCTCGTGGCGAAGAATTCTTAAGATATACATAGCATTGTGTCCCCGCAGATCAAATAATCAACACGACAACTAATTACCCTAGCATGATGCCAGTTCTCTTATTTAAAGCGGTCATCTTGTTATTTTATTTTCAATTACTAGCTATAGAAGTCTACAATCTTATGTTCTGTTATATGTAGCCTTTGTTTCTGCCAATTCGCTACCGCGATTAGTTGGGGTTTTCGATGGCATTTCCCTGTCCCCACCACCAACGGTCAAAATCCAACCAAGCCTGCAACATGTGAAAATTTGCGCACTCATCTCATCCAACCGAACATGTTCTCGTCTCCGTCAAGACCCCGAAAAAGAAAGTACCGTTGAACGCCAAGGTGGGCCGAATCTTGATCTTGGTGGGCGGCACGCGGGACGATCACTTGGTCGCGACCCATGACGTAGTTTAGTCTGCGCAACATTCGTCACCAGCCACAACTTGTCCGTGGGAATGAGATCACTACTCGCGCAAGGCATGGGCAGAGGCTATGCAAGATATATATCTTTGTGCCCGATACGGATGGGAGGATCTTTCCTACATCTGACTACTTACATTTGCCTTTTGAGATAAACTCCATATACTGGTACGTTGAAGCTTTCCAAGTAAACGTTCAACATTCGTGTATTGATTTTTCTGGTGATTAGATACCCGCATTCCCCCGACCCCCTTTGAATTCATATCTAGTGTATCATTCATTAGATACTATCGACAAAATGGCCGATCAAAACAAAGATCAGAAGACTTACAAGCAACAAGCTTCTGACTTCTACAACCGCCAGTATGATAGCTGGGTACCATGGATGGAAGACCAATATCTGAGGTGGTTTACCAAGGATAACAAGGCTTCTTATGCTACTAAACGTGCGTCTCCTGCAACCTCACCTATGAGCTTCGTCTATTCGAGATGCACTATTCAAGCTACATTGTACGCCGTTATTGAACAAGGCTAACGCGCTCGTGATACAGAACAACTCGACAAGACCAAAGTCACCGGCGTAGAACCCGTCGACAACCTCCAAGATGGCGTCAACAACCTCGTCGGCGGCCAAGTCGGCAAAGGAGGACTCGCACAACCCATCGGAGACGCCGCCTCGAAGGAAGGTATAAACCGTGCCGAGCGTGGCGGCAAAGATGAAGAAGGAAAACCACTCGAGGGACAAGGACCACTGGGCGGATATGGATCTGGTGCTGTGAGTGGATTGAAGAATGCGGGTGGCAGTGTGGCGGGCGGTGCGAAAAGCGCTGGGGGTTGGGTTGGTGGAATGTGGAGTGGAAATAAGGAGGACCAGCCTAAGAAGTAGAGGGTGTCTGAGGAAGTGGACGGAGCAACGGAGGGCTGTCTCCTGAGGGTAGGATGAYGATGATGGATATGATACCACACGCTTTATTGCCTTGATTGTTATTGCTTGGATAAGACTGGACATTGTGTGCTTGGCTTTGGTTTGGTTGGGGCGTTTGCTTCTTGCTTTAAACTTTTTCAGATTAGGACGTTTAATACAGTATCCTTTCTATGCCTTGTCAAAAGCACAAAATCTATCCAGGCACGAAGTGGTTGAAAGCCGTGGATGTAAAGAATATGGCCGCGTCGACAGTTAGCTTTCAGTACGAGCCCTTGACCTCTTGTCGTTCTGTGCATGTAGCCCAGGTTTGACCACTCCTTCTATCGCCGTTGATATTCAAAATGAGCTGAGGGCAACGAAGTGATCTAGAGTGAGGTAGCCTTGCTTCGAGTGCCCTACATCTCTCAATTGCATATAGTTGTCCATGACTCCGATATTATTATTACTGACCGCGAATGACTGCACTATACAGCGCGTACAAATGTCATACATATCGTCTAGATCACATATACGGTCTACTATCAAAGTTGATCGTGCTATAATATGTAAAACTAAGCTCATTAAACTACGTATAGCCTTCAATCTTACCATCATAAGTAAGTGATATTCTACATCATAACAACAGAAAGTGGCATATGCTATCCTTCTATCAGTACCACTATATACACAACATACCACCATCCCCCACAAACCCACACCACTCCCCTCCACCCAGCCTCTCCACCTAAGGCAGAACCCTCCATCAAACACACAGCAGAGCCTCACCCAGCCTCCCCACCCCCCCCTCAAATATAAAAAAACCAGCACAACCCCATTCTCCAATCAGTAAACAAGGCTACCACATTATCAATCAAATATCATCCGACATCTCACCCACCCACCCATCTTGATCCTAGCCCATTCTTTCCTCCGGTCAAGCTAAAACATCCTTCCACTCAGCCTCAGATAGTCCTCCGGGAATGATATAATTTTATTTCATTTCATATTAGCGTGGAATAGAAGGACGTTCGTCGTAGCGCAGCCCACTCGTAGTAGAAAGTAGGATGATCCTGCTAAACGCGGTTCAGATCATAGCCTTAGGCTGCAATATTCCACGGCGAAGGCTGAGGGGGGTGTGTATGGTCTGGTATAGTCCTTCAGCAACGCGCGTATGTTTGTATGTTTGAATGGATGGATGGATGCCCCGCCTTGCCTTGCCTTGCCTCGTCGACGATCACGATCACGATCACTTCACTTCACTTTACTTGATTTCATTTCATTTCATTCACGGTGGAAGACTAGACGAGACGAGACGATACGGGACAAAGATAGGGTAAAATACCCCATTCAACCCACCTCTAATCCCAAAGAACCCAATGAGTTTCCCCTTCCTCTCCCCCTCCCTCTCACTCTCCTCTCCTCAAAAACTTTTCTCCGCTTATTCACATCCCCCCTCCACCCTTCCACCCACACAATTCCAATCCAATCCAATCCAACTCCCCACCACATCCCAGCCTCCCCTCAACTATACCAAACAAATCGAATCGAATCGGCTTCCCTGGCGCCCACAAGGCAATTGGAAAAAAAATTCCTAAACCCCGAGTAAAATTAGCGGCGGCACAGTCCAGTCCCATCAAACCCCCCCCCCCCCCCCTCCCCATCTATCTAATCCCTGTCATCACGATCGAGTATGTTCTTGTACTACATACATACATGTGCCGCCACACCAGCCCTAAGAGAGGGGATAATTGGGGATTGGGGATTGGGGGTTGGGGGCTGAACGGAAAGGGAAGGCGCTGGATATTGAATGTTAATAGGGTATGTGGTATGTGTGTCTATGAGAAGGCTGGAGGGATACCACAGGTCGGGGGAGGTTTTAAAGGAAGGGCATGGGGTTAAACAGGGATATCATGTCGTGTAGCCTCGTGGTCGTGGTCGTGGTCGTGGTCATCGGTAGTCCCACCCACCCACACTGAACACTATACATATCCATTCATCAGGTTTCAAGACAGGACAGGACAGGACAGGGCGCTTAAGTATGCAGCAATGTGAGTGCTGGAACATTGTGATTGGGTTTTTGATTGGTTGAATTAATCCAGTGCGATGGATAGCTAGCTTTCTTTTCTTTTGGGTGCGGGGCTGTAGGGTGTGGTGTGGTGTGGTTGAGGGGATGCTGTTGCCTGGAGAGCGAGCTTGAGCTTGAGCTTGAGCACGAGGATGGGATGGGGGAAGGATGCAAGACAAGATGCAGGTGAGCATAGCACTGATCGAGCGAGCGAAGAAACGAGCAATTGCTTCCGCCTTGCTTCTTGAGGCCTTGAAACCAAATCTCCCAAAAATTGCACCTTCTCAGACAGACAAAAGAATTTTTCTCCAAAATACAAATTCGGAATTTGTAACAGTTCGGATAGTAGAGTCAACGGCTCAGCTCCACCTTGAATATCCCATCTCGCATACATCCGCATCGTCCTACCCAAAAGAGACATTCTCGTCCATACATACAGATGACCTCTCCGCTCATTCCAGCTAATTCTCGCAGAAAGACGCCGCGAACATACTGCAAACTTACAGATCATCTAGATGCAACGAAGGGTTACACAGCCCAGCCCAGCTCCGCAGGGTCCCCGCCGCCGCCACTCCACTGCACACCGCACGAAAAGCATTGACGGGTAACGGAGAAAGACATGCGAGCTCGGGGCCTCGACTTGGGCCGGTGTGTTGCTTAGTTAGTTAACCGTATCTGAGATCTGTTCGTGGGCAATCTTGCGGTGAGTGAGGTCAGCATGCAATATCCCGGCGAGGCAAGAATGCCCCATCCATTCAACTGCTTGTATGGGGAAGGGGCAATGGGCACACAGACTCTGTGCACAACGATAGTTTGCAATGGCTACGCTGGTTTGGTGTAAGTCCTCCGTAGTGGTCCCTGGAAGTGTGCGGGAAGGCTGAGGGACGCGGCTGAGTGGCTTGGGCCGCGCAAATGGATGCGACACACAGACTTCAACTTGTCTACTTACTGACGGGCGGAACGAAGCAGAGGAAGAATAGGGAAATCTTCCGGGTGGCTTGCTTACGCTTCGATGCTATCTTTGAATTCCTAATAAGCCAGCTACTTACCTTTGACTGATTCTGTCACTCAAGTGCGCGCACTACGAAGTACGCTGCCGCAGCGCTACATCTAAGTAGAATGTGGAAACAATGATGGATGAGTGATGATCGTTCGCGGACTGTATTGCCTTGAATCTGCATAGTCTCGGAATAGGTGAGATTTTGGCTGATCGCTCGTTGGGATGCGCACTTTGCTGTTACGACGGGCGCCTTGTTTGAGGCTGAAGATAACAGCGTGTTACAATGTATCATGGTAAGCTTTTCGGGTTCCAGGTAAGGATTCCTTCTCGAAGGCTTCGCGGAGAGATTATCGTTGGCTTGGGCGTTTGATTAGAGACTGAGTTGAGAATGAGGGTGCTAAGGGTCCTGAGCGTTGAATATGGATTTGGATTAGTGTGTCCTCCAACACCTGCTGAGCCGCAACTTCAGCCAGTTGCCTTAGGCAAACCTTTGTGCAACTACACGTTGACTCATGCATGTGGGGGTGAAAATGTACAAAATTACAGATCTAAGAAACACATACCTGATGCCTTCTCAAATTCGAATCTGAGGATAGGACTCGTAATGGCTCTCGAATATTACACCACCGGCGAGATGCGGAAGACGCGTATCGTCTGCATCTCAGATACGCATAACCAGACTCCAAAGCTTCCCAAGGGTGACGTTCTGATTCATGCCGGGGACCTGACAAATCAGGGTAGTTATTCCGAATTGAAAAAGACAGTAGAATGGCTAGAGAAGGCTGATTTCGAGGCCAAGATTGTTATTGCTGGTACGATCTGATGGTATGCTTTCATTCACCCTGGGCTAGACTGACAGGTCCACAGGGAATCATGAGCTCACGCTCGATGCAGCCTTCTACGCAGAGCACAATCCTTCATGGCGCTGGCCAACACCACAAGACCCCTTGAAAAATCGACGGCTATTGCGAGACTCCAGTTCGATCACATACTTGGAGCATGAAGCTACAGAGGTCCATCTCGAGGCCCCTAGCGGGCCTCACACCTGCTTCAAGGTGTTCGGCAGCCCCTACACACCAAATAAGCGGAACTGGGCTTTTAGATACTCAACGGAGGATGCATCGGAACTGTGGAACGCAATCCCTCCAGATACGGACATTGTTGTAACACACGGGCCACCCAAGGGTCACCTAGATTATACGACGAATGGTCAACTGCCAGGCTGTGAGGGTCTCCTCAATGCTCTATCCCGCGTGCGTCCAATGTTGTCTGTCTTCGGACACATACATGAAGCGAGGGGAGTCGAACGGCTGCGGTGGAACCTGTCCAGCCCCAATGGTGGTAGCCTTGTGGAGGATGTCGACGTCTGGCAAGACCCAGGCATCTCGAACAATAAACAATCGCTAGTCAATGTCAGTGCAAAGGGAGGGCGTCCTCCTCTAGACAATTACGGCCTCATGACACGTCAGTCCAACACGGAGGGACGTGTTACAGGCCGCATGAAGGAGGTTGGGGGCCAATGTATTGAGCCTGAGAGCCTTCAGCCTGGCGTGCTTAAATCAACCTCACGCCTCGAGGGCGTAGCAGATAGTGAGGCAATGGCAGCGGCCATGTCTATGGCTACAAGAGTGCATGGGGGAGCTGCATCTCCGAGCGATATCGGGCAGCCTGACGTGGAGGACTATCAAAGGAGATTCAGGAGGGGAGAGACTGTCATGATCAACGCCGCGTTTCTGGGGCCTCGGACGGGAAGAGGGCCGAAGCGTTTCAACAAGCCGATTGTAGTCGATGTTGATCTCCCCGTGTGGCAGCGTGGAGCTTCTCGAAGGGTAGGAGAAGGCGGAGAAGGCGGAGATGGGGACGCAGAGTGATGTCGATAACTGCAAACACCCGCCATGGAAGATCTACCATGGGCGATTCATGATCTCACATGGTGACACGGATCTTCCGCCGCTGCCATCATCAGGGAGTTGGGAAATGGCCAGAAGAGGGGAAAGGAGGGGGGGGAAGGGGGAGCGTCGAGGGCAGTAGGTAGTGGGCAGTGGGTTTGACACTGTAAGCTATCCAACACAATGGGCTCATTGTTTTTTGGAGGGACTCAATCATGCCTTCACACGTAAGTCGGGAGGAAGAGGAAAGAGTGGCTAGGAGGACATAAGAGGAAAGGGCCAGGGAGTAAGAGAAAGAGAAAGAGAAAAGAGGGCGGGAGCGTGGGAGTGGGCGTGGCTGCCGCCATTGGACATAGGAAGCAGCCGCTGGTACTGGGAGCGTGCCGTGCCCCGCTTCCCCGCATAAGCCTGCCACGCCTGCCCAAGCCAGTCCTTATCTGCCCACTGATACGGTCCCTCGATCCTCGCGAGCCCCTCTGCTACCCTCTAAAATCCCAAGGTTCGCTCGCCCATCAAAGTATACGGGCCGGATCGAGTTGAATAACCTGATGCCTGACGGCGCAGCCGCCCAGAGGCGCAGAGGGCAATGGCAAGGGCAATCGGGGCAAATCCTCGCGGCCGCCCCTGCCAAAGGAAGCCATGTCCCGCATCAACAACTCAACGAGGGTGGACGAGGGGTGCGGAGGTGGACCGATATGGGACGAGATCAGACTACCCGCGGGATTTCTACAAAAGGTACAGTCCTGGGCCAGCTAAGACTATACTAAGCACCGAGGGTGTCGCATCATGTATACTACCCTTGTATAGGTAGGCAATCATACCTCGTGACATTCGACTGGCCCATATTGGGACTTGGGTACGTACCAGACGAAGTCCGGACTGACAAGTTGATGGTCCAGGACGCTCTCGACTGTGCAAGGTAATATCTAGCGAAGCGTGAGCAATGCAAGTGTCAGTCAAACTCTGAATGTTAAGCAAGCCTCTGGCTTCGGTCGACTTGCATTTCGTTGCTTTAACATTCGGCCGGTTCCAGTCGGCACGCCATCCAGTCAGTCGGTCGTTTAGTCAGGCCAGGTCAGGTCTCAGAAGATTTGAAAGTTGCTTGGTCACGTCTCGCAAAGAGTTGCAAATGATGAGGGCAGCATAGCGGCCGATTGGCCATGGGCGCGGCGGGATGAGCGGTCATCGGCCTGTTGGGAAGCATTTCTGGCACGCTGGACTGGCACTGGCACTCACACTGGCACACTGGCACCCATTCACGCTCGACGATTGCTGGGGCTTGCCTGCTGCAGGAGCGTCTCGTGCGCTGCCTATCAGCAGCCGGTGCCGTGCAGGTCCCAAAACAATTGGTGTGAGAGCCTCGCCTTGTCATTGGCACAATGTTTGGTAACCGCCTCTCTCCCTGCGAATCTGCATCCGACAGCACCCCTCGCACCCATAGCACCTGCACGCTTTTATGCACGTCCTATCGGCCACAGCGGCTTGCGCGATTCGAAAGGTCTGCTGTCTGTGGATAGTCTGTTGGTCTGGTAGTGATGGTGGCTGCTCTGTTAAGGAGGCATTTCCAGCATTGGTGGAGGCTGTTGTCCCCAAGAGCTGGGCTTTTACGCTTGCCATGGCATCAGCAAGCTGCAGGAGATGCCATGTAGGGCCACGCAAATAGAGTAATTGAACGGAGCCCAAAACATCATGGCTTGCGTTCCTACGTTTTGCTGCTTCACTGCTGACGCCTGGAACTGCATTTCTGCGGGAGCTCCTGGAACTGTGAGGAGAGAGCTGGACTTGGGACTGGGACTGGAGTGGGAGGACTCAGGTACCACGGGAGGATTGGCTTGGGGTGCAGCAGCTCGCCGCTGATAAACAGTCCGTGTCGAGCACGAGTGGAGCTGCAACGCGCGGTGATGTTCTCTTGCAATTGCAAAAACCCCCCGGCCGTCGCCCTATGCCGGTTGAACCAGTGAGTGAACCAGATCCAAGAGCCAGAGTGAGCAAAGTGCAAGTCAAGGCGTGTCAGTGCCAGTCGATGCCAGTCAGTGCCAGTCGATGCCAGTCAGTGCCAGTCGATGCCACTCAATGCCAGTCCATACCAGTCAGCGTGCCACACACGCCCCAGCAGCCCCAAGAAGAGTGCGACCAAGTGCCGGATGGGGGAACGCCGGGGTGTGGACACTGGGGGCAGCCTGAGTCGATTCGACTGGGTTTGACTGGCGCTTTACTCGTGGTGCTGCTACTCACGGTGGGTGATGAGTGACGACGGACTCCAGCCTCCTGCGCCATTCGCAAGAGCGCCTTGTCGAGCCCTGCCCAGCACGGCCTTTTGGCCCATGTTTCGATGGGGAATGATGGGGGTCGATTGGACTACCCATGACATGGCTGCTTTCTCACGGGGGGGGGGGGTTTTCTTGAGGTGGTGGTGGTGGTTATTGAGGAGGCAGCTTTATTACAATACAACTTCGCTCCCTCCCCTAGACTATGCCCCTCCCTTAACAAACGGTCGTCCGCAGGCTTATGCCATTCCCATTTTCCTCCTTCCCTTCGCCGCATTCAACAATCTCACGGTTCAGTCCAGTTTTAGGAATCTTCCATTCCTTCTCCCTCCCCCTGCCCTTGTCTCTCTAATTTGCAACAATCTGCCCTTCTATTACTGGCATGCCCAGTAGTGCTGTGCAGCGCAGGTCATCTTTCTATTTGCGCGCGTAGTCTATTCTCAATTCCTATTCCCAATTCTTATTGTCGTTACGGAGACCGCGCAAGCCGGCCGTAAATTAATCAGAACGGCGGCTCTGGGCTCTCCGTCTACTGTTCTCTCTCGTCGCTCGTTTCAGTAACGAGTGACGACATCCGCACTCACCGCTCTCCCGTTCCGCGACGTGCGACAACTGGACTGGCACTTGCACTGTCGCTGGCAACTGGCAACTGGCAGACTGGCACGGTAACTACTGGTAACTACTGGTACCTTCTCCCACTCGGGTCGCCTCGGCCGCAACACACCCAAACCCAAAGCCCGCTTTCGCCAGGACGCACAACAACCAGGTCTGTCGGGACTGCGAGTTTCCATCATCGTCATCATCATCATTCATCATAACACTGCCTCAATTGCAGCTCCTGCGTGTCCTCTTCAGATGCGACTGAGCCATCCGCTTATTCAGGTCTTGATCAGTGCAAGCAAATCCCGGGCCCTGTTTCGTTGCCACCAGGTTCTCCCGTCTTCTCTCTGAGACGGACCAGGAACCGGATTAGCCTTACTCATCCATCTTCACTCCCTCACACCACATCCCCGTCACCAGCGAACCACACACCACACTTCATTCTTCCCCAAGTTATCCCTCCATCACGGGGCCCAAGTCCATCTCTTCAAATAAGGCCCCTCGCCCGACCACACAACGCCCCCCCGTACATCCTTCTTCCATTCGTACTCCTTCCAACGTTGCCATCGTCGCCCCGGAGGCCCCGTACCACCCGCCACTTACCTACCGGCATTATCGCTCTCTACCCGGCGACCCATTGCATGTGCCTCAGACCCAACCCGTGCATCTTCCTATACGCCTCGCCGTACGCTTCTCCCTTATAACGGCTTCGAGGCCACGTTTCTCCTCCTTCACTATTCCTCCCCACTTACTCCACCATGGCCACGACTCTTCCTCCCGATCCATACGCCGCCCTGGGAGTCGCAAAGGACGCTCCCTCTGCGACAATCAAGCAAACCTACCGCAAACTCGCCCTGAAATGCCACCCGGACAAGGTCACCGATGAGGCGCTCAAGCAGCAGAAGCAGGAGGAATTCCACAAGATCCAGCAAGCCTATGAGCTGATCGGCGAAGAGGACAAGCGGAAAGCTTATGACGCAGAAGTCCGACTAGATCAGCTAAGAAGAGAAAAACTAGCGAGAACAAGCAGTGGAGGGCCAAATGTCGAGGTGAAGACTGCTCGTTACGATGTTCGTACTGCTGCMCCTGCCGGTGCGACCTACACAACGACAGGACCACAACGCTACGAGGAGCGCAAGCCAGCATCAAGATACGACGACGACCGATATTACGAGTCACGAAAATATGACACTTATCCGGCATACCCAAAGCACAGCTCAACTTCTCGTTCCTCACGCCCCGAGAAGGAATCAAGTAGAGCCTCCAAGACAACTACTGACCGAACGAGATCGGAACGCAACAAAACTCGCGATAGAGAAGAGCGCAGTCAGCGCAAGTTTGTGTACATTTCCGACGATACTTCTTCCAGCGATGAGAAAGCCCGATTCGAGCAAGGCTATTACAGACGTGGTAGCGACGAAGACGCGAGAGGCAAGGCCGCAGAAGCCAGACGACGTACCGGCCACGACTACGAGCGACGATCTTACGAGGAACCCAAGGATTCCCGACGACGTGAGGCCGAGCCTGAGTGGATTC
The DNA here is from genome assembly GCA_001007845.1 of Nigrograna mackinnonii. Lineage (NCBI taxonomy): Eukaryota > Fungi > Ascomycota > Dothideomycetes > Pleosporales > Nigrogranaceae > Nigrograna > Nigrograna mackinnonii. Next base: position 612,075 of record JGVQ01000138.1, read on the forward strand.
GTGAGCTAAACAACAAGCAGAACGAGGCCTATCATCACATCAAGAGTAGTTCTTATGACAGCCGTTCCAGTCGGCGTCCAGAAACGGCTCGTCGCTCGTCCGCCGCTCGCTCCTCCCGGGATCGACCATCGACTTCAGGTCGCGAAAGCCATAGAAGTCGAGGAATCGTCCCCGAGATTGTCGAGTGGAGCGAGGCTCGCGACACACCGCCACTCAAACACTCGACCTCATCCCCGCCGGAAATTCACGTGCAGCCCCGCGCCCCCCAGCGTTCCTACACGGAATCGTCTCGTGACCATCGCCGCGTAGAGACATCCCCCAAGGCTCCTGTATTCCGCCGCGCTGAAACAATGCCAATGCCAAACGTCAGTCAATCCTCATCATCCCGTAGGAAGGAGCCTCGTCCTTCAGGCCTGCGCAGCTCGGAAACAGCGTCGCCCCGGGAAGGTCCTTATTCAACCAGCCCACCCAAGGCTTCCTATTCAAGTGTCCCTCCAGCTGAGACGTCTACCACAAGGAGGTACTACTACACACCTAGTGGCGTCAACGCGCATACAGAGGAATACAACACTGTGACTCGTGAGCCGGGTCGCCACCGCCAGCCGTCCCCGACTCCTATATCTCGCCCCCCCATGGGAGCAAATAGGAAGGCCGAAGCGGCCTCAACTCAGAGTCCACCAGCTGCCCCCGCTCCTCCTCGACAGACTCCGTTCACTAAGCCTCCACCACTTATGCGTGCCGCGACCATGAATCCAAGCGGCTATCGCGAGGACGATCGCGGGCGGTCGGGGTCTTCGCGTCTTTTTATGGAAGTTCCGCGAGACGCCGGTAGGCGCAGTTATAGTCCAGAAAACGTCTCATTTTCGAGAAGGTACACCCCTGACGATGTGAGATATAGGGGACACGATGAGCGAGATTATTCCTCCAGGCCTACACTTGGTAGAGCTCCCACGTACGTGCAAGTATAAGGAGTCTTGGCTATTGCCATTGTTATGTATTGATGATTCTGCATTTCCATTCAAGGGTTCATGACTATGGGTGATTTTAGGCTGTGATTTGCATTACATGGGGCGGTAAGAGCATTGCATAACCCAAGATTCTGGATACCCGAATCGATATTGGGTTGGACGCTGGATTGGATAAGGTTTGAATTGGGATTGATCAAATCAGGATCAGATGGTATTCGCAAGCCTGACTATCGACATCATCGACATCATATCACGACTATTGCAACAATGGCTGCACCGGCGTTTTGAGGCGACATTTGTTCTTTTCGACTTGAAGAGAATTGGCGTTTACACATGACATTCAACTCGCCTTTTCAAAAGGCGACATATAGCAGGCAACTTTCACGCAGCCTGCATGACGGCCTCGCATCATATTTCCAGCTTGGGAGCTGAGAGTTTGACGAAGTAACATTCTCTTCTCTCTTTCAAGCATAAACGAATTCTTCACGATGAATTACTAGAAACAAGAAAGAAAGAAAACTAGAAAAAAGGTTTGGCGGAGACATGTATCATGAAAAACATGACCAATTCTGGATTCAGATAGGAATCCAGTGAAGTCTTTCTGACACGAATTGAATTGAGTTGAATTGAATTGCATCAATTCGGTTCGACTCTCATTGCTACTACAACTGCAACTTTGCCACTGCTCGAGTGATGCTCCTGCTGATTCTGATTTTCCATGCATGACGTGATGGCGCTTCTAATCCTATGCGCGATGAACGAAAACTGCTTATGTGTTGTGCGTGGGTTGTCAGATTGCCTGACTCATCGTCGTGGTGGTGGCTAACGCAGAAGAATCTTGCGAAGTAAAAATTGACATTTTGAGTAACGAATCGTCCATGAGATATGATGATCATCTCATCTCTGCGAGATCTTCGCGAGATCTTTTTTCGTACGTGTTTGAAAGGTGTAAAATCGGAAAACTTTATCTAATCTATCTACATTGTATAAACCGGAATTGGAAAAAAAAAATTGTTTTTTTTTTTTTTTTGGGTGAGAGGTGATGTGATGAGAGGCGATGTTGGGTTTCTGGCTTGGGCCTGATGATGATTGATCATGTGCGTGATTAGAAATTTTTTCATTATGTTTTTTTTCTTTCTGTTGGGCTTTTTGCTTTTTTGGGGAAGTTGAGGGGGGTGTGGTGGATTGAGTTTGATTGGTAAGATGGAGTGTTGAGGAGGGCGAAGGGGGGGAAGGGGGGGAAGGTATGCATGCATGCATGCATGCATGGATATGGCTCAATGGAAAAAATAAATTTTTTCTCTTACCAATGGAAATACACGAGAAATAAGAAATCGCGCAGGGTGTTAAAGACAAGTGTAAAAGTCTAGGTTGTTGATAATATAGTCCTTATTCCTGGTTACTTCGTATGAGTTGGACGTGATGCGTTTTCTTATTGTTATGAATGTCTGGTTTCGATTTCCTTTATTTCTCGAGGAAGAAGGGAGGAGGAGGAGTTTGGGGGAGGCTGTTGAAGGATTGGAAAGTTTGCGAGTTTGGATTTGGGAGAGTCAAATATTTGATATCAGAGAGATTCGGGGAGGCTTGGGGTGTGTAAGCAAATGCTAATGCCTTCAAGAGAAGGTACACCGGGGGTTTTCGAATGAGAGGGGTGTTTGTTGGGTTCGTGTTTAGGAGTGGTGGTTTTCTTTTCTACGTGATTAGTATGTGAGAATTGAATTTTGCTTATTCGTATAAGTCGACTTGTATGAAGATAGTCTTGGAGTCGGTCCTATGGTGCGCACGTTGAATCTAAGAATGTAATTTCGATTCCCAGTCGCGCATATGGATTATCGTACTAGAATGGAGATTTTAGATTATATGCATTTCCATCTCCGTATATCCTAAGTTACGCTGGTCTGCGAGAAATAGGCACATAGTCTAGACGTGACTACGAACTAGATTTAAGTTATATCTTTGGAGTCATCGATGTACAATAGAAGTATTATTATGTTTAGAAATACTACTATCCTTCGTGATATCCATTGCCCTTTTGAAATCCAGCATATACGCGTTTCATACTATATATAGATTTATACTATAAGCCTTTGGGAATCACTGACCCTCTATTCCTCAGGAACAGAAAACAAACATACTTACTCTAACACACCCACTCACCATAGTTTCTCTGAACCCAAATAGAAAATCCATACAATCCTCCCTACAATTCCTTATCCGTACCACCAACCTACACACACATAAGAAAACTAGAATACCACATCACCCATCTCCCCCCAAAAGAAAGAAAGCCCAGTTGTCTCCATAAAGAATGCTATAAATCATTGACGTATCCATCAATGATTGAACTAGCAAACATCTATTGCATATTCATAGCACTACTTTACACATTACTTGTATATTACCGTAATTGCTACGGGCTACATACACCTTTACTTTAATAACTAATACTATAATCTATTACTTCACCTTCATCACAACTCCTTCAAACCATCACACATCCAAATCCCAGCTCACACCCACCTTCCCACCCACAATCAACCCCACCCCTCTCCTAACCCCAGTATGTCCACATATCTAGTTTGCTCAAAGGTAAAGTTAGCACGTGTGCTCCCACATTTCTAGTATACCAATCACCGCCCGTAATCCTAATGCGTAGTATGCCATTCTCTAGATACGGGCAGATGTTTCCATATGTGTCGAAATATACTACTCTTAGTCTAATATTCATTCCCTCGTAAACGAGGCCTTCGTATGGTCGAATTGTGTGAAGTGAACTGCACATATATATGCAGTCTTATTCAAGTCCTCGGACTCGATTGTGTGGGCAGCGTTATACGCATGCTTGTCCAGACATTCATGTTCCCACTCACAGGAACAACATCAAACATCACACAAGCAAATAGTGATGCACACAACATTGGATGAAAGCTTATTTCCTATATTCTCATCTTCGATCGTCCTCTAACAGGACTACTGACTCCTAACCACGCCTCCAGCACCATGCATGGACCCATTCAATTCGCTAAGAAAACAAAAGACTCATCCCGGCTTTTCCTGCGAGGATTTCTTCAAGTCATCAGAAAAACCAAAGTAAGATGGCAGTGGCCTTGATGAAGACCGCTTATCCCATGGGGAAGTTATCAGATCGACAAGGTATCCGATCCCAAACAAAGACAAAGGAAATCATGACCATGATGCATAGAACTGGCCGCTCCGAACAACGCCGGCATACATCTAGTCCTGGCCCAGTGCTACCTATGTACTTACGGGCCGGAATAGAAGATGAGATGTACGTTGTAAGTGTTGTGTTGCCTCACAGTATCGCTCTTCAGGCGTCTACTGTGTTTGAGACATTGTGTAAACAGAGAAAGGAAAGATGAGAGGAAGAGAATATATTGGAGCGAGTCAGGAAAGATATGAGAGATATTTTGAGAGAGAGAGTGTGTGTGGGTGAGAAGGTGTACAAGGAGAGAGATATAGGCGGTGTGTGACCACTAGAGACTACGAACTAGAACATTAAGGTAATCCAATCCATCTAGTATCGATCCAAATAGAGGACGTCAACATGCATTAACCTCCAAAAGTAGAGAACTACTCGATGAAAAAAGGAAACGAAGATCTAGGAAATTGAGGGAATGTTGGTGTAGGTGATGTTGATGAGATCTGTTGAGAGGCTTCCGAAACCAACGGACATCGGAGATTTTTTGCCAATCGTACTTTGAAATTGTTTGAACGCTCTGTGCCGAGCCTCCAAGCGTTTGATTGTGGGCCTTAATAGCCGTATTGGTGCTTATGAGGTGTTGGTGGCGTGGCCACTAACTATGCAGCTCGACACCAACGGCGCCGGTTATCGAAGGATCAAGATCCTTCCAGGCAGGGTCTTCAGATTACCTGCAACGAGTGTGTGCCTCATCTTAGATACGAGTAGAAATACCGTTATTAGATGAGAATAGGGGTGCAGAGACGCAGGCCTATTGACCGCCGGGTGCGTCTCGGCAACGGCTGTAAGGGAATCCAGGGCGACTTTTGTATGTGAGGTGTGTATTGCTGGATTCCAAAAGTTGAAGAGCCAAAGAGAACCGCTCCTTGCTCACAGTACGTCCCAGATGTTTCTCGTAATAGGGCTGCTGCCTGTCTGCACTGGGCTTCGTGGATCCTCCTCCAATTTTTGAGGTGTGAACTGATGAGTATCCTTCCAGTCGATGTTGTGTTTGCTTTCTTTGATAGTCTCAGTAGACGATGCTGGGCTGGGCTCTTCACCACCAGAACGAAGATCGAAATGGAAGGGATTTCTCGTGAACTCTTCTGCGCGAGGCGACATGAGAGTATCCAGGTCATCCGCTGCCTGTGGAGGCCGAGGTGACCTGTGCGGGAGCATGGCCTCCATTTCCGTCTGCAATTTGTGAAGCCTGCGTTGTTCGCGTAGGTTGGGCGATGAGAATCGAGTACGAATGCCCGGTTGTTTCGAGGGAGTTGAAAGGAAAGTGCGATCGGGCAAGCCCGTAGATTCGGGTGCACCAGAATCGACATCATTGAACACAGGCGTCCGTGGCTCCAGAATTGCTGGTGCTTGTGACTCCGTCGACGTACTCATGCTATCGATTCTGTGATCAGGTGATTTGAATGGCTCAGTCTGTTGCGATAAAGTTGCCGGATGAATGCTTGGCTCTGACTGCGCTGTGCTATCGAGTGAGGCAAAGCACCCGTTTATAGTCTCGGGTTGCGCGAAGTTAGTTGGAGGCAGAATAGCTTGGAACGAAGGGCGTCGCCCCTCAGCTTCGACGCTTCTGGCTAGGCCTGTGCCTTCAAGTGATCTTGTTGGGAACTCAAATCGCGTTGGTGAAGTCAACCCGAATGGATCTTCATCCGCAACTCTCGGTTTTAGAGGCGTCATGTGGAATTCAGTCGCTCTTGGAGAGGTCATTTCGGCGTCAATTGGATCATCTGTCCTCGTGAAGATATCCCTAGGGAATTCATGAGCAGTAGGGGAAGTAATGCCGAAGTTACGAGAGGTCCGATCCCCGGTTTTGGAAGACATCTGCGTAGCCGGCACGGGCGCGAGATTGAAGCCTGTGGTTCGTGGGCCGAGGAGATCATGCGAGTCGTCCTTCGAACGTTGATGTAAACCCGGTATGCTGAATTCGGTAGCCATAGGTGATTTTGGAAATTCATGAGATCGGCGATTCCCAGAGCGCGGGGACGGTTGAGAGTCTGTTTCTACTGCTCGTGGCCAAGGCGGAATATTGAATTCCGTTGCCCTTGGAGAGAGCATCTGAGAATCAAGGGCTGTATCGCTAGAATTAGAAGGTAAATTGAAAGTAGTCGCTGTAGGAGACATGAGCGTCTCAACATTGGTGGGTACCGACGCCTCTGAGCGGTACGCGCTTGCGTCGTTCTCATTGCTTTCTTGAGACCTCAAAGGCAGCTGGCGTGAGAAGTTAGGAACGATTGGTTGTGACTCCTGTTCAGTCTCCGGAGAAGGTTCCTGAGCCATGCTCTGGCGCTGAACAGCAGGTCGAACTTCATCATAGATAGAAAGTACAGGGATGATGTGGCCCTTGGGATCGACATATGGGGTTGCAGATTTGGTAGGCGAGGACTTGGGAGAGAGGTCGAAATGGGTCTGACTGGACGCCCATGATCTTCGAAACCCAGGGGAGAAGAAAGCTCCGGACGGAGCTGAAAGTGGACCGGGAGATATTGAGATCATGTTGCCTGTACTGGCTCGCTGCAGACCCATGTCTGATTCCGGGGGCAAGGGAGCGGTACGAGGGGTTCTTGTGCCGGATGGCCCCTCTCTATCGAATGGAGAGCGTCTATTTGTGCCGTTCGAAACTCCAGTAGGGAGGCCAGCAGATCGCCTGGGGAAGTTCAAACCATAGCCTTGGTTGTGATGGCCCCTGACTTCGTTTGCCCTAAGAAGGCCGTTTCTGAATTCCTGCAGCTGCATGATCAAATTCATGTTTGGTCCTATCCACTTGCTGCGCTTCTTCACTGCATCGTACGCTTCCTGTACGCTAATGCCAGGGTTCTTATACAAACCATATGCCACGATCAGGCTTGCAGAACGACTCACGCCGCATTGGCAATGGACTAGAACGCGCTTGCCCTGCTGAACTCTCTCATCCATGGTCTTCACAAGCTTGTATAGATCTGGAACAATGTCCGTGTTATGCTCCCAAGGCATGTGGATATACTCTGGCGTCTTGTACGAGGATCCATTGATCAATTGTTCAGTGGGCTGGGTGGTCTCTAGAACTGGAGTGGCCTTTGGTGTAGTAGGAGAGCTGCTCTCAGTATCCAGTGATGCTGCCTGGGTGCGTTCGGGTAGAGTTGCGAAGTCCACGTTTTCCGCAGGCGGCCCATCTACGCGTCGAGCATCGAGGTCTTTTTGCGATTGTGATGTTGGGTTGGTGAACGGATTTTTGACCTCGCTTGCGACATTGATTATCACGTCGAACGTGGCCGCCTGCTCAGCCGTTGGTTCAAAGTATAGATACACGCCAGATTCGTATATACAGATCGGTCCATTAGGATAAGCGGCTGGTTTCTCCTCTCTAGACTGAGGAATGTCAAAGTTGGGTTCCTGATCCTCCTCTTCCATCTCTATGGGGACCTCAGCAAAGCCATGGGGATTAGTCTTGATTGGCCGTAGTGTCGGTAGCTGCATGCCCCCAGCTGGCGCTATGCTTGGAGAGCATAGTGGGAGGGAGGGAGAGGACTGAAAGTGTCGCAGTGCTGGGCGGTTAAGTGCTGGAGTTGACGGTATTATTAGCCGCATGGGTTTGTTGTCGCTACCAGGAGTTTGTATCGTCAAGCTCAAATTGGAAGGCCTTCTCTTGGGCGGGGTGGGCGGTTTGATGAATGAAGGACTCGTTGGAGCGGAAGTGTTCTTCTCCTTTTTCGCTACGACGGGTAGAGGTGCGGTTGGATTCGATCGGAGATTGCCCAATGAGCTTGCTGTATTAATCCCAAGATTCTTCAGATTCCTCGGCTTCTTCGCGGGCGTGGTCGGCCGTTGCAGTTCGAAGAACGTGTTTGGTGAAGACTCTGTGGAATTGGTATCTGTTCGTCGCGATCGGAAATCTGCTACGAATGACGAAGCCGCTGCTTTGGCGATGGGAGATTCAGGTGAAGGCCCTGGAGAGGGATCTGTCACGGACGATGAATCCATTGTTGATATGGTTGTAGTTGGAGACGAGTCCGATGATTCGGAAGCGAGGGTTGATGTCGAGTCGCGATGTACGTGGAAGGCAGGATAGGTCCCGTTCGATGAGCTCGAACCGTGTTGTACTTGCCCGCTTGAAGCAGGTCGTGTCATATGGCTGCCATCAGTGTTATCTTTACGGTCCGACAGGCTCTTGACTCCAGAGTTGTTGACTTCTTCTCCAAACACAGACATGAACGAAGGCATCGGCACAAAAGGTCTTGCGCTGGACTGCACCATGCTGGGTCTGCGAAACCTATGGGGCCGATGGGAAGGCCCCGACTTGGGCGAGCGATTACCTGAACGACTGAACCAGTGTGAAGGTCTGGACGGAGACGATGGGAGGACCCGTTGATCTTGATAAATTCTTTCGAACTTTGCGGGCGGGCACGAGGAATTAGGTGGTGTATCAGGAGCAAACGCTCGCTTCAAAGTAGGACTGTCAGCTTTTACGATCGTTGTGGTTATCGACATGGCACAAAAATTGTGATTTTGAATGGAATAGTGGGGACTTGAGCTGACGGATGGAAATAGAAAGGGATTGTCTGCTCGAGAATGCCTTTCAGAGGGTTGGGGGAATGTGTCAAGAGGAACATGTTCGTTTGCTGTCGAGGGGAAACAGCGGGCGCGACGGCGAGCTGCATTGTTTTCACAGCCATGTTCGAAACAGCGCAGCAGCCGGCGGCAAGGAAACCGGGCGCTGGCGAAAGGGAATGGGTAGTGAGGCACAGGAAGGGGATAGAGGTCACGCACCAACTTGGACCAACTGGTGGTGGAAACGCAGGTTGGTTACTTGGGACGAGATAGCCAGATCTCGATTAAGCGCTGGAGGGAGTGACAGGCGCTTATTCGTAGAAAGATATGCGCAAAGGCAGAAGAGAAGAAGAAGAGCGGGTATGCGTGCGGGCGAGGCGTTGTGGGCGAGGATGGGCGCAGAGAGCGTTGGTGTAATCGGTGGTGGTTGGGAGAGAGGAAGAGGCCAAACGACACCCTGAGATTAACGATGGACGGAGATCCGACTCTGGGGAAACGAGACTTGGGGGGGAGGGAAGTCGGCTGTCGCTGGCGAGGCGCCGTGGTCGAGGAGGGAGAGGAGGGAGGGAGGAGAGGCGGTCGAGAGAAGGGAAATCGAGCACGTCGCTGTGCGTGTCGAGGGTGCAGCGTTTGTGCAGGTGTAGGTGTGTAGGTGTGGTGTGTGGTTTGAAGGGACGGGGAAAAGAGTCGAGCGGAACCCTCTCTGCGGCGGTTAGAACAGAGCGGCAGCCGTTGATTGGGTGGTCTGGTCTTTCCTATTTTAAGACCGAGGGGGGCCCATGCGGCAACGGGACGCACCACTTCGCACCACTCGCACCAGATGCACCAGTCGCGCCTGCCCCCAGCTGCGAGCGTCGAGCCTACTCGCTTTAGTGAGCCTGCCTGAGCCTGCCTGGGCCTGCCTGCGCAAGAAGGGCCTATGGCGGGCCTATGGCTACCCTGTGGCTACCCTATGGCCAACCTCTGACGGCTCTCTGCGCGCTGGGCGGGCCTATGGGCTGCTTTGCTGCTTCGCTGCTTCCTGTGGCCAAAGACCCTAAACCACAACAAACCATGAACCCGCCCAAGGTCCCTGCAACACTAAAACATCTTCGCGCCCACCAGCCGGCCCATCTGCCCACAACTGCGCAGTAGTGCCCAGCTGCATCTCTCTGCTTCTTGGACGCCTTTTCCCAGCCGCCTGGCTTGGTCGCTGTCCAGCCGCTGTCTCTCTCGCTCGCAAACTCCACAAGCCGCTCTCCGGCTTCTAGCTTTCGATTCACGCCGCATTCAAAACCATCTGATCTCCTCGCTGCATCGAGTATGCCTCTGTCTCTCTCTCTCTTTTTCCCCTCCGTCCATTGTCTGGCCGTCCCTTGATTCGATGCGTCGCGTGCCCCCCTCCCCCGGCCGTGAGTACAGTAGCGTTCTGGCTGGCTATTTTTAGATGCGCCCCGAAATGAGGTCGTTTTTTCTTCCCGCCAATTTCCCATTTCTCAGCGGCAACACCACGCGAGCGTCTCTCTATCAGCCTTATGGTATACATACAGTGCCGCCCCAGATCCAGACCCATCCAGCCTCGAAACATTGTCGCTCTCCATTCCATCGTCAGCCTAGATACTCACCCTCTGAACTCCGTTACCTCCACGCATCGCTCTTCCAACAGCGCGCGCATTTCATCCCTTCACTTGCCTCCCCCTCCCCTCTTCCTCTGTCTGACCTTTGCAAATACCCACCCTCGCACATGCCCCTCTGGCCAACCGATGCCTCCGCCTCGCCTCCAGAAAGGACTCCGGCCTAACATTCCCACATTATTCTGCTGCACATTCGCCTCCCATCGGATTCGGACTGCTGCCTTGGCTCGCCCGATCATGGCAATGTCACGGCAGGKAGAGAAATTGTCCGACAAGACACTCCAAGATGAAACATGAGGCCTGCCGAGAGTGCTCCCTTACCACCCTGGGCCCACCCGTTGGCGGGGTGAACTTGCCAGACTTGCGACACCGCATACTCGTCCTCTGAATAGCACGGTTTCAAGATGCTTAATTGTAAGAACTCGGTCACGCTGATTGACAGTTTTCCAACCACAGACTCCTGGCTGAGGTGGGATGCGCATCATCCACCTCAGCGGCGACACCTGTAGTATGCTCACAGCCTCACAGCCTCGCTGGAATTTGTCACATTGCCCATTTCTTCGTGCGCGTCTTCTAAATTTGCTTCCATTGCGATTCTCGTAGCTACGCAAGTGCCGCATCTGGATTACTGAAACCCTTGCGCGTCCTGTTTGGACGTTCCATGCAGGAGGTAGCAAGGTGTTCTCAACGCTTGGGCGCGGCTTCAGATCTCGTTCCTGACGCCTGGGATTCTGCACGAACGTGTACAATGACTCTCGAGTATCATCCCACGGCGAATGTCGCCTTTGCAAAGGGCTAAATGTGTCAACGTACTCCGAGAAGACAGTTTCGTGAATCGGCCCTATAGTAGCTGCAGCAAATATTTAACCACTGTGAGAGAACAGGTCATCAGACTCAAGACGAGATGAGAGAGGAGGCTGAAGGACTTCTCGCGAGGGAAAATGTACCTGCAGTTACCGTCTAGACGGGCGGTTTAGATGACACTCGAGCCACGCATTGCGGTTAGAGGTGCCCGATGCCATCGTAAACCTGATTTACGGTTGACGATATCTTCCTAGCGAGTGTGAAGTTGACATATATTACAACGCCTAATGGTTGAGCTATATATTCGCTGCGTGTGCGTCAGGACTTGAGTGCAAGTATTGATTTTGACACGGCCACTCAGTCCACTAGACGCCGCGATCGGAATTCAACAGATCACTCTCACTGTAATGGGACTTGCTGGATTGTACTCGTAATTAGCTTCCATCGATAACGCGACTTCAACACGAACACCAGCAGCATTACTGCGAGGGATTGTGTTGTTCGCGAATGAAATTGCGATCCACTTACAATTCGTCTACTCAGACAAGTTAGCGTAGGTAGATAATGGTTATGTTGCAGGGATCTTTGCCTCTGTTGGCTCACGTGCTCGCTTACGGGAAGCGCAAGTCTTGGCACCCACCACATCGAAAATCTTCAACGACAAGCTACAATTAGACAACCGCAAAAGCCGCGACACACCCAGAGCCTCCGGTCATACTAACAACAGGTGAGTTTGGCAGTTCCTACCAATATTCAAGCGCCTGGAACCTTCATATTGTTATCTAATGGCGCTCTTTCGAAATTTCGAGACGCCCATATGGAAATTGAGAATCATCTAACTGGCTTCACAGGAGTATCACGATGTCGCGCCCTACAGTTACCGTGATCGGTGCGGATGGCTCTGCCTCCAAGGACACCTTGTCCATCCCCAATGTGTTCAAGGTAAATACTTTCCTTCTTCGCATATAAGTCTCGACCTCGAAACCGTCTCAAACTCCAATACCAAATCGCACTTGGTTCGAAGTGTTTTCAGCCCGGCAGCAACAATGGCACAAATTCTTGGATTTTGGCACAAGGAGAATTCCAAAACGGAGACTAGTAAACCAGGCAGTCATTGTGATTGACCACCGAAAACTGCGGATTGATTACAACCCTTGCCCGAAAATTGAGGATTGTGTCCTGCAGGCTGTATTATCGCACGACTGGCAATGCAAAAGATGGCATTTGAGACGGGATTGAGAGCGTTTACAGCTTCATGCTTGGGGATGCAGAACGAAAATGCTAACATATTAACAGAGCCCCATTCGTCCTGATATTGTCCACTCTGTTCACACTGGCATGAACAAGAACCGCCGACAGCCATACGCTGTGTATGTATATCTTAAGCACGATAATAATGCCCTGTTTCTAATCCATTGATCAGTTCCGAGAAGGCTGGTCACCAAACCTCCGCCGAGTCCTGGGGTACTGGTCGTGCTGTGGCCCGTATTCCTCGTGTCTCTGGTGGTGGAACTCACCGTGCTGGTCAGGCAGCTTTCGGTAACATGTGCCGCTCTGGTCGCATGTTCGCTCCTACCAAGGTCTGGAGGAAGTGGCATCAGAAGATCAATACCAACCAGAAGCGTTTTGCTACCGCCTCTGCTCTCGCTGCCTCTTCCAGCGCCGCCCTCCTGCTCGCCCGTGGCCACAACGTCTCCACTGTCCCAGAGGTTCCACTCGTCGTTTCCTCTACTGCATTCGCCGACGCCGCCATTGCAAAGACCTCTGCTGCCGTTGCTCTGTTGAAGGCCGTTGGTGCTGGTGCCGACATCCAGAAGGTCGCCAACTCTCGCAAGCTTCGCGCTGGTAAGGGTAAGCTCCGAGGCCGCCGTCACAGGCAACGTCGTGGTCCTCTCGTTGTCTACAACCCAGATGAGGATGGCAAGGAGCTCGTCCGTGCTTTCCGTAACATCCCAGGTGTCGAGACTTCATCCGTCTACTCCTTGAACCTTCTCCAGCTCGCTCCAGGTGGTCACCTCGGTCGTTTCATCGTCTGGACTTCCTCTGCGTTCTCTGCTCTCGACAAGATCTATGGCTCCACTACTGAGGCCTCCGCCTTGAAGAAGGACTTCCTCCTCCCATCTGCTATCATGAAGCAGCCCGACCTCAGCAAGCTCATCAACTCTTCTGAAGTCCAGAACGTTCTACGACCTGTCCGTGGTGGTGCTATCACTAAGCGCACCGTCGTGCAGAAGAAGAACCCTCTCAAGAACTACCAGGTACAGCTCCGCCTCAACCCATATGCTGCCGCTTTCTCCAAGAACAAGTTGGGCCAGCAGAAGGTCAAGGGCGGCAAGCCTTCCAGGGCTGGCGAGGCTTTCGAGGAGCTTTTGCACGAGAACTAGGGTGTTGGTTGAGGGTTCACTTTCTTCACGGTTCAAGGTTAACGAGACAATGATGGCAATGGTCATCATACCTTAAAATATATCACTGGGAGACTATCTTCTCCATTTCAAATCATGGTGCATTTGCCAGAGTGATATTGTGCAAATCGTCTGTGTAAATTTCTTATGCAACATTTTACTATTAACAAACAGGTGTATGTCCTCATATAGCCATCTGATCATGCCTGGTCTAACGTTCCCTTCTCATTTCCCTTGTAGCCGTTCCACCTGTCTCAATATTAAAGGCCAGCTCTTTATCATACATCGTAATCAATGGGGACCGTCAATGCATACAATTGATGATCATGACGCCCCTTCAACCTCAATTTCCCTCCCTCCACCCATCTCAACTCCAAACAGCTTCAGGCAAGCCTCCCTCTTGAACATCCTCGCGCAATCTACTGCGGTTGGATGGCCTAGCCCGATGTCTGCACCACCCTCATACAAAACCCTAACAACATCATCCCAACCCTTGAACACAGCTCCTGCGATAGAACTCTGGCCCTTCCCATTTAGAACATTCGGGTCGGCACCGTTATCGAGCAACGACTTCGCAGTCGTAGCGTGACCGTGATACGAGGCTAGCATGAGGAGTGTATCACCAGAGCTGTTTGTGAGGTTTTTGGGTACGCCGGCGGAGAGGTAAGCAGATAAGGTTGCGGTGTCGCCATCGCGGGCTAGGTCGAAGAGTTTTGCGGCGAGATCTAGGGCGGCAGGCGGGAGTTCAGAGGGGGATCTAGGTCGTGCGGAGGATTCATTCACTGGAGGTGTGGCACCGTTTGCGCCGTTGGTGTCTTGCGAAGTCATTGTTCTTTGAATCTTAGAGAAGATTGAATTTGGCTTGTTTTGGTTTCTACATCCGGGCAAGAGGCATATGATCGAAATGACACCGTATCTATGTATTATACGAAGTGACTAGGAAAAAGTAGAAGATGGAAGGCGAGGACATTATGATCAGTAAAGCTCCGCGATAGTGGAACATAATGACATAATGAAGCCCTCGAACGCGGTGAACGGCCGCTCGGAGGTCTTGGCATGTAGATCAACCGTAGCCCATTCACGTCCGCGAACTAAACTAATCTGCAGCCTCCGAACTTCATTGTCCCACCACGACTTCCTCTGCGGGCAACTTACCCACGCAGAACTTCTCACCTCCGTTCAACATCACTTGATATAGAGTGAGATAATATGGCGTCTCCACCACATGTCCCGCAAATCAATATCCCCAACGTCCCTCGAAAGCGCAACTCGATCTCCTCTATAAACTCGGCGACAACAAAGAAGCGCAAACCGTCACAACTTCGCAACTCCTTCGCCCCAGAAACAGAAGTCGCAGGCTCGCCTCTCCGCTTCTCGCGCTCACCGTCTGTTGACAGCGTTGCTACTGGTTCACTTGCGAATGGGGTTGGAGGAAGGAAGAGAAGGAAGAAGGATGGGGATTCTATGTCGATGACGGGGAGTATGAGAGGTGGGAAGGGGGCGAGGAGCGCGACTGGGGGTGTTGAGGGAGACGGTGACGGCGAGGATAAGGATGATGAAGACGACGATGATATGGAGGAAATGGATGCTGTGCTCGAAGGTGGAAAGGCTACGGAAGCCAGCAAGAAGCAAGACAAGGAACATGAACGGTATGCTCAACACACTCAGTTCCATTTCTTTGATTGGAACCGCAGCGCGTAGATGAGAGCCTAAGCTAACAATTCTCAGCATCCTTATGGAAGCCATGGACCCCAACCAATCCGATCGCTACGCAACCTACCGTCGTATCCGCCTCAAGCGCGAAATCGTTCGCAAGCTTGTCAACCAAACCCTCTCCCAATCCGTACCACAACCTGTCATTATTGCAGTGACATCGTACTCCAAAGGCTTCATCGGCGAGCTTGTAGACCGCGCTCTCACAGTCCGCGACGAGTGGGCAGCGTCTCGGACGCACCTCCCAAACCACAATCTCCCACCAGCATTACTGAAAGAAGGCTTCAACGCACCCAAAGCCCACCGTCCAGATGCCAAACCAACCAATCAAGACATGCAAAATGCAGGCGTATACGCCAACCAAATCCCCCAGGACGAAGGCTATTGGAAGGAAATCGACCCAGACACGCCGCTAGCTGATCGCTTGAAGATGTGCGACAAGGGGCCTCTCACTCCAGCACATCTACGCGAGGCACTGAGAAGGTACAAGAGAGACCGCGACGGCGGCGGTGCAGGTTTCGCAGGAATGAGTCTGGAGGGCGTGGAGAGAACGTTGGGAAGAACAGGAGGAAGAAGGTTATTCCGCTAAAGCAGCAAACTCCCTTCAACCTCTCTTTCTCTCTCCATAACAATCGCATCATCAGGAGTTTCTTCATCTCTCCCACAATCATCCGGAGGAGAAATGTTTACAATGGTCTATTTATTCATTCAAGCGTGGAGTTTTGGCACAAGGGCGTTGGCATCCGTCGGAATCGGACTGGGATACCAATTGATAGCTGAACTTACTCAATTAGTACAAGCCAGGCTAAATAATCAGTGTGGCCCTAACTATGCATCTCAATCTGATCTTACCCGTCTACAATGACAGTTAAAGTAAATTACAAGCGCTCAAAATAGACTACAGTTATACCATCCTTATACCATCCATGAAAGCAGCAACAAGCAGTTGTGGCGTATATATATGTACACTGCAGTATACGTCCACGGTACTATATATTTTCTTCTAGAATGAGAGGTTACTCTACTCCACTTTGTCATAGGTGGACTAATACGTGATATTATCTTATCATCGTTTCTCTCTGGAGGGACTATGGACAGCATATCGTAGTGGTGGTAAACAATAGCCTGGTCACATAAGTAATGGGTCATTTGTCAAAGGAGGTCATTGTACGATAAACTACTTTATTTTTATTTCAAGTAGCTATGGGACTTGCCCGTTCAAATGCAGTGGTTGACGTCAAATGCCATGCTTTCACACCAATACCAAATGCTTCATAATAATACACAGAGGTAAATGCTATATCCTGTAATTCCATCTCCTCCAGTCCCCGCTGTGCTGATATCGTGCCAGCATGATCGACCAATCCACTTGGGCTTCCTCCATAAACAAGGCGGCTGATAATATGCGTGTTTCGATAGCTGTTCGTTCGATATGTTCTATTCGGCGTCCAATAGCAAACCTTCGCTCGTGAAACTAGTGTCTTCTGATTCCTGCTGAATCGAATCGAGGAGGTGCTGCGGATTTGCTGTCGAAGTCCGCCGCCCGGAAAGTAAACTGGGTATATATCGTTATAATCGTCAATATCTTTGTGCTTCAAATGTAGAGAAATTTTCCGACTGCTCACTCTCCAGCGCTTGGCCTTCGAAGCCTCCTCCCCAAGCTCCCGGTACGACCCAAACCACCTGCCCCAATGGAAGCCCTATTTGACCCGTACTGTGTCGGCTGAGCTAGTCTGCTGCCCATGTCAGCAGACGTCTGTTTCTCATATGCTGGAGAATTCTGTCGATCTATATTGTACCGTCTGCTACCGTCTCGAAATAGAAGATTATTCTCGACGCCTGACACTGTTGGCCGACGGAGTGACGAGGTATGCTGGAGTGAAGGAGAAGGCTGCAAATCTGGCATCGGTTCTCGAGAGGTGTACTCTCTGCTGAATCGTTTGGTGTTATTGGAAGATCGTATGTCACGGAAATCCGTCATTGCACGGGACGGTGCGCGTAGAGTAGGCTCCTCATCGTCTTCTTCGGCCGTTCGGCGTGTCCGATGTAGGCTGGTCCCCGCGCGGTTTAGTCGAGTAGGAAATGAAGACGAAGAGGGTGTAGATGGTTCGAGGCTCCCCTCACGCGTGCTTCCGCTGACTTTGCCTGCAATCATGCTGGTCCTTCGAGCCTCAATTCGGCTAAGCGCTCTACTGGGGCTTGAGCGAGGCAATGTGTCGCTCTCGGGTTCGATGCTTGGTCTAATAGATGGGGATTCGCCGTTGATTTGGACGCTTGGCCGGCGGGAATTCGAAGTCGCCGTATTCCTTACAGCGGGACTTGCTATTGTTGATTTTGTATCACACAGTTCAATACACAATTCTGTAAGACTACGACAGATGTTGTCGGCTTTACGACGAACTTGTCGATCAGGCACAAGAGCACCATTGAGAATGGAACTTGCGGAATGAAGTGTCCCTTGCGGACCTGCACTTCCGGACATTTCCGCCAACTCCATTGCTTCGGACGCGGTAGCTTCAAGTACACGATATACGGTAGGAGAGACGTGATGTTTCGCTTTCCCAAGAGCGTCCTTGAGTAGAGGGTGGACTTTGTGGGGTGTTTGAGCCCCAACCGTAGATTCGGAGGGTGAACCGGTTGCTTTCCGCTGCTGCTTGGGCGATGATGAGACTGTGGTTACAGATGTATTAGCGGTTCTTGGACGTTCAGCAGACGCACTGGAGACAATGGCTCCAGATGTTGTCGGAATCTTGCCTCCCAACTCAATACGTCGAATGCGTGATTTTAAGTCATCCAATTCATCCCAAACAGAAGCTGCTGGTCCAGTAGAATCAAGAGACTCCGTGCCATCAGCTCGTGATCCCGTCTCCTGAGGTGTCTCTGCGTGTGGGGTCTCAGCATTGTCACGTGAAGAAGAGTAATGAAGGTTCGACGGCCGATAAGTTGCCCGAGCGGGAGGTGTGAGTGCAGCGTCAGGGTATGAAGGACGACGTCTGCTAGTGAATTGAGAGAGGAATTGTTGCGGGGAAAGGTCGGCATCTTTGGACCTTGGAGAGGATAATGAAGGTTTGGGTGAGAAATCAAGTAGACGAGATCTTGGAGTTTCGAGTCCGTTGTTTGGTGATAAAGGTGACTGCTCTCGTTGTGTTCGAGAAGTAGAGGGAAGGTGCGATGCTCGCCTATATTGAGCACCTGACTTTGTGTCAATGGCAGATGGGAGCTTGCTAGCTTGCGGTGTAGCAGGACTTGCTGGAGCAGGTGAAGAAGAAAATGTCGATGGGAAAGACTGGCGATTGTTTGACCGGGCTATCCGAGACTTAATAGAGGTCAGCTTCTATATATCAGCTCATCGACGCAGCGGACTAATCCGGGCGCAAATGGCACAAGTTGACATGACGAAATACTCACTCGTACTCTATCCGTTCGCAATGAAGAATCCATAGTGTTGTGTTTTGGCCCACTGTCCTCTGCGATGTTCAGGAAGAGATCCTCAGTCAATTCGTCGCGGTGGCTAGAATAATAATCGTTGGGCTTACGGGCATGATCTACGGCGTGTGCGTCTTCGGACTGGCTTCGTATTCCTGAGTCGTACTCGGAGGACTCGTCGACGGAGCTTGCCATGTGGCGCCCACGATGTGAGGACCTGGTTGAATTGTTTCGTGATAGCGAAGGTCTGCGGGACGAGGTCTGTGTTTGTGTTTGTGTTTGTGCTTGTGTTTGCGCCTGGGCCGTGTTTTCCTCCGACTCTCCAGAATCCCTGCGCCGCCTCCCTCTTGGAGTGATGCTGGAGGAAGCACCAGGGGAGACCAGACCGAGCTGCAAGAGTTGTTGCTGGGCAAAAGCAAAATCAGAGGGCTTCTGCGACCGGCGCGCGACGTCCACAGAGCCGCGGGTAATGAGGGTGATTGGGGGGCCTCGAGAGGTGTCTATTCCATGGCCAGCAGCGCTGAACGAGGCTGGAGGTCTTCTAGCCGCAGGAGAGCGCGGGGGCTTGCCCGAAGTAACAGGTTGTGGGGAAAAATATGAGGACGAAGTAGGAGTACCAGCTGCAGATGAGGTGGAAACCTGGCTTGGGGGGGTCAAAACACTCGACCCTCCAGCGCGACCGCGGGGCGAGAGAGAGGCTGGCTGGGAGCTCGTAGAGGGCAGACGAAGCAGCGTCGGCGGGTTTGGACTGCTGACTGTGCGCTTGCGGGTTGCGATTTGGAGAGGAGTTGTGGACAGCGACGCGTTTTGGTGAGTTGGTCGTTGGCGTTGCTGTGCGGTAGTAGAGGAGGGATCCTGGTTCCGGGCTGTCATTGCGTGTCCCGCGTTGGCAGGTGCTGCCAGGCTCTCCTAGCTTGGAATCTGCTCCACATTCGATGAGACTACCTACACAGTACATGCGGCAGCGATTCGGAATGCCAGTTTCACGTCAAGACAAAAATAATGATAGATAGGGAACATCTTCATCCATCAGGGCTCAGAAGGTTTGGCACGTTGGCTCCGCTCCCGCCCGCCTCTTGGACTGGCTCATCTTCCGTCCACGAGCTAAGCCAACCTAAGCCGACCAAATGCAATGGCACAATGTATATCACATTCCTCACTACTAAGTCACCTACTACAATGGGTACTGGACTGGACTGCCACTGACTGGATCCGTACCGGGTTGGACGCGATGGCGGATAATCGACTGACGTGCAGCCAGGAAGCTGGGGTTATTCTGTGAACAACACCCTCACACCACACCCTGTGACCCTCTCCCCTTCCTCCCTCCGAGGCACCCGTCCTCGGATTGGTATGTATACATGTAATGCCGTCGTGGCTTTTACCAGGTCTCAGGGAGCGATCAAACAGCCGACGAGTCCATCCCGTGCTGCCGTCCAGGGAAAAGCAAGCTCCTGCCGCACCGTCGCTAATTGTTGCATCCGTGTGGTCAATTGAGCACCTGGATACATACGCGCGACTCAGCGCGCTGTTTGACGGTGTTTAAGCTGGATGAAAATGGAATTGAGATTTTCTCTCTTCCCCCCAACTTCCCATCCTCTAATGTGCTCCTCAGTGCCCCTGCATAGGGGCCAGGCATTCGCTCGATCCCGTTTACCCACAGCGTTCGGGCCACCTCGCTTCGAAAGGGTTGAAGCACGAGTTTTTCCGCGATTCTAGAAATGGAGAACGAAAAGCCGTAACAGTTGATATGCATGCTTTGGCACACGCTAGATAGGGCATGGCGCATACCACTGCCGATATGTTGAATTTGCTGATTTGGTTCCGAGCGGGCTCCCTGGGCCCTGGGGAACTCTCTGACGGCGGACCAAAGCATATTTATTGACTTGTAGGCAACATGAATAATGAGACTCGCATGCAATCAGTGAACTGCTCAGAATCCTAGAAGGCGGATCGTTGAGAGACAGGGCAGCCACGCGGAGGCTAAGGCACGGTAATATTTTAGCTTTTTGTTCCTGTTCCAAAGCCGAACCTCGCAGGTGGGCCGTGAACGACCTGGAACAATTGAGAAAAAATGGGCGGGCTCCGAAGCGGGCGTAGATGTCATCACGTGATTAAAATCTGGGCTACTGCCTCGAGCTGTTATCTAACCCATTCAGGTACTAGAGCATCCTTGGCACAGTATTTTCGATACCCTTCGTCATTCTAGAGATCCCCCAACTTGACATCTCCACTCCCTCCCCTCCCGATCGAGTTGTCTGCCGCCATGTCCGTCGCCGCTCTCTCAAAGGCGCTGCCGAAGCCCAAGTACTCCGGTGAAGAGGAGGAACTGAAGGACTCGCGAAGCACACGCGTCCTCAGCGCCGAGCAGTACGAGACCCAGGTTGCGATCAAGCAAAAAGGCCCGCCTCCTTATGGCCAACGAAAGCAATGGCGCCCACGAAATCCCGAAGACTTTGGTGAAGGAGGTGCTTTTCCAGAGGTTCACGTCGCCCAATACCCTCTCGACATGGGAAGGAAAGGTGCCCCATCCACTTCGAACGCGCTGGCCATGAGGGTTGATAATGAGGGCAAGACCAAATACGATGAGATTGCAAGAAGAGGCCACAGCGATTCCAGGATAATTCAGGCGAGCTTCAAGGACCTGATCCCGTTGCGTCAGCGCGCAGATGCCGGCGAGTTGGATCTAGATAGACCCAGTCAAGAACAGGTTGAAGCCACCAAAGAGCGAACTGCGCAAGCACTTCAGATGCTCGTCGCCGGCCAGACGGCTGCGCAGAAGCCAAAAATGGTAAAGGGCCGCTCAAAGGATGAGCCTACATTCGTTCGCTACACACCAACAGCACAAATGGGAGAGGCTGAAGGAAAGTCGCGCATTCTCAAGATCCAACAACGACAGATTGATCCAATGGAGCCTCCAAAGTTCAAGCACAAGCGGATACCGCGCGGCCCCCCATCTCCCCCACCCCCAGTCCTCCATTCGCCCCCCCGAAAGCTCACGGCCGAAGACCAAGAGATGTGGAGAATCCCACCCCCAATCTCTAATTGGAAGAATCCCAAAGGTTACACTGTTCCTCTGGATAAGCGTCTGGCGGCGGACGGTAGGGGTCTCCAAGATATCACAATCAACGACAAGTTCGCCCAATTCTCCGAAGCCCTCTTCACTGCCGACCGTCATGCCCGTGAAGAAGTTAAACAACGCGCTGTCATGCAGCAACGGCTAGCTGAGAAGGAGAAACTGCAAAAGGAAGAACACCTTCGAAACCTTGCGCAACAGGCTCGTGAGGAGCGTGCGAATGCTTCGCGCAGACGTCGGTCAAGCCGTTCGGCATCCGGCTCTGACAGTGAGGCTGATGAGGAAGAGCAGCTGCGGCAACGTGAAGAGGCTCGCCGCGAACGTCGGCGTGAAAATGAGCGTGAAATGAGGCAGTCACGTATGGGTACTGAACGCCGTGTTCAGATGCTAGCACGTGAGCAAAATCGAGACATATCTGAGAAAGTCGCACTGGGCTTGGCCAAACCTACACAATCCGGAGAATCGATGTATGATTCGCGCTTATTCAATCAGTCCAGTGGTTTTAATGCCGGTTTCAATGAAGACCAGCATTACGACAAGCCTCTTTTCGCCGCGCAGGAGGCCATCCATTCAATTTATCGACCTTCACTTCAACAAGACGAAGGTGAAGACGATGGGACTACATACGATCAGATCACCAAGAATAGCAAGTTTGAAGTCTTGGGCAAGGCCAAATCCGGTTTCAAAGGCGCGGATTTGCAGGAGGCGAGAGAAGGACCGGTTCAATTTGAGAAGGACACGGATGATCCGTTCAATATTAATGACATGATCAACGAAGTTCGTGGGGAAAAGACTGGGGAGAAGAGGTACGGCATTCAACAATCAGAGGGCAGAGCGCCGAAGCGAGCAAGGGTCGACGAGGATAGCGATTAAGTAAGAAATATTTGTGCGGTTGATGCGCCTAATCTTTGATTTATTCAATCTTCTTCTAACAAAACGGCGTTAGAGTGCACAGGTGTAAGGTTAGAGGAGCGTTCGACCTTGGTTATTGAGGCCTTTTTTGTACTCTCATGGAGCATATTGCATAGCACGAACGACATCGAGGCTGATACACTAAGATTAGTGAGCTACTCGAACTTTCAGCATTTCCAGACCTGTTACATTTGCAATCTGTAAAAAGCTTAAAGCAGTAGAGATATCTGTGTCTAGCGACCCACAGTGAGATAACTCAAAGAAAGAACTTTTTTATTCTCCCCGAGAAATCTACTCTCATCTATTCACAACAATGGGGGCAACAATGTGGTGTCGTCGATCAGCTAGAGATCATTATCCGAGAAAACAGGACAACGGCTATTTCAGAAAGATTGTTTTGCTGACAGCCAGTATTGATGACATTCCACTTACTAGCCGCTGTAACTTCGTGTTTCCATGTAAAGGTGCCGCCAATGAAAACCATGCTAAAATCACGGCACCCCGCGGGGATAGGGTAGGAAACGGGGAAGATCGCGCAAAAGAGGTTTAGCATTCACGGTCCGATACTAACGGGATTCCAGGGTCAGCCAATATGCTTGAATGGACAAGTTCACAGACAAGGATAGTATCCGAGTCGTAGAATATCCGTGTTTGGAAATATATTGGGGATTACGGTGAGACAATATTGTGGTCCTGAGTAGGATCTTGTCCACCACGTTGTATCCGAAGTCATTGCCTGCTTACAGCACTTAGCAGCCATGTGGTATGGAGATAAGGTCGTTTACAAACTATAATTGGCGAGTAGGTATTGGACGTTGACTCTAGCTGTTACATACAGACCTAGACATATATAACCGAGCAAGGCAAGTGAGACCTGGGGAAAGAAGAAGACCACCGCTATGAAGTAGAGCCGATGTCAGCACATGCATGACGTGATACTCTTCCGTGCAAACCGATTAGACTGCCGATGGTTGAATAGCGAGAGAGAAGTGTCAATCTGAGGAAGTAACACAGTCGGATCTGTGCCATCAACCTGAACATTCCAGACTATCCTGGTGTAAACACAAAAGCACACCTTAGGGATGCTTCGGGATGCTCACGGCTCAGCAGCCACAACTCCATTCCATGATAGCACAGCTTATTCGAACCATGTAATATTGAGTAGCCAAAGCAAGCTATATACATTTCGGATTTCCAAGAGGTACTGACGGGTAAGTTCGTGAAATCGTATGAGTTTACTATTATGATCATCGGATGTCTGATTGGTCTCGTCGGCTAATGCACCACAACCGACGACAACATCCGCAAGACCAAGCTGATCTCACGACGAGTGATGCTCCACGGCTCCGACTGTCTGCCCCGCTGTATGCAGGGCAGGTAAGAACCGAAGCAATGTCTGGGGCGCGGAGACCCTTAAAAGGCCTCTCTCCTCTGCTGAGAATCTTCTTTGGCTTACAAGCGACTAACCCCTCAATTCCCATCTTAGATACCCCTCTGTAACAACGTCTTACACCTTTGAATTCGCAATGGCCACCAACGGAGTGAATGGTGCTAATGGCACCCAAGTCAAGCACAAGTTCAATCCACATTTTACACAGGCAGTCATCAATGCGACAGGACCAAATACATCTCCCCGAATCCGGCAAATTACCACAAGTCTGATCCAACACATCCACGACTTTGCCCGGGAAAATGAGATTACCGTTGACGAATGGATGGCAGGTGTAGAGCTTGTAAGTCTTACTCTGCGCGCGTAATCTCTTGAGAGCATTGCTAAATTCGTAAAAGATTAATGAAGCCGGCCGAATGTCTAACGACCGACGTAACGAAGGCCAACTTGTTTGCGACGTCCTCGGACTCGAATCTCTCGTTGATGAGATAACATATAAGCTAGCCTCAGATGCAAAAGATGAGCCTACAGCCACGGCCATTCTGGGCCCTTTCTGGCGACAAGATGCGCCCAAGAAGCAGATGGGTGAAACCATTGTTTCTGGCATCGATAGCAAAGGAGACAGGACATATATGCATGGCACAGTCACAGACTTTCAGACAGGGAAGCCTATCGAGGGTGCAACATTGGACGTGTGGCATACGGCGCCAAATGGATTGTATGAGCAGCAGGATCCTGATCAGCCAGATTTCAACCTGAGGGGAAGGTTTACAACCGGCCCAGACGGAAAATATAGTTTCTATTGTTTGAGACCAGTACCCTATCCGATCCCTTTTGATGGACCAGCAGGTAAAATCCTGCAAGCACTGGATAGACATCCATACCGTCCAGCACACATACACTTCATTGTAAGCTTTTCAATCGGTAAACGGCAATTCAAGGCTAACGATAATCGTAGCTCACAGCACCTGGGTACAAGCCAATTGTGACCCAGATATTTGACAGGAATAGCAAGTATATTGAGGATGATGCCGTTTTTGCTGTCAAGGATTCATTGCTGGTGGACTTCATTCCCTACAAAGGCGATCCCAAGGCGGACTTTGAATTACCATACCAATTCAAAATGGCAACCTTTGAAGATGCGCAGAAGCATTCAGTCGCTGGCACGACGCAGGAAAGCGCATCAGGGTTTGCGGGAGGCAATTGAATATATACTGGATGCAAGTTGTAAAGTCCTTTCCCAAGCGGAATCGTGCCGCGTTCAAAGAATGTATGCAGTACGCGAGCGCACGATACATTGCAGCAGGCAAATCAGCAATCAGCGTTTTGAAATACCTTTGCAAGGCAAGAGGGCCTAGCAGAAGTGAGCACGTGTACTCATCCGCATATCGGACGTAGCTTTAGTGACGAAGAGATTCTCCACGGCTTACGAACTAGAGTCCCACTGCACCCCCGCTCCCATCCGGCGCGCCTCTCTTAGAGTTGCCGAGGGTTGTTCTACCTGACTATTGATGCGCCCTATATGCACGCCCTTTGCATCCTGTCATTATTATCGACTTGCTCTTTCAAATAGATTCGATAGCCCTTACATTACATTACATTAATCCAAGATACTGCCAGTTCTGTCTTCTGGAACTCTGTCGTCATCGTTGTGTCGAGTCAAGATCTTCCTCTCATCAGCACTATCGTCTCAATCCAGTGACGCCTCAACCATATTCCAGATTTAGAAGGTAATTTTACCCCCGCCGCGTCACTCTAGAGGTATTGTTTTTGTCCGGCGACAGAGCACAAAATCACTTATAACAGGCCCATAATTGTTCCTGTGCTTCGTCTATTATCCTAGAAACAGGTCAAATCATGTCTAAAATTACGCTTGGCCAGTACATGTGGGAGAGGTATGGTATTAACTCTTTCCTATGCACTATCAGATTACTAACATTTGGTACAAGGATACACCAGATTGGTGTAGACACGATCTTTGTACGGGCCTTCTGATCATGTCCAGCAGACGATTGCGAAAAGAGCTAACATAAACCAAGGGTGTCCCAGGGGACTTCAATCTACAATTTCTGGATTCGATATTTTATGTTAATGGTCTAAAATGGGGTTGGTTTTCGCATCCATTTCCGCAATCTCCAGGCTAAATCAAGAAAAGTTGGCAACCAGAACGAATTGAATGCTGCATACGCTGCCGATGGTTATTCGAGAATCAAACAGGTTCCTGGCGTGTGTAAGTTGGCTCATGTATTCGACTTGAATTGCGACTGACCACGCATCCCGTCAGTCGTAACTACTCACGGTGTTGGTACGTAATTACTTGGAAGAAGAATAAACCATTCGCTGACTTGTCTTCAAGGAGAGCTGAGTGCCCTTAATGGCGTGTCCGGAGCCATGTCGGAAAGAGTCAAAGTGATCCATGTCGTGGGACAAACAACCCGGACAATGCAAAACAAACATATGATGATACACCATTCCATTGGCAATTGGCCAGATCACCAGGTCTGACTATGAGCTCAATTAATTTGACTACGTTTACTGATGGCAATCTATAGCAATACAACAATGCGTCCAGAGGGCTTCGATTCGCCGCGGCAGAACTCTGGGATATCAAGACTGCGCCTGCAGAGATCGACGTAAGACACAGCTATCATCACTCTGACCCCGACCTAACGTAATCAAGCGCGTCATACGAGAATGCTTTATTCAAAGTGGCCCTGTCTACATTTTCCTTCCTCTCGACCTATCCGCTGAGGAAGTTGACGCTGAGCTGCTAAAAACTCCTATTGATATCCAACCGAAAATTGATACCGCTGCTCTAGAAAAAGCAGTGGCTGCTGTCAAGGATGCGATTTCATCGTCCAAAAACCCTGCTCTACTAATCGATGCACTCACCCATCGCTTCAATGCTGAACCTGAAGCACGTGAACTTGTCAGAAAATTGCATGTACCATTCTTCTCTACCAACATGGGCAAGGGTGTGGTTGATGAAACACTTGAGACCTACGTTGGCCTATACAATGGAGGCATTGGAACACCAGGAGTGCGGCAAGCCGCAGAGAATAGTGATCTCATGATCACCCTTGGATACCTACCTGCAGATACTAACTCTGGAGGTTTTTCGCGAAAGTTGGAGGAGCTAAAAACTATCCACATCAATCCATTCGATGTCGTGGTACGTATTGACATTATCCTGTTAATGGAGATCCGCCGAACTCCTGATTAACCACCAACAGGTCAAAGGCGATATTTTCCCAAATGTCAATATCAAATCTTTTCTTTCTGCCCTCACAGCCTCCCTACCGGACACTCCCCAACACAGATTCGTAGCTCCTACGCTGCCAGCGCCACGAATCCCGCGAGACAAAGATGCAAAACACATCACGCAATCCTGGCTATGGCCACAGATTGAGAAGTTTCTCAAGCCAGGCGACGTCCTTGTCGGAGAAACAGGGACCAGCGTTTTTGGACTATGCGATATCAAGTTTCCTTCCAACACTAGGTTTCATGCTCAAATATATTATGGGTCGATAGGCTACGCAATGGCTGCAACCTTAGGTATGGAAATCGCGCGCATGGAGAAGAATGGCGATGAAGGACGCACCATCTTAATCACAGGGGATGGCAGTATGGCCATGACGATCCAAGAAATTGGAACCATGATCAAAGCAGGCATCAAGCCCATCATCTTTGTGATCAATAACGAAGGATATACCGTCGAGCGTCTAATATGGGGAGCACAACAGCGTAAGTCATCTTCGAATTCAATGATATGAATACTAATGGATCGATTAGCATACAACGATATCGTACCAACGTCGTACGCTCATCTTCTCCCACTGTTCTTCCATCCATCACCCTCATCTTCTTTCCATCACGCCAAGTCTAAGACTGAACTAGAGAGCATTCTAGCCTCCACGGCGCTTGACAAACCGGAAGCACTGCAATTAGTCGAGCTTGTGGTGGATAAGATGGACACTGCTTGGAGACTAGGAAGTCAACTAGCATGGCGCGGAGAGAAAGATAAGGAACGTTTGACAAGGGAAGGATTCGTAGATACTTATGGCAATTGGGGGCTGGAGAGCGGTAGTGGGGGAACTGTGCAGTGGAGTTGATCTGAGTTGGGAAGGGTAAGGATTTTGCGATTTGTGTTATGTTGAGATGGCTTTAGAGCACTGGCATATAACATTTCAATTATGATGGTGCATGATGATTCACATAATATCTTCCCCTACAATAAGGTTGGCAGAAGTGTTACATCTTTGACTTTTAGAATTCATATTCTGCCTGTTAGAGACTTAATACGTAGTAATAATCTAGCATCAGATTTGTTAGAAGCTAGATGTAGCATCCGAAATGGGCTAAATGATGATACTTACAACCCCTGCTCCATAGGTCCAAGCGCGGCATCTTTCCTTTCTGAGCCTAGGAAGGCACCGCCAGCGCTGATAGCCAACTGCATCCTTTCATTCTTCATCCATCCCGTGTCTGATCTATTAACTACTCCTGACGTGATGGCTTGTTCGTAATACGTGACTTGTGAATATAGATTCGTCTCTAAACAGCACTTCGGGAATGAAGCACGATGGTAGGCGTACCGGGCCGCTCAAAGGGTTGCGCAACTTGCCGGAAACGAAGGAAAAAGGTTGGTAGTCGCAAGCAGGCCATTGTAAATGACGACAATTGACATAATAGTGTAGTGTGATCTCAAAAGGCCGATATGTGGCAATTGTATAAACGGCAAGTTCACCTGTGGAGGATATGAACGCGACATGATAGTCGTACAAGTCGACAATGCTGGAAAAGGCCAGTATAAACCCAGCATTGAGAAGCCACATCACACTGCTCCTGCACAGCAGCATTCTCTTACAGACATCCGTTTGCGAGATCTGAATCGGTCTGCCTTCGAAATTGAATGCTACAGATCCTTTTGGGACCTGTACTTGCCTCATTGGCTGGCTGTTGGCTCTCCTAGTCAACTACCGAAAACGCCCAATATCATGGCGCGATGGGCTGAATGGACTCAAAGTATGACCCCTCGGAGTGATACATTGAGATGTGCTCTGCTTGCGCTCAGTGTTTCAAGGGTTGGACAATCCACAAAGAATAGCGCTATGATTCAGCGTGGGATGGAACTTTACGGGACTTCGTTGGGGCGAGTGGCCGTCCAACTCAAGCATCTCTCAACAGTCAATCTGACGGAAGTTGTAGCGGCATGTCGATTGCTTGCGTTATATGAGGTATAGATCATCATCTTTGCTCAACCTTTGTGTGCTAATAGACATCTCAGCTGCTAAATGAGACGACTACTCCAACGTGTAATTGGATGGGACATATAGATGGTCTCACTAGACTCATTAGATTACGCTCCCCGGAGACTTATGCTACTAGTGAGGAGCATCTACTATTCATAGAAGCAAGATATAACGCCGTAGGTACATTGCACTCTTGCATTCATGTAAAAGCTAACAATACACAGGCTGTTGCAGCCCTGGCCACTCGCAAAGCATCCTACCTCTCATCACCGGAATGGATGACGAAGCCATGGATCGGATCAAATAAAACTGTTATTGATACCATAACTGACATATTATTGACCATCCCGGAGATCTTTGAGGAGTTTGACGACTTACGAACAGTGGAGCAAACGTCCACAATGCTCGAAGGCGCAAGAGCACTTAGGCAGAAATGCTGGAAGCTGGACAAGCAACTACGCTTGTGGTATCAGGAATTCAGAGTTATTTTCCCGCAGTTTCTAGAATGCGAGGATCTCCGGTATATAAAAGATGGTATCGGCTTGGGCCCACAAGAACAACTGCCAGATATCCTGACCCAGTATGGCCTTGGTCCTCTATATTCTATAACATTATATTGGTCGGCATGTGCGACCCTACATACGACTATGGAATCCATATTCTCCCAATTTCCACCAAACTCGCCTGCCGAATTAAATCTGGGAGGTATTGAACGACCGAACCTGTCCGAATACTGTCTCTGCATCGCCCGAAGTGTCCCTTATTTTCTGTATCAGAAATCCGGCTTGGTGTCTGCTATGAGCATAGCCTTCCCACTAGGATGCCTTGCTCAAGCTATACGGCAATCACATTCTGCCTTTGGGGAAAGGGATGACGATTCCTCAGTGGGTGGAATGCACAAATTTCTAGAATACATCGGCAATTGCAAAGCAATTGAATGGGCCAATTCGTTTTGTAGCGACCTAGAAGACACTACAGACTCCACGTGGAACGGCACAAGTAAAATAAGTCCGCTCGGTATCTTGAGTTGGCGTCAATTCCCATTCCTCTATTTAGACATCATTAATCACCGGCACAATGGTCCTTGACAACACGCACAACCGGAAGATCAGGCAACAGTTACATCATTTCGGCTAGATGATAGTCTATACTATCACTGGTACGTCATTTGGCATTGCGATTGTGAATTAGTATGTGCATTGTTTGACCGCCTCGTACATTTTGGCTTGAAAAATGCGCTCTTCACAACACAATGCGCGTTCGTTTAAGCCTATACATGGCGCGCTGGCGGCCGCTCACACCGACTAACCACGTGTGGTCCCGGCTACTGTCGTATTGTGCACTTTCACCGCACTGTCCGGTGCGTCTCAATACCTTTCACACAATAGCCTGGGCACCCTTTAAAGTTTTACTTATAATCCTCCCCTTCCCTCGAAAACCTCCCACGCAGCGTCAACGCAACGACTTATCAACCACAATGTCCGAACCTACTACAACCGCAACCACAGAGGCTACAAAGATGTTTCAACCTCTTTCCTTGCCTCCGCCTCCTTATAAGTGGAAGGCACAACTGCCCCCAGCGACAGACTGGCCGAGACCTGTCATAAAACTGCAGTCTTTTCTAAACCATGAGACTGCAGCACTCCGAATAACATCGTATCGGGGGACTATGGCTGGCTTTCCCCCAACAAGAAGGACTTCCCCACCCCTTCTAGACCGTCGATATAGCGTGGACGTATCGTCCATTCCACATACTTTGGCCGGAAACTCGTCAGAAAAGCATGAGGCTGATGAGAGGATGACCCCAACCTCAGATCATCTTATGTTGCCAGACCCGAGTCGTCATTCCAAAATCCAGAGACCGGTCTATGACATTCCGAACGATGATGCCGTGTATCTCGAGCTCGACAATTCACGTTTAACGAATTCGGACGTTTACGTTATCTGCGATCTACAAACTAGCGATTCATGGTTCAACGACAATATCTTGGACGTGGCCCTGGAGTTGTACAGCGGCAAAGCCGACTGCAAGCGACGAGGCATTGAAATCTCCAGTTCGTTGATCACATCATTACTTTTCCGCGTCGGGCATCAAGGCGATGTGGATGGGAACCAATTCGCTCATTATGAAGAGGAAAAGAAGCGCTTCAGGGACAAGCAATGGATATTCCTTCCAATCAACGACGGATATACCGCTCAAGATTTTTCGGTGAACGGAAATCATTGGTCATTCGTCGCAGTCAATCGAGTTCGGCGCAGCGCCCATTACTATGACTCGCTGTACATCAACAACGTCAAATATCATGAAATTGCAGCGTGTGTAGTCACAGGACTCGAGAGCTTGCTCAACGAGAAGTATGAATGCCACGTTGAGTACGGCACACCTAATCAATTCTCCCAAAACCGATGCAGAAATGACTGGGGACCCTGCGGACCATTCGTATACTTCATGATCGCCAAGCTCGTGAGACACATTTCTACGCACCAGGACGAAGGACAGGAAGACATATGCAAGTTACATCTTGCGCCCTCCCGATTTGGCCGACTTGTTGATTGGGGTTTCGATTCTGAAGTTACAAGAGATATCGTCTTGGCGAGGGTTGTAGCGGCCAAAACGCTGGCTACCAGAATGGAATGTATCCGAGTTCACGACGAATCCGCTCTCAAAGGGATTGAAGAACTCGTCACGGTTTTCGAAGACACACCTGAGGAGGATTTGCCGTATATTTCTGATGGATCCGCTGAGACTCTCCCTTCGAATGGGGACGATGATAAAGAAGAGGAAAACGTTACTATTCACAAGCCCGACGAAGATGTGCCTTCGGAGGGCTCGTCTACCTCCATTGGATCCGATAAAACCATCCCCTTGGATACCGAGGAAAATTACACCATTCTGGGGTTGGACGAGGACGCAGCTTTGGAGAATCCCGCCGCTCGTGATGGCTCCGTTGAAAATATCACTTTAGACGATGAAGATGGAATTGATACAAATGCTAGGGTTGGAGGCAATGTAGCCTTGGAGACTTCAGCTGCTTCCGATGTATCTGTTGAAAATATCTCTTTGGAGGATGAAGACGGAAATGTCACTGTTCTAGACTTGGATGAGGACGTGGCTTTGGAGACCTTAGCTCCTTCTGATGGATCCGTTGAAAACATCTCTTTGGAGGAGGATGATGGAATGCCACCACTCACACGGTTGTAGCTTTGAAGACCTCGACTAAAACGGAGAATAAGTGTAGGGCATTCGGAAACAAAATATGAGAGTCTTCTTGAGCTTTCCGCTTGTGTAGCTCTGTACCATACATTCTTTACTGTAATTTGCATGCAATCTGCCCTTCTCAAAGGAGGATCATTCATTTCAATAGCCTCATTAATATATATAACATGCATCCACATGTAGCGGAACAACCGCCGTATTTTGCACATGACACACCCCCTTATACCCTCGCTTTCTCGTTCTCACTTCCAATTCTGCAACGGTACAGAGCCACCCACGTGACCTATGGACACAGAGGTATATATACAGCTCAGCAGATAGATTCTGGAAGTCAACTCAGTCCCTCACTTTGATCCCTCGTACCACTA
Organism: Nigrograna mackinnonii; assembly: GCA_001007845.1. NCBI lineage: Eukaryota > Fungi > Ascomycota > Dothideomycetes > Pleosporales > Nigrogranaceae > Nigrograna > Nigrograna mackinnonii. The sequence continues at coordinate 644,957 of JGVQ01000138.1, forward strand.
CGTTACAGATGGAGCTAGATCTTGTGCATCTTGTTCAAAACTGAGGGATATGTAACAGTATATCACATCAACATTGGAGCGGGCAATTGGGATTTCCCTTTTGCGCCGTTACGGATAGCGATAACAGATACCAAGCGGCGCAAAGGTAGAACAAGCACCAAATTGCGGCCAATTATACGCGATGGTCACCGCGTTGATGTAATACCAAACCTCCTTTTTGCGTTGGAGCAATTGCGTTATAAAGACAAAAGTCGTCTCCTATGGACTGATTACATTTGTCTATATCTTGATCGATCCTAAATCAAACACCTCAAATTCTTGAGATTGAAGCCTCCGGAAATTGCAGTGTTTGAATTCAACTACGGAGGCCCTCGTCATTAGTCATGAAATGAATACTTCCCTTCCTTCTTTTGTGTTATCTAATACCGCCCTAATATAACTATAATAGTCAAACTTTCTACGCGGAACTTAGAAAAGGGGGGAGGGTAGAGTTTTCCCAGCCTGTACTGGATACTGGCAAACCATTCGACTAGTTAGGTATCTAATTAATTAGCTCTAAGATTTCCAGGGCCACAAGTTATGCCTTAGGATAATCACGCGTCTAGAACTCTGACTTGACCACAAGGTTCTCCTTTCTCCAATCTTGCACCACTTTCTGAATCGTCGAGTCAAATGCTCGTCCAATATCATATCTCGCATAGTTCTTACTTATAGCCTTTACATTGACTCCATATGACGGGTCGTCCAGGACCTTCTCCAAGCCCTCCTTAATTTTTTCTGCACCTGGATCTCGTGATCCTAGATTAACTCCAACCCTATGGTATTCAACGAGAGAATTGGTCGTCGCTTTGTCCTGCCCTTCTCCGCCTACGACCACAGGAATGCCTAGACGTAGAGCTTGTTGTACAGCGCCGAAGCCTCCGTTGTTGACGAGAACATCAACCTGTGACCGTTAGCGAAAGAGTAAGTGAATAAAGGAGCCCGATCTTACTAATGGAAGTAATAAATCGTATGGTACAAACTTGGCGACTCTAGCGTTATCAGGGACCACAAGACCGGGAACGTCTTCAGGCTCCATGATTACGAACGTAGCGATGAGAAGGATATCGTCACGGTCTTTGAGGGCGTCTAAAGTCGGCAACACCAGCTCCTGAGGCTTCGTCTCAAGAGTCCCCTGGCTGACTGCAATAATTTTCTTCCCTTCTTTCTTCGCCTGCGCAATGTCGTCCCACCACGGCGGCAACTGGGATGCCCCGCCTCCCGTTTTGTGACCCGTCTTGAAGCCACCGTAATAGTATGTTGTCCTGCCATCTGTACGAGGGAACTCGAACTCCGGGACACCTATCGTCATTAGATGCTGCGGCACCGAATTCATAGCGTGAAAGAAATGAGGATAAGGATCTTGAACGGCGCCTAAGTTTCGTAATTTGTCCCACCAGTAGTTGTTCATCTCGACGTGACGAGGATGATTATACATTTCTTGGTAAGCTTTGAAATGCTCTGCTCTGCGATTAAATCCAGTCAGTGGTATTTTGCCAGAGCGGAATGGGAACGTATCGTTGGAGTCAATCGATAATGGCGTCAAGCTGATTCCAATATCGATGTCAGGTTTGAGCCCAGGGGCACCGAGCAGGACAGGATAGAGGCCTGTAAACAACGGGTCCCAGGTCACTACTGCGGGAGTGCTATCTCCATAGGTGTCTTTGTGTTGACGGAGAACCTTTTGAAGTGTCTGGTGTCCATCCGGTATAGAGTCAAATAGCGTTTTTTTCAAGAGAAACTTTTCTTGATCGCTTCCTGAAAGCGACTTCCACGTTTTCAAGTCTTCTTCGCTGAATTTGTCGTCCAATCCGAGCATGGGATAGAATTCGATATTGGGGTGTAGGTTCGAGATCTTTTCTTCGAAAGAGCGGCCTGCGACAAAGGTGATCGGATAACCTAAGGTGGCTAATTCAGTCGCTATCGCTGCGACCTTCTCAATGTGCGAAGCGTGTAAGTAAGAGCACATGATGAGAGGAATATCCGAACGGGAGATACTTGGCGAACGCCCTTCCTGTAGAGCAGCTGGAAGGAAAGCATCTCGATATGATTGAAAGAGTTCTGGATAATAGGTTCGCAGAGCGAGAAGGCCTAGCAAAGGCGTCAAGAAAAAAGACAACAGCCTTGGAATGACGGCCATGATCTCTGATAGGAAGCAGTTCACAGGATCTGATGACGGCTATCAGGCTCTGAATAGTCATAGGAAGAGTCTTTATCAGGATTATTTCACCGTGAGCTGAAACTTGGATCCCTTTAGAACGCCCCCCTCCCCCAACATTATCGGCCGTTAAGCATCGATTGCAAGTTCGCAAGGTTCCGAGTCATAGGCAGAGACATATCGTCAGCTACTGTCTCGATGACCCTCAAATAAGCTTACATGTCATCTCGGTCGATTAAAACGCCATGCATGATCCCTAGTGCACATACAGCAATCGTCGCAGGTATGACGAGGACGGACCCTCATCGCTGCAAGACTTCGATTGCAGTGTGCCCTTATTGCCAATAATAGGCAAATTTGAACATACTGCAGTATTTTCATAAGATAAGGAAAGAAGCGACACGGCCCGTGAGAGATGATGGGACTCCTTACGGTTCATCAAAAGCATCGGCTACGAAAGCACGTTCAAAAGATACCCTTTTGGTACTAGATGAACACCCCCTCTTGCCAAACCTCTTCGACTGTGCGACATCATAGCGTTTAACACTGAAATTATGTGCGCAATAGATTTGAGTCGTAACATCTAAACCGCCGATACACTACTATGGAATCGTTAGCCAAATATCAACTTATGCATTGTACGAGATTCTCATTCAGTTTGACCTAGCTGGTAACTTGGCCAATGACATAGCATCTTAGCATCGTCGTAACTTGATGCAATAATATGATAAGGAACTAGACACCATGTAAAGATAGGCAGAGAGTTACTATTAGAGGAGTTCGAGATGAATTTTATACCGATGCGTGATTCGTGCTGCGTGGAAGGGGATTTCTTTTAGTAGCAGTTCCTTTATCGAGGACTGGTCGAATTGAGCCAATAAGCACTTGGAACGGTCCGCCCGTCTTAGGTAATCTTATAAGAGCCCTATGTATTAATTCTTATTTCTGTGCACAGGCTCCCAGATAGGTTTTAGGCAGGCAATTAAGGAGCATTGATCCACCGTAGCCATTATACAGAGTCTGGCCACCTCCAATCGTATCCCTGTAAGCTGATTATTTACCTAAAGAAGCAGAAAACGGTGTAAATCATCAAAACCAGCCAAAAGCTAGAAGGAGGTAAGTTGTTATTGAAAACCACTAATGCTGGCCTAGATGATCCGCAATACTAGTTGGGATGCGAGATGAGGTAGGCAGACTCTGTACCCAATGTGCCTTAGAAGATAGTGACAATGCGGTCGCAAGGCGGACGTAGCCAACATTGCCAACGAAAAAGCGGGTGAGGCCTAATTAGTGAATCAAGATTTCTTTTGAAATTGGGGTCACGACATACATCATAGTTCAGGCCTTCAAACCTAGAATGAACGAAGAGCCCAAGACTTTAGAGAGGGGGTGCATCGCGAGGACGCATTCGGCGGGAAATACGACGTGTGGCTGGCGTCCTTTTCTTAGGCGTTCATTGGTCAGCCAGCACAATCGTCTGCCAAATTGACCCCCTGTCGATTTCTCTTGTTTCCCACCGTATGGGGAAAATTGCTGTAGTTTTAGTGGCCCTAGTTGACTCGATGATCCTTGTGGAAGTTGGGGTAAGCTCTATGGTGGGTGGAAGGAATATTTTCCCCGCTTACGGTGAGTAGATGATCTGATCTGGACTTGAATGGCATCGCATCGGAACCTTCAACTATCTCGAGGCAGCGGGCCTTCTTAGAAGATATCAAATCTGGACTCGGGTCATGCCATTCTCCGTCAAGTTATGAAAAGCACTGTTTTGCAGGAGATCTGGGGATCTCATAAGTATTAAGACTAGATTCGGTAGTGGGGCTTTAGAGCGGTCGGAAGGTCTCTTGAAGTGACTTCCTTGAGTAAACTTAGTCCTTTTATTCCGATTTTTCTTTGGCTTTTGTCACATGCTCATGCCGAAAACTGTGTCATGACGAGACTATGGAATTGTCCTCGATAAATGTCCCCTTTATTCCTCCAGAACTCAATTCGGCATACAGATGCATAGTAGCTGCGCCTATGAGATCCCTCGGGGTGGCACAAGGGAACTAGCATGATCTCCTGCGGCTGGAAAGTTGTAGTAATACTACCGTTGTCTTGTTGACAATTACACCTCAGTTCATTGAAAGGTATGACATGTCACTTAAATTCCTCCCAGCAAGGAGAATCAAGGCCGCACCATGAAGAGAGCGGTGAGCTTAACGGGTACTTGTTTTAAACGTAAGAACCCTACAATTAGGGTGCGGTATGACTTATTGTTCATAATTTTACTAGAACTTCCAGACGGTCAATAATCACGTCTGTGCGGGTTAACATAATTTCACCGTGTGTAGGGCGTAGTTCATATTTAGCAACTGTTCGATATAGAAGTGCATGTGAGAGGGCAGAGAACATTTCCTGGTCCTTGGAAAGAGAGGCACGGTGTTGTTTTGAATTGAACCCACAAGGCTAGGCTGTATTTCTGACCCCCAGCGAGCCCCACTTCTCCTTCAATGGGACCAGCCTTTCGCGTCAAGCTCCTTCAGATCTGTCTCTCATAGACGGCTATGATTTTATAGACCATCGTTTTGTAAAGGCCCAAAGGCGCATGAGAGAAAGCAACATAGAACTGCCTTTTCTTTCCCTTTTCAACCCGCGATGATGTTGTAAGACAGGAAACCTCCACTTCTGACCAGACCGGTTTCAGCTGCAGGATACAACTTGTTGGGCCTTTGTTTATTGTACGGCTCAAATCATCCCAGACACATTCCAACTTGTGTAGTATTACCAGGAACAGATATGCTAACGCCATAAATATTCATAATGACTAGTCAAAGCCCTTTTCCACAAGCGTCTAGTATACTAGCACTACAACTACATTCACATTTTACTGGCAACTAACGCACAATACCTGGAGAAAGAAAGGCGTCTAGGTGAACACCTCGTGAAACATACGCAAAGTATACACACCTTGACATCTAGAACTAGTGCGGTACTTCGATAATGAAAAACTAATTCGACCTTTCCGATAAGAACAGGCTTCGTTTGCAGGTCTATTCTAAATGCTGGTTTAAGACATACGTTATCGGTGAGGATGACCTTTTTCTCTATCTAGGCACTACTATTTCCATTACTTTAGCGGGAATTTGCCATAAGTGATTCGTAAGATTGGTGCATTTCCTACAGGCCATCATACTGTCGTCTGGTAGGAACCTTTACCAAAACAATACCATAGCTCTGATGCCACTAGGACTTATCGGATGCGAAGAGCCATGCTGGTACCAAGAGCTCACCTAGTGGATCCTTCTGTTCCCAATACGTGTCGTCGATATCGTCCGCCCACCATGCACACTCGGGGCATTGCATACGTAGTGGATTTAAGTACTGGGGGTCCTCCCAATAATACCCTTCGTACCATACAGGCTTCTGAAACTCCCAATCGGCCAAGTTCGTCCAATAATTTTCACTCGTGGGTCGAAACCGGAAGCAAGTTGTGCAGAGCCTCCAATTTGTCTCTGTCAGTGGTTGAATTCGCCAGAGGAACGGCAAGATCCCCCCTCTGGAGTCATCGATTCTGCCATATTTCGGAATTTTCAGCGAAAGACATGCCGAAATTTGCAAGAGACGTCGAGAGGTCATGGCTAGACAAAGCTTGTCTTCGGGGTCCGCTTTTTCGAAGACCATGGCAATCAACTCTGTAGGCATGCGCAGCAGCGGAGAGGAAGGTTGAGGATGAGATGTTTTTGCAATTAACTGGTTCAATTAGTTCCTTACCACGGTATGTTTATCTTAGGTCAAGTCAACTCACTTCCGCGGGGGCATGGAATGAATTCCACTTCCAGTGCCACATATAATATCTCTCTTGGAATTCCATTACCTCGAATAATATTCTCTTCTTCCTATACTACTATATCGGTCAGTTATAGCTGTCTTAGATAATGGCTGGCTTGTTGTTCACTTACAGCCAAAATTGTTGTGTGGGTTGTTGGAGGAAGTAAAGCGTGTTGTTGTGGACTTGGGGAAAAGAGGCAAAGGGGCTAGATATACGAAGAGGAAAATTAACCTTACCGGGGCACTGCGTCATGCTGGCGGGCTTTGTCATGACAATGCAGCTCCAGAGTGGAAGGGGTAATCTTGAGGGCGTGCATTCACGCTTGCTTGCATGACTGCACGCGCACCACGTATAACTGCAGTATCAAGAAAAACTTTCATTGGCAATGTTGCCGGTTATGGTTGTAAATTTCCACTGAAGAATTACTAATGTGTGCACATGGCTACCAGACCGAGAAATGGATGATTGGTTGCAAGCTTCCCAATCCAACCAATTCTTCAATTGATGCGCTGCGGACAATATGAATGCATTTTCCAAATAACCCACATTCTTGAGCGACGAGGATTTGCTTCATATATAAAGCACCTTTAAGTAGCCTCGAAAAAAAATCACTTCAATTGGAAAGAGCCGGATTTGACAGCAAATCGTCGAAAGTAGTAGTCCAATCCTACTTTCTTAACCAATTCTCACGGCGTATTTCGATTATTTCCATTGTATAGCCGACTTCACCTATGGAATCTTGCACAATTCCAATGTGGGAGCTTGGTCAAAGCGCGCGCAACCCCTAGAACGAAAAAGCGGTACTGAAAACCTAGGCGCAGATTCATACTCAAGTCACCAATGTTTAGAGAAATGATACGCGGACACTCCATCCCTACACCACCCATACGCGTCGGCCTTTTAGAACCCTAGAAGGCATGCTAAGTATTGATATTTATTCTATAAAAGGAAAAAAAGGGTTTCCTTAGAGATCTATCTTCTCTCGCTATATAAATATATCTAAAAAAAAAACCCTTTAGTAAATATACGTAGAAAGGGAACATTAGAGGTAGAATTTTAAAGTAAAAGCTCTAATTTTTTTTAGGGGGTATTATAAGGTTTCAGCCGGCACGATCACTATATTACACAATAACTTTAAACGAACTCTTGGGTTGACCCTTTTGCAAGTCAATATAACTTAAAGATTATTCATATTAGAGCCCAGGTTCTAAGGATATATTTATAGGAGAGTAAAGAATTAAGCCTAGGAGAGAAGAGCGTAGAGCGTATGGGTGGTAATGGGAGGGATTGTTCGTGTACCACTCCCCTCTTCTATTAGTCTTTGGTTGTAAGTCCGCTCAAACATTATCACTCATTGTGCAAGGCGCGAAAACACCTACCACATTGTCGTGATGGTCAGACTTGAATCGAAACAATGGTCGTGGCTTGAGAAGTCACCTTGCCCAGCTGCCCAGGTACACACTGCAACTTGAAAATCTTCGTGAACCTACCTATAAGAATCTTATCTCTTTCTTTCCTCCCTAGCGGACACCCATCTCTCTCTAATTTCTAGTATCCTATGCCAAGCCTGCGAAGTGTTCTAAATACATATCATTGAGCACGTGAAAGTGTCACTTGGCTTCGTAGTGAGGAGTACTGCATGGACACCGTTGGGTGGAATAACGACTCATTTTGGATTGATTGTCAGTTACCTTGAATCATCTAAATGAGTCGTTGCCTGCGCCTATTTCGCCTTAGTCTTATGAAGTTGGAGTGCAACTTATTGTGAGTAGTAAATCAGAACGTGCCATTCAATTGAAGGAGTAGACTGGCCAGGTCTTAAGGTATATTGATGCTAAAATATATTAGTACAGAACCCGTTCGAGCGATCAAACATTAGTGATCAACAGAAGTTGATACTCTCGTGTCCAATTTCTTAGCAGACCCCCTTCTTGCTTCTGCGTTGACGGTGGAGTGCAGACTCGATAGTTGGCATGAACGTCGCCAATCAGCATTGCCTCGATACTCTGCAATTCCAGCGTAACATCATCTCTCAACTCCAATCCCTTGGAATGTAGAACTTGATACCACAAGTGCATAAATCCATACGCACTAGCTGTTGCCGTCATCTTCGCGAGGTCTTGGCCCAGGGAGTATGTCTGCAAAACAGCCGTGACCAAGACTGTAGTGGCCTGGACAAGCACGCCTTGAGCGAGAGTCAATTTCCATTGTCGCTAAGTGCGATGAGCGGAGACTTTCTCGAAGTTGCCTTCCAAGCAGCTAAAGAGGATTGGTATGACTTTTGGGAGGTCAAGAATAGCCTTCTGCAATGACACCTCCAAAAGTGGCCAATCGAAGATCTCCGAGCCGAGTCTGGGATAATATTCTAGATCAAGGTAGTCGAATACGAGGCATGTATCGATAGCGATAGTCAATACGTCGAAATAGTAGGTGATAGGGCGAGTGCTGATTAGGTTTCGTACTAAAGTGGACTCTTTGACCCGAAACTCGTGGGCAGTGCGGAAGAGAAAGATGCCAAAAATAAGTCTTGCCACGGAATCTGAGTCTAGAGACTTCCAGTCTTCATTATCAGCCATTGAATCCAAGAGGTCTAATGGCTCCGATTCCATCAACCTCGTGCACAGGTGGTACATTTGAATGACGCTTTCAGAAGCCTTGACATTACAGCTCATTGTTGGGAAATACATGCGCCCTTCGGAGGACTTGCGGAATTGGAAAATAGGATCGGGAGTGACGCCGTTAAGTGTCAGGAATTGGATCATCTCATTCTTTCCCAGAGACTCCGGAAGGCCCTTGTCTACACGATTGGGGACATCAACCCGCGTGTCCTCATCAGCGGTGATACGGGCGATGAGACTCATGCCCTGTAGATCCTCGTCGTATGGAGAAGCTAGGCCACGCGAGAATAGATCTTTGACGGCAGCAATAGCACGTCGATCAATTGCTTGGAGGATTGCCGCATCGTTTGCAACAACTTGCAAAGGTCGAAGGCTTCGCAGTGCAAAGCGCAGCCTCTGCGCTCTGTACGATTCCCACACAACAGAGGCAGCTGAGCTAGCCCTAGTAGTGTTGTTAGGGAGGACTTTGATGGAGGTATGTACACTCAGATTCTCGACCATCCAGAACCTACAAATAAATTTCACACAATCTGAGTTATATACCAAGTTCATCGCGCTGCTTCAGAAGTCTTCATTTTGCAATTGCTTAGATTCCCTTTTGCAGGTTATTAGAGAATTGTGAGTAGATATCAAATTGAGTATATATCAGCGGTAGGCCTGAACCTACGCTGCGTAGTCATTTTCAAGGTCTAGAGCCTGGGAGATAACTTAGCTGGTTTCTATTCCAATCAGTGCCTAACTGGCTATATATGTCACCGACTATTACTCAACATGGTTAGTCTATTTAGTCATCTAGTATACAGGTCGAGCTTTCTACAGAACTTGACAATTGATACAGCTACTTCTTCCTTAATTCGACTTCTCAACTTCTCGGCTACAGTATAGAACCTTAGAGAGCGGCTGAACGTTGAATGTGATTGGAGTGGAATGGTTTTAATGTATCTTTATCCATGACACCGCAAACGCCATCAAACGACTGGTGGTTGTTAATTCTGGACGGCTATGGCAGCCATATTAATGTAGCCCATGAGGTAGAGAGGGGGGGCTGGTGGTGTTGTATTATGATGAAAGGTTGAAGATGGATGTGCATATAAGCTTAACATTTGTTAGATTGATTGATTGATGGGTAGTGAGATTTGTACCCAATGCTAGTGTTAGTGGAGGCAGAAGGAATAGTCTCAGAATCTGACCCAAGTTGAATATGATCAAATTTATGACGTGTGGAGAAGCTGTGCTGCTTTGAAATCGAATTACCTACGACTTGTTCCGTTAAGGCGGGTGTTCCGTTACGTTGGATGCACGTTAATTCACCATGGAATTGAAGGAAACCATTGATATTGCTTCTCGATGTTTGAAAAACGTGAGACTGGGGAATCTAATCGAACGTGACAAAACAACAATGAAAAAGGCCATGAAAATCGACCTCAGATCAGAAGTAAACCAGCCATAGCCACAGCACCCAGGTACGGCGCCATAGTCTTCATGGGTCCTACACCTCCTGTCGAACTTGCACTCGGTCCAGCCCCTCCATTTGTCGGGTTACCATTCTCGCTATCGTTGCTACTAACGCTGAATTTGGCATCTTTCCTATCAAGTAGCTCTTTGGCGGAAGGCGGAACCAGGCTTCCTTCCGAGATTTGGTCTGGCCGGACGCAACGGACTTCGGCGTGAACGTCTGTCTCGCTGTACCCGTTGGAGTTTGTGGCATTGGGCCAGAATGTTACGAACCATAGCGCTGGGAAGCGGATGGTTTGGTTGTATGTGTTGGTGTTGCCTTGGCCGCTGCCTCCGTGGATAGATGCATTATATGGTTTGGCGTCGTCAGGACAGTTGCTGTCTTCGAGGACTTCCTCTGTGATTTGATAGTCGAGACCGATGCCTGTGAGGCTATTATTAGCGCCCAGAGTAATTTTGCTTCGGAATTGGCTGGATTGATTGAAACTCACCTGATGACATTATCGATGGCCATTTGTCACTGCCAACAAGCGACTGACACTCTGGCGGGACTGTTGTATTCCAAATTCCGCCTTGACAGCTGCCATCTGCTGCATACTGTAGCGCCGAAGAAATATAATGTTTGTTAAGAGCTGCTACACACTCTTCCCCTAGCATTGTCTTGCAGTCTCCGTTGTCGTCAATGCTCCTCTCCATGACCTCGCGCGAAAACGTATACCCGGGTTGAGGATCATAGATCGGAGCCATCTCAGCGCACATGCCCATACGACTTGTGTTGGATTCACCAGTATTAATCCAGAAATAATTCATCGCTGTACTCTCCAGATCCCTATTGTCGATGCTAACGCGAGGAGTAATGTACCACGACTCGTCGGGATTTTCTTCGAGGCCTCCTTCTGTTCTGCGAAGCGCGTTCATTGAGTAGGTGTTTGTGGCATTGTATACGTTGTAGTGGTTGGCCATTGAACAATTTGCGCCCTGGCCCATTGTCCCCAAACTAAAAAATTGTGACGAGAGCGCTACGAGCGCAAGGCGATTAGCGATTTTTGGTGCCATTCTTGTAGTGTGAAGAAAATTCGATCACTTCTTTTTGCGAATGTCTGTTTTCCAGAACGCGGGAAATGTACGGGGTACAGGGACCCAAGAAGTATACTTATGTTCGTTGATTCCGCCCCTAGTGAGATCGTCAGGACCATGAATACGATGTGGCTTCGCGAACTCAGGCCTAGGAACGACCAGTGGACCCCATGGAGATGCTCAAACAAACGCATCCTTTGATTGCGGGCCCCGTTGATCATTTGGATCAGGGGACCGCACAGGAAAGGCGTGTGTATGGACAGAATCGGAAACAGGATCGGAAAGCGAAAGCCGGTAAAATACTCCCAAGGCGTACAGTGGCGATAGGGCCCATCGAATCCTAAATGTTCAATGCTGCGCCTTGCTGATTTTAAGATGGTCGTTCCAATTCGGCGAAGTAATGTCCTAGGATAGCGTGTTTGGATCCTACAGTATGGGGCCAATGAGCTTGCTGGAAGATGCCTTAAGTAAACTACCGGCCCCCAATCAAAGTTTCGAGCTGCTCCGCATATGGTCGCCTGTCGAAGGAAATATCAAGTTGGTTCGTGCCGTAAAGACAGCTGGTGAGATCAGAATACTGGCACGCCTAAAATCATGTTGGATCGCCTTGCATAGCCTTACTTGCCGTTGGTTGAAACTAGTGTGCGGTGCGGTGTGAGTTGGGGGCTAAAATTATTTTGCGATGTCTCTGGTGCCTCCTTCAGATCTTAACGCCCCGAATCCAGCGCTGTTGAGGGTTCCGCTGCCATGATTCCATCTTCTAGGACCTGTCAGGATTATGTTGACCAAGGTAACAGCATCGCGGAGTCAGGGATAAAAATGGCGCATAATGTTCTGCTCTACAGGAATGGGAACTAAACAGAAATCTATATGGGTAGAAAAGAAATTGGATAACTTTGGGGGCCAAATCAACCCTTAGTGTTCTCAGCACTGCTCTTCCAGGTGTTCAGTGCCCAATCCCTAATTTGTTCATTATCCTCAGGGTTTACAGGGTAGTGATGACCCATCTCGAAGTCATAGACAACGCTTTTGCCATCCGCAACATCGAATTCGTTGTTGATCAATAGTTGACCTGCCCAATCCCATTCGTCTTGCTTTCCCCGAACATGCAATGTCGGAATCTGAATTTTGCTCTTCACAATCTCTTCCTTTTCCGCGTCCGACAGAGATGAGAGAAGGGACGATGCTGAAGCTGGGATTAATGGTGGAGGATAAGAATCGCAAACACTAAGCCCAAAGCCAAAGTCGAGCCATTCTAATCCGTCTTCTGCAGCTTTTCCGGCCATGGCTCTTCGGATTTCGGTTCCTTTGAGCAACCCAGCGACGACCCTGGTGCCTTGGGAAAACCCAATGCAGCCGGCGACCTTGCCACCTTTGGACTTAACGTCGTTGACAGCATCTCTGATAATGGTTTCAACTTCTACTGGCATCACGCTAGATGCTTCTCCTCGCTTCATTCCCTCAATCGTAACCTTCTCGTGTGGTGGGATCCATCGTTTGAACGGACCGCAACCCTCAAAAAAAGGTAGGACCCCCGGCCCTGCCGCGCTGGGGAAAGGCGCTGTTCCTCAATTAGAGCGGGTACTTAATCATGCAAAGTGCCCATTGACAGCATAGCGAACGCAGATGAGAGTAACATAACAGCTGTTGAGGGTCGAAAATGGACTTTATCTTACCTTCCAGAGAAATTATATCAAAGTAAGGTTTTATAAACTTCATTAACCGCGCTAGTTGGACCATGTGAATCGTCCCGTTGGATCCCGAGCCATGGAATGCAAGGAGTGTCGGTTTGACAGGCTGGCCGGATGGATGCCCTGGGGAACTACTAGGCGTGATATATGTTGTGTTTGGATGTGGAGCCGCCATAGCGCCGATGAACGTTGTGGTACGGCAGGTTACCGGATAGAAGTTTGTTGTATGCCTGCCGTCGGCGCGTTATTGATGGCCGGCTAAGATTGTTCTTCGAGTGCACGCACGTATTTACGGTTCCTGTAGTGAATGAGAGTTCGGGAGTCAACTAGTTACGGTATACTCTTGTCTTGGATGTAATATGTATACTGGTATCAAGTGTCGAAAGTACAGCTCTCTAGACCCGGGGGTATTCTAAGGCTAAGACTGTTGCTCGCTATCCTTCCGATCGTCGGAGCGGGTACGTCATGCGGTTGCCAACCGAAACGAAATGTCGCCTACGCCGGAGAACCACTGCAGGGTATGATGGATTCAAATGAGTATGCTAGTTGTGTCTTCTAATCTCTGCGATGTGGACGTTATCATGAGAATTTTGAGGGGAGAGTCAGCGGCCAAATCGGGACTAGTCGGAGACTAAATACGGATCACATATAATACACTGTGCAATGGAAGTGAATCAAAGGGTAATTGAGAAATTCGGTTTGCTTATTGAAATCATGTCATAGCGAAGAAATGCATATCGTGTAGCCTTAACGCCTTGCTAAAGACGGCGTACCCCCGAGATTACTCGTAGGGTACGAATCGTTCGCTCCAATAACGAGAAATTGGTATCAAGATCTTTCAAGAACCAAAGAAATTGAAAACAATAAAGTCGCCTGAATTAATTCTGAGTTGGTTCAGGCGTCAAGTTTGAATGCTCCGACGGGTGCTCGCTTGCTTTGCCTCCACTATTCCTGCTCGTTCTACTGTTCCCAGAAGACATGGAACTCGCCCTATTTCGTCCTCTACCGGCCATCTCTTCTCTGATTTTCTTAAGAATATCCAATCCACCTTCCATCTTACCCAGACGTGCTACTAGACTGGTATTTTCTTTTTGCAGTTCTCCAATCTGCTCTTTGAGCAATTTGTTCTCCTTCTCCGCCAAGTCAGCTTTCTCCTTCCATTCGTCACGCTCGCGCTGCGTTTTGAGGAGGTTGTTCTTATCCGCCTCCTTCTGTTGTCGAGCAAGCAGTTTCTTAGTCTCTCGCTCTCGACGTGCTTCTAACTTCTGTATTTCTTTAGCGAATTTATCCTCTTGTTTCTTGCGCTCGCGGTTGTGCCTCTCAGCTGCCTTTTCCAATTCTTTTGCGGACTTAGCACTTGCATCTTGGGTTTCCTTGCCTTGCTTCTCTCGTGCCTGTTCAAGGCGATCCCTCAGCTGTTGGCGCTTCTGTTCAATCTTTTGAAGCTCACGGCTCATCTGGTTGTGCTGGCTTTGGACACCAGAGCCGGAAGGTGACAATGGCATGGATTTCTCGGACATCGTTGAAGGAGTTGCTAATGAATCATCAATAGGTAGCCCCTCAGGTGCCGTATTGAACTGCTCTGCTGATGCAAAGGAATCCAGGGAGGAAGAGCTTGCAGTTGAGCTTTGTGACGCAATACGTTGAAGTGGGTTCAGTGAATCTGGGACATAATTCTCGACTGTTCCAGCCACTGACTGGATGATACTAGGTTCCTGCTCATCAGCCGTGTTATGGGAATGTCGTCGAATCCCCAGGGGAGGCTTGTCGACAATACTCGCCCCAACACCCGCTAGTATGCCGTTAGATTCAGACACCGAGAAAGAACGATCTGCTTCCAAGCTTCTTCGAGCACTCTCATCGGCAATCTCTTCATCCTCTTCATGAGGAGGAAAATCATCTTTGCTACAAGCCCAGTTCAGGAATTTCCCGGCATCTTGTACAATGCTTGACGGTGTGTTTCGCTCTACCATAAAACGTGGGATTCCGCCTCCAGGATCACTTCTTGTGATCATTATCCATTCGACTGGGTTTGTTTCGGGGTCATTGTCGCTGGCATCCTGCTTGCGATCTATTTGCTCTCCCTTAGCATCTGGGCCTCGTGATTCTGTAAAGCCGATTGTGCCGCTTCTGTCTCTGACTTTATCCCGCATGGTCTCTAGAAGATTAGATGTAGAGGCGGATTTCGCAGGGGTGATCGGAATCTCTCGTATCATCTCAACAGACTCGTAGTGCCCTCGTATTAACCCATCTCTGGGTGGTGCATCGGGATGCGTGATAGGGATGGAGACAACCATGTAATGCCGAGGAATGTCATTACCGGCTTTAGAGGAATCGCTTAAGGCATTCTCGGACGTCAGAAGCAGGGTGATAAACTCTCGAGGAGATGTGGGCCCTGGGAATTGAGCAGATAGCTGGTAGACTGTAACAAAGATTAGCTTATGGTGAAGGTACTATTTAGGAACCTAAAGCTCCAGACAGAAACTGCACACTTACCCTCGAGCTTCCCTATTCCTTCTACCTTGATATCCTCCAACCGCTTGTCTCCGCCAATGCCTCTAATATTACCTTCTCCTGGACCACCTTGTACTCTTAAACTTTCAGGAAATTCCCTCATCATAGCCCTCTTCCATTTTGTGAACCCCAACCCCTCGTGGACGCTCGACCTTGCAAACCACGCTCCATGCCTGTCATGGCCCGCCATCTTGAAGACACTTATTCCCAACGCATTGTCTTTTGCCGAGAGCTTCAACGGTTTGCCCCAGCTCTTCTGCAACTCTAAAAGGTCTGCATTAGGGGACGGCCGTCGTGCCTCTGATATCGTGAGTTCGGCAGCGGAGGTGGCTTGGTTTACATCGGAACGGGAGCGTTGCGAAGATTCGAAGGGTGTTCCATCGGGTGGAGAAGGTACAGAACCAGCAATAAGCTCAGCTTTTGAGAAGAGATCCGAAAGATAGGAACCCAAATCTTCGAGCGGTATGTCACTGAAATCCTTAGGGCGGAGACTCTCGAGAGCCTGGTGAAGCTGTGACATTCTGACTTGTGTTCGGACAAGTCCTCAAAGAATGAGGGGAGAAGTGTGGGACAAGTAGCAAGATACTTGGAGCGAAAGCCAGCATTCACCAGATATAGGGTGGAACTACCGAACAATAGAGCTGACCCTTGATCTTCCGCGGTGTCCGGATGGGCGGCGAGGCGTGGATGTGTGGCGCAACGTCAGGATGTTGTAGACATAACCAAAGGGTGATCGGACTCGCGATCTAAAGTAGGTTATCAGGCAGAAATCAGGAACATGTAAACACGACCAGGAAACGACCTATAAGGCGTAGTAAACATGGAGATTCACTGCACCGCCATGTGGATTGTGGCCATGATTACCATGCGTAAAGGATCCCTGCAATCACAACGTCATAACCTTGGACATCCCTGTTCTCGCCAAGACCGCGGAGCTCCCGCACTGGATTCTCGTCTCTGGTTGACCACGTTCGCAAGGCTGTCTATCTAGGGGTCTGTCTCTCCCGAGGTCGCCTTCGTATAAACCGCAACCGTCGACTTCACCGACACCAAGATGAAACGCTCAAGGCAAACATCCACGAAAGTCGCAGCAAAGTGCGATATGCGCTTCGCAACCATAACCCAATGGGGAAAGATCACAATAGCGCATAGGTCGTACGAGGATAAAATAAGCCCGGACAAAAGCCTTTGTTTAGATTCTTAATACGGTCCATTTTGCGCTTGCCACAGCTGCTCAGCGGGTCTATGGACAGGATGCAAAGTGCGCTGTTTCCTACAATATCGGAAGGGGCCGAGAAGAGAGACATCTAGAGGAGTCTTGAAAGACTACAATGACTACTATTCCTACAAACATATATAGACACGGTCTGGACTAAGACCTGGGATCCGCTGATGAAACGAATGCGTAAACAAATCTAGACAGATGATCGACTAACGAGAAGGGTATCGAAAAATTTCCAGTGAAATCCTTAACGAGTACAAGGCAATTCCATGATGCAGCGCTTGTTGGATGAATCGTTGATTAAACAAGCACATAAAGAGCACACATCTAGCGCTGGTTAGGTTGACAATCTCCAAGGACGGCTGAAAAGAAACATACCATAGATAATCCGAGAATCATAGAGCACCAGAAGAGGACATTGTTGAGTAGGGTTCGGCCTCTGACGAAACGTGATCTCTGAACCATGACAATTGGCATCTGCAACATCATCGCGAAGAAGCCATAACCACGGAACTTCCTTGTAATGCAACCCATGACAAGCTCATGCGCAAGAGCGCTAATTAGAAATGTGATGACCGTCGCTACTGGTCGTGACAAATGCCCACGCGACGCTGAATATACATGTCGTCTAAAAAAATGATGGACGGGTTTGTTCCATTCCCGTGAGAATTCGAGCCAGTCGCAGCTGTTCCACCAATCGGCATAAAATTGGCGATCCGCAAAACCTATGGATAGCTTAGTCCTATACCCGGAAGATTACTGGAATACAGACTTACGTGTGATTTCTGCGAAAGCACCAAGAACATACTCGAAGATCACTAGAAAAACGAGCAGGAATGTAACCATGAAGGGGAATAAAAGTCGTCCAATAGTCTCGCCCAGGATCAAGCCAAAGTCCGAGGCACTGCTAGAGCTTTGAAGCCTGACAGCAGACTCATCCAGAACGGGTAATATAAACTCTTCCGTGGTCACCGTCATGAGGAAGATGCAGCCAAAAACTGCCAAGGTCTTGTAGAACAATTCCATCCATCGAATGTTTGGGGTCCTGGGGTACTCTAGCTCATAGCAAAGAGTTGGACAGAAAATGAAATCTACAAAGTTATGCAACGTCAGATTTTCAGGATATGAGACGTGTCCAAGCGGTGAAGCAAGCTCAAAGGCCAGATCTTCTCGAAGTTGCCGCAACTTTCCGACGCTGGGGTCTCCGGTTTTCTCGCTGGATGGGGATTGAGGAATTTCATGAAGGTGGGTGCGCGGTCTTGGGTATCTATATGCTGCTGCCGTGGAAGCTGTATCTGGGGTATCAAGATCGTTCAAACGCCGTCTAGTCTCGCTTAGGTGCCCATTGTAGAATCTTGTCTTATATTAGCATCCTTGTCCACAGGTATAGAGTCTGGCACTTACGCATAAGAGTGCATCTTCATAAAAATGGCAAGGAGATGGAGGGTAAAGAACACTTGTGCAGTCCAACTCCAATCCCGAATGAAGGGAAACCTACTCTAATTTAGTGGTAATTTAGTGTTATGCTGGCGCAAACATACGAAGTCCAAAATGTGAGCCATATCGCCTGGTATGTACTTTGTATAACTATGCCAAGTCTGTTCCATCGAAGGGCGCCGGAACTGTTCATGAAGAGCTTATGTAGGGGAAGCGAGACCATAATGCTCGCGACCATAGCTCCATCACTAAGTCCGAGTTCCCAGACTTTCTCGCGAAACAAACCCCACTGCCTGATGGACAAGACGTATCCAGTTTCTTTATAGTTTCGTAACATGGATGTGATTACCATAATAGCCAGACCAATCCAGAACAGGACGAAGAAACCTTGAAAATCCCGGTAATCGCTCGTTGGGTCAAAGTGAGAGACTCGATCGACATATTCGATGGTTGGGAAGATACGTTGTTTCTGCTGGGCTCTTATCTGGCGTCGCGCAGATGAGGACGCCTGCACGGAGGGTGGCGCATCTGGAGGGATAGGAGTAGTGCGTCCACTATATCGATCAGCGCATGTACCACGACTGTGAGCGCGATTGCTACAGACCTTGATAGACCAGATTGAGGCTCTTTCAAGGAGCCGTTCTGTTTCATGAGCTCATCGCTCAGGTGTGGCTTCAATAGCTGAATGTGGTTTGGCTTTCGTGGGCGAGGTTGGTGAAAGTCGCTGTGGCCGTTCTGGGTTCTGGATTCAATTGAAGTAGATTCCGCCATTATGAAGGAAAAGGAAATCGCATGCTGGAGTCGCAGAGCGGAGCAGTCGGAAGGAGATATAAGGATGGTGTCAGCCCAGACTGTGCTGTTGATCAAGAACCGTGTCCGGATTCAACTGCAGCTTGTCAGATGGGGGCTTTTGTAGGACCGGGGTTGGTCAAAAACACAGCAGGGCCAGTGAAGGACGCCTGGGTTTGCGAGACGGAAAAGGAAAGTCGACAGAGTGCGAGGATCCAATCTGGGACTGAAATCAATATACACAAGGAGCGACTATTGCCATATATGTACATGAAGGATCAAGGCACAAACAAGAGAAAGGCAATGACGACGGATATCACGGAGGTGCCATTACATCAGGGTTGCAGCTCGGGTCATTCGCCCACGGGCGTTTGCAGACTAAGCTTCTTCCGAGAACTACTGCTTTTGGTACGCTGAGAGCACGCCCTGGAGCGAACGTTGCGGCGGAGAGTTTCCCCGGGCTCCGTTGCCTGTCCTGTCCCGTGCCCAGCCCAGGCTGTCAAGTCGCTCACCTCGAATTAAACATCAGCACTCAAGAATTATTACGACTCGCGCGGGCACCCTTCTTCCCCTCCCCTTACGGGCCTTCCTACTACTTAGGGACCGGATTCGATTTCAACCGTCTCCACCTTCGATCTCAACGCACCGCCTGACTCCCAGAACCCGTTGGCGGTGGGGTCCTTGAGGCCACCGCAATGACTTCCTGTACGCCAAGCGTCCAACCCAGCTCGATCCTCAATCCACCCTACTAAAACGCACGCAGTAAAGCAGTTCATTAGGAATGTGCGGGCGGCAAAAACGATTGCAGATGAGCGGGCCGTGGTGCAGAAGGAGAGTGCAGCGATTCGCGCCAGCTTCAGGGAGGAGAGTGGAGATTCGAGCGTAAGGTACGTATTCCAGATCGAACTCACGACGTCAACTCCAACTAATATTTGGGCAGGAGGAACAATGTCGCCAAACTCCTATACCTGTTCACCCTCGGTGAGAGGACACACTTTGGACAGATAGAATGTCTAAAGCTGTTGGCTTCGCCCCGGTTCGCGGACAAGCGCCTGGGTTACTTGGGTACCATGTTGCTTTTGGATGAAAACCAGGAGGTGTTAACACTGGTCACAAACTCCTTGAAAAAGTGCGCCTCACACACCACTCGGAAAAGACAATCACGCTAATACTCATGTCGCAGTGATCTTAACCACCCCAATCAATATATTGTTGGACTGGCTCTTTGCACGCTCGGTAACATTGCATCCATTGAGATGTCACGAGATCTGTTCCCCGAAGTCGAGACAATATTATCAAGCGCCAACCCTTATATACGGCGGAAAGCTGCGCTTTGTGCTATGAGGATATGCCGTAAGGTCCCAGACCTTCAGGAGCATTTCTTGGAGAAGTCCAAGCAGCTACTTCAGGATCGAAACCACGGTGTGCTATTGTGTGGTTTGACTTTGGTGACCAGTCTCTGCGAGGCGGATGAGGCTGAGGACGGTGAAAATGGGATCGCTGACATGTTCCGCCCAATGGTGCCCAGCCTTGTAAAAATCCTAAAAGGTCTTTCATCATCGGGCTACGCTCCAGAGCATGATGTCACAGGCATCACCGATCCATTTTTGCAGGTCAAAATCTTACAATTACTCCGAGTGCTGGGCCGCGGCGATGCCGAGGTCAGTGAGCAGATTAACGATATCCTAGCACAGGTTGCCACGAACACCGAGTCCTCTAAGAACGTCGGAAATTCGATCCTGTATGAGGCCGTCCTTACCATCTTAGATATCGAAGCAGATTCTGGGCTTCGGGTATTGGGCGTTAACATTCTCGGAAAGTTCTTGTCAAACCGTGACAACAACATTCGATATGTTGCACTGAATACTTTGATTAAGGTTGTCGCGGTCGAGCCGAATGCAGTCCAGCGACATCGTAATACTATTCTGGATTGTCTACGAGACCCCGACATCAGTATCCGAAGAAGAGCTCTTGATCTTAGCTTTACCTTGATCAATGAGAGCAATGTTAGGGTCTTGATCCGAGAATTGCTTGCTTTCCTCGAGGTTGCTGATAACGAGTTCAAACCCGTAATGACTTCGCAGATTGGCATTGCAGCCGACCGTTTCGCCCCGAACAAACGATGGCATGTCGACACTATGCTCCGAGTGCTAAAATTGGCCGGAAATTATGTCAAAGAACAAATCTTGTCTTCCTTTGTTCGTCTCATTGCCACCACACCCGATCTTCAAACATACTCTGTGCAGAAGCTATATGCGGCTCTAAAGGACGACATCACTCAAGAAGGGCTCACCCTGGCTGGATCTTGGGTGATTGGAGAATATGGAGATGCGTTGCTCAGAGGCGGTCAATATGAAGAGGAAGAGCTCGTCAAAGAAGTCAGAGAAAGCGATATCGTGGACCTTTTCGAAACAATTCTTAGCAGCAGCTATGCTGGGCAAATCGTTACCCAGTACATAGTCACAGCCACCATGAAACTTACCACCCGTCTCACCGACCCGGCACAGGTAGAAAGACTTCGACGTCTGCTACAAAGATACGGCGCGAATCTAGATGTAGAGATTCAGCAACGTGCTGTTGAGTACGGGAACTTGTTTGGTTTTGATCAAATAAGAAAAGGTGTTTTAGAGAAGATGCCGCCGCCTGAGATTCGAGAGGAGCAGCGGGTGCTTGGCGAGGCGACCAAAAAGCGACACTCCAAAGTGCTCAAGAAGAAACCTGCTCAAGCGGCGACAGAAGATCTCTTACTTGACCTCATGGGCGACCCAGCCGCAGATGCCGGGGCCACCACCAATGGCTCTCAAGCTCAAAGTGCCGACCTGTTGGCAGATATTCTTGGTGGACCGACCACTTCATCCCCACCACCTCAGACAACTTCACCGCCACCTTCGAACGTCAACTCTATCATGGACCTTTTCAATACTGGTGCCACTGGTTCTCCAGCCCCAACGCAGTCTCGACCCCCACCCCAGGCCGCACCTGCAGCTGCGTCTATGGACTTGCTAGGTGGCATGTCCGCGCCCGCTCCTCAAGCCTCAACACCTCCAGTAGCATCTGGCCCTCCAGCACACACAGCGTACAACAAGAACGATCTTCAAATCACTTTCCAGCTTAAGCGTGATGCCAATGCTGTTCAACTGCTTGCACGCTTCCGCAACGTCGGCAATTTCACTCATCTAAGTGCTGTGAGCTTACAAGCCGCAGTGCCCAAGAGTCAAAAATTGCAGCTTCAGCCCATTAGTCAGAGTGAGTTAGAAGGAGGACAGGAGGCGACACAACAAATGAGGGTCACTGCAGTCAATGGGGTAAGTGTTTGTCCTTGGTTTCATGGAACAGATGCTAATCGTAGTATAGCCACCGCCTGCGAGATTGAGATTGAGGCTCAAGGTTGGATATTCAGCTGGTGGGGGACCAGTTACGGAACAGGTTGACTGGTCAGAGCCTACTTAAGGGTACACGAATCCATTACGAGAAAAGTTCAGCATCATAGACCGCCAACGGAGCTAGGCGAGCGGTGTGAATGGATATATTGTATGCAGTGATGAGCGCTTCGCGTTCTTGTAGAGTCGTATTCAACGATACCAAATATGCGGACAAATAAGCTCATCCATGCCATACCCGCTCCAGGAATCTAAGGGCAGATTTGTTTCCATGATTTTCTACATAGCATGACCACCTTGTTGTAAATATGCAAGGATCTATTCAGCAACCCCTTGGTTCATCACGCTCCACCACTAACCTTGACAGGATGCGCTTCAGTGTTAAACACCCATTTATTCTTCCCACCCGCATCGATCTGCCACTCAGCATCCGGTGCCTGCGTCAAGTACGCATACTTGAGCACCTCAGCAAACCAGAAGCTCTCTTGGAAATCGCTAAAGCCTCCTCCGCCCTCAACATTGACGTTATCGATGCTGCTATATCCGCTGCCGACTCTAGTAGTGCTATTGACAGCGACGAAGGCGTCCCAGACCCAGTCCTGATACTTGGAGTCGCCCGTGGCGCGGTAGGCGTAGTAGAAGGACTCGATGACCTCGGGTCGAAGCTGGTATCCGGCGTTTTGGATGTAGAAGCCGGATTTGTTGAAGAAGGCCTGTTGGTCTTGGGGAACGCGGTTCTCGTCCCAGCCGAAGATCTCGGGGCCGATGCCTGTGGCTGTTTGGATGTAGGTTTCGTGGCATCCGTTGACGAGCTCTAGGCCGTAGTCGATGTATTCCTGCTTGTTGAGGACTTGGCCGCCGAGGATGAAGTTGCCGCCGTCGAAGCAGGCGAGGTGCTGAGAGGTACGGGAGATGTTTCGTCCGTTGTAGATGGCGAGGAAGGTGAGGTTTGGGCGGGGAGCTGGGTGCGAGGTCAAGTGCTCGATGGTCGAGTCCGCGGCTAGGATCCAGCGGTCCTTGTATTTCGAGTACCGTTCTGGGTCATAGATGTACATTTTGATGAGATATTCGTAGAAGGAATCTGAGCCGCCTGTCCATCCGCCTATAGCGTCTTCGAATTCTCCGGTGGTAACATTGATTCTTCTGCCGACTAGACCGGGCCAGGGCTCAGAAGACGCGGGCTTTGGGTCCAGGAGATGTGATTCTGCCTTTTCAACGATTTGGGCGTAGGTTTTGTTGCCAGAGAGATCTGCCAATCTCACCCATTCGAGGACCAGAGTGCCGACCGTAGCAAGGCCGTTAGAGGTCCCGTCATTTGAGCGATTGTTAAATTGCAAGATGTTCCAAGGAACCCCTGATGGAGTTTCAAAGGCATAACTCAAGTTATTTGCCAAGTTGATTGACTGCTGCAACAAAGCCTCTACATTCTCCTTCTTGTCTGCAAGATCAGAAAGCGGGCCAGTCAAAAAGTCATATCCGGAGATCATGCCTCCCAAATACCGAATGGTGGTTTCGAAGAGCGAAACCTCCGACTCCGTCTTGGAATAATTTATCGTTGGGATGTGATCTAAGATTTGATTGACAATGTCTTTTTGCTTCATTATCAACGCTGTAGAAAGTGCGTCTACGGCAGAGGCGCCCCAACCATTTCTAATTGTAGAGTCAGCGCTCAGTCATTTGACTAGAAATTTGAGGAAGCTTACCTTGAGTCACTGAATGTGTTTGTAACTGGGTTAAGTTCGTCATGTGGAAAAGCATGTTTCATGTACCCGTCCCAAGAGAGACGGAATGTGTCAATGACGGCTTGCGCACGTTCTTCCTG
Organism: Nigrograna mackinnonii; assembly: GCA_001007845.1. NCBI lineage: Eukaryota > Fungi > Ascomycota > Dothideomycetes > Pleosporales > Nigrogranaceae > Nigrograna > Nigrograna mackinnonii. The sequence goes on from JGVQ01000138.1 coordinate 668,967, forward strand.
GCTAAAGGAATCAGATTGTCTCTTGTTGAGATTAACATTTAGATCTATTGGTGCATTGTATGGGAGAGCGAAGGTAACGGGAAGCAGAGCTCCCAAAGCTATGGTGAATGACCACATAGTTCACCAAAGTTGAATTGAAAAATGTAAAAAGGTAAGAAAACCCGTGTCTTACGGTGACACTTAAGGAGAATAGAGAAGAAAAGGACACGAACTGAACTGGTTTGATGTTGAGCAAAATATAAAAGGCGATACAATATTGTTATATAGCATTTGGCATCGCGCTTAATTGGGTGCGACATGGGACTCTGGTCATCAAATGACCGCGTCCGGGTGGCCGATTCATTTGGGCACTCTGCAGAAACATGTCGATTGCAATCTCTCATGCTGGCCCATGTTAATCGTAGCACCTGTCGCGTTCAACTAGGTTGTAGCATGGATGGGAGTCCCATGATGGGGTCACCACGAGAGAGGGTGACAGTACAGGGTTGCCAGGGGGCATAACGTCGTGTGAGCGGCTACGAATATTGGCTCAGGGGAAACACGTCGGACTTGCTGGTTACAGCTCCACGATATGGGGCATGAGAAGATTGCAGTTATCGTTGGTTCTGCTTGCAAGATACACGAAGGATCGCGTTCCCCTGATTGCTGGGCGGAAGTATGAACGAAAGAAGCAGCTCGAGGGCATCTCGAGCTCCCGGTCATGCAGTGTGCTTTAAGGCAAGGAAGGTACAATATACCGGGATGAAGCGGTGCATGCCGTGTACATTTGTACTAAACCAGCGTGCCAGTCTTCCAGTCCGCATGCCCGTGTCCCTGATTTGCGACTGGGGGTTTGCTAGTCGTGCCAGGTCATGGTGGTGGACCGCAGTCCGTAGTCAGTGCGAGCCAAATCTGCGGGGGATCGTCCGTGTGGAGGCCAACGATGAGGTTGGTGCACGAAGCCACTCCCGACGTCCACATCTTAATTACACTTCGCCATGCAGTGTCTACTAGGGGGAGTCGCTCAAGTGTGAGACAATATAGACCAGCCAGTCAAAAATATGTGTACATTCCTATGTGGCTACTATTTCATATAGTGGATTGGACTCGATAGCATTCTCGAAGCACTGCATGGTTGCAGTGACCATAGTCCTGAGACATGGCGCCTAGTCTTTTGACCAGCTTGAAGTTATGTTCCCGACTGTAATATGAGATCGACAAGATCATGCACCTCAATATCCTGCCCTCCTATGACTTTAGATCCGCCCTATCGATGGGACTCCAAGGACCAGGTTACCTTGGCACACGATCAGTCAGTCCCAGCTTCCGCATGTGGATGTCCGACCAGCACCAGACCTCGGCCTTTTCTGCAAGGGAGCCACATCTGAAGACTATTGGCATCAACACATTTCTATGTGCATTATGCACAAGACGCTTGCCGGATTGGTGTAGCCGATTCAATCTTTTGTATCTGGAATGATTCTTGGTATGCTCACTCGAAAAACCCGCCGTCGCTGTCATCATCTTCCTCCTGTGTCGTAGCAGTCCTAGCGTCCTTCAGCATCTGCTGCATAACACCCGACTGGAGTTTCCTCTTCTTATCCTTCCTCTGCTTTTGTTCTTTCTGGGGAATGGGGACCTTTGATTCGGTACTGTTACGCAGGGCGTCTAACGTCTCGTCTTCCATGGCTTGCTCGACCTTCAGCCACATTTCATGATCGCCCCTAGGCCCATCTATTTGTGATTCTGCGTTCGACGAATCTCCTTGCCCCTCTGTTTGCTGGTCCGACTTGATATTGTCTCGCTTCGACTTGGGGTATAGGGAGGAGTAAGGCTTCATCAGCGGGTAGTAAATCGCATAGTTGACGTCCACTTCAGCCTGATGTATTTTCTGCTGTATTTCAGCCTTTTTCGACCGATCTTCCAGTGATGCGAGTTCTCGTTTGAGTCTCTTTAGAATACGCGTAGCTTTTTGACGATCTATTCATAGTTAATTCAATCAAGCTCGAGTTTCCGGAACGAACTATGCTACTGACCGAAGAATCTCACTTGGTGGTATTTGGCTATCATCTTCGTTCTGTGCTGGGCTTCTCGTGCTGCTGCTGTTTTTTCTGCCAACTCATGTTCACACGTCTCAAGCTCCCTTTCGCGTTCAATGCGGACAGTAGCTGGCATTTTGTGTTTTGGAACGTTGTCTACGTGTTCGAGGAGTCGCTTCAAGTCTCGGATGCGGCTCTTCAGAGCATTCGTTCCGCTCGCATTTGGCTCGGATTGTGAGGATTGAAATCGACTGTTCCCGCGATGCTTGGAGTGAGGTCCTCCGGGCTTGTAGCCGGATCGCTTTTTCTTGGATGACCTATGGGCTTCATTGTGGCTGGCTTCGGCGAAGTCAGCGTGCTTGCGCTTCTGCGACATCTTGTTGGTGAACGATGCAATGCTTCCAGAAATTTGGCAGCAGGAAGTTTTTAGCGGGGCTTGACCGCCCGGAAGCTCCCGTCGACGCCAAGCCATGTCACGAGCGATTAGAACCACGAGCATTCACTCTCCTCGATCCCTCCCGCTACTCAGCAGATGAAAACCACAAGATTCGACACCTTGAAAATGGGGAGCGCATCTCTTTTGCAACATCATCCACCGTTCACGCCTTTTGTTGCATAAAAGCCCTAGATACTCCTTGGCCCTCAATATCCCCACCTATCTTGTGTCACAGCTTGCCGGACCAGTAACATGGAAGCGGCCATTCGCTGGTCACCTCATTCGACGCAGCAGAACCCGAGGTTCCTAATAATCGATGTGGCGGTGAATCGATTGCGTCTTTGTGAAATTGAAAAGATTGAGAAGAAGAAGGTCAAGTACAAGCAGTTATGTTTGCGAGATAAGCTTCCGAATTATACGGCATTCGACTGGTCAAAAAGAGATGAGCATATTGTCGGCATAGGGTCCGCCTCAGGAGAAGCAATTATAGTTCAGGTCGACGCCGATCATCCACAGACAGACTATATACATGCATTCCCGATCAGGCATCAAAGAAAGTGCAACTCCATAGCTTTCAGTTCTAAGAACTTTCTCGCGACAGGCCTGGACCGAGTCAGGAATGACGTTTGTCTCAACATTTACGACCTTAACACGCCTACTCTTACTTCTAGCTCAGAACCGTACAAAAAATTGGCAAGCTCAGAGGCGATTTCAAGCATCAAATTCTTTTCGGGTCAACCAGATACTCTTGTTGCGGGCGTTTCACGGCAATGTATTCGAATCTATGATCTCAGAGGTACGGCTGGGCTCCCTCTGGCGATATGACATTGCAATACTAATTCTTCCCTTGAAGATTCTGGGACTTCAGGAGTTGCACAATATCCCACACGGCAGGTTCACAATATTGCCATAGATCCTTTGGATGAGAACTACTTCATTTCTGCCGGAAGCACAGGCGATCCTACTGTGTCCGTTTGGGATCAGCGCTTCATTAGGCAACGAGTTACCAATGATTCAACCGGATCTGGCGCTGTCTTGGAGTTTCGTCCTGTGGTAGACAATAGCCAAGCAGCCACGATATGGAGTCTTCGATATTCTGGAGCCAAAAGAGGTACTTTTGGTGTCCTTGCAAACAGTGGAGAATTCAAAGTGGTCGAGCTGGCTCAGCATTCACATCGCGCAGACACCCATCATTCAAATAGTGGGCCGTATGCGCAGTCCTGGGCATCTCCAGTATATACCAAAGTTTCTCATCATCTAAGATACCCATGGTACGATGAAAGAAATCGACAGGAGCAAGCTCGTGTCGTAGCATACGATTTCATGACTGCTGGTAATCCTCTCAACGGGCAGTGTGCACTTTCGCTGTACCCCAGTCGCGACATCGAAGTTTTGCCGGTGCCCACACCAGCACCTCAAATAAATATGAACGCCATGGACGAGATCTTTCGAGACAAGACGATCGTTGCGAAGGCCAGTTCCAGGCAGGGGACTATTGCCGAGGATCTTATAGAACTGCAAAACAAGACGTTAAGTGAGAAACACCACATCAGTCCCGATCCGAAGGACAGTCTCTCAGGGAGGCTAGATAAATTGACCATCGACCACCCGCAACGGAATATCCCATTGCAACTGGCATCACAGTCAAGCACGCAGATGCATGAAGATTTGCTCACTCTCGCCTACCCAGAGATTAAAGTCTCGTTGCCGGATTATCTCAAAGCTCTCCAGACTCAGAAAAGGCGATGCAAGGAAGGCTACAACCTTGATTGCCGTAAGAATAAGGAGATAGTCGCGAATGATCCTTGGCTTGTCGATGCTTGGAACCTGATAGAAAGACTAGACACGCATGCATGGGCCGATGGTATGGTAGGAGGTGGCCTGGATCTCAAATATCTCGGCGTGCAGTCAATCTGGGCCAACAAGCTTACCATGTACGACCAGCGGCTCATTGACCCGGATGCAAAGACTTCAGAAGCAATCTTCGTTGAAGCCATAAAGGAGATTTGTGAAAACAAGGAATTTCCGCCCTTCTCTGGGATGCTTACTCACTATCCGGAGAATCGCCAGCTATGTCTTTCCTTGTGTGGGTGGAATCTATCCAAAAAAGGCCTCCGAGAGCGATGCTCCGTTCTTATAGACGAGGGACAATATTACAAAGCCATCGTTCTAGCTGTTTTCCAAGGATACAAGGATGTTGCTCTTGATCTTCTCAAGGAGACTATTCAGCAGAAGCAACTTCAAAATATCGGTCTCGGTGCAGTCATTGCCTGTGACTCTGTCAACGAGGACCAGCGACACCTATGTGCTTGGATGGCCGACATGACAGATGAACCGTACTTAAAGGGGTTACTTGCTTACTTCATTTCGGGGGATTGGCAAACAGTTGTTGATATGGCACAGCTAGCACTGGCCGACCGTGTTGGCGTGGCCCTGAGATATCTTAGCGACGACAGACTCACATACTTTCTCCAAACCGCGACCGTGGAAACTGTAGCATATGGCAACATCGAAGGACTCCTCCTGACCGGCCTCACCGATCGAGCCATGGATCTTTTCGAACACTACATCACCAAATTCGGCGACCTCCAATCTGCAGTCCTCCTCCTCTCCCGGGCCTGCCCCCTCTACATCCAAGACCCTCGTTGGTCCCTCTGGAAAGACATCTACCTCAGCCAAATGCAGGTATGGCGCGCCTTCCTCGAACGAACCCACTACATCAAAGAACACAATCTCCGCTGCGTGACCCGCGAAGGACGAAGCATCAACAAACCCTCAGCCCCCAGCCTCGCCATCCGCTGCCACAACTGCCAACAAAACCTCGCCCTCCGCAAAGACGCAAAAACATCCCGCCAATACCTCGTCCCATCAGCTACATCACAACACACAACCTCACGCCCACACCCCCGCCCCCATCCACCAAAAGGAACAACCACCTCCCCATCCCTCGCATGTCCAAACTGCAACATCCAGATGCCACGATGCGGTGTCTGCATGTTATGGCTAGGGTCCCCGGATCCAAGTAAAGTCGGCGCAGCGCAGGCCCTAAAGGAAGAAGATCTAGAAGCAAGATTGATGGTGTTTTGCATGAATTGTACGCATGGGTTTCATGGTCATCATGCTAGAGATTGGTTTTCTAGACATGCGATGTGTCCGGTGCCGGATTGTCAGTGTATGTGTGGGTTGTTGAAGTGAGCTGGGGATGGTGGATGGATTGTGAAGGATCGGTCTGGGGGGGATTGAGAGGGTGGAGATGGAGGTGTAATGGGCGGTGGGTGGTTATTTAATCATGTACTTCTTATGGAACTGAACTCAAACTCGGGTATAATTTAAATCTCCGTACCGGTACAACTCTACATATACACAGTCATACCTCGTGAAAGCAAAACGGTATCTGAATTACCACACACTGCCTTAACCATCTTTCTACCATCATTCACCCACCCATCCACCCATCACTCACTCATCAACCCACCCCCAAGCCCCAACCCTCCCCTCCCACCGATCCGCCAAAACCTCAACAACACTAACCATCCCAATCCTCCCCCTTCCCCTCCCCATCTCATCACCAAAGGCCGCCAAACCCCTAGCATCCTCCCTCGCCCTCGGGACTCTAGACACCATCAAATGCGCATCCAGATACTTGGGCAGCACATTCATCAACGCGGGGATTTCGGGATTACTGGCGAATATCGAGGGTGGTTGTGGTTGTGGTGCGGGTGTTCGTTGTGTGTGTTGTTGATCTTGTGGTTGTTTGTGGGGGACTGAGGTTGGGTTTTGGATGAGTGTGAGGAGGGAGGAGGAGTTTGTGAGGTGTGAGAGGGATTTTAGGAAGGGTGGGAGGAGGGCGTTGGCTATGTGTCATTGACGTAGTGTGAGCTTCTATTCATCTTGCGGTGTTTTATAGGGGCAGTGTATGTACGTACCTTGTATGTAGCCCTTTTTCAGTAGTGGGCTGAGGACGTGGGCGAGGTTGTCTATGAGAATGAGGTTTATTTTGCCCTGTTCTTGTACTTCTTCTTGATTTGTGGGAGGTTCTGGTGGTGGCTTTTCATTCTCTTGTGCATGACCTTGGGATCCAGATGTAGGAGGAGAGTTGGGAGGGTCAGGGGACGGTTGTGTGTCGAGTAACATCTCATCTTCGTCTTCGTCCTCGTCTTCGCTATCTGCAATTACTGTCCTCTTCACTGGCTCCGCATCTTTTCCAGCGACTTCCGTCTCTTTTCCTTCCACATCGTCCGCCGGCTCCGCTACTTGTGGCTTTGGACCTTCCAGGTCTTGTCGGATTTCGCCGATTGCCTCCATGACACCAACGAAATCGAAGACTCTCATGATTTTGATTCGGTCAAGGCACTTGCCGGCAATATCTTCTATTCCCATGTGGCTAGCATCAGCCTGGTTTCTCTGAGCGGCAAGGAGATCCTGATCATTCTGTAGACGGGTGGTGATAAGGTTATATATTTGCAGAACATCGATATTTCCAGTGGTGTCGATGATAGCAGCTGTAGAAAGAGGATTTTCCAACAGTGAGGTGGCCAGGAAGCGTATGCTAATCTGAACAAAGTCTCAGTATTGTTCTCCATCTCTTTTCGAAACAATCAATGGATTTGAACAAACATCTTGGGGGGTAGTCACTCATACGAAGCACAGAAACAGAGAATAGACTTACACTCCTGGCCCATGCCAGTTCCCCAGATACGCCTACAACACCGGTCCTCAGCCCACCCTCAAGTGCCTCATCTACACTCTTAATTCCCGTCCCTACCCTCCCGTCTCTTTCCATGCTTACTCTTCTACCGCCACTTAAAACCTCATCTACGAATCCCTCAATAAGTTCATCCTCAACCACCGAAGACGCCAAAAACGGCGTCGCGGTCGCTGCACCCATTACAGCCTCGGAACGCACAAAGTCCTCGCGTGGCATGAACTCTACGCCGAATCGATAATCCACGATTACAAACAGACGTATCGGAAACCTTGTGCTTGACTCGACGCGCCACGCCTCCCGTCCATTCGAACTCCTTCGTTTCGTTCAGCCCCAGTCTCAGCCTCAGCCTCAGCCTCAACCGACTCGATTCGATCAATGCACCAGCCCAGACCAGACCAGCGCAGGTATGTAACGATTCCAGATCTCAAACCAGAAGCCGGTCGATCAGCAAGGAAGTCTTTGCATCCCCTTCCGTCTCGTTTTCACATAAGTCTCCACAGACCAGGCAAACCCATGTGCATCCATACACCGATTCGACTTCGATTCGACACTCGAACGTCTCGACTCACCCGGATCCAGACATAGATGTACACGATGCGAAACGTGATGAGTAACTTAGTGAAGTGAGGTGTGAGAGCCACCAACCAACCAACCAACCAACCGCTGAGAAGCCTCCGGACCCGCTTCCGCAAGCAAGTTCTTCTAAAACTGGGCTAGTTTTCTTTCTCCTTTTGGACTTTGGATGACTGGACGTCGAGTTACTTTAAAGGGCAGGGTGGTGTGATGCTAACAATAGAAGTCCCCACAAGAAGAAGGGGGGGGGATGGATGGATGGATGGTCGCCAGGCAATTGGAAACGGACGCAGCAAAGGCCCGAAACGCGGCTTGAGTTTCGAGATTGATGGGAAGGATGTGGAGTGGATGTCGGTGGGTGGCGCTAGGGCTAGAGCGGCCACGGCGTTGTTTCGATGGGTTCTGGGTATCGGTTTCTGGTTCGAGTCGTCGTCAGGGCGCGCGCGGAGGCGTTCCTGGATAAGAGGGGAGAGGTGAGGCTGAGAGAGATGTGGTTGATGGCTTGAGGGCGAGGTTGGTCTAATCGGGACCTTGCATATTTGGGGCCTGGGAGATCGACTGTGCCTGCATATGTAGCCAGGAAGTCGCAGATTGCGGCGGCGGCGCTGGTGCTCGAGCTGTGTTATCAGTTCAGGATTGGGGGCTGCTGCTGGCTGCTGCTGTTCAAGGTTGGGTGGCGGTATGGATGGCTGGTTCCAGGCGTGTGGGCTCGTCCACGTTCTTGGGGCCCAGAGCAAGCCAGGGCTGCATCTTGAACGGGCGTGTTCCTGATGATGCTCCTGTTCGCGCGGGACATCGTTTGCACATGTTTGTGGCTGAAAGAAGCCGCGTCACGAGTCAAAGGCACACTTCACCAAACAATGGAGGCTCACTGCAAACGTCCAAATTTGACTTCATTTTTGTCATTTTCATTGGAAACCCTAAGAACCCTGTCGCCTGGTGGACGTTTCTCTCTCTTGCTCTCCAGCTTCATATTTCTGATCTCATCTGTTCGGTTTGAGTAGAGGTGGAAACCCTTAAAAGCCCATCTGAAGAGAGAGAACTCCTATACCACCAACTTGCAAGGTTTTCCGAATATGCCCTTCACTTTGCGCCGGGTGTACACCTTTGGACGAAGAGTTATCCAAGCTCCGTCAATTGAATACCCATAAGTGCGCTCAGCGCGCGCCTGAATTAAAAGCCCCATATCGAGAGTGACAATAAAAGGAAAAATACGCGAGTGCTCTCGCATGTCGGTAATGTATTCTGTGCCTGTTGCTTTGTGACAATCGGCCGTTATCCTAAACGTCCCGCGCCAAAGAAACTATTTCGGGTGGTGTGCGCAGCACTTGGCTGTGCCTGGTATGCACACTATCAATCAAATATAGTAGAGCCGTCCATATGGAGAGATATGCTTATGCTGCTGGGCGCTCAGGCCGCTGTCGTCGTCCGCCCTTCAAACTCTTGACTCGGTTGAGGAAGCCGGAGACTGGTTTGCTCTCCTCTGGAGGTGGTGGAGAGCCAATGCTGTCTGCAGTAACAGCTCGAGTCAAGTGATTACGAGAGGGAGACGATGGAGACTTGACCGTGGGTTCCTTGTCCGCCTCAGACACCTTGATCGCAGCTCCCTTCTTGTCGTATGCGGCATCGTATTCGTCGAAGAATGGGTTCCTCTCAGTGGCTTTGGTGGATGCTCCAGCGCTGGCAACCTGTAGAGGGCTGCCGGGGCTGCCAACCGCATATCGAGCTTCCGGGGAGGTGATCTTGGGTGGATTGCCCTCACCGTAACGTCGTGGCTGGGAGATGCCTCGGATTCGCTGACTGATGGACTTCTTTCGCCCAAGCCCATTTTCCGCGAAGCTCTGCTGGTTCTCGGACTCTCGCCTCTGGATAGCAGTACGCGAAGCTGGGGCGCCTTCAAGGAAAGTTGATGTTCCCAGACCAATGCTCTCTTCTCCGTGGATGATGTCAGCGCGGTCCTTTGGATTGAACGAGACGGAGCGACCCTCCATCTCAGGGCGTTTCTTGAACTCAGCGCGGGCGCCATTGGAGTAGTCGGTGAAGCCCTCGGCGCCTCGACCGTGGAATGTCTCCAGATCAATGTTCTTGTTTACGGGGCCGGAACCGCCTAGCGCGTTGTTGGCCGAGTTGACGGGGAAAGCATGCATGGGGGCACGCTGATCCTTCTTGCGATTGCGGTGTGGCTGCACGGCGTCATAGGGACCATCGTGATGGACCAAGCTCGGCCCATAGATGCCGCTGACATCAAGCTTGTCAATGATGTCCAAGCCCTGAGGCGCCCGGACTCTCTTGGAGCGAGACGAAGACTTGCCATCCTTGGAACGCTCGTCTCTCATCTTTCGACGCTCCCTACGTCTTCGCTCCTCATCTGGGTCCAGAGAGCCTTTGTCGATCATAGAGGACTCCGAATTTCGTCGCGGACGTCGCTCTCGTCGATCATGGCCTCCGTGTTGGGACGGGCGCGGGCCAGGAGGACCTCTGGAACGTGGAGGGCCTCGCGGCGGGCCTCGCATTCGCTTCTGCTCCTCTTCTGAACGCGATGGGCGGTGGCCCTGAGAAGGGACGGTATCGCTCCGCTGGGGCGGTCCGCGGGTAGACGGTCGCTTGTCGTTATCATCAATGGTGAGATTGCTCTGTTTGAGGGCGGGATAGTTAGCGAATACACTCGCGAATTGCTTAAAACGCTCCATGGTTGGAATCCGTAGGATGATGTTTGTGCTGGGTGAGTGCGCTTTTGTTGGGGGGGGAATTGAGAGGGAGCGTTGTGTAGCGACCTTGTGCGACGAGCAGACGTAATTACGCCTTATCTCGTACCATGGCGGCAGGGAGAGGGAGCAAACAGAGTAACGGTGGGACACAACGTACAAACAGCTCTTCGGCAGTGTTGCCAAAGGTGGCCTTCTTTGGGGACTCCCTCATTGAAGCCGACATGTCGATTAAGTTGGCGTTGGAGGCCTCTTTGTTGAACTCTGCTTCGAAGGTAGAGAGGAAAGGATTCCGGGACATGGGCCTACTACCGGCGCTCGTGGGAGTTTGTAGAGCGGGCGAAGGGATGGCGGGCGAGCCTGCTCGGTTGCGAAATGGATTGTTGGAGTTGAGATTGAGGGAGAGGCTGGGCGAGGGACGCCGGTCTGTTGATAAAGGAGGAGTTATCAGCGAAATTCGGTTTCGTCACCGCCAACGTACGTGAAACAGGCGATAAAGGAACCATACCTGGCATTGACGGCTCTGCAATCATGATTGTTGCCGCTACTTGCAACCCTGCTACCGCGCCCAATCAAAAGAGGTGCCAGGGAAGTGGGCAGAGTGGGCAGAGTGGGCAGCGAGCTCTGGGCGCCAGTTGAGTGGAGCAGGATGTCGGAGGAGAGCAGATCTGGAGGTGATGGGACGACGACGGAAGAGAGTACAGGAACGGTGCAGTGGGTGAGGGTGGCAGATTTGGTTTTGGAGGAGCAAGAAGCAGCTGGTTAAGCGTTTACAGCGCGGGCCAGCCGTGTGGACTGGAGGGAAAAGGGGTGCAAATTAAGACTGGCGATATGATGTTGGTGTGTTTCGAAGAGCCGGGGGGTGGGAGGTAGGGGAGGGAGGGATGCGTGGATGTGGATGGAGGGAGAGGGAGAGGGAGGGGAGGGGGGTTTCGATGTGCAGCAGGTGGGCAAGCAGAGAGAGAGAGAGAGATGAGATGTCGCGCACGAGTGAGAGGACGACGCTGTGACGGCAGCGGACTCTTGGGCCTGGCACTCTGGCTCTGGCACTGGCTGGCGTTGCTGCTTCTGGTTGCTTGTGCTTCTTCTGCTGCTTCTTCTGCTGCTGCTGCTGCTGCTGCTGGGGGCAAGGAGGGTCAGGTCAGGGCCTCAAGAGGACCTCGTCGAAGGACGGGGGCACGACGACGGGGTGCTTGGGGTGCTTGGGGCTTGTGCGTCGACCAGACGGCGGCCGCAAGTGGCAAGCAGAAGCAGGGGACCACTTGGCGGGTGCGGGCGGTTGGCGGGTTTGTTGTCGGTTGTTCGAGAGCAGTGGCCAGCCGGTACAGGCACAGGCTCAGGTACGGGTACAGGCTCAGGCCGGGGTGGGTTCGGCGCGACGTAATGTATGTATGCAATCGACTAATATATGCGGCGACGCGGTGCACCACCAGTAGGATGGGACAAGAAATGGTGGAGATGGAGATGGAGATGGAGTTGGAGTCGGGATGGAGGTATGAAGAACAAGGAAGAAGGAAGGAGATGGGGAGAAACTGCGAGAAGAAGGTGATGGTGACGGTGACGGTGGAGAGAGCAGAAGCAGTAGTGGTGATAAAATACGGGGTCAACGGACAAAGTAAATACTGGCGGGTCGAATGGTTGTGGGCTTGCTGTAGCGTCTTTTCTCCCTCGGTCCTTGTCCTAGAGCTGGACCTACACGCTCAAACGCCCATACGCCCCGGCCTAAGCAACCAACTCGTTCTTGCAGTCAAGTCGATCGATGCCCTGCAGTCGACACGGCTGGAGTCGAGCAGAATTGCATATAAACAAAAGTAGACGAGCTACCGGCCACAGCAGTACGAAAGAAGAAGCTGGAAGAGCGGCTCAAAGTCTCTGGGTGCCCTTTTGAGACGAACCGGTCTTCTTAAAACAGCTGGCGTGAGGTGCTTGTCCTTGGGAGCTGTCTTGTCCTGCCCAGTCTTGTCTCCTGTCCCCGGCGCCGCCCGTGCTCTGCCTGCTGCCTGCGATTCGAGCTTGAGGGGGTAATGCGGCCGGCAGCAGCAGTGAGTACAGTATTAGACAGTCATGGGACTTGTGACTACTAGGGACATGGGGGAGAGCTGGTGATGGATTCCCGTTGCAGATGCAGCAGGCCCGCGGGAGGTCAATGTCCCTCACTGCTGCCGTTGTCACTGTGGCCTGTCATGTACCAGTGCACCCGACCCGAGCAGTCTGTAGTCTGTGCAATGCAGCAATCTAATAATGCCAGTTGGGGCTGCGAATCACAAAATGCCCGGCCTTCTGCAGGCTCGGACTACACAGCAAGTCAAGTATGTAAATTTACAGAGTGCAGCGTCAAGTTCTGCAATAATCACTGCAGTGTTCAATTGTGGGGGAGGATTTGAGGCCAAGCAACCGTCGACGCAGGGGTTTGCAGCGACCACTACCAAGCTCTTACAGACTACGGGACCTCCTCCCATCAAATCTCTCTAATAACAATATCCTCTCCGTATGCGGCGATTCAAGCAAAAAGATTATCTGTGATACTTGTCTCAACTCCAACCTCTTTCTCTCAACCTCCTGTGTACCCTTCCACACCCTCTTCCCGTCATCCTCCCTCCCTCCCTGCCTCCCTTCCTCGCTCTCCCTTTCCCCCGATCTTCACACCTGGCCAGTAGTTAGTGGTAGCTCCACTCAATCTCCAGCCCGCGAGTCCTCGTGGACACAAGACGCAAATTGGCGCCGCCTCGGCCGCTTTGGCGCATCCTTGAACACGGCCTCATCGCCCACCGTCGCTACACTCACCGCCAGTGTGCCAGTCTAGACGCGTATCCAGCATAGCAGACCGCGCAGACCTTCATCCAGGCACTCATATGGACTAGCCGCCGCCCCCGCAAATGGCTCGCGCGGGACCCTGAGCAGAGTCGCCCAAGCACCAAGCGACCAAGCAACAAGGTCCTGAAGATCGGAGCATCAAGCCTCCAAGCCTCCAAGCCCCATCTCGCCGATTCCACCTCCTTCGCCCATCAAAAACGCAACCCACCCAAATATCAGCCACCCCATCGCCATCGCCATCGTCAGACCTGCTGACAAGCATACTCTGGACCTCTCCTCGCCTCATCTCACCCTTTCCAACATGGCTGATGCAGCCTCGCCCTCTGCCGAACCCCACTACGGTGGTTATTCTCGCTTTGAGCTTGAACTCGAGGTCCGTTCCCCCAAGACGTCATTTGCCCCTATTCCCTATTCCCCCCAACTAACATACCCCCAGTTCGTCCAGTGCCTTGCGAATCCTGCCTATCTCAATTACCTGGCCGCCCAGAACATCTTCGACAAACCAGACTTTGTCGCCTATCTCGGCTACTTGCAGTACTTTAAACAGCCAAAGTACGCAAAGTTTCTCCAGTAGGCACTCTAATTCCGGCGCCGGTGTTGATGACTGATGCTTGTCCTGCAGCCATCCCGGCCCTACTCTCCGGGCCTTGGAATTGCTCCAGCAGGAACGTTTCCGGCAAGAAATCCTGAGACCCAATCTCATGAACGTCATGACTATGGAGGGACTCAGGAATGCTGTTCCCGACAAGACCGATTGATATCTTGCATACGCATCACATCATCAGAAACCTCATTCTTCGTGCCCCTGGCATTTATGGCAATCTTGCATGAAGATTACGGTCTACCATTCCTCTCGACAGAGAGACGTCTCCCAAATAGTCGAAGTTAACCCATGTGGCCTTCACGTCTGCAATGAGTGGCTCGGTTGACTCCAGATGTGGCACAAGAAGGAATCCTGCGCCAGATATCGAAACATGTCCGCATTGTAAAATGGCCGACATTATTGAAGATCCCAATAAATACCGCAAGCGAGCCGTTAATTTGCGCCATCACCAAAGCTTGAATATACCTTTGTATGGTCAAACACCCCCATTAGGTAAAGAATTAGGTTCGGTACACGAAGTACGAATATGCCATGGTCTGATAATCTTGCCCACCTTCCAATTGGAGCGATTTGTGCAAAGTGAGGACCTTTGAACGAAATATAGTGGTTGATAAACCTTGCCTGCAGGCACTGTGGTCAAGTTGATGGGAACACCTTGCTCTCAGAGGTGATACATGGGTGGCTCCCATAAGGCGGATCCATGCTCCCACACCGGGTTCTGTTCGCCCAAAGATCTCCATATAATGTTTGTTACATAAAGACACCAGCTACACTCGCTACACTGCACGCTTCCAGTCTTCTTGTACAATAGCGGCTGGTGGAGTACACTAGCATTCTTGCTTCTTTGCCTTTGTGACTCGATTCTTAAAGCGTGGTAAGTTGAATAAATTAAAAATGAATATCTCGACTTCGATCTAAGGGATCAGTGTGCCTTTCACGTTTGATGTATATTTTGCCCATGCAAGGATGACCCTTCCAGAGCCTTACAGATCTAGGCACAAGAGTAAAGCTTTCAGGTTTCAATTTCCAACTCCCCTGCTCAGGTGGGTGGATATCATCACGTGATGATCGCCTCGGCTCGATATGGCGGAGTTTAGCTCGATACCCCCACGTCCTATCGCTGGGTATCAACACTTTGGTTGTCCCAAAGCCACACGTCGCCATCAGGGTACTGACCTACCCCTCAACTCCGCCTGTACTATATCCTCTATCCAGCGATCATGAGAACTGTCGCTGAGGCCGAGTATGCACCCAATCTAATTCAAACATCACCCGATACTGCTACTAATAGTATTCAGAAAGCACTGGCGTCAACTTGACGAATTCCATTCCCTTACAGATCTCAAGATATCAGTTTCCTCTCACAATGAGCCCCAAATCACGAACGGACTTCGTTCTATCTGCTGGAAAGTCTGTCTTACCAATTCTGACCTTGCTGCAAACCATTGACATAGGCATAGATTTTCCTCCTCTTCAAGACCCTCGACCGTTCGAGTTGGCCTTCGCGCATTGTCGATTCCCGCACCAAATATGAGTCCCTTCGCCTGCACTACCTACGTGCCATACAACATCCCGACGAGTTCGAGTCCGCCGTAGACCCGCTCAGTGAAAATGAAGAGGTACATTGAACTCCCCTTCAACAGACTAGTATCACCCGTTGACACCTACTAAGACTTGAAAGTCCCCTTGGGTCGCATTACGAGCCGACGAAACTCTTCGAGAAGAAATATTCCAAGACATTGAAAGATGCATGCCCGACAACACATACTTCAGGCAGCCGGCGACACAGAATATGATGCTCGATGTTCTCTTCATTTGGTGCAAACTACATCCAAATATTGGATATAGGCAGGGAATGCATGAGGTCCTCGCACCAATTCTGTGGGTCATAGAGAGGGATGCTGTGGATGCGGCAGCTGGTGAGAATAGGTCGACAGACGGGACCATGACACAGTTGATGGACTCGTCCTACATAGAGCATGATACATTCACGCTGTTCTCGCTAATCATGCAGACAGCAAAGAGCTTCTATGCGCCAGCAGAAACGGGTTCCACGACGAAAGATACGCCCATGCTATCTCGAAGCTCGCGGATCTTCGAGAGGTATCTTCCTAAAGCAGACCCGGAGCTAGCATCCCATCTTGTGAGACTAGAAATCGTCCCTCAGATTTTTTTACTGTAAATTTCATAAACCCCCTCCTTGTGTTACTCTCTGACATATGCCAGGCGATGGATCCGTCTTTTATTTGGCCGAGAATTTCCGCTCGATTCTGTCCTCAACATGTGGGATGCTCTCTTCGCTATCGATGCAACACTGGAGCTTGTCGACATGATTTCGATTGCGATGCTTCTACGCATACGTTGGCAACTTGTTGCATCTGACACTAATGAAGCGTTTTCGCTACTTTTGCGATACCCGGAGCCAGATGCCCCCGCATACACTTTTATCAAGGACGCCCTTTATCTAAGGGATCATCTTACTCCGGAAGGTGGTGCTGAAATCATAACCCGTCATGGGCAGAAAGCCCCATCACTTGAACATCAGATTCCACATATCCGTATACCCTCTCCAGCTCCATCAGTTGCATCGCATCGCAGTCGGCCGAGTCTAAGTTCTCCACGAAATTTCGTGTCTCAGCAATCGAGCGGGTTAGAAGCCATGCTACAAAACGCTGCAAAAGGCGTCATAGATCGTGGCTCTCAATGGGGAGTCGGAAAAGCGATTCGCGACGCAGTAGGAGAGGTAAAGAAGAATGTTGAAGCTTATCAACACACCTCGCCATCTGGCCAGAGTACGCCCAGGTCTGGGGGCAGAGAGTATAGGAAACCGGCACGAACCTCATCCACGGCATCCTCAAGGCCAAATATGGAGCGTACATCATCCACTTCCGTCGTCAAAAAAGTGGAAACCATAGAGAATCGAAATAAGGCTTTATCAAAGATGCTCGAAAGTGCTGTTGGAGAACTCTGGGAGTATCACAAGGAGAGAAGTGAAAATGCCAAGGAAAACAAAGACGCAATAGAGGCGTTGAGTCTTGCAATCGCAAAGGTTCAATTTGTCCAAGTGTACCTTGAGGATAGTTCCATCCCATTACCTATCGAAGAAGGACCCGAGGCCATAGGAGGTGCGCCGGAGCCTCCGTCACCCTCCGTTCCTGAACGTACGTCCAGCGCACCGCCAACCACACCGCGCTCCCCACCTGGATCGACGTCAAACAAGGACAAAACCTCACTCCTGTCGCCAACTTCGGTTCCAGCTTCGCCCCCTACAAGGTCCTCACAACCGTCTGCATCCATATCACTTTCGCCTCGGAGTAAACCACTGCTTTCCTCCTCATCCTTCTCCTGGATGTTGGGGGAAGAATCCGATGGACCACGCTCAACATTTGCTAAGGCATCGGAACATTCAGCATTTGCTTCTGACGAAAGAAGGCGGATGAGAGGATCCTTGGGGAAAGGCTATCTTTTTGGCGATGACGAAGGGAATCTAAGCTCGGCTTCGGATTCTCAAGGCAACGGAAAGAGAGGGAGCATTAGTAGCAGGGGAGGGTCACGAGGCAAGGGGAAGAAGGAGAGTGTGAGTGAAGAGGTGGAGGAAGAGATTATCGATCTCGAAGACGTTGGGAAGAAAGGGGCAGTAAGTTAGCCGGTCAACGATCCCACAGAAGGCGCACGAGCACGTCGAGGAGGGCCGAGCCCATCATTTCCAACATTTTTAGAGAATACCCACCGGAGTTGAGCGTTCTGCGGCATATAGGAAGCACAAGGTTCTCTTCATATCGCCTGGTACGATTAAGGCTTGAGCATCAACATCATCACTACACGTTCGACTGGGAGCCAAAGGTATATATGCACATGTATATTCAATCAGTACATTTCCCTCCATCCAATTCTCCCATCCCCCCAAAACCCTAACAAATTATCCCAATCTATCTGCACCCAAAAAGCATTTCTCATGAATGAGTGTGGACGAAGAAGAGAAGCATCGAACCAGCGTAACGTATCTTGTCATTTTCTTGTATATCTCGGGAAGTTGACATGCTCTGTTCTGTTTCACGAAGGGAACTGAAAAAGTGGCGTGTGAAGAAGTGGTACGAATTGAAGTTGTACAGCTGTGTCAACGGGATCGGCGTGACATTGTCGGGTGCAAGCGGATTGGTTATTTCTACAGATGGTCAGTAAGCGTTCCCATGTACAATTTCCTGGCCCTTCATTCCATTTGAAGGCACTGAAGGTTTGGACAGGGGAGGAGAAGCTCACATTTTCCGCAGTTGCAGGCACCCTGAGCGCAGCCGCAGTCGGCGCAAGTGCAGCCCTCGGTTCCACAGCCTGGCATTTTGATCAAAGGTTTATTTGAAGAAGGATCGGTTTGAAGTCGTAAGAGTATGTGTGTAAGTTTGTATATGCGTTGCCTTGTATTCGTTGCTAACTAAGACGAAAGGAAGAAGAGAGGGGTAGCAAGGCGGCGAGCGGGGTCCCTTTTTATCTCCAGCTAGAAGAGAGCAGGGCCAGCTCCGCTGACTGCATTATCTTCGCAGCAACTTGGAACCACGGCCAAACCCGATCCCTTCTCATGTACCCACTCACCCACTTACCTCACCAGTACTACTAAACCCTAGGTAATCGATCCTGCCCTTCGGTGACATATCGCACCACCCACCTGCCCACGCGCGCCGCCCTCGGTTTAACGAGTGCCGGGTTTCCCGCCGAGCCCTTGGGACCTTTACACAGCTTCTCGCTCGTACTTCGACTATAGACGAATGGGATTGCAAATGGGCGATGCGGGAGGAATAGGGAAGGGGGCAGAGATGGGTGCGCGATACCCTGTTTGAGCAAGTTACGTGGGTTGGGCTGATCGCGCTGATTCGCGGGTTTCCTGATTGGGAATAGATGGTTAGAGGGGTGGTAGAGCGTGTGACGCGTTGGGACGAGGGGAAGCAAAAGCAATTGTCTTGTTGCGGGGAAGAAGAAGGAATGATGTGGGTGGTGGTGATGGTGGTGGTGGTGTGAGTCGGCGATTCCTGAAGATAATCTGGGGGAAGCTTGTAAAGATTCTGTGAGTGTGTCTGTCGCCATGGACTATACTGACAGCACTTGTAGGAGCCCTCTCTAGTCAAACGCGCTGGGCTTTGATAGTATCCACTCTTCCACATTCTAACATCTTAGTACCATCCTTCAGCTGCGAATCTCGGAATCTTTGTTTCCCAACCCACCGGCACAAGCTCAAGCACTTCTCCGGTGGTAAGGAAACTAGGGCTATCTACTTGGAATCACACATCCTCCGGATATCTCTTCCTTCCTACCACCTTCCCTGATCATCCCCACATCCTACATGTCCAGATATCTCCGGTCCTCCTAGATCCCTTCATTAAACCTACAGGGCTATGACAAACCCCCCTCGTCCCAACCATCTCCAACCACTGAGCCATTACGAAATGGCGAGGCAAGGCGAGGCAAGGCATCTTGCCTGACCCTTCCAGCCCTGGGATCTTGAAGTTTCCACTTACGTACCCGAGGCATGCTCATCCACGCCTTGTGACATAACACCTGGGAGGCGAGGGACTGGGGTGAGACAAGTCTTACAGGCAGGCAGCGCGCTAATCCGTCCCTTGGCCCTTGGTAGTTTGCCACTTCGGATACGCGACGCTGTCAACTGGGTCCTATTTCATGCATTGCGTGGCATAGAGTACTATGCATCTCTATCAATAATAAAAGACAAATATCCCACCTGAAAGATGGGATACCTTCCGAATAGCCGAGCCCTACGGATATACTCACATCGCTAGATATGGCTTCCCCGGACTTATCTGTCGTATGAGGTCGTGGTCAAGTGGCACCACGGGTATACCGTAAAGGCGTATCTGCACACCGTATTTGGTTATGCGAGTTCTGCTGTACTGCTCGGCGTGGAGAAAGGTGCATGGTCACGGCTTCTGGTAGCGGTAGCGGTACGGAATACAGATGTGTATCCGATATTATTTGCTTTTCTTTTTTTTTTTAATGAGAGGATGATGATGGTGATGTAGTGGTGCATATATATACCCGTGAGTGGGATGGGGAAGTGGAAAGTACCCCCGTCCTCCCATACATTTTTTGAAAGTTCAGAGATTAGGTTTGTATTTTATTTCGGTGAGACTAGATGAGTGTTTGGTTAAGAGTTGATTCAATCCACTCCACTCCGCCAGCCTAGCCCCTTCGTATAAGAAAACAAATCTAATATCACCTTCCCTTCCCCTTCTACATTTCCCCCCCCCCTTCCCTATCCATGTAGCCATCCATCAAGTCCGATCAACCCCACCAAACAGTCGCAAGATACGTCGATTCCACATACACCATACCTACACCCTCATCGAATCTCACTATACCGTCTAATATCCTAACATCGTCTAGTCTAGTAGTACTTCTAAGCATAACCTAATTAAATGATGAGAATCTTAGATGTATATATATTACTCACCTATTTATACTATACTACTTTATGTTAATTTATAGATAAGCATGGTTTTAGATGTATGGAATTGGTATGGGGATATGTATGTGTTTTGTTTTCTTTTCGTGCTTAGGTAGAGGGGGAGAGATAAGGTGATGTATCGAGTCTTTAAATTAGTATAGTCGTTGTGTTCGCTCTACCTTTATTCCATTAATGTTCTTATTTATAGTGTAGCATAGTAGACGATAGGACCTTAGCCTCACCCTTATATGAAGAAAAAAAATATAGAAGACACATCTAGACATACTCTCTTTCTAGCCTAGAACTTTCATTAAAAGCTAAAGAGTATCAAACACTCATATTTTTTCTGAAATCCTGAGTATTATTATCACTTGGGCCGCGTCGGGCGCTACTAACACCGTGCCTATATCTTACCAAGGAAAACACTCACGAGGTGAACTGTAGAAATGGGTAGGTATATAGATTTAGTAAATCACACCTCAAAACCCCCCAGCGAAATTTTAATAATTTACTACTTAAGAACATGCGTGTGGAAATATCTTGTTTGTTTTGCTTGTTTAATGAGTATAGAGTGTGGTTATGTGGGGTTTTAGTGTGCCGTGTGTATGTATATATTCACATACAAATCCCAACACACAATGTTACGGAGACAGCACCATCTACGACCCACCGTCTATACTCCTACCTCATACCTCATACTCATCCACCGCCCCACCACACGACACGACACCGTCAACTCGAATCGACTCGCCATTTCCACATAATCTTTCCACCCTCTCCTCTGACCTCAACCTCGCTTCCTATATACTTATTCTATTTTATGCCCTCTCCTCCTCCTCCTCCTCCACCCCCTCTTGCCCTAAGCAACTAAGAGTATGAATCAACCCAACCCAGCTCAATATCCACCCACCCACGCACCCCATCTCAAAAACATAATAAAAAGAAGAGTAAGATAACATACCACAACCTGCCTCTATGTGCTATGTGCTGTGTGCTGTGTGCAGTGTGCTACATACACATAAGCGTTGTATATATACGCACCACACTCCATACTCCACACTTCCCATATCTTACATATATCCTGTTCTGTTCTGTTCTGTTCTAAAAACCCTAACGCTTAGCATAGTCAAGGATGATATGTTGAAGTATATGCACAAGATGAGTTGATGCCCACGTTACACTTGTACTTACACTTGCACTTGCACACCTCCAATCCCACCTCCTAACTACTAATACTCACCATACTCACGATACCCATACTTAGTAAGATTAGAATCAACTCAATCCAAGCCAACCCAACACGACAGAACACGACAGAACACGGCACAACGACAAGACAGAAGATATATGTTAAACCGTCAAATCAAGTCAACACCAACCAACGGCTTCGAAAAGTCCAACGAAGGCGGGTATGACCGATTTGACATTTGATTGATTTATTGCTGTTAACCGTCCCCCTTTCCCCCGTATTGCTAGCTTGTAGCAACAATCCAGGCTTAAAGCTATTTATGCCATGCCATGCCATTCAAAGCAACGCACCGCTGAGCCTGCAGCTTCTCTCCCTCCACCCCCTAAAAAAAGGTGTTGAAAAGTCTCTCCGAGTCCCGCTCATCAACAAGTCTAAGCAAGATTGATCAGAGAAAAAGGCGTTCAAATCGTCTCTATAGAGGAGACGAGACCTTGGTAAAATTATATACACAAAAAGGTTGTTTGTTGTTTGTTGTTTGTTGTTGGTGATGAGTATAGATTTGTTTCCTTTCTTCGCCAATTCAAAAGGAATCCCAGGGGCTGGTACCGTCGAGTAACAACACTAAGGCCTTTTGTTTGCCTTTACTTGTCCTTTCCATACCAATTTCCCTTTCCCAGAGTGACAACATTATATTGTCAATACCAGGATCGGAAATACTGGGAAAAGAAGAGTAATCAAGAAAGCCCAATACTTTTGTTTTGTTCCCCACCCGAAGCCAGCTCGTCGAATTCTCCAATCGACAGAAAAGTGTATAGAAGTGATAAAGATGTAGGGACAGAATGTAAGGGGATATATAGATGTGGTTCAAATGTCGAAAACCAAACGATGAAAAGACCCAGTTAAACCCAGAATTTGGATCGCATCAGCACTTGACGGATCTTCCCAATCGGAATGTGTTGGGAGGGGGGTATGACCAATGACGCAAAAAGCCGACACAAAAACCTATCCAAAAATATTTCCCAGAAGCCGTGTTCGCGTTTACCAAGGTCGTATTGACATTGATGTCGTTGGTCAGAACGATGAAGATGAAGTCACCGGCTCAAATCCCAACGAGCTCAATAAACGCCGAACCAAAAATGTAGGTATTTCCCTACATGGAGCCCATGGCTACCAAGGCCTCAATGGCCTCGCGCTCCGAATTATTACCCAAAACTCCGTTTGATGATGATGCATTAAGATTGCCCTTGTTTGCAAGGGATGCCGTATAAGAAGAAGAAGTATTATTAAAGGCTGGAGTGTTACGTCCAGCGCGAGAGTGTGGGAATGACTGTGCCGAAGTCGAGCGGAAGCGGGCGCCCGACATACGAGAGAGGTAGTTGTAGTCACGGTACTCAGTACGGTGACCGCGTACGCCCTGACGAAGGGCACCGGGCTCTATAGCAGACCAGTCTTCCTCATCCGTGTCGTCGTTCAGGTCGTGTTCCAGATCCATTTCAGACGTGTCAGATTCACTGTCTTCAGAGCCATCCAGGGACATCCTGTCCGCCATTTCCTCGTCGCGAGAGCTCTCCACGGAACCTACGGCCCAGCTGCCGGAGTAGACGTCGCGATCGTTGCGGGTTCGTGGGATCAAGAGGCCGCCAGCAGCGCTGTCGACGCTGGCTGGAGGAGTGGGTCCGGAACGGGACGCCCCATGAGCGCCGATGGGGATCCCTTGTCCAGCCTGGTTCTTCTGGCCTTTGACGTGCCAGCGACCCCATCCAACCTTCTCGAAGATGACCTCTCCGTGAACGCCTCCGCCTGCGCGATGTTCCAGCGCAGCGACGACCAGCCTGCGGGCCTTTGCAGGGGGGATCCTGGAGTAACCTGGGACGGATTGCGCCAAGTGCGACATGATGTCGCGAACTGGCATAGAGCCGTGTCCCAAGAAGATCTTGGGAAGATGGTACTTTGCCAACATGGCGGCCGTGATCTGGCCTGCGGCTTCCACGCCGGCCAGTGCCTCCCTCGACAGTGCTGAGGAAGGCAGGTCCTGGGCCGCAGCATGCTCGACGGCATCCTGCAAGTCTATATCCGAGTCCACCTGCGCGGGCGCATGTGGCGCTCCCTTCATCGATATGCCAGGCCGATGTTTGTGAGCCGGGAGCGTGGGGGATATAGAGTTGGGAGGCGTCAGGAGCATGTTGGGGCGGTCCGGGGCAGAGTCATGTCCACCCTGGGGAGGTATGTGTATGTTCGAGGAACTCGACTGAGCCGCAAAGGCAACGGCGATGTTGGATACCGGCCTGGAGGGAGCAACGGTAGCCATATCGCCGGTCGGTCCTGAACAGAAGGTGGTGAAGGCTGTCAGAGCTGACGTGTGAGTCAAGGAGGCGCTGTCTGACCAAATGGCAGCAGCGCTCGGGATGTGATGCTACAAGACAGCAGGGGAACAGCTGTCTTATATGCGAAAGCGGAGGACACGCAAAATGAGCGTGGCCGGAAGCGTGTGGGTAGTGTTGGTCGTTGTGTAGTAGTCGTCGCAGTTGTTGTTGAGGGCAAGCTGCAGCGAAGTAGCTTGACCCGTGTTCGGAATGCTTGCGATCGGCGATGAGATCAGCGACCGAGAGTGGATGGGGGTCGAGGGCGAGTGATGTGCGCGCGTGAAGGACGAGCGGACTAGGTCGGGATCGGTGGTGCGGTAGTACGAACTGGACTGGTGTATGGTATTTGCCTGCTGTTGGATTGCTTTTTACTGTGTGGTGATGTGGGTTCTTGGGGGGAGGAGAAGCGTAGAGAGGAGGCGTTGTTGGGGGTTTTGTATTCGTCTGAGTGAGCGGGAGCAGCTGGAGGCACGCACCTTAGACCTTGCACCTTGCGCCTGCGCTGGGACTGGACTTGGACTGGCGCAGATAAGGTTGGCCATGACTACTTTCAAGACACACCCGTGGACAGGGCAGGGCAGAGCAGGGCAGAGCAGGGCAGTGGGCACACGGACAGGCCAGGACAAGACAGGGAAAGGGAAAGGGGAGAAGGGGGACAAGGTACGCGCAGACTGACCTGGGCAATGGCAGAGCCAACGCCAAAGCGACAGACTCCAGAGTAATTCAAGGAAGATGGCGGGCCAGCGGCGTTGGGTCTTGATTGGATGACGGAGTCATGAAGTGATGAATTGCCCAGGTGACCCCCCGACACAGCGCCACCCTCCTGGATCCGGAAAGGCACGCTTGCGCCAGAGATGCGACTGCAAATAATGGCAAAGCATAGATAGCGATGCGTGGCAGAGATAGCGGTGCCAGTTCGCATATCTGCGGCTTGCCGCCGGCCCCCCTTCTCAAAGGAAGAAAGGAAGAAACTAAGAGTAGATGGAGAATAGAACGAACAAGAGACGGCATGCATGGAACAACAGAGAAGGTCACTCGTGTGTAATGGCCGGATGGAACGGTAGCCCGGCCCTTGTGTCCCATCTGACTGTAGCTACAAACATGTACTTTGCTCGGGCTGTACAAAACAAGGGGACCTGCCAGCGCCACGATTGAAACTCCCATGTCATAATTACTCAGCCCTCAATCTTTCTGCTGTTGTGTGTGTGTGTGTGTTGTGGCTGTTTATCCTGTCCTGTCCTGTCCTTTGTGCCTTGTGCCTGATTGGGGTGGTGGTGACGCTTCTTGTACATCACCTTGATTGATTAGCCCATGTATCCAGCTATACTACACTACAATACATGACGAGACAGGACAAGACAAGACAAGACAAGGACCGGACAAGGACACGCTACAAACTGCTGCCAACGGACCAACTGCCACTTGCCAACAACACACCAACCCCATCGCGTCCAAGTCTCTTCCCATCTGTGTGTGTCTCTATTCCAATCCTACCCGGATTCAACACAGACAAGGGCTCCAACTCCCATCGATTAAAACACCTGCGCTGCTGCAGCCTTGCTCCATATTTCCCCCATCCCATCATCTTTGCCTTCCCCACTCAATGTCCGCTCTTGTCTCTCCGTTCCCGTTCCCATCCGAAGCCCCTTCCATATCACCTGCTCCAACCACATCACCACCCTCTGCCACACCCTATCGTTTATTGGCCTTGTGCCTCGCGGGGTCTCAGACACTTCCGATCTCGCTCTGCACTATATCTGCATGCCGTGTGAGATGGCGGCGCATCTCCCCAACCATCGCAGACGGTCCTCCGAGCGGGCACCCATGAGATGATGAGATGAGACGAGAGCCCGCCCTGCCCGCCCGCGGCCATGACATGTTCCCGCAGCCGCTGCAGAGAGGAGAAGAAAAAGCAACGAACAGTACCACCCCGCAAAAACACGTGTGCGCGCAATAGCTGCAGGACATCTCCCGCAAGCGACCTCTTGGATCAATAATGCCCCCATCATTGAAAGCGGCCGTGAGTAGTGCCCTGGGCGGCCCGCGCTGTGGTCCCTCTCTGTACGCGTCGTGGAAAATGCCTCAGCTGTGATTCGCTTCCACCACGTACTTTCGGATCGCCTGTATCATATTAGCAAAGTGTAGCCGCAACGCCCAACACCACCTTTTTTCTATCGTCCGACTTACGGCTTTGAGCACGTTCATCTGCTGCATGGTGCGATTGAACACTGCTCTGTACTGCTCCACATTTTGTTGAACCACGTCGTTACGTGTGCTGCGGCCCTCGCAGATTGCTTTCATCTGAACCTCCATCTACCGACAGTTAGCAGCCCAACCCAAACATCTACGCATACCGCACGCCTTACCTCTTTGCGCAGAAATGGCTTGCTAAGGCTCGTCTCGAACCCCACGTTGTCATATCCCTCAATAAGGGCCACTCCAAGTGTAGTCGGAATGAACTCTTGAATTCCGCCGGAACCACTTCCTCCTCCTCCTCCCTCCCCATTCTGAGCTGCTGCACCACCTCGGCCGCCTCGACCTCCTCTTCCCCTTCCTCGGCCTCTGCCCCCTCCTCTGTTGCCAGCGCCATTGCCGCCAGATGCTGCTGCACCTCCTCCCTTCGGCCTGGCGATCACGTATTCGCGCTCTTTGATCTTCGCTATATGCTCTGCCATTGTAGCATCTGTGCCAATCCCGTTTGCATCCATCAGGGCAATGAGCTCAGGCTCCGTCAAATAGCCAGGCGCCGTAGTCTTACCATCTTGCATGGTTGCTTCATTGGGTTCGAATGTCTCGCCCACGGCGTAAAGTGGCAAATTCTGGCTGCTTTCCCATTTATCGTATGGATACACGTCCAGGTAGTTTCGTGCTATTACTGTGAGACCATGTGCGTGGAACTTCTCGCCCCCATAGTCAATGTCCACGTCGGTTGCTTCACCAACTGCGTCCTCGGAGCAGCAGGCCAGAAACCGACGGACAACAAACTCGTAGACCCTCTTCTCTCGATCGTCGAGAGCCGATGGTGCCACGTAGTTGACTGGATGGATAGGCGGATGTGCCTTATCATTGTGCCGCCCGTTACGAGGCTGATTGAACCCTCCATTCATTAGTCTTTGAGCAAACTGACCCCAACGGCTGTCCTGTTGCTGCTTGTCAATGATTGTCCTCAGATTCATCCCACTATCAAACTGATCAGTTTCAGTACGAGGGTAGCTGATCCATCCTTTGGTATATAGAGCTTCAGCTACTGTCATGACTTCTTGACTCGTCATTCGAAGGAAACGACTACCCATTTTCTGTAGTTCGACGGTTGTCAGGGGCAGGGGTTTCCATTTCTTAGTCGGTTTTTTCTGCATGTTGGTCACTCTCGCGGTTTTCGCGATAAGGCATTTCTCAAAGATGATTGTTACAGCCATTCGATCGAAAAGGTGCCCCCGGCTCCATGTGAATCGAACAGGAATCCCGTCCTTTTCATGGACGACTTTGATATACCAGAAGGGCTCGGGCACGAAACTGCGCACACGCAGGTATCTGTCAACAACAAAACCCAATGTGGGAAATTGACATGATCCGTAGCTGATCACCTTTCCCCGTTCTTCGCCGTTCTGTGGTATCATGTTCTGTAACGCCAGTGTTTGCATACGTGTGAATGCGGCCCCAAGACGTAGATCAAGCTCGATTCGGGCAGAAACAGCCTGTGCCAGTCTTTCGTCGAGCGGTATGGGATTGCCTGCAGCTTGAATAATGTGTCTAGAAATGATTGAGCGACGAGTTGTATTGAAATGTATCGAGGTACCTACGCTCTCTCAATGTTACTGAATCTTGCCCTGCAAACTTGCAGACTTGGATTAGCTTTCAAAGCAATTTCTCTGATCTCAGAACCGATATGCTCGCCTTCGCGATCACAATCCGTCCATATGAAAAGGATGTTCGCATAGCGGGCTTGGGATTCTATGTTACTGGCAATGATCTTCTTATCCTGAAATACGTTAGGATAGTCAGCCTAAAAGCAGATCATGCTGAAACTGACAGCTGCGACAAAAGTTTGAATGGGAGCCTCGAAAAGCTCCGAGGGCTGGCATGACTGCCATTTCCTGTACCGTTCAGGGAAGTCGGACGATTGAATGTGCCCAGCAACGCAAGTGAATGTCACAGACGACTGTCCCCATCTTTGAAATCGGTAGTCAAACTTATAATTCTTGAGCCACGGCACACCTCTTACGCTGTCCTGGTCGTGTGTTAGATCAAATTTGCGGTTTCGACCAGTCATCAGTGCCTATAGTAGCACTTACAGCTCGAGCTTGGCCGCCGAGATGATTCGCAACCGCCTTTGCTATTGAAGGCTTCTCAGCCACGCACAGGATTCTACCCATTCCTTTTCAGGTTTTACACTGGCCATGGAGATGGGATAGAGGTAGAGAAAAGTGCGATATCATGTGAAGACGCGTCAGAGCACTTTGGGCGCGTCGATAGGCAGCGATGTAAAGTGACACAGACCAGGTCGGTGAATTAAGCGACCGATCGTCGTGCCAACGAATGACCTCATGAGAACCTGTGGACCACACCGAACATCGTTGTAACCGCAAACACCTTCTACATGCATAAGGAGCTCCTGAGGACACGTCTTTCTGTGATCTTCAAACTCTTCAATTGACCTCCAAAATGCTTGTCCCTTCTTTGGACACGACGATCCCCGTCGTCACGAAGCTGGCCGACTGCACCGACTTCTCGAAAACCGTATCCCCATACCTACCGCAGTTGTACACGCTACCCGAGAAGATTATTGAAAATATAAATGATGTGGATGGCCTGAAACATCTCTATCTATCGACTAATCCACTCATCATATCGCTGGCATTTTCCTTATGGCTTGCACCAACCGTACTGCTCGTCTCAGAAATCAATAAGAATTACTCGCAAGTGGATCGATTATGGAGCATCTTGCCCGTGCTATACAACTGTCACTATACTTTATGGGCGCATCTTTCAGGCATCCCATCAACGAGTCTTGACCATGTCATGGCTGTATCTGTTTTATGGGGCGCCAGGTTGACTTTCAATTATTGGCGCAAAGGCGGTTACAAGATCGGATCTGAAGATTACCGCTGGGAGGTAGTCAAAGATTATGCTGGGCCATTCTGGATGTTTGTATTCAATGTTACATTCATCTCTCTCGCCCAGAGCGTAAGTTTTCGTCACCAACAAACCGTCATGGAAAGGTCGATTAACGGATATAAAGCTTCTCCTCTTCCTCATCACCACCCCATCCTACGTCCTTCTCCTGTGCAGTCGCATCAACGGCGGCGAATGGACAACCTACGATAACGCCTTCCCAAAATTGATGTTCGTCCTCGTCCTAATCGAGTTCTTCGCCGATCAGCAACAATGGAACTTTCATCAAGCCAAGGCAAAGTACCAGACATCTGCAAAAGTTCCAAAAGAATACAATTTCACCACTCAACAACTTGACCGAGGATTCAACACCAGCGGTCTTTGGGCTATTTCCCGACACCCCAATTTCGCCGCTGAGCAAGGCGTTTGGGTGTTATTGTATCAGTGGTGCTGTTGCCAAAGCTTTTCGTTCATTAATTGGACTTTTGTCGGTGCTATTGGTTACCTGATACTCTTTCAGGCTAGTACTTGGTTTACGGAATTGATCTCTGCGAGAAAATATCCCGAGTATAAGGTCTATCAGCAAAGGGTCGGCAAGTTTCTGCCAAAGGCGAAGACGAGGAGTATGGATGAGCCGCCAAAGGATAATAAGGAGAAGGCGAAGGAAACTAAGGAGACAAAGAAGACTGGAAGCATGGGCAAGGCGGGTGGTAAGGGAAAGAAAAGAAGGTGATTGCCCGCCACTGCCTGTGTCTTAGCATATGTCTTATGTTGCGATATTTATGATATTGTTTAAGCATAATGCAATCGGCGTCGGTGAACGCTGATCGGGACTAGTGTATAGAGGAGTTTGGGCAGTTCGTAGCAGGGGCTCGCTGCATACAATCCGCAAAGGCGTAGAAGATCTGAATCAAGATAGACTGAAAGGTGAATGAAGTCATTCACTGGGTCAGATTCTGTGAATGATTTAAGTCGTTCATGAACAAGTAATCTAATATTTTACATCGGACTACTCTTGAGATCAGTATAGTGAATATTCAGAATTAACGAATATCGAGTCCAAATCCGTCATCACCAGTATTCCTACTCCAACCCTTCAGAACCTCCTTCAGGACTTCGTCTTTGACCGACCTTCGTGTAGCTAACAGTTCGGCCTTCTTCACTTCGGCATAGCTCCGCCTGCCCACCACCTCCACAAGCGTTGGGATAGCTAATAAACCTGCTATCTCCGCGACAGCTTTCCACATGGATTTCCTACAAATCGAACTTGCACCCCGCGGATCAAGTTGCTTCCTTCCCTGAAGCACACCGCCAATGAGCGTTTCTTCAAGATGGGGCGTATAGACGGCGCTGAGGTTCGATGGCACTGGTCGTTCGGAGGGGAAGACGCTGCGTCGGGAATGCTTGAATTCCCGAGTCGTTGACCGAACTTGGAAATTCCTGAAAGTGTAACCACTGGGCCAAGTTTTCTCTGACAACGTTCTCATTCTGCCTTCCTGAGTGAACGCGCGCGTGCAGGAGGTCTCGACATATTGACTTTGGGGTAGGACAAGGGAAGTAAGATATACATTTTTGGGGGATATCAGGAGGCTGGTCAGGGAGGAAAGAAGGGATGTTGCTTGCGTTAAAGCGATTTTATCTGAACAGGATTTCGAGAGCGTAGGAGGCGCGTCTGGACGAGAGGGTTTGAGACGTACTGCACCTAAATATCCGAAATGGGATCGTCCGCGAAGAGTTGAAGTTGTTGCAATCTCGGAAGCATGAGGGTCATCTGCAGGGACAGTTTCTACAAATGGAGGCGGACTTGTCCATGGTGTGGCGTCGTCCTGCGCGTTCATGACTAACTCCATACTCGCATCGCCACATGGAGCTTCGGAGCAATACATGTGTATCTCTGTATCCCGCGATAGCTCAAAGGGGGGTGTTCTTATGTTCGTATCTGAACATGATCCATTTTCTGCATCTCGGCTCCTCGATATGAATTGCGAAGGGGTTTTCGAGGGTATCAGGGCAGAATGACACTCGTCGAGTAGGAAGCGGTTAAAGGCACGAATTGCGAGTATCTCTGCATGCCAATCATGGAGGATGTTGCCATTTGCCAATGGCAATTTATTAGCAGGGAGGCATTTCATGCCGGTTCTGGTAGCTTTGTTAGCTTATGAACAGGGTGGGCGCATTTCCGAAGCAATGCTTACCCCAGAGAGACACATGATAATTTGCCATCTTCACTTTGTCAAGAGTACATCAGCTTAGAGAGCTTCTTAATGAGCAATCGAGTGTACCCTTAGCTAGGACGATTCCCGCTAGGGGAACCCATTCACGAGCGCCGTCATTGCGGGGTCGTGGCTTACGCTTCTCAGGGAGCTTGTCGAAGGTTGATAAAACACAGTCTGCAACTGCATCCGGGTCTGCCGTCATGATTGTAATCGAACGCTACTCATTCTCGGTCGAGCACGTTGCCTGTCGTAGTCGTAGGGTTGTTTAGATGGGGAACGGGAACGAGAACGAAGCTTAATCTTTATTAGTGTGACGTCGTGCGACGCGTCTCGAACAGGGAGCTTGAACCATAGTTGAACGTTCCAGAACTCGACCATTCACTCGACCTTATCGCTGTCACAGTCACTCAGCAGTCGCGACGCACCACAGAGGCTCAGGCTGCCTCCCTCCTCACTTATATATACCCGGCCGCGTCATCACTCCTACTACTCTCACCATGCAAGCCTTCGGTGAGGAATGTCACTCCGGCAGAGCGCCAGGCGCTCTGTCGCATTCGCCGCCCACACGCTCACAATACCCGCAGTACCTAAAAATCGACGAGTAAGGACGCCCTTCCAGGTACCACATTAATGTAGACTGAGGCTGACAAATGTGCAGCCCAAGTTCGACCTCCACCTAAAAGTTCGCATCCTACAATTGCACGAAATCACGTTGCGGTGATACTAATGGTCCCCAGATAATCGACCTCAATAATGTTCCTCTCGTATCGGGAGCATCGTTCGTGAAATGGCATCTCACGCATTCCACCGCCGCGGAACATCGAGGGCGCACCGAAAAGAAACCGATCAAGGATCATAAAGTATTCTACGACTATGACGCCGATTCCTACGTTCGGCTTACGGTAGGGAAGGATGGTATGCTACAGGAGAGTTGGATTGAATTCGAGGTGCTTCAAGAATATTCGGCTGGAGGCAGAGGGGAAAGGATTACACTTGGAGAAGTCAAGCTCAATCTCGCAGAATACGTAGAGCAGAGCGAGTTGGCGGGAGCAGACGGAGAAGAAGCCGGCGTAACAAGGAGGTACCTAATGCAGGAGAGCAAGATTAACAGTACATTGAAGATCAGTATCTTCATGAAACAGACTGAAGGGGATAAGAATTTCATCGCCCCGCCTTTGAAGACCGCGCAAGTTTTCAGTGGTATTGCTGGGATTGTGTCTGGAGAGCAAGGCGATTCGGATGATGCCGGAGGTATTCAACTTCTCGATTCACTCTGTGAGGAGGGCTAACTTGTCCAAACAGTTACACCATCACTTAACACCAAATCCCGGGAGACCGGGGAATTGCAGGATATGTATAGGCGGACATTAGCGGCATATTGGTCAGCTCAACCCGGTGAGCTCAAAGCAGATGAATGCATAGAGGATATTTTTGCGGGCGGAGATGGCTGGGGTGACCGGGAGAAGCCATATGACAATAA
Organism: Nigrograna mackinnonii; assembly: GCA_001007845.1. Classification (NCBI taxonomy): domain Eukaryota; kingdom Fungi; phylum Ascomycota; class Dothideomycetes; order Pleosporales; family Nigrogranaceae; genus Nigrograna; species Nigrograna mackinnonii. The sequence goes on from JGVQ01000138.1 coordinate 701,636, forward strand.
CCAACGGGGAATCAGATTCACTGCGACCGATGGTACCGCGTCCATGAGTGAGAGCGAGTCGCGGCATCAGCGTGGCGGGAGCATACACCGCAAATCCCACGAAACGTTACGGCCTGGCGACGTAGTAACGAGCTCATCAGGAGGCGTACGGGGTAGGGGTAGTCTCGAGCAACAGGCACACCAGATGAAGGTCGAGGCAGAGCGAAAACGGCAACGACCGCATCACGAAGTGGATGAATTCGACGTGAGAGAGGACCTATGCAGCTGGAGGATACCTATATAGCAACTAAATCTCATAAAATCATTAACAATCAAGATGCGTCACGAAATGTGGTCGAGGAGCCGCTTAGCAATTCACCATATGCTAGTCGCACGTGAGTTGGCGTCGGCAGAAATTCGTAAGGCTGAAGGCGGTGAAGATAGATTCTCGAGAACCCCCATGAGATATTCAGTCCAGGAGCTGCCATCGTCATTCCCTTAACTGCTAATTCTTCCTCACCCTCTAAGTCCTTATGCTTGCGCCGCGCACTTCGCGTGCGTTTGTATGTTTCCGCTGTAAGCTCAACTCTGGGCCTTCAAGATTGACTCCCGTTGCACATTGGCCCTCACGCGCGCAATTTTCCTCTACGTCTATTCGTCGTCACGATGCTCTTGACGCCCTTGAGCAACAACTCCCTGCTGAAGAACAGGTGAAAACAAATGGACCTAGATTCAAGAATTTCAAAGCGCGGAAGAATGGGAGAAAGTCTCGAATTAGAGAAAGCACAGCGCGATTGAATGGGGTCAAGACGTTAGGAAGTGATGCTGAGATCCTGGTATTGCAAGAAGAAGAACGAACAACAAGAGAGGAGGGGGAGTCATATGTCACCCCTGATTCAGTAGTGGAGGAAGCCCAGAAATCACCAAGTGTTCTCGCGGCGCTACAGGCCGAATCAGCACAAGTGGAACAGGAAGAAATAAACCAGCAGCTTGACATCCTACGTCCTCGCAACGACACAGATGACGCAGGAACACAATTTCTGGCACAATCTGAGTTCGTGAAACTCAGTCAGACGCTTACTCAAGGCTTCACCGCCAAACAACTCTCCCGATACTTCGCCTCTCAACGTGGAGCCACCCAGCAAAAACGAGTCACCAGAGATACTCTCGAGAAACTCAACCCCGTCAGGAATAAAGGCACACACGTGCTCGAGCGGACGGAATGGTATCCGGGTACTACTGCAATTAATAGAAGGCTTCCGGGCGTCCCTCAAGCTACGAAGAAGCGACCAAGCCGGGCGCCTGTCAGTAAAAGTGTATTGGTGGATCAGATACTACGAGCCGTCTGGAATATCGAGATACTAGAGGAGCTAGAGTCTCCTGGTGAATTAGAAGTAACCGTGAAACCGTGGCAACTTACTCTTCTTAGCTCTGGAGGTATGCGTTCGCGTCAACTTGGTTGAACATTTGAATTGACACAACGTAGCATCGTCCACAGCCTTGGATCATATCGGTACCAGTCGAAGGGTGAAGCTCGAGATCCATGGGCCACACAATGTCCTTCGAATTACCGCCGATAAGAGCAGCGCCGAATATGCTGCCGACGACATCGAACAACTTTTAAAGGAAACTGAATCCAAGAAATTTCAATTGAAACAATGGCTGTGGTCCATTCCTGATGAAAGGGTTCCCAAAGACAAGTTGGTCAATTTGTTTTCCACAGCAGACCTGCAGCTGGTGGGAAAGCTCAGTAACGCTTCGGTCGTGAGCGCAAGCAACGACTCGGTATGTATGCTCCCGAGAGGGTAGGGATTACCGCTCATAGTCGCAGTTACTTATACGAGGATTGACCAAAACCGCCGTACTCGAAGCGGAGCGGTGTTTGCTCCGGATGCTCCCTTTGAAGTCGACAGTGACCCGATTCGTGGACAAGGAGGTGCTAGTCGCGAACAAGGAGGACAGCTATATGGTCCCTGCTTCTTTCAAGTCGTCCCTTCCTTATCGAGCTAGGAACATGGAATTAGGACGTTGGACGCTTCCAATCACCAAATCAACGACCACTGCGATAGATCCACACGACTTGATTGGCACAGAAGCTTCCAAAAATTCACCGGTCTACGAAAATACCCAAGTGGATACTCAATCTCTGGTGCAACGAGTTCTACAGAGCCTTGATGAATCGTCGCAACTACCTTTAGACACACAAGAAGATTCTACCGATTCACATCTACGCATCCTAGGTCCCATGGGGTTAGAGATCTCGCGGAATATTAGCGTCGAATTTGGGCATGCTTTGTTTCCTATGTCTAGATCGAATTCTAGCATACCAACACTGGATTCACATTCCGCAGATGTCCCATTCTCGAAAAGTGTGCCCGGTCTCGCAAAGGTCTTCGCCGAGGAGAATAGCATCGAACCTCACGTTCAGCATTCCGTCCTACAGTATGAATTCATTCCCTCCGCTTTGCAAGAGGATCGGCTACAAGACAGCCGCCACTATCCCAAACTCCTCCTGCGTTTTCGCTCTAGGGGACAGCCAGCGTTACTCAGCGTCGCCGTACGATTCAATGAACAGCATTACGATGTGCTCCTCCCCAACCGAGCTACGGACCTTCGATTTAAGAAATACCAAGTAGCTTTACTGCCTGAGCTTCTTGAAGACCCTGAAGTTAAAGCCTTTTCAGATGAGATCTGCGCCAATATTGAAAGTGGTGAACGCCTACGTGCCCCTCAATCATTGACTGTTAAGATCCCCAAATGGATCCTTCCAGAATTCAAAAATGACAAGGACAGTGTGCAAGAGGAAGGCTACAATGCGACATATCTCATTACGGCAATCAAACATCGGCAAAGCACCCGTGGTGAGCTGCTCAGTTTGCCAGTAACGGTCACGGCCTTGCAAAGCGGCAGCCTTGGTAGCAAAGAATTGTCCTTGTCAGCTTATTATGGTAAACAAACGGTCGATCGTGCGGAAGAGAGCCTGGAGAAGTTTGTGAAGTCGTCCTTTGCTCTTGCAGATCGTCTTACCGAAGCGGCTGCGAAGGATGCATCTTTGGCTAAAGTTATCAAGCGACGTGATCCAACTTCTCAAAGAAGGCTAAGACGACAGTCAACAATGCAAGGCGTTGAAGGCGAACCGATGAATGACATCGCACCAGCTAATCCTGTGACGCAGGAGGGAGGTTCTCATACTTGGCGCGATTTGGTATCTGATGTTGTAAAGCTAGATGACTTCGAAATAGAGGGCGAACATGGCCTTGCATCCAGATCTGTGGCACCAAATTCAAAAGACGGTCGGACGAACGATACAGATGTTGGCACTCTAGAAAATCCCACCGCGTCCGATTCTACTATCAACGTTGATGCAATACGAGAACATGCCCCACCGAACGATTCAACAGCATCAGCCGCGGATAAAAAGGGTCTCATGGAAGTTCCAGAAGAAACAAACGGAGCCGACCGCGGTATAGAAATGGATGAAAAGGGCCATGTGAATAAGAATTCCACATCTTCAGCTTAGATAACCAAATTCTTTTAGTCTTCTTGTAATAACATGTATACCCATATTCGAAGTAATCATTGGCATGGGCATAGACACTATTGTAGGATATTCGTGGAGTAGATAAGGGAAGAGGTTAACGAAGGAGCTTGAAATACCTCATTATCCAGCTACTTGGCTCGATAGTCAACCCAGCTGTTTCTCCAGATTAAGAGAGAATCACAATGTACAATACAATTCCCGAATCTACACATAATTAGCGTACGGTTACAACCTTCCATACATGCCCAATCAAATGCACGCAGTCGCTACTCTCTGTTACTAGTACTAATCACTCAACGGAAGCCTCTGACCCACTTTCCTCGAGTCTACCGATATCGCCCTTGAGCGCTCTCACACCCGCAACCACCAGGATTATAAAAGCTTCTCTGCATTCAACAATCCAGATGAGGTCCATGAGCGGGAACGCCACAACCCCATCTAACAACCTTTCCCTTCCCCTCACTCCTCGAACCACCGTGGTCTGCTGACCCCATCAATACCGAGCACCACTCACCCTCCACCAGAGACTTCCCACCCCGCTCAGCCAATGCGGAGAACGCTGATCCAGCGTCATCGGGCCGTCGAATGCATAGGTTCACAGGCCTGTTTTGGCCTCTCCCGCTTTCTCTTCCTGTAGCTCTTGCACCGCGGCATTAGCATGGCCGGGCATAGCATAGTCGACAAAACACCACTGAGCCCGACTCCGAGTCCGAGCGTTAAGTAAGGTAAAAGATAAAACGATGAGTCGTACAAATACGCAGCCTGAGTAGCGGTAGTGTCGTATATCTTCTTAAGATGGTAATATATTGGTAACTAGTTAATAAAGTAGAGTAACTATCCATACTTCTCCGCATATAGTAGTTTGGCTCGTAACTAAGCGTTCCGATAAGTCCGGCCCTAAGTCCAGCTACCTATACTTGGTACTTGTATTCCAACTTTAAGAGCTCTGGGCAACTAAATTCGGTCTGTTTCTCGGCCCGAGAGTTCGGACAACGGTATTTTTTGTTGCCGTCAGGAGCTTGTACAAGGATCTCGCTGAAGGGGAGGCAAGCTATTAATGCAACTCGTTTTCTGCCCCCGCTCATCATGCCAGGCGAACGGTCGACAGAGCTTCACGGAATCAATGGTGGGACAAGATGTCCCAATTACGTGTCTTGAAGACTGTATATATGGGCAAGGCATGTTCATTCCCACATTTGGAGAACTAAAAGTAAACCAACTCATTGAAAAGGGCTGCTGGTTGAATATCAGCATTGACGACGCCGTACGAGACGGAGATTTTGGAAAATATGTTATGGAGACGACGTACGATGGAAACGAGGAGTCAAATTTGCTCCAGGTCCCGCCTCACTGGCACAAGGTTATCTCTTACCAGCCTCTCCCTTCTTATGAAACGTTTGCCGCTAATCTTGATTGCAGAAACATGACGAGCATATTACTGTCTTGGAGGGAAGATTGGAGGTAGTAGTCGGGGGGAAAAAATCCATCCTACGCGCGGGCGACGAGCCAGCAGTTATCCCACGTCGGTATCTGCATAGCATGAGAGGATTTAAGGGGGAGAAGACTGTGCTCCAGGAAAGGCCGACACCTTATGCACGCGAAAAGGCAGAGTAAGTCGCTATACCCCAATACTCATACCAGATTGTCCTAAACTACTTAACAAACCAACTTTTCTATAGGTTCTTTAACGATCTCCTATCCGAGGGAAACTTCCCGGGCTTTTGGCGAATGATGAGAATTTGCTACGATAGCGATACCTATCTAGGTCTGCCAGGAAACTTTAAACTCTTTGAGCAATTGGTTAGTTGGCCCCATGCTAGGACATAAAGTAAATTCAGCTTACGTGCCGCATAGTTCATCCTGGTGTTTGGGTTTGTTGCAAAGCGCTTCGTATCTCCTAAACCGAAGACGCTCTAAGGTCGGATTCATATCTAGCTCTACACCTTAGAGATCGCCGGTGCCGCCGGTGATATTAAGAATGCTGCATAAGACTGCCGGTTGCCTACTACACTGCCTATGATATGAAATATTAGGATGTGCTGATAGGGAAAAGTAAGGACGTAAGATCCCTCCCTAGGTCCCAGGACGCACGGTGTAGCGAGATAAAGCAGGCGTACTTCTACTTTCAAAGCATGTATCTATCTCTAACTAGCTGTTTCTTACTACTTCTCTCACGGAATAATACACATACCTCCTTAAGACACTCTACGCCTCATTTGGGCTAAGGACTATGATCACTACTACCCCTTTATGCTTAACGGGTAAGGAGACTTCTTTAAAGCCAGAATTAGGTCTTTTCAGTATACCACCATAATGAAGCTTCGCGAACATAGGACCTTCATAAAAAATCGCATCTAACCTCTTGATGGTTCCGGCTCCGGCCTCCTCCAGAATAAGACTATAGTGGACCTAGACCCTACCCAGCGCAGGTGCCTTGGCTTCATACAACTTCCCACATATATTACCCCCGGCGATTTAGATGAACCTGCTTTTCGCGGCTTCCATCCCTTCCAGGTCTTTGATCATCTTTCCCATTCATGCAAAACCGTGGCAAATCCTCTACAGGGAGATGACGGAGAGACGCGAATCTCCCTTCCAACCTAATATTCTTTTCACATGCACCGGGAAAGTGGGTGGTTTTCTACCTCGCCTTTTACAAGGCTATGTGTTGGGTGGGCTATCTATCATATATGTGATTAATAGGCTATGACTGGTTACTTATACTATATACGTAGGAGTATAATTATTCTTAATTATTATTATATCCATCCTATCTATAGAGGAAAGGAGTAACTATCAACGCTAAAACACGGCACCGTGCGTAGTCACATGAGAAGTCATGTGATATTGGATATCAGCTAAACTACTGCGTACGGACATAATACATGGATATATATATATTCATAGCTATGTATGCCGGCGTGTTATACGCATAGTGCATGTGAGCACATGTATGTATAATATAAGGCAATCCGTCCAGCGCTGCGCTATTAAAGCGGCGGTATACGGTCTGTTATATACGTCTATAACACTCGGGCATGAAATCTATACATTGAGATGTATTCCGGTACAATCCAGTGGAATCCAGTACACCGCCAAAACTCGGACTCCCACGCTTAAAAAAGTGTACCCCTTCCTATTGCAGAAGGCAAGAAGCATTGAAAGAAGACGGACAGATAGAAACGAGAAGTGCAGAGGAAGCGCACGGGCGATTCGTGGCTTTTTAAAGCCCTGACCCTACACTGCGATTCCTTTGTTCCTGCCTTGATTTCACGGTCAAAATTACCTATTCATACATATTATCAGTAAAACATAGAGAGAGAGAGAGAGGGAGGTAGAAATGTGATTGAAAAGAATGAGAAGTGAAAAAAGTTGGAACAGGAAAACCTGCCTCTCCCGATTGTCTATGAAGAAAATAAGAAAAATAGGTTCAGGGAATAGAAATATGTATAGCCTATTATCAGTGCGTTCCAGCACACGAACATATGAAAAAGAGAAGAGAAAGAAGTGAAGAATGAAGAAGAAGGAGAAAGAGTGTCCGACGCAGTAATACTTTTTCCCATTCCAAAAAAGAATGCAAAATGCAGATCAAAAATGCGTCATCAAATGCGTGGAGTTTACGCCGTCGTCTATGCTAATTGTCATTTCATGTTCATGTTCATGTTCATGTCGAGTCATGAAGTGGCATGGGAAACGTATCAAAAAAAACTCATAGACCATAAGAGAGAATTGACTGGAAATAAGAGAATATTGAAAATAAGAGATATAGGGATTTGACCATGATGTTGCGAGAAAAACCGCTACAAAAGGAAAGGAAAATCAATGAGAAACGAGACAGAGAAAACCTGATCTGAAGATGCGAGGAAAAAACAGGATTGAAGCACAAACCTGGCCCAGAGAAGAAAAAACTCCGAGGTGCTCCATACCAAAAGAAATACTTTTAACCGTAGAAAGTGTATACCCAAACAAGATCAAGAAACGTTGAAATTGTGTCCCTCATGGCGCACCACCCCACCCTTGGCCAAAACCACCACCCATACCGCCTCCAAAATCATGATGACCTTGATGGCCTTGCCCACCATGGGTATGGGGATAACCATGAACTTGTTGCCCTTGATGAGAATGGCCGCCCATAACACCACCGAGAACGTTGTCGAATTGTGTCTCTAGCGAAGGGTTGTACACAAATGGATTCACGTATGGCTGCGGTTCTGTGACAGGTACTTGAACGGGAATATGGTCCCAGTTCATAAAGGTGTTGTCGAATCCCTGCAAGGAGTTCATAGGGTCCATGAGGGGATCGACGTTGATGTTCGGAAGGACGGGTGCAGATGATGCGAGAGAAAAAGCATCTGGATGGGGAAATGTAGGACTAGGATCCAAGGTAGTGGCTGGAGAGATGGTCTCAAAGGCATTCGAAAATGTGGTCTGCGGCTGTTGTTGCATCTGCTGCGAGGATGACGAGGCGCCCTTTGACGATCGAGTTGAGCGGCGTGTAAAGGAGCGACTTAGGCGCGCGAGGCCATGAGTATGTGATTTTGCCCTCTGCTTTCCAAACTTCTTATCATTCTTCTTCTCCGGACTTTGATTGTAGTCTTTCCACTGATCCATTTTCATGCCTTCCTTGAAATGGTTTGCAATGTGCGTTTCTCGTCGATCCCAGGTGTCGAGATGTTCACCGCAGAAACCACACGTCCAACCCTCATTTCCGCCCTCGGCAACCTCTTCGGCTGACCTCTTCCACCGTGACTGCGCAAGATCGAATAAAGTCGCCCCGTGGAAATTCTTGACGTGCTGGCGTAGGTGATCGGGTCGGAAGTAGGTTCGTTCGCCTGTTGGACGTTTTGCGCACTCGCTAATGCGATGTTCCTTAAGGAAGTGCTCTTCACTAGGGTCCTGTGCCATGCAGAATGCGCAGCAGGAAGAATTCGACTGGGTTTTTGAAGAATAAGATAGCCGTGGACCGTAGAGCATGCAGGTCCATTGTGCGCGAGGTCGATGCTGGGTTTCTTCGTGGCGTCGCCAGGATTTTGGAACCAAATGGCGGTAACAAAATGTACATTGCCACATTTCCTGATCGGCGCTGGTCTCATTGGTAGCGAAAGCATTTGCGTTCTGCTCACCAGACGGATTCAAGGGTTGCTCGGTGATCTGCTGAGGATGGTTCTTCTTCCGGTAGTCCTTCTTCTTGCCCCTTCGAGATGGCTGCGGTCGTCCATGTCCAGAAAATGCGCTGGAGCCTGATATGGAACCCGCCCTCCTGTATCCAGGTGTCCTATTCTCTGAAATGAAGCTGAATCCGAGACCCTCCGCAGAATATGGCGTTGCTTCAGCTGCACTGGCAATATCACTCTCCCTCGCCCCTTCATCGTCGCTCCCGCTGCTCAACCACGAATCCAACGGCGTCATTCTTCTTGCTCGGGCATTGGTAAACCAGGTCGTGACCTGCTTCTCGGTGATTCCACATTCTTGGGCGAGCTGTCGCTTTACATCACCAGAGGGATAAGGGTGTTCTGAATTCTCCTCTAACCATGCTTGAAGGCGGTTCAAAGCGTTCAGGGGCAGTTTGCCATTTCGACCGGCTCGCGACCTTCTCACTTTGTATGTTGGTGATGTGGGAGATAGATGGGTCGGTGAAAACTGCACTGGTGATAAATGGATGGGCGAGCTAGAAGTCGGGCAGCATGTGGGACATGAAGAGGGAGCGGAAGGGTTGATGAGGCGGGAGAGTTCGCATGCGGAACAGCGAGTGTATGCAGGAGCATGATGGGATCCAATCTGCGCTTTGCCTTCGCCGGCTCCAGGAATATCGAGGGTGAGGCCGAGATCTTTGCCACTTATGCCTTTGGCCAGTACTGAAGGCTCCACTATCTCAGGTATTCTGCAGTCTTCACATCGTACATTCTCGCCGGGGTTGCTGATTTGCCAAAACTGGCATGCAAGACATGTGGCGCTTTTGTTAGGCAACTTGGGTAGGAAAAAATCGCTGGAAGAATCCTTGGCTGCAAACACGCTGATATTGGTGGGCTCGATGGGAGACTCTTGTTTAAGTCGATTTTGGTTGTCACCCTGTCCATGTCTGTGAGTATGGGCGCCTAGAGGGTGAGTAACCGAAACATACAATCTGAAAACTAGAGAGACCAGACAAGCCAAGACCCGCAACATCACCGTCGCATAACCGTCGATCCAGACTATTGCTGGATGTGCTTGCTTGTTGAAGATAGAACTGTCCACATGTTAGAAGACGAAGCATCGGTCGGTTCAGCGGCAGGAAGCATACCGCGCCGTTTCTTAGGTCCTCGTCCTCCAGAGCGTTGTGTGAACCGTAGCCCGAGTCAAACGACCAGATACTTGGCGCGCCGTATTTTGGAGAGAGGCCGTCCGGAGACATTTCGGATGCTACCGTGACGTTTGAGGGTGGTGGAGGCGAATAGGCATGTACCTGTTGAATGTCCAAGTGGTAGTGGTGGTAGAGGAGTTGTGTGGGTTGCTGGAATGGCCAAAAGAGCGGGCGCTCCGTTTGCAGATATGCATTTCAGGCGCCTCTCCCCGCCGAACCGCACGATGGGTGAGAAGGAGGGTGGCCGTGGCTGTTCCTGGTCGACAAGCTCTGACCGTCCCGGGGTGGGCCGCCCACTCCCAGTGGCTCAACCTGTGGCGCTCGAGGCATGATTGGACGGCGGTTGCGATCAGCTCGACAGGGAGCTCGAGCGTCATGCGGGAGGATTGGAGGTGCAGTGCATCAAGGCTGGTCGACATTGGCCTGAGGCTGAGGGACGTATTTTGGGATGACTTGGCGCTGTCACGACACGAGAAGGGACTAGGTCACGAGTTTCGGCGGGCTCCAGCCAATGGGAGACGCCGTTATTTTTTATGCGGCTCGCAAGGGCAATGGGCGGTGCAGCAGCCCGTGCCCTCCCTTGGTGCACGATTCCCTCAACGGCCCTTGCTCTATCAATGCGCACGCAATGCCATCGCCCTGATTCGACAATGCCTGTGGCCGTGTGTCTACGTGTGGCTCTGTGTGGCTCCTCCCTGGCCTTTGAAATGCAGTGAACTCGTTCGTAGCGCACGACGTAGCCTGTCTCCGCCGCAGGGACTCGCCCGTCTCACCTCACCGCAGGAGCCAACCTTCTGACGTCAAAGCCATAAGGCTGTGGTCAATTCCCCATACGCCAACACGCCAGTTCGTTTCGGAGAGCCCATTGCGCGCGCCATTGCCATGTTTCGTTGCTGCGGCCCGCGTAATCCCTCCATCCACCATCCCATCCACCATCCACCATCCCATCCACCATCCACCATCCCTGCCCATCCTTACCGTCCCCACTATCGTGCCATTCCATGCGAGGTATTCACCGTCTGTTCACTATCCCACCTGTCCACGTAGCCCCACTCCTTTGCGCAGTCGCTCTCATCCCGGGCCCAACCTCGACCCCGACCACCCAACTCACAGACCTACCTGCATCTTTTGATAGATGAGACAATCGGCAATCGCCCAGAAGGATTCCCGACCCAGTGTCCCTGCCTCCCGATTAGTTCGGAGACGCCACGTTTGGACACTTTGAATCTCCCGCCGGTGCTGCGGTATATGCAAATCACGCACATCGTGCCCACCCACGCCCATCGCCGACGCATTAGCACCCGTCCTATCAGTACTATCGACAAGCACCCATGTGCATACATCATCTCGAAGCGCGGGGTATCTGTATGTCATTGCACTACTGACTCTACTGCCTCGACCGTCTGACCGCACATCGCGCTACACTAGGAGAGTGAATGGGAAAGTAATTCTAATTGAAGCTCATCCAATGGAGCAAGACCGCCGTCCTTTTATGCAGGTGCCATGCTCGGAAACATTTCATCAGCTCTATATGCCTTCGTAAAGCCAGCCCACACGGCCGCCTCTTTCCTCTTGGGGTAAACCCTCTCTCTTTAGATCGTCAGTCGTAATCTCAAGCCCAGCCTGTGATCGCCTATTCCTGCCTCCCCCAGCATCAGTCTTCATCAACGACCTGGCACCAGGGGTGCTCCAGCACTTGGCCAATCGTGATCCTCTTCTCCACGTCTCTGTCCAGCATCAACCTGACGAGGTCGATGCTCTCCTCGCTCATAAGGTAGGGGACCCTCAGGTCGTGGTCCATAATCTCATCTATACTATAGAAGGGATTCTCCTTATAAATGATTGTGTAAAGGAGTATACCAAGTGCCCAGACATCCTGCTCTTTACCGCGGTATGATTTGCCAGCGAGGACCTCGGGTGCAGCGTAATCTGTGTAGGGTTAGCAACTAATAATATACGCTGGACATGGCGATTCACTCACCAATTGTCCCCACAAAGACGTCAAATGGACCGCTCTTGATGTATGCGGCGCTCCCAAAGTCAATCAACTTGATGTTACCCTCGCCGTCCAAGATCACATTCTCGTCCTTGATGTCACGGTGGACGACCTTGGCTTTGATGTGTAGATGGTAGATCGCCTCGGCCACTTGAACAAAGATCTTCCTGCATTCCTTCTCCTCCATATTGACCCGTAGCTCGATGTAGTCGAAGAGATCCATTCCTGGAAGTCCATGCGGTACCATCTCGATGTAGTAGTTGATGTCATCCTCAAAGAAGTCCGACATTTCGACAATGTTGGGGTGCTTATACCCATCCCTCCGCAAGTAATCCAGGACGTGGATTTCCAAAGGCACTGTGCCCAGGCGTCGGTCGCGGGTCCATGTGTCTACGAGAATTCGCCTCTTGGTCACGTACTTGATGACGACTTTTTTACTGCTGTTTCGCTTGTATCGGCAGAGTTTCACCTGACCGTATGCACCTTGACCCATTTCTTCCAACACAACAAAATCATTGATGGTCTTCTTCTTCGGAGATTCATCCTTCTCCTTGTCGGGCTCGGACGGTAGGGTTTTGGCTCGTGGTTCTGCTGGTGAGGATGGCTGTGCTGCCTCCTGGATCTGTTGCGTAAGAAGCGACACTTGAGCAGCGTTCGGCTTCGAATCTTCGGCTTCTGTGTCCTCGGGTGATATCAATGTAGATTGCCCTGGTGATGGCTGATGTGGCGGTGTTCCCGGGCGAGAAACGAGCGGCGTAACAGGCCCGACGCCGTGATTTGTGGCGTGCAAGTGTCTTGAGTAAGTCACCCACAAAGCATACACCAAATCGGCGTCGGGGGACTTGGAAGCTGCGTCCTCTTCTTCGATAACATGCTCGTCATATCGTAGATTCGTGGTGGTATTCCTGACCACTCTCATCTGCACGTCGACCATGATCTCAGCCCCGTCTCGATGTAGGGCGGGAAGACCGCTCGGACGCAGAAAAACGGCGGCAGCGTCTGCCTTGCCTTCTCGCATAGCAAGTAGGGCTCGGGCACGGCGGAAACTATGCTCGGGAATGACCATCCCGTCAACGAGGTCAATCTTGTCTTCATCGGTCATGACATGGAGGATATTATCAAAACTGGGGATAAGCTTGCTGATATGAAGACCTTCTGGGTGGGGTTGCCCAAAAAGTGCGGATGAAAAGACGGAATTTGAGCTCTTGATGGTGAGATTAGACGCTGTGAGCACAACTATACCGGCAATATGAGGGAAGCTTGAGACGCGGAAAACTGGTTCACCAGGAAGTGCTTCGACCATGACGGGAATGTTGATGTCGTTTGATGTACGTGCAGTAAAGTTGCGGAGTTGGGCGATTTTATCGTAGTCCAAGGCGCCGGTGTTGGTCCCTTCAAGGCGGGGGATCGCAGGAATCAGACGTTTGAGATCCATGCCCCGACGTAACCTGTCACTCCCAAAAACAGCTTCCATTGCACCGTGCCCTCTTGAAACGCACCCTACTTCATCAACGTGGACATACACGACGTCTTCTGCTATCTCCTCGAGGACCCATATAAGAGCGCCTCTTTTCTCTTTCACCCATAAACTCGCAGAGCCCGTTGCGCCGTTTCGTTTCTGGATTGGAACGACATCGCCGCACAGAAGCACACCTCTTGACCCCTTTGGTTCGTGGTTCAAACCTCCTTTGACGTTTTTCTTGCCCGCATAAGACGAACCACTACCGTCGTCGGTTTTGGCTCTCCCACTTGCGATCTGGCGTGATGAGGGCTTGCTCAGTAGTCGTGCGGTAACACCATTGCCGACTTTCAATGTAGTTGTCGGCACAGGACTTGTTTTCTGCGGCTCACGAGAAGCCTTCGAACCAATAGCAGGGTTCTGCAGTTTCTCTTCTAGCCATTTCCGACGTTCCTCTTTCACAACTTCCAGGATCCCGAGTTTGCGTACCTCCGCTCTCGTTACGCCAAAAACCAGACATGCCAAATCATTGGCAGATGTTATGGTCCAAGGCGACTGTGCTTCGGTGGTGAAGATTGCTTGCGCGGCTGGGGCCCAGCGACTGCCATGGCCATGTGGAGCGGGCCCTCCAGAGTGTGGTCCTGGTGCGGCGGCGGAAAACCCTACAGGAGCGGTGTGTATAGCGGTTGGCGAGACGATCTGGTTACCCTGTTCACTGAGTACATAGGGTTGGGCGAGTGCGTCGTTCAACTGACTCTGGATTGTGAGAGGAGCAACATCCGTAAAAGTTCGTTTTAGTGTAGCGCGCATGGGAGGTCGTTGAGGTGGAGGTGATGACGAAACACCAGAGACTCCAGTCTTTTGACTAGATGTCTCAGATGCAATATCAGACACGGGCGTATTCCTGGCTTCCGAATTTGCTTCTATGCCATTTATGCTTTCGGGTTCTGTCCCAGGTGCTTTGGGTATTGAAGGTTTTGATGAGTCCGCCATGCTCTCAGGGCTCTCAGATCGGACCAGGAAACTCTTCTCGAAGATATTCTCCCCGGAAACTTCAGCTGGGCCAGTCACAGGGCCCAGTGCACCCAATCCATGTGCGCCAGTAGCATCCTGCCCGATGAGGTTGGCCCTAGTCAATAACTCCAACATGCTCTGTACCTCTTGGTCACCACTGAGCTTAGCCTGTGCGTTTGCTATACCAGCGTTGGTTGCGGCCCAGCCGAGCTTGTCGCGCATGAAATCTATCGAACGTTTCAGGACGTTTTGTCGATTGTATATGAATTCCTCAGATTGTGTTGCAAAGGAAAATGAATGTAGAGACTCGGATGGAAAACGGTTGAGATCTTCTCCAATACCTAACGTAGGCGACGCTGGAGCGGATGGGAATGAGGATGAAGGATGTCTGGAAGCGGGAGGGGTTATATTTAAAGACGTTGACCGGTGCTGCGAGGTCCCAACGGTTGACCCAGCCGGCAGCCTTGGGGTCTGCTGTTGGCGAATCCGCCTTAATCCAGACGCTCCTAGGCCATGCTCATGTTCTGGTACAATGGGGGACCTAGATAGTTGAGTCAACCACGATCCATAGTCAAGCAACGTCGCTTCCGTTGTTCACGATACTCACCTCACCATTCGATCTAATTGCCCCGCATCGATGCTCATTCGTTTCGTGTTCACCGACAACGGCGCCCCCGCCCCATGTGAGAGAAGGTTTCCGGTGCTCTTATTCTTAGGTATAGAGGCATGGTCGGAAGCGAAGCGGAGGGTAGGCTGTAGGGTGGGCTGTTGTTCTTGAGGCGAGCCTGGAGGGGTGAAGTGGTCAGTAACGCAGAATAACATTTGTACGAGAATGGATAAGTGAGTTGTGGGAAAGAGCGATCGTGTGGAGGCTGCCGGAATGTACTCGAATACGGCAAAGGTACCAAATGCACCCGGAGGTATGCAACTCGAGTCCCAGAGCTTATTCGGATGGGTAGATTGGAAGCGGCGCACTCGAGACGGTGGGTAGGAGGCCGAAGCGGTGAAGACTCGGATCGTGAAAGGTAAGAAGATCAGATAGGCTCCGGCCGGCGTGTGGTACCTCGAGGCGGGTTTTGTGCTCAATGAAAGGGAAAGGTCATCAGACGCTTACCATCTTCATGTGGCCTGCTCATTCCCTGAGATGCCTTTGCAGGCGGGCCAGACAGTCTCGGATCGGGTGTCACGGGATGCTGGTGAAAGAGAACCTAGTATAGAGTATCTGCTCCGGTTACAGGCTCAGTATCAAAGTGGTGAGGTCGCGTTCGGGCTTGGGGAGCGGTCTCTTGGGTGGGAGAAGCGGAAGCGGAGGAGAGGTTCCGCCAAGTGGCTGCGTTGGGAGTCGTGGTGCGTTTGGGAGAGGATGTTGGCAAGCAGATGTATTGGACACAGACTATGTGCGTGTACGGGTCTTTATATTCAGTAGGGACAGAAGATGTGAATTCAAGTGTAGAGGCGAGCAGAGCAGAGCAGAGCAGAGCAAAGGTGGCCGCCTGGCGTGGTTGAGTCTTCTTGTGGCTTCGAAGACGGTCAAAAACCCCGCACTGACCAGTCGACTCCCGTCAATCCCCACGCCACAGCATTAGAATTAAGAACTAGAATTAGGACTAGGTAGAGAAGATCTTAGACCCTTTGCGTTCCGCTTCCCTTGAACCCTTCACAGAGTCCGTGACGATGAATGGATGGACGAGTTGGGTGGGTGGGTGGATTGCAGTGGTGAGTGCCTACCCGAGGAGTCCTTGCATTCGACAGCCAAAGAAGAGCATGGCTTTGGGGGGGTTTCACAGATACAGGTCGCGAGCTGAAAGCCGCACAAGAGCAGCATCCTACAGCAGCACACACCTATATGACGCAGGGTTCCTTATCGGGCGATGTAACAATGGTGAAAAAAAAAGAGCACGCTTCACTTTGCGCATCCTGCAACAGCCACGCTGTAGTGAGTGAGGGCGAGGGAGAGAGTGCATCTCCGCCCACCCAAATGCCGGTATTCCCGGTGGACCTTCCTTGTGTCTGCTACCTAAAAGGACGAGGACGAGGACCCCATTATCGCCAAACTTTGAACTGCAGTGCTCTCAACGGCCGTTGACCTGTTCTGCATCTTCGTCACCTACCTGGGCATGCGTGTGACGCGTTTTGCGCTGCCGGATATGCCTGTGACCAGCGACATCGATTGCAAACGTGAGGCCTAGAATTCCAACGCCCGCGGTCCTTTGATTGCGACCACTCAACGCGCACAGCTGTGAATGGCCTGTCTCCGTTGAATCGACGCCGCATTTGGCTGGTCCGCCATTCCCCGACAACTGCCATTCGTTGCTCCAGAGACCCTGACCTTTTCTTCCCTTTCTTCTTCGCCTACTGCCTTGTGCTGCATCGCTGCAACTCTGTATGGTTAGATGTCATGTTCTGGCCTGGCTCGTTGGGCGGGCCAGGACATGCCATACGTGGGACTCTGTTCAACGCTGCCGCAGTGCATCCTTGTGCTGGTGCCAGAAATTCCTACACGCTAAATCACAACCACAACAGTCAACGCAGAACATGACGGATGTGATATCACATATAGACTCACCTCGATGCATGCTAACCTGCTCTATCCACCACTCCCCAAAGCTGTCTTCAACAGCTTGATCAGTCGTACTGACCCTCTCTTCTCTCTTCAGTCCACAGAGCATGCACGGCTGTGGGGCAGTGAAGCCGCCCTCGGTCTGCTTCAATGCTCGTACGGGCATCGTCTCTTGCATGTCTGGCACCATCCCAAGAGAACCCGCTTTTGCCTGATTTACTGCCGATACGATGTGTCGAAGCCTACCGACTTGATCTTTCCATGCGCGAACTACATCTGATGTCTCCCTTTCTTCCTTCAAATTCTCGCTTTTGTCAATACCCGTCAGCTTCATCCCCGATGTCGCTCGTGACGATGCAGGCCCAATGCGCATACCCTGGGAAAGATGGGCATCCCTCTTCCATCTCAACTTTCGCCCAGCAATGATCCGTGTCGCAACGGACGCCAAAAGTATATAGGCCTGGAGATACGTAACAGTAGCAGGCTCCGAAAGTAGTTTGTTCCTTAAAGGGAGCGTTTGTGCAGCCATCGGCTTGAATAATTTCTCCTGGGCCTCAGCGAACAGTGGTGGGAAAAGCGAAAGCAGTACTCCTGGCGGTGGGACGTTGGTGGGGGGAAGCTCCCCTGGGAGTGGCTCGTCGAAGCTCAGAGGTATGGTATTCTGTTGAGCAGCATCGGCACCCTTATGTGGTTTATGTGCTTGGCTCGCTTTTGGCTGCGGCTTGGTGGGAATGGACGCCTCCCAATCATCAAAATCATCCCAGGCGTCTTCTTTCTTCGTAGTAGTGGTTGTCTTTGGGGCTTGTCGAGGCTGCTTGGCACGAGAAACCGTGCCAAAGCCGCCGGTCGGACTCATCTTCGAGGAAGTAGTCCCTGGGCTTTTCAAATAGTTTCCCCCCATTTCTGTCTGAGGAGTAGCAGTAGTAGGCACTGATTGTGATATGTTCATATCACCCAGCAAATCTACTAGCCCTGTGGAGGCTGGAGGCGGTTTCGGCGGCTCTGTGACTTGTTCCCCTCCTTCAAAGTCTCCAAAGTCATCGTCATCGTCTTGAACGTCATCCTCTGCATCGAACAGCACGCTTGGGTCTGCGCTCTTTTTGGCCTTGATTACAGGGGCAGGTTGCCATGACGCCTGTGAAGGCTGGAAAGCCTGAGATGGTGCAGAGAATGAGAATGGATCCTGTCCACCAGTGACGGGTTTGGAAGGGGCAGCATCCTCAAAGTCTCCCCAGTCATCATTGTCATCCGTGGTAGGAGGTTGAGTCTGTCCAAAGAGGAAGTTTTGTGATTGTGGGGGCGGTTGTCGTTGTGCCACGGGGGCAGATCCAGTGTTTGTCAAGTCATCGAAGAAACTGAAATTTGATGCACCACTTTGTACCGGTTTCTGTTGGCTTTGGCCGGGAGGCTGCTGTTGAGTTGGTGCAGAACCGAATTCTGCGAATAGGTCCGCCGACATGACGTGCAGGTTGACAGATGGTACAGCCCACCGGCCGGGTAGAAATGGAGGTTTAAGGCCTGACAAGATGTAGCGAGATGGACTAGACCAGAAGTGGACGGCCTAGTGAACGTCCACCACGCCATTCACCGCGACAACATGTTCAGCTACTTTTCAAACAGAACGTTTCCACCTCCGGACTATACAACTTTCGTTGATCAATGATGCTCCGGACCAGTAGCATGTATAAGCTTAGACTGTTGACATGACCGGACATACTGCCACTACATCTCCGGGGGCTTAGCCCCCAAACGCCACACCCGTGCTGTGACTGGCCAGTTCAGAGTACGACGAGATCTAAATCCTTCTCGCACGGGTGTTCCAGGGGCTTAGTATCAATAGACACTTCAACGCATCTGTGCATGAGTCCGGACATGACGCCTCTGGAGTTGTGCGAGATTCCCATGAGAAAATCTGAGAGAGGCCGGAGATGGAGATGAAGATGAGGATGCAGATGAGCAACACTTCTTAAATACTTGAATAATTTCCTCATCTTTTCGATTATTCCAATTCAAACTTCACTCCACTCACAAAGACCGCTTTCTATTTACAATTGCGATAACGCCCGCACCAAGTCTTTACAGCTCTCTTTCTATCATCCAATAACACAATAGCCAACATGAGTACCTTCAGCCAAATGTTCCCACCATGCCCTGTATTCACCGAAGACAACCTCACCGATCTATCCAGCAAGGTAATGTCTTATTCTCTGTCCCTTTCCCCATTACTAACATATCTTCAGGTATACATCGTGACAGGCGCAACTTCAGGCACAGGCCTTGCCCTTACCAAAATTCTCTACAATCTAAGCGCCACAATCTACATCGGCGCTCGTTCCCAAGAACGTTTCGACTCAGCAGTTTCCGACATCAAGAATGAACATCCAGATGGCAAAGGCACATTAATGCCCTTTATAGCCGATCTCTCAGATCTCAAGACTATAAAACCTGCGGTCCAGAAATTCCTCGCCGAATCGTATCGTCTCGATGTTCTGTTTCTGAATGCTGGTGTCATGACACCGCCAGAAGGTAGCAAGACTAAGGATGTAAGTTCATACCTCCATTTCCATTCCCACATATATACTCTACGATATATTTTATTACCATACCATACTATGTCTTCTAACACACAAAATCAGGGCTACGACATGGAACTGGGCACAAACTGTCTCTCCTCCTTCCTCCTAGTCCAACTCCTCTCCCCACTCCTCACAACAACGTCCTCCCACTTCTGCCACCCAAACCCAAGCATCCGCATAATCTGGGTGGCCTCGTTGTTAAACCTCTCCACGCCCCAAGGAGGCGTGCAATTCGACCCAGAAACCGGCGCACCAAAGCAACTAAAAGCCATGGAGAACTACATGCAAAGTAAAGCCGGCGTGTACTTGCTTGCTCAGGAGTTCGCCCGCAGGCATGCCGAAGAGCACAAGAAGAAGCAGGATGCTTCGTCGTCGCCATCGCTGCACGGAAATCCTCATGGCGTTTTACATGTAGCGTTGAATCCGGGGTTCATGAAGACTGAGCTACAGCGCCATGGTCCTGCCCCTGTCAAGGCTGTCATGTCTGCTGTATTCAAAGGTCCTAAGTATGGTGCGTACACGGAGTTGTATGCTGGTTTGGCGTCCGATG
Organism: Nigrograna mackinnonii; assembly: GCA_001007845.1. Lineage (NCBI taxonomy): Eukaryota > Fungi > Ascomycota > Dothideomycetes > Pleosporales > Nigrogranaceae > Nigrograna > Nigrograna mackinnonii. Next base: position 721,651 of record JGVQ01000138.1, read on the forward strand.
TGAGGAATGGGGATTTTGTTATTCCTTGGGGGCGTAAGGGGGAGGTGCCTGGTCATATTGCAGAGTCGACAAAGGCAAGGGATGGAGACAAAAGTCTCGCGACGAAGTTCTATGAGTGGTGCGAAGAGCAAATCGCACGATTTTTATAAGGTTCGGTTGGTATTAGATCGGTGAAGGGTCAACATTAGGACACGGGGGAGGATACGCAGTGGGTTGCTATATTAGAATCGTAGTCTAACGCAAATTAGTAAATGATACGAGGCAACATCACAAGGAGCACAGCATGAGATTAGAAAAATGTCCACCCATAAAATTCATTGATATCGTTATGAAGTCTATGGAAGGACGACGCCGGGACACCCCAGACCGTAATGCATCAACCGTTAATTATTCATCACGGCTTTTCCTAAGCCACCGCATCCCCAGAACCGGAAGCCCTTTATTTTTGAGAATGAAACAAGCCACAGAGTATCAGGTCGCTTATTTCTTGGAAGCCTTTTGAGCGGCCTTGGTGACCTTGCCGGCACCCTTGTCGGCCTTGACGACAGACTTGATGACACCGACAGCGACGGTTTGACGCATGTCACGGACGGCGAAACGACCAAGGGGTGGGTATTCGGTGAAAGCCTCAACGCACATAGGCTTGGAGGGAATCATCTTAACGATGGCAGCGTCACCAGACTTGATGAACTTGGGGCTGTCTTCAACAGACTTGCCAGTTCGTCGGTCAATCTTCTCCAAGAGCTCGGAGAACTTGCAGGCAATGTGGGCAGTGTGGCAATCCAAGACTGGAGCGTAACCAGCACCGACCTGACCAGGGTGGTTAAGGACGATGACCTGGGCGTTGAAAGACTCGCAGCCCTTTGGTGGGTCGTTCTTGGAGTCACCAGCAACGTTACCACGGCGGATTTCCTTGACGGAGACGTTCTTGACGTTGAAACCGACGTTGTCACCGGGAACACCCTCAGAAAGCTGCTCGTGGTGCATCTCGACGGACTTGACTTCAGTGGTGACACCAGCGGGGGCGAAGGTGACGACCATACCGGCCTTGATGACACCGGTCTCGACACGACCGACTGGGACAGTGCCAATACCGCCAATCTTGTACACATCCTGGAGGGGAAGACGGAGGGGCTTGTCGGAAGGACGGCTGGGGGGGTCGATGGAGTCGATAGCCTCAAGGAGGGTCTTGCCGGTGGCCTTGGACTTGGTCTCCTTCTCCCAACCCTTGTACCAGGGGCAGTTGGTGGAGGCCTCAATCATGTTGTCACCGTTGAAACCGGAGATAGGGACGAAGGGGACAGTCTTGGGGTTGTATCCGACCTTCTTGATGAAATTGGAGGTCTCCTTGATGATCTCCTGGTAACGGTCCTCGCTCCACTTGGTGGTGTCCATCTTGTTGATGGCGACAATGAGCTGTCGGACACCGAGAGTGTAGGCAAGAAGAGCGTGCTCACGAGTCTGGCCATCCTTGGAGATACCAGCCTCGAACTCACCAGTACCGGCAGCAATGATGAGAATGGCGCAGTCAGCCTGGGAGGTACCAGTGATCATGTTCTTGATGAAATCACGGTGGCCAGGTGCGTCAACTAGATGTCGTCAGTGAATGTCGCTTGTGCTGTTGTTAATGCTGCTGCTGCTGCTGATGATGATGGATCCGGAATGCAGACTTAGAAAGAGAATGAGAAAAGAGAAGGGACCATAGGTGCATCTTTTGCCCGGTGTCCGTAGAATTGTGGGAAACAAAAGGTTATACAATAGAGCGAGGGATTGTAGGTTTTGGTCACCAGAAATCGGTACCAGAACAATGGAGATAACCGTTTTGGGAAAAAAAGGGCATCATGCTGGGCAGCTGGCTTTCGGGCTGATTGACCAACTTGCTGGCGTTCCAACACCAGGTCCCCTCGAGAAGAACATCTCAGAAGGCCGCTGCAAAATCGCAGAAGGCGGCAGCAACATACTTAGAAACACAATGAAAAGGAAATAAGGAGCTACTTACTAACTGTCACATAATATTTAGGGGTCTCGAACTTCCACAGGGCGATATCGATGGTGATACCACGCTCGCGCTCGGCCTTGAGCTTGTCAAGCACCCAAGCATACTTGAAGGAACCCTTACCGAGTTCGGCGGCTTCCTACGTAGGGTTAGCATGATTTCCAATATGATTGCGTATCCAAAGCAAAGACCAGCGCAAAATCGGCTGTCCGTGCGAAAATTGGCACTCGATATGTGCGTCATTGTGGTGTTGTTGGCGAACGACCAAATCGGGTCTAGCGCTAGCGCGTAAAAGTTCGCACAACCCCACCATCCAAATTGCCCCTCCAGCGATAAGCCAAAATTATGGCTCGAGCGCTAAGAGGGGTGTCTGGATGCCCACAACGAACATGAAAGGGAAATTTTGTGTCTTACCTTCTCGAACTTCTCGATGGTACGCTTGTCAATACCACCGCACTTGTAGATCAAGTCTATGTCCCAGTGTGAGTTGAGATGGCCTCGATAACGTTCGAAGAGAGAGAAGGCTTACGTCCGGTGGTCGTCGACTTGCCAGAGTCGACGTGGCCGATGACGACGACGTTGATATGTGTCTTTTCCTTACTGTGGAAGTCGTTAGCAAGATGCTCTCGTCGTTCTTGTGCGGCTCTTTCGATGATTTCGAGGATGCAAAGTTTTACTTACCCCATGGTGAAGGTTGTTGAATGAGTTGTAAGTGGAAGTTGAGTTGAAGTAGATTGAAAATAACACCTTTAGATCATTAGTACATGATGTAGACAATAAGAAACCTCTGATAAAACTCACAGATGCAGCAGCAGGTGATGCGGTATGTGAAGACGCTGGGATCGAAGGGTTCAAGGGCAGTGGCTCCTTTTGTAGGTCGCTGGAGAGGGGTTGGCAACTAGTCAGCGCCAGGGCCACTGGGTCCACGCAGAAATTTTACCAGAGCCCAACTCTAACCTTGCTCACCGCGTCACAGTTGAAGGCAGAAAGGGCAAAAACAGGTGCTTTGATTGGCCCACTGACCCTATCGACTTACCGCCCGCACATCCAACTCGCCACAGCCGCACCTTCCAGATCTGCAGGTCTCCCGGCCAACTCAGTCATGCCTGCCCTCTTCAGCCCATATCCATAATGACAGCAAAGCTATTATCGCCTTATGCACCGAATCTACCGGATTTTGATCCAGCCCGGGTCATACCGTAGATCTCAGCGAGGCTAGATTCATATTTTTGCCGTGAGCCATCTTCTCTCTGCGAGAAGTGTGTATTCCAAGGTTCAGCCCCTCCTTTGACCAACCGGTCAGACAAAGAGCATGCTGAATTGTACGCATTCTACCAAGCGCCACAGAAGGTCACCATCGTCCAACCACGAGAACACTGAGTCACAATAAGTGACTGAAGCCTCCAAAACATCGAAATCAAACCACTCTTTTCTCCTCCTTTGGATGCGCCCTAATTTTGCATGTACCGCCCTTCCGTTGAGACATTCTATCTGAAATTGAGACCTGCGTGTGGCACTACAACCGACCCACTCAAATCTGGCTGGTAGCATTTTTGCAACCCCACACTGTGCAGTATCATTGTTGCCACTCACTTGGGGGATCCACTGTCGGGTTTTGGAACTTTGCATATGCACCAGTTTAAACCTGAGAATCTAATTGAATGCGAAAGGATGTAATTATGCTGTTAAGTCGGGAGCCTCCTCTCTCCCAATGCGCAGTCTTGCATAGGATCCCAAGAATAGGTCTCAATCAATAAGCATTAGGTCATCTCTTGAAGTATTAGACCCTACTTGAAGTAAGGATAAAAAGCTACAGTATTGACATTGATATGAAGCTGGGGTATCTTTTTGGTTATCATTGCTGCCAAACTCCTTCGAAATGCGAACAACTCCTCCACATACTTGGATTATTGCGTGCCCTGCGCTGTAACGACAGCTTTTAAGCTGCCCTTTACAGCTATCTCCACCTCGGCCAGTTGTGATCCCCACATCGACGACTAGTGGAAATACTCGTGAGATGTAAGAGGAGGAGCCGTGTGAACACTTTACTTCACAGTATCAAGCCAACGCCCGTGGATATCTATAATCGCACCCGTGAGGCCCTGGACCAAACGCCAATCACTCTCGCCATTCTTTGGCGCATTTTGTACACTGAATTTTTGTTAGATATGCAATCAATAAAAGGCATGCCAATCAAGGACCATACCTTATAGAATGCTGTCATAGGTTCATCAGCCGAACGAATTTGAAGCTGATACCAGTATGCTTTGTCGTTCCGGCACTTTTCATTTGGACATTGTACTGTTCAACCATCAGCTTCCGTCTCCAACGTTTCCAAGCTTTCCGCAGATGGTAGAATACCATTCGTCTGGTCGACGTTATCCCAGGCGCCTTTCCCACCCATGATATCTTCGACTTCCTTCTTCTTCATGTATTTTCGCTCGTAGTAACGCTTCGTAATCACGAATTGATAGGGGCAGGTCAGACATTCGAATCGATTTTGGCCGACGTGCTCTTCGGTGGAGGGATCGCCTGGTGGTACCTTCGACACGCGCAGCATGTTGCTACAGGTGGGGCAGACTGATTTTACGTTAGATTACAATACGAGCAGAAAATGACTTCACATACAGAGTAGCATGGCGGGTATAGATTCGCCTTGGAATTAGCTACGAAGAATATAAGGGTTGTCGAGAGAACAAGCAATTCGTGACACTTTTTTTGGAACTATGCGGCGGACCCTTATGACGCTAGTGTCTGGAAGAGGTATAGTGCGGGGAGACTTTCTTCCCACATCCACAGCCACTGCTCACGGTCCAGCGACGCGCATTCGTAACCGCCGGTCTCACATTGAGGGAGAGTATTCTCCTTTTCTCACTATACCTTCCACCTTCTGCTGGACTTCTATTCCTTGCTCGAGATTCCTTGTGGCGCTGAGCGACTGGAGACTGGCTAGTGATTCTAGACTCCACTTCCACCCCGCTTCACCGATACAACTCACACTTCTCCTGTCTGAAACATAACAACGGTGCCTACAGCTGTTGCGCTTGATTTGAGGCCAGAGAATTCTTCTACCACGGACCTGTGGTCCCTGTGAAAGAAATACTGCGACATGGCGGACGAGGAGGTATGCATTGTGTAGACACCGAAAGTTTACTTGGCAAAAATAGTAGTATTCTGATCCTAAGAATAGGGCGCATCGCCTCGTGAGCTCATCCTCGAAGCCTCTCGCCGTAACAATACTTCTCTTCTCGAAGAGACGATTGCAGAGCTCGCCTCAGCTGCATCGAAAGCAGGAAAGAACCCTACTGAACATGTTGCGGAGACGTTGAATAAGGCATACGATGGAGTGGGGAACGGCTGTCTTCACCTTGCGGCAACATACGGGAGCTGTAAGTGCCTACTTGGCCGATACCGCGTGCACATAATTTTCGACTTTAGACCGGCCTGAGCTTCGTATTAGTTTGCCATGGTGCTAATCTTATTAGATGAGGCCCTCGACGTTCTCCTTGACCAAGAAGGCATCGAGATTGATGAAATCGATCGGCTAGAGAAGGACACGCCACTACACAAAGGCGTACGCTACGTCAACTCTCTTGATAAATCAGATTGGGCACAGCATGGTCATCCCATTGTCGAAATCCTACTCGACGCCGGCTGCGACCCAAGGATACGAAACAAGGCCAAGCTCAAGCCTGTAGAGCTTGTAGATCCCCGAAATACGGAACTCCGCAGCATACTACAGAAGGGTGAATTTGCAATGACCGCAGGTGGTGACGTGGTGCAGGAGGACGACGATGGTCCCACGGGCAGTGCAAGTGATAGTGAATAAAACAGTAGGACATAGATATACACTTGAGTCGGGAAGAATTGTGGATATGGTCGCCGAATCGGCTCGAACTCATTTATTCGGGTATCTCGATATTGTAGACTCAGCGTGTGACGCTACGCATAAAGTCTTGAGGGCGTACTTCTTCAATTGAAATACCAGCCCTTTTTCCAGTCCAGCCCCATGCCTGTGGTTCTGTTCGCCCTCTTGCACTCTGCGATCCCTAGTCGAATAAAACCTCGAGCATAAATCTTCTAAAACCTGGCGGGACACTCGTATGTCGTTTTATCATGAATGGGAACCTTTCCAATCAGGTCTGCATTCTGACTATGCTCAGTAGATCCACCCTATCGTTGCTTTAGGAACAGTAAGCATCCCCTCTACTGTTCTGTCTTGATTTTGATCTTTACCTGTGGCGGCTTGGAAACAGGGCGAATCATCTTGTCCAGATACTGGACTCTGGTCTTCTCTCGCGGCTGCCCCAATCCAATACTCATATATTGCAGCATCGCTGGGTGACCAATGTAGCTCGCAAGCGAATCACGAGCGATATTGGAGGTCCATTCGCGGCGGGTCGTGTCGCTAGAGCCAGTTCCGACGTATCTCGCTTGAAGAGAGTCAAGCTGTTGTTGTGCGCGCAACTTGTCCGCCATTTTGGTGTAATCTGTTCGGAGGCGCGGAGAATTAGGGTACTTTTGCGAGGGTGCGAAGACTGTGACGACGGCGATTTGATTGCGGATGAGGTGTCCCTCTTGTAGGTGGATTCAAGAGAGATTTGGTGGCAACAGTAGTAGAGGAAAGAGGAGCTTGAAGTGAACCGTTGCTTAGTCATGAAAATCAGTTATCGATAGGCGCGAACATCGCGCTCCATCTTGACAGCTTTCAGATGGAGATAATTCACGAGTTTGTCAATTCATCTACTCCTTTTTACGTTTTAGTCCAGCGAATTGGAGACTCTTTGCCGACATTTCGAAATGTCCCACGCACCATTGACCCCCGGAGAGGACCCTGAACCTACGTCTCCAGTAATTGACTACTCTCCCGCCACGGTTGCCTACGATGAGAACTTTGAGAACCAGCTCATGACTGCAATTCTCTATCCCTCCTCGGACAAAAAACCCTCAGATAATACCGAAACCCCGATTATTCCACCACACACACTTCCAGTGCCGCTGGATTCTCCTCTACGCACTCATGTGTCACCGATACCGGGGGTGTTGCTCACCCACGCAAAAGGTTATCACACAGGCGGCCCAGGACCAGCATCCTCAACGGTGTCTGATTTCGCGGCACGTTTCATAGAAGAACATGGCATCCAGGATGCAGGTCAGCTAGAAAGAATGGTTGAAGAGAAGGTGCAGAAATTGATGGAGACCGTGAAGGAGCGCATGAAGGAAAGGGAAGAAGCCGTACGCAAAAATGACGAGATTGGGAAAAAGCTTGCGGACCTTGAGGTTCAGAGAAACACCGAGAGGAGAGTTGCAGAGAAAATTAAAGAGGAAAGGGTTAGGAGACGAGGGTAGTAGACGGAAAGCATGTCCACTGCTTTAACACCACTCCTTGAACCCAGCTCAGAATCCCGAACCCAGACCTTTCGACACCAATATTTGGGAGGTAGTAAGGCGTTTAAGTTGAAGAATACTTGCCTCAGCTGTTGGCCTATAGTGGGCCTTGTTGTAATACGATCCACGTCCTCCGAGAAGGGCAATAGAACAGCAGTGCTTGTTGCATACAGTACCATGCGACATCATCTGGCCTTATTATTGCATGACCCAAGGGTAACTACATGCATTGGCGAAGTCAAATAAGTAGAGACGGAAGACCGAGATCGCAAATTAAATTACATAGATCAGAAGACACCGAGTATCAGAACCATACAAGCCGTCATCGGAGGATCCACGTTCAGCCTGTCCAGGAGCCATCGGTAGATCTGGGTAGCAAAATCTAGTGTAGCGATATAGGAGATTCTTAGAAGGATACAAAAGTTCATGGACACGTCCAAATTACGGAGCCCGCCTACCTTGACTATTAAATTGCCTTCTGGTCGTACTTCCAGGATTCCCACTCCAGGTCTTTGCACACAGCATTGAAAGCAGGTTCTCCCGTACAAGCACGATAGCTAGTTATGCATGGGTAATGCCTCGTGCTCTCGTGGTAGCGCATTGTCGGAAACAAAGTCCATATACAACAGAGCATAGAATCATGGACTTCAGTCACCAGAAATCGATACTAGGCTAGTACGATGATCGTTTTCGGTAGAAAACTAGCATCATACTAGTTGACTTATCGCGGCGTTGATCATTCAATTTGAGGTCGACACAATACTATGTCTGTCTCGAGATTTCTTCACCACGAGAGTCGTGTTACAAGGTCAAAGCCTCGCAATAAGGCAGAAAATGATCGCTGATGCCTGCTTTCCAAACGCACGTCAAATAAGCTCCGCCCCATTACCTCTATCAAGCCCTTATATTTGATTGGAAGCTACTGGTCCTCGGTTGAGTCGGGTTGCATACCGAATGCATTTGTTTCCAGGTGCCTATGACACTCCATGGGTCCTGAATGCACGCTTTGGATATCTCAGAGGCGGCAAGGCTGAAAAACATCCCGTTCATGGTCCGCACAGCCCCTCCTTGTTTCCAAATAGAAGCGACAGGACCCGCGCATGCTTCTTTCCTTCTCTTCGAATCGTCGTTATTGCAGATGTTTTTCGATTTGCAGCCTCAGCTGTTGTCACCTACTTGCTAAATACTCTTTCAAAAGCTCGCTTTATCGCGTACAATCAATCAGCCTTGTCATCGGTTTGAATAATACATGCATTAGTAACATGACTCCAACCCCAGATTCGAATTTGGCGTACTTTCCTTGGACTTGGACGATCGAATCCACTGACACGAGTGTTCACAAATGCCCTACTGTCTCGTCACTGCTCGGAACATTCGCTGCTGTCAATGGTGTTGTCAGTCTACTTGCTGTTATATTTGGTTATCGCCTCGTCATTAAACGTCTGACTTGCGGCACCTGCGGCAACCGTGGTAGTAGATCATGGATCTACATGTGGACAGTTCCCGTGGGACTGCAGCTGGCAGCCAACGCTTGCATCGCACTCCTCATTCGAGGTAGTGCAGGATATCAGGCTGATTTCAGGATCTCTGAGCTGATGCTATTTCTTGTGGCTAGACCTAGATTGAGTTGGATAGTCCTGGGTATATTCGCATTCAAGCCGATGGCAGAGAAGCGCGATAGATCAAGATCAAATCTAGCAAGACCGCAACCCGCGCGAAATTCACCCGCCTATCACTCTGTCGCGAGTGCGGAGTATGGGTATGGAAACAATCACCCCGACGATCCTTATGAACGAGACTTCCCTTGGCGAGGCGCCTTTATGTCGCAGTTCATCGCCGAGTTTGTCCTTCAGGTCATTACTCTATACACCATGGGCCGGACTGCAAAGTTTGCTGTTAATCATGGTTACTACAAGATCCACGAGGAAATTTATTGGCAGTTGCCAGTAGCAGCACGGATGATGTATTCAGGGGCACTCTACTACCTTGTCGCTGGCAGTTTGTTCTTGATAGTAGCTTTCGTGTTTATTATTCACCAAATGGTTAGGGGTCGTACACATCGATTCGAAAGAGCGAACAATCTGTTCATCCTCATTTGCGTGGTTTTCCTCTTGATGTCGACTTGGATGGGCAGCTGGATATTTTGGGCGGGCTTTGTGAAACTTGCCGGTGACTTGTACGTACATTTCTTGCTCCCGATCATTTGTCTAGCGTGCCTAATAACTGACAATTATAGGTATTGCCCACCGAAACTGATATCTCAGGGCGTTATCTGGACCCTTTTCTCCGTGTTTGGGGTCCTGTTTGGTACTGGTGTGTAGTCTCAAAGAGGCTTTCGCGGTCGAGTATGTCAATTTCATTTACCCAGCCTTCACGAAATTGTCTTATGCCTAGGGTTTACCCGAGGTTCAGCTCCGTTCCCAATATGTGAGAACAGATTGTTAAAGCGATTTATTCTAAGGGCTAGCACCTCTTCTCTCGTCAAGTCATTTAGTGGTGGAAGCATCTTGCACAAGTCATCATGAAAGCCTAGCATATAACCCATCATTTACCATCACGATACCTTTGCACCCTCAAGTTTCTATATTACCCAACCTAGTACGGGACAAACAGGTTCCATCAGGCGCTAGCACTTTACGGTCGTGGTAGCAAATTGTCGGCAACAAAACTATCTATATTATAGTGGGGGATTGCAATTGCAGGTCGCCAGAAATTAATACTAAGTTATTGAGATAGTGATAGTGTTCAAAAATCAGCGGGGGGCAAGTCTAGATATTTACCCTCGTGGCAGCGAATTGTCGGGAACATAAACCATCTACACTATAGTGTGGGATTGTAATTGCACTTGGCCAGAAATTGATACTAAGCTATTGGGATAGTAGTAGTGTTCAAGAACCAGCACGGGGTCGCGGGGTAGATTTTCTAACTGATTGTGCATTATTGTGGTGACAGGTTGATTTCACCCGGATGTCTTCACCGTGAAAGCTATTCTTGGTATTTGCTCGACGACGTCAATGCTTTGAGTCTCATTCTCATATCTCTGAATTTTTGTTTGGTTATGGCCTAGCAAAAATAATACGCTTCGACGAAGTAGGAGATGTTGTGAGTAAACGCCGTCACTTAGTCTATTACCTTTGTATAGTGACTTCATGAGCGGATATAATCGCATTCCCTTATCTTTTGCAATTGCAAGTTCCTGATGATCAAGTTCATTCCCAGCTGAGAAGTCAATTGGCCAAGTAGCCTGCAGCTAAATACAGGAACTTTTAATTTATGACCAAGCTTATATCGTACCGCAAAAGTGGTTCCTGTAGCGGAATAAACATTTTGTTGGAGCTGGCATGTACACTTGTGGTTCGCAAAACTTCACGGAACAGGGAAAGTACAAAAGATCCTCTTCGTTTAGCCAGGGCCCACATATCTCGGATTACCAGGGTTGTGGAAAATCGAACTCCATTCATTCAAGAAGGTAACCTGTAAAGGAGATAATTGTAGGAAAAGTCCATGGAGCATCAGTTCCGCATTGGCACCCATCCCCAAGACAGCAGTTGAGATGGAGTGAATTGAGCGAGACATAGAATTACTTGGCCAATCCCAGTCGCATAGCCTCAACATGGAAGGGATCGGCATGGAGCTTTGGCCACCCGTCGTCATCGCAAACCACCAATCTTGTGCCTGAACAACCTGAGACTGTCCTCTTCTCGGCCATGTCGTCCACAAGACCCTGAGAGCTGCCCGCATGTGATGATTAACTCACCAATGTCCCGCCTTCGCCGCTGCCAGGGCGGTATATAGAAACAAACGCCTCGCCCCCCCAAGATCCGCTCAACAACACTCGCCCCTCTCGCCGTCCATACTTCACAATAGCCTTGTGCGAAATACGAGAAGCACTTGTGCGTTAGGTCGGCCCCGCCTACGAAAATATTCCCAATATTCCATTGCTCTACATCTACTCCTGGATTTCAACTTTGCGGGAAATAGCCGCCATAATGCTTGGTAGAATTGCCTGGCGGGGTTTTTGCTTCGCATTTGGTCTCTTCAATGTTACCTTCATGGTCGCGGTCTCTGCACTTCGAGATGGGGCATGGACAAGGAATCGAAAGCCAACCGATGAGGAGGAGAAGGAGCTCGCCAGCTGTACGTCTTATAGCCTTGTTCCCTAGTCATGTATTCGCGAGATTGACAGCCTTATTTAGATCGCAAAAAGTACTGGAATCTATCTACAAATCCACTCAAGGGCTTCAAGCACGACTTCCACACAACAAAGAATGGGATTAAGCTGCACTATGTAGTGAATGATCTCGATGGAAAGGCTAAGGACGGGAATGTTGCAATCTTCATTCATGGTGAATATTCTGGTGGTCCGAAGCTCCGCTTCAATGGCTAACATGGAATAGGCTTCCCCGACTCCTACCTTCTATGGAAACAGCTCCTCGAATCCCAGAACCTCACTTCACATACCCTCATCGCCGTGGATCTGCCTGGATATGGTGGCAGTGATAGTCCGAGTAGCTACGGTCCGGATTTTATTTTGGAAGCAATCGCGGGTTTCATACTGGCCATGAGGGAGCAATATCTTTTGGACGGTCGCAAGCTGGTCGTGGTCTCTCATGACTGGGGCGCCATTATCAGTGCGAGACTTGCATCTGAGGCGAAAGAACTAGCGGATCATTGGATTATTGCCTCCGGCGCCATTGTAAGCTTTTGCTGGCCAAAGGCAAATTCAGAGGCTAACAAGATCGCAGCCAAATCTTCTCCTGTCTAATACTAAGACCCGCGTTGCCTCCGCAAGGCAAATGGCCCGCACATGGATTCGATGGCCTTTCAACACTCGACTCTTGAAATCCGCGCTCACTACCCTAAAACCAGTGTTTGGACAAATGGGACGGTCCTTCTACATCTTCATGTTCAACCTTCCCTTCCCAATTGCTAAATGGTTTGTTGGCCAGGGAAACACTTGGTTCCTTCGTACCATGAATCGTGTGCAAGCAGGGCTTCTAAGAATTGATGACGGGAAATTTTCTCGAGATTTCTCTGAGAAGGAAAAGGCGGAATGGCTAGCACATACGGGTGGGCCGGGCCTAGCGCAATTTGAGTACCAAGAAGATGAAAAACGAATAGGCTATCCTAAGAGTGTTAAGAGTCGAATTGCAGACCACGGGATGAGCGAGAAAATACGTATTTACCGTGAAAGTCTCTTTTCTGGCGTCTGGGAAAAGAGTTTGGAAATTGTTGTCGCTCTTTCAGAAATCCCGCCTAGTCATCGCTCAGGTTCTGGCGCTGGATTATTCGAGGAAGGTCCCCCAGGTTCTCTGAAAGCTCCGGCTACCATCATTGCAGGATCTCATGATCTTGGATTTGATCATAGACTCGGGCTCGATGGGATTAGCGACTACTTAGGCAAGGGAAGCCAGGCACTCATGGTAAACCGAAGTGGCCATTGGCTACCATTTGAGCAAGCTGGAGCCAAGGTTTTAAACGTTTGCGTAACATGGGCGCTTGAAGATAAAACCGACAAACTCCAGGACAGACTTGATGGAGTCGCGGATATCAAGTTTCTCGTGCAAAAGTAGATCAGCGATCAGATCTACTCGTCGGACGAAGCTTAACGCCTGCTAGATCTTGGCTTTGTTGAAACACTCTTGGGATATGAAACGGCGAGCCTATGTGCGGCTTTGGTATCCGAAGTAGATCATCTGCCACAAGGCTTATGAAGCCGATGAAGCTGGGTGGGAGTTTGAATTGATGTCGCTATGATACCATGACTACTATCGCTAATTAGCAAATAAAATAAATCAATGTCCTTCGTATCGAATCCATACATGCCTCTCTAAACTGTATGTGCGTGTTGAAAAAGAAAACCCTTTCATCTGACGGGCGTATGCCCGAGGAACAGGAACTTCACAAATCAATATACCAAGGGGAGAGGTTTGACACAGAGACCGCGTGCAAACTTTCCCACATCGTACAGTATCTACATGTTATCAAGGAACCCACGAACAAGCCCATCTACGTATCCACATCCAATCCAACGATCCGGATCCCCCCACACATCCTCGATCCCGACCAGACTAACATAACCGTCGGAGAACATACACGTTCAGCCAACTTAGCTAGCGCACACACCTCCACTCCACTCCACTCGGATGCACTCCACCATGCACCACACCCCACAATAGAATTCCCCGCGGAAAAAGCATAATAGATGTGATCTACTGAGTACACGCGGGGGAGTCGTATTACAAAGGTAGCAGCATAGTCCAGCCGAAACCTTCTCAAACAGCCTCTAGCAGGAAAGAATACACCGGCGGTAAGCGATGGTCAAGAAACCTCTAAGATAAGGACTGATGGCTCCCTCGGTACGCGGCAAGGTAAAATCAGCTTCAGGGAAGAGTATCGAAGTCGACTACTATTGCCTAGTCGTATTGGCTTTGACTTCTTAGTGGTGGATTTGTTCTGAGTGCTTTGTGTCCGGACATTATCTTCTTGCGAGAGACAGTTTAGATCATATGCTATTGCTACAAACCATCCCCTTGTAACGCCGGGAATAAGACATGGCCCCCTTAGCCAAAGTTTCACAACCAGTCAGTCAGTGAGTAAGTAGTTGATTAGTGGTCCCCATGCTATGCCTGGGCGTTTCCTTCGGCACGGCACGGCAATTTTTGCTTCTGGAATCTGACCCGCAGCCGCGATTCCGGCAGTGTTGATCTGAACCGAGTCATTGGGCGCAAGGAGCGGTAGTCGTGAGATTGATTACTTTTTTTTGGTCGATCAAGAGGGGTTGCGGCGTGGGCGTCCCGGGACCGGATGATGCACTTTTTTTTGGTTTTGGGTTTAGATTTTGATTCCAAAGCAGGTTTGTAGATCTGACAGGTAGTGAGGGGTTGTGGGTAGAGAGATGCGAAGTATTAGTGATCCTTGTGGAGATCTAGACTGGGGTAATTTAGTAGTATGTTTATGTAGAGGCGGGCAGAGTGACATCAGGTGGTGAGGATGATGGGTAATAGGCATAGTAAATTTAATGGGAATTTCTTTCCTATTTTTCAATTCTTTGGGGGTTTGGTATATGCATGGTCTGATGCTTGCGTGCAAGTGTGACGAATGGGTACAAATGTGATGCATATGCATACGCAGTGTAGAATATCAAGAGGGCCTGCCAAAATTGAAATACAATGCCAGACAGACCAAGCCACAAAAACGCTTCGTGGATACTCATACCTCGCTCATAATAATCAATCATGCCTTCAACATATCATCGTCCACTTCCCAATTCTCCCACGTAGCCTTGTCGAATCCGTTTGGTCTCGAACTCCTCAGGAAACCATTCCAGGTTCCTTCAATGTCAACGACCGGTCGCACGGTTCGAACGGGAGCATTGAAACCCTTGCTGAAGCATTCCTGCATGTGGCGCTCCTCGAAGAGTTCAGGATGTGTCCTTCGCATGGTCTTCAGAGCCCTTTTCCCAACCTCATCAACGGAGTCGTTATGTCTCAGTTGAAAGAACTCTTTATCGTGCTGCTCCCGCAGCTGTTTCATCATTTCCTCGTCATAAAGACCGAGTTGAAGCAAGAAGATATCGTACTGGCATAAAGACGTAGATCCAAAGTAGCTTCCACCAAACTTAGCTCTTCGGTATAAGCCAGTCAATACTGCTATAGTGCCCATGCACCCTGTGCCGTAATCGCTCATAGGAAATGGAGGTACGACAGGTTCACTCAACCCCATTCCCAGACCCTGAGCCCATGCAACGCCAGAAACACAATCGGCGATTTGCTGCCAGCCCGGCCTCGATGACCAAGGCCCGACATGGCCAAAACAATTCTCGGCGACATAAACGATGCCGCGCTGGCGGTCTTTGGTAAGGTCAAGTATCTGCTGTGGCCCATATCCAAGACGGGACAGGGCGCCGGGACGGTAACCGTCGAGTACCACATCAGCTGATTGAAGAAGCTCCTCGAAAGTTTTACGGTCAGAAGGATTGCGTAGATCTAACTCCGCAGCATGTTTGCCGAGATTACCGTCTACCTGGAAGAAGGGTACGTCTGATAAATTCGGTGATGTAATTTTGATGACTTCCGCACCGTACTCGGAGAGGCCACGCCCCATTGCGGGTCCTGCAATGATGCGACAAAGCTCCAGTACACGAATGCCAGAAAGTATCTGGGGCTTTGGTGCTCTTGAGGGTTTGAAAGGGAACGGTACCGGTGGTGAGTCACTCTCGAGCGTTTCCAATTTCCATGGGGGCTGTTCAAGGAGTGCTTGGCCATGCTCCGTACGTTGGAAATCTTCCCATTTGAGACACGTCACGCCGGCTTGCTTGATCTCCTTGTTCATCTCCTCAAGCTCATCCGCCGTAAATCGTTTCACGTGATCTTCAATAACCTTGATACATTGTTGATACTCGTTCAGATCAGGTCTATGGCCTTCAAGCCCGATCATGTTCAATGCTTTTGTGGCTTCTAGTGAACCATGAAGATGGAAATACTCCCCTGGATTTTTGGTCTCATACAGATTGGCAGATAATCTCCGGTAAAGTATCGACTGTGCTTGGAGGAGATCGGTGTCTGCAAAAGGGTCAGAAAGGGAGTCGATTTAGTATAGGTGTATGGGGCTGTTTACCTTTTAGTAGGTTCTTGACCTTTGGATGGCCTTTGTTCATGCCTCCAACAGTGGCAAGGTACGTGGAGAATAAGAAAGCAGAGGCTCTTTCGAGGTCAACATTGATAGCTCGCGGTGACGGGGAATCGCTAGCAAGATCTGCTATTGCCGCCGCCACACCAGCCTCGACTGTTTTCAGGGCAGAGATCGCCTCGGTCTGCTTGAGGGGACTTGGGAAATAGGGGCTTCCAGTATTGGCCGTGGAGAAGTGAGCTTTGGCTATATGTGGGAGACATTGCTCAGGGAGTTGGTCCTGTGCTCGGGATAGCAGATGCTCCAATGCCCGTTGTGTACCACCCAGGAGGATGGAAGTATCCGGCTGGGTCCCATTGGTGCCATTAGTGACACGGTTCTCCGTACCCAGGTAGGGGGTCATAGTTGGGGAACAGTGGTTAGCTACAAAGAAAGGGATCAGAGACAGTACCACGGGGTCCAGCTGGAGATATTAAGTGTCTTTGGAAAGGAGGGACGGGGGAAGGCATTGCTGGGCGATTTGCCTTCCGTTGCGTTGCGGGAGTTCCATTTACGGCTCAATTAGCCTCTTTTCTCTGAGCGGGCACGCCTAATGTAGTCCGACATGGTGATCGGATTATCACATATGACGGGTGCGAGCAAGCGAGGCGAATGGGAGCACGCTGTTGCATGCCAAAGGGGACACAAGCTGGGGAGATCGGGAAGAGGTTCAGTTAGAGACGGTGCGCTAGCCGACGCCTCGGCTGATGGCACGTGCTCAGCCAGCGGGCAGCATCGCCGGCCTCCGATCGTTGAGGGGACGCCCCAACGAATGAACCAACCACCTGGGTTCTTTGTCTGCTGTTTTCTGTTCTCTCAGTCATTTGTCTCTCGAGCGAGGGCCATTGTCGCCTCGCCTCGCGGGTCATTCCATTGACCCCTCCCGCATGTTCTGACCTGACTACTCCGTACTTCGCCAGTCCTCAACTCCTCCCGCCCTTATCCGACATCGATAGAAACCACCCTTGCCACAACGCACCTCTGCGGGAGCATCCGACACAGTCGGAAGACGAACATCCAGACTCTTTCCTCAAGCCTACTGCTCGCGCCTAATTGATCCCTCCCGCTGAACATTCTCTGCCGGCATGACTCGGCCAAAAGTGCCGCCAGAGCAGCGGCAGCGCACCGCCCAGGCCTGCGAGAGCTGTAAGCGGCGGAAGCAGAAGGCAAGTCATCACGTTTCCCATATCAACCTCATCAATTCGTGCATCATATTGAGCGATCCAGAAGAGGGTCCATCTCGACTATCTTGTTTCAGACCCCTGCAGTGGCTTTTGTATGCCTCTCGGCGTCGAGCTGTTCCCCTCGTCTAGCGTGCATCTATGTGCTTTCATTTTCCTTTGTCAACACCTCTACATCCCGGGCTACATGGCTTGGATATTATGCAATAATCGCTACAACCGGCTTAATCAAAGAGTTGGCGATCTTGCATAGAGATCTAGTCATGGAAATACAAGCGAACTGACCCCTGTGCAGTGTAATGGACTATGTCCGTGCAATACCTGCGAGAAGGTAAGCATCTCCAATGGAGGACTTTTGATGCGAACAACATTGCTCACCTACCTTAGCGAAAATTCACATGTATCTACACTGACCGTGACCCTTCATCTCCTGCCGATAACAGGCCTACGAAAAAGAGAGCACTGGATGAAGGTGAACAGGACAGTGCTGGAGTCAACGACCATTCTGTATCAAACACTCCACTCAATGGGCAAACAACTCAATCTCCACTCGCTTTCCCAATTCACAAGTCTCCTTTAGCTCCTCAGCAACTCACCTCAAATAATCAAAAACCCACTCTCGAGCCTGGAAACCTCAAGGGAGAAGATAATCTACTTCACCCTTCTGAAAATAGGCCCACTGTGGAAGTCACTTCGAGACCACTTCAACAATTTGCTACTGGTCAAGCATCATCAGATGAGCCGTCGGCACTCATATCACGCGGATCAACAGTGAGTGGGCAAGATGAAGAAGCCGTTGTCTACACGCAGACCAGAATGCTGCAAGATCCAACTGGAAGACTATGTAGGTTCTTTCATTTTTGCTCTTCGGTGCTCTTAAATTAATCGCGTTGACACCTCTATCCACACCTGTGGAGTTCTTCCCAGATAGTCTTTCTCGAAATTATGACTTGTATGAACATGACGTATATATCAACGTCGGACGCGATAGTTTAAGCTCTAACTAACAATCTTCTAGTATATGTTGGAGATTCGGCAACACTTTCTTTTCTTCAATTGCTCCGAATGATGGTTGAGAACGTTGTTGGATTGACACCATTTACCAACGATCCTCGTCGTCACAAGATCGTCGAAGGCCAATTCTCCCTTCCGGCGGGAGCTCGACATACCCACCTCCTCCCAGATCACAAAACTGCCCAGGTCCTTGTAGACTCCTTCTTTGTGAATACGCATGGCTTCCTTCAGGTATTCGATCAAACAAGGTTTCTAGAAGAGCTTGAAAGAAACTACTCAGATCCGCTCTCTACCGAACCACCCTGGCTATGCCTGCTAAACCTAGTGTTTGCGATTGGACTAACTCTGGCCACACCTCTTTCCGGAAGCACCGAAGCCCTGATCATTGACAAATTGAGAAGTGAGCATCTGGACAGGGCGGAAGTATTCTATCTTAACGCCAAGAACCTCAATGATCCGATGACTGGGCTAGAGGATCAGGATTTTTGGTCCGTTCAAGCACTACTCCTCATGTCTGTGTATATGCTTGCCAAATCAAAACGGAATACGGCCTTCGCGCTTCTCGGTATGGCTTCACGATCTGCGCAAGCTCTAGGCCTTCATCGGGAGGAGACAATGGTCATTTTCAGCCCGGAAGAGCAGTTTGCCAGGAAAAACCTGTGGAGATCAATCTTTGTGGTTGATCGGCTGCTCTCATGCTCACTCGGCCGCCCTACCGCAATATCAGAGGATGATTGTTCTGGGGACACTTTGCGTCCTTCGGAGTTGACAGCAGAAAATATGTTTAGCCCCGGTAATCTCGCACAGAGTACCTCAAGCGAAACGGGCGCATGCGCACTCGAAGCTGCGGTTCGAAGCTGCTCAGTCATTGGAATGATTTTGAAAAAGGTTTACCAACAACGCAAAATCAGCACTCGACTTGCTCAAGAGATTGCCGACATTTGCAAGTCATGGCCTCGAGCTTTACCTTCAATGCTACACTGGCGGCAGGCCGCGAGTGCAAGCCCTAGCCAAGGTGTTGCAATTTTGCATGTTAATCTATTCTATTGCCATTCCATTATCCTTCTGACACGCCCATTCTTTCTCTACATACTCAACCTGGAAACGCAGCGGCAGGCCAATCAGGCACCGAACGGGACTCGGACGAGGCCACATTTACGCATGGAGAAATTTAGCGAAGCTTGTGTAATTGCATCTACACATACTATACTTCTCGTGCAAAACGCATTTGACGCGGGTTATCTCTCGCGCCGCAATCCTGCTGTCATTTATTTCCTCTTCGCTGCTGCCCTGGTTATCCTAGCAAATGAATTTGCAGGACTTTACCATGCCGACGCTTCGGAAACGTGCATTCATAATGCTATTACTCTCATGAGCTATTGTGCAGAGAGCGATCAACAAGCAAGTCGATTGGTATACATTATGAGTTCATTCCGAGATGTGGTTACGGCACAGAACACCAGGAGAAATCCCAACCCAAGCGATCCGGTGAATTTACCCAGCATATCTTCTCAGTTGTATGGCGCCTCATTGCAGAACCAACATCATCAGACACCTATATCTATGGCCCCGGATCAACTCAACACCAACACGACGCCCCGATTGCATCAAGTCCCAATTCACATCTACCCCGGCATGCAGACTGCACCATTAGCCAACGAAGTTCCATCTCCGTATCCGAACCAGGGCCACGGGCAACATCAGCAAGAGCCTCCTGTTTCTGTCCACCTCTCTCCTATCCAAAATCCTCCGGTGACATTAGGGTCTTTCACCCCGAACCCCTCACATTCAAGGGCTCCCTCTCTATCCAACGTACTCGATCTGTCAGCACTAGACGCTGTCAAAGTACCGAGTCTATATTCCGAGGATAGCAGCGGAGCAGATGAACACATTGACTTTGATGCGCTCTGGGCCTGGCCTTCAAACACCCCTGCTCTTGGAAGCCCTCGAGTACCAGGCGATGGGGGCTTAAACAATGGGATCGTAGAGCGGATACAGGGGGTTAGTGATAGTGCCGTCCCGCTTTTCGGAGTACTAAGGAACGACGGCACGGAAGGGTAACAATGTCGCTACGGATTTGTACGTTTGGACTGTTTGTATTTCTGTATGTTTCGTACGAGGCTTTCGCAGTGACACGAGTAATAAGTGGGATTCATTGGTATGTCTTCGTAGGTTGTATACTCACATTAATGGCGCACTCGATATGGGTAGGACATTGCAATCAACCACAACAACATTACGCACAATGAAAATCTATTCTGTCGATGATCTAAAATGTGGAGCTCGACGCATTCTGCAAAATCGTATTGTGATACAATTTCTTAGGAAGGCGCAGCGCGTCCTACAATATCGATCTGAAAGTATAGACCATTATACGCTCTCCGGAGGGGGGAAGTCTCAAGACAAAGCTAATAATGTGTCACCATCGAAGTACGCAATCAGCTAGAAAGTTTACTGCATAGTCTTAGGCTAGTTTTGGAGCGACGTTACTCATCCTCATGGCCTGGTATTGATTTCTGGCGACCTGCCATTACAATTCTGTACTCTATTACTAATAGATGGCTATCACGAGGCGCTCTCTCTATGTCTACCATGGCACGCTCAGAATTACGTAGACTGACGTTTTTGCCCGCAACCGGAAGGTCTATCTACCGCTTAATATGACAGCCATGCCGGATTTGCAAACGGTCGTTCATGGTATTGGGCTGTTGGAAACAAAGGATACAGACAAAAGAAGATACCCATCACCAGAAATCGATACCAAGGCGCGGTAAATCATGTATTGATTCGAAGCTACTGCCGAGAGATGGTGCAGGGGTAGTGGCCTGCATGGTGTAAACATATTTGCAATCATTGGCCGTACAAGGTATAATTGCCTTCCCCGGACGGTTAGAGCGGCGGCAAAAGGTCGACCCGAGCGATTCCCTCGACCTTTCTCTGCCGGACCGCATTTCGCGACTCCATAACAATAACAACAACGCGAGCCTCATTCTTCGTCGAGACTTGTTCGCATTCAATTGATCTTTTCTGTCTTCCCACGTCCGTCTGCTTGCCAACGTACGCACTCGCCCCGCTCATTCCTTACATTATGGTTTCCACACGTCAACACCCGGGCGAATTCCCCCCACCTGAGCCGTCCCCCACTAAAGGCTCTCCGCGCAAGTCGCTGCGCAACTCAACCGCGTCGCCCGCGCCTGATGATTCGCCATCCTCCAGGTCTCTTGCAAAGCGCGCCGTCTCAAACTCCGCTAATGCAGCCTCCTCACCAGTCTGGTCGCATACGGCGTCCAATATCACCATTGCCTGGCTTGCCCTATCTATTCCACTAGTTATCTGGGATGCTCTTTACATCCTCCTGCGACCACATACCATGGAAGCAGGCAAACTCCAGTGGCCTATTTGGAAGCCTTACGAAATTTATGCGAAAATCGATTACGTCTATGGTTGGCCTGGATGGAACAACAATGATGGCTTCGGCGGCGCTCAGGGTGCGATGAATGTCTTCGAGGTTGTTCTGTACGGCCTCTACTTTCTCATAGTATGGAATCACGGTGTCCCCAGTGCTCGTGGCCGCGGTGCCCAGATTGGTGAGGGTGTCTCGGGATGGGTCGCGGGTGGGAGAAGGGTTGAAGGAAAGACAGGAAACAAGGCACTGATCATTGGCTTCACTGCTGCTGTCATGACTACGAGTAAAACCATGCTATATTGTAAGCTACCGTCCCTAATCCCATTCGATGACCAGGAATTGACCAAGACAGATTTCAATGAATACTTTTGTGGGTTTGAAAACGTCAAACATAACTCCTGGCCAACTCTGATTCTCTATTATGGTATCATGAAGTGAGTTCCCCTGGCCAGTTTGTCTGGCCTTGTATTCGTCAGCCGTTACTCGGCTTTTCTCTCAAAATAAATCATTACTGACCGTATCTACTAGTGGAGCATGGCTCATCTTTTCAGCCTACATGATGGTCGTCTTTGGGTCTGATATCCTGGAGGGCCTTGATATTGCGGCGGAAACTGCATCGAAGAAGAGAAATTAGTTTGAGCAGGTTCCACGATGTCTTTGTAGGATTCTAAAAGTCTAGTATACACTTACCTTCTCACCGTACAGCAATGGCTCACTGATCGAGCTTCTGCTGTCTTTTCCGATTCTCCCTGCGGAATGGCCAGAGCTGGAGGACGCGCGACTTGACGCTCTTGAGAAGAGTCTTCGCCCTGGAAAAGCTACGTTGGCTTCGCATGTCACGTCTAGAAGACCGAAATAGAAGAGCGAGATGCAGGTTTGTTACCTCGTTGCTGGCTTTTTCAACCAGGCCGTGCTCCCCTTGCCTGGTTTTGCTCCTTGGGCTTCGGCGTTATCCTCTTCGAGGATTGTTAGGGTGCCGCTCCGCCGCTTCTCAAGCAGCAAGGCCTGCTCGGTATCGTCCCAGCCATCTGGCGGCAAGCTGGCTGACAGAACGCGGCAATTCTTCTTGAAGTCGTCAAGCATAAAGGGCATCTAAAGATGGGAGGGCATGTTGTGATGTTGTGAGAAGTTGTTAACTGATTTGGAGGCAGTTGTGGTGAGAGAGGGTGATGTTTTGAATGCTGGAGCTTGTTGTTTATTTAGCGCGGATTTGGAGTATCTTTGTCGTTTGTCGCAAAACGCGCTTGCAATCGATGTAAACAATGGGAAAACGAATTAATTTTAGTCCTATCTACTTGTTTCTCTTCGATTACCCTCTCCGCATGCTAGTGTCTCTCTATTCCACGAAACTCAGTGAAATTTCCTGAGGATCCTCGACAGCGTAACCTAGCTCTCGTGATAGCGAATTGTCGGCAACAAAGATCATATACAACAGATCATAAGATCCTAGACTTGGGTCGCCAGAAATCGAAGCCAGGACAATAAGATGGCTGCCTTGGATAGAAAACTGGCACCATGCTAGGGTAATCAGTTGTTCTGCTGAACATTTGATTTGTTGGCAACACAATACTATGTTACCCCGGATGGATTTGAGCATTCTTGAAGCAACCAAGGCGAGTTGATAGTGCGCGTTTCTTCGGTCATCGCTGCCGGTTAGCGGATATTTGGCCTCCAGGTCCTCTGTGTCTTCCCAAACAGTCGGATTCTGTATGCCTTGTAACAACTGAACGGCTTTGTCGCGTTTCGCGATCCCCACTAGGCGATGGAAATCTAGGTAAGGCCCCAGAACGAATGAACTCATCACGAATTTTCGGAAGGTTGCGATATCGGTGAAGCCATAGTACGCTGCGACTACTGCTTCCGTCTGGAAGACCTTGCAATATGACCGAGAGTGTTTTGACCGATCGGGCTGTTTGGGAACGTCTTTTGCAGCAGCTGACCGTCGCGCGGTTCTCAACTCCTTCTGTTTTGAAAGTTGACCCATATGCACGCCATGGCCACCGGCCTCTGCTACGCCAGTCATGGCACATAGGTTAAAAGCATCGTCCTTTGAAGGTAGCTCAAGGGGAAGGATAAAGCGGATGCAATGTTCCGAAGATAGGAATGAGGAGACAGGAATGAGAAGATGACCGACGTGTACAGGCTTCAGAATTTGGATGGTGTTGAGAATCAACTGCGAAGGAGCGAGTAGTAAAGTTGTAGAGGTGAAGTTTCTGCCAAGACATAAATGTAGGAGGCGGTGTACCAAAATTATTACTTCATTAAGAGATTGTGACAGGTGAAGGTGAAGGTGAAAAAAGCGATGTGGAGAGATATCGAGGCTTCTTCCGGGTATTATGCTATGGATCGGGCAGAGGTATTCGGATGATTTCAATTTCAATACCACTTAGTAAAAATCGTCCTGAGGAGCCTCAACAGCTTAACCTGTGGTAGCGAATTGTCGGAAATAAAGATCATATACAATAGATCATAGGACTCTAGAATTAGGTCGCTAGAAATTAAGACTGGGGTAATAAAATAGTTAATTTAGTCAGGAAACTAGCATCATGCTAGAGTAATCAGTCTCATGATAGTGAATTATCATAAATAAAGATCATACATAGTAGATCCTAAGATCCTAAATCTTAGTTACTAGAAATTAGAACTAGGATAATAAGATGACTACTTTAGATAGACTACTAGTATTATGTTAGAATAATTAGTTATTGTGCTGAGAATGATTTGTTGGTAATACGATACTATGTTCGTCCCGAGATTCTTCTTCACAAGAGCCTGGATCTTTTTGCGATTATCATTAATTTCATAAAGAGTTTGCATATGTAGCACGCACTCTATACTTGCTACTCACGCTACGCTATACCTAACTACACTACAATCGCACAAATAACCTCATATCCAAGTCCTCCCATGACCATCCAAATCCAATTTCGTACCCCAATATCCGTACCAATTCCCCAAGACACAGAATCCCTTCTGCAACTCCACGACACTACATCACAGCACACCGACAACAACACCCTCGAAGCTCCTTCTCACGATACGCCCTAGAATCCGGGAGCAAGCCTGGCTCCCAACCCACATCGACATCCCTCCTCTCCGCCTCCATCGGCACACAGCCATCCCATCCMCCCCCGCCATTTCGAAACCCTAGTGCCACTGCTGGATTGAGTTCTTGATAGAGTCCTACGGGTCTGATATCCCCATTCCTATTCTCCGCCGCTCCTTGGATGCTCATCGTATCATGATGCATCGCACTCATACTCATCCTCGTACCATCTAATTCATATTCTATTTCATCCAGGCTGGTGACACTCGCGCCCGCGCCCATGGGGTGGTAGATTGTAGAGCGTTGTTCTGCGGACATGGGACTTGGGGTTTCTGGTCTTGGGGCTCGGAGGGCTAGGATGCGGGTTTTGTCTTGTGGGCCTTGGGGAGCGGCGGCCGGTGGAGGCATGCTTTTTGGGCGTCGTGGGTTGTTTGGCGGCGCTGTTGTGGTGCTGTTGGGATTCTTGGTGTTTGATGTGGGTGCCATGGTGTTTGGGTTTGCGGTGACTTCGACTGTGTGTTTGTTAGCTTGTTTGGATTTTGGGAGCGCTATAGTGGGAAACATGGGCTGAGATTTCAGGGAGCGGGATGGGGAGGGGGAATGCATACGAGGTGAAATGGG
This sequence comes from Nigrograna mackinnonii, assembly GCA_001007845.1. Taxonomy (NCBI): domain Eukaryota; kingdom Fungi; phylum Ascomycota; class Dothideomycetes; order Pleosporales; family Nigrogranaceae; genus Nigrograna; species Nigrograna mackinnonii. The sequence goes on from JGVQ01000138.1 coordinate 746,973, forward strand.
CTGTGGGAGCGTGACACTGCTATTCCTCCTCTTTGGTACCTGTTTCCCACTTATGACCGCAATGCCATTCTTCAGCCCGAATGAGGAAGAGTCTGGACTTGGAGTCACGCGTCGGATCGTAGAGAGCGTGCTGTATGAGCTCACAGGCCGAGTGGGTGATGTTTGCGGATTCGTTACTGTGCTGCGAGAGCGCGTTGGGGTTGGGGCCAGGCTAGTTGCCATGGTGAAGGGCTTGCGGATTGCTTGGTGTGAAAGGTGGAAGATGAGATGATCTAGGAATCAAGTTTGAAATTGAGGATATATGGGGTTTTGATTACGTTGCCAGGTTGCTGAGGGGTTGTGGAAAAGTTTGGGTGCCAGTGAAAGGAGAGCTTTTTTCACTGCGCAGATGTCACCAACCAGTTTAGGCAAACTCAGACGTTTTCCCATCACTCTTATGAATTTTGCTGTCCTCATAATACTCACGAATATTGAAGCACAAGTAGCATAAAGAAACCCTCTACTCTCTGCGATCCATTATAACTCATGTCCCACAAATCTGGCATCCTACCAGACTGCATCTCTCATTCCTCGGGTCGCGCTCGAAGCCTCGAAACCTATCATTTAATTCCGATTGCATATTTGTAGTTTTTTCTGCCCGTCCAATACCCAAGCTTTCAGTATTCCAACTCTCCGCCCTTTGAGAATCCGAATACCGAACCTCAGTATAGGTCAATGGATTATCCAAGATGCCCCGATAATCCGGCTGAGAATCCGTCTGCAAAGTGGGGGTGTCATACGGAGGTATGTATGCTGTATCGACATATTGTGCTTGCGTAGTATACATTATTCCCCGGACTGGGATTTTAGGGGAAGGCGTTGGATTACTACTGTACAGTAGTTCCGCTCGTGGCCGTGACCACACAGTGTTGCGACGATCGTCTCGATTGTTCTCACTATAGTACCGCATATCTCTGATAGGGATGTGGAATTGGCGTGGTGCTTCGATGTCTGGTCTTTGGCGGTCACTTTGCCTTTGAACGTCTTCAGCGGTCCGCGTACCATATCCCAATGTCTTTGGAAGCCCGGGGCAGCTGGACCTAGATTTCGAGGACGACATCTCGCGAGGAGGATTAGGTCTCACCCCTATCCGCTCCCCGAACGTGAATCTGAAGTAAAAGTTTTTAGGCTTCGTGCGACGGTATGCCCAGGGTATCGCTTGCTCTACAATTCAGTTAACTACACGACGTTGTTAAGTCCAAGAATGAATGCTCACGTTTGTCCAGAGAGGGAGAGTTCTGTTTAGAAGAGGACCCTGAGGAGGTTTCTCTAGGGTTGCTTAATGCAATTCCTATCGGCATATGGAATTTCGAGTTTTTATATGGCGGTGGGGGGTTCGCGGCTTCTGAAGTAGATTTACTGTATCCTGCGCATGTTTTCTGGGCCTGCATATCAACTTGAATGTATGATGGGATCTCCATCATCAATGACCGAGCGATTTCGACTCATAGGGGATCTCGGTGACAAATATATGGCAGGTTCTCTAACGATTTATGACAGATTACCTGGAAGATATAAACGAGGAAGATAGCCCATGCGCGTAGCATTCTTTATAATACGTTGCTCGATGTTTATTGTTTGTCGCACTCGCGATCGCAATGTGTATCATCAGGCAACATGGAAGGAGAAAGGTGTGGTACCGTACGATGACGCTAGGATCTTGACGACATGTTCTCATTTGAGGCCTCTTCCGGGTGTTATGCTACAGGTCGGGCAGAAGTATTCGGATGATTTTCAGTGGATAGGATAATAACATGTGGGCCGCTACAGTAGTCCCGAAAGGGTTCTTGAGCCCTTTCAGATGCCCACTACACTGTAGAAGTCCTGAATACCTCTACGAAGCCCCTGCTCGAACTCCCAAACGAAATTACCTCTAAATCCGCTTTCACGGATGCGTTTCAAGACCCAGGCTTCCAGGCAACCAATTTTGTTTCCGCCAGTAACTGCTTCCCTTGGGTGTCCCTCAAAGAACACCAAAGCGTCGTTATATCCCACCTTCCACCCGTTCTCGAAGCGCCAGTGTTCCGCTGGCATTTGAGGCGCAGTGCGGCTCCAGTAAGAGACGTGCTGATCTACGACTTGGTACATGCGTTCGTCTCGGGTTTGGTGTGCACGCTCAATGAGCGACTTGAGTTCTTCGTGTTGACTATTTTGTGTCATAGGAGCGCATATCGACTGGTTGTTAGTCTGAGCTGCAAACCCCCATTCACCACCAGGCAGCCAGTCCATTTTCCAGGTCCAGAAGAACGCGCCACCAGCGCGGTGTTGCCATCGTCGTGTTTGTGCCTCACCAAATTGTTTCACCAAATCTGATCTTGGTATATCGCCGGCCTTTGCCCAGGAGTCTTCCGTCAAGACACAGCTGTATTCTCCAACGATAACTTGGACTGCTCCACGGTCGATGACACTACCTTCCTTTCCATCGAGCACGTTCAATTTGGTGTCTACTTCGGAAATGATTTGTTGGGGAGACTTGGCCTTATCCTCATTCGAGAAAGCCCAGTAATAGTGTGTATCGATAATGACTGGACAAGTGGGCTTTGAAGGGTACGCGGCATTCTTCTTGAGACTGTAATCGATTGCTTCCTTGAGGTTCCAGCCGTCCGATATAATCACAGGAATACTCGGGTCAATCGCGGATATAGCGTCTATGCAGTCATCGTACCAGTCATACATCCGCTCACTCTCCCAGTCAGCCTCGTTGACGATTTGGAGGCCAGCAATCTCAAGTCCCTTTTGGGCCTCCCGTGCTACAAATTGACAACAACGGACACCGAGGTCGCGATTTGGCTGGGAGCTCCACAGTCGTGAGACGCCGCTGTTAGTACCAGAATGCTCAGCAGCATTTGCACCACCAGGAAGCGCATGTATATCGACAAGGGTGCTGATTGAGCGTGCCCGAAGACGGTTCACAAGATTTAAGATACTCGACCAGGCGTTGGTGTACACCGGTGCATATGGCTCAAAGGGAGTATTTTTAAGAAAGGAAGGATCAAGGTCATAGTATCCTATCGGAAGACGGATGGTAGTGCCTGAAAGTCTGTGAGCGATTGCCATACCAATCAGCGCTTAGTTCTGTAAGTGGACCGCGGAAGGGAACAAATATGAAAGCTAGCGATCAAAGACTGGGAGTGGCGTAGCGCAGGAGTTGTGGCACAGCTAAGACGCTGAAATCCGGATTGACCTTACATTTGGCTTTGGAGACCAACCACTCAATGTCATCATCAGATACGGCGTTGGCCCACTGTTCTTCGAACTTCTGCTTAGTTGCATCTATGCCAATCTTCTCTACCCACGATTGTACGGATGCAAGCTCGCTAGAACCGGAGGCACCGTGGGGAAACCGTGAAGGGTGAAGCCACTGTTCAATAACGTAGATGGATCCAAGATTGGTTCCATGATGATATCGGTATCGGAGGATGTCCAGAGGAGTCGGTTCCTGGATAAAAGAAGGCTGGTCATACCCCATTCCGCGGTAGTTGGCAGACTGATACGGTCGGTTTTGACTACTTTGTTGGTTGATTGGTGATTCGGTGGTGTCCGTGTCGGATTTGAGGATGCCTTCGAGGTCGGCCTTGGCCTTCTTCAGAAACCCTCTCATAGTTGAGATTCTGAACTACAGACAAGTAAAGAAGGTTAGGAGAGTACCTTGCCAGTAGGTACTGTGGTCAATAGTGTTGCAAAGGAGTCGTCCAAAACTTTGTCTAGGTTACGCAGGTCAAAAAGGATCTGTCGAGGCGAATAAGAGTAGAGCGGTTTTAGAGCTGATAAGGATAATTGTGGAACAAGAAAAAACAAGCTCTACCAATGCAAATACCCGCAGCGCATTATTGTGGAGAAGCCGCGTACCCGATGGCGCATCTTGGTTGTGGTTGCAATATCAATGCCAGATGTGACGTAAGGCCAGGGAAGGAGACCCTGAGACGTTGGTAGCTCAGCAGGAGCTAGCAGCATGGAGAAGGTCAAACGATGCATATACGATGTCCAATGGCTGGACTATATATTGCCCATTTCGGGAAAGATTCTCTAGTCATAATCATCTGGAGTATTGGTGGCGGCGCTGTGGCGACGACACTCTCCGAATGTGATTATATAGTTGCTACTTGAAGAGTCTAGAGTAGGTTTTGGGTGGTATTACAGCAACGATGAAGTCAGCTGGTCTTCTGCATCATAAGGCGACATGCTGTGCCTGTGTCTTGACTACAAAACAGCATCCTTGAAGGTGCAATTTGCTGCGAAATACATCATCTCCGCCTCCTTAATCTGGGCGTGGAAGACCTACGGCCATGATTTCGCGCACCATGGAGGACAATCAGCTATATTTTAAATCAAATAGTTACAAAACAATAAGATCAGATGACAACGGTCCACTATATGTAGATACCAGGCACAGAAACGTCATGGAAGATGGCGCGTGAAAGGGGATTTTCTGGAAAAGAGAGTGTGGAGGCGCTTCGGTCCCTGGAATTGTGGCGGGTACGGGCGTCGGGTGGACCCTGCCGCAACGGACCAATCACAGTGGGCTGGTCCAAGCACCTACAACACTATACATTGAATCCCAACTGTAGACGCGACCATCAACATCTAAACAATAACACTCCACCACAACATTCTACCCGTCCTCTGAAATTCGTCAATTGGGAGGATACACACTTGGTCACTCTTCTCTCGCTTTTTGGTGGCCCCTGAACCGCCACTCGTCTTGGTATTTCCGAGCGAATCCATCCACCTCGTCCCAACGCGTCGCCCACCGTTTCCCTCCGTAACTTCACTCATAATGAGCGCCACTACTCCCCGAAAGGCCAGAATGGCTGCCTACAATAGTCCCTCAAAGTCTCCATCTCGACGCGTCTTGGGAGACCTGACGCCCAAAGCTATAAACACGCCCTCTAAACAAATAAACACTCTGGACCCGTCGGCCGGGATGAAAGCCTTTAGTCCGCTGAAACAAACTCAGACGCTGTCCCCACAGCTATTTCGAGACAAGGAGAATGTTGGCAATGTCAGCCCACATCATACGGGCAGAAAGCGGAGTATCTATGAAGTTGAAGACGCGGAGAATGTAGACGACGCGAGGAAAGTGATAGGGGCACGCGATGAGGGGATGGCGATGTCTGAGATGTCTGTAACGGCTCCTGCACTTGAAGGGCTTCGGGTAATTGATATATCTCACACCACGCGTCTTTCGCGTCACTAATTCGACTTCAGGGACCTGGAGATGACGACGTAGACCTAATCGGGTCCCCTACGGAACCAGATACACCCACCCCGGAACTGGAGGAGGAGCATGTGGATAATTCACAAAAAAGCAACCAGAGCTTTTCTATGTTTGTGGATTACAACGCATGTGACAGCCAGCCCGCCGAACATGCCACGACAGCCGTCAATACCGAGAAGAAAGCCTCTCGAGCGGACCTTCTCCGCCTGCGTCTCGGCTTCGCACAATACAAAGTCAAAACAAATCAAGTCTCCAAATCCGGCTCCGAAATTCTGTCGTCCTGGGAAACAACATCATCGTCTAATGAGCCTTTAACATCTTCAACAAACGCTGCCCAGCCCGTCCCCAGTATCACACTCTCACCAGCTCGCCGAGAATCAGGCGTAACTCATGTCATTGCGAATCTCGACCCAGGCCGTAGCATCCCAAAATTGACAGGTGGACCTGTGTTGATGCCCACAGCATACTCATCCCGTATGATTCACGAATATCATATGCCGTCCTCACCTCCTGACGCACATCATGCGTGTGTAAGTCCCGAGCATCTCATGTCGCCCTCACGTGCAGATTACAGGACTCCCGTCGCAAAACGATTACGTGAGGACAACGATGAGGAAAACGAAGAAGAGGAAAATGGCAGCGAGGGAGAGGCAATGGATGAGGACGAAGACGGGCTCGAGATGACAATCCAAGAGCGATTGCAGAGACAGCGGGAGAAGAGATTTGATCTCGGAGATTTGACGAGTAGTGCCGTCAAGGGCAATGCAGCGAAAGGCCTGTTGGAACTTATGGCGGGGCGAAGGTAGTCATACATGCAAAGGTGAAGAGCATGTGATGTGGTGAGAATATCCAAAGCATATGGGCATTGCTGTTACGCAGGGAAGAAAACGAAGGAGAGCAAAGGAGATTAATTGGAGATGCATGCAATCACCCATGCACCCATTTGTACGCGTAAATGATAATACATTGCGAATATCAAAGTACTGGCTTGACTAAGGAGTATTTTCACCTTCCTCACCATCATTTTCATCCCATTCCATCCAGTATCAAAACAATCACGTCTCTAAGTACAGTACCGGTCGTGAGAATAGGACACACTAACGGGGATCATAGCGCGTGCATAGTTCAAATCCTTCATAGTGGCTAGCACTAAATCACGATTCCCCTCACACATATCACTAAATTTCTATTACTCTTCTTGAACACATGAGATTAATCGCGCGTATAACTAGCTAATCTAACAGTAAAAGGAATGGAAATACTAAAAATTGTCTTAGATGAAGATAGTATTAAAGTGTTACTATGTTCTGTACGGTTCTAAATGGTGTTGTCTTGTGAAATGGGATAGTACTGTACATGATGGTGCTTCATCTTGGAATTATTCACACTTGGGCCTCGATGGTATGGAAGTTTATATGAGATAATTAAATTGATATAGGCATGTCTCCCTCGTCGTATCAGAAGAGTGTGTAGACATCAAGGGCACTGCACGCACCGTTGAAAAGACATGGAACATGTTCCGTAAGTTCTCGTCGATTTATATATATGTAATGTAAGTTGGTAAGGGGTTGGGTTTTGTTTTTCTTTTCTTGGAAGATTTATATGTAGGTTGCATTACTTTGATGTTTAGAGACTTTTACATCATAGATGGCATGTTGCAAGAATAGATATCTATGCGGCATTATCTGGCCTGATGGGCTCTTTATTGGTCATAATACCTAGCTATATATACTCGAGGATCAGGTGTATAGGGGATAGGGATAGGGATAGGGACAGGGACAAGGAAGTTTGACGCACACGTTGGATTTCTAATACATACGAGAAGCGAAATAAATAAAAACTCGACTCGATAGTTCTATCATGCTTGTATTCACGAAGGTCGACGTGAGGACTGAGGTGATACACGCACAGATTCTCGGATTAGCTACGTCTACCCGGATCAAATTCCCCGTTCCCGTCTGCACTTGCTGCTGTGAGACGGTATGGTATGGCAAGGTACCGTACCTAGCACCATCCCTACCTAGTACGATTGTGTACTACAGCACTTATCTCGTACACCCGTGGGATATCAGGTACGATATAAATTCGCAAAACAGACCTATCTACATGCACGCAAGACATGGTGTAAGTACCATGTATGTACATACATGCGTACCTGTTCCCATCAAAGACGCAGACGGTGCGTGCCCAGCAACCCTAGCCCTCTAGTCGTCTAGACGGATCCCCCGTGATACATGTCACCACATGAACCTCATACGCCAGGCCGGCCAGCCAAGCACCCAGCCAACCGAATCCCAACGACCTCATGCGAGCCGTTGTTTTATTTCTAGAGCAAAGCTTGGGCCCGGTCGACGTTGGCGCGCGTGGGGAGAAATGTAAATGTTCAAGTCAAGCGAGTACCTGCCGTTTTTGGCTCCCTTGCAAAGGAACGTGGGAGGGAGGGGAAATGTCACGGCCCACGGGATTTGTGATAAGATAAGATGGGGATGGATCGGTCGAGCTGCAGAGGCTAGCTGGCTGGCTGGCTGGAGGGGTCTCAGCTTCAGCTCTAGGTCTAGGTCCTGCTTAAGCTTTCCTCGTATCGCGTGGGTGCGGGATGGGGAACAGGCGAGCAGGCGACAATGAATGATTACGCACGTTCCCCTTTTTTGTTTTTGGATCGAGAGTTCGGTTAATTGCTGATATCATGGGTGCCTGGAGATGAAAGAAAAAGAAAAGAAGACGGATTTTCGGGGAGGTGGTGGCACGGAACCTTCGTACATACATAGACGTATTTGGTTACCTTACATATCGATTCGATCAAGAAAAAGTAAATAACGACAAAAAGGCAGAAAAGGCATCGACAGATGGTTCGGCTCAGCTGAGGATGGGTTTGCTCTAATACTGATGCAACATACACAATGAGTCGGCAACTTGCCCAGAGCTTAAAGTCATCTGACTCTAAGAAGTGATGTGTGTCTAGTGGCGGAGCTACTATGGCAGTGCAGAGCCTTTTCCTTCTGTCGTTTGCAAATATGCACCTCTGGGGTATGCAGCATCAGCCACCATACTTACACTCCAAGGGCATGACTGCTGAGTGATATTGTGGCGGATGCCTCGATGAAGTGCATATTCGACGGGCTCTATTCGTTCATTGCCTCAAAGTCCAGTGTCAATCAACATGCCGGCACTCACACGCCCCTACAACTGGCAGCTATCACAGATCTCCCGCCATTGAAGTGGAAATCGAACCGAGGGATACACAAGCAGGATTTCCGGTCAGCTCGTATAACTGAGTTCTACAGGCTTGTCGGGCATCTCGAACATTTGGAAGAAGTAAGTCGCAGTAATGCGCAAAACGTTATTCTGAAACATTAACCCTTGCACCACAGCAGTAGAACATAATACCCTTTGTGTCGGCGCATGTGGTCACCCTGGTGACCGGTTTTCAAGCGCTTGTATTGTTGTATCATTCGTCCACGTTGATCTGCAGTGAAACGGGAGGAGGAAGTGATGAGTCGACTGGACAAGAATGACAAGCTCGCTAACAGAAGATTTCTCGAAAAGTGCCTCAGGATTGATTCCTTTGCCTTGCACCCATCTCTCGATCAATCATCAACTGATTAGAGATTTTCGGATTTCGCATACGAAGGTAGATTTGGCGGTAGGATCTGCGCCTCCACCTGTTCGCATGATGCCCAGAGTGCTCCGACCACCATGCATGGGAAGGGAATGAACTGGATACGTTTGGGCTCTTAACCTGCTAGGAATCATTCAAAGCCCAATGTAACGGCGTCACTGTGACAACATGGTTGATGAAGAAGAGAGTTCGTTTTGCCATCCACCTGACCTTATCAGGTCTTTTGAACTCATCATGTGCTCAAAACAATTAGTTCACTGCTCGCAGCAGCGAACGATGCCCCCGAAAGATAACGGGCCGGATACTCACCGGTTGCCTCTGCGCGGTCTTCAGACGGCAAGGCAGCCCACGGCCTTTGAATACTATGACCAATCCAGAGGCTCACATTCTCGCCTTTCTCGCAAAATGGAAAAGGCAAACGATAACGGGGTCCTATGCATGCATGCCGGGGATACCCACGAGGTAGCGGGTCATTTCGACTGGGGTCATTGCTAGGCATCAAAAGGCGGGACTATGAGTCGCTCTTCAATGGATAGACGAACGGCCGTTACTGTAGTATGTACAGTGCCGCTTTTTGTTTTTGTTTTTTTCTGAGATAGGACGGTACCAATGCAACATTAAACCGAACAAAGTAGTGCTTCAATGTCATGTTTGATAATGAAGGACAATTCTGGTGTTAATAAGGCGCACTTGTTGGCTGGTTATGCGCGGTCGTGTTTGGAAAGCCATCGATATTCAGCACCATTCTTTGAGGTAAACCTGACGTGGTACCAACGACTGTGAGAGATACAATCGATTCTTGCATTACAGCCTATAATCCTGACTAGCGTGTTCCTTTTCAGGAAGCATCGCTGCTCGAATCACCGCCTCCAGAACTGCTTCGCGGGAGGGAAGGCTGATACACAGACTGTTGCCTGGAGTCAACCTCTGCGAGCCGACTTATGAAATTACACCTGCTCATAGTCGGCAATTTCTCATTTCCTATCCGGGAATTAGCTTACTGGATGTCCGAAACTATGCCAAGGGTTGGTAGAAGCAAAGCCAGCGCATAGCCCTCCAAAACTGGCACAAGGGCATGGCCAACGAAGAAAGAATAACATGGAGAAGCCTGGGATATGCGGCTCCGCGATCCTGAGGCACAAGACGATGTTATTTTGTAACGAATAAGCTCCATTTGGGTCTGAAAGAGCCACAAGGTGGTGTTTGGGCGTAGCCGTTTATTGGAGACAATCACGCACTGCCCCGAAGAAGCAGAAGGTGTTGCATGCAGCATCCGCCACAATATCGTCTAATCTCGTCTAATCTCGTCCAATCGAAGTGTAGGCCTTGCAAGAGAGCCACTGACTTCAGTTTCACTGTGACGCCTGTGGTATGGGTAAGATGTAGAAGCCGAAGCGTATCAGCTGGCTTTCAATGTCGCCCCTTATGGTCAACTAAAAGCGCCCTCGGCTCGAATCACTGAGGCATTGTCAGCATGCCCGAGGCAAGCCCCATCGAGACGCGTATTTCGTTAGAGTGAACATCGTATAAGAGGAGGTCTAGCCAGTTTCTTGTCGGGGTTTCGACTCTCTCAACCTTGATGATGGCCTCTTACGCATCGCACCAAGATCGGTGGTATGATGCCACCGAGGACGACGAACAAGTCGCCAACATGAATACCCCTCAACAAGCGATGCACTACACGACCTCAGCCAACAGTACCTACCAGACTTCCCCCCTCCAAGCTCTTGCCACAGATGATTTTGAGTGTTAGTTGTGCTACTCGGTTGTTTCGTGGTTGCTGACTGCTCTTTAGCTTTCCCAAATGCGACTTCACAGTTTCCGATAGGCGGAAGCCAGGGGAGCGTCCAGTCCAACAATGGATCTTTCCAGCACCAGCCAGGAGCGATGTCCGTGGGAGGGCCAGGCAATTCGTGGCATATGGGTGGGATGGCGGGGTATGAGTCCATCAGAATGTGCAGTGAATTCGGCCTGGACGAAGTAGACTAACTTCAAAGTAGAAATCTTAAATCACCAGCTCCTTATGCTCTAGAACGGGGAAACTCGATGGGCCGCCCTAGGGGGAATGGTACCAGCCACCCAGGTAGGGGTAATACAACCTCTCAGGTACCAAGTGTACCAGGCTCCGGCAGCCATAAAAATCAGAATAATCAATGGAATCGTCCTGGTACAACCTCTGATACCCCGAAGCGCCTCATTGGTGCCATCCTCTCTAATGGCCAACCCAGGAAGGACATATACAAGTGCACTGTCCCAGAATGCTCTACCTTGAACTTCAAACGCCTCGGGGATCTGAAACGCCATTACAATACTCATCATTCGGAACCTAGGCCTCAATTCTGGTGTCCTGTTGACTACTGTCCACGTAGTGAAGCGCATGGAGAGAACCCTTTCCCAAGGAAAGACAAGTTAACTACCCACCTGATCCAAGCTCACCCCCAGGAGCCCAGGACGGTAGAACCTAGAGCGCCTGAGTCTTTTGATTACCTCCAGGAAGCCACAGCCCACTTGACGGAGCATTGACCCTGCGGAAGCCTTGATATCCCAGCCATCATCCATTATACGAGAAGAGTCGGCCTGGGGTTGAGCTTCTCGAGCACAATTCAATTATCTCTTTATCTCTTGTCTTTTGTTTTTCGTTTGTTGCGCCCACGATCCAGTTCAGGCCTGAACCAATACCATGGCTTCCCACAAGGCTGGATCTACCACCCAACCCTCTTAAAGACGACTTCTATTATACGACAAGTCGACGCCTCGGGTTACATAAGACCCACATACGAGAGTTTTTACGACGATTATGACTGCCGGAGACGTTTTCTTGGCGATCTTGCTTTTGTTTTATGTTGGGCCTACACCTCCACTGGAGAAGAGGCTCTATATTTTTTGCTTCTGCTTTTCTACTTGTCAGTTACTTCGGAAATCGGATCTACCCACAGCCATGGATCCTAAACTATTTTGGAATAGAAATGACCCATTGATTCGTGATACTGAGTTACTGATCTGAAAGGTCGTTGTCGCATGTTTTTACAGTTGTCCATGAATGTTGCCGGCCTCGTCCTTTGCGATTCATGATAAGTTGCGATTGGATGCCGTTCAGCGGAAGATGCCTAAAAGTGCCTGTTGGGTATTCGAGTTACGGCGGGAGGAGGTTTCCATTCTGAGCCTTCAATGGTTCCTGAATTGTTCCCCTGGATATACTAACCCGGGCTTTCATTTCGGCTTTCGTGATGTAGAAATCTCGACATGAACCTATAATTGTGATACCATCAAATCGGGCAATCAGCCAGAGAAACAGCTACGCAGCTGATGCCAATTTCCTGCCGAACACAATCATCCTATTGCCAGAGTTACGATATCCAGCGACCTAAATTTACGATTCTGCGCCTTATTGGACATGTCTTTTGCTCACGACAACTCGTTGTCGCCAGAGCCTAGTGAACACTTGCTCGCTAAACCATACGGATGATAATGCAATCCAGCGGGTGAACACGCGTGGGTGTTTGGAGGCGCGATTGGATTTGCTGAGCCACAACTTACTCACTGAGGCCATTCGATTGATGTTTCCCATGGTGACGTGTAGGACTGTTCTCATGATGGTCCACTGTGACTGAGCATGCCTTGAAGCAAATCACTACACTTGCGAAGAGCTCTCATATTCGTGAATTGGCCCCTACACCCATATAATGACCATTTTCGGCATCATCCAGAGTCTAGGCTGTACTAGCAACACGCCGGGCTGACAATTGAATATGATGCTGGGTAGATATCCACCGTAGTGTTCCATATCGTGGAACCACGGCCTTGGGATTTTACCTTTCTCTAGCCAGCTACTATCCGAACATCTTGACCTGAATTGAGAGATGATGCGTACTTTCAATGAACCATGACCTCAGTAGGATTGACACGTCGTCTTTTGCTGGGATTGCTTATTGCCGAAGTTCCAATGGCTAATGAGAATGAACGTCACATGAGAAAGATTGAGCAGGAAATAGCCAGGAAATAGCGCTTGCCATGAAAAGTCGAATACCATATGAGATGACAGGCGGTTCGATCGCGCTCCGCGTCCATTTGGAGGCCTCATGCATAGCCCCTTGCCAAAGAAAGACCCTGGCATATGCGGATTATATTGTGCTCTGTTCGTCTAGAGTCGTTTAGCTGCACGGCGAACATCAACTAGGCTTGTCTATCACTGCAATGCTGCAATACTGAAGCATCGGCCACGAGATAATGCACGGTTTCAAGATACGCCTGCGAATATCGGATCTAGGGGAAGATATGAGGTCGATCCGTGCTCGCCAACAAATGCTTGATCTGAAGCGAGGGGTTAATTGGATATTCGGTGCCCGGCCGGAGGAAAGCAAGAGGAAAAGAAGCGAAGCAGAACACGAAAGAAGCAAACAGAGCACTGTCAGATTCCCCGTCAGGAAGGGATCGATGCCCTTCCCCACAGGCGCTCCCGGCAGATCACACGCTAACCACTTCCAGTGCGAATTCATGGGAATCATTCTACGCCGTAACGAAAATTGAGTGAAATGAGAGACCAAACGGATATCACCCCAGGAGAGCTGGAGGAGCGATGATCAAGTATTGGTGTTCCATTTGGTGTCTGGTCTATCGTAGCCAATGACTGCAGGCTACCATGGCTTCTTCCAAGCCATTTGGGTCAAGTACGGGGGAGTCGAGGTTAAGTGGGCTGCGGCTCCGACTCGTCATCAGGGTGGCATATGATGAGATGGTATGTACGCAGTCACCTACTCGGTATGATGGCCAAAGGGAATCATTTTGAGTGAAAAACAGGGAAAAGAGTTGAGTCACTGGCAGTCCTTTTGCCGAAGGAGTGAAAGGAGTATCATCAGGTTTTGCCCCATTAATCCACGGATTAAAGTCACCGTGCGAGTTGGAGTCGAACATGCCGCGCCAAGCAAATGCCTCATGATAGTCGTCTATGAGAGAAGACATGTGCCTGGCTCGAAATGGCCGCGCTGGAGTGGGCGCCGTGGATGGAGGGTAATACACCTTACGAAGCGCGGGATAAACGTACGTTTTCTCTGCCTCACCAACACAAATTTCTGACACCGGTGGGCTGGTTCGAATGGGATGGGCAGCGGCGAGCTGAGCGATCAAATGAGGATGCGAACGGGCGCACACCTTTGAACACTCGAGCTGGAGCTGGACTTACTGGTATCTTGTTGTTGGATCATGTTTAAGAGGACCGAGGCAATGAGGGATTTGACTCGGCAGAGTTCCTGCAGGTCATTGCCATCTACCAGTTTCATCGCCCTGGAGAGTCGGCCACATGCAGGAAAAGAAGAAGCAACGCGGCGATAGCAGAGAGGGCTTGCGGGTGAGGCTGGATCAGTTGCCAATCCGGTGCAGTACTTGACGGGGGACGCTTTTCCCCATTGGATGGAGGATGCAGAGAGCACTCAGCATGGCGCTCGGATTTCAGTCGGTGACCAGGGGTCGGAGTTATATGACGAATGGATAAGAGCTGGGGATGCGGCGGACATGGTGTTGCTGTGTATAAAGTGAAGATTGCTACGTAGCATTTTGGTGACCGCCTGTCCGTAGAAGGGAAGTAAGCCATTCACTCACTCACCGTGCGCGATCTGCATCTGTGGGGACCATGGCTAAGTGGTGCAATACATGATAACAATGGGTTCCAAGGTTGTTGACGCTGCCACTTGGAGGACGAGGATGAAGGGTGAGAGGTGAGAGAGAAGAGAGATGTGCGTCCCGAGGGAGCGGGTGGCCTTGGGTGTGCCCTGATGAGAGTGATGCATAGCTGCAAAGGTGCAGAGCTGCGGGAGCAGAGCGTTACTCAGAGCGCCGAAGGTCGTTGGGCGTTGTTGAAGATCGGGGGAGGCGAGCGATGGGAGAGGTCGGCCGTGACAAAGGAGAGTGATGAATTCGGGGACGATGCTGACAGGGGCCGGGGGGATTGCTGCGAGCGCTGCCAATCAGGACCGGCGGCCGCGACGAGCAGTGTGGGGGTTACAAATCCGCACGGTGCGGTATCAAGAGTTGCGATAAGAGGGCCTCGTCTGGCGCCATTTCTGCCTTTGCCTCTGTGCCTCTGCCTCTGCCACCACCAGGCCCGCGCAGGGAAAAGGGAAAAGGGAAAAGCCCTCAATCCAATTCCAACGCGGCGGCTGTCGTATCGTATGGCGCTGTGAGCAGCCCGCATCTGGACCACGGCCGGCAGCTGAGCAGCCGCCAGAGATGGGCCAGTACCGAGTACTCCGTAGTGTAGAACGTCTTGTTGGAGAGCTGGGCGTGTGAACACGCGCATGAGTACAGCTCTGAGCATGAGCATGAGCATGCTTTGGGCCGGTCCAAGGCAAGGGGAACTGGACAGACGCAAGACTGGACAAGAGTACAATACAAAGGCCATGGATACCCACTTCCAGAGCGGATACCCTCGGGAGCCCTCCCGATGTGTGGGGTTTTGTGTTGTCTTGATACCACGCCAGACCTCGACTATCTTTCTAGGTACTGCTGCCACCAGGGCGTGACGGACCATCTAGTGGTGAGTTGAAGTGATACACACTGCAATCGTCAGAACGGTCCCCAAGTCCGTGGGTGGCTGCTGATGGGGGCATGGCCGTGGCGGACAATGGACGATTATGGACATTCTTCATGGGCGGTTTATTCTCGTGCTCGGTGCACCCCAAAAAAAGTCCATGTGTATCGCATTGAGTCTTGGTTGGGGCTTGTTGCGGCGTGGTGCACGACAGGGCATGGCTGCTGTATGGCAGTTGGTTTGCTGACATAGAGGACCGACCGCGACCCCCCTATGCGGCTGCTGCAGATGTCCCAGAGATTTGCGGTATGCGGACGAGCAGGACAGGACAGGGTTAGGGAAGGGTAGGATAGGACAGGCCGATGGGAGAGGGATAATGGAGATTGGAGAGTGGAGAGTGGAGGTTGAAGTGAGGACCCTGTTGTTCGGGGCGTGTAGCCAACGAGGGGCGGGGGGGGAGGACGGTGGAGGGGGGCCATTTGGGGAGTTTGTGGTCGCTGCTTCGCTGCTGGCTGGGTGCCAACCGGTGCTCGCTCGCTCTCGCTCGGGGGCACGAGGGCTGAGACGCGCCCGTCAATGGCAATCATTCGCCCATGAATCCCACGCCCACCACACCCTTGACACCCTGGCACCCTGGGCCGGATGGGCGGTGGCGCCTTCTCGAAGACTGGCACATCGCTCATCATTTTTTCTCTCTCTCTCTCTCTGTGCGCGCTTGTCACAAGCCCGCCGCCGTATCTTGTGTGTCCGCCTTCTACCCATTCTCTCTCTGATGCTTCTGTCCTGTGCGCTGCTTCAAGTCTCCCTCTGTGGCCCTGGCTGGCCCTTATCGCAAACTCCAATCTCATCCCATCCCATCCCATGCCAATGCCCATCCCATGCTCCCCCCCTCGGCTCCCTCTTGGTTGCCCTTGTCCCACCCCCAACCCTTCACCCTTCACCCTTCACCCTGCTCATGCTCAGCGGCCAGCGGGCAAAGGCACCCAAACCCAAACCCAAACCCACTCCGGACCAACCCCCAAGCTCCACCAGCACCCACCCACACCTGTCACCCATCACCCACCATTTTCTCTCTCTGCCTTCCCCCCCGTCCCCGTCCTCGGCCACGCCAGCAGCACCGAAATAAAAAAACCATGACAGGGCTGACTCCCCCAATCCATCCCCCGGCGCGGGAGCTAGCCCGCTGCTAAAAAGTAACGAGTACCTGCACATCCCATCTGCCCATACAGCATCTTTCTTTTCCCTCCACACGCACCATCCCTCCCTGCTCCCTTCTTTGCTGGTCCAACTCAAACATCCACTCTATTGCTACCCTTCCACAAATTCCCTACCCTTCACAATCTGTTTTGTGCGAGCACATCCCGTACCCTACCCACCTCGCCGGCCTGCCACTACTTCCGCCGGATGCTCCCGTCTGCGCCAGTCCTGCGGGCGTGAAGGCGTTGGCTATCCCTCCCTGTCCTTATCTTTTCGTGCACCAGCCTCACCCGCTCTGCCCGACTATCTGTCTCCCTATATATTACTAGTCCTGGCCCCCCCCGCTGACGGCCTCGAGTAGCTGCTCTTGGCTCGGTCTCGTTCACTCCTTCTACCCCATATCTATCATATATCTCTCTGCTCTTCGGCCTTCCATGAGCCGCCTACTTGACTCCTTGGAGCCACCCAACGACCAAGCCCGCCGGTCGTTTCCTGATGTTCCATAACAACTCACAATCTCTGGTCCACCTGCCTGGAAAGCCCGCCGCGGACAATGACACCCAGCTCCCTCGGGGCGAATGTGGCTTCATACTCAATGAGTGTGAACCGGGCAAAGGCACACGACAGCGGTGTTCGTGTAGGAGTTTCTTCCCAGCTGATTCAGTAGTCCGCTCCCGTTGCGGTTGCGGTCATCAGGCATGGCATCATGAAGCGCAACCTTTATCCATGGTGACCATGGAGCAGTATGTCACCGTCATAGAGGAAGTGAAGCGGCTCAAGCAAGAGGTGAAGCGTTTCGAGAACCTAGAGCAAGAGTTAAAACAAGAACTTTTTAAGGAGAGGCTGGCACGTGAAGAGCACTACCGGACGCACAAGATGATAGAGGCGCGAATGTACGAGAACATGCACAATCTGAAAGTGCACATGGACGACAAGGTCGAGGCAGTTGTGGACAAGACGCAAGAGTTCAACGACCAAATTAAAGCACTTCAGGAGAGACTGACCATGGTGGATGAAGTGGCAATGGATATGGAGAATAGGCTTGACGTAGTCGAGCGCAGCGGGCCGTTGATATCAAGAGAAGCTACACCAGGTGCCTTGACGCCTCGAGCAACGCCAAAGCCAGCGAGTCAGACTCCGCCTGTTCCACCGCTACCACTGTTGATGCAATCTCAACATGCTCTCGGGCAATTACCAATTCGTTCCGACAAGAAATACCCACTTTCGTGGAGTGTCCGCGTAATCTTCGTCCCACGCAAAGGTCAAAAGTTTGCCTACGATCCTGATAGTGCCGGCTACAAACGATGTGCATCGAGGAAGCTTCAGCAGAACCTCGACTTCCCCAGCCAGGACAGCTCATGTTTTGCGAATCGCATCGAGAACGCCTACAAGGGTATTCTCCGCAGCCGACCGTGGATGCCAATGATCGGACATCGTCCAGCAGACGAACCATTTGGGCGCATGGCTCTGAGGTGCCTTCCACCTGACCTAGTCGTTAGAGATGTGTGGGACTATCCGTTCCTTGAAGATCATTGCATTGCACATGACAAGATGCAGGGCGACGTTCTCTACATTACTCTTCAATATGAAGATGTTACATGGAACGAGATTCGCTTCCTTCCGGCAGTCACAAACTTTGACGAATCATGTTGGAACCTGGATGAAGAACTCGATGGTTCAGCCAAATACAAGAGCTTGGATTCTGAGATTATGTACGATTACCAGGACCCTCCGCCAACATATTCCTCCCGAACTCACTCTTTGGCGGATAGGCATTCGTTAGCGGACAGAACACCTTCGAGGACACCGTCGCGAACTACGTCGCGGCTGGACGCCCTCGCAGATACCGCTTCGATGCTCTCACGTGCTAGCTTAGATCGGGTCCCTACGCGCTCAACCTTCTCTTCCGAACGTAGTAGTCTCCGCAGTTTCGAGACGGAGGAAACGGATGACGAGCATCGTGACAAGAAGCCGAAGCTTCGCTCTAAGCAGTCGATGCCTATCATCAACTCTTCAGCTCAACCCATGTACGTCTCAGGGAGATCCAAGCGCAAGATGCCTGTTCGTGAAAAGGGCATCAAGGAGCCCTTGCATTTCAACGTAACCAACGTTACGAAATGGCGTCCGGCTCTGCTTCACCCACACTCTTCAAAGGGCAAAGAGACGGCACAAGAATCACACTGATGAAATAGAAGTGTATCACTATCACACAGAAGCCTATTTGCTTCTGTATATTTCCTATTTTCTTTTGTCTATTCATAGCATCACTATTTCATTAGAGGGGTTTACGGAAAAGCTTATGGCTTTAGGGAACGGGATACCCATACATGGCGTTTTGTAATATTAGATCAAATGACTGCTTTTGATCTGGAGACGGCTCTTTTTCCTATTCTTTCTTATTATTGGCGCTTGGACATGGATAGAGAGGTCGCCGACTCGGGTGACATTGGTCTTGCGCTTGAGCTTGCAAAAGCCATCATTTATTTTGTCTTTGTCAAATCCAACGAGAGTCGCCGTCCTCAACAAATAACCAGCATATCGCTGGTATGTTGAACACGCCTCCTCTCCGGGCCAGATCAAGTGTACGAATAGCTTATGGCAGATATTGGTACCCCAACTTTTCATATCAAATACCTTTCGATAGATCCCCACACGTTTCACCCGCCTTATGCTTTGCGCCGATAGTGATATCGAATGTTATTTGAGCAGCGCGTCATCGCAGACAGGGAACCACGCTTAGCTGCGCAGATCTAACTCGCCGCTCTGGCTGATACCTTGTGCAAGCAAGGGGACTTATCAGTATTACTATGTACCAAGGCGAAGAGCGTACGTGCTGAGGCGTTTCGTTGCGCAGCGCAGCACAGCGCCTCGCCGATGTCGTATCGGTGCAAACCCCCAAGGGTCCCAGGGTCAAAGGGCCAAGTACCAAGCCCGCACCGCACGCGGCATAACGAACCTGAATCTGCAACGAATAGCTGACTTGCTTAGATAACTCGGTCCCCATCCTTTCATATCCATGTACCATGTCAACAAAAAAAAAAAGCAAAAACCCATAATCCCAGACTTGCGGCACACCAAACCGTTTGTTCTCTCGATCAAAGATATGGAGAGATAACGGTGGGGGCTGTAGACTAGATGGCCAGCCAATCAAGATAGGGAGTTATGAGATGTGGTCGCAAAGGTCAAACACGGCGATGGCTGGACTGATAGCTAGATGCGCATCTGCTTGTCTACCGCATCTTATGCCATTTGAGTCTCTTATTTTAGAGATACTGGTATGCAGGGACGTTGTGTCGAAGAGACTATCTCATCGTGGCGTGCATGTTGAGCTAATGGGTAGATCTCACTGTTGGATAGCTTGGCTGATTGTGAGGGTAGCGAATTCACGGATACAGGGGCTGGATACATAGGAGTCTGGAGTCGTGGACTTTGGTTGTCAGTTCTGGATAGTGGGGTAAAGAGATGAGTGGTTTATAGGGAGAAGTGGTGTCGTGTGGTGGAGGTGGTTTCTGAGATGATTGGAGGATTTGCCGGGGATGGCATACTTTGTTCGTCTTGTGAATCGAGCACGGAGACGAACCTGTCACCAAGATGAATTTGTCACCACGAGAGCTTGGTCGCTTCTCACACAATATCAGAGACTAAACGATACACTCGTCGCTATATCGTCCAAGTCTTATCTGCTTTTTGGGTGGGCATATGTCCCAATGCAATCTGGATATGTCTCTGTGACCTGGATGAAGCTAACGGTATTGCTGTGAAACGAGAATCAGGCGAACGATCGAAGCGGCATTGCCAGCATCATCAACCACATCAATGGTCGAAAACCAGTACGATAGCTCATTACCAGAACCATAGACCGAGAATCTGCAGAACTCGAGGTACCGCAAACCTTACGAGATTCAAGTCGAAATGGTTGAAACCGAAGCCGGCGGTCAATGAACAACAAACAACGTAATCATTCTTTATACGGAGTAAGATACGAGAGAACGACTGGATACTGGGCGCGCCCTATCTTCAACGTTTACGTTTCAAATGGTCAGGCATCGCAATGCTGTCTCATGATTAATCATTACAGCTTTTAAACGGGGGTTCTTATCCTGCTCTGACATGATACTTCTACATGCGTAATCGGACCGAGGCGTTGCTTATCTCGGCGGTAGAATAGAAGAGGAGGCTAACTGTACGGAGTAGAAGAACACGAATGATTTACAAGCAGGAAGACAAAGCGTATCAGTAATGAGATGGGGCTCAATGTATCCGTGTATAATCGTAAATATGACATGCGAAACGGGCAATCGAGGTTACATTCCAGGGAGATAGAAACGGAGGATACACAGTATCCTTTTGGTACCACGACTGTCCGCTTCCAACAACATCTCTTTGGTCTCGAGCCGAACGTACGGACTACTTCTCTGGGATAATGGCAGCGAGAACAGCTAGTTTTAGCAAAAGTGCGAATATCCGCTATCAATCACCCGGACGAGCTGCCACATGCTTAGAAGCAGAACTCACCGCAACAAAGACGAGTGGACGGGCCAGGTTGCCAGGAGGTGTCAGCTCTGAATATCCACCTTCCACGTTGAGCATATAAGCATGCTAATACGAGACCACCTTGACCTGGAACAATTGCCCTTAGCAACGTTAGCTGAAGCCCAAGAACGAGGCCAGATCATGAGATGAGGGTTTCTAGCACCGTCTCCAAGAAAACCTTCTGGTCTTTAAAGGGGGCTTCTCCGCATTGCCTGATTTAGTCTTCCGGAGACGGTCCGGGGTAGATAACCCCATCATCTCAAGGTCGCTTTCTCCCCGCCTCCGCTTCCACACCCCCGACGTCTGCCCAGTCTGCAGATCCGCCCTTGCTTGTTGGTTACGCCCCGGCGACGAACCCAATCATTGCCACGGAGGCCCCGTTACAGTCCACTTAGCATCACGCGCAAAGGATACCATACCTATCATGGCGGGTGTCAAGGTTACACGCGCGGCGCGCAACCCCGGCCAATCTGTTAAACGGCTTCCTGTCTCTGGACGATAATCCTGGAAGTAAAATCTTTAGGTCTGCAACTCCATGCAACTCCGCCTTTCCTTTGTGCCCACTTACTCGCGGTGTCTTGAAAACGGCAGGACGGCTTGACGTTGGATCACCCAGCATCCATTGCAACTCTACATCGCCGTCCGATAACCAAAGCTTTAAGAGGTCGTAGACGCCCGCTTCGTTCATCAGCAGCTTGCTCCCTCTTGCTCGGACCACCGCCCGGACTTCCTACTCATATCGACCGCCGACATGACCACCAAAACGGATCCTGAGATGGGGAAAGACCATGTTGAGGTGTCGCCCTCGAAGACATCTTTCAATAATGACCTCGACCCACGTCCTTTGGAGGGTCAGACGGACCATCTGCCCACGTATGAAAACGAAAAGAAACTAGCCCTCAAATTCGACTTTCGCATCCTGCCCATGCTTGCATTGATGTATCTGTGCAATGCGCTGGACAAGGGAAATCTCGGCAATGCAAAGACTGACGACATGGACATCGATTTGGGGTTTCACGATAACCAGTACAACCTAATGTTATCCATATTCTACATCCCATACGTCATTTTTGCGCCTCCGATAGCCATGGTAGGGAAGAAATATGGGCCACATAGGGTCTTGCCGATATTGATGTTTACCTTTGGTTCGATGACTTTACTGGCTGCATCTGCGCAGAATTGGAGCGGTATGATGGCACTACGATGGTTTCTGGGTAAGCAATTCGATTATTTCATCTAAGACTGTGACTTTTTCCTGGTTAGTTATTCGACATGTGGCGTTTTGCCAACAATGCTTGGAAGGCTTGTGTTTTTGGAACATCGTGCTGACTGATATCATAGGAATGGCAGAGTCTGCCTTTTTTCCTCTGGTCATCTACTACTTGACCACGTTCTATCGACGTGGCGAATTGGCTAGACGACTTGCTCTTTTCTACGCGGCATCGAACATCGCTAATGCATTCTCGGGGTTGCTTGCTTTTGGTGTATTTCACATCAAATCTAAGCTCGAGGGATGGAGATATTTATTCATAATTGAGGGACTATTCACGATGTTCTGTAAGGATTCCTGCTCGTGGAATTAACGATGTTCGACCTTGCTAAACTTATCTAGTCGCTGTCGTTGCTTGGTTCTATCTCCCAAAATCCGCCTACGAAGCCAAATTCCTGACCGAAGAAGAGAGGCGACTTGCCTACACGCGCATTCAGATCGACAGTTCTTCGGTCGTTGGAGAGGAATTCGATCTCAAAGACGCCCTCAAGATCCTAAAGATGCCACAAGCCTACGGCTTCCTCGCTATCGAGATATGCCTCGGCGTACCGATTCAATCCGTTGCCCTTTTCATGCCTCAAATCATCCAGCGACTTGGATACAGTACTACCAAGACCAATCTCTACACCGTAGCACCAAACATAAGCGGCGCTGTGATGCTTCTGGTTCTAGCATTCACGAGCGATTGGACAAGATTGCGATTCCCATTCATTGCGCTTGGCTTCATACTTAGTTTCATCGGTTTCCTCATCTACGCTACTCTTGACGATGTACACGCACAGCTCAAGCTCGCCTACTATGCTTGCTTCATGATGACCTGGGGTACTTCAGCACCGTCTGTCCTTCTTTCGACTTGGTACAACAACAACATTGCCCATGAAGGTCGCCGTGTCCTTCTCACTTCCATTGGAGTCCCACTTGCGAACCTTATGGGACTTGTGAGCTCGAATATCTTCAGAGCACAGGATGCGCCGAAGTATATCCCCGCTCTCGCGACCACCGCGGCGTTTGGGGCCACCGGTGCACTGTTCGCCTCATTGCTGGGCCTATATATGATTTTCGATAATGCTAGAAGGAATAGGAAGCAGGGTGTTAAACTGAGTGCTAGGGATGTCAGTACTGAGAAGCTGAGGGACGGTCCAAAGAGTCCTGAGTTCAGATGGTTCTTGTGAGGTTGTATCTGGAGCCCAGAATATCGAGGACGAATGGTTGGGAAAACGTAATGTGCCTTTGAAGCGGGCACCAGTGCACAATCTAGTCAGAATGGTTTCTAGCACGCTAAAATGCCAAAGCGTTTCTAAATGTTTACCTGATGGTGCCGGTCATCGTCCCGTGACTCTAACCAGATCTGATATAGGACAGTCATGCGCTGAGGTCATTCGGGAGACGCCTAGAATCTGAGGTATCCTTAGAGGTGTCAAGTTCGTGATAAGACAGTCTCCTTCTACCTAGGCATTACTATAAGCTACAGTTTATGAGCGAGAAGATGAGATTGTACTGCAAGAAGCACGGCCAGAGAAAGCTGCACTCGATAATGAATTGGTCTCTAGTTGGTGTAAATGGAATGAGGCGAATGATCTGTGGATTTAAGCCTCACGCCCGGATTTAACTAGCGCTGCCGCGGCTCACCAGCTATCGCCACGTGACAGCCTCATCCGCCCGGGCATCGTCACCCAGCCACGCGCGCAGCACCCCAGCGTCCAGTCACCAGCATCCGCAGCTTCGCGCTGCCTGTTATCCCGTCCTCTTTCCACTGTATTCATAACTGCTCCTAACTCCAGTTGCCATCTTCTACGGTGGTGTCCTTCTTTAACCTTAGATCTCATCCCCAAACCCGTCACTCTTTCCGATAACGACTCCGAAGCTCCGACGACATCATACATCATGGCAGTCAAAGCTGCGGTCCCGTTCCTGGTGGCCATGATGTTGGTCACAGGTGTCTGTAACACACTGCTCACCAAGTACCAAGTAAGCTTCTCTTGAACCAACTTTCTGCTCGTCGTCCAACCTATTCATACCCCGATGCTGATGCTGTAACCTAGGACATGCAATGCGTCGAGAACTGTGACTCGCCCTCACCCAAATACCGCAAACATTTCGAACAACCCGTTCTCCAAACACTGCAAATGTTCATTGGTGAAATGGGCTGCTGGCTCGTCATCGGCGCTTTCTCGCTCTGGCAGTCGTTCGCCTCCCGGAGAGCCGGGTATGAGCCTATTGCTGATAATGAGGGTACCAACACGCCTGCCGAGTCTGAGGACAGTGAGACTGGCGAGGTTGCAAACCCCCTCAAGCCTGCACACCCAGATGACGAGGGCAGGATCCCGTTGACTGGGGTCAATGTGCTACTTTTGGCGCTTCCCGCTTGCTGTGATATCGCCGGAACAACACTGATGAATGTCGGCTTGTTGTTCGTAGCTGCGAGTATCTACCAAATGACTAGAGGCGCGTTGGTGTTGTTCGTGGGACTTTTCAGTGTGCTCTTCTTGAAGAGGCATCTGGGGCTTTACAAGTGGTTCTCGCTTTTCGTCGTCGTCTTTGGTGTTGCGGTTGTTGGATTGGCTGGAGCTATAACTAAAGATGAGAAGGCCACCCCGTCTGTCCTTGCTCATATCACAGGCGGAGTCAAGGGGGCTACCGCTCCCTCTCAAGCAGTATGGACTATCATCGGTGTACTTCTGATTGCCGGAGCACAGATCTTTACTGCTTCGCAGTTCGTGCTCGAGGAGCGCATCATGGAGAAGTATGCTATGGAGCCGATTAAGGTCGTTGGTTGGGAAGGCATTTTCGGGTTCTTGGTCACTCTGTTGGCTATGATTGTCCTGCACTTTGCTATTGGGACGGGGTATTTCAATGCAAAGGAGGGGTTGTATCAGATGACACATTATCGGGCCATTGCTGTCAGCAGTGTCTTGATCATGATCAGCATTGGGTAAGTCTTTATGAGTTCCGGAGCCCTTCTATAAGCTTCAATAGTCACTAACGTCATACAGTGGATTCAACTTCTTCGGACTCTCGGTTACTCGCACTGTCAGTGCAACCTCTCGCTCTACCATCGATACCTGCCGCACACTCTTTATCTGGATCGTCTCGTTGGGCCTTGGCTGGGAGACTTTCAAGTGGTTGCAAGTTCTTGGTTTTGCACTCCTCGTTTACGGCACTTTCCTCTTCAATGACCTCATTAGGCCACCACTAAAGGCTTGTGTTGAGCGCAGGCATGAGACATTGCTGCCGGAGGATCCCATTGAACATCATTAAGGATTTGATATGTAGAGCTTGCTCGGGTGGCTCCGTGCATTGTAGATGCAATGGCGTTTCGTAAATGTTCTGGAGTTCGGCTTGTATAGGATATTTCTTTGAGTGCATAGGGGTTACTTGCATTGCATTTTTAGAAATCCTCTCTAGTATCGCATACAAACAATGTCAGCTAAATTCTCTATCTAGCGGTTGAATGGTGATATCGCCGATCGTGATTGCGGAAGTGTGTGTGGTGTGGCACAGTGTGGCTAGTGCACCTTTAGCGCATGTGGCTTTGCGTGCTCGCTTATTCGCACACGAACTAACTAGGTATTCATTCAGAATCCCTTCAACCCCACGAAGACCAAGCACGACCATCACGACCACCACGACCGGTTCCGATATCCTGAATTCCACGCCCCGGAAGTTCAGACTCGTCAATTAGAAGTCCGAAATCATGGCCGCCACTCAGGGTGCTATGTGAGTTCCCTCTTTCCTTGCGCCGCCGCCGCCGCAGGTTGAGCAGTTCGACTAACGAAATTCACAGTTCCAAGAGGAGGAAGTTCGTTGCTGGTACGATATACCCATTTTCTTTCCCAGGAGGAACACATATTGGAATGAACAGTTCATAAGTCTCGAGTGACTTCCGCATATCGCTTGATGGAGACCTTTCGAGATTTTGCACATTGGAGATGATCCTACGACGATCGCACAAAAAGGTCGAAATGGCTAACAATGTCTTCTACAGACGGTGTCTTCTACGCCGAACTCAACGAATTCTTCCAGCGCGAGTTGGCCGAGGAGGGCTACTCGGGCGTCGAGGTCCGCGTCACTCCCACCGTCACCGATATCATCATCCGGGCAACGCACACACAAGAGGTTCTCGGCGAGCAGGGCCGCCGCATCCGTGAGCTCACCTCGCTCATCCAGAAGCGCTTCAAGTTCCCCGAGAACTCCGTTTCCCTCTACGCCGCCAAGGTCCAGAACCGAGGTCTGTCCGCTGTCGCCCAGTGCGAGTCCCTCCGATACAAGTTGTTGAACGGTTTGGCCGTCCGAAGGGCATGCTATGGTGTTCTAAGGTTCATCATGGAGAGCGGCGCCAAGGGTTGCGAGGTCGTTGTCTCCGGAAAGCTCAGGGCTGCTCGTGCCAAGTCCATGAAGTTCACTGTACGTTACGCCGGAAAATACCATGTGTGATTGATATACTGACAAAGGACAGGACGGCTTCATGATCCACTCCGGTCAGCCAGCCAAGGACTTCATTGATGAGGCTACCCGCCACGTCCTCCTCCGCCAGGGTGTCTTGGGTATCAAGGTCAAGATCATGCGCGGCTCGGACCCAGAGGGCAAGGCCGGTCCATCCAAGTCCCTTCCCGACTCGGTCACCATCATTGAACCCAAGGAGGAGCAACCCGTCGTACAGCCCATGTCCCAGGACTACGGTGCCAAGGCCCTCGCTGCTCAGCAAGCAGCGGAACAGCAGAGGCTGGCAGAGCAGCAGGAGGGCGGCGAGGCGCCGGCAGAGGGTTATGCTGAGGAATAGACAGCAGATCAGTCGGGCGTGGGCCGCCGGGTGAGTTTCTTAGCGGGCAGCGATATGGTTAAGGTGAAAAGAGATTCAAGGGATGATGTTATGGCATCATGAAACATTAAATATCTTCCTTTGCATTCTGGATGGGCAAATCCTTTTGTGATCCAAATGGGAATTAAACTCGGAGTCTAAACGTGTTCTGTGT
The DNA here is from genome assembly GCA_001007845.1 of Nigrograna mackinnonii. NCBI lineage: Eukaryota > Fungi > Ascomycota > Dothideomycetes > Pleosporales > Nigrogranaceae > Nigrograna > Nigrograna mackinnonii. The sequence continues at coordinate 774,345 of JGVQ01000138.1, forward strand.
GTTTGTACTCTTTTTTTACTTCTCAAAACAAAACACAATCCACCCCAAGTTCTACAACACGGTTTTGACCACTCCAAATTTTGGTGCTTGAGAATCGATACTATTACCCGCTGCATCTACGATCCTGTGAACTCGACTAAGTATGAAGAGATATTATACTTGCGACGCCGTGTCGACCTTTATTGATTTTCATCTCACGACCATCAAAGCCAGTATCTTCTAGCTAATCACACTCAAGTCTTTGCATCCCGAGGCTTCTATAAAGTATCTAGGCACGACACACCCCGCCTTTTCTTCCGCCTACCAGACCCTCGTAGTAGCACCTTGTAAGTCAACTAAAACCATTTAAAACAGAGTAAAGAATTTCAACAGCAATAGCAGGTTTGTACCGAGATTCAATAATACTAAGCCAGTAGGATAAGTAGTACAACATCACTACGTCGGAGAAAGCGGCACAAAGGTTGCGCAATTCAATTTATTTTCTGGGATTAATTGCGCATTCTGATGGGGATTGTGTTGACTCTGATCCCCGGAGCTTTTATTCCTTATCTTTATTTCTTCTTTCATGTGAGAGCTAAATGAGCTTGAATAGCCAAGTTTACCTATCCTCCCCTTCCACATGCGTACCCCTGCCCAACACACCCTCAACCTCTCCCCTAGGAATGACAGAAGGCTGCCAATCAGCTTCAATACCGCGGGCTTCAGGCTTCAAAACCAATTCCCTTGTTCTGCGGACCCGTTCTCGGTCCTTGCCGAAGTAGCGCTCAGTTCGGAAACTGAGGTGTCGTAAGTTTCTATGGATGACGGGTATATGTATGGGGATGATGAGGTGTTGGACTAGAATAGGAAGAGGAGAACATACCTCCACCATAGATTCGCGATTGCGATCCTCCGCACACCTTCAATATACATCTGAGCCTGTCGATCTTGCTGTTCGCCCCAGACCGGCATCGAGCTAAGCGTCACATACCATTCGCGATACAAGTCTCGAATGAGCTCGTGTGTGGCGTCCAAGGCTTGCTGTTCGCTGTATCCGTGGTGCATATACTGGTGTATGATGTTATGGGAGATACCTAGCGCGCGCTCGCGTGGGTAGGATAAGATGTCGTTGGCGAGGAGCTGCAGGTGTACGCCTATGCGTTCAATGTCTTGTAATGCTTTGTGGGTGATTATGGATGTGGGAAGGGAAAGGTTGGAGGTGTATTCTATGAAGGAGTATAGTGGGGTCACCGAGACGTTGATGTAGCGGTGCTGGAGATATTGTGGGATTGTCTCAGAGAGGGATGGGAGAGGTTGGAAGGATAGGGAGGTTTGGAGCGTGGAAAAGTATTGCTTTTTGCGGGCAATGAAGCGCTGAAGGGCCTCTGGAATTAGGTTAGAGTGGTGGTGTAGGTGACGTGGATATCAATTTTCAATTTTACCCTCTGACTTATCCGGATCCTGGATTTTGGTAATGTCAGTAGTCAAATCTTTGTTACATGACTTTGGAAAACAAATACCTCGCGTAACCTCTGCCAGACTGAGATAAGTACGTATCGACTAGGTTGTTCGTAGTGGTCGAAGCTATGAGCGTCTCCTTTATCAAGGACAGATGACATGCCCTTGATGTAGTGAGCAGCTTGCTCTTGCTGCCCGTCAAAGAACCCATCATCATGTTCTCGCTTGTGTCAATACGATGAATCGATGATGATGGCCGGATAAGCTCAGGACTCACGATCATCGAATTGGAACGCCTGGTTCAGAGTGTCAGAACAGTATGACAGTATATTTCATAATGGTTATAGCACATGATAGACGACGTAAACCTACCCAAGTAATCCAATCGGTCACTGTCCTCAGCTTGTCAGGCGACGCATCTGGATACGCCACAGCTGCAAAGTATGCGAAATCAGCACGACGCAGACGCTCTCGCTCTTCTGTGGAATAATTGCAAAGTCTCCCATGTGGGTCAGTTAACAACAGCGTTCCCTTCCAGGAATTACTAACTCGCTGAACCACGCCATTGATTCTTCATGTACCTCTTCATAATGTGGATTTACGTGAGGAACCGGGGAGAGAAAGGATTCGAATAAATCGGGTATTCGGATCGTCTCTACAGGCATCGATCCCATGTTGGTGGTGTGGTTGATTTACGATTTGATTTGTTTTCAAGGCTTGCTTTATCACCAGCATAGATGCGCTACAAAACCGACTATATGTATCTATCGTTATTTTAAGTCTCCCAGTACGTGTACTTCTGAAACTAAGTGCAGGCGTAATGTACGGCGATGACGAAGCAGCTCTATGCCCTCAGTCGATTGTTCGCAAGACTTACCGCAGACGATTGGTCTTGTGCATGGCGATGATTCAGACAAATGGTCTGGGGTCCACCCAGAAGCCTCGTCAACTTCGCTACTTTAGTAGAACGCTCAATACGCCCCGGTTTACGCCCGAGGCGTGCCATCGGCCAGAAGCAGACGCTATATGTTATTCGCCGCGTTGAACGTAATATTCGCCCGGAGTACCCTGTCTATCGTGGTAGGGAATCGTCCGGAACGAGAACCATGTCCAATAGAGCACAGGGCCGAGATAAAGAGATGCAGAAAAGTCGTGCTTAGCTAGTAGGACAAATGGCAACGAGCAGAAACTAGGCTGAGATTGCATGGTAGATTCTCGAGTCAATTTAATACTTTTATGGGGAATATTATTGACTACACACCCGCATTTATTTACTGCTAGTGCCTGTGGTATAGCAGAATAGTCTCGTGCGAGATGAGAATGCGGAGATCTACCACCCTCCGCATCCCGCATCAGCAAATGAGAACCCGAACTCAATAGAGATATAAGACGACCTAAAGTTCGAAGCCTAGTTCTTACTGATTCAAGGTCAACTCATGCAAGCCACATCTAAATCAGGCGGACGATGACTCTGGAACAAGACGAATCCAGAGCTCTGCGACTTGGTCTTGCCAACAGCTTGTTGGGAATCGAACATGGGCTGATGGCTGATTGGACTTGAACACAAGGCAGTAATGCGTATATGGCAGTCTTAGGTTTATATGCCGAACCGTTTTAACCCATACAACTTTCGTAGTATAGAGCGGAAGCCTCGGAGGGACTTTAAAACCAGCGCTCTCTTCCAATCTAGTGTGCGATCTCCTTCGACTCCAGATCCTGCCGTCACCAAGTATTCATAATGTTTCAAACTCCGTCTTTGACTTTGGCCCCCTTCTCGTGGGATAGGCATGCTTTGATCCTAGCGTGCACTATTCTGGTGTGTAGCCCTATCATATTGAATTATGGAAGGCTTCTGTAAAAAAGGAAAGATTGGCTCAGCTTTTCCAGGTACCAACATATATCATTGCCAAAGCAATTTACAACGTGTTTTTCCACCCACTTTCTCGTTTCCCAGGCCCAAAGCTCTGGGCCGCGACCAAAATACCCTACAACTATCATCAGATCCGCGGCACTTCTGCTTTCAAGTTCATTGACCTGCACGAGCGATACGGTCCAGTAGTCAGATATTCCCCGACAGCTTTGTCATACATTCTTCCCAATTCCCCGGACGAGATCTTCGGGCCGTATAAGAATGGGAAGAAGCATATGGAAATGGATCCAGCAATTTTTGGAGGGAATGTGACTGTGACAGGCGCTATCGAGATGTGGGTTTTTATACTTGTATGGAGTGGCCTCACTAACTACTTGCCATTACAGAACACGAGCACTTGGTGATGACCATCGCCGCTTAAGATCTCGTTTCATGCGTGCCTTTTCCACGAAAGCGGTCGGCTCCCACGAGGGCCAGATGCGGAAATTTACTTTCGATTTCATCCAAGGTATCGGCAGAGAATCTCAGATTTGCGGGGGTGCTATCGATCTTCAGAAATGGGTTGTCATGACAAATTTTGATATCATGACCGATATAATTTTCGGCAAGTCTTTTGGATGTTTGGAAGCCGGGAAGCCGCATCCATGGCTGGAAAACACTTCTGGTGTGTTCAACGTCTTTCCACTTTTGCGCGTCTTACGGGAGATTCCTGGGCTTGAACTCCTAGGAAACCATGCTACGTGGTTAATTCCCAGACGGCTCAAGAAGATGTGGCAAGAGCACTTCAACTATGCTTTCAATATCGTGGAGCAGAGAATCAACAATCCAAATGAACGTAAGGACTTCGTTTACCATATGCTTCAGGATGAATCCAAAGGGGACCAATTGACTCATGACGAGATCAAGGAGGGATCTGCGACCCTCGTGCTGGCTGGCGCCGAATCCGTAAGCATTACAGGTGACTGCGTTACGCAGGAGGCTAATTCAATTACGAATAGATCCCGAATATTATAGGAGCTATCTGCTATTACCTTACTCAAACCCCAGCTGTATACGAGAAATTGAAGGCAGAAATTCGAGGGACATTTAGCAGAAGAGAGGACATGACCATAGTAAATCTGAATAAACTCGTCTACTTGCCAGCAGTAATCGAGGAAGGTTTTCGAATGTTTCCGCCAGCTCCGGACAGTTTTGCTCGTTTGATTGCGAAAGGTGGAGATTTCATTCATGGGGAATGGTTGCCTGAAGGGGTATGTATAGGAATGCCGTAGAACGTTCTCTTCGATCTAATAACCTCTAATTTTCATAGACGGGTGTAGGCATTGCTGCTCTTGCGTCAACCCTCTCCGAGGCGAACTACCCAAATGCAAAGACGTTTCAACCAGAGAGATGGATCGATCATCCGAACGATGAAGAGTCGATAGCGAAAATGAAGATCTCACAACCTTTCGGACAAGGTCACCGTTCTTGTCTCGGTAAAACGTGAGTAAAGGGCATTTCGGAGTATTGTATTAGCTGAATTTTGTTGTAGCCTTGCAAATATGGTAGTCAAGATCATTTTGTCGAATCTGATCTGGCACTATGATATGAAGCTGGAAGATAAGGGCATTGACTGGTTTGCTGGTCGTCGTTGTTTCATTGGATGGGAAAGGGCTGTCCTCAAGATGTATCTTACACCTCGACAAGGGGTCAACGTTCAGACTGGAGAGATCAGCTGAAAGGCAAAGGGGACCTAGGCGCTCGTGGAAACGAATTGTCGGAAACAAAGGCCAAATATTACAGTGATTCTGATTGTAAATCCCTGTTACCAGAAATTGATACCAAGACAAGAAAATAGCCACTTCCGCCGAAAAACTGGCATCGGGCTGGGTAGTCGGTCGTCGTGCTGATTGTCCAGTTCGATGGCAACACAAGACTATGTTCAGTCCGACGAATCCTCGCTTTTTGAGAGCCGAGATCTCATGAAGGATATACGAGTACGTGTGCGGTTAGAATCTGCGGGAGCTGGAGAATAGTAGGCATATATTAATAGTGTATTTCCATATTATGATGAATCGGTCTAGAAACAAAATTGACGGTATGGTTGGATTTCTATACAGGCCTTTGAAATAATGCCGGCAGGTGGTAATCTATTAGCAACAAAAGCTATTCGACTGCGAAAGATGTTGCATAGCTAGCTCGGCGGGGAATACGATATAACATGTTCGTTCACAATTCGAGAACTTGGCCACCACACCTTCGAACGCAGTAATATGAAATCAATTGGAACCATAGTTGATTGTAGATGGTTTGCGAAGTGTTTGGTCCCACAAAAGTCAACAAGGTCGAAGGTTGATCGATCGCTCGTGTTCCCTTCAGCCAATGAACGTCGCGATAAGATAAGCTTCTGCTTACATAACCATCGACGTTAGCTCAGCGGCTCAACCTCATCCTTTCCCGAGTGTAGGACCAAGCTGCAAACGAAATACCCCACATTTACACCGCGACAATGGCTTCAGGTTATGGAATGGCCGGCGGTAAGTGACTATCGTCCAATTGATGCCCACGGGCGAAGAGTTTGGAGAGCTCGGAGGGTCTGGGTACCGCGCAATGGCTCGTCAACGACATCATCCACGATTACTTCTACGACCTGCGATACAACATAACGACTCAAGAGCGATACTCAAGGCGACAATTGCATGATAAAGCAAACCGGCAATACACACACCATACACATACGACATACAATTCCACGCAACACCAACCCAACCGCAACTCACCACACGACCGCGCATCCAGACCCTCCTACAACCCTCACAAACCCACACCCCAAAATCCCTTTCCCCAGCTTTCCTCCTCCCTCCCTTACAGCCATCCCATCTAATCATACCAAAAACAGGGCCCTCCCGCTGCTTCCCCTTCTGGCAAGAAGTTCTAGCCTGCTACGTGAGCAACACAAACGCAGAGGACGATTCCGGAAAAGCGAAATGCGCACTAGTCCTCGAGGACTACTACGAGTGTCTGCATCACAAGAAAGAGGTAAACCCTTACCTATCCCCCTTCCACCTTTCCCGTTCCCCCCTACCCCCTCGGTAATAGATCCATGGAATTAATATGCAACTTCAAAGGCCGCACGTACACTAGCCCTCCAAGCCGCATACCGCAAGCAACAAGCGAACATCAAGCGCGACGACGCGCCTTCGGCGGGTGAGATCAGACGTCTGGGCATATTGGATGCTCCGCTCGAGGAGAAGAATCTTAAAGCTAGTAAATGGTTCCCTCATAAGGAGATCAATTAGAAATGAGGTGGATAGATTCGGGAGATGGGGGAGGGGGCATCAAAAACCATGTATAAATACCATGACGCTGATTAAAACGAGGGCTCGTGGGTGCGGGAGATTCTGGCCTGGAGGGGTTTTGTATGTATGTCGTAGAATCAAGTGGAGAAAGCTTAGATGACGAGGCAACATTTCAATTTTCTCATCCAGTCAAGACTATATATGGATGATGAGGCAATGAAAATCACATTCACATATGCACTGACATTCGCACATCAATCATATACGATATCATGGTACCACAATGTCAAGTAATGGTAAATCTCAGTCAGTACACGAATAACACAACACCTGCCCCGTTCCCTTTCCTCAAACACCTACTGCTACCCGTACAGAGCATACGCATACAATACGGATACTCTTCGCTATAACACCTGCACCATGAGCTAAAAGAAGACAGCCTGCAGAAACACAGAGAGAAGAGAAATCAGAGAAAAGTAGTTGGGGAAAAAACAGAACAGGTCTCGTATCATCATAATCTCCAGGTCTGGTTGGTAAACAGGCCTTCAATGTTGGTAACCACCCCTACGCCATATCGAAGGAGTAGAAAAGCACTATTCCCATACAATGCAAAAGTACACGAACATGGTTTGAGTCGAGAGCAAGAGTTGAAGCAGTGAATAAGTCTAGTACTGGGGCTAGACGCTTGCGGATGAGAAGGGAGCCCAGCGATCGCGGCATATCCTGTTTTGGAGCAGCGCTAGCGCTTGAAAGCGGAAGTGATCGTCTTGTTGTATTTAAGCGCAGGTGGCCCACGACCCATGATATCGGAGGAGAGATTGAGGTTGGGAGATGGATAACCAAACATAAATACACTTTTCGAAAATAACGGGATACTGTAAACTCTATCCGAGATCGTAACGATTATGATGTAGTGACGGAAGAACACGGATTGAATATCCGGACTGGTTAGTTTCGTAAGTTCTCGATAGCCCCGGGCATAGAGGGCCATTGCCACAATGATCGAATAAGCCTTCGTTGTATTCGTGGATTTGACGGGTTCAGCAATTCTACATATTTGTCGGCACTGAAGTACGGGGATCGGTACTTGGAGGTCGTTGTCCAATAGTACCGTGGGCCTGTGCTATCGAGCGGTGAAAAGAGCCAATTTTCTGGAATCCCCTGGACTTTATTAGACACCCATGTATTTTAAACAGATCGTAGCATCTTACTTGGCGAGATCAAACCCGCTCTCCTCCTCGACATCCTCAAACGATCCCAGACTAGCTCCTCTGACCATACCGCCAGCTCCGAAGCCATTCACGGTGCTGTTTGACCGAGAATGTTGTGAACCTGGCCCCGGAAGATTGGCTCGGCTTACAGGCCTGGAAGCAGTGCGGCTTGGACTATCTGGTGTCAAGTCCTCATCATTGTCCTTGGAATTATCATTTTCATCGGCATCGTTATCTTCTGGATCCTGGCTTCGGTCCTCCAGAATCGGCGGAGACGATGGTTGGTCTGGCTCTTGTCCGAGTGCGCCCTCCTTATCTACATCTTCATCATCCTCGTCTTTCTTCATCTGCATTTTGATGGGGCTTAGGTCTAGAGGGGGCCGCGCTGGAGTGCTAGGCAAGTCAACATACTTCCAGAATGGCGCTGGGCTCGAAAAATTCATGTACTGGCTTGGGACTTGTGCCGTAGACGGAGGTGCGAGTCGAGGAGCGTGACGACTGACAAGCGGAGTGATAAGGCCCCTTCCAGCGTCTGTGCCACTATTTCCACCTGTTCCGGCATTATCAGAATATAACGGTGGAGGAGAGTTAGCCGAGTGATCTCTCAATCCTGCAACACCAGGTTTTGCAGGGTCCACATTTGGGCTAGACTCATTGCCATGTCGATTCGCATCAATTGCCTCTGAGCTCTGGTTAAACGAAGCTCCCGCGGGGCCCGGAGCGTCTTGAAAGAGGCGCTTGGCAGGGGTAACGAATTTCGTTTGCTCACTCTGGGAAGGAGATTGTTTGAATCCGCCGAACAAGTTCTGAGATCGGGGTCCACGATCCGGAGTGTAAGACTCATTTGCCAGAGGGTAGCTCGTCAACGGTGGAGTTGCTGAGCGAGGAGGTGATTTTACACGGGCAGGAGCAGGCTCCTGTTTGCCAAACACGTCACCAGCATTTAAGGCGCCCACCAGACGTTCTGTAGCCTGCGAAGGCATATCACGGAGAGCCGGGGAGTTTGGGCCCGAGGAGTCCAGTCGAACTGGTCCACCACCTTTCCTGGGATTAAAAAGCTGCTTCTTTAAGAAATCGTCACGCTCGCTGTCAGCAATTTTCCATTTCATGCCTTTGCCGGGTTCGTCTGTGCGGCGAGCGACCTTCTCGAAGCATTTGCTCAAAGAAAGATTGTGTCGGATAGAATTTTGCCACCCCGCATTAGTATGCCTGAAGAACGCATATCTCTCCTTAATGAATTGGTAAATGTTCGCCAAAGTAAGCATTTCCTCAGGACTGCTCAAAATTGCTTGTCCGATCAACTGGGCATAACTATGGGGTGGTTTGATATCCTTGGCCGAATCATGGCTATAGTCAATATCCTCAGTGGAATCCAGCATCATCCCTCGGGGATAGGCACTTGGGGAGCCCTTGCTTCGAGGATCCTTCTCAGAAGACCGAAATGCCAATGGAGTACCTGGTTGTCGTCCAGGAGTCGAAGTTAATTGGCTGTTATATGCTTGAGCAGCCTGCTTGTTGCGAGGATGGGATGACGGTGGGAAAGGATCGTATGTCTCTCGTTTCGGAGTTGGGGCGCCAGGATGGGCATGTGGTAATGTTCGCGGGGGATTGCCGTCCTTGTCAGACTCGCCATCGACATCAGCATCATTTTTAAGCTGGCGCCATAGCATTGGGTGAAAGACATCATCCTGGTTGGCAAGGAGGAAAAGCATCTGCGTGCTCATGATGCTGATACATATTCCTGAGTGTAACGGTGCCCGATGGCCTCGAGGTAGACTCATATCGTCAAGCTTCAAGCCATTGCGACTATTCACGTTGATATACCACGTCTGGTCGGCACTATCAAAATCAATCTGCGCATGAACACGGGAAACCTGGCGCTCTGGTCCTAGGTCGATGTCGACTCCCCACTGGTGCACTTGATCCTCGCTAGGAGGCAGTCCATTTGCATCGTGGGTGCTCTCAGGTGGGTTTGGGCGGTTCGCGGAATCCGCTCGGCCGATGAGGATCAACGTCTTCTGCACAAAGAAGCACCAGTCGCGAGCAGCAATCTTGGCATATGCTGCGATGTCATTTCCTTGGGTCCTCTTCGCCTGCATATCATTAGAGTAATCAATGGCGGCATTTGGAACATAAGTTTTCGGGGCACGAAGGGCTCCAATTATGAGATTCTGCCTGTCAACCGGATCGGAAGGACCTTCGGCTTCGGCGCCATTTGGCAGGGTTGTGTTGGAGTCGTTGCTTACGACTGATTCGGTGATACGTGTTCGTGGAGCATCGTCGACGGCGTTGTTGGTACGGTCCACACCATTCAACTGGGTCTAGATTTAGTGGGTATATGCGCAAATGGGCCTGTAAAAAGGTCTTACCCTTCGTCGCTTCCTCGACGGCGTGGCTATAGATTCTGGCGTTTCGGCATCAGATTGCTGCTGGGGCTCAGGTTCCCTGCGGGAACGCAGGCCCACTCTCCTACTTGACGATGGGGGCATATTGCATGGGCGCGGTTGGTGTCTGAGTGGAGATGAAGAGAGTCAGTATTGATATTGTGCGCGGGTTGCGTATTGGAGGCCAGATGGAGTGACTGCGAGGGCGGATGACGGGGGGTGGCTGCTTGAATGACGGTCGCCCCACCGGGACTCGAGAAGCACTCACTACGACGGGTAGAGTCCAGCTTCCTCCGTGGTTGGCGCAAGAGATGTCTGAGCAGACTAGGCAGTGGCGAGCGGGAGTGCGAAGGTCGAGTGGCCGGGTTTGGGGGGTACAGTGATGGTGGTGGTGGCAGGAGATGGAGAGGGTCGCGAAGTGGTTTTGTCTGGTGCTTGTTTGTTGATTTTGCACGTACCTAGGTTGAGTACGCGAGGCGAGGCGAGAACGGCGATTGACGTAGCGTGCGGGTCTGGGTGCGAGCAGGTGGGCGCCTTCGACGAGTGAATGGCAGGCGGGCGAGCAAACAGTGAGGATATCTCTAAAGAGACGACTGTGGATTTCCAAACGCAATTGACTTGGTTTGATTGTCTACTAAGCCGCAAGAGGCGCTGTCCCGTGACACCCGTGACCCGGATCTTTCCTTCAGAACCCTGTCCTTGGCGCGACACTCACCCGCCGCTGCTTCCACCCGCGAGCAGCGACAGTCAGTCGGGTCCACCATCTCTCTGATTGACATTACGTCCTTATACGGCCGCTTTGAAGAAGTATGCCAAAAGTATACTCATGGTCCCTCAAGCAAACTCTGCTGTGTAAGCCTAGGGATGCCTCGTGGAGAGGCTCAAATGGTGCTGTGGTGTTTGGTACACGCGCTTGTGGTGGGCGATTCGTCATCGAGCATGACTGACGCGACGGAATGCGCTTCGCCGCTTGCGCCCTGCAAGTCAGCCGTCGAGTCCAAGTTCGCAGCCAAAGCCAGATCTCTCTATCGGCCAATCCAACTCTCCCATCCAGGCAACTGCTGCCGAGTCAGATTTTCACCCCTTCACCAAATTTTTTTCTTCTTGTGCACGTGTTGTTTGTCTGGCGGGAAGCCACGACGTAGAATTTTTTTACTCTCTACCTCTGGTTCTACCCGCTATACACCAGATAGTCTTCCACCCAATGAGGGCAATTATGTACAAAGAAGAATCGTCCAATCATCAATGTTGCTGCCAATCCCATGATTGCTGTCCCATTAAAGATTGATCATTACCGTCACACTAATGTCTCCTCATAGACCAGATACTTTGAACCGAATACCGGGTTTTCCTTTTGCTAAACTCCTATTAAAACAAAACATTATGGATGATCCCCTCAAGAGCTGTACTCGGATAGGTCCAACTCTGCGCTAAGAGGAAGCTTCCTTGATGAGCTTCCTACGAAGACCGTCTTGGGGTACTCTGAGATGACCCAGTTCTGAGAGACAGTGTCCCAGTTGGATAGGTCACGACGAGTGATGTCGGCTGTGAATGTACCAGTTTGTCCTGGTTGGATGGATAGACGCTCAAAATTGCGCAGAACAACGACTGGGTCGTCGGGACCACCAAGGCTGACGTACAACTGAGCAACCTCATCTCCTGGAACATCTCCAGTATTGGTGATGGTGGCAGTTACGCTGAATAGAACATCCCACAGCTGTGGGTTGCCTCCAGGTGCACCACCAGCAGCAATGCGTGCTTGCGGCGAACCATCAGTGGCACCTTCAGGTAGTTCGACCTCAACACCATAATCTGGGTCCATAGAGGCCTCGCGAAGATCGGTAGAATTGAGGTATGGGTAGATGTACTTGTCAAGATATGTCAAATTGGCAGGCCACTGGTAGTCGGCGGGGTCAGTGCTGGAGTTTCCAAGGCTTGGAGCCGCCTTTGTCTGGCCGGTGGTAGGTTGATATGGACCAGCAGCAACCTTGGCGACATTCAAGTCAGAATACTCAAAAGTCGTGTAACTCAATCCAAAACCGAACTCGTAGGTTGGAGTAATGTTCTTCTTGTCAAATGCACGATAGTCGATGAAAACGCCCTCAGCAAAGTTATCCTGGGGGGAGTTGGCGCCATCAGGAGGCTCGTAGATGAGATCCGGGCCGTAGTCGGACTCTTGTTTACCAAAGGTAAAAGGAATCTTGCCGCCGGGAGTAACACGACCGAAGAGCACATCAGCAATAGCGTTGCCCGACTCCTGACCTGGAAGCCCAGCCCAAATGATAGCTGTGACATTCGGGTTATTCTTATATTCTTCAATCAGGACTGGCCCAACTGAATGAATGACAATGATAGTGTTGTTGCTGTACGCCGTAACATTCTGGATCAGCTTGTCTCCGTCCTGCCAGAGGGTCAGGTTGTTGCGATCGCCCATGTTTCCGTCAACGGTGATGAAGCCTTCACCCGCATCAGAGCTGACAAAAACGATGGAGACGCTGGCACGCTTAGCAACGGCAGAGATCTTGTCGTAAGCCCAGTTGTTCGTAACGGAATCCAGTACACCCCCGTGGCCGGCAACCTCATTCTTGATAGCTTCCAATGGGGTGATTAGATAGGGGAAATCCGCGGTTCCAGAACCCCAGCCCATCGCGAGAGTGCCGTTGTCACAGCCACGATCCGGGCAACCGTTTGGACCATTTGGATTCTCGCCAGCATCATCGCCAAAAACGGCGGTGTACTTGTCTCGGCCTGTCAGTGGCAGGACACCTTCGTTCTTCAACAACACGGTAGATTTGGCAGCAGCGGTACGAATGGAGCGGTAATGCTCTGCCCGAACATCCACATGCTGGTTAATGAGGCCATAGTTCTTCTCTGCGTAGAAGTTCTTGTAACCAAACGTATCCCTAGACCAGCTGTTGAAGTTCACCGGAACTCGGTGCTCATCTCGGCCGACCAGGTAGTAGGCAGCCATGATCCTCGTTGCCATATCGTCCAAGCGCCATTCAGGAACAGTGCCGTTGATGATTGAAAGGGTCAAATTGGTTCCCCAGAATGAGAAGCCACTGTCGAAGTCAGTGTCACCTGGCATGGTCATGTCAAGTCCAGCTAGGGTTGATGCTACTCCCGAGTGTTGAGCGTCCCAATCGGCCATGATAAAACCTTGGAACCCTAGTTCACCCTTTAGGATGTAGTTCTGGATGTATGAGTTTTGGCAAGCTTGAGAGTTGTTGATCTTGTTGTATGAGCACATGACTGAGCCGGTGCCGGCGCGAACTGCATCAGCAAAAGGCCAGAGATAGAGTTCGTGAAGGGTCTTATCGTCGAGGTTCGAGCTGATAGTATCAACGAAACCTTGATCCAAGAACTCGCCAGGCTGGCGGAAATGCTCCTGTTCGTTGAGAATGTAATGCTTTGTGCAAGCAATCACTCCAGCGTCTTGGATTCCGCGAATAGTCTCGGCGACAGCGATACCAGAGAGGACTGGATCGGGGCTGAAACCTTCCCAGTTACGACCACCTTTCGGGTTACGACCAATTGGACCAACGACGGGGCCCAATTGGACATCGACGCCCTTTCCACGTTGTTCCACTCCCATCTCGTAGCCGCGACGGTAGAACTCACCACGGTCCCAGGACGCAGCAACAGTGCCTCCGGCGGGGAAGGCTGAGACGTAGTCGGAGAACCGAATACCGAGAGGACCATCTTGCATGCAAAGGCCTTCAAATCCCAGTCTCGGTATGGAACCTACGTTGCCAACGCTAGGGGATGGTCAGAGATTGAATTCTAGAGCCGAAGGAAACAAGACACCTACCAAGCCTCGCCCTCCCATCCGACACCTGTAGTGAGGTTGACTTTTTCAAGGAGAGTTAGTTGACGAACGAATGCTTGAGCCTTTGCATAAGCCTCTTCCCAGCCATGGGCACCATCCATCCACCTAGAGGTTGTGAGTAAACTTGCCAAAATAGACCTAGAAACCAAGAATTCACATACGGACTGGGGTAGAATGGCGGGCTGGTGGCATCATTCAAGGCTTCGGGATTAGTTGAGTTGTTGGAAGGATTTGTGGCATTGGGTAACTTTGTTTACTAGTCAGCTCTGCGGATAAACAAATAGTGAAGGGGAGGGATTGAAATACAGGAAGAAAGGGAAAGACGGAAACAATAAAGCGAATGAGATTCGAGGACATGCAGGCAGCTTCGAAGATGTTTTTGATATAACAATGGTCTTGTTTGGTGTTGTGGGGTGTAGATGTGTAGAACTTACGGGAGTGGATTGAGCGCGGGCTAGGCCGATCGCCAGGAAAGCTTGGGCAAGCCACAGCATGACGTGTGTCGGCTGCAGAGGAGCAGCGATAGCGACAGCCAACAAATATATATTATGGTTTATTTATTCAAACGAAAAGATTCTGGGTAAAAAGATTAGGGACGCGGTGAGAGGTCAGCGAGGTCGCGCGCAGTCAAAAGGCAAAAAAAAAAAGGAATGGGACGGCGAAGGGTTTTTATGTCAAGCTACACTCGGGGGGGGTGGTCAGGCCTAGGGAAGCTGCGGGCGGCGGTGGTGGCAGCTCCCAGCTCGACCCTTGCCCTGGCCTCTACGCCTAAACGGCCGAGCATTGCCTTTGCGGGGGGCTTGACGACGACAACGACGAGACTGCAGGTTGAGTGGAAGGTGGTCAGTGTGCCTGCAGATCAGTGTGATCATTGAGGGAACCCCAGCCCGTCCACCAGGCAACTTGGCGGACAGGGCTCCGGCGAGTCTTGCTTCTCCAGCAGAGACAGGCGGACACCCTTTTTGTGGGTTGAGTCGAGTTGCAGGTGTGTAATGTGTGAACCGTTTGCCACATACTACATCCTACTCTCCGTACAGCAGAACCAGATCTTATGAAGACAGCCCTTACTGATGCCCTTTTTTTTCCAACGAAGATGAGAATTGAAGAGGCCGTTCACGCGCCGCTGGAAGGCCTCCCTTCTCTCCTCTCCTCTCTCCCATGCCATGTTGGTCTCCCTTGTTCAATAGTTTCCAAGGCACTGACCCCCAGTCGCCGTCATCTTATCCACCGAGCAGAGCACATCGTCATTTACCAGTCTAACCCTGACGTGGACATAAGCTACCTATGGCGCATGGTGGGCACAAGCCGCTTCCGCAGCCCGCCCGCAAAACCAACGCGTCTTTGCTGCAGAACCTCCGTCTGGTGGCGCGCGCCGGCGTTCATGGCAGTGCGACTCCAGATGGTGAATGTCATGAGAAATGCGGGGTTGGGGTCGCACATCAGCGTTGCTTCCTGTCCCTCTCTGCTCTACAAGGTATACAAGTGCTTCGTACCGATGCCTCCTCGATGGCTGTGGCGTCTGCGTCTGCGTCTGCGTCTGCGCAGATTGTTGGCCATGCCCATCGTGAGAGTCGCAGCGCGGCGCCATGGCCTACTGCCCTGCTGCCCCAGTCAACTGCAAGCATGCCCTTCGCCGGCGCATGCAGTTGATTTGTGGAATCCCCGGGAACGGGTCCATCTTGTTCATCTTTCTCCAACTCGACCACGCGCCTTGAACCACCCACAACGGTTCATTCTCGGCAGAATCCTGGAGACATGCCCTCCGCTCCCAATACCGATTCCTCGTGCAGGCTGCTCCCTGCCTGCAAAATCTCCGCAGGCTACAACGTCTGCCGCGCCTTGAGTGCATGTACTTCCTGGGAAACAATTGTCTTTTGCCAATGTTCTCTTGTTTGCCGGTTCTTTCAGAGTGGCATCGGCTCTCAGGCAATCCGAAGCCCACAACAAGGCTAAGACTAGCACCGCGTCTTTGGCTCGTTTCTCTGTCGGGAAGGTAGTACGGCGCACAACCACCTGTCTCATATCGTCACCCGACCGTCTGACAGAAACCGCTCTCTTATTTCCCAGCCTTGAGGATAACGCAAGGTGGTGTAGTAATATCCCATCCTCTGCCCTTAATCCTCATCTCTTCATCTTGGTATTCCACCGAGGACGAAGGGATGAACACCACTCACCCGAAAGCGGAAATGCTGGAGGGATGTGAGAGATTCGCCAAGAAATCAACATTCCACGACGGCTGTTCGGCTGACGCCTGGGACGGCATCGTGCTCAATTCAATACGAGCTGCACTCGTCTTCTGAATAGGTAAACGGATTGGCTGCCTTTCAATAGTCCTCTACTACCAGGTACGAAGCCTCGTTGCATGCCATGTGAGCTAGCTTACCAGCAGGAGCTGTTCAGCGCATTCACGTCTCCGCATATTGTTCTACATGAAGATCCAAAACAACTGGAACAACATCTCAATATCATGGCAGTTTGGTCTCGGCATTTTACGCGAAGAGGTCGCAGACAAATTCAAACGCCAAGTGCTCGAATCTCAGCCCTACATCCCGTGTTTCAACCACCTGTGATGCCAGCGATAATCTACTCGATGCGCCAGGTGTACAACACCAATAAAGCGGCTTTGAAACCGTACGACTGCTTAATCTACGTTCGAGAGATGATGTCGATACGCCTCAACGTTGAACAATAGCATTGACTTTGGTCATAGATTCCATGAAATGTGGTAGCATGTTTAGCCCCTTGGGAAACGAGACATCATCTGTAAACTTGGTATTGCTATGGAAATTTCTGTTTCCATTCGATGTACTCCGTAGACGCTGGCCCTTCCAATGCTTGTAGGAATTTGGAATATGCAAAGCCTCTACTCTGAGATCCAAAATTAATAGTAGCAAACTAAGAACTAAAAATTCTTTTATCAGAAACCTCCTCTCAAGGTAGCCAGCATCTCGACAATCATTTTCCGGTCCAAATTTTGAGTGCTAAAGTCACGGATTGGATTCAACTTGCCTAATTAGGAAAGTCCAGAAAAGTGTGGATTACCGCGTTCCTGAGGGGGGAGGGGAGGAGGGGTGAACATCAACCACTACGCCTCGGGAAGAATAAGCTAGGGGCTTTGCTGAACCTTCTTTTAATTTCTTCTCTTTTTCCTCGCGGGTTTTTGGTTATGAGCATTCTTCTAACCTTCCTTTTTCTGGGGGATTTTGAGAGGTGGTGTCTTGATAGCTGTTAATGCTGCAATTCTTTCTTTTTGGTTGGCGGAACTCGGCTCGCGCATTTCGCGATGGTCTAACCCTAGAGGACAAAGGTAGTGTATTAATAAAAATGCTGTCTCTGTATCTTTTAGGTTAGAAGCTGGTAGGTTGCAGCAGAAGGCTGGTAGGCATTGATTAAGTCCACATGTCCTTCACGGCGACGCATCTGGTATCCCACCAGCTAAATCGAAGGTCAAACCCCGAGAATGCTACCAGAGGGAGAAGTATCCGAATTTACGTTTCGTGTTTTTTTCATGCCGTGCGTCTAAAGCGAATGCGCCAGATTTATAATCATTATTCCAAATGCATATCTTGATTATGGAGGAAGAGACCAATTAGATGCTAGCGATTTTTGTCAAACAGCTGAAAGGGCGTAGTTAGTGGTGGTCAGATTCTTGGTCAGAAAGGCTGAACACCGTTAAATCGCTACTGGACGGCACGGAAACTGAGGAGAGCTAAGCTTGCGTTGTCCTTGTCCCGGAGTTTCTGGCTTTCTTTGGGTTTGTTTTGTTTGATCCGATCTCTGGATAGCATCTCTTTCTAAAGAGGTTTGGAAACGAAAGGCAGTGTGAGAGACACAATTTCTCGCTTGGCACCACCAATACACCTGCGGGGACCCGACGGTAAGAGGTTATGTGCTTCTCGATTGCATGACCTTCTTCTACGACTCACTCCTCTATAACCGGCCGCCAGTCATGAACAACACACTTTCCCTTCCACGGGAGATACGTGACCTCGTCTACCACCAACTCCTCCAAGGCTCCACCTTTGTCATTTCGGAGAAGATACTGGACGTTACGATTTCCTTTTATGTCTGCTACGATGCTTATCATACTCATAACAAGTCTTCGGTATTCCAATCACCACACTGGTCATTACCCCCATGGTTTCTCGTATCTCGAAACATGTACACCGAAGGCCTTGAACAGTTCTATCGGCATGCGCAGTGCCGACACTATGAATTATGTCAATGTGATCATTGCGGGCACGTCCCGATATACAATCGTCGGATGCGGATGGTAAGACATCAATCCAACCCACTAGAACTCCGACACGTTCGAGAAATAAGCCATTTGAATGGACCGCGAACTAGCTTGGAGCCGTTCGGGCTTCAATTGAAGATCAAGGAAGAAGATGGACGCTTCATCGTTTATCTCCCTACCTTATTTGAACAAGCTTCTCTCAATCCCAATCCACGAGCCTGTGATTATCTTCTAGAGTATCTGATTACAGACCTCCAACATACCGTTCGAAGAATCAAGTTCTCCTTGGTGTTACCGTATCCCCCGGAGGACAGATCGAAGTCCATATCAGAATACGATTGGATGATAGATTTATCGCACCTTCTTCGCCTGACGCGACGTTTCGATCACGTCACCATAAGACTAGCCTGCCCAACTGTAGGATTTAAAGACACCGACGAAACACTCCGACTCCATACACTACTCACTCCAAAACTCCAACGAGAAGCTACTCAAACCGCACAGTCATTACTTCGGAGTACACACAAAAACGACGGCGACGATGACGACACAGCTAGAGCCCTGCCATCAGTCCACCAATCTTGGGAACCCATATACCACCCACCACACTCCTCAACCCATCTCGACCCCATCCGCGATATCTCCGAATGGCAAATCAACGCATCATCACATGGAACCCGACCTAGCTCCCAACCACCATCACTGACCTACGAGGGTCTAAAATACTTTGCGAAATTCCATTTTCGAAATAGTCCGGATGCGAGGTTGGATTATTTTCGGCGTTCCAAGGATGAGGGGGATGGGGATGGGGATGGGGGGTTGAGGTGGGGGTGTGAGGGTACGGGGGAGGTTGTGAAGCTTGTTGTTGGGGGTGAGGGGGGTGCGAAGTGGGGATAAGGTTGGGGTGGTTTGAAGGGCTTTAGAGAGGGTTGATGGGTGGGGTGGAAAGGAGTTTAGTTGTAGGGATTAGGGGAATGAGGTAGAGAGTTAGGAGGCTGGTTGAATGGTCTGTAGGATATAGAGGTACTCGATGAGGGAGCTTTACAGCTAGTTCGATTCACAAGTTGCAGATGCGGGATTGCGGAGGCTTATAGCAATAATGACTCTTAAGATTAGGCATGACGGCTCTTAGTATTAGTGTCACGACTAGATTCAGTTGGCACAGAAAGCTCTTCGTTGCTAATCTCGGGCCTGCAGCCTCGATCTAGAGAATCATTCTATCCAATGACTTGTAAATGTTCTTCTGAGCCAAATTTGGGTGTAGGCTCGAAACAGAACCTTTTTTGCATATAAGGGTCAGAGCTTCCTCACCGATGCAAAGGATTATCATATCCGAATGATGCCCACAAGATCAATTCAAACCGATGCAAGATATGTAGACTGTGGTCTAGGATGTAATTCCTGATGTCGGGTCGTGGCTTATACTTCGACGTTCAGGGTGGTGGCCGATATAAACCTTCCTATTTCGGTAAATTCGAAAAAAGTGTCGATGATAGCAATTTAAAAGCCCTCGTACCTTTCTTCATTCGTCTAGTCTGGTTTTCTTGTCACTTAGTAAATGTGCTGATTAGACTCGCGCAACGGAAGGCGTACTTTGTCTCCTTCTTTATACTGTTTCAAGCGATATTCGGCCATACCATCGGGGACTCCCTTTAACACCCTCTATTTCATGTTTTACGATGTGCGCCCTGCTCCGCCTCCCAGCCACGGGAATCGTGCTGGAGCGTTGAACTTTTCCGACGCACTACCCCAAAAGGAGTATAGCATCAGGTCCAACGACACCCAAACGAGACGACTTGGCTTAGATGACTCCCAGTATCACCATCGCCATATCGTAAAGCAAAGGGCTAAGGGCGTCATAATCATACGAAGTTAAGACTTAGTCTGGAATCACTTCGTCCGTGCTATGCCGTTATTCTTGGGGAGCGTCCTCGAGCAGGGTCATTTCTTCGTTATCGTGAACACGAGGACTTGCGGTACGGGTGAATGGTACCTTGGTACGAATGGATCAATGTGCAGAAATATTCAAACGCACTGTCCCGATCATGCATACGCTTTGTTACCTCACTAAATAACTTTCTGTGGGGTAGCTGACGGCCTGGTCAATGTAGCCAATGGCTGTATGGAAGTCAAGGCTGCCTGCAGGCAGCACTTTGGCCCATGCCCGCCGTCTCATCCCAACTTGACTCAAAATCGGGCGGTTGAGTCAACCACGCTTAAACGCATTCTTGGTACTTATGGTACATAAAAGCCGGTATTCGCTGGATTACAGTCCAATATTCTTTCTACATCATTCCATCAGCCACTATGGGTTCCAAAATCTCAAAGGCCGTGCGGCCGCAGCCTGAGCAGGCAAACGAGGCTGCCACCAAGACAGTGCAACCAGGCACCACTCCATCCCGTGACGACGTTCACCACGAACCTTGGCAAGAGCCGAACGTGCCCGAAATAAAGACTGCCTCACCGCTCCATGGTGACGCCGTTCCGACTACTACAGCTGAAGACCAAAGCGCTACAACTTCACCAAACACACCACCGGCTGCAGCCCACAACGATAACGCCATGGATGATCAGCCTGTAACACAACCTTATTCTACGCGCAAGAATGACAACTAACAGTGGTCCTCAGGCTGAGCATGCAACTGATATTGTTGTGCATGAAGTAGATTTTGGCTCTCCAAAAGAGGAAAAGCCAGAAGAGGATGGGCCTTCCTGCATCATATGCTGTGAGAAGCCTACAGCGGCCAAGGAAAATTCTACCTTGATACAGGCCTGCAAGTTCTGCGACAATGACTACTGTATATCTTGCACAAAGGACATGTTCATTCAGGCCTGTAAGGACCTCTCACGAATGCCACCTCGATGCTGCGGTCAAATTCAACTTCACGTTGCCCGTCCATATCTATCTGAAGAAGAGGCCGCTACTTTCCGAGAAAAGTACGAAGAGTGGTGTACTCCGAAACCGTTCTATTGTCCGGTAGCCACGTGCTCTGCATTCATTCCGTACCGAGTTTTACAGCATGTCAAGCCGGGGGACAAGGGAAAGAGGCGGGTTGACTCTGTCTTGGGAACACCCACGTCGCCATTCATAGCCTGTCCAAAATGCACTACGGATATTTGCACCAATTGTCGCGGTCTAGCCCATCCAAATGCCGAGTGCGGGCAGCTCAACTTGGGTGGCCTGGATCAGGCTACAGCAGATCTGCTTGAGGCTTGGGGCTACAGGCGGTGTCCAAAGTGCGGAAATGGAGTGAAGCGAATGTTCGGTTGTAACCACATGGCATGCTTGTGTGGAGCTCACTTCTGCTGGATTTGCATGCTGGGCAATGACTCTTGCTCTGGGAATTGTGGAGAAGAATCCGAGGATGAACAGGAGGAGCCAGATCAAGAGCCGGACCCGAATCCTCAACCACAACCAGAACGGGCTTATCAGGATGGAGCCAGCTCTAGCGAGGCACCGGCAACAAGGAATGAATCCTCTTCTGCCTCCAATAATATTTGGCCTGAAGACCCCAGCTTTGGTGATCATGATGCCACTGTAGAAGCCGCAAAAACCCTCAAGGCTCCGAAAGAGCCTGAATCGACCACCCCACCACAAACTCCTCCCCGGCGTATCAATCTCGATGGTGGTAGGAGCGAGTACTGGGAACAGGCAGACCTGTGGTTTGGAGATGAGCCAGGCGATTCGTCAAACCAGGTGTGGGAATGCAAGCATGAGTTCTCGACCGCCACGGTGACCTTCGATGAGGCATTACGCCGTGCTCCTGGAGCTACAGGGATGGAATGCAATCGGTGCTGGAACACTGTGCATCCACAAATCACCATGCCCAATAGTGCCAAAGCTGAAGGACTGCGAATGGTTGTTGGGAATAGGCGACGCGGCAATATAGGCAGAGGTCGAATCGGGGCCCGAAGACATGATAGGGGAAGAGTAGCTGCTCTACAATCACTCATCCGCCACGACGCTACTATCGGCTGCTTCTCCCAGAGCCTACCACCCAACCCAAGCCCCATGGAAGATGTTCAGTATACGTCAAATAACGGAGATCGAGTAGTCGATACGTACGGAAACATCATTACCACAACAGACTTTGTTATTTCTTCTAGAACTGATCAGTACAACCGCAGATTCTCTTTCGATAACACTACCCAAAAGCCAAACTTCGATTCCGCATCAGCCACACCGTCCGTCTTGGAAGAAAATTCAAATGACACTTCGACATTCAGCTTCGCGTACGAGTGCGATAAGTGCACGATTCTACTTTGTGGAAAGTGCAGGGACGAAATATTATAGGAGGAGAATGAGAATGGGACTCCGGCTGAGGAAGAGTGAGGTTGCAATGTATCAGAGATAATAGGATATCATCCTGAGAGAAAGAGATGGGTGACGACCTGGAACGCCCAGAATTACATGGTGTGGAATTACCTCATTGTCTTTCCTTTTCATTTATTCCTTTGATGCCTCATCAACCCAGCTCCACCAAGCTGGGAAAGACTCGAGATGCAGGCATAACCATTGCATAATTCCATCCCCTCATACTTTCCTACTCTCTCCATTGGATGGCGGAGGTCGATTTACGCACTCACGTGCCACCTCCCACATCCTAATATTTTTTTTGATAGTGGCATGGCGTTCCGGCGTTTCTTCTTTTTTTCCTTTATCTCGTGGCTTTGCGGCATGGTACGGACATGGCATTGCATCCCCATTTTCAATTCCCTCTTCTTTGAGATAATGTAGAAAGACAAAGGAAAAGAGCCCCTCTCAGGAGAGGCTAAATGATGTGTATCGTATATATATGAATGAATCTCATGAATATCAAATGATTTTCTGGCTTCTAGTGTCTAGGACGTTGACGAGTATGGGCGAAGGTGGAAGTAATTCATCATGGCATGTAAGTGAGATTGAGTGCTATTGAGGAGTCTCGAAGTGAACACGGTATAAACTTTGTATTGTTTTAACGCAATTAACATCTACGATTCTATGCTCTGTTGAGCATGGGCTTTGTTTTCAACAATTTGGTATTATGGGATTTGGGGTAGTTAGTTAGTTTGCTGAAGCACTGTTCCCATTGTCCTCCTCGCCATTCCTCAAGACCACACTTTTGACTTTACGAGCATTGCCCTCGTCCACATTGGGCATATATCCAACAGATCTAATTTCATCTCTAGGTTTCTGAACCGCATCGTCTTTCTCTTCCGGTGTCACAACTTCAGGTTCCCGAATCTCCACAACATTTCCCTCAACTTTAGATACATCTTCACTCATCACGGGGTCCGCCGCTACTTTATGTTCCGCACCGCTCAAACTCTCCACATCACCCACATCAACATGTCCCATATCAGACGTCATATACCGACGTTCAACCTTTCCTACCTCCTCATACCGCGGAACATCGCCCTTCGTCTTCTTCCACACACCATCATCTACAACTAGAACACTCTTCTGGAGATGAAAAAGTCCATCAGCGGCCCAGGCATCGCTCTTCCAAACATTTTCCTTATTCTTTCTCTGACGGTAGCTGGAGATTATGTCGGCTAGAAAGATGTTTATGATGATGATTAGGGTCCCGAGGACGATGATTAGGACTAGGCCCATCGTGTGTACATTACTAACTTCTGTTAGAATGGCATTCGATAGTTACCTCGTATGGGAAGAGGGATTGTATGTACATACCTGAATCCACTATTCGACCTGACCCTGATAGAAGAACACAAACCCCTAGACTCCTTTCCCTTCGGCGGAGCAACAAACTCCTGTGCCGCAGGCGATCCCGGTCCCCTAGCAAAGTCGGCAATAGTCCTTTGTAGCATCGTGAGCGAGATGTCGTTTGCGTGTTGCATTTCCAAAACCCATTGGTCGTTTGGGATGGGCATCTGGACGCCGTTTATAGCTGCGTCGTTTGCAACGAGGTCTGGTTCTCCGGCTTGTCTGGCTCCCCATATGACGTCTGCGTTGTAAGAGTAGATGGAGTTTATGAATATGTCGACGATGGCTGACTGGACGACTGTGAGCTTCAGGTTCGTTTTTGCTTCGGCGGATGCTCCCATTATGCTTGCTAGTGGTGTGCATTGTCCACTGGCTCGAGGGTTGCAGAATTGGTACTGTTGAAAACAGTTATTGACGGCGGATTTGATGATAGATTATCATGATTTACCTGATACTTGCAACCAAGAGGGTTGGCCAAATAGTCTCTCACATAGTAGTCTACCTCCTCGCCAGGGTAGGGATTGGTGTGTGCTGAGAACCACGGATCATCTGTCTCTTGCACGTATTGTACGAAATTGGCCTGGAGGAAATAAAGCGCGATGTCCCCGTCTGTTATATTAATCTCTGCGCGTGGGCTGAAGTCGGACTGATCTACCCATTCAGAAAGCCGAGGGTCCATTCGGTATCTTGTTCGTGTACTAGATGTCTTGATCAGTTTTGTTTGGCAGTTCTTAAAAGATTGACATACTCTAATGTATACACTTGTAATATATCTGCTTGGTAACGTGTTATGGACATCGTAGAATTATCACCAATCATTTCACCCCAGTAGAAGTAAAGTTCGTAATCTGTACTGTTCCCAGGAGCATTGGCTTTCCTTGTGAACTGCAGGGGTTTCAAAGGGCTGCATGTCGTTACTTTCCTAAATTTGAGGGCATGGGTTTTGGAATTGATCCCAAGCATAGTGTTCGTGTCCATCTCCCCAGTATCCATGCGCAGATTCTTATCGGAATATACGCATGTTGACATGTCGAAGGGGCATTGAGCATCTCGGGTGGCTGCATACGATAAAGAGGTGTGGGCAAAGACCTGGCAAGCCGGGATTCCTGTCACGTCGCTTTTGTTGTAGCAGTTCCGAGTATAAGCTTTGCTGAAGTCCACTGCTCTGGCTAGATATCGATTATTTTCCACAATGTATGGGTCTGTAGTAGGAGCAAAAGTCTCATCCGGGTCAGGCATCTTCCAGAGACCACAATTCTGGCCGCGCAGAAGGACTCGGATGTTGGCGGTTTCGACAACAGCAGACGAGAGGATTCCTGCCGGGACCAGAGCTAGGAAATAGATCAGGGGTATGACTAGAGGAATAGCTGCCGTACGCCACCAGCCAAACTTGGTGTTTTTCCTCAAAGGCGCTTTTGCTGACCAAGATATCTTGAATAACCATGAAATTGCTTGCAAAGGAGATGCGCTATTCCGTAAGGATAGGTTTTGTTGATGATGGATGATAACGTCTGCATGGCGCGAGACACGAAATTGGTACCAAGTAAAGCAAATTATCCCCCATAGTTGCTGACCAGCAAATTGAACGAATATGGCTAGGAATGCGATGAGAATTGATCCGTTGGTCGATGTTACTGTTATATTGGCTCCTCGGATCGGTCCTTTTGACTGATCTACCCATGGCCCTAAATGGATGTCTTCCCTAGCAATGTCAAGCGTGGATGCCATACTAATAGGATAGTTTTATGCGCCGAAGTTGAGGAGGCAGCGGAAATTTCGGGGCGGGGAAACATGTCTGCTGGATAACAAATGGGCATTTAAGTTATACGATCCAAAGAACAAGGATCTACATGCTTGAGCCTCGTTTTGATTTTAACTTCGGCCCCCATTAAATGCAGCCTCGTTGGTATTTCGAGGAGTCAACCCGGATTGGGCAATCGATTCCGCGTGCACTTAACATGATGATTGCATATTTTTGCCCAAAAAGAAAGTCTAGCAAAGATACTTATATTCAGACTAGGTTCGTCAACACTTTGTACTACCCTACGGAGCAATTCATAAAACCCTCGTTCTTCGACATAGCTGTTTAGCGAAGCGTACGGTGAGGCGGTATATAGACATAGACCCATGTTATGCAGCCCGTAGCTGACCAGTTATCTGCTTGACACGAATCTAGTGCATGCAGGAAAGAGTCGAATACGAGTTTTCCTATCGGCACTGTGATAATGCTTGCTTTTTCGTCTAGCGCAATGCAATTCGATCACCCATTTACAAGGCTCGTTGTAATTAGCGATACTTGCAACGGTTCTAGGCTTCATTTTTGTCGGCAGTAAATATTCGGTCTGCCGTGGTACAACACATGCATATCTCGTACTTTACAGTACTCCATTGGAGATATAAGAGTAATGAGCATGATATGTCACTGTTTATAATGCAAGAACCTAGACACGATATTTCAGCCTTGTGCTATAACCGCTCTACCGCCGATTCCTAGCGCTCTCAGCAACCTGATGCATATGGAAAGTTTTGTAGTCAAATCAACCCTTTTAGTTCATAGTGAAGTACAAACCAAATTTTCAAGTGTTCTTTGGCCGTTGAAGCCTTTGTGGATGGGCGAGGATTTCGTGTGTTGGTCTTCAGCCTTGTCCCCTTGCCGCTTCCACGATATCCCATCTTTTCTCAGCCTGATCACAAATACGAATCAATACGAATCTTCCACCTACGAGTCAAGACCTTGAATGAATGCATCAGGCATTCTTCATGTCCCTTCCTTGCATCTGCAGCTTCGGGTAATATTATCTGAATTCTCCCCGAGAAGCTTTGTGTATGTGATAACAGTACTCTCCAAATCCGTACTCAGCCTCATTTGCATACCATTTCGCCGCAGTCTCTAACCTCTACCCACGCACGTTAGACCGTCGCCATTCTCACAGAGTGTCCTATCATCTTGTCCTATAATCTTCACGGACATCTGCTCCAAGGATCGCTTATTTATTCACATCCAAGACACCAACACCGGCATACATCATCACTTCACCTCATATTTCCCAACCCTTCATGTAACCCACACGCAACAAACCGAAAGTCTGCCAGGGCTCCTTTACCGATTTTCCACAAGTCCATTGAATCTTCGATCATCTCAAGTATACCATCCAACAATACCCATAGCCATAGCCATAGCCCATACAAAAATCTATCCACATCTCCAACTCACGGACCCCCAACACTAAATCACCAAAAACCCAAACACAGAATATCACAACCCCCCATCCCCATCCCCATCCCCCAACCCACAGCCCATCATACCATCCGCCCTCAATTCCCCTAAAAACTTCTACCATCCATTCAGCCACCATCCAACCACCCCCCCTCCCTCCATCCATCCATTCCCTCTCTACATACAACCAGTCCATCCAAACCATCCACGCAGATCGACAAACACATACACATACACACACCCCTACACATATACACATATACACTCAAACGCAAAAAAGCAAAAACGCAAAACCAAGACCAAGACCAAGATTTTTAATTTTCAAAGATCCGAGATTTTGTGCGTTAGATTTGGCCGGTCTGTTAAGGTGGGGTATGGGTCTGCATGTGCAACCAATTCACATTTCGAAGGGTTGGGGTTAGGTTGGGGATTAGGTTAGGTCTGTTTGGTTAGTTGGATCGAGTCGAGGATGGATGGTGGAGATGGGATGGGTTGTATTTCTGTGTTGGTTTTCTTTTCCGAGTATGTGTGGGTGTGTGTGTGTGTGGGTGTGTGGGTGTGTGTGTGTGTGTGTGTGTGTGTGTGTGTGTGTGTGTGTGTGTGTGTGTGTGTGTGTGTGTGTGTGTGTGTGTGTGTGTGTGTGTGTATGTGTGCCTGTCATTGCATCTGTTTGTAAGGGTATTCTGTCTCGGGCTTTTCTGAAGATGTGCAACATTCCTTGATCTCGATATATCTCTTCCTTTAGCACGTGGAGAGTGGAAATGAAGGGACAAGATTCTTGGGATACTATCGTCACCAATCCAAGTCACCCTCCCTGGAAATTCGGGAGCAAAAGCAAATGGGATAGAATTTGAAGGATTCAGAAAAAGAGGATCAATGAATATACCACAAATTACAAGGAAACATTTTCCTCCCGCCCCGATTCCTATTTTTATCTTCTTGAGATCAAAAAGTTCGATCCTATGCTACTGCTAGTTCCGGCCTTTTCGTTCCACCACTGCTGTTACTCATCCATCCATATATGCTGGACATAGCTACCATTGTAGACTATTGTAAGGCACGATCATCCTATGACGTGCAACATAGTCGACTTGTAGTCGACGGACTATGCGCCCAAGCTTGGGAAAGCGCTGGAGTCGGAGACGTTGGGTCCGGATTGGCCACGTCCTCCACGACCGCCGCCACGACCGCCTTCTCCACGGCCGCGACCACCACGGCCACCGCGGCCTCCACGTCCACGGAAGTTCTCGCGAGGAACCTGGTGAAGGCGAGAGTCGTCGAGTTCAACGAATTCCTTCTGCTTGCGCTCACGCTCGCGTTTGGCCTTGCCATGGGATCCAGCAATGAAATCCTCGTCATCGTTGCGAGCAATGGCCTTGCCCTCTGGGAATTTCTTGGAGCTGCCCTCATTAGCCTTGCGTACGTTGCCAGCGGCGAGCGACAATTTCTTCTCGGCCTGCTCAGCGAGGTAGGAGGCATAGGACTGGGTCTTATCCTCGGGTTCGGGCTCGGCAGCTTCAGCATTGTCCTCGCCGCCCTCAGCAATGGCCTCCTTCTCTTCCTGTTTGGCAATATTCTCACCAGCCTTCTCATCAGCCCATTCGGAGCCTCCGTCCTGGCCACCCCAACCGTGAGCTGCTTGCTTCTCGTGGTCGCTAGACGATTGTTAGATTGGCTGTATATTTTTGTACACGAGGGTGAAAACCTTACGCAATGCCGGTCCTGCTGTGGCGGTCAAAGTTTCCACCACCACGGCCTCCTCGGCCACGGCCACGTCCACGTCCACCACGGCCCTCGCCGTATTCACGAGGTTCTACGTGAGTCAGTCTAGGTCGTACAGTCATGGGAGGATTCTTTTTCTTACCACCGGAGCCCCTGCTACGGTTCTTGTCAGAGCCTACACCACGATCCCGGAAAGCTGTGAAAAATTCTGTCAGCCATTGATTCATCATAGTAGAATCGCTTTCCTCATCTGGCACCAAGTGCTCAATGCCTCCGAGGGCAAAGCGCTTGTCTTTCACGTACCATTGTCGTTGGCGTTGAAACCATCACGCTGGCCACCGCGCTGGGAGGCACCGCCAGTGCGGGCTGCTGGAGCTTCGGCTGGAGCGTTGCGCTTACCCGTCCTCGCGGTGGGCTTGTCAATCGCCTTGGTTGGAGGCTCGGGCTCGCGATTTGGGTCGAGTTCGGGGTCGTTGCCTATGGGCGGGTGAGTAAAGAGCTTGACGGTTTACAGGAGGCCATGCGGCGTACCCAGCAGGTCAAAGAGGTTCTGCAAGGATAATGTCAGTGTCAATTCCAATGTAATTCCATCGAGCAATTGTCGAGTCCTCTTTGATAGAGGATTGCGAAGCTCGAGGGTGAGGGGGGATGAAGCTGACCTTGGAGGCGATTGACATGGTGATGGAGTTGAAGCGCCTTTCGCGCTATTCCCTCTAGACACGCAATCTGTTGCGAATATAAGTTTAAATTGAGAGCAGGACCCTACGGAGATAGAGTCGTGGCTCTCTCGGAAGGATGGATGGTTTCGAGGGTGTGATGGGGTTGGTGCCCTAGACGTTCAAAGAGACGATGATGAGGGAAATTCGTTTGTGGTTTGGGGAAAGGTCGCTTAGCGGTAGCCTTGGCACCACCCCCAGGTATTTGGCCAAAACCGCTGCGTCCGCATTCCGGTCAATGGGCGGTGTAAAAGGGTGAGAAACGACATATGGACCCCGTTACGGCTCAGTTTGGGACATCACAACAGGCTGCAGCGCGCGAGGTTGACGTCGAGGCGGCTCCCACTTCCTGTGGTGACGTTTGATGAACGCCTTGCATTTCGCTTAGTTTGGAAGAACGAACATATAGCTTGGCATGGGCTTGCAGTTGACTGGTGGTTTGCTTATTTGTTTGTAAGGCGGGCTTCTGGAGTCCTGACGATGCTTTCCTGACATTCGTCGTCCTCGTGTGTAACGTATATACAAAGCTCCAGCTAGGTCTACAACATCTGCAATCCGACCGGTAGCGGGCATAAATATGAGACAATGAAAAAGTGGCAATGTGCAATTCACTCCAGGAACGAACCCCCCCTACACCCTATGCCCTGTGCATGAACCAATAACTTTTTTGAGTGTGCCGCCCGTAACTCCTCGTAAGCTGCACAGTATTTCGCATAATTTAAGTCGAGAGTCAAACGCCGTCTCGATCGTACCAATTCCACCATGAACAATAAGAAACCAGCCCGGCGCCCGCTAAACAGCAAACAATTGAAACAGGTCAATCCTACTCTTTGTCACATTAAAAATAAAAGTGTCATTATGAATTTGGTCCTTTGAAGTATTCTTGTAAAAGTTCTCTTATCTCGATTCGTATAAGGTCGGGAAGTGCATGCTCGCCGATAGTCCGAACGGGTCTGCATCGAGCATTGGGTCGTATGGGTCGAATAGGTGGTTCATTCCGTTGAATCCTGCGCCTACTCCACCTCCATCGTTCGGGGAAATCGAATTCGGGCTCGTGAACGGCGGGTTCTGCGCGGGTGGCATTGGAGGTTGCATGCTCTGGCTCTGCATCGTGGGTCCCGGCGGGGGAAACGATTGCGGGTACGGGCCAGGACCAGCAGACTGGTCACTGGGTTCTTGGTCGTCGATCATCTCGGCTTGTTCATCGTACTCCTGCTCTGTACTCACGGATTCAGTCTAGGACGAACAAAGCTCTATACCTAAGGGGGGAAAAGAAACGGGACAGCTTGCCGAGCTGGTTCATATGACTCTCGAACGGAGAGGTATAATATGAAGTTGGTCCTCCACTTGTGCTGCTCTGCGTCATGACGCTTCCTGCGCCACTGCCGACGGTGGACGCGCTTGACAACCCATTCGAGGGGGGTTGATTGGTGATCAGTGTCGGTCTCTGAGGATTCATCATTGGGGTGAAGTGTGACCTAGGCGGCTGAGGCCGCAGCTGCTGGGCTTGCTGGGGTGGCAGAGGCCCAAAATTAGGCGACACTGATGTACCTTGGGCTATGAAATTGGGAGACCGCGTAGAAGAGGCAGTAGGGGAGGAAAGATGAGAGCCCGGAGTGGGCTGCGAAAGTGGTGAACGGCTTGGAAGGGCACCATCAGGTTGGATCATGGGCAAACCATGAGGACCGTCAGCTTTGGGCGGGCCCCCAATTGACCGCCTCTGCTGCTGTCTATTCAATATAGCTCTCTGCTGGAGCGGAGGCTGATTTGGAGACGTGGTTGCAGACGCTGGAGCCCTAGTGGGCCCCAGGTTGGGACTGCCAGTCTTCGCGCGCAGCTCAGCCTGGACGTCAATGCCTGTCAAGTGGGAAGCAGATGTTAGCGACGCGAACGTGTTTAAGGGGGGGTTTACGAATTGATGCAATTCAGAGAAGATAATAGAGGAAATTTTGGAATGGTACCTTTCTCCAGCAAGATTCTCTCGAGCAGAGAGTTCTTGTAGCGAAGCATAAGGCATTCGTCGGCGGCATTGCGGTGACTGTTTTGCAGGTTCTGCAGCGTTTCTTCATGGTGCTTGATAGTGCTCTCGAGCTGCTTGATGTACTCGGTGCGGCGCTCGCGAAAAGCAGCTTGAGCCTGGCGGTTGCGCTGCTTGCGCTCCTCCGAGGTTGCGTATATCTTACGACGCTTTGTTAGTGATATCTTTGACATGACGATGATGATGATGATGATGATCAAGACGATTGGGATGTTTAGATTGCGCCCATGCAGGTGCTGAACATTGGCCCAGTGATTGCAGTTTACACAGTTTCTTTCTTTGGGGAGACAAAGAGAGAGATGGATAGATAGGGAAATTGGGGAGTGGGAGAGAGCTCACTGGTTTGCGGCCACCCTTTCGCTTCTGTTGCTGGGGTTCCTCCTGGGTATATGTGCCTACGGCCTCGGCCTCCGGGGACGAGGCAATGGAAGAGGTTGAACCATCACGCGAGGGTTCAGTCCTGTCAGTTTTGCCCACGGGGGCGGTCATATCTGTTACGCTACTATCTCCCATCTGCAGGCACCGTACCCCTCCAGCGAGATAGAGGGGCACAGAAATGCCAAGGTTGACGACAGGCGCGACAGCGACAGCGACGCTGGCTGGCCGTGGTGGGCCGTGGTGGCCGGGCGACGAGGCTCAAGAGAACCTCGACAGAACCAGAACAGGCGGGCAGGCGGTGGGAGGCTATGCGCGCGGTGAATGGCCGAGCGCAGCGGGCGCGACAGAGGCAGAAAAGCGTGTGTAGAGAGGTTTGATAATGTCTGATAACGTCGCAGCAGAGATGAGAGAAGGTGTGTGGTTGCGCAGTAGTTGTGAGGTAAACTCTTGGGTAATGGAAACAGAATCAAGCAGCACGACGGAGGGGCGGCGGTGCTGGGGATTTTCAAAGGCGCGGACGGGCCACTTCTTCTCTGCTTCTGCTGGACAGGGACTGGGCCCTGGCGGAGAAAAAAAAGATTCTAAAAGATCAAAGGTCAGTTATCCGATGCACCCAAGGCAAGAGGGCGGCACGGCGGGGACTGGGACTGGGACTGGGACTGGGACTGGGGGGACGGCCTCTCTGCGAATGCGAGCAGCAAGTAGCAGTAGCAGTAGCAGCAGCAGGTCCAGCACCAGTGGCAGCGGCAGCAGCAGCAGCAGCAGCCCAGTGGCCAGCAGCGGCGGGCAGCAGCAGGGCGGCGGGTCACGGTAAGTCGTTCGTGGTTGGTAAGTAGTGGTAAGTAAGTGCGGCGAGTTTCTGCTGGGCCTAGCTGGGAGTAGGCAGGTAGGCTACTGTTGGGGGGGATTGGAATGGGGTATAGTAGTGGTCAGAGTTAGTCGAGGTGGAGAGTGGGCGGGTGGATGCGTATGTGAGTGTGTGGATGGATGATGATGATGATGGATGGAGGTGGATCCTGGGCGGGACAAGCAGCAGCAGCAGCAGGAGCAGTGGTAGTGGGAATTAACAGATCAGATCATCCAACAAGCAAGCCGAAGAGATTGCCCAGAGATTGGTTTGGGAAGGAAGAGTGGTGAGCGATTGAGTGAGTGAGTGTGAGAGAGAGGGTACGTGGACGTGTGATGGTGCGCGCGCTGCCTGCCTGTCCTTCGCCTGCCCTTTCGCCTGCCTACTACCCGGTCAAGAGGGCTTGAACAAGACCCCCGGAAAATGGCCCCTCTCTTTGGCTCTCTCCAAACCAAAGGGGGAGGGGGCGAGAGGGGAGGGGGTCGTCCTCTCATCTGGCGGGCCAGGCCAGGTCAGGGCGAATGACAGTATGCTGGGATTTGCTTGGGGTTAGGAGGGGGGAGACCAGCCAAGGCTGTGAGCGGAGAGAAGAGAAAGAGAGAGAGAGAGAGGGTCTGAGGCACAGGGACCGGCGGGCTGCTTTGGTGCTCGGCTCGCTGCTGCGGTTGGCGGCTGCCACAGCAGATGTCTTTTTTTTTTTCTTTTTCCCTCCACTATCTGGTCCTGCAAGATGCACCGGCGGGGTATGCGCTGGGGCGTCAGATTGTGCTGGCAGCCATCTAGGCGTTGCAGCGACTGGCGAACGATGCACCGCCGACCAAAAAGGCAGCGTTCGGCGCAGGCTGCTGCTGTTCGCTGTTGTTCATCAGTCGTCCCCTCCATCCCGGGGGGGACGAGACGAGGCGGCCGAAAAGAGCTGGTGGTGCCGAGCAGTCCTGGCACATACCTGCAGCAAAACAGAGGTGGCCCCAACCCCAGCTCAGCGGAAGGATTGCCAGAGTGGATTTGGGATTTTTGGGATTGGGGATTGGGAATCTGCTGGCAGTGGATTGCATCGCCTGGATACCAGCCTGGCTCTGGCTCTGGCTCTGGCTCTGGCCCTGGCTCTCTCTGGCTACGGCCCTGGCCCTTTTGCCTCTCCCATTATCCTCTTTCAACGACCAGAACAAGAACAAGACAAGTGCTAAGAATTGGCTTGCAGTCGGGTCTGGCATGGCATCCACATCCAACAAGCACAGGAATCCACCACCATATGCACCACATGCACCCTGCTATCGCCGCAAAGTTCCAACCCATGCAACCACGCGTCGACCGGAGCGCAAATCTACTGGATCGCTTTGCCTCATTCTGCATGGCGCGGCGCCTCCGGCGTCCCTTAGCGCGCCTTAGCTCCCGCGCCACCAGACGACTTTTCTGTGCATCTCCGGCTTCTCCATGGAAAACTTCAAGCCGCGTCCCCAAAGTCCCCAGCATCCCAAGACCGCTGCTCGCCGCTCCAGCGCACAATAAAAATGGCGACATGCCCACTCTCGCGTGCGCGAACACCTAGAGTGCCATGTCTCGTTCTCAATCGCCAGATGCCCAGGTCCGAACTCGACCAACTCACCGATACCAATTGTCGCGAACGAAAACGACCAACTGGAGGCCCCCAGGCCGGCCGTCGAAATCCATAGTTGAGAGAATTAAAGAAAAAAGCAACGCCCGACTTCGGAGGATGATGTAGCGACCCAGCGAAACGCAGCGAAGGGCGGCGTCCAGTACCTCCACCGTCATCAAGTCACGATGCTCCTCGCTCGACATGTGCACTTTTCAAATGCGATCGGCAGCGTCCCGCTGTAAGGCTGACGCTGCGCTGCAGCTTTCCCAAGCTCCCAAGCGACCGGCGCCGACATGAATGCCAGACTGGGAGGGGAGCCTCCAACGCTCATGATGCTAGACACACCGATGAGATTGGAGCACACATTACGGACGCGTTCAGCTCTTGTCTTTTTGACGTCCAGTCCTTCCAATTGCCCCTCAGAGAGGTCTCCCTACAACCTCGCCAAGGCATTACTGACTTGGTATGACAGATCTGATATGATGATGTTTGTATGTATGTATGCATGTATTTGTATTGTATTGTATTGCATTGCCTATACAGTGTGGGTATGTATGTGTATATGGGCTGTTATTCTGTTGCATGCACAGCTATGCAGTACAGTGCAGCCCCCGCCGCCCAATGTTTCAAGCGAGGGACCCCTTGGCAATTCACGGTCACGGTCGCGGTCAGTCATGGTCGTGATCGTGGTCGTGGTCATTGTCATGGTGAATGGTTGGATGGTGGACGGTGGTGGCCCAGTTAGCCTCGTCCACTGCCGACCGGCACACTCCAGGCCGGCATCTTCCAACCAAGCTCCACTGGCCCTGGCCCAGTCCTGGTGGTCCTGGCCAGTCCTGACCGGTCACCTGACGCACAACTTCACCGAATTGGCAGTTCCGGCCTTTCGGAGGCGCTCAATCCGCTAGTGGACTGAGTTTTCAATTGCGAGAACCACCACTCCGCAACAATTGAATTGCCGGTTTCCGCGACGTCAGCCCCCAGAGGGCCCCCAGAGGGTCTCTTCATTTGCCTTTATGCAAGCCACGACCTTCTCTTACCTTCCTGGGCCTAACGCTCAATTGTGGAGAGTCACGCTCGCCCTCAGCACGTCCAGCATGGTGACTTGGAACACTCTGGAGCTGGCTGGCTTGGGCGCATGAGGCGGGCCGATGCAATTGATGTCCAAAGCAGCTGCCAGGGCACGAGAGAACATGTGTCCTGACCAGACTGACGTTCGTGAATTGCCCAGAACGCTGGGCCATGTTGGCCGCTCTATTGTGCGGTGAGCCTGTTCTGGGTCATTTCCATGTAGCCTCTCAATATTATTAGCCTTGGCATGTGCGGCCTGGTACTATTGATGAGTTGATCATAACTACTCTCCTACAGACAATTGATTCCAATGCTCCAATGCGAGGAAGAGACGCATTGAGCATCGTATGACATTCTAGGGGGGGTTGGAATGTGAGCAGAACGGAAGTAAGTCCACAGCTTCAAAATCGTGTCTTGCGAAATATTATGTTGTTTGCTCTATAGTCCACAGTAATCCTACAGTTTCCAATCAATCATGTTCTTTAAGAATTCAAGTATCGGGTATACTCTGTGACATTGGTGTGAGGGAAAGTGCGGCCATGCTTTTGTGCTCTTTCCTATGTCGTCGCCGCTCGTCTCTGTCTCAAACCCTCAACTTTGGCCCGGAGGCTTTCAACCACCATGCGACCCTCAATCGACAACACCCAGCATATCAAACATCGACATAGTCTCACATGACTTTCCCCTGTTTACAGCATAACGCATTCCGCATCAATCACTCCGTCTACATTTAACCATCTACCTGTCAGCTCCGTGGCTTACCGTCTTGTGCCGGAGGCAGCATCATCAACGAAGCAACTGGCGGTAGGGTTACAATGACGCTCTCTGAGATAGCGGAACGTATGCTGAGGGGGTCAGGTTTCTCGCGATCCAACCCTGTCAACGGGACTACGTCTGTCCTGGGGCCTTCACTTGAAAGAGCAGGCAGCTCACATCCCGACTGTTCGTCAGATCCAGAGATTAGTCCGTGTAGAGGAATGGTCAACAATACTACATTTGGCGAATCCAGAGCAACTTCTGCGAATGCTCCATCATGGGCCAAAATGCGCCCTCTATCAGACATCCGAGAACTCACAGAGCCCAGCCTTGTTGACACAATCCCACCCAAGCTCCTCACCGAGAACACAATAATCCGAAGTAATTCTCGCAGCACCCTGGCTAGGAGGCCATCCGCCGTCTCCAAACACCGGCCGAGTTTCGAAAGTCGGCGTGGAGAGAGCAGAGAGCTCGAGCGGAAGATCAGCCACGAAGCAGAGCGCTGCGTTAGGTCTGGAAATCGAGACCCGATCTCTAGAACTCCATCACCACCTTCTCCTGCGGACGATAGTTATTCGAGTATATACAGCATACCTCCCAGTAGCGTACCTCCTCGCTCGTCGTCCAGAGCACAGGATCATACCGCTCTACGTTCGAAGCAACCTCCCACCCTAATACCCTTATCACTTACAAGTCGCAAGCCGGCACCGCCTTCACTGACTAC
This sequence comes from Nigrograna mackinnonii, assembly GCA_001007845.1. NCBI lineage: Eukaryota > Fungi > Ascomycota > Dothideomycetes > Pleosporales > Nigrogranaceae > Nigrograna > Nigrograna mackinnonii. The sequence goes on from JGVQ01000138.1 coordinate 811,364, forward strand.
CGTACCCTCTTTGCCTCCTTTAAAAACTCATCCTTCTGCCACTGGCAACACTGTCCCCCGGCATGGGCGGTCCCAGTCTCCCTTACGCCAAGTAGCTGCGCGACTCGACTCTATATCACACGATACCCATCAACACATTACATCGAAGACATTCATAAGAGTACCCACATCTAATGAAATTTTAGAATTTCCTTCTCATAAACATCCTCGAATAGAACTCGGTCTCGATCTCTCGGCCGGCATATTTGTTGGGGGCGGTTCTATCGAAGGGACGATCCAGATCATAGTCGACGATGCAGAACGCATACGGCACAGGAGAACATTAGATATAGCCCGGATATCCATCGATCTTTTGGGACTCGAAGAGATGGTTGGTAATAGACGATCTGTTTTCCTCAACTTGGCGATTGAAATGATTGATGAAGAAAATCCACCTCCGCAGAACATGGTCGATAGCCAAAGACAATTAGGGCATTCGGACCCTTTCTGGCATTTGAAACCATCGACCACAAACATGCCTTTCGTGATGAGCCTCCCACTCAATGTCGGACCCCCGCCTTTCCAATCAAAGATAGCAAGAATTCGATATCTTCTTTGTGTCTCGCTGCTTGTTCGAGATCAAGGAAAGCAATACATTGTCAGGACTTCGGAAGACATCTCAGTACTCTCAGTCTATGATCGTAAGTCTCCTTCTCTCCGTTTTTCAACGATGATCTAACGAACGGGTCCAGCTGAGAAAGCCCTCATGTCCCTACCTAGCCCACTTACTGCCGCCGATGAGTGGTTCAAATCCCGCGACATGTCTGTGGAAGCAGTGCGAGTTACCGCTGGCTTACACCGCCAAGTCTGGGTCAGCGGGACCAGTATCTATGTCGATGTTCACATTGTCAATAATAGTCGGAAGACGATCAAGAGGATTGAATTACAACTAGAACGGGACATCCTGTGTTACAAACATGTTTGTTCCGTGGCGCGTAAGATACTATCCCAATGGAAGATGCTAAGAATGATAATGTAGGCTGCTGCATCAACGATGGAGAAATCCGCAGGCCAGGCCCGAATATTCGACAGCAACGAACGGTCAATCCTTAGCAAATCAACGATCAAACAGGGTTCAGCTGGTTGGCATGGTGTACCTGCGCACAATACTCACAGCCGTACCTGCGATCTTGAAGTGCCGCGTGGACACGCCACAGTGAAATGTGGTATGCACAGCATCTGTCGTACAGCCCATGAGATTGACTAACGAGAATAGGCAAATTCTTCGAGGTCCGATATTTCCTCAACATTGTTATCAGTAGCTCGCACAGGTGAGTTCGTATTGGTGTTCACTTTACCGATCAAACTGACTGGTTGCAGCAAGCTGGTGACCGTGCAGCTACCAATCGTTCTGATCCACATGGTAATCGGTCTGGCGCGACCCCTCATATGATCTTCAACTGACCTTCTAAAGAATTCACTTGACGTTGTACCCAACTCCGTGGCTCAAGTGGCGGCTGCCATTGAAGAGAAACGGACAGCGCACTCCTACCCTCGATCGCATTCGCCTCCAAGACTAGGTCGGCGTCCTTCGCAATCGGTTCAAGGTCGCGCGTTCGCTGCTCCTCGAATGCAATCGCTAGATCGAATGCGTACCCAGGCTGAAGACCTGCAGGAATTAGGCCAAATTCTGGATCGATCGCCTCGCAAGTATACTCTGAGGCGGACTAACTCAAGCTTCGACTATCGCACACCACCTAGTAATCGCAAGGGTCGATTCGTGGCGAACGAAGATGCGGCAGATCTTCAGCGTCGTCTCCGGCCTATGCAGTCCAACGATACTCTAATCTCAAGGGCGGGGAGTATTCACAGGACCAATTCTATGAGGTCAAAGCGCGCTGTCGGGTCTGGCTTAGGGTTCAGAGATGCAGAAGTCAGAGAAGACTTCGAACTTGGTGGCTTAGGGATCGGTGGAGACACACCGTTCAAGCAGAGACTGGAACAAAGTCGCGAAAGGCAGTATCGATTTGGAAAGAAGAGGAGCGTGGAACGTTGGAAAGGGGTTGCGAATGTTGGAGTGGGCTGGTTGAAGGGCAATGGAGGGGCGAAAGACGAAAGGGAACGTGAAGGTTGGATATGAAAGCTCAAGCTATAACTCTTTGAACACCCCTTTCATTTGTGATTTGGACTGGGTTGAAATGAAGATTGAGCTTCGGATTGATTTGCGCGATGAAAGAGGAGATGTAGATATTTCTAGCTATGCGTATGACAGCGTCCTGGGCGCATCGTGCTTGATTCTGCCTCTCAACGACAAAGTGTGAAACACATGAGAGATTTGCTTACTTCAATGCTAGGTCGCATCATTTCCATAGCTTTAGTGGTTTATTATCGGAGGTGACATTTTGATCTTTTGATTAACACAAAGATAGAGAGAAGGACCAAAAACATTCAGAATGCGCGAGATCGGACTATTCGAGTCTACTTAAAACAACTAGCATATAATTAAATGACTTTGAGGAAAAGTAGAGCTGTGTTGTTTTCTCTATAAGGTTCAGTATAATGAATTGATGTCTGCGCTAGTTACCCGTTTCGTACAAGTGTATTTCGGTCTTTTGTCGAATTCACCGAGAAGACCGAGCGAGCATCTAGAGCGAGACCGAGCACAAAAAGACCGAGCAACCTTTCCTTTTCCCCCCCAAACAATTCAATCTAGGCTACCAATTCACAATTTTTTTCCCTTCTCCTTTACAAATCAACGAGAAAACAACATCGTATATCCGAAATCGAAGTCGCGTGGGGAATTGCATTCTTCGCATTGTTCAATTTTGAGCTTGTTTGTATTCGTGCAATTAAAGATGCAAGCGACGGACCAACAACCATCATTACTACCACCATCACTCCACATATCCGACACGGACGGCACAGGGCCCGTAAAACGCCGTCGACCAGCCCTCTCATGCGTAGAATGCCGAAAAAGAAAAGTAAAATGCGACAGGCAGAAGCCGTGCGGTCCGTGTGTGCGGACAAAATCCACGACTTGCACGTATCGAACCAATTCCCGCGTGAGTATTGAGAGAAGTGGGAATTTGGGCTCGAGTTCGAGTGCTGCGGTGGCTGCTACGGGTGCTTCTAGGGGGGGAGATGAGGTGCTTGATACCCCCACGACGATGACGACGAGAGAGGAGGACGGAGGTACGAGTAGGCAAGCTAGGGATTTCGATGCCATGTTGAATCGGTATATAGCACCGGGGATCATGGGAGCGAATGGGAGCGTGTCGTCCGGGCATCTGCCTATGACTAATCTAAACACGAATATACCGGATCAACAAGCCACTATCCAAGCACTCGCAGACAGGGTGCGAGAATTAGAAGGCCGGCTAGCATCTGTTGGCGAGGGGGAGATGCCTAGGAATTTGACGTTGCCTGCAAGAGAATCACAGACGCCGGGGTCTTTTGTAAAATCTAAGTTCTATGGGGAAACGCATTGGTTGAATTGTATTGAACCGGTGTGTATATTTTGACCCTTTGGGGGAAGGGAGTGGACCAATGATGATGGGACTAATTTGCCTTATGTAGTACGAAGCACTAAGCTGCTCTTACATATTCGTCGACCCACAGACGAATAGGACCGAGATCAACAAGGGTTCTGAGCTGTATCTTGCGGTCTTGGAATGTAAGAAGCTAGCCCGGACTATCAAGTCTGCTCGTGTGCAGTGTCCGCATCTCCTCGAGGAACTTCACTCAGCGGTTCCGTCGAAGGAGTTTTGTGATGAATTGGTCAAATGCTATTTCCGCACTTTCGAGGGCCCGTTCCGAATCTTGCATGCTCCGTCGTTTTGGAAGGAGTATGAGAGGTATTGGGCGAATACGGCGGCTGTGCGGCCTTCGACGTTGCTTAAGATTCTCTTGGTTTGCGCGGTTGGAGCGCCGTTTTATACCGGGGAAGGTCAACATCGTCTCCGCGGTGCACGTCAAAAGTGGATTCACGTTGCGGCATATTGGCTCCATGCTCCACATGAAAAGTCTCGACTTAATCTTCAAGGCTTGCAGATCCATATCTTGTTCCTTCTCGCTCGGCAGGTGTGTAGTGTCGATGGCGACTTGACGTGGATCCCGGTTGGTGCACTGCTTCGGAGTGCGATGCATATTGGACTTCATCGAGATCCTTCACACTTTCCGAGGATTTCACCTTTTAATGCGGAGATGCGGCGTAGGTTATGGTGGACTATCGTCGAAATGGCCGTTCAGTCATGTCTCGATATGGGAATGCCACCGATGATTTCGCTTCACGATTTCGATACCAAACCACCGGCGAACCTCAACGACGAAGATCTCCATGAGGGTGTCTCGACAATGCCTGAACCGAAACCGTTGAAGGAATACTCGGAAACGTCTTTTCAGATTGCGTTTACGCAGACGTTTCCATTGCGTTTGGATATCACCAGATTGATAAACAGTCTACGCTCTCAACTATCCTATGATGAAACACTCCAACTAAGCGCCGATCTCCTCTCTAAATGCCGTTCGAGCACCCAGCTATTCAAATCCTACATCGGAACCCAAACAGGTCCAACAACCTTCCAAGTAAAACTCTTCGATACACTGATCCGCCGCTTCGCTCTCTGTCTCCACCGACCCTTCTTCTCAAAAGCAAAGACCGACCTGAAATACTACTATTCCCGCAAAGTCTGCGTCGACGCATCCATCGCCATCCTAAGCCCAGCCTCAGAATTAAGCAACAACATAGAAGACCCCCACGACGACTGGACAAACATGACAACGCACAGCGTCGGCTTCTACAAATCCGTCTGGCTCTACAGCATGAGCACAATCTACCTAGAACTAATCTGGCTCCTAGAAGAGCATCGAGACGACATCCCCCTTCCACCCTCCACAGCATCCTCAGCCCCCCAAAACACAAACCCCACAACCCCCTCACCACCAACCTCAGAATCCACACCTCCACCCCTATCCATCCACCTTCCCCACCCAACCCCCTCCCTATCCACCCTCCCCCCAATCCTCCCAACCCTCCTCACTCTCCTACACTCCGCCCTAGAAACCTCCACCTCCCGCGTCCTAGCCGGCGAAACAAACGCAAAAGGCACAGTCTTCATATCCTGCGCCCTCGCCCGTGTAAACGCAATATTAACGCACACAGACGGCGACGCGGCCATCTTAGCAGCTGCCAAACGTAGCGTTGCGCATTGTGCGGATATGATGAAGAGTGCGTATCGGCAGGAGTGGAATGTGGATATGGATGTGGGCAGTCAGGCTAGATGGGCGGAGGTGGATCATGCGGGTGTTGATGGGAGGGCGGATGAGATGGCTGCGCTTTCGCTGTCTTCGCAGGGCGGGAGGGTGCATTCTGTTACTGCTGGTGGTGGAGGTGGACAGCATGGTGAGGGTATATCGGGTCCGGGATTGTCTTCAGGTTCAGTGCCGAATCTAGATAATCTGGGTTCTGCCCCGAATAGTAATGGTAATGGTAATGGTTCCGCTCCATTTGGAGAAGAATGGGAGGGGGAGATGGATTGGGAGAGGTTAGTAAGGGACGAGAGTATGGATTTTGGGTTCGGATTGGACTTTGGCGAGGCGGATGAGTCTAGTCCTGGGAGTTGGCTTTTTGGGCTGTAGTTATAGAATGGCTGGTTTGTGTGGTATGGTTTTGGTCTTGATGGCGATGTAGTGGCTTTTTTGGGGCAAGTCAGAAGTCAGGGGGAGGGGTGTGTATGCCAAGGGGTCACTGTTATGGTGCTTGTATTTGTACTGCATGTGTAATATTTGGATATCTCTTCGCTATAGGGAAGTATTGGGCGTTTTAACTTAGGGCCTATGGACTGCTTGGAAGAAATTCACCTCAATTCCTACCCACTCGCTCTTCCCTATGCAGCTGCAGCACGTTGTAATCTGGCTTAAAGGAATTTACGCTGCTCACCCATTCAACGCCAAACTCCCATATGGACCTTAGCGTAACGCATCGATCGTGTCTCATGGAGTGTGCCACCTGTAGAACTCCTTGGCCTCTTCCTCCGAGACCTCGCTCGCGAAACTCTTCTTCCGATCAATCAACCCAACTTGATGATCCCGGATCTCCATCCACATCTCCTTCCGATTTCCATCCAACTTGCCGCTCGTGATGTCCTCCTTCAGTCGCCGGATGAATGTGTTGTACATCTCGGGTTCCTCGAGCTCGGCAAGTTCGTCGCGCATGACACGGAGTGCTTCGATTGCTCGTCCATATGCTGAGTTGCCTGCCGACCGCTCGATCCAAGCTGTAATTTCCTTGCCCATCTCGTCGGCGGCGGCTTGGATGGATTCGAGGTCGTCGGTGGCGGCGAGTGCTTGTTTGAAGGTCGGGACCATGTTCCACCGATCAATCTTCACTCGCTTTGGATTCCCGAGAAGTTCGTCGACGTCGAGACCTGAGAGCGGCTTCTCGCGGTCGCGTAATGTGCGCTTTCCTCGGCCTTTTTGCTTGGGTGGGACTTTCTTGACATCTGCATGTTTGGTGAGAGCCTTGAGTTCGGCTTCTGCTTGCTCGATAAGCTCGGGCGGAGGTACAGAGTGCATTGTCAGGATCTTTGGAGGGTCTGGAAGTTTATCGTAGGTGTTCGTAGTGGCTCGCCAGCGGATGATCTGATTCACACGATGTAGGAGCGGCGAATATGTGTCTTCGAATTTCATGTATTCTCCGGGTCCGCCATCGTCATCACAGGCAAGCGTGGACAGGTCCATCGCGTCAACGTAGTCACTCATCGCTTTGGTGAGGTCTGCGTTGGGTAGGTCCCTGTGCTCGGTAATTACTTTGCCGGAGATGGTGAGTTTCTTGTCTAGCGGTGGGAATTTGTAGCGGCGCATGTCCTCCTCGAAGGGTAGCTCAACGTCCACTAGAGCCTCAAACTCGCCTTCTATGCGAGGAACAAGGAGGACAAGAAGAGGGGGCTTGAGGTCCTTTGCAACGAGTCGAGCTATCGCATAACATTCTGCTTCGTAGAGTGCATGTATGAATGCTGAAAGGGCTAGCTGAGCTTTGTCGTTGGCCTTTTGGGGAAGGATAAAGTTTGTGCGAGACATTGGGAGGAAGCGCTCGAACTAAAAGTCATCGTTAGCCAGCTCTTTCCACAGAGGACTGAAAATATTTACCTTCTCAGCTGACACAAAACCAACAAGCTCAAGGCCCTGTGTCGTCTCGAGCTTGACAATGTTCGCATCCGACTCGCTTATGTGTACGGCGGTTCGCCCATACTCGAACCCACGTTCAAGGTCATCCATTTCTACATTCATCTTGACTCCAGGTTCATCCGGATTGTCAACCTGATACGCACGCTGATTCCGTACCGCTGAGAGCTGACCATCTTGGTTTTCGTCGCCTACTACGGTAGCCGAAGACTGAGTACTGGGCCCTGCACCGCTACCCAAGTCTGTTCTTACCACAAACGAACTTGCGGTTGGTGGCTTAGCAATCATAGTGCATGGATATCGTTCGACGTCAATTGATAGCGTGAGGTCGTAGTTCTCACTGTCGCCTAGTGTGAGCGTGCCTTTATAGCTTGGTACAGAGCGGGTATTCTTTATGCGTGGAATTTCGAGCTGTTCGATTGCCTCTGCCAACGTTCCGAAGTTACCTTCACACCTGTCGACGAAGTCTTTCAACGCACGTTCGTTCTCCTCCTACAAGAGGTCAGGGCGATTTCAATGAGTCTCAAAAAAAGATTTCACCTTGGCAGAGTCCTTTGATTCCTCTTTGAAGCCGTACTCTGGATCGTCAAAGTCTACTCCACTATACTACTGTTTAGATATGGGTCCGTCAAAGCTGTGATGGAAACTTACAGTAGGGTGACCTCGATGCCATCTTCCCTCAACCTGGCTTCGATCTTATGTAGATCCCCGAGATCCATGTAGCCCTGCCCATCGGTGATGATAATAATCTTGCGATCAAACTTCAACTTGCCGGTTTTGCCTGTCGTTGCAATACTAATCATCTGAATAGCCAGCGCCAGCGCGGAAATCACTTTGCCAGATGAGTAAGGAGTCTTGTGAGAAATATTGAGCAAGATGGGCTACGTACTGTCGCCTTCATTTGTCGAACTTGGTTTCAGCTGTTCTTGAAGGGCACGAATGTGTGACAATAAGAACCTGGCAAAGTGTTAGGTTTGCATACAATGTGCCGTGGGCTACAGTCAAACACACTGTTGAAGATTGGACAGCACCCGTGTATGTTGGTAGCCTTCCTCATCCTCGACCAAGTCCTTTACATCGGTTTCTAGAGGTGGTCATCAGAAATGTGGCTGAAGCTTAGCGAAATGCGATTGACTTACCATCGGTGCGAAAGCCGACTACACCCATCAATGCGGTCTTACGGCCAGTCGCGACCTACTTATGTCAATATGTTAAGCTTCAGGGTGCTGCGCAGCTTACTGTTGAAGTAATCTTGTCCCACGCATACTCCATTGCCCAATCGAGATTCGTTATACTTCGACCATTGCGCTTCTCGCCCATGGACTTCCCCAAGTCCAGGATGTAGACGGTTGCTTCCTTTTGCGCCATTGTCGTCGAAAAGGAAAAAAGACTGTGATGAGAAGAGAAAGGAAGAGGGATGGAGAATGGATGGCGAAGAGATGCCTTGGGGTTGGCGGTGCCGTACGTTAGGCAAACGTGCCGCACAGACGCGAAGAGACGCGCATTCACATGATGGTAAGTGGTCTGTGCACCCACGACTATGATCTGGTAGAAGATGTTGTTCTGGGTGGAATTTATCTTGGATAATTCTAGAGGCAGTTTTTAAGACATTTACATGTGTAGCAAATTGTCCATAAATTTGGATCTATTATCTAGGCTTATAACTTTTGGTCATATCGAACACTTTTCGTCTCGCCCTCTAAAAAGCGATTGCTTTCGATCCTTAACCAAATCGCTTGATCAGATCTGCGGGTTTGTTATTTACCACCTGCTCGATTTCGTCCAAAATCTTGTCGTCAAGCTTCTTCTGGACCTCTACTGCCCTTACTGTCTGATACAGCTGCTCAGGCCTGCTGGCACCGGTAATGGCACTAGAGACATTCTGATTCTTCAGCACCCACGCCAGACTCAAAGTCGCAACATCTGTGCCTAGCTTCTCAGCGATCTTGATAAGACCCTTGACGGATTCCTGTTCTCTGTTCCATTTCTCGTTGCCCACACCACCCTTGATCATCTGAACCACCTTGTCTTTGCTGCTCGCCAATCTTGAATCATCCGGGATTCCATTTACGTACTTTCCGGTAAGAATACCTCCAGCAAGTGGAGAGAAGATGGTGAGACCGAGGCCACGGCGTTTGTACAGGTTGGCATTCAAGAATTCCTCATCGACCTTCTCGCGGCGGAGGACGGAGTAACCTGGCTGCTCAACAACTGGGCCGATCAGTCCCAAACGGTCGGCTACTGCCCAGGCCTCTTCGATTTCGGTGGCGAGCCACTCAGACGTTCCCCAGTAGAGAGTTTTTCCGGTATTGATAAGATAATTGAAAGCTCGCACGGTTTCCTCAATAGGTGTATGGCGATCTGGACGATGGGCGTAGAGGATGTCGACATATGATAGTTGAAGGCGTTCTAATGAAGCCTCGGTGGCCTCGATGAGATGCTTGCGAGAAAGGCCGAGGTTGTTGATCTTGTTGCGAGGCTGGGGCAGTGCGGAGTTGTGAGTACCCCAGTAAATCTTGGTGGACACGACAATGTCATTGCGTTTCCAGCCGAAATGCTTGATGGCCCTGCCCATGACTTTTTCGCTTTCACCTTCAGCATATCCCTCTGCGGCGTCAAAGAAGTTGATGCCGATATCGTAAGCTGCCTTGAGGCAGGCAAAGGTGTTGTCTGTGTAGAAAGACCAAAAGTCAGCGCAATCCCATGCGATATGTTTGAGATTGACGGTAAAACTGCAAAGCCGCATGAAATGCGTAAAAATTTCGTGAAATTGAAAGGAAAATAAACCATACCATCGCCAACGTGGCCACCATACGTGAGCCATCCGCCCAGACTGATGGCAGAGACTTGCAGTCCGCTTCGACCAAGGAAGCGGTACTCCATGGGAGGAAGATCAGAGGGTGGAGACATGTTTACTAGTAATAAGTATACGATTAGGTTCTTCGGACGGCGTTGCGAGATTCGAAGGTCGGATACTGATTATAAATGGGAACACAGTGCGAACAATACAAAATTCAAGAGTCAATTGTGAGCGGAATGCATGAAATGACGAAAGCTTTTAGTATTTGTATCTGGCGGGGTACCTTGCCGCTTGCCCCACTCTGGAAGGCACACATGTCGTGATTATTTATCCGGTTTGGGGCCTTGCATTGGGCTTATTCGAGTGGGATGTCTTATGCAATAAGGAAGCTTTCCGAGTTTTGTTCCGACAATACGGTGTTGGAGATGGCATGGACTCCGATGGCTGGTGTGTGTTAGCTTTGAGCTAAGGGAAGCCTTCCCTTTCTGACTCACTACCACACTGCCTTCTGGGCGTTCTCATGACGTTGATTGGGAAAAATAACAATGCTGGTCAGGAAAACTATAGACTTGATTTTAGAAACATCATGCTGATGGTGAAAACTTCTCCGGACGCTGATTTATAAATATAACAGTGTTGATGAAAAACCATTATTTGATATCGATTTGGAAAGTTGATGAGAAAACTTTACGCCTCGACTGGGTTCTGGTCAACATGATGTGACCGAAGTAGCATAAAGCACTAGTAGAACAGACGAGACATGTTGGAACTGTGCGAAATCACACATAATCACGGTACGCGGGAAAGCCATTGACACAAGACGTAGTTTTATAAGGTCCTATGGGTATCATAATGGAAGACAAATTGCTTTTCCCAACTGCATCAAATCCTGTATTACGCTAGTCAAACGTAAGTTTCTTCCCTTTCGGTTCAACGATAGCTTGAGAAGCTCTGGGCGCGTTGGTATGGGCTGCCCCTGGTCTTACTGTCCTGGGGTCGATTTTGCCTCGAGGTCGTTTGTCCCGAGACTGATGTTGCGTCCGTTGACGATGTGGCTGCTCCTCCCCGTCAAAGTGCCTTTCACGATCCGGATGCACGCCCTCTAGATCCTCTTTCTTCTCCTTGCCGTACCTCTTGTTGTAACGAGTAGTAGAATCCTCGGCGAACTCGCAACGAAGCTCACGACCCATGAGTCTATTAATGAACCACTTCCTCTTCTTGGATGCTTTCTTCTGCTCTTCCTCATCCGAACTAGCATCTTTATCCTTCCTGGTATCTTCCTTAAACACAAAACCTTTCACTGCGGAGGTAGCAGCATCAACGGTCTCGAAGGTGACCCAAGCATACCCCTTGCATTTCCCTGAATCCTCAAATGTAGCCATATGAATGTCTGCAACATCCCCACATTGCCCATAGTGAGTAAGTAAGTCGTCTTTAGTCACATCGAATGCTAGGTTCCCTACGAAAACACGCTTGTTTGGCGGGTTGCCACTTGCTCCGTTCGTGGAGGTTTCGCCGGACTCTGCAGCTTTAGGTTTCTCAGGACGGCCTTCAAAGCTTTTCGCATTCTTGATGAGAAGAGGCCGGCCATCCATTTTGGTCTCCGTCAAAGCTATAGCAGCGAACATGGCTAATTGTGTACTAAAATCCACATACGCAAATCCCTTATTGAGAGGCTTAAAGGTCCATCGTGGGTTCGCGGGTTTCGTTGGCGGCGGCATGTGGACTCGAGTGATCTGCTCAGCAGTAATCTCGCTGTTGTCGGTGATGAAGGCGCGTAGCGTGTCTTTAGTGGCAGACCAAGGAAGATTGCCTATCCAAACACCATATTCGGAGCGTTGAGCATCCTTCTTCTCATCGTCTTGCTTGTCAACCTTCGGCTTCGAGTCTGCACCGGCATCCTCGGCGGAGGACGGTTTGGCGTGATCCTTTTTGGCCTTTCGTGCAGCCTTCTTCGATGCAGGCTCTGGGAGATTCACATCAATCTCAATCTCATCAGGAAGGGCTTCTCGCTTCCTCTTCTTTGACTTCTTTTGCTCGTTATCGTCATGTTGTGGTCTTCTTGACTTTTTTTGCTCATTTTCTTCGTGTTGTGGTCTCTTCGACCTCTCTTTATCTCTAGCTTCTTTCTTTTCTCTTCGCTGAGTCTTTTGTACCTCCCATGCTTCACTCTGACTGGGCAATTGTTCGGAGCGCGACATCGTTGCGAGAACTTGAGGGTGCAGTTTTCAAAGTGTGCTGGGAAATTTCGAGTTGAGAATTCGGACGATCTGGATTGGTTAGTCATCCGCATTAGCGTCTCGTGCTCATGATATCGATAGCGAGCCGAGCGGATCCCTGCCGAGGTGAACCACTTGGATGAGATGCGGATGTACTGTACACAGTAGGTACCGGCCATGTTCAGGCTAGTTGAATGAGAGCTACCAATGATTATATTACAATCTTGTTGTTGAGGCAAAGAATGTGATGATACTCTTCTGGAAAGAGTGGCTGGAGTTATCCAGAGTCTGCCGGCAAAGTACCGCACCTTTGGTGGGAGCCTTGCGGGGTGCTTCCTAGCCAGGTCTCTCTAGTCTACGATGAGTGAAGCTTGCGGTGTGTACGTAGGGTACCTCTGGATGTTACTGTGGGTTGCTGTGGGCCCTTTCTCCCAGCGATAGCTCGTTCCATGGCAACGCAGGCAAGTCATGTCTGCTCGTTGTCAAACCTGGCTATCTGACTAGTAGGACGATGGTGTGTAGCTGCCAACGAATAGAGTGGCACGCTCGATTAAGAGGAGCCCAGGAGGGACTGGGCTTACCTGGATGTACAGCTTCACAAATGACCTTGCGTAACCCACAGAAGGATGATGGCGACAGCTTCACTTGTCTACTAGCGTCATACTTATCTCGTTAGATATCGGCCGAGCTGGCATGAGATGACCGGGAGCCTTCTACCTTGGTAGGCACGTTGCAAAGGTCACGTGTACCGCCATACATTCACTGGTAGCCACGGGGCTTAGCTCAAAGAGGCCATCCGGGTTACAGAGACCACGGTGCGCGTCTCCCTAGCTCTCCGCTGTCCCTCGTCCCTCTCCATCTCACGCCTCTGTGCCCTCGCAGAATCGCCTCTCACCGGCTGACGACGCAGCTCGTTGCCTTCGTGGTCGAGTTCGCCGTGGCACTGACCGGCTTGTGGAGCGTGCCGCTGGCCGCGCTAAGACCCCGCCCTCGTCGCCGCCTTTCATAGCTGCCTGCTCTCTGCCGCTACTACATCACCCCCGTTCACCTCCATCAACCTCTCCATCCTCCGCTCTCGTTCAACATCTCGGAGATCTCCTTGCTCGTCTCCTACTGCCGTTGCATTTCCTCGCTGACGCTGGGCGCGAGACTGTGCAGCAACCTGCCTCTCGCCCTTTCGATAACGTCACCTCGTCAGCCTCACCCATAGCCCAGCGTCCGTAGCTCAGTGCACATCATGGCTACGAACGTCCCAGTCACACTCGACACTCTGATAGTTGTCAAGGTCCTCTTCAAAGGCCACAATAGAAAGTTCAAGATTCCCTTGAGGGATCTTGGAGCTCAAGTGCTCCCTGACAAGGTACGTGTTTCTCGCACCACCTCCTTCACCCCCAGGCAACCCCCTCCCGCCTTCTCTTCAGCCTTTCTCACCTTATGACCCGGATCGAACGGAATGGTGCTAACATTGGAGGAATAAAATAGCTTCGGTCATTGCTACAAGTACCCTCCGATGACGAAGTCGTCTTCGAGCGTTATTCCGACAGCGCAGGCGCCTACGTCACCCTCGACTCCGACAAACCACAGGTCTACAAGACTCTGTTTCGAGCGGCCAAAGCTAAACTAAAGCTTCGCTTGAAAGCAAGCATCATCGGAGAAGAGAATGAGATACCGCAGCCTCCTCTTCCCGAGGAGCCCGCCCCTCGCTCTTATGTTGGCTCGCTCCATCGCATGAGTGCAGACACACTTACTCCTCAAGGTGTGGCACAGGTGTCGCCCGTCATCGCACACTCGCCTGCCCCATTACCAGCACTTTCCCAGTTTCAGAAAAACGTAGTTGAGCTTGTTAGCCCAGTGTCCCCCCTTGTGCCGAAGAAAGAAGCCGAGGGTGAGGCTCCTGTGCCACGATCCTTCACTGCTCGCCAGAGTAAGATTTCCTTCAGCCAATTTCCAAATCATCCACTGATATCACCACCAGACTTCTTTGACAATCTGGCTAGTACCTCGCATGACACTGAGTTTACTCTGCGACCTAAAGAGAGCCCTCAATGCTCCTGGGTAGTTTATTGTAACCACTGCAACAATGCCATGGAAGATGAGCACTTCCATTGCAGCATCTGCGACCATGGGGATTACGATCTCTGCCCTACCTGTGTAGAGGCTGGTATTCACTGCCCTGGTTCTGGTCACTGGATGGTCAAGCGATTCGTGAAGAATGGTTGTGTTGTCAATAGCACCACCGAGCGCATCCCACCAAAACCGAAGCATCATTCCGAGCAGGAGATGCCTGGTGCATATACCGATGAGAAGCAGCCCGTTGTGTACGAGTCTGAGGAAGAACCCACTCGCACCTGCAACTGCTGTGTCAAAGGTAGGTTGTTTTCGGCACTCACAAGCTTTAGACAGCCGTTCTAACTTATGTAGTACTCCCGGAGAAGGAATTTGTCACTTGCACGTCATGCGAAGACTACGATCTTTGCGTTGAATGTCACATCAGCAACAAGCATGGCCACCACCCGGCTCATGCCTTTGATCCTGCGACTTCAGAGACAGCGCTTCCCGCTCTTGCAAGCTTTCTGTGCAACGCAGGCCGGAACGTCCGTCACTCTGCGGTCTGCGATGGGTGTGAGAAGGTACGTATCACGATCCATCGATTTTTAGGATTCAGCTAAATCATCTCAGTTCATCTATGGTATTCGTCACAAGTGCCTGAACTGTCCCGACTGGGATTTCTGCTCCGAGTGCATGAAGAATGCCAAGTTCATCCACCCGCGACATCGCTTCGTGCCCATCTTTGAGCCTTTGGCTGAGCCAAACACTTCTGCCGTTCGACACTACGGTATTTACTGTGACGGACCTCTTTGCAAGGACAGGGAGAATCTGTCTTACATTGAGGGTATCCGCTACAAGTGTGCAGTGTGCCATGACACTGACTTCTGTGCAAACTGCGAAGCGCATCCAACAAATAGACACAACCGCACCCACCCATTGATCAAGTTCAAGACTCCGGTCCGCAGCGTCAGCGTCACCACTATGGGCGAGGACAAGGACGGGCAACCCATTACTCGTCTTGGTGATCAATCCTCAAGGAGATCTATGGCCACTGAAACGACCCCAGCAACCTCCACCAATGCTGCCACCCAGGTCCAGACCATCGTTGATATGAAGCCGGTTGATGCTCCTCAGCAGAAGACCATGAAGGAGAAGATTGAGATTCGTGATCTTTTGACAGAGCCAGTCCACGAAAAGATTACTGTGCAGGACCTTTTGTCTGCTCCATCAGCTCCTGTTGAAGATGTCAAACCCACAGTGGCTTCCAAAGCCGAATCCTCAAAGAACTCTGAGGACCTCGATGCCCATTTCATTCGTGACACTATTCCTGATGGCACTCAGATCGGTGCAGGTCTCAACTTTGTCCAGGTATGGACTCTTCGAAACCCTGGGCCGAACGCTTGGCCAGCGGGCTGCAGTGTACGTCATGTGGGTGGCGATAACATGCTTAACATCGACAATACCCGAGCTCTTAGTCAGAGCGAGCTTGCAGATGCCAGCGAGAGCAATGTCATCGGTCGTTCGGTCGAGCCACATGAGGAGATTTCTTTCCGCGTCATGATGAAGGCTCCAAATAGGGAGGGAACTGCAATTTCCTATTGGCGTCTCAAGAAGGCTGACGGAACTCCGTTCGGCCATAGGCTTTGGTGTGACATTCAAGTTGTCAATCCTGCTACTCCCTCTACGACTTCTTCAGGACAGCCTTCTCGCCTCCCCGCTCCAGTTGCCCAGCCTGTTTCTCCTCCACAAGCATCTAACGAAACCTCTACAGAAAGTAGCGAAGTATTTGCTGCTGCTACAGCTGTTCCAATGACAATGGCTAGACTCCGTAGGCTTCATGGAATGCACGCGGAGAAGTCAAAGGAGAGCGCCGAGCGCATTGCTGAGAAACAGAAGGAAACCATCGAGCGACTCATGCAACTGAAGATTGGTGAAGAGCCCAAAGAGCGCATGCCCTTCGATACGGCTGAGCGTGAGAGATTGCTCCGCATTCAGCAGGTCCGCAAAGCTGCCGTTGAGCGTTTGTTGGAGACCCGACGAAAGGAATACGAAGCCACTCTGGCAAAGTCTCAGCAGGAAAAGCCTTCAGAATCCAAGGCAGCTCCTGAGGTAAGCCCAAAGAGCGAGACTGCCGAACTACCCGTACACGAGAAGCCAGCTCAGTCGCAGGCTCAATCTTCTGGAATGATCTTCCCTCAACTTGAGAAAGAGTCTCCCGCATCCAGCACGCACGAGGCTATCTCTACAAAGTCGGAAAAGACTACCGTTGCAGCCGAACAATCCGATGAAGAGTTCTTCGAGGATGCCGAGAGCGTTGAGATCCGCTCTGCCACCAGCGATGACGAGGGCTTCCTGACAGATGAGGAGTACGACATCCTCGATGCTAGTGATGAGGAGCTTCCCTGAACGAACCTGACCTTGGTCGTGTCCTAGTCCGCTGGAAATGTGACGGACAAAGCATATCATTCTTATGTGCATTGTTGTTCGTCTCTGCGCAGGCGCGACTAATCAAAATGTTCGGTACTGGGCCCGGAAAAGCTTGTATACCGAATATCGTCTCTCAAATGTGGGTCCAATTCTCAGGTCCACATCTTCTTAGGCTTGTCTTCTTACGGATTTCTCGCTGGCGCTGGGTCATGGGCTCAATGGATTTGGGTACACTCCACTATGCGATGGAAATCCACTCATTTGCATGGAAGACAGTTAATCTGTATTTTCGCGCACAACACACTCCTTTCCAAGGCCGAGGCGCTGACGGGCGCTTTACTTTGTGGCCAGGCAATTGTGTCCAAGGATAATGGCAAGGGGGCGTGTTCGGTTCTCATCATCACTGACTTTCCCGTCTCCTTTCTTTCCCTTGTTTCCCTCTACTCTAGTCTAGGATTAGTTCAATGAGAATGTGATTTCCTTGATTCGAATGTTATCTAATGATGAGGATGAGCTCAAGTATTAGTGCACAGCTTAAGATGAATGAGTCATCCGTGCATTATTATGGACTCGCAGATGAAGCAGACTCGAACGGCTTTTCACCGTCCTTGAGACAGAACCCCGAAGCCACTGCAGCCTATTCAATAACCCTCCTCACCCCTTTTACCTTCCAACTTTTCAACCCGTACGCCACGCACGCACCTAACTCATTTCCGTCCCTCGACCATGATGATATGATACCCCTCACTGGTCTTGACTTCTCCGATCTTGGGACTCGAGGTCGTGCTGGGCTCTAGCTCAAATGCCACTTTCTCGAAGTCTGCGAGAAGGGAGCCGCGGGTTTTCCAGCCTAGAGAACCGCCTGGGGTGTGTGTTAGTTTTGGGGGTCCGGGAATTGGGAGTTGGGGGTTGGGTGAAGCGGGTGAGGGAAGGAAGAAATGGGAGGGAGAGGGCGAGGAAGGGTTGGTGGATTTGGTGGATTTGGTGGGGGGGAATAAGATTGAGAGATCAGAGATAGAAAGAAAACAGGGTATGAAAAGGGGAGTTTTGAAAGTAGAGGATCGTCATCTCTAGCACAGTCATGTCCATACCCATGTGAATCCAATCCACTCCCAGAACTCATCATCAGTACATGAACGCCCAACCCCGAATCCTCAAACCCTTTCTCCCAAAACCAAACAAAACAAAGGAAAAAAAAAAAGATTCATTCAATAAGACGCAAAACTTTCTGAAATAACTCACCCTGCCTAGCCTTATCCTCACTCATCTCCCTAGCAACCTCATCAAACTTCTTTCCCTCATTCCGAATCTTCTGCAAAGCCTCCTCCTTCTTGGCGTGCTTCTCGCATAGGATGTGGCGTACGTTGATGCTGGTTGCTGGTTTTAATTTACTGCTACCTCCACCACCGCCAGAGGAGGAGGAGTCTTTCTTGGATTTGTTCTTGGGCGGCATTTCGTGGGACGGTTGGTGCGGTTGGGGGAAAGGTTGATGGTGTGGGGTCGCTTCCGGGAGCTGGCCCTTCTCCCCCACAGATCTTCTTCACGGGGTAGCTCGGGTTCGTATAATTCTGGGTATAAATTTATGTTCACATGCAGCTCTTGATATCCCAAGGGGTCAGCTAGCTCGGTTCAAAAACACGTGAATACCCTTCCCTTCCCTTTAGGTAGTTGGAGCTGGGCATATGGCATGACCATGCATCACGCGGAGGGGCATATTGGCAGAATTACTTTTCAGGAAGGCGGTGTGGAAGACTACATCAGCTTGCCTCATTCGCTGAAATTGACGTGGCGTTGACAACTGCATAGACTTCTCGTTGTGAGGAACTAGAATGGAGATGTATTGAGAGCTAGAGTCTAGCGGTTGAATGCATTTGTTCATTGTGAAGTGTACATGTATACTTTTTTACTCCGATTCAGAACTGCAGATGAGTCTGTCTACTACGCACCCTTCTTGAATGCTAAAGTAATACTTTGTGCCTAGCAGGGCGTTCAATGACTACGTCGAGATGAACAGTTTGGCAATTCTGTTCAGATCAAGGCATCGAGTGAGGTTATAAGACGAGAAGCAGCGGGAAATCCACGCCATCCTATAAAACCCTCCGACCTGCAATTCGAATCTGGCCTCGGAAAGGTATGTCACCGTCACAGATTTTCACTGACAGGCAATTTTCTAGAACTCTTTTTGGAAATCATCCTTGTTGACGTTACAACAAGGCTTGACATTAATTAAGCTATGCACACGGGGAAAGGAATATGTCCTCCTGCTCGCCACGAATGGCCTGCCCTGGTGTGTTCTCGTTATCTTTCTTGCTTCTTTTCTCTCTTCCTTTTCCTTTCAAACCCTTCCCATGCCGTTCCATAGATACAAAGAGAACCATCCAGAGATCGTGTTTGACTGTGTCATCCCACTTCATTCGGGGGTATCGACGTCATCATTTGTTCTTTTCTTCATTACAGGAAGTCTTTTGCGTGTTGATAAGAATATCGTCTCAGGTTCCGTTCCTCCCACCGACAGGTCTTGTTCCTCGACCTGCTTCGTAAGATATTCATCTTCGTGACAACACACAGGGAGATCGAATGACTGTAACCTCGACATTAGAGGCGTATAAAAATAATCCTTCAAAATTGCCACTTCAAATTTCAACCATCACCATTAACTTTGATTTCAGTGGGAACTCCAACTCCATTGATGCCTTTGGATGCCATTACAACATCCATGAAGCTCTTCCTCGGGCGATGTTTCTTCTCTGGAGTCGCCTCCATCTCAGGTTCAGTAACGTTGATCTGTCGGCGTTTGGTTGGGTCCTTGATGTCATCGAGCAGCGGCTGTAGTGAGTCAACCCTTTCGATCTCAGGATATAAGACGCTGTCTTGGATCCAGTATAAACCCTCCATATCGAGAAATTGTTGGCGGGCTTCTTTGATGCTTTCCTGAATCTTTGAATAATCAAAATCTGGAGTGCCTTCAATTGGGAACCTAAAATCTTGAGCCAATAGAGCAACATCATACTGCCGTAGCAAATGTTCGCGTTGTTTACGGGTCACTTCCAACCGCTCCCAATCGCAGTAAGGTGAGTCCAGATGGGCGAGATCGAGTTCCGGAAGACCGAGTATTCCTGCTGCTTGGAAAGACATGATGTACGACTTGGCAATGCCATCTTCAGTCGGACAGAGATCCCTAGAAGTGGCGTAGAATAGCGGAAGAAATACAGCCGAGATACCTAGTTCCTCGCCGGAGAAGTGTAGCGGGCGGTTGTTCCCTAGTTGACAAGCTTTTCTCAAGGCTCGAGGTAGCCTGGAGACGCGCGCTTGACGTGCAGCAATGGCAGCCTGTCGTTTAGCCTCTTCTTCAGCACGCTGTCTCGCTTCTTCCTCTTCCCGTTTGCGCGCCGCTTCGGCCTCCTCAGCTATACGCCTGGCTTCGGCTTCGGCTTCGGCCTTCTTCCTCGCCTCTTCTTCCTCAGCCGCTTTGCGAGCCGCTTCACGGGCTGCTTCGCGGGCTGCTTCTTCCTCTTCTCTCTTTCTCTGGGCCTCGGCCTCGGCTGCCTTGCGTTTCGCCTCTGCCTGCTTCTCAGCCTCCAACCGTCGCTCGCGGACTGATTCAGGGGTTGAGGCTTTTTCGGGCGGCGCTGGTGTAGACTTTGCAGAATGCGTGGGCGTTTTCTTCGCTTTGACGTCGTCAAGTGATACGTCAGAGGTTCGTCGCCTCTTTATCTTGTCGTCGATCAATCGCGTCTTGATCAGCTTCTTCATAGGCTTGCGTTCATCGGGGGATTCGGCATCAGGAGTCGGTGTGGGTTTGGCGTTATGTGTCTTCTCAGTTCTTGTCCGTATTTTGGGATGAGGCTTCGATGGCCGATGCTCTTCCTCACTATCATCAGATCGAGCACGAGTACTCCGTTTGGGTGCATCATGATCCTCAGATCTAGCCTTGGTTGACTTTTTCACAGGTTTTCGTCCCTCGCCATCACTAAATGAGCGAGGTTTCGACATAACCTTCTTGGTTGGAGGTCGCACTTCGTCCTCACTCTCATCATCTGATGTTTCCTCAGACACGACTCTTCGGCGCCGTTTGCCTTCGCGATTGGCCATCTCTTTTCCAGACAAAAGTCGCCGAGATTTCTGAGGACCTTGAGATGTAGCTGTTGATTTGGGCAAACTGGCACGTTTGGATTCGGGGCGGGGAGATGATGAGTGCTCTCTTCGAATTGGTGAGGACTTCCGCTTGGCACGAAGGGCAGACGCTTGAGTTGGGGGTTCCTTCTTAGTCCTCTTAGGACTTTTGTGCGTTCGTTGATATGTATCGAAAGCACTCTTCAGAATTTCCCTCTCTTGCTCCCACTTGGGTCCCCTCCGATCCTCGGATATCTCATAGTAAGTTTTGCCCTCTCGATTTCTCCTCGTCGGATTAAAGTTATCCTGTTCGAGTAATAGGTTGACGATTTTGAGGTGGCCTCGCCCGATGGCTACAAGCATAGGCGTTTCACTATGTTTCGAGGGGTCCGGGTCGGCTTTGAGCCCACTTGCAAGAAGAATACTAAGGATGTCGTAGTGTCCTCCTCTCGAGGCAGCGACACCAGAGGCAATATTAGGTTTAATGTTGCTGTTGATAAGTTCTCCCACTGCAGCAATGTCGCCATCTCCAGCCTTCTCAATCAGCGTCTCTATGTTGTATTCGTTATATAACAACCTAGACGCAGACTTCTGTTGGCTGAATCCTGCTTGATTGCTGTCGTCGGCTTTAGAAATATCAGCCTCCCTTCGCATTGCCGCTTTGAGCTCTTTCTCAATCTCTTCGGAGTCATCTTCATCCAGATCTAAGACGTCGATTGCTCGCTGTCCTTTCTTATTTTGATGATGTGGATTTACGCGTCCCTGATCGAGTAGCAGCTTCACAACGTCCAAGTGGCCGTTCTCAACAGCGTCAATGAGAGGTGTATCTCTGTCGTTTGATTCGCAGTCTGTTCGACACCCTTTCTTGATAAGGAACTCCACAACGTCGGCCCAGCCATGCAAAGCAGCCTTTTGTAGTGGCGCGATGCCCGCGAAATCCTCCTGATTGAGTTCTTCTGGGGCGGCAAGATAGGCTTGCTTTACAGCCGCGAGATCACCTTTCTCACATTCTCGAGCAAGTCTAGTAGCCCCAAACTTGTCCACGTTCCGTTTGTGTGGCATAGCACGAGCAGGGGATGTCAGAGCGCGATGAGACGATCGTTTGACTCTCGTATGGGGCCCACCAAGACTCGGCGTCTGGACAGGACGTGGTGAGGACGAATTTTCTGAGCTAGAGTCTGACCAGTTCTTGCGTTCCGTAGATACCGCGAGCGCCGTGAGCTCTCGTCGTTTGCGGGTGCCCCCGTGTACGATGGACTGCGTAGATTGGGATCGCCTGTGTGTCTTGCCTAGTCCTGGAGTTGCAGGAGATAATGGCTGCGTACGTTCCTTCAAACCTTCAGTTTTAGCCTTCTGTCGTGGAGGCTCCAGCGCCTGGGGAATCGAGTCATCACGAAGCTTACGTTTCCTAGACTCGACAGTAGAAGCGCTGCGGCCTCGGGTGGTTGGCTGCGAGGGGGATGTGGTGGATTGGAGGGGTGATTTGACAGAGCTGGTAGGACTGCCTTCTTTGGGTTGCCGCGAAGCCGTACGGCTGCTTGGTGAGGTGGGAACGGGGCTCTTTGCGTCCCGCTCAGAACCATGCTTGGCGCCGTTCAACTTGACGTCCTTGCCGTCTGAAGCTGAGCTCTTGCGGCCGTTGATCACAGGCGAGCGCGTCCGCGAACTCTCTTTGATCGAACGTAGCCGAATAGAGTCCTCTTCATCGTCACGTTCGGTCTTGATCACCTTCTTCTCTTTGACCTCGCCGTCCTTGCCATCTTTGGGATTTTCAAGCACGACCGTCTCGGCTTCGGACTCGTTCCCACCGTCGTCAGAGCCATTGTCACCGTTGTGCAGGCGGATTAAAGATGGCTGCTGCTTGTCCTTTGACGACGGGGAAGGAGAGGCAGCAGTCTTAGAAGTCTTGGGGGAAGAGGCCAGCGTTGGAGGCGAAGGCGGCGGATTGCTCCGTCGCGAAGAATCGTCGGTAGAGGCAGAAGCAGATGATGGTTTTAGGGAAGCATCGCCATTACTGGTCATGACGCAGATTGGGGACAGGACTCGGACGTTCCTGCCTCATGTCGGGCTTGTAGAGTAGCAGTCGAGTGTTGAGGGCGGCGTGCGGCACCAACACAGACTGCGCTTGGCTGCCTACACGTCGAGGAAACGCCAGTCGGTTGCGGTCGCAGCGGTCGTCGCTTGCGTAGGGGTCGTCAGGGACTAAGATGGGACGGCAGAGCGCTGCAACGGATGAGAGAGAGATGAGACGAAAGGTGAGAGAGTGAAAGGGTGAATGTTGGTGGTGAAGGTGAAGGGGTGAGGGTGAAGGGTGAATGTTGGATGAGGAAGGTGTGTGCAAGAGTGAGTTGAGTGAGAAGAGTAAGAGCGAGTGGGCAGCGGGAGCGAAGCGTGGGCTGGGCTGGGCAAGGACGGTGAGGTGGAAAGAGGAAAGGCGCAGACGCAGACGGGGGCAGGTGCAGGCCGGCCTGTGAGTGGCTGGAGGTTTGAGTGGTGCGTGGGTGTGGGTGTGTGGGTGTGCGCGCGCAAGATACGGAGGCCAGCCTGCACTACTGAAGCAGGCAGAGAGAGGCAGCGCAGCGAGGCAGAGGGGGGCAGAGCAAGAGAGAGGAGAGAGAGAGTCGCGTAGGGCAAATCAGAGGACTCGCACACAGTGACGGGGGGCGACTTTGGACGGCTTTGGCACCCATTTGCCATGGGACTTGGGGCGGAAACTGGCCCCGACACTGGCCTTTCGACTCCTGAGCCGCCCCCGACCAAGGATGCATGGTCTTGGACACTGGGCTGGACTGGCACTTGGGACTCTTGTCTGTCTCTCTGCCCATCTGTGTTGTGTGCGTGTGTTTGCCAGGCTCCAGCAGCCAGAGCCGTCCATGGACATGGGGGTCCAGGGAGAGCTGGCGCGTTTATTATTTTGATTATCGGCGAGCATGCGCGCTCTCTGCATCAATCTCAGGTAGACAGGAGATGAGCTGCAGGGCTGAGCTGCTATCAAGACGTTGTTCCTCTTCCTCCTGGTCCTTCCTCGGAGCACAGTCAGAGAGATGGGAGACGAGGCAGAGCTGGTGTGATGCGATGCCTTGTTTGCAGCAGCCTTTCAAACAGACCCACCCATTTCCAGCATCACAATGATCACGGTCATCAGCTCGCAGCTCACAGCTCACAGCTCACAACTGCCCTGCACGGCGCACAACGCACCGTGCAACAGTCTCCAGGCCGTGGAGCGCTAGGCAGGCGTGCCCTCACCCTTGTGCTGCGCGCGCCGCCGAGCACTGCTAAAAGCGTTTGTGATCGACGGGTAAATTAATCTGCGCGCAGCAGCACCACCACCAGCGACCAGCAGCGACAACCCACTAAGAAGCAAGCACAAGCAAGCTCCAAGCAAAAACAGCGTGGCCGCATCCCGAACTGGACCCGACGCCAGCAGCCAGACAAGCAACGCGTGTGGTGCTGCAGCCCGCTTGGTCGCTCAACTGCCCTCCTCCGTCCGCAACCTGCACCCACAGACCCACTCCACACATAGCCGAGCCCTTTGCGGCTACATCTCCCCTCCCACTCCCCTCCCACTCCCCTCCTTCACTAGATACCACGAATACCACGCCCGCTCCGCTGCTTTTCTTCACTCCACAACACCCCGCAGTAATCTACATAACACATTGCCAGATCCGCCCATCCTCTCACAATCATCTCCACTTCTGCTTCTATTACCGCACATGGACATACTCGATGTTCCCTCCCCGCTGCTTCATCCGGTCGTCCTACTGCGGTCCTTCTACCTCGCCGCATCCGCTTTTGTATCGCGACACCAATCTCTCTCAGCCTCCTTTTGCATCACTAACGCTACATTGCTTATTAGATCATCGTCGTACAGCTCCTCCCCCCTCTAAGATCCCGCTTCTTAGCCTATGGCTCCCGTGCAACATCGCCGCCGTCTGAACAACCCCCCACCTCAAATGGTCCTACCTCGCCAATTGACCGGCTGCTCGACTACATAGCCACCTTTTGTGTCCCGCACACCTACTTTACCCACTTCTATCTTGTATCTGTTACCTGTTCACTCTTCTGGGGCTATGTGCTATGGTTTGGCTCGGGGTTCTCTTTCACAAATGTGTACAACACATCCCTTGATCCTGGAGTTGAATCCATGCGCATACCACAAATACAGCTTGCGTGGCTCTTGATGCTTGCCCAGGGCATACGTCGCCTTGTCGAGTCGTACACATTTACCTTCAAGAGCACAAGCCGTATGTGGATTGGACACTGGGCGTTAGGACTCCTCTTCTACCTGACCGTCAACATAGCCATCTGGATCGAAGGAGTAGAAACCTTCCGCCATTTCCTAATACCTGTAACCTGGCATAATGAAGGAGAGCAGAAAGGCTTCATATGGAAGCTCGCCATTCTCCCTCCGACGATCCTCACAGCTCATGCCCTTCAACACTCATATCACGCCTACCTCTATCGCCTCCGCACCCAAAATTTGGGCTACCAACTCCCCTCCCATCCCATGTTCCCAAATCTCATCTGTCCACACTATACATGTGAAATCGCCATCTACCTGCTTTTGGCATTCTTAGCAACGCCTGCGGGTCGCGTAGTCAATTGGACCTTAGTGAGTGCGACTGTGCTCGTGGTAGTCAATCTGGGAGTTACAGCGGCCGGGACAAAGGAATGGTATATAAAACGGTTCGGATTGGAAAAGGTAGGTCCACGAACGAGGATGATCCCATGGACCTGGTGATTGTTCGGATCTCTGAATAAGAGAGGAAACCCATCTACGGAAGCCGAGGTAACGATAGAAACTTTCTATCCGCAATGGCTGGTGGGCTTGAACGTTGGAGGGGTGTACTACTATAATAACGAAGATTTCGAGATTATCAACTCCTGTATTGGAAAGGTCACGTGATGAGATCTTAACTGCAGCAAGAACCTCAGCTACTCGGAAAGGCCCCTGGATACCTAGTCAAATACGTACTTACTATGACAACAACATTCGCCAAAAGAAATCCCCAGTCCCTATATCCAATCATTCCAAAAACCCATCCCTTCTCTACATCCAACAGCCCCCCAATCCATCCACGTCATACACCACACATGTCCTACAAATGAAAACCTCATTCCCATAACCCCCCTCCCACCCCAAAAAAAGGCAAAAACAGTATAATACAACGTTAGAAAGAAAAAAAATCTAAAAATGAGAAGGTTTTATACAATTTCACCGTTTCATTCCTAATTCCCCGCCCCTTTGCATTTCCATGGTTTTTTTTTTGGGTTTTGGGTTGGGTTGGTAGATTGGGAGGTAGGGAGGTAGGGGGCAGCTAGCGACCCCATCGATACCCTTTAAATGGCGCGTCTTGTCTCCAGTATTTATCTGAGGTGTCGGAGTCTGATGCTTCGTCATTATCGTTGTTTGGATGGGTACTAGAAGTAGGCGCAGGCCGAGGGTTTTCAGTCTTGCCAAGGTTTTGCGGATGGGGATGCGGATTAGAACTAGAAGTATGGTTTTTAGGATGTGAGTTTTGCTGTTGGGAGGAGTCTTCAGCTGGGATCCCGAGCTCGGAGACAGGAGATCCGTG
Source organism: Nigrograna mackinnonii (assembly GCA_001007845.1). Taxonomy (NCBI): domain Eukaryota; kingdom Fungi; phylum Ascomycota; class Dothideomycetes; order Pleosporales; family Nigrogranaceae; genus Nigrograna; species Nigrograna mackinnonii. The sequence continues at coordinate 837,709 of JGVQ01000138.1, forward strand.
GACGTTGTATTGTTCGCGGTTTGAATATTTGCTGAGTTCGGATACGGCGTCACTGTCTTCTCCCTGCTCGTTGACGGTAGTGGGGTTGTAGTTTTGTTGCTCACGCTCATCAGCGCTTCTCTGTCGTCGGAGGTCAAGTTCACTAGCAGTGTACTCCATGAGGACAGGACGTTCATGGCCCTCCATTCTCTCTCGAGCTTCGCTGCTGCTGAACCGTGCCCATGTGTGTCGGGATCTTATAACGCGTCTTCCGCGCTCGGCCTCTTGATCACCATCTTCATAATCTTCGGCGGCTTCTTTTGTGCTGTGTTCAGCGACCTCTTCATCTTCATTGTCCTCGTCATCAGTGCGAATTTCTTCTACAAGCCCCGAGTCCCGTTCTCGCACTTCCCTAGCCCGAGATTCTAGCTCTGAGGACGAGGCATGAAGATGTGGCATCATGCTTTGAATGAATGAGGATACGGCTTCTCTGTACTCTTGTTTTTCGCGGTTGAGGTCCCGGGGTGTGGGTGGATCCTCTGCTTGATGTACAGCCTCGAGTTCGTATGCATCTGGGCTTTTGGGCGCAACTCGTGGGTATGCTGTTTCTTCTGCGGCGTCGTGCTCTATAAGAATCTCTTGCTTCTCATCGCCGTCACTGGGTTTCGATACGTCTGGAGCTTCCATCTTCCATTCACCAACGCGTTCCTCGATGCTGTGCCCATTGTCGTGAAATCCCACGATGGTAGGAGGAGAAACGTGTGAAGAACGAGCGGATCTGCTTGGAGGAATGGACCTGGGTGGTGGGTTTAGGCTGGAGCTGGAGTGTGGGGGAATGAGTTGTACAGTTCTCTCTTCGTCAAGGGGGATTTGGACGTTAGGTTGCAAGTATGGCTGGTGGATTTCTTGGTGGGGAATTTCTCTCGTTTCTTCGACTCGGCTCCTCTGGGATCTGCCTGGATGAATAGGAACCCCGATGGATGATGGTGTGGTCGAGCTCGAAGGTCCTCCAGCCGCATGCCTGGCATGCAGAGTTCTTACAATTGTGAAGTCAGGCGATGATCCTCGGGAAGAGAGATGCCGAGTTGAGGAAGTACGTTTAGTTCTTCGACTGCTTCCTACTCTTCTACTCACGTATGCCTCCGTCGCTCGTTGGTCCTGAATAATTTCCCGGATGTTTGGAACTAAGGGAGTCTCTACATGTTCAGTGTTTTGGACATGTTCTGTGAGTCGTTTGCGAGCCTCCTTGGTGGCTTTGACCTGCTCTCTGAGCTGTCTCTGACAAGACCGTCTGCTACACCGTCAATAACTTCCAACGTGCAGAAACATGTGCCACTTACAATTGCCTCTTGAGATCTTTGGGAACTTCCAAAAGCTTCGTTCTCAACTTTTCCACCTCTCTCTGCAAGTCCTCGCACACATGCAGCAACACAAACATCGTAATCGAACTTTTCGCACTTTCCAATGCCAACTTCAATCCTGCAATCAAAGACCTCCTGAAATACCATCTGACTCGATCGAATCCACCGATGGTCCCTACGCCCATGCCTCCCTTGCTGAAGAACCTTCTCAATAGCTCCCCAAACCCCTCTCTAACACCTCTGCACTCACTCACCAACCCTGCAATTAATTCCTTCCGATCTTCCTTCTCATCCCCTTCCTCCGCCTCTTTTAGCCACTTCTCAGTCTGTGAGTGAAACATGCGAAGGCTACCTGAGAAGTTGAATAAGTCTAGACGGAAGGAGTCGATCTCTTGCGGTGCATAGCGCACGCTGCGGATACAGGTTCGCAGTTCTTTGGTCAGCGATAAAAAAGCTTCTGCGATTTGGGCGATGGCAGACACGCCACCTAGAATTGCTAAAGGGTCTGGCATTGAGAACGGTGTTTGCGTGATGTGACGATTTGGAATGTTGGAATTGGGGGAAATATGGGGAAGGCTGCCTGAAAGACTTGGATCGAAGCATCGCCCGGCTCTTGTGAGAGATTTGCCTTGTCCATGGCTGTGTTTCTGGATTTCGAATCGGGCTGGCTGGTTGGTCGGCTGGTTGGAAGCTGCGGTCGGTGGAAACCGGTCAGACGAGTTTGGTGGTGTGCGGGTGGGGTTCTCAGGTTCTCTTATGTGAGGGTCATTGGTTGGTGGTTGCAGGGGCTAAACATCACGAAGAACGTTTCGTTGATATATTATTAGGCATCCCAGTGGTGGACCCGTTACCATGAGGTTCTAGGGCATCGTATTTGAAGAGGAAATAATGTTGGATCTAGGAAGTGCAAGCGGGTTGAGTGGACCTTTTGGTTGAAGGGTGATAGTAGGCTCGTTTCGAAAGTAGTCGAAAGTGACAAGGCTGAAAAAGATTGTAATCAACATCACCGTTTTGGACCAACTACCTTCAAATGAACAGGAAAGTTCATGGGAAAAGTCTATTGTAGGCTTCTCAGCGAAATCAGTACCATTCTCCAATAGAACGATCTTTCATGACGTACTGGCACTATCTTGAACTACCTGTCAGACTGCAGGCTTGCTACTGTATAAACTAAGTTGATTCATTAGCCACTGCATTATTTCATGTAGGCTTCGCAATTTTTCAGCTTATTTATTCACCCTTTCCATGGTATCAAGCCTAGCAGGGCGCGAACATCGGGGTTTTCCTATAGTGTTACATCTTTGTTTTCATAGGATAACAAGAATTTCTTCCTCAGCCAGAGCGCTTATCGTATAATGTAGACAATATAAAGGTGATACCTGCATCTTTGCGTGGGGACCGCTCCTAAGCCTCATGAATCTACAATCAGTCCACGATCCGTACCCGGAGCATAGTCGTATTGCTAGGCTCATGGCGATGCATGATATGGTACCTCATAGGATGGAAATTGCGTTTAAACAGACCTGGGGTTGTTGGATGACTTCTGAACACAAGAAGTAGTAGCTCCATTTCGATATCCTTTTACCTATCTCGTACGAAATAGCACTTCGCCAGGCGTACGGGACTCCATGGCCGTTGGTTACATGGGTTTTGGAAACATTCTCAAATTTGAAATTGATACACTTTACACGAAGTCAATGTGACGCTCAAAAAATTGGATACAATTATAATGCCAAGGTTTACTAAAGGTCGGGGTGAATTGAAAGATCACGTGGAAACTTTCGGCGCTCGGCAATCCGACATGGATGGTAGCACGATAGCAGTTCTGACGCCCCACGGCTGAACGTTCAATTATTGACTTATTTTGTCAAAATCTACACAAACTCTTGGAAGCCATGGTTGACGGGGACGGCGATATCGAGTCCGGCTTCCAGGCTGCAATCGACTCCGGAAAGATTAATGGTGCTATTATCTGCGCTACGGATGCCGAGGGCTGCTTCGTCTATAACAAGACTCTGGGTGAACGGACGTTGTTGTCAGGGGAGAAGAAACCTCACCAACTCGATGATGTGGTATTCCTTGCATCCGCCACCAAATTCCTGGCCACTATCGCTGCGCTTCAATGTGTCGAGGATGGCCTGCTATCATTGAAGGGGGATCTGTCATCGGTTGCCCCTGAACTCACGAGCAAGCAAGTCATTACTGGATTTTCCGAGGATGGCGAGACTCCTATACTCCAGCCTCAGTCTCACCCCATCACGCTGGAGATGCTTCTGACCCACAGCTCCGGGCTAGCCTACCACTTCATGGATCCACTCGTAGCTCGATGGCGCGAAAAGTTTACCCCTCAGGGGCAGAATCCCGAATCAGGCGCAAGATTAACAGTTGAGGAATTGTTCAGCTATCCGCTTACTTTTCAACCTGGCTGTGGTTGGATGTATGGGCCAGGGCTCGACTGGGCTGGTCGGATTGTAGAGCGCGTAACGGGTAAGACGTTATGTGAGCGTATGCATGAGCGCATATTTGGCCCCCTCTCTATTGCGGATGCCCAATTCTATCCGGTTACACGCGAGGACCTACGCTCCCGTCTTATCGATTTGAACCCCAATGATCCGGATGCCCTTGGCCGCGCCGTATTGGGTGGTGGCGGCGACATGAACAAGCGTACCAACGGAGATTTTGGAGGTCATGGTCTATTCATGACAGCTCCAGACTATGTTAAAATATTGCGCTCGGTGCTTGCCAATGACGGCAAATTGCTCAGACCGGAGACCGTGAATGACATGTTTGAGAACCATCTGAGCCCTGAATCTACTACATCACACAAATCTGCGCTTTCTAGTTTTGCGGGAGTTTTCTTCCGCGTCGGGACTGCGGTGGAGTCCAAGGCTGGACACGGGTTGGGGGGTTTGCTTACCATGGAAGACGTCGACGGTTGGTACGGAGAGCGTACTCTCACATGGGGTGGCGGTTTGACGTTCTCATGGTTCATTGATCGCAAGAACAATTTATGTGGTGTTGGGGCAGTCCAGGCATCTCTGCCAGTAGATGTAGCGGCTGTTGATGAGCTCAAGCAACTCTTTCGCCATGGCGTGTACCGTAAAAAGGCAGCCTAGAAGGTGAAACAGACATCATAATGTAGAAGTAAACATGCGGTTGAACATCCCGCCTACCTGAAGGAGCCTTTACTCAGAGTAACAAGACCAAACATTTAAGATAATTGCGTCTAAGAAGGGCAATGTTGGTAGACTAGCTAATCATATTCATCTGAGTTTAGTAGCCTGAATCTCGAAAGCTGACAATAGCAGCGAACTAAAAGTAATATGATCATTGTCCCTAAAAAGACCCCTTCTTGAGTTCTTCCTCAACCTAGCTGACTTACTTCTCATTTTGAAACTTCTAGATGCTCAACTTTAGCGTCATCCTTGTTCAAGGCTCCTTCCAATTCCAAGCCTCTGTCGATGTCTTTATCGAAAATGACGGCAATCTCCTCCAACGAATGACCCTTGGTTTCCGGAAAAAAGAGATAGATCAGGATCAGCAAAACCCCCAAGAAGCAACAAAATACAATATAGTACTTCCATGTAATTGCTTGCATAGCAATGGGGTTCACAAATAAGCTAATTAGGTTGAGTGCGTAATTGCATGTAAGTGTAAGCGCAAGGCCCTTGGCACGCAGTCGAAAAGGGAACACTTCGCAGGGATAAGCGATGAGGAGGTTGATCCATGCCGTGGCATAGAAGAAGCTGAATATGAAGATGAATGCAACGACCGAGTTAGCGGCGGCGATGTTGGTATTGTCTTTGGCGAACGTGGCAGAGCACGCTGTCCAGATGATGTACGAGACGAGGCAACCTACAGAAAGAACTGTCAGTGGATCGGCATTGCTTTCTGGACTGCGTTACGTACCTGATGTGCTAAAGAGGTATAGTGTTCTGCGTCCCATGCGATCAACCATGAGGGCACCGAAGATGGATGATATCCACTTCCAAGTCTGGAGTCCGCCATTGATGACAGTTTGCTCACGGGTGGAGGTGATGCCGATGGTATTCAAGACAAGTGTCAGGTAGTAGTTGATGAGCAGGACGCCATTAAGCTGCGTACCGCACCCAACAATCACTGCGATCAGGGAGCGCTTACGATTACCTGGCGTCTGTACAAGCTGGAGCCAGCTACCGCTTTCATGCTCAAGCTCGGCTTCCTTCCTGATATATTCTTTGATCTCTTGTATCTCGCGAGCGACGAGTGCGGTATTTACATTATCCGGCGGCGAATGCAAGCGACTGAGGATGGCTGTTGCTTCTTCCTCGCGACCTTGTGCCACGAGCCATCTGAAAGCACAGTATTAGCTTTGAACAACGTTTGATATATTGGTTATTTGGTTCCTATACCTGGGACTCTCTGGAATAAGCCAAATGACAGAGAGTTGTATTAACGGAGTAAGTCCTTGAAGCAGGGAAGGGAGCCTCCAAGACCAGTCACTCCTAATAAAACCACAGCCGAACACGACCCACGCAGCAATCGTGGAGCCCCCAAAGAAAACAGAGTTGGTCATGGTAGTGATCTTGCCTCTATGTGTTGGATAAGAGAGTTCTGCAATTAGAATGGGTGAGATCGATTGACTGACGGGGCTGGCAAACCCGAGAACCAGACGCGATACCACCAACATGGCATAATTTTGTGCTGTCGCTTGTAGTATAGCGCCAATGATGATAAAGCTGAGGCCGAAGACGATGGAAGGTTTGCGACCGAACTTGTCACAGATGTAGGAGGTGACGGGTAGGCTTACAACTGCGCCTACTGGATAGATGCCGTTTATAAGCCCTAGCCTGGTTCCAGTAGGATGATCGAAGTATTCTTTCCAGTATGAAATACTCTGCAATCCGTTCATAAGGACACCTTTTATAATTGAGATTAGAACACATAGAGAAAGCTTCTAGACTCGGAAACTTACCGTCGTAACCGACTGCAGCAGCCGATGCTAAAGGGATCATGAGGAGCAAGTTCAGTTTGACGAGATAATTGACGGTCCACCATCGTCCTCTATCAGAAGGGAGCAACTACTGATGTTAGATGACAGAGGGAGAGATCAGGGTTGATCTTGAGACAAACTTCTCCTAGGGTCTCCCCCACAAGCTTCACATCTTTCTCTCGACGATCGATGGTCATCTTTTGGCAGTGTTTAGAGTTGGTATGCACTTGGCCACAGCCAGGAGTGATAGAAAGTGTAAGAGTTGTCGTACAAAAACTTAGTGACTAGGAAGACTTCTTTATGTATTGTCAGGTGGGCGAGGCCATACAATGGTTGTAGCGTTTCCCTATCCCGACTATTGTAGTAACATCCAATCGCAGTACGCCAAGGCGCGGATTTTAACAACCGCTTCACAACCGAACCCGATACCCCATGATTTTCACGAGCTACCCCATATTTCCCCAGATTTCGGAAGCGCTCACGGAATGGGGCCTCGGAGACCCTTAGCTGCATATATGTTCCCCGCATGCTAAAGCCGTGAAGGGAGACAGGAATGCCGCGGTATTCACTGACTGCTGATTCGTTCATCAAATTGAGATTGCACCTAACAAATGAAGACAGCGGAACAGAAGGTGGCTCTACTTGAGTTGGGTAGATTTTCAATGTATTACATTGCTTGTATTATGAAGTCTTCATAGACTTACACGCCAAGTCGAGCAAATTCGCAATCATACATGATATTTCCATGATTTGGGAAATTGGGTATTAACCCTGCTCCATCTTCCGGTGTTCTTGTTCCGTTTGCGGAGTTCAAACCAGCAAGAGTCTCAGGGGCTATTGTTGTATGGGTCGGACGATGCGTTGCGTTCGGATTCTCAAACTGCTTACTGATGAAAGGGGGAAGAACTTCCGTCAAAGGACCCTGTTGAGCCTGGCCGAATGGTTTGGGGGTAAACTTGGCTAACATCTTACCCGCTAAATGGGAAGTTTGTACGTTTCGCTCGATTAAGTTCAAGAGGATGTCATAAGCGCTGCGGTACTTATCTAAATCGGCAGGCTCTTGACACATCTTCAACGCTTCTTGGAGTACGCCTGAAGCCGCCTCAACAGGCTGTATGTTTGCTGGAAATATACTCCGGACGTGGTGGCTTTGTTGGTGGTAAACCACAATTTCGGCGATTTGCAACGCACTGCTAACGCAAAGACGCTGAGGAACATTCCACGCTCTGTCTGCTTCTTCTTTTGCGAGCTGATCGGCCTGGAGGCTGTCATGAAGAAGCCCTGAAAACGCGTATTTACGATAGAGAAGAATTGTACCGTAGTGGTACTGTAGCCTGAGCGTGACTTATTAGGCGCTACGGGCAGCGAAATAGATGGAAACCTACTGTAGTGTGAAGAAAGATGAAGATGCACCTTGAATGTTCTCAGGTGACCATTTAAAATCCGCTGAGAGCTTAGAGTACCACGTCAGAAGCTGCTGGTGCAAAACTGTAATCATAATGTAGCAGTGTTCATCTTGTGCTGCAGAGCGGACCTCTTCCTGAGTACTGATTCGGGTCAGAAGTTCCATGAGTTCTATTAGAGAAGTGAAATTACGAGGGCGTGTTTGAATCGACATAAATGTTCCGTTCTCTAACCTGTGCTGAGCGAAGATACTTTGAGCACCTACGTCTTTCGTTGTAGACGGCGATTTTTGATCGAACAGTAAGGTCCAGTACCTACAATTTATCAAAAATCAAATCTTCAGGATATAGAAATCTTGATCGTACATGTTGTACATGGCGCATGATCTCACACATATTGCACAGTTCTCATCCGAAATATCGTGCGAGGACTGCGAACACAGACTCGTGAGAAGCTTATGCGCTAAGCCTTTGTATATCAGCTATTAGTAGATAAGCTACTATATATTGACTTACCCGCGTGCATCCAGCCATTATTGATCCGACCTAGCCCAATTTCCAAGTCGCTAAACAGCAACAATGCCTGTACAAAGCAGAGGTTCGCCTCGCTTTCAATATCTATCTGTAGAGATCGTGTAGCTCTTTGGTGGAATACGGATTCTTTTGTCGAGATCGAGAAGAATGGTGCATAGCGCTTGTCTATTGTCTCGCAATAGCGCAAGCCGATTGCTAACATACATAAATGGAGCAGAGCGGAGTAGGCTTTAGGATTGTTAGCCCTCCAGCTAGATTCAAACTCAAGTCGAGATATGGGCTGCAGTCCGTCATGGTGATGCACCCAGAAGTTCTCAAGAAGAGTCTGATGTATGTGGTTTGGGAGTGTATTGAGCCATTGAATGTCGGGCATTTCAGCCTTCAGGCCTGTGGACTCGCCATCTACATCACTCTCAGCGCTCTCAAAAATATCGCTGATTGGAGTCTCAGCAGATATTTCTACAATCTCTTGCCGTTCTGAAGAGGTTGCTGACAGGGCAGGGGGAACACCGACAGCTTGTGTCTCGATAGGCCTTTTGTTCGAATCAGCGACCAATCTTTCTAGAGCTTCTAGACGATCCTGAAGACTCTGCGTGAAGCCTGCGGTGAATCGTCTGGAGACCTCAATTAGCGCTTGTAGCAATCCGATGTTGTCAATACTAACTTTCGACGCAAGTCAGTATCGCGAACAACACACTCCAAGTCGCTACCAATACAGTGATCGCACTTTACATTCTGGTCTCGAATAATGCACTAAGACCATATTAATATCGCAGACATACGAAATGGTTCGAAATGCTTTTAATCACACTTTTATACGCCTCCGTCTACAATTTGCACACGCGACCGAGGCCCTAATCCTTGGCCTAGGCTGCTTGCATCTTCGCGGTCTTTCGGGACTCAAGCTGCGCAGTGACTGGCTTGTCATGGCTTAACCTTGAAAGAAATTGTTAAAGTAAGAAGCCGAATTGTTCAAAACTTGGTTTCTATATCATAAATTGGTGTAGAATTACTCCGCTCTACTAGCTTGCGGGACGGAAACGTACTTCCTGGTGGGGAAACTAACGTCGGGTGATCTCTAGAAGCACGAACACCTATGAACGGAGTCCTTGTGTTAGCTTCCTACCCTTGTAGCACTGTAACTTAAATTCGATTTGAATCGTGACTATAATTTTCCAATAAACTACCTACAAGCTGGCTTCTGTATCGCCAATGGTTGTGATCAGTAAGAACTTAGTCGCATCGACTTCCTTCGCAGCTGCCATAATTGCTCTCGTCCACTGTGTTTGAGTGACCGGTGGTACTACTTTTTCCCCATGCTTTAGCCTACCATCTTCAAATTCATGCAAAGTCAAGAATTTAGGTGCCCCAATCTGCTCTTCTGGTTTCGCGTCTTTGTTCTGAATCTTGAAAACAAGCTCGTAACGCGCGGTCCGTCGCCAGTCCAGGGCTTCGTTCTTTAGTTGCTGCAGATGCTAAGCAAAGATTAGAGGAGATCAGTTCTACATTTTTGTACGCGAACTTGCCTCTTGATGATACCAATCATTGAAGTCCTGCTCATCTGCAGGATCGATAGCTGCGGATATTAAAATTGGGGCTCGACCTGTAGATCAATTAGTTTATACACAAATGGTAAGCCTCATTCTTGATATACCAGCAGGTGCCCCAGGCCGCTGAGATACTTCTAAGCGTCGGTAGAATCTTGCATCAAATGATGCGAACCGGTGAATTGGTCCCTCTCCTGGAAGCATCTCGTGTGTCATTGGTACTGCCCTGAACTCTGGGCTTTGAAGGAAACTTAGGTCTGGTACCGAATAGACGGCGAGATACGGAGCAGCATGTTCAGGATCTGCGCACTGGTATCGAGATGAGGCTACGATGCCCCCTTTCTTTGCATTAATGATATCCGGGATATGTACAGTTTCATACCATGTTTTGAACAGTTGTGGGGGCACCTGAACGGGATCCGTGATCTTAGAGTTGATCCATAAGATACCTGGACCTGAAAGAGGAGGGCCATCGTATGTTGTTCTTTGAGAGCTCATAATTGAAAACTATAGTCCACAAAGTCTTTCTGAAGCTACATTCAATGAAGTCTTATACGTGGAGAATATTAACGTAGATTTACCCTTGTTAAGTTGTGAAGAACCGATCCAGTAGTGAACGGGTTGCTGCTATGCCTCGGGCCGTTGGATTGTTCGCGGATATAGCATACACGCAGGACAGCCAAAACGTAAACTTGCAGGGACCAAATTTAGGAAAGACGGGGGGATCTTCGTGACGAAACCGGCTTTTGAAAGAACAGGCCTTCAGTGTATCAGAGCACAAGGATCATTAATTTGGCGCAAAGGCCATCGATGTCAATGATTTTCCAAACTACGGAATGCAATTTATTGAACTGTTCCGAATAACTCAAAATATGTGTCATATGTGTATTTGAGATCTAAATGCCAGTAATCCGGGGTTTGACCTTTGGCAATTTTCCAACCTCTGTCCAGCGCGTCGACAACCTCCTGAGGTAGTGGCCCCCTTTCAATGACAGCCATATTGTTCTTCAACTGCGCAATGCTACTCGCTCCAATCACCAAGCCGCTGCATCGTTATTAGTGTAATATGTAAGACATGATTCGAGCACATTTGCAACTTACTCATTACCTCCAGCGGATCGCATTCTCAGGGCACTATGATGTACTAGCCACCGTAATGCCGCATCGATCAATGTAAGTTCATGAGCGGTAACGATTGGTTCGATTAATGTGAGAGCCTCTAGATTGGCATCGCGGAGGAATCGCGCGCGATATGTCTTATCAACCTGCGTCATGTTCGAAGGAGCCGATGTCTGTCCTTCTCTATATTTACCGGTGAACAGGCCGCCGGCAAGCCTTCCAGCTTTGTTCAGTTATGGTACTAGCTCGATGTGGTGGCAACTCACCCGTTATATGTTACGATATCAAGTCCATACCTTCTACAGGCAGGGATGAGTTCGCCCTCAATGGATCTAGCTAGCCCGATTGTTTAGCGTTTTAACTATCGTAGAGGATAAATACATACTAAGAGCATTATACATGGCCTGATATATCGTTGGCCGGACCCAACCCTTAATCTTGCATATCATGACTATTTCAGCGACTTCAAATGCGGTAAAGTTACTAAGTCCAAATTTTTCGAATTTCTTTTCAAGATAGAGGTCATTGATCGTTCTCAGTGTCTCCTCAAATGGCACACTTCTGTCGGCAGCATGCAGGTAGAAAATTGATACAGACTCAGTATTCAACTCTTCTAGTGACTTTTGTACACTTGCGCGAAGATTCTCGGGATTATGCATGCCTGGTCTGAAAGGATAAAGCTATTCGGTAGAAAGTTGCTATTCTCAGAAGTGATCGTGAATGAATGACTCTGAGCCCTCACCTTGGTCGCTAATTTCAATCCCCTCTCCTTCCATCCAGCTGCAGCAGTGAACGCTTCTTGTTCACCGTTCTGGTATAACCGTGATGTATCCACCTCATCATAGCCCGAATGCTGGAAACAATCAAGAAAGCTTCCAAATTCATCCAGTGACGTTGTTTTCGCGCCCCACTCTGTATTCTTCCGGTGTAAGTCTCCGTATGATTCTAGTATATGGAAGGATTACCGGCCCGAAAGTCATCACTTCTTCATGATCAGCTCAATCCGAACCAAGTTATATGAGAAACTTACGACCAAGGATGACTCTGTTATTTTTCGCCATACCTAGCTGCGTCGACAAATCTATTCTTCGAACAAAATAAATCTAATCCCAAAGATAATATTGGAACAACCGCGAGTGTGTAGGCTATCTGCCGCGCTAAGATATGGTAGACTAATGCGGAAATGTATACCCCGGATATCATCACGCGAATGCGGATAGTTTTACGCCAGCGCTAATCTCATCCGCGGCACGGATGAATTAACAGGAGATATCCGCATCCAGAAGTAATACATATCTACCAAAAAGGCCTCTGTGAACAAGTGACACCTTGACCAATTCCCTTTCGATTTGCTCCCCTAGAACATTACGCTGTCTCCCATTTAATTTCGAGGATCATGCCATCCAACACAGAAAAGAAGCGGCCGGTGCGAATTGCCGGCTGCTCCGGCGGTTTTACAGATCGAACAATGGCCTTGACTAGAATGGCTGGCGATCCCGATGTCGACGCCGTAGTTGGCGATTGGCTTGCTGAGATGACTATGGTCGTTCACGGGACTGGAAAGGCCAGAAACCTTGCCGATGGCTCTAAAACACAATTGAGCTTGGATGAGCGCAAAAAGACTGCCATGTACGCAGAAACATTCTTACAGTGTTTCGAGCCGTGCATCGACAACCTTGTTAAGAACAACTGCAAAATGGCGGTAAATGCAGGCGCAAGCGACACTGAGCTGCTTACCGAGGTAGTGCAAAAGATGCTAAAGGACCGTGGTGCTAATCTGAAGGTCTCATGGATCTCAGGAGATGATGTTACGCCGCAAGTTCGCAATCTTATCAAGAAGGGAGAAAGGTTTGAAAGCTTGATGCATGGAAGAGCACTAGAAGAACTCGGCCTTGACCCAATTTGTGGACAAGCATATCTGGGAGGGCTCTGCATTGCTGAAGCATTCCGAGATGGTGCAGATATTGTGCTGTGTGGGCGTGTTGCTGATGCCGCACCTATTATTGGAGTTGCAGCGTAAGTCGTTCTTTTAACTTGGGATCTATTCTTCAGAATCTGTCGCTAACCAATGATCTAGTTGGTGGCATGGGTGGAGGAACGATCAATTTGATGAACTCGCCTCAGCGCTTGTAGCAGGACATCTTATCGAATGCGGTTCATATGTAACCGGTGGATTTACAGCCGAATTCAAAGATCTGATTAAGGTTCGTTCCTGCTTCGCACTTATCGCCATATCCTAATTTGCTTCAATATAGACCGGCAAACATGTGAATATGGGGTTCCCAATAGCAGAAATTGAATCAAATGGCACATTCAATATTGCAAAAGAGAAGAATACGGGTGGTTGCGTTACGGTCGGCTCATGTTCTTCGCAACTTCTCTATGAGATTCAGGGGCCGTATGATATCCACAATCAACGTCAACTTGCGTAGCTAACATCAATCTGTAGCCTGTATTACAACTGCGATGTAGTGGCTGACCTGTCCGGAATCAAAATGGAACAGATCGGCGAAGAACTCGTTCGGGTCACGGGTGTAAAAGGTCTACCACCACCTCCAACAACTAAAGTTGGTATCACATTACCCGGAGGCTTCCAAGCAGAGTGGCATATCTGGCTGTGTGGCCTGGATATAGAAGAGAAATGCAAGATCACGGAAGATCAGATCAGATATGCCATTGGAGACAACATAAGTAAATTTTCCAAGCTCAAGTTTCAACGCATGGGATATTCCGCCATTGATGCACCAGACCAAGATGTAGCAACGGTAGACTTTCGAGTCTTTGCGCAGTCTAAAGATCCAGAGCTTCTCAGACCGGACATACCCGGGGGGTTCAACCGCTGGGTGCTTGAAACGTTCCTCCAAAGCGCCCCAGTAAGTATTCATTAATATTTTTGAGTCCCCAAGCGGCTAATCCAAAAAAGGGCGCCTCGTTGAGCAATGATCTTCGCCAGGTTGTTCCAAAACCGTTCTACGAATACTGGGTCTCACTCATGCCTCAATCCGAACTTGGTGTAAAAGTGCACAATATGTTTGGAGAGCATACCATTCGAGAATTAGCCCCTCCAGCAATTACACGAGAGTATCCGAGGCAGCAACAGTCATATGAGACTAGAAATCCAGTCCCACTTGATTCGTTTGGTGAGACTGTTCGCGCTCCTCTTGGATACATCGTGGGAGGCAGGGTAAGACAAACCTCGAATATTCTAGGAAACCTGGCTAACTCGTTTCATTAGAGTGGAGATAAAGCAAGTGATTGTAATGTTGGGTTCTATGTCCGCTATGACGATGAATGGGATTGGCTACGCAGCCTTTTGACGATCGATCTAATTAAGAAGCTCCTTGGCCCACGAGAGTACACAGGCAGTCCAATCGACCGGTTTGAAATGCCTGGTATAAGGGCTGTGCACTTTCTTCTCCACGACCATTTAGACGGGTAAGGAAAATATGTTTCTTATGCAATTTCATGCTGCTAACAAATATTATAGGGGTTATAGCCAATGCTCAAAATTTGATACATTAGGCAAAAATGCCATCGAGTATTTGCGTGCAAAGACTGTGGATCTCCCAAAGAAGTTTTTGGATAGAGGAAAGATTTAGCGTGAGAGTAAGTTTTGCTAAGACAATTTCGGTACTGTAAAGCACTTAACCACATATTACCTCCAACATTGGATGAATGCCTAAAAGTTTAAGTGTGATGCCCGGTTGTAATTCTCTCAGGTTTGCGTATTAACACAAAAACTCGATCAAACATGGACAGAAGCTATTGATTATCTGAACACATTTGGAAATAACGGTCGTCACCAGCCCAAGTTTTGCGAGGAAATGATGATCTCCGACGTGTCTCTTGGATTTATTTCTTTAATACCGGGACGACTATGCTGGATGCGGCGACTCTCAATTTTGCATTCAATGGGGACTGTTGCGTTCCAAACCGCCACTTCTAACGAAGTAGGGCTCGATAAAACAGCCATATATATTCGGCAGTTCACTTGAAGACAAAGAACTGAGCTGTTAGCTGTTAGTAATGGAGGAATCAGGTTTCTGCTATCATAACGTTTAGCGCAGGAGTTCGTGGCTAACAGCGATGATAACGAGTGAGGAGCAAATGTCTCGGAGCGGTAGCTTATATATCAGCAAAACGATCGAATGGAAACGTTTCAGCCAGTAGACACCACCAGGACGCCTGCAGCACTCTAGTCAGCGAATAGTATATCTCACCAATTCTATACAGTTATAGCTGCGAATCGGTACAGCCGATTACTATTCTTGATGTATATTACAATGTACGAGAGCCCTCTACTGATCCGATCAGGGATAAGGTGGTCTATAATCTGTACTAGTAGCCATGCCCGATGCATTATTCGCAACTATAGCAGCCCAGTATGAGTCAAGGTCAAAATGTAGATGCCTTTGCAGATAATTGTCGGTCAAAATTTGGTGATCAAAGAGGTCCGGTACGGCCAATTTTGATGAGGGCTCGATTGGATCTAGAAAAGTTAGAAAGTATTGTGATTTAGTTTTAGGATGGACTGACTGGCGGGCAAGATTTCAGGAGGGCCATCCGTGTTGGAACTGGACGTTTCGGGACTACTCCACCCAAACTCTTGGACAGAATTTGGCTGACTCTGAAGACTGGGTGGGGTCTCGCCTGGTGATTCATCCCCTGCACTGGATGCAGAATCAAGTGTGTGATAAATGGAATCGCTGAGACCTTGCACAGAGCCCACAATCTTGGTCAGTTTGCCTTGAAGCTCTACCAATTGTGCTCGAAGCATCGTGTTCTCTCGCAGAAGCTTCTTCATCCTGTCACTGTCATCCTGCTGAGCTTCGTTGACTCGGTTCCGAAGATCTCGCATGCACTCCGCTTGTCTGCGGCGAAAGGCCCTCTGCGATAGACGGTTTCGAAGCTTCCTAGATTGACGAGTAAGCTGGGGTATGTTCTCGTGGATGTGATTTTGACATGCAGCGAGTTAGAACATACTTCCTTTCTTCGTCAGTCTTTTTCAACGTATCGGAATGAATCTCGGGTGAAGAGTCCTTGCGAGATCGCATGGTGAGTGTAGATGATCAGAGCAACGTCTCCTGGCTAATAGCGGGATCCAATTGAAGGAAATAGTTTAAACGGCCTGACTGATTGTTCTCGTGTTGGTAAGAGTAAGATAACAAAAAGTGTTCAAGGGATATAGGATGGCAGATAGGAATCAGTCAGAGGCTGGGGTTCTTGAGATCTTGAGCCAGGTCGCAATTCCGATCACGTGATAGGAGCATTGTGCCCTAGGGACAGAATCTCCGACTGTCGGATATTCATCCAAGATCAATGTGCAGGCTTTTGCTCCACCCAACTAAACGAATTGCCGATATCAGAATGCAACAAGGGGGCTACTACGGCTATATAGCTTAATCTGGTTATTCTATTCTTCTGCTTATATGTAGGGTTTCGATCGTGCTATCTCGGTTTTATACCGATCTATGGATGGAACTGCATGATGGATTATAGTTCTATATGTGATCTTTTCGTTTACAAGACATAACTGCGCAGTCTCTGTTCAATCAGTGAACTGATGGCTGCTTATTTACATGCCTGATCAGCGAGTTCGCATCCAGTGACTGTCGGGCGGCTTTTCGTCAATGATGTCGGAAATAACTGGACCTATCACAACGAAAGTGGCTAGAACTAGTCTACACTAAACATTCCCTTTTCCGATCCCATCCCCGCTCCAAAGTCCGACGGACTTCACTCGACCTGCGCAACTGCCAAATTTTCAATCACCGCAATATTGCGGGGTCAAGTCCTATGTCTGAACGTCGGGGTTTGCTTCTCCAGGTCTCAAAAACTAGACGTTCATGTGAGCGTTGTCGGTAAGTGCCTACCCAGTCGGCTGCTGGGTGCATCACTTGCAATTGGCTGACAGATATTCTACTGATAGTCAGCAAAAGAAGAAATGCTCTACAGAGAAACCCACTTGCTCTTTATGCTCTCGTCTGGATGAATCGTGCATATACCTTCCTCGGGGCCAGCGCTCTGAAAGCAATAGCCAGACCAGTAGACCTCGACGGTAAGTTCAAATCAGAAACTATTCAATCGTGTTTAAGTCGTTAAGTATGGCCCAACAGTGCATTGGCCAATAGAAGACAAGCAACAGGGCAGTCATTTGTTGCACCCGTCGATGCGATTGAGTTAGTAATCCTTCTACATACTTCGCCGACTCTATCCTATGATGTTTCCTGTCGAGGAAGAGACATTATACTAGCCTATAACTGAGTCTGACTACTTCGTTCAGGTGTCTAAACGATAATTTCGTTGAAGCCTTTCGGGCGAGCCCTAATACTAGCGATCCCACTGATCCGTACTTCACTAGTACCGCGAATACACTGCCTGTCGAACCTGAACTACATTCATCGGACTTAACTTGGTAGGGTCTTATTCTTGAGTCATACTTGATCAAGCTAATTTGCTCCGTGATAGGTCTGCGTTAAAACCCGAACCGCCCAGTGCAACTATAGATCATTTGGTTGACGCATACCGAGAATATGTATACTTTCAGCCTTTGCCTTTGTTCGCCGTCGACAGTCTCAAGACCAAATTGGAGACTACAGCCAGATATCTACGCTGGGCCTTTTTTGCTGTAATGCTTAAGTATACTTCACATTCATTTTACGATGGCAGGGAAAAGCAGGCCATAGACTTCTATGCAAATTCAAGCCGGAATGTTGTTATTGAACTAGCTTCTGAAGGGACAGCTAAACTGGACGTAATTCAATCTCTCTGTCTCTTGGCTTTGTGTGAAAGTTTAGGTAAGTAAGCGTTTCTCGTTATGATGAACACCTTTTCACAAGTTTAGACGGTAACTCTGCTCGAGCCTGGATGGTGATTGGAACGGCTTCCAGACTACAAACATTACGGTCTCTGTCTACAGAAGTCTCCGGTAGCCTAAAAGACAACATGGCCGAGTCCAGATGCTACTGGAGTGCATTCATCCTCGAAAAGACTTTCTCGCCAAACTTCATCTCGCTATCCCAGCACCCTGATCCTCTACGTTACCCTCCAAGCCCATCCCCACCACCGCTTAGATCAACCCCAGGTGTACGAGCGTCAAACTACACCACCGACTTCCCAGAAATGCTTGATGAAAGACTCGAATCTCAAAGTATCAATGCGTGTTGTCTGAAAGCTGTAAGCATCTGGGGAGACATTATGTCCTACCTGGACGGGATACGACTGGGTAAAGCCGCACAGCCATGGACGCCTTCGTCGACACATAGCCAATTGATGTTGAAGCTCAATGAGTTTGAGCTTGATTTCTCACACCAACACCTCCTCCGAAAAGTATATTTTCATCACCGCCAGCCATCTGAATTGCGCCGCGAGCGAGAATATTGGAGCCCATGGCTTCTCATGCAGTTTATCTCGCATGCGGCACATGCAGCCTTATACAACCCATTCATCCAACTCGTCGCACTCAGAGGCTCAAAATCTCCATCGCAACCGTTCTCCTTTCTTCAAAGGTCCGTTGATCAGTCTCTGTACCACTCAGCTTGGGTGGCCCGATTACTCCGGATTTGTAACGCACTGTCGTTCGAAATCCGCGATCCTCTGATCGGGCAAATAGTGGCAGCAACAGCAACTGTACCATGGCTGTTTCAATTCGCGAGAGAGGATCCAATTTCTAGCAAAGCCAAAGACGACCTTCGCCAGTACGATGAAGCATTGAGTAGTCTTTCTAAGCGATGGCCCCATCTTGCACATAGGGTAAATACTCTCTTTGTATCAATTCAGCGCTATACTAACACAACGTCAAGCATCACATCTTCCGTTACCTACAATCTTTCACCCAAGAAAGGCTCGCAGAAAGGACCTCCCAAAATAAAACCATCAAATTCCCGCCGCAGCTGGTTTGGGAACTCCTCTTACCCAGACCTTTCCACGTATCACCGGTGAACCAACACAGATTCGGCTCAGCGTCCCTACCAAATTCGTCTGGTGACGAGACTTTGAAAATCATTACTAGCTTTCTTCATCCAGTAAACGAAGATGAGCAATATTGCGCTTCAAGCCCTACCCCCGAAGAAGAGGATGCAAGGTCGCCGAGAGAATGGTTGAATGACCCCGTCATAACGGAGTTTCTATCGGAATCCGCGCTCATGGACTTTTCTTGGTTGCCGTTTGGATCACCAGATTTTCCATGAGTAGTAGGTATCCGTACTCTACGATCTCACATGCTTTCATACGGTTTTCTAGATAGGATGGGACGTTCCACATATTCGATTAAGATCATTTGTATACTCCGCTTATCGGTGAAGTTACTACGACCAAGATTTAGATAGAGGATTTGCCATGTTTAGTATATCGCGCTACGTGTCTCACTGTGGGTGATAGAGATGACCATTCGATGCATTGTTCTACCTAGTCGCTACATCAATATGAATTTTGGCAAGGTGTGCACTGCCCAATGCTTCCTGTTCAAATTATTCCTTTATTAGCCTAAGACTTCGCCGGGGTTCTAATGTGTAGCATACAATAACATAAGAAAGGGTAAAGATAGGCAAATATCAAAGATTCTATGTCTAAAGCTTTGCCTGTTCCTCCTTCCGCAACGTCCTCCAAGGCCGGCCACCTCGACTGCCATCACCTGGCTTCGGAACATCCTCTACCCCAGTAGGCGATCTCAGGCGCCACTTTTGTCGGAGCTCTTCAGACGCTCTACCTTCAAAACAGTCGGTGATGTATTTTCCTAATACTGGTAGGAATTTGAACGCACTTTTCCCTGAGTTAGCGAATGTTCATGTAAGTAAGGCTTTGATCAAAAACACTTACTGGCCAGCCCCACCAGTTGCAATGAAAAGCCCTTCTAGCTGAGGGTGATGGTCGGCAATGAAATCACCTTCAGGAGTGTCCGAATACCAGCACATACGCCTCTTTATCCACGGGCGGTCGGCAAATTTGGGAGTCAGTAGTCGAAGTCCTGCCCGAAGCTGTTCATCGGCATCATCCGGTAGGTAGCCAGCGTCGGCGTTGTTGCTGAACAACTTCGGCGAAGATATTACGCGCTTTCCACCTTCGACGGGTATGCGAGTAGCAAATCCAAATCCATGATGGGCAACTTTTAGGATATTCTTGCCAGGGTAAGGGGGAAAGACGAAAACTCCCGAGGTGAAGTCAATTACGACGGGCATTCCTTGCAAAGATCGTGCCTCTTCAGGGCTCAATTGAATGAATCCGACTGACTGGCCTGATGCAGATGAGGCGTGACTGATTGGAAGCAACTGGTTTGACCATGCTCCAGTGGCGAGAATCACTTGGCTGGCAAAGTGCGGTTCTCCTGTAGCGACATTGACTCCTACCACGCGCTTGTTTCTAATCCGTAGCGACGTTACCGTCCCGCGAGGACCAGTGATGAGATTGACGCCGTGTCTGCTACATTCTTGACTTAATTGCCGGACCGCTGATTCGGCATCTGCCCAACCGCCTCTCGGGTTCACGTAGGCATTGTATCCTTCGGTAACAGATGGAAAATTACGGTATCGCTTCCGTAGATTTGGCGCATCGGTCAATTCGCCACTATCGTCTCCCAACTTTTGGCTCACTTTCATGCTCTTTGCAACATAGGACGCATCGACAGCCTTATCCGCCATCATAACAAAACCCGAAGGGTAGAAATGGTCCTTGTAGGTTGAATTCCATTCCTTTAGGGCCTCGCGTGCCATTCTGGCATAGAGTTCGGAGCCATATTCGACTCGAATAATTCTAGAAATATCAACACTGCTGCCATCGGGCACAGGGACATTGTAACGGTCGAGCACTGTAACGTTCTCGTATCCGCGCTTCTTCAATTCTAGTGCAGTACCAAGGCCAAAAATTCCCGCTCCAACAATGAGGATGGAATCAGATTTCGAATTTGCTCCGGATGCCATGACGAGTGCGAAATGTGAACTAAAGACTAAAGACAGAACAAAAAGCCGAAACTGAGAAGATGGAAGGCGGGTTTGGAACACAGACTACCGAACTGTTGAGACAGAGGTAGAATATATAACAAGGGGTGGCAACAAATTAAAATCTTGAAATGATTCGTTCGCGACCATTTGCCCGTCGCTGATTTCCGAGTGAAAAATCCATTTAGTAACTGTTCGTACAGTCATGAGTGTGGGATAGCCGCATGTACTACGGTAGTTAGTCAAGCTTCCGTTAGTAACGCGGAATTGAATTGGGGTCTCGGACTCTGGATTGAAAAACACACTCTTACCCCATCGTCATTGCGATCACTTTTCGACGGACGGAGTCTTTCCCCCACAATGTACTGAGTCCACCGCCGGACTGGCCAAACTGGATGGCGTACATACCTTACAGGGTGCTTTTATAGGTCCCGTCAGAAACAACCACAAAGGACGGATCTTACTCCATCATCGTCGCTCGTTCCTTTGTTACTCAAATTTGAGTATGTCTTTAGGCATCACCTAAGATGTTCGAAAAACTCATCATATCCGAAAATTGCTATTTCGAGCTCATGAATTAGGCCAGAGGGAGGTGATGATGAGGCCGAGGTTACGTCGTCGTACTCGGTCGGAGGGCCGAAAACCCAAACGACGGATCAAACTAAATAGAGAAAGGAGTCTGGCAGCTGCAAGTCAAGATATTACATTTATCTGAGCTTAATTTTCTAAGTCGACATTTAGTTCCTCTGAAAACCTCTACCGGGACTCAAAGCCTCTGCATTCCTCAAGAACACCACCTGGAGTGGCTAGGAATCCAGCCATCCCCGTTACTGTCAATTGTTACCCATCCCCACGAATCCAAGAATAATTATACAGCGTGGTTCGAATTTCATTATTATTGTTCATACATTCATCATTCCGGTACGGCAACGTACTAGAGTGCTAACGAAAATGCAGCTTATAATACAATACTATACAAAGGCCGTGTTTTAGCCCTAGAATATGCATGTTTTGGGACGCCCTCGCTATGCTTTGCGCACAAGTCATGAAACAAGAAAAGTATACATGACTTCTTCATGACCTGCTTTTTCCTAATTCGCTTTGAGCGGTTGAGGTAGGTCCTCCTTTAACCCTCTCTCCTCCGGTAATCTTCTTCTCCCCCTCGGTGATGTCATGCAAAGCCTGACTGGTGATAGATTCCCCGGCATGTTGCTGGGCCTTTGCGGTTGGGCCCCTCCGCACAGGGCCATCTTCTCCGGTAATTTCCTTCTCCCTTTGCGTGATCTTTGAGAGCGTATCGCTATCCAGGACCCCAGATGAGGTACCTCCGCCAATGGAGCCGGCAGCTTGCGAAAGTATGTGTTGGGCAATAGCAGTAGGGCCTCCTTTCACAGGCGTATCGGAGCCTGTGATTATCCGCTCCCCCATTGTGATGTCGTGTACGACTTGAGAGGTTATCTCACGCCCTGCATGGCTTTGAGCACGTGCTGTTGGGCCTCCCTGGACCGGTGAATCCTGATTCGTAAGGACTTTCTCAGCGGCCGTGATCTGGGAGAGGAAGTTTGAGTCCACAATTGCTGCCATTTTCCTCGCAGTTGTGAAATTGCGATAAGTGAGGTGGAATTGAGTTGTCAGAATTGGTGCTGCTGGTTTGGATGGTGTGATTAATCGGGATACACGAATGATTGTGGAGGACATGGTGAATGAAAGTGTACGGAGGTCTTCTGTGCTATTTAAACCCTTAAAACGATTGAAATTGCGTTGTATGAATCTTCTGTGATTTCAGTCTTGCGTAAGGGGGTGGAAGGAATATATGCCTGCGGTTCATCTCTTCTGTCCGTGTTACATCGCATTGTTTTAATGAGCCTCGATGTGCAGGTACGATCACCGATACCTCTCCAAAATTCGATGCATCGAGGGATCAGCAGCGTCATCGACGATGGAGTTGCGCCGTGGTCTAGAGGGCACAATGATGTCACGAGGCAGCACGTTACGCTAGGCCGCTTCCAGCACCAGGTGCACCAGGGTCGAAACTTCCATCAACGCACTCACGTGGAATGTCAGACCCCGATAAATTTCGGGGGACCTCTTATTTATACTCGGTCTTAGGCTATTAAGGCGGAAGGGTGCTCACTTGGTCTTCAACATTCTGTGCGGACTTAAGCCCGAGCTCCGCCCAATATCGCGCGAGTATCACCAAAATTGTCCCGCCCGACATGTAGGGCAAAATGAATACGGGGATTAAGGCACTAAAACCGACATTTCAGCCACTCACAGCTTAGCTTGAGAATGGTACAGAATGGGACATATTGGGGATTGCGGAGATACCATCGCTTTTTGTAGAATGGTAGTCTACCATTTTCACGCAGCTACTCCATGGTGCTCAATTTGCAAAATACATAAATACTCACAATGTCATCTAAGATACTACTGAATCATTCACTGCTGCTCAATCTGCCCTCTCTATCTCTACATACAACAAGACTCCTCGAAAATAATCAACATGTCGACTGCTGGATTTCCGAAGCCCAACTCTCTCCTCGGGAGGCATCGTATCCTCTCACCTACTGCCGGAGTCCGCGTCAGTCCGCTATGTTTGGGAGCACTGAATTTTGGTGACAACTGGAAAGCCATAATGGGCGAATGTGACAAAGAGGCTTCATTTGCTATGATGGACACCTTCTACAAAGCCGGAGGCAACTTCATTGACACCGCTGTCAACTACCAAGACGGCCAGAGCGAAGAATGGGTAGGCGAGTGGATGGAAGCACGCGGAAATAGAGATGAGATGGTCATTGCAACCAAATTCACAGGCAGTCAAACAGGTCATCTAGGAGACAAGGTGATCCAGAGCAACTTCGGCGGCAACAGCTCAAAGAACATCCACACATCCATTGAGCGGTCGTTAAAACATTTGAAGACATCTTACATTGACCTAGTAAGCTCTCCCCCACCCTACATCCCATCCGACACAGCCCTCCCTAACAAAACATGTAGTACTACGTCCACCTTTGGGACAACACAACCTCAATCCCAGAATTAATGCACACCCTAAACGACCTCGTAACAGCACGCAAAGTACTCTACCTCGGCATCAGCGACTCTCCAGCCTGGATAGTCGTAAAAGCAAACTGCTACGCCCGCCAACACGGACTCCGCCAATTCAGCGTTTACCAAGGCCGCTGGTCAGCCGCGGAGCGCGACTTCGAACGAGAAATCATCCCCATGGCTCAGGATGAGGGGATGGCTCTTGCACCCTGGGGAGCCCTGGGCGGGGGATTCTTCAAACCAAAAGAACAATGGGGTAATGGAAGGAAACTCGACGACCGAGTTAGCAAAACCGGAAAAGAAGAAAAAACCAACATCGTCCTGGAGAAGATTGCAAACAGCAAGAACACGAGCATGGTATCCGTAGCCCTCGCATACGTAATGCACAAAGCACCATACACGTTCCCCATCGTTGGAGGACGAAAAGTAGAACATCTAAAATCCAACATCGAAGCCTTGAGCTTGCGACTCACAGACGAAGAGGTCAGGGATATTGATGGTGCTTATGGATTTGAAATCGGGTTCCCACATTCTTTCCTTAATCCTATGAATACTGCGGTCATGGGTCCTGAAGATGTGATTTTTAGTGGCAGGTTTGGCACTTTTGATTATGTGGTTAAGCCTAGGCCGATTTTGCCGCATGAAGGCCCTTTGGATAAGCCGTTTAAGGATATTGGGAAGCCGGTTGTGTGATGGATTGGAAAGGATGGGTGAATGTAGCATCTATTGTATTCTCATAGCGATGAACAATGGGACGCAAATTTGGTCATGATTATCATTATCTTCATAAAAGAGTCCTGTGAACTCGAGACTTGATGCCAAGAAGTGAGTGAAGATTCCCCAAACATAAGAAAATCCTAACTTTTCTCCCCCGATGGAAAGCTTACCATCCATCGCCAACAGGCGACCACCCCAACCCCTCATTATCCCAAACCTGCCTAACTCTCTTAAGCTCCCCGATCTGCTCCTCACTATAAACTTCCCTCATATCCTGTCTTGCAACCAAATTATTCGCAAACCCGCACTCCCTCCTCCCAGCCTCCGTATCCTTCTCTCTCACCGTCCCCATCAAACTTCTGCCAAACGCATCCGCCATTCCTTTATCCCCTGCATCTGTATACCAAGGTATAGTCTGTACAAAAACGCCCCTATCCCTCACAGGGAAGAATCTCTCGTCATTCTGACCCGCATTCTTGAGCATAGCATTAGTATCCCAAGACCCGATGACGGTATACGAACGCCCCCTTTCTGGTAAATTCTCCCCTGTAAATGATTCCCAGGATTTGAAGGCAGAGACGATGGACTGTGGGTTTATTTCCCGACAGAAGCAGCCATGGAATTCTTTGTAGGATCCGTGGGCGTTTGTTGGATTTACGTCGTCGTATAGATGGTCTATTGCTGTTAGGGCGGTGGGGGCAGCGATTGTGAGGCTGGTGTATTCGTCTTTGTATGTTTCGGCGCAGACTTGTTCTGCGGTTGTGTTGGGGCCGAAGTAAGATAAGCTGAGGATTATCATTGGGGCTCCGGGCTTCGGGGCTGTGGGTGGTGCGCGGAGGAAGATGAGGGTTGGGGAGAGCTCTGGGGGTGGTGGGAGGAGGGAGGTGTAGAGTTTTGCTGCGGCGTTTGCGGACGGAGATGGGAAGATTAGACGGCGTGTCCAGACCTTATTCTCTGTGAGGTCAAGGGAGGATATTGGGAATGCGCGAAGAGTGATGGATGTTATGATTCCGAATCCATGGCCAGCCCCACAAAGGACGTGGAAGAGCTTCTTTTCCTCGCCGTCCGATTCCGGTGTTAAGTTCCGTAGCTTGGGGTCAGAAAACGGAATTATGGTGATAGAGCGAACATGGTCGATCGCAATGCCATGAATCCCATTCATCGGATGCGACAGTCCGCCCAG
The DNA here is from genome assembly GCA_001007845.1 of Nigrograna mackinnonii. Taxonomy (NCBI): domain Eukaryota; kingdom Fungi; phylum Ascomycota; class Dothideomycetes; order Pleosporales; family Nigrogranaceae; genus Nigrograna; species Nigrograna mackinnonii. The sequence goes on from JGVQ01000138.1 coordinate 863,504, forward strand.
GATGGCACCAGTCATACCAACAGCGTTAGAATTTGGGGTGAGTGTATACCAGCCTTGGGGCGTCAATTCTTTCAACACATCGCTCGTCAAACATCCTGCTCCCATTGTAATTTCTCCCTTTTCTTTGTCCAAGTACATGGACTTAAAGGGAGACATATCAACTAGGATAGTCTTGGACGTGATTGGGATGAACGAACCGTGGCCACCATTAGTTGGGATTATTCTGAGGCTATTGCTAGATGCGAATTCAATTACAGTTTGGATGTCCTGTACAGTGGAAGGCGTAACAATAGCATAAGGCAAGGAGACTCCCGCATCAGACCATCTTGAGACGAAGTCATGTAAATTTGCCCCTGGAGCTGGAACATTGATTTTACAGTGTGCGGAGAGGGTTGCTTTGAGGTCTTCCTGGTTTGCCATGTTTGGTCGGATGGGGCGAATTAAAAAAACTGGAAAACAAGAATGATCAGATATCAGTTGGCGGAAAATGTAATTGATAGTTGTATTGAGAAGCCTACTTTGTCTGAGCGGCTGGGCCCTAATTATATCCCTTGCCGACCGCCAGCATCGGTCACTCGGTTACTAACTCGATTGGCCCATAGGCCATACTCGGGCCAGGAATCAGCCTTATACAATTCTACCGGGGACTAGTCCCCCATAGATTTGTAAGGTTCGCACGTTCCTTCCAGTAAAAGCTTCTCCCGGAATCGCATACCTCGCATTGAGCTAACACCGACTAACACCGATGTTCTAGAGCTCAATCTCAAAGGAGCCGATATAGGGAAGAAGCTAATGAGCAAGATTTTGGATTGCTAATTTTTATGTGGTTTGTTGGAATTATGCGTGTTTACATATTAAGATTTGCGTCTGATATTGTTAGTTTTTGTGATCGGCTAGCGTATAGTAGTGAATTGAGAATCTCACGTCAGCAGCAGCATTAGCGTAGAAGGAACGTTATGCCCTACAGAGTCTTCCAAGAAGAGGAAATATAAATATAGAATTGGAAGGACAAAAGCTACAAAGTAACGAAAGAACGTCTCGTTTCGCCTGATCCAAAAGAACCAGTCCAGAACCAACTCCACGCTTCCTCGGAAAGAAACCTGAAGAAAGAAAGTTGTACATTTGGTCGTCGGGTAGAGTCATTGCTTGTTCGTCATCCTGCAATACGATTTCGAAGTCATAGTTTTTTGCCATACGATAAGATGTCACCGTCAACTTTCATGTTCTCAATTACTGTGGCCCTGTGTTCGCAGCAATCCACTGTGTAAAGGCTGACGGGTTGCGCGTTTGCATGAATATTGTGCCTGGACCTGTGGGACGAGTCAACATCGTCTATCCTTTTAGTATTCATGATGTTTCAACTTACCAGTGAACTTGCAGACTAAACCTTCACCAGCCGACATGTTTGAGATGATTCCACCGCTGGCAATCCTCTCGAGTACGTACTTGCAGTTCCACGCAACCAGATGGCCGTTATCAATGATATACTTCTCGTCCTTTTGGAGCTTTAAAAACGTCAGTCTCTAAAGTCTAATGTTGCTGGAAAGATCACAGGGACTCACGTCTTTCCTGATAATGGCTCCAAAACTTGTCACCCACAAAATACCTTGCCCGCTGATTTTATACACGAACAAACCCTCGCCAGAGAAAAAGGCCTTGCCCAAACCCTGGCTCTTATACTCAGTCACGATGCCCTGAGTGCAAGCCAAAAATGCGTCTCTGCCCACAGACCATTGTTCCTGGCCACCAAGCTTGATGATAGTGACATCTCCAAGAGCAGCTGGGGCGAGTAGGAGCTCGCCAGGGCCAGTGTAGTTCGATTTTGACATGTCTCCTCCTATTAATGCTTTCTTCAAAGAGAATCTCACTTGCCCCTTGAGGGTTATCGTTGGTGACATGGCAATCATAGCACCTGCTAATTGTTAGTTTCTTAAACCCGAGTCACGCCTTGTGGGCACTTTACCGGGCTTCGCAGTTAAGGGACAACCAATCGCTAATTGAATAGTCAAGATTGTATTTGAATCCCTATGACTGACTCTGTAGCTGCCTCCATTGAAAGTCCCTACATCATCTGCTTGTGTACTAGCTGCGCCAGCGAACTGTGGTTGCTGCGGGGCTACTTGTTGTGGCGGTTGTGGGATCTGTTGTTGGGACATTTGCTGTGGAGGCATGCCCGGATGAGGGGACGCAGACGGAGCACCGTACGGAGAAGAAATTTGTTGTTGCTGTTGGGGATGCTGCGGGGGAGGTGGAGCAGCGCCTCCAGGAGGGGGATAATGTTGCTGTTGCTGTTGCTGATCTGGTGGCGCTCCATATTGATGTTGTTGAGGTGGAGGAGGATAATTATGCGCGGGAGGGCTCGAGGTTGGAGGAGGAGGGTAGTTTCCTCCGCCTGGGGGAGGTGGAGGATAGTATTGCTGTTGACCTTGGGCACCATCTGATATTGGTTAGCAGGGACATTAGAGATTCAATTTTGGCATATCTGAAGACTAACCCGGAGGAGGATATGCTGGCTTTTCGTCTGATGACAGTTAGTCAGAGATTCTGCATGCTGTAGTCCACAAAACATACTGCTGTAGAAATTGCCCTGTCCTGGCCCTGGAGGAGGGCTTCCTGGGTAGTTTGACATGATGCACAAGAATCGCGCGCAGGACTCGCGGAAAGTACCAAATTCGGTGAGGGCTAGAGGGTCCACAGGAGAATCAAAGGGATACTTTAGGAGAGAAGAGGAACAAGGAGAGGAAGTCAGCGGATATGTAGTCGCGCCATGGCGGGCAAGCTGGCTCAGCCTCACAGCTCTCTCGAATCCCAGCGGGGTACCTTAAGCGCCGAATCAGCGCCCCGCCGCACGCCCGCCAAGCTGCCATAGGTACGCAATACGAGTTCGTGCGACGGGTAAGCAGGTGACAGGGTGGTCGGTAATCGCTGGAGATTATGCTGTTTTTTTGTGAAATTCAGCAGGTATGGCGATTGTCTGTCCGTGGTTTGCTTAGGACGCTCCGATATATCCCCAATGCTGCTGGATTCATCTATCCCCGCATACATACGTAGATACGTAAAAAATCGACGTACGAAACTTGCCAAACAAGACCAGGGCCCAGGCGCTTGGAACGGCACGCCTACGCCAACTCATATATGGATGTGTGGGTGGCCGTGATGCCCGGCTTTGTTATCACGCTTTGATTTGTTTGCCGCCTGCGCAACCAACAAACCAACATCAGCATACGGGGTTAGTACAAGTAGTAGTACCACTGCAGCTTCTCTGAGTGGCACAATAGACGCCAAAGGAAGCTCCGAGCACCAAGTAGATTCATTCATGTGCGCACTATGCGTCTATTCTTTCCTTGCCTCTGCCTTAAATACATGTCATTCCTGACCTCATTTTAGTTCGTAATCCCTTGTCACTAACCGACCATATCGATGGCCTTGGGAGTCATTTCTCTGCCTCGTGCTGTTATGTAGAGATGGAGCCTTCGAGGCCTGACGTCTGCAGAATCATCAAGCACAATACATATTGCCTTCTTCAAGACGTAGACACAATCTTGCAAAAGACGAGCGCAACAATGAAGGGACAACCACAACAGCTTAGCCCTGTTGCCTCTTTCGCTTTCCAACCTGTGCAGAGAAACCAGTCTTGATCGCAGTTACGGACCTTCGSGAGCCACAGCTGTTGCAGGTAACGAAGTAAAGACGGTTTTCTCCCTTGTTCAGCTCGGTATCCGGGGATCGGCAGGBCTTGCAGGTAACGTATTCAACAATGTAGCGTCTGAGGACGTTCTCAATCTGCTTCTGCTGGAAACGACCCTTGATAACCAGGCGACGGCTGCCGTCGACGGAGCCGGAGGTTCCCAATTCAGCGAACAAGAACTGCGTCACGTGCTCGTCCGTTCGCTTCATACGTTTGCAAATCTCGGAGATGTTGGCAAAGATGGTCTGTGTGTTGCGTAAGCAGGGTGAAATGCTGGAGAATAAGGAAAGCGCACCTTCTTATTGCCTTCACGTAGACATTGCGGTGGGGGAATCTTGTAGCTCTTCGATCCAGAAGATGCTAGGTCCGGATGTTGTGAGTGCAGAAGCGTAAAGAAACGGTTGAGTAGTAGGTTGTAACTGATGGGTTTGGTGGCGTCGTGCTGTTCATTACTTAGTGTGCGCGTCCAATGCTGGCATCGGATATGCCGTACCTGCCAGATACCAGTACCCTTCAACATGTCTCCCTCCTCCACAGGCTCAGCGGGTTCTTCATCTTCGGCCTTTTCATCGCCAGCAGCTGCAGCCAATTTGGCCTCGAAATCGTCTGTATCGGCCTGAAATTTGTCAGTATTATAGTTTCGTGGGGCGCGCTTGCGACCCTACCTTTGGGGCCTTCTTCTTTTTCTTCTTCTTGAGCGCCGAAGGATCAAACTCGCCATCAGCAGCTGGGGCCTCGTCATCACCTTCCTTAGGCTTGCTCTTCTTCTTTTTCTTCTTCGCGAGGTCCTTGAACATGTCCGTGACCTCATCGACTTCCTTGTCCGCATCGCCTGCAACCCCGCATGTTAGCGCACATTCTCCAAAAGAAATATTGTCGTGGGCGGTCTGACCCGTAGGCCCGCCATCAATAAATAACCTACCCGCTGCGTGGGACTCGGCGCTGTTTTTTCGGCCGTTCACCTCGGTGGACTCTGTGACTTGTCCATCGGAATCGACGATGGTTGCGCCCTCACTAAAAGCGACAGATTTGCGGGGTTTACGCTCGGTTGGGGATTCGACCTGAATGGGAAGAGAATTGTTAGCTATAATTCTGTATTTTCATCAGTCCCACAGAGCGGAACACGTCGTCTCTGCCAGATTTGCTGGCCGCCACCACGATGGCGAGTTAGATGTGGGGTGTTGGTAAATGACGTACGTCAGCCATGGTGGCTATTGGAAACCAGTGTTCGTCTCGCAGATATCGATGGTCCTTGTTCCTGGAAAATCTGGGGTACGATATGTGGTGGTCGCGAGTGTGGTCGTTGTCGTGGTTTGGGTTGAGCGGAGGATGATAATCGTTTTGTCGCAGTGGTGAGTCGTAGATGCCAAGACCAAAAATTCGCGCTAAGCCCCTCGCTTTCTCATTGGAGGGCGGGCGGCTTCGCGAACATCACCAATCCATCCGCCGAACGAACCCGCAGCTTCAATACGCTTCTACAGTTCCATCCATGCGCAGTCGATAGCCAGAGCTGTTCCCTCGCCCCGCAGACAATATCCTCATCTGATCTCGTTTCCGTCCCATAACCATGTCTCTATCCAACAGCGCGTCATTCATAGAACCGGCCGCCAGCTCCTCAGATGCCGACGAGATCGATTCCCTCCCCTCTTCCTCGACCGGCTCCTCAGTTGACGACGAGGAATTCATTTCAGATGCCGAGCGTGAATGGCGGGAATCATTACAGCAGCTAGAGTTGCTATTGACGATGGTTGTGGTTCCCTATCTCGGCAAATACTTTGGAAGGAAATGCGCCTATTGGGGTGAGTGGACCTCCATTTCATTGAGTAGGATCAAAGGCAGAAAAGGAGTCATGTCTCTATGCCGTCATGTATGCCATTTGAGGAAGCATAGGCACGGCACGGTTACATGATACACCATTCTGCAGTACATGACTTGTTTTGGATATCAATATTAACATAATTGTAGGCTGGGCAAGATTCATGGAATGGAAATATCCTGTTGAGGTTGTTGTCACAAACCCATTAGCTTTCAAGGGCGCAGGGGCCATTGAAGCAGCAGCGTCGCTGTGACAGCAAAACCTATAGGGGTCAATTGTATATATGAATTGCATGGGCGAACATATAAAGGCGCTTGGAGTATTCAACTTTTCATGGGATTATCTCGACATTAGTTTGGCAAGAATGTGTACTGGGTACACTTGGGAATTTATAGAGTATCCTACGCTTTGTATAGCGAAAGGTCAGCTCACATAGATATACATTTGATCAGCGCGTACCAAGCCTTAATGGTAACGGGACGCCGACTTTCAATGCTCGTCATGCCGTTATCACGCTACATTTGATCACTGACTATGTAACATCACCTTCTTTTGGCCATCAAGATATTAGTTCCAAGATTTGTCTTCTTCGAACAACAGCAATGTATTGGTAAAACATCTTACTTGAACTTTTGAATTAGCTTTAAAGCGAGGACCTCTCAAGTATAGTGCAATATTCCGCAGGAAACCCAGTCAAAACGCCTTTTAAAACGAGCTCATAGATAGATCTATGGTTTCAAAGGCCGCTTCGTACCACCCTTTTTGGCCCAGATCACCTCCATCTCTTCGGCTTACCCTCCTTAATCCTAAGCTTCTCAAAGAAAAGGAAGGGACCGTAAAAGATGCAAGAAGTATTTCCGGAATAGGCGCCCTTCTTGGAGCGGAAGTCGTTGAGCTGCTCGCTTTGGGGCTTCTTGATACTCTGGTGGAATTGCGCACCGATGTCGCGGAGAAATTGGACTTGGGTAACTCCGTCTTTTTCAGGTGAGCATTGATCTTTGCGGCGGATCTCATCGCAGCTATCTCTTTCACAGTCAGAAATGAGAACACTATATTAGCGAGGAATCGTCGACTCAGCATACCATAGAACGGAACCTTTTCCTCCATCTCACCCTCCAGCTTAACTCTGAGACATCCGTCCCAACTTCTTTACTAGAAGTCGTAGACTTTGCTTTCTTCTTTTGCAACTTGATTCCACGGAGCTCGCGCCTCTTGAAGAACTCCCAAGCGTCAATGTAGACATTACTTCCAGCTCCCTTGTCTCGGCCGTTCTGCTTCATGAACCTTCCGTAGCTGACGCTATTTGCGTTAATAGCTTTCTGAATTTCCCCGACTTTCATTTCGCCGTTGTCAATGAGAGTGCGGATCTTGCGGCTATTAATAGGTTAGTATTTAGCAAGTACAATGGTTATAAATTATAGGGAAATGCAATGGGGAAAATGTGGGACGAGGGATCATAGTCTCGAACCGAATAACATCGCAACTCTCCGTGACAGGTGTGTTAGCAATCACATAGTCGAGTTCCTCATCAGTCATCTCAGGGACTTGATCTGATTTACGCTTCGACATTTGATTCAGTGTGAATGTAATTGAGACTTATTTTTGACAGGCAAAGGGGTTCAATTATGAAGTCTTGAAGGCGATACGAGGTATGAAAAAGAGTCTCTTCTTTAATACCCTTGGTGGACATTTAACACTGTCTCAGTGAGCGAGAATGCCCTAAAATGTCCATGCCATGGTTGCAGTGGTAGAACTACCAGTCGGTTATACTCGGGCATCGATGTGCATCAACCAACGACCGAACACAAATCTGTACATGAACAGGTTTGATGGCTTTGTAATAAGCGAGAATTATGATCAATACTATATATAAGTTATTCCCGAATCTCGAATTGCAATTCATACGATTGATACGAAATCGAAAATAAGATGAATGCAAAATAGCTCGTATCGATTGCAATTGTGAAATGCCTCCCGCTAAATACCTAGTAGAGATCTCGAATGGTGGGTATGATTCCAAAGAACATTATCCTTCTTTTTATCGTTCGTAGCGAAAATCCACCTCGCCCACTCCCCATCGTCCCCCCATCCCCGCTCCCAAATGCGTGTATCGCTAGTTCCATCCTGGACTCCTAAGACATTCACAGTGAACTTTCCCACAAAGCTCCTAAGGATATCATCTCTCTCCAGCCACCAGGAAGCAGATTTACCCAATGCAGTATCGCAGCAAAGATTGATTATTTGAGGCGAAGGGACGGCAAATGGGACCGCATAAAGATCAATAAGCCATACAAGAGTCTTTGCGTTTGGACCCAGAAAGTCAATCTGATGCAAGTTGGCCGGAAGCATATACTGTATGGCTGGTTTCTCACAACCTTTTCGTCCAAGGTCGCGATGGACAAGAAATTGAGGCACCGTTTCTAACTTCCGGAGATTGGTAAACATCCGGAACGTGGTGACAGGATGGAAGCGGCCCAGACAACCATGATCGAAAAGTTCACCCTCTGTATTGATGTCGATCCTCAGGTGTTTTAGTGTCGCAGCGAGTCCACATATACCGTTGACGAGGGACTGGAAGGAGCCTAGCAGGTGACGCAAATCTCTACGCGGACTTCGTACTAAAGTGAAAGTCAGGGATGTCAATTTGGCGCAGTTGAGCAGATTGACGAGTTTTCCAAGGCATGGGTTCGCGTCAAAGCCTGTTTCTAGCTCCGACCAGTCACTGCGTATGATTAGGGATTGCAGTGAAGATCTTGGTATCAGCCCTTCGCACCCAGCCACGTCGTTATAGTACACCAAAGAATTCGCATCTAACTCTTCTGAATCAACAAGATCCACGTCCAGCGTCCTGAGAGCGTCAAAGGGAAGTGTCAGAATCGAGAGGTTTCCCCCCATTGTGCTAAGCTTCTCAACCTTCCTCAGCCCCTCGAGGAATGGCACTAGGGGGGCGATATTTTTCTTTCGGCATCGTTTAAGGTTGAAAAGCTCCTCGCAAGGTTCGTTGGCTGCGCCTTGTGTGATTTCATTCCACATGACTCTGACTCCAAGATAGACAAGGTTTGGGAGCAGTGTGAGGAATAGGCCACCTATCGTTGTCTCGGTGTTTCTTCTAATGCCAGCCTCCCAGTCTCTAAGAGCAAGATATTCCAGGTAAGTCGAATGTCTGTCTCTAAGGGATCGGAAGTGAGAAATGAATCTCTTATGCATCTCGCGAGAAGCATTGAGGGGCAGGTCACTATCACTGAGATAGTCTAATTTAGCGGAACACTGGCTGTCGGCGGTATTGGCAGTGACCTGAAAGCTGAAATATCTTATTCTTGCGGCAATTTCTGGCGATTCGATCAACGTACGGAGGAGAAAGACCGCTTCCCCGGGATTGTAGCCTCTAAGGTGCACCGTATGATACATGGTGTCTATGGCGACATTTCGGAGGATACTGCACGCTTGGCAGCTGTTCATCAAGGCCCTTCGGTCACTCTTTAACTCCGAAAATATTGCGATCAATAGTTCGGTAGGTAAATGGGTGAGATAGCTCATGTTGATCTCGAATCGGGGGGGTGCTAGAGGGTTGGAGGAAACACTGCTGCCGACATGTGTGAGTATGTGATTTTTGGCTCAGCAACGTGTTGAAAAGCCTCTTCGAGCACTATGAATTGTTTTTGGTCGTTACCGACGGCACGGTCTTTAATCTTCGCCGTTTGCCGTCATGATAGCATTGACACGTGATTTGATCCGTGCACCTCAGTGCAGACCCCAGTTTACCAGCGGAGCATGGGCTTTGTTACAGTTCAAAGTAGTACCAAGATACTACTAGTTTGCGGTACCAGCTCTGGTCGCGGAATCATGACCCTCTGGACTTTGAATACGACTATGCACCTATTGTTAATGTATATAGTCACTCACAGCCTGCAATTCAAAGTAAACCGGCTCCGGTGACAGTTGGACAATGCTAAGGAAAATGCACATTGAGTAGAGGCAATTTCATATAGGGAGAAGTGTCTCGGGCGCTGTTCCGCATCACGTCTTCGGTAAATTACCATGGAACCGGTACATGGCGTTTATCGCACAGCAATGCATGCCTTAAGGATCTCAAAGTTGGTAATATTCACAGTATCGTTTCAGTAATTATAAAGAGCCGAAGCAAGCTCATCCATAAGCCCGCACTTACTCGCCCACTCACTCGTATCACGGTTGATATACACCGATTTCGGTATCATTCCTGGGTATCAACCAGCTTTTGAATGGGGTGATAGCGACCAACGCTGACTGAACAGTACGAAAAAGTGATTCAAATCATGCTTAGTTGATAATATCGAATTGTGGTTTGCAGCACACTGGAACCGTCGGAAACAGGACGAACCAAAGGCACGGGCCGAGAAATTGGTGGAAATTTTGGTAGTATGAGACGGCAGGACACTGGTTGCAAACAGAGCTTGGGGAGCCGTGCGTAATTTATTCATTCCGGTACGTTGGCTCGTTCTTCGCTACCGGAAAGTTGGAAAATTTTACCAAAAGCTCATGCGATTGTGATTTCGCAAATAGTTTGGTCTGCATTCCAGAGTCCGTCCGGATACATCCTAGCGGTCCTCGCAAGAGCGATTCTTTGGAATACGTTAGGCTCTGCAATTTTACGGAGTACTAGACCGCAACAAAATTTCGAGGCTTGTATAAGTGGGAAGAAGTATACTTCACCACTGTTGTTGAATGGCCGATCCATGTAACACATAAGACTTGTTTTTCCACTTGACGTGACGATGGACACCTGTTGCGCGTCTTGGGCTAACGTGGCATGTAGTAGAAACCCACACGCTTTTAGCATTGGGGAATTGTTGTTGGACTTATCCCAGGTACCAAATTCCAACTTTACCTTCGATTTTAAATCCGATTGACCGTGAATAATAAGTTGAGCAGGTAACTCAGTAACTGTGGATCGTACCGGCACGGACACAGCTGCCCAGGACCAGGACGGAACAGCAGGCTGTGCAGACACTTGAGAGGCATCTCCTTCTACTGTATACCACAAAAGATCCATTTTCAAGTTGAAGATCCACATACCATGCGTATATCTGGACTCGATGCCGAAAAGTCTTACGTCGATGCGGTTGCCAATCCCTGACAGTGCAATTAATCTGTCCTCGGGCTTCGTCAAGTCGCATTCTGTATAGGCCTTTACTATGCCGAACCAATCCCGATGAAAGCAGAATAAGGACTCATTCAGTCCGCTTAACAAGTCTCTGCTAGAACTCTCAAGCAGAGACTGATAATAGTCACAAGATTTGAAAGTCAAACCCCGAGGGGACTTCTTCCAAATAATCCCAGACTCATTGGATCCAAAGATCTTCTCCACGTAAGCACTTGATTGCTTTGATAAGCCCCAGCCCTCTGGATCTTGTTCAGTTGCAAACCCACGGCAGCAGCTCCAGAATAGTCCTCGCTTCCCAAATGACAATGTTCTTCGGGAGAGTAACCGCTCCTGGAAGATCCAGCCTCGAGTGCCTAGTGGGGTATGGTACGTTGCTTCTGACATTTGTAGAAGCTGGTCTTTGTTTGCTGAAATATAGACTGTAGTATCTAGTATTCGACACTTGGCGCACTCTAGTGGATTACGGTCATGGAAACAGCCTCCATGACTATCACGGGAGCCGGCCGCTGCAATCGTGCATACCGCACCTTCAAAGATCTCGCCCATCAAAGCCGATTCATGAGCCCAATCATTCTCGGAGTCTTGCATGATACACAATGAATCTACCCAAAGGAAGGAAATCCCAAGATTTCTGGTGATAGTGATTGCATCTTGAAAAGATCGAGGTAAACTCTCAATCGGTATTCGGCGCTTGAACTCGTCCATATTTTCACATGTCAGCTTAACGATAGGTATCTGGCCCCAGCGATGGCTGAGGCAACAGTAATTGGAAATAGCAAAGTCCTTCGTTTCAACCAGCCGGACAGGAGCCTCAACATCTTGATCGATCATCAACAGCCGTGTCGGGTTACCAGTGGCAGTAACTCTGCGACATTCAGTGTGCGTTGTCCTGCACTTCTTCAGCCACTTTGAAGCTAGCTTCAGATGGGCAGTAGATGCGGTGGAGATATATGCCTGAGCGGTATCTGGAATCGATTCTGGTGCAGCCCACAATTGGTGTGCAGCATAATCCACAGGCTCGTTAGCATATTTAAGATGGTCTGGAAGTCCTTGCTTACCAGCTCCTACGGAGTAAGAGGTATGGAGTTGCGTCTCATATGATTCTGCGCTCCCACTGGAGATAAATCGAACGACAATTCGTGTCGACGGTCGGTTCGAAGTCGGTGAAACCCGAGAAAGGACCAGTTGAATTTCTCGATTGCCAAAGTCAAACTCCTCAGACGATTCTGAATAGTTGAGTTGCTCGTCCAAGGCTAGCTTAACATGCGTGCAGAAATGGCATCCCTGCTTCACGGACTGGTTCAAGGCTGCAACAGATGGGTGCAAAGGAAGTGTCTCAAGTTCACATTTCTTCGATCCTCGAAGGACCCTTGACCCTCGAAGTATTGGGCCACAAGTAGCACAGTGCGAATGCAATTTTACAGATCTTTCGTCCATGACCGAATGAAGATTTGTTCACATCAATATCAGAAGAGACGAGTAAGGGTCTGGACCGGCAGAGTATGCGGTAAAAGATGGTCTGTGCATACATAGACCTAACCCATTCCGGATTCTCTAAAGTAGAGTGTACTTTAAATCGACCCTTAGAAGTGTAAGAAAATCGACTGTCGTTGTTTATTGAGCTTGCTTTAAATCTTGAAATGGCTCAAACGTTTCACTCCTGCATATATGTGTGAGGTTGGCCTCAATAAGCGTAGAGACAAGTGGCTAACGCTGGAAGACCTCTCTCTGTGGATTCCAGTCCCTTTCACTCAGATGTTCCTCGCACAGCTGAATGGGAAGACATATTTATGCACTTTGAATCTGAACTTTCCTTATTTCCTGCGTTTTCGTCTTGGAAATTGTCGGACGCACGGTCGCGTCGCACAAGTCCGGTCGCAGAACGCCTCGAAAGTCGAAGGCACACTGGATTGCAACAAGATGTGGGTCAAGCCCGGTAGGCACTGTGATGGCCAAAATCTTTTTGTGAATATGCAAGACTAATCGACCGCGCCAGAGCCGACTGCCAATATCAGCAGCATGGCACAGGAGTGGAAAAGCAAGTCGTACCAACCTGCCAATCTCCGTGATTAGGGCAAGGATCACTAAGCAGCCGTGCGACAACACAATAATAGTCCAAGCTGAGGTGGCACTGGAAAAAATCATAGCGCCCAAGTGTACGGGATCTTTCCCTTCCGTGCTCGCTCTTCGTAAGTTCACGGGGTTCTCAGAGCCGGGGTTCGCTAAGCTCTTTCTAGTGCTCAGCCCCTGACTGTTGTTACGAGAAACCTGGGAAACTACTGGGATACTGAATAACAAGCTGACAGGGAGTGGCAAGGTTGATTCGCTCAATCTTGTAAACATCAGCAGATCCTCAATTGTATATTTACTAGGCCTTCCCTCCTACAATTCAGATCTAGGGGAAGGTACAGTAGCCGCCATGACTGTCCTATCAACCCATCTGTCAATGATCCGGGCGGTTGCTCTTGCGCTGTCCATCGCCAACGGTGAAGCATCCGTGCTACGGCATCGTGATGGCCCCTCACCAACTTGTCGGAACCTTCCAGGCGACTCGGATTGGCCCAGCGCAGAAACATGGAATCAGTTAAATGAAACTGTTGGTGGTCGACTGATCGCCACTATTCCATTGGGGTCTGTTTGTCATGACCCAACATACAACGCAGAAGCCTGCGCGGAGTTAGCTCAGACATTTAGCTTTCCATTTGCGCAGTAAGTTTACCAATAATTCCGAGTGAAGAGATATTCGAATCGATATACTAATTTTCGCAGGTTTCCCGACCCTTCTGGATTCATGTCAGCATATCACCAGAACGCAAGCTGCGATCCTTACTCTCCTCAGTCCAGCCCATGTCTCCAAGGAAATTACGTCAGCTATGCCATCAATGTTGCTTCTGCAGAACACGTTGCTGCTGGTATCCAATTTGCACAAGAGAAGAATGTCCGGCTAGTCATCAAGAACACTGGCCATGAGTGAGCGCCTCCACGTGTTTTCTTTTCCGTTCGATGTACGCTAACAGCACGAAGCTATCTTGGAAAATCTACAGGGAAAGGGGCGCTAAGTCTTTGGACACATAATATGAAATCCATCGACTTTGTGGATTACAAAAGCGAATCCTACACTGGCCCGGCCATAAAAATGGGTGCAGGTGTACAGGCTTTTGAAGCTTATGAAGCTGCCCATGCTGCTGGCTACCAAGTCGTTGGTGGCCAATGTCCCACAGTCGGAATTGCTGGAGGTTATACCCAAGGTGGTGGGCATTCGTACGATACACCCTTTCGCTGCAATTAATCCGAGTACTAATCTTCTGAATCAGTATGCTGAGTTCAAAACATGGTATGGCCGCAGACCAAGCCTTAGAGTGGGAAGTGGTTACCGCAGAGGGAAAAGTCGTTACTGCGTCTCCAACTGAAAACTCCGACCTCTACTGGGCTCTTACTGGTGGTGGAGGTGGAACATATGGGGCAGTTCTCTCTCTCACATCGAAAGTATATCCGGATTCTATTGTTGGTGGAGCCAGCCTGATGTTCAACTCCGGCGGGGATACACTATGGGATGCCTTTGCTTTCTTCCAGACTGCCGTCCAGCCTATTGTAGATGCTGGAGCCCACATACAATGGGTTGTTTTTGCAGCTACTACATTCTGGATGACCGAGCTTACTCTTCCCGGCGCAACAGAAGACGAAGTACGCTCACTCCTGGAGCCAATCACCGGATATTTAAACGAACATGACATCGACTTTCAACTAAACGTAACCTCTTTTTCCAACTACCGAGACCATCTAGATCTATACGTTGGCCCACTTCCATACGGTGTCATTCCCAGCGCTCAAATCCAAGGAGGGGCCATGATCTCGCGGTCCACAGTCGAAGAGAAGAATGTCGAAATCACAGATGTTTTACGGAACATTGCAACTTCGTCGCAATTCTACATTGCCGCATACGCAATGAACGTTTCCAAGACCCCATCATCCTCTAACTCGCTTCTCCCTGCCTGGCGCGATCAAGCAATCTACTATGTCATTCCACAGATGTGGAACTACACAATCCCATATGAAGAAATGGCTCAGCAAGAGACCCTCTTAACAACCCAAATCATGCCTCCACTACAAGAGTATGCTATCGGCGCATACATGAATGAGGCTGATTTCGCAAACCCGAGGTGGAAAGAGGATTTTTACGGAGAGAACTATGACAAGTTGCTCGAGATTAAGAATAAGTGGGACCCAGAAGAGGTCTTCTATGCACATACTGCAGTCGGTAGTGATTCATGGGTTGTTGGTGATGATGGAAGGCTCTGTAAAAAGAGCTAAGCATAAGCATAAAACTGTACTGAAATGTTTAATAGGCGGAAAATGAAACCATACATAATCCCAAGTAAAATATCTAAATGCCCAACCGAGTTAAAAAGTGCCATTATATTTGCGCATCGGTCATAATTGTACAACCATTTCCTCAAAGTTCATCAGAGAACTAGTACTCCTGTCCAAGGGTTTTTCCAAAATCAACAACTCAGACTCCGAAAGACAGTCCAGCAAACATCTCGATTTTCCGGTTGTAATTATGAAAGTTTTGAGTTTATTTCCGCGAAGTAAATCGATAAATTGGATCAGTTGCTGCGCCGTGCTTTTGTCGTCGAGCCACTGTATCCCATCGATTATGCACAAAACGGTTCCAGGGAGTGACTTTCGGATGTCCTCGAATAGCGCAATCGCTTCTTGCCAGGAGTCTTTCGTGCCGTCGAGCTGCTTGAACCGTCTTTCGGATAAGTCTTTACTGGTCTCGAACTCGGGTAGTGTCAGCTCAATCATCTGCCTCATTAGTCCATATAGCAATTGGATCAGGCCTTGCATTTCCTTCGTGTTCCCTTCTATTAACGTTTCTCTCCTCCTAAGCTCGCAGAAATAGGATATGACCCGGACCTCTGAACCTGTTACCAGCTCTATAAACTTCGCAGCGAACATAGAGAAAGGATTCTCTAGTTCATCACCTTCGAAATCTTGCCCCGCAATTGAAAAAATCCCCGACCCGCTTGACTTTGTCCAGTCAGTGAGGTGGGCAAGCGCAGCGAGATCTACCATGACTGGAACATGAGGATCACACTCCAGGCGCAAGCGGTCCCGGTAGAAGAAACTTTCAAGATTCTTGGATCGCAGAAGCAGATCCTCTCGAGTGACCGTCATGAGCTCATGCTCTGAGTTTGAACTTGATCTACGGCGGCTGCCGGGCTCTAAAAGACTCCTGGCCAATATGATGTTGGGATCTGATTCGAATTAGCAGGACTGTATCAATTGTACGCTCTATTGCAATAGCTACCTTCAACTTTATAGGTCTGGGCAGCTTCGGTCAAGAGTTTGATCAAATTTCCATGCAAGCTTGCCAAATGCTTCTTTTCTTCCCGCCACAAATTTCTCTCCCTCTGCATCTGATCGCGGACTTGTTGCGCATAGTATCTCGTGTCTGCTTGTTCTCTCCATATACCTTCCAAACCCAACCTCACGTCTCTTGATGTCTCTTCCAGCAACAAGCGTGTCACTCTTTGTTCTGCTGCTGCATTTTGCAGCGCTTTTCGTTTGATGATCTCGGATTTGCGTTTGATGTTGTCAATCTCACTCTCGAATTCATGAGTGAATCGTTCATTAAATGAATCCATAAGGCGTTTTCTTCTCTTCTTCATGTACCAGTCCATGGTATCGGTCAGGAAAAGAAAGATGTGAGCATACAAGTCCGCCACTGCGCGAAGCATAGATTCTGTCTTGAACAGCTCCAACTCAATCTCACAATCCGCGATATGTTCGCTGATGATGCATAGAGCTCTCGCTAGCTCTTCGGCAATGAGTTCATGGTTGACGCTTGCTTTGATGATGGTAGTAAGCGTTCCAGTGAAGAGAGAAACATATTCATTGCCTCGTGGAACAACTTCTAGCATGTTGTTGTGAGCGTCCAGAGTTCCGCAGAAACGATGGAAGTAAGAGAGTGCTTTCCCTCTCTTGCCCTTTTCTCGATTGGCCTGCCAGAATTTGCCGGCATCAGCGACAATGTTGATGACGCCTTCAATCGTCGGCTGCGCATGCTGAATGTCTATCTGATCTTCTTGGGGCGTTTTACGTTGGAATTCAAGCCATTTCTTCTGTAGTTTGGCTGCTTCGATAGAGAGAACGGCCGTTGTTGGATCTCTTGTGGCGATCAGCACATAGATAATTGAATAATTCATCTTGGGCGAATAACCTTTGTGAGCCTTCCGGTTCCCATGGGTCGAAGAATTTACGCCATGGGGCAACTATATCTTCAATTGATGACTCCTCGCTCGACAGAAGACGGCCAAGGCTGTGAGCTTCGTTCGGTGGCAACAAACGTTCTTCTGCATGGAAACTATACATTCTTACCGCCCTTCTGGTCGCGCCCTCATCCTCCATGCTATGAAGCTGGATGCCTACAGTTCCTCGGTTTGTATTTGAAGGAGGGGAAGAGTGGCTGTGGCTTAGACTTAGCAGGCATCAACCCACGATGCAAGCAGTCGATAATGTGATTGGGGGCCAACAAGTTTAATTGGCTGCTGAATCCCCTCTTCGTCTCAGCCGCAGCAGCCACCTCGGCCGCAGCTTCGTTTGAGACTCAACGAGAGTTGACCTTTCGAACGTCTAAATCTTCTTCCTGTGAAAGGCGCCTCTAAATCAACAGAAACGGTACCGCTCAGATATTCACCTGATCGGGCTTTGATATTGTCACTAAGGAAGATGAGCTCCGGCGATCCGATTGGCAATGCAACCACAGAAGTCGCCGAAGCAAGTGCAGAAACCGACATTTTAATCGAGAAGCCAATTGAGAGGAAGAGCTGGAAAACAAAAGGCCACGACCGCATCAAATATCGAGTCGAGTATCTCAGTCCCACAAATTCCGTGATTCATCAATATGAGACTCCCGGACCGCATTTTGAGGATGAATCTACGGCATCGTCCCAATCAACCGTCTTCGAAATTGTGACTACCTTCAGGACAGCGAATACAACGATCCAGACTGATGGCGGTGCTGCAGTACTTGCTAATGCAACGGCTCCTGTGCGTACTATGCGAATCCTCTCTAAAACAATTATGCATGCTCTTCGTTCCATTGTCCAATATTACCCTAGTCAAGACTTGACAAGTGACGTTGTCACTGTTCATGCGCCTTATCCCGTCCTCGTGCATCATTATGATGAGTTGATGGAATACCGTGAAAGATTCAAGCCCGGCACAACAGAAGAGTTATGTTACCGCGAAAAGGATGCATACGAAGACATTGGTGTCCTCAAAGAATTCCTAGATGAGAACATCATGCCCCAAGTCGAAGAAGAAAAAGCAAGAAATCGAAGAGGCTTTACGAAATTCGACATGCAGTGGGTTGCACTCAAACCAGGTACTCCGTATAAAGGTCTTCGTGGCGATAATTCTCACTACGCTGCGGTTGTCCACTCATTCACGGGAGGCTCCTTTTCCACTCCGCCTGGACCTTGGATACTACAATTCTGGAATTTTGCTTATGACGGGGAGGTGATCGGTCGCCGGCTTGCATCTGCGGTGCTGGAGAAATTCGATGGAGAAGAACCAACCGGCATTGCTCCAATTGATTTGAATGACATGGAATCGGATAATGATCTTCAAAAGATCATTGCTGAAGGAGAGCTATACTGGAATCTCCTAAAGAAACAATGCAAGTACTACAAAGGAAGGACTCTCTCCTTTCCTCACAACGAGGTAAACGCATTCGGGCAGTCTACACGTCGAAATTAGGAACTGATATATTCCAGGTCGAAGGACTAGTAATGGTAGACATGGAAGCCTACTATGCGGAGAACCCTAGGCTAATTCCTCCTCTACTTCCTTCGAATGCAGATAGTCGCACGTGGGTTTCTGATTGCGCCTGCTCAGTCTGTAGCGAGAGGCGAGATGCTCAAGCCGCCGAGGAACTCGCCAAACAGAAAAACGAAAACGAGAGCCTCCAGGAGCGTAAATTGAAGCTCAACGAGCCCATTTTCCCGAAATTGCATGACTATCTAGAAGATTATCAGTATCTTTTCCTTCCCGCACATATTTTTGCGTATGTGTTCAGAACTAGGACTTGGGGTGTGTATATCATTGCGGTTCAATATGCTTCAACTAAGTAATTCCGGTAGAATACCTCCACGTCAAAGGATTTTCAGACCCAAAATTCGAAGAAGACATGATCGAAAACCTCGTCATGGACAAAAGCCGTGTTCAAACAC
The DNA here is from genome assembly GCA_001007845.1 of Nigrograna mackinnonii. Lineage (NCBI taxonomy): Eukaryota > Fungi > Ascomycota > Dothideomycetes > Pleosporales > Nigrogranaceae > Nigrograna > Nigrograna mackinnonii. Next base: position 882,391 of record JGVQ01000138.1, read on the forward strand.
TCAAAGCGCTTGCAAAGAGCTTCATTCGGATAAATCAATACGGCGAGAAGTCAGAAAGAAAACCATGGAGTGCAGATTTTGTTGGAGGAGGGAAAGGAACCGGTTTGATATTCTTACTTCATGGCAAACCAGGTGTGGGCAAAACCTGCACTGCTGGTGCGATATCTTCTACCACCTACAAGTTTTCAGAATACTGACGTGGGCATAGAGTGCATAGCTGCGTTTACCAGTAGACCACTCATGGTGTTAACAAGCAGCGACATTGGAACATCTCCACTAAAAGTAGAAGCCAATTTGACAAAGCAATTCAAAACAGCTAGAAGCTGGGGTGCCGTTCTCCTCATCGACGAAGCCGACGTATTTATGGAACGTCGATCAACAGCAGATCTAAATCGCAATAGCTTAGTCGCAGGTCCGCCCAAAAAACCCCCCACCATTTTTACATCTATACACTAAAACTCCCCAGGCTTCCTACGCGCGCTAGAATTCTATGACGGAATCTTATTCCTTACAACAAACAGAGTCGGTGCCTTTGATGATGCGTTCGTTTCGAGAATCCACGTCCAACTGTATTATCCAGATTTTGATGACGAAAGCAGACAAAAGGTCTGGCAGACATTTATCAACAAGTTGCAGAAGGAAAGAGGCGACTATATGAGATTGAATATTGACGCTAAGGAGTACCTTCGAGGCAATGAGCTGAAAGCTGTGAAATGGAACGGTAGAGAAATCAGAAACGGTAAGGCGCCTAAAGCTCGAATCCTATTACCTTGCATTGACATATATAATAGCATTCCAAACTGCCGTCGCGTTGGCTGAATATGAGGCGATCAAGGACGAAGAGGGCAAAATTATTTTGAATGATAAGCACCTCAGGGCAGTGGTCGAGATGTCAAGAGATTTCAAGGAATATCTTAATGAGTTGCATCGTGGTGATGAAGGAAAGCGTGCTGAGCGTAGGCAAGAGAGACTGAATATGTAAAGATGTACATGTTCTGGCAACACAGCGCTTGCAGGGTTCACTCATCGACGTAATGAAATAAGTAATATGAATTTGTTTACTCTGCCAGTGCGTTCGTATATGCTCTAGATGGTACAAAGCCTAGTGAATCTCGACTTGGTCCATTCCATTCGCAAGCCTACCGGCTTTATTCATCAATTAGCCTTTCACCTTCATGTTGCCCCTGCCAGCCACACCGAACCGTTTCATAGCATCCCACACTCATTTCCCTAGCAAGCACCCTCCAAACCGTTTTATAGTTTGCACGCGTCAGTCCACAATAAGTGACAGCTCTTCAGTCACAACAAAGGAGCTGCGAGAGTTTCACATCATACACACTGCTTGCTGATTCTTGGTCCATCTCTTCTGCACCATTGTGAATAATTGGTAGCCGCAATTTTGCGTCGTTGAATGTAGGGCTATTTTCGATCGCCAACTGACTAACAACTGGTGCTGGTAATCGAATATCTTCGCGGTCTACCAAAGTCTCTATAGCGAGCACTATATCTTTGGGTCAAGTGAGCCAAATGCCCCTTCATGAAAGATTCTGAAGGATGGAGAGGGCAACTGAATACCATTTCGAGGTCAACGTGCAACATGGGTGCTACAGCTAATTCAGCATTGTCCGTTCGTCACTATTCGGGTGTTGAGTACTTCCAATTTAAGGAGGCTTGAATACAAATGATTCGTACTATGCACTTTATTAGAGGTTGCATCATATTACAGCAAGACTCAGGTGCAGTTGTTCGAATGGCGTACGCAAGATGAGTAAGTTGTCTGATACCCGCACAGATTCTTTTGTAATAGGTCATTTTCTGCCTATCAGAACAGAACTACCCTGTGCTTCTTTGCCTTACATTCTAGCGCAGCCTGGTATCTGTAAAAACCCTTTGGATTGGGAGGCACAAACCGTTACAAGCAGTCGCTCCATGTATGCACTGCTCCGGTTGTGAAATGCCGGGACGGTCGCCACGACTAGATGTTTTCGGGAGCAGGGTCTGGCACGTATTGCTGGAAATGGCTCAATGAGGAAGTGACAATGCTCCTGCTGACGGGTTTTGAGCACAAATACTATCTCGATCTGGAGCGAACGATGCTTGAGGCCATCTCGGAGGTTGGGTGAGGTAAGGACAACAGTCGCAGGCTCCGGAAAAGAGTTCCTGCCAATAGGCTCCTGTTGTACAAGCACAGCTAAGGGTGGTGGCAGTCATTAAACATAACAAGAGAAATTGGATATGCTCGTAACTGAAACTTCGGCTTTTAGATAAGTAAGCGACGAGGAAGCCCGCTTGGCAGAGGGACAAATTTCGAACAGACGGTACACGCGAAGCTTAAGCCATGATTAGACTCTCTTTTAGATCCTTGCAAGCACAATCTTTGGCGCTGGATTTCTCATAGTCGTATTTGGGGTGAATGTAGATACACATGACTGCGCTAGTCTTGCCCTATTTGAGCTCCCGGACATGAGGACTTTGGTAAATCCGATCGTAAGATTGTTGAACAAGTCGGCAAGTGAACGCGTCAGGGAATTGCAATTCTCGATTATTAGCATTATTGACGCACTCCTACTTTCAGATAAACAATTTCTGCATCTAGTCCAAGTATGAAACATAGATCTAATCGGAATAAAACAACGTACAAATGATCTGAGGCAATTGCAAGCCATATTCCAACAATCGACCAGCGCCAGGTTTTTAGATGCAACCTTGTAAGCGTGACGTATTAATCTCGTAACGGGTAAGTAACCCTATCAGGGCTCGGGAGGTGGCGCAAACGTAGATTTGGGGGAATTCCCGATCCAATTGAATATCGCGAGAGCCAGACGCGGCATCAGCATTACTATCACAACTGTCTTGCTATTACTTGATCAAGTACACCCTTTTTCTATTATCAATCGTGTCTCTCAATCTCTTCTCCGCTTCAAACATCGCCAAATCCACCAGAGTGATGGTATCTATTTACATGCATCCAGTAGAAGCGATTCTACGATTCTGCCGTAGCTGCATGACTATCTTTGCCTCTCGCGATAGCTGTCAGGTACGCATCCGCTGTGGTCCCTAGCGTTTCAACTTCTCACACTAAAATCCCCGGCTTTTAGATTCAAAATGGGTCCCAAAAATCGTATTATGTTTATCCAACCATCTCACCAAACGAGGTACCTGAAACCCTGTGCAAATCCAATGATTCTGAGCAAGGCTGAGTGGTGTTCAGTCCCTATCGTCCTTTGGCAGACCGTCGCTGGAGACCATTGATACCATTGATAGCTGAGTGAATCTACTTGCATCCTTTGCAGAATACATACAACATTGCATGCGCAAATCGATCTCATTTTGACCTCATGCTGCTTGTTGTGAACCGTTACAAGGCGCCGCGGAGCACCACCTGAACTGCGGCGGCCATTAGTTCCGAGCCAATGGCTGCCCTGCAGGTGCTCGACACTGATACCCTCCCCCCCCAGCACTTATGTACAGTGAGCTCACCACTTACTCATTCTTCCCGGCGGCCACTCTATCCCGGCCACTCAAGGCGATCGTTTTCTCCCTTGGTCAACATCATCGAAAACAATTTCTTCATTAAGAACCAAACGCCGTGCAACACGTATCGACCCAGTACCAGTTTCCCGGACTTTGCAACTAGAAGTCGTTCTGAAGAGGATGGGATGTTAACCTTCTATTATCTTCATTGTGTGCCTCGAGCCCACCAGAAATTGACCTAGATCTAATCAAAAATATCACGCAGTTGAACATACTTATACTTTTACGAGGCCATCCCCATCCCCAACATGGCCGCACCGGCGGGGCCTCAGATAATAGTCTCTTCAGACAGCTCTCACTGGAATGGCAACACGTACAACATCATCGACGGGCATTCCGAGTCCATGGCATGGCCATACTCTTACCACACCAGTAGGGAAAGCGATGCGATAGATCCACACCCCATCACCGGATCATTACCGAAGGCCGCGCCAATCACGAACCCCTCCAGTCCCACTTCACCAGACTCATCGTCCTTTGAGACCCAGCATCAGTCTACAACCGATGACCAGCACTTTAAGGGCTCCTCACCAACTTTCCCTTCACGCCGTCGCGGTCGCCCAAGGCTAAACGCTACTTCTACAGAAGAGTACCATGCATCCATCCCCTCAACACGCGACATCCGAATGGAGAAGAACCGTATAGCCGCACAGCGCTGCCGCAACAAGAAGCGCGTCTGGGTTGAGCGACTCGAGGAGCGCAATCGCGAGTACAGCCGGTCCAACAAACTACTTCGACTACGGGTCGCTGATCTGCGGGACGAAGTGTTAACGCTCAAGACGGAGCTATTGAAGCATGCTGGGTGTGGGTATGGGAATGGAGATGTGGATAGGTATCTAGAGAGGTGTTCGGAGTTCTTGTTTCAGGATAGTAGGGCGAGTGAGGGTTCAGGGACTGTGGGACCGGTAGGAGATCCAGGAATGGATGGTAGAAAGGATTCTATGGTTGGAAATTGACGTATTTTCTATTGCTACTAAAGCCTGGGGTACATGGTAGGGTTGTAATGATTGCCCTATCGGCATGTTCAAGGGCGCTGGTGTTGGGAAGGTACGTATAGTGTTTACATCTGTGTAATTGGGTAAATGTAGAGTAGATAATATAATCAACAATTCAACGCCCAAGGGGGTCCTCTTTAGATAGCCCTATATCCAATGATCGTCGAACTTCCAGAAAACCCTCTCTTGATATTGAAATCCTGCCCTAACTAGCTTCCTACATGGAATAATTTCCCCATTCGCAATTCCCGCAATCCCCAACCCTAACAACAAAAAGGGCCGAATCAATCCACAACTTCGGATTCCCCTGCTCGCACTACTAATTACACACAAATCGTTTGGCATGTATCCGGAACTGTTATATTACGCACTCGTGGAACTCTTTTTGGTTTCTATCGCAGCCCTGATGCCAAAGAAGGCCGCGGAGGTGACAATCTACACTTTTGCAGCATGAAGTCACTATAATCTTCTAATCAAGACAATTGGACTTTGAAACTCGTCCAAACACTTAAGCCTACACCAATATATTGAATAACAAAATAAACCATAAACTTTCAAGCAAAATAGACAAAATCCATGTATTTCCTCCCGATGTTTCCTACAGAGCACCTCTTGCGTTCTTGCCAGTTGTCTTACCGGCACGAAGGGGAGCCGATCCGGGTGTGCAATTGTGGCTTCCGTACCAGACTTTGGATTATCGGTTTTTAGGGTCGCGAAAATCGGATTTCCGTGGGGCGTATCATGTAGCTAGATGAAATAGGATCATTCATGGGATTTTACAGTACGTTGGGCATCAGAGGGAGATAGCCTTAAAAGGGCACTCCTCACTCAGTAAGAGCATCACAGTCCGACCAGATGGCTCCTTGAAAGATACCTTATAATCTCCCCCAGCCACAAGCCCCCACCAATCAATCAACCAAAACCTGCACCAACAGCCCCTCCTCATCCAACCGTATCCTTCCCCATTCGCCGCACGCTTTCACAAACACTCCCCGAACAATCCATACACAAAACCAACGCCACAAATCCAAAATCGAAAGGTAGAAACGAAAACTCTCGTCTTCGCTCCACAAATCTTTCTTAACAGAGAGCCTTCCGTAGACTAGTATAAAGGTCCAGGTGTCTTTGGGGGGTTTAAGGGAGAACATGTTGGGTAGGTTTTGGTAAATGTGTAATCATGAGGTTGTTGCTTTTAAGACCATACAATTACACGCTTTGATAGTCGCTCCTTTTTACATTTCTTGAGTGCCTAGTCTAAGTCCTTGGCAGCGTAGATTATGACCTCTCCCTGAGCAGTAGATGGTGGCATGTCAATCCACTCCATCGAAGCGGTGCAAAAACCGATGCAAAAAAGATTCCAGTCCATATTCGAGGGTCATTCGCTTGCTTCTAGATCCAGTCATTTAATACCAAACCCAATATCAAGCTTGCGTAGATCCGCAACATTAAATGTATCCATATATATATATTCATATTAATGTACCTGATTAATAGCCAAAGAGTAGGGTATATAACGTTTCTCGATCCGCAGGCCCAGGTATTCCAGTTACCTTTTCCGCGCCATACGAATAATCCACCCAATATCCATGTGTATACCTATACATCCCCGTTATTACAACGCTATCCATTCCAACGCCATTAGAAACACATCCCTGAGCCATGAATATATACTTTTGAGAACCAGCTCAAAGCATCATAAGTGTTATCCCATCGTTCACGTAGTCTCTTTTCCCAAAGCCGCCCAATCTAAGGTATCGCTCGTAGCCCTCGGTCTCGCAAAATCGCCACTCACGCGTGGCTCGTCTCTATCCGTCCTTCTACGTCTCAGAATATCCTTTTTCGTCTTGTATCCGTCGACATTCTCCTTGCCTACGGTGCCATTGATGGGGATCCCGTTCGCGTGTAGGCTAGCTTCGAACCGATTTGGCACATCTTGCTTCTTCGTCGTTTCATTCTTGGCTTCTTGTTTGATCGCGTGTGGGATGGCGTCGAAGTGTTCTTTTTTCTTCTTGTTCTTCAGATTCCGTTCTTTGAAGGCTAGGCTTGTGTCCGGTGCTGTTTTACCCTTTCGAAGACCAGAGGGAGCGTTGTCAGCTTGTTGGATAGGCGCGCTGCCGCCTTTTCTTGGGTGTGCGTTTCCGTTCGCGAGGGCAGACTCAATGTTTGGTCGGGACATCTTTCTGGGATACGCTTTGCCGCCTTTGTGCTGTGTGCGGCCCAGCAGCGCGGCCCGGATCCCATTCTGATGTTTCTTCCTCTCTGCAAGGATGTGAGTCTGCAGGCTTTCCCACTTGTGGCTGACTTCGATTTCTATTTCCTGGCGACGCATGGCGTTGGCTTCTTCGCTGGTGCGTGCACTTCCAGATTTTCGCCGCGCCATTCGGGGCCCAATTTCGGTGAGTTCCTTTTGTCCTTGAACGATTCTTGCCCTGCGGAGGAAGTTGGTAGGTTGATACCTCTTGAGAGATTCTTCTTCGAGACCCTTCATGAAATATGCGCCGGGGCCCATGAATGCAGCTATATCCTTGAGCACAAATCCCCCAATACCCATGCCAAAACCCCGTAGGCCTCCTAATAGACCTCCATCCTTTACGCCATGGATCGGCTGCCGCCAGAGCCCGGTCACACCATCGTGTATGCCATGAACAAACTCATCTCTTCCTGCTCGAAGGCCAGAATGGAATCCAGTGATTCTGCGAGGTCTGCGTACAGACTCATCCCCGTAAAGGCGAGGTGCATTATGAAAGCCCTGGGTAACGGCTACAGCGAAATTCATAGGCGATTTGAGAATCGCTGTTCCGGTCTTCCTGAATCCATGACCAGCTTCTTGGGCAAACTCCTCTGCTAGCCAATCTTCGGGTTGCGTCAACTTCGAAAAGGTCGACTCCTCCCTTTCGGGGCCCTGAGGTCGTGCATGCTGTTCGGTCTTTTCCTTCGCGCTATTAGTCGGTTCGTGGGATGACGTTTCGCGTTGTTGTGCGAGAGTTTTCTTTGCATGTCTCTGTCTCCTCTTCATCTTGTACATCTTTCCGTAATATTGCTCTCTTTTCTTGACACTCCTAGCCATATTCACCGGCACAAGGCCAATGCCAGTGAAGACATCTTCAACAGTCCCAACGATAGCACCCCAACCTCCGGTCAGTGGCTCTCCTGGGCCCCCAAAATCGTTCCACTCGTAATGTCGGAGAAGTCGAAGTTCGTTCCACTTTATCTTCTTCCACTCTACCAGTAATTCAGCGGCCAGCGGACACAATCGTAGATCAGTATTCTTGAGCTTCCAAGCTGCAACCCGGGTACTTAACATTTGACAGCGCATGTTGGATGCCCCAAGCAACGGTAAGCTCCTATGAAATGAGCGAACCGCATTCAAAGCACCGTCACCTTCTTTGGATATTCTGTCGGCAATCTCCTGTACATTTTTGCGGGCATCGTCTGTCAGGCATTGCTTAATTCCTTCAGCAAGTCTCTCCGCTGTTAGCTTTTTATACGGGATACATTCGTGAGCTCCTGCTTTGGCTTTTGCTACCATCGCACCCCAGAATGGCTGGTCACCAAAGAATGGGACGATCATTGTAGGTCGTCCACATTTTAGCCCAATTGCAGTTGTTCCAGCACCACCATGATGAATAACTGCTGCGACTCGTGGAAACAGCCAATCATGGGGAGTGTTCTCCAGCATGTACACATTTTCAGGGGCATCATTCTTGCCTCCAAATCCACCCCAGCCTTTACTGACCAGGGCGCGAACACCAGCTATCTTAACGGCCTTGAATATAAGTTCGGTGAACTTGTCAGGGTCGTCCACCACTATGGATCCAAATCCAATATAGACTGGTGGAGGACCGGCGTCAAGAAAACTTTGTAGGTCTGGCGGAGGCTTGAAAGAGGATGCAAGGTCGAGAAACACGAACCCCGAGATATCTATTTCTGGACCCCAGTCTTTCGGTTTAGGGACCAGTGAAGGTGACCACTGTTTAAATTTAGCGACTTTGGTGAACAGATCGAAACGCAGCCTTACCATGTACGTATATGGCACTTTTAGCCTGTATAACTGTCCTGGAGCCCAAAGGGTAGATACCTCCTCTAAACAAAGGGTCTTCCATCGGAACCGGTTAATGAGGTCACCCAATCCTTGCCAAGTCATCATTTCAACTAGTGGGTAGCTCATGAAATTAGTGTATCTCGCATCAACGTTACTAGCTTTGATGTTTGCCAGAGGATGAGGAAATTGGACGGTTGGTGTATATGGAAAGCTGTGATTGTAAGTATTTGGGGAGTAAGTGAGTGTCAAGATCAAGATTTGGACGTACGTGAACATCATATGCAAAGGAATACCCAATCGCTCGGCAATATGGGGCGGTGCGAAGCTAGGTGGATTTGCAATGATCGCATCAGCGACGAACGGATTCTTGTCCCCCACTAGAAAGATGTTGTTAGCTCCACAACCAATAATATGATATTGAGACCTACTCATTTTTAGGTTCGCGTGATCTTCTTCGTCGTCTGTTGCATTAATACATGCCCTCCACATTCCTTGAAACATTTCAAACATAGCTGCCCGTCTTCGCCCAATCTCGCCCTCCTTGATGGTATCCACACTAGGAATTAGCCCGGGATTCTTGACCATAAATGCCATCAGTTCGGAAGGGTCTCCTCCCACAGAAAAGAAATCTAAGCCCGAATCCTCTTCTACAAATTTCTTGAACGCAGGATGCGTCGCTATTCGAACTCGATGACCATAGTCTTCTTTCAGAATCTTTCCTATTCGTAGGAATGGCTGAATGTCGCCCCGTGAACCAATCACAATAATAACAATGTTGAGCCTCACTCGCTTTTCCGGATCTTCCATGATATCATCCTCGGGTGCAATTTTCTCGACCCCGTCTCCATCCCGACTTCCTATGGACGATACATCGTCACCTTCTTCGCTAGCTCTGAAATGCTTTTTCAACCCCGCTCCCAGAGTCTTCGCAAAGTATCCACTATTAACTTTTTCATTGATCTTTAATTTCAGCCTACCATCACATTTTGAGACTCGTCCTCTCGTTTTGAATTCTTCATGGGCAATCTTGAATCTTGAGAACGGTCCTGCATCGGCTTTGGTGACCTTTCTTTCGGTCCCTTCCTCTGGTTCCGGCCCTGCCTCGCCACTAATATCGAGAGGTAACGGGGCCTCGTCTTCGTCTGAGGATGAGCTTGACTCCGAAGAATATGGATCAAAAGTCAATGTGGCCTCCCTCGTCAACTTCAACGGTCTTTGAGCAGTTGCTGAACGCTTTCGTCCCAATAAAGAGGATCTATTGGTTGGTCGAGGACGCTCTGTCGCAGACGCCCGGAGGGGTTTATGCTGGGGATCAATTCCCGGTTCTGTATTGGGGTGCGATGGGGAATGGTCATCCGACGATTGTGAATGCTTGAGTTCGGGCTGTGAAGTCCTGTCTCTAACTATCGTGTCATTGTGCTGAGAGACATCATCTGGTGTACCGCCATCCGTTGCGGATGGCTTTAGAAAGTTTCCTTGAGGGGAATTTGCAACATTGCCGTTTGGGTAAGGGAACGTGGATTCCTCCAGCTGTATTGCGGTGGGTACTATGTGGGGCGCAGCATCGTCGTCGCGAGTATCGTCAGCCATGGCGATGGCGGCGAATGCGCGCAAGCTTTTCCAGTGACGTATGCAGTGGTCGAGATTGAGGTGTCGGAAGGGTCTATCGAAGAGCAATTGGTGAGTCAATCGTGTGAAGGCGAGGAGTGATATCCCGGCACGAAGTTGTGCACTTTTTAGAGATGAGTAGTCACAATGACGGTGGGTAGGCGCGACACGAATACTCCGCTATCTAGGGCGAAAGACAAAAGGCGAAATGTTGACGATCAACAGGTTTCGCGTCACTAGAGGACGCCCAGGAACGGTTTCAAGGACAAGATCCTTGCCTCAAGAGGTTGGTCGCCGCTGTTTGGCTTCGGCTACCCTTGTAGTAGAGCAGCGGCCGCTGGACCTGGCTCCGTGTGATGTCATGCCGTGACTCGCCAACCTTTCGCCAACCCTTCGCCAATCTGCCTGTCTCTAGTATCCCTGTCTATACCTGGTGGTCGATTGTGGCAGAGGCAGACCTATTCATATGATAGTTTTGCTGGGCATCCATATGTTATATCAGAAACAACAATTGTTCATTCAACACTATGTCATCCCTGCACAACGACTTTTTCAGGCGTCTGCCGCTTTTGGCTCTCATATATCAGCATCAAATCATGGGGCTCTCTTTTTTCTATCTCCCGAGCGGTCCGGCACGGATGTAGAGCTGTTGTCGCCACAGATACCACCACACTGCAGACATTTTAGCGAATTTACATTATCTCCAAGTCATCATCGACGCTCTCTCCGAGGCAACGTGGGCTCAGCGCCGGCCGTACCCGAACCCATACATGACGGCCTTTATAATATCTTTTGCCCAGCCAATCCATCCCCGGGACGCCTGCACGGCATTGAGGAGTTTAACAAAGTTCTTATCAAATGCATCCACCTCCTCCCAGTCATCCGCACACGGCTCCCACAATGCCGTCTGTCGGCTGCCGGGTGTGCTCGATGACACGAGTTCCCATTGACCGCTTTCCGCCTGCTTCACGTGCATTTTGGGTCCAATGACGAGGGCTCGCCCTAAGATCCGTGAATCCGCGACGAACCGACTTGCTGCGTCTACAACATCTTCGACTTCCCCCATTGCGCCCCCTGCAAGGGCGAAACGTGCCGCAGTCGTCACAATAGGAGTATCGATGAAGTATGGTAAGATCAGGTTGATCCGGACACCAGATAAAAATGAGGAGCAACGCAAGGATCGGAAGAGACCGAGGACAGCGTGTTTAGCAGCCGCATATTGTGGCTGAACTGCAATAGGACAGAGAGACGCAATTGAGCCCAACAGTAGCAGATGTCTATCACGAACACGTTCGCTGGGCTTCGAGTCCATGTCGCAGGGCTCTGAACCCGGGTTACGAGGAAGCCAGTAGAAAGCCAGATGAGAGGTGTACATAACACCAGTGCAATTGACATCCATGATCCTAAAATCCGGCTTTGGTGGTTCGGCTGCATTCATGCCTCGCGGACGCTGCATTGGGTCTGCGCCTGCAATTCCAGCATTTGCAACCACAGTGTCAATTCCCCCGTGAGGGCTCAATTTGACCGCTTCCTTGAAAAGGTTCACCTGGGACTGCCAGTCTGTCACATCGCAGTGCACAAAGTGGATATTCTCCTTTCCCGTCTCCTTCCGCAATTCGCGCACGAGCTCATCGCCCTTCTGGACGTTTATATCTCCTACAATGACGGTGGCTCCATTGATGGCCCAGTGTCTCACAAATCCAGCGCCGAATCCGCTCGCTCCTCCAGTGATGAGAATTGTCTTATCTTTGACCCAGGCGGATTCGTACGGGATTGTGAGATCAATCGGCGGGGATTGGCGGATCAGTTGGGTCAGATCCTCGGGGTTCGACGAAGCCATGTTGTAGAGGATAGACCGCTTCAATATAGGGAGGGAATTTTGGATTGGGCTCTGGATTTGAACTCTTTCGATGAGTGAAGTCCTAGATGTTAGCAGGTGCAAATTCTACGAGCATAACCATTCACTGAAGCCGAGCCTCGCTTGGCGTCCAGTCCTGTGCAGTCCCCTGCCCGTACATTCCGAAAAGTGGCTGATGACAAGGCCACCCACCCTCGAGGGGTACATACCACGAATACGATCAAGTTCGAGGGCTCCCATAATGCGCTGGCAAGACGAGCGCAAGTGAAACAAGGTCGCAAGGTAAGGTCGGGCAAGGTGACTAGAGTCGGGGAGTTTTACGTGGGTGTGTATCGCGTCTTAGATCTGATCGGGACGTTGTTTTAGCGCCTTGGCTCCACTTTTTTTCTGTGCCCCCCTGATGACCCCTCCGTGCCCCTCCTCGCAATTGTCAAAGAAATTATACTCAAAATTTCGCCTCTTAGGACTTGTCGTCCTCCAGGCTCACCCCCTCTTACGTGTCAGGCCTCTGCTTGAGCAATTGACATGGTATCCGACACTAACAAGCCCCCGGCGCTCGACGTCTCACCGACCCACATCGTAGCAACACTCTTTTATAAATCTGACACTCCCTCCCACGCGTTCCCGCACCCCGATGCTTCCCCACGTAGCGCCCACGATTTCCTCCCTCAAGTATCGCTAGACGGGTTGAAGGATGGCGCAGTACCGACCGAGAAAATCGACGAGTACCCTCTCGAACCTCCAACACCCGGCCCAAACCCATTAGACCATCTTTACGGCTCATACATCTCACAGAGTTGCTTGACCGACTTTTCCGTTACGCTAGCAGAGATAATACCGGGGCTTGCTCAAGACACGATCACAAATAGGAGATTGGAAAAGAGCAAGTTCTGCAGGGTGGTGGAGGTTACGCTTCCACTTCCATCCGCATCACTCGTTACACTCGAGACACTGAGAAGACATGAGGCCATTTCTCGCTTTGAGCGCGAATGGAATGTTGAAGCTGTTTTCCAGAATGACACAATAAATAGGCGATATAAGAGGCTAGCCGTGTTTGACATGGACTCGACACTCATCCAGCAAGAAGTCATTGACGAAATCGCATCTCTGATCGGCGTAGAGGAGCAGGTCTCAGCCATCACTGCTGCGGCAATGAATGGGGAATTAGACTTTGAGGCTAGCCTACGCGCGAGGTGCAAATTATTAAAGGGCGTCCCAAGCACGGTGTGGGAAACACTGAAACCCCGGATCACATACAACGAGGGTGTGCCAGATTTGATCCGCGCTCTAAAGCGATTAGGATTCAAGATTGCGGTATTGAGTGGTGGATTTACTCCCTTGGCAGGCTGGGTTGCAAAGAACCTAGGTTTGGACTATGCATTCGCCAATCACTTGGTAGTTAGTGAGGATGGTCAGACCTTGACCGGAGAATTGACCGGAGATATTGTACATGCCGAGAAGAAGAGACAGCACGTACTTGAGATTTCAGAAAAGGAAGGTATTCAGCTAGAACAGGTGCTAGTGGTAGGGGACGGCGCCAACGATTTACCCATGATGGGCGTTGCTGGCCTAGGGGTCGCATTCCATGCGAAACCCAAGGTGCAGATGCAGGCACCAGCAAGACTCAACTCTAAAAGCATGTTAGACGTTTTATTTCTCTTGGGCATATCTAGCGAGGAACAGAAAGCACTTCTGGGATAATAATACAAAAATTCTGCAGGCTTCAACATGCCGTTACCGCCAGGGTATAGGCGAAGAGTGACACCAAGTTCATTATACATGAACTCGTCACTAAAATAAAAAAAAATCCCCTCCCAGTTCGCTTCTCCCCCAAATCCAGCGTGCCACGGCTTTGATACTCAGAAGACTTCATCTACATTTAACACTTCCTCATGTCCACTAAAAGTTCCCATATTCTCCTGCAACCCAGACGACCGGGGACCCTTCTACGCCACAAGATAATCGTCTCTGTTCCAAATCATCGAACCATTTCTGAAACTTCGGACTCTTCCGTCTAACTTTCAGCTCCTCGAACTCTTGGTCGAGCTCTCTCAGCCTACTATCTGTCATAGGACTTACTTCCTTCTTAGGAACCTGCAACTTCTCCCAAGGCGTTCTAAACCCCGCCACCAATTCGATAAGGCTAATATCCATAGTCTGCAAAATCTCCATATGCACACTTCAGATCTTCACATCAATAGCTTCATAACGCTTCATCTCGTTCTCCCACCGCTCGTCTATCATATCAAATCTGACCAACTTGGGATATATAAGGTCGTTTATATCCCATGCTTACTTGTTGATGTCAGAGGGCAATGATTGTTGTGGCTTTTTGTGGGAGTTGAGTGAGGTTAAGGGTTGGCTGATGTCCATGTATTCCCAAACGGAGACGATTGCAGTGATGGCTTTGATGCGGCGGATAAAGAGGGGCCATGAGGAGGAGCCTTTTAGGAGGATTTGGGTGTTTGGTTTTGATAGGGTGGGTGGATTCATGAAGGTGGTCGTGGAGATGTAGAGGGGATGAGAATATGATACTTGAAAAGATGGATTGGAGGTACTCGATTTAGAACCCACAACTTCGTGATCTTTAGTGGTTGTAGTTCTAGGCTTATAACTAGTAGAGAGATACTGTGAAGGCCAACCAAGTGTTGACAATGTGAGCTGAAGCGGTTCATTAAGTCGTGTAATAATTATTATCCTACGGGTGGCTCCTCAAATATATATCCAGCTAATGGATCGACAGCGAGGGGGTTTCAGAAGTATTAGAGTCTCTCCAATACTAGTGAGACGATCCGCGCTAGACTCTTATTCCTTGCACGGGTGCTGTTTCATCCACGCTCTCCAATCCCACAAATTTGACTCTAGAATAGATATTTCTAGTCTCAACAAAAACTTCTCAGCCTCACTAGCCAACAATCACATTCCTCGCCTTGTGCCAGAACGACTTCCTCGCCCTTTCTGCCTCCGGCGTCTTACCAATATCATCGCGCCTTCCAGTCCAGATATCCATCTCATGGACTTTGACAATCTTA
Source organism: Nigrograna mackinnonii (assembly GCA_001007845.1). Lineage (NCBI taxonomy): Eukaryota > Fungi > Ascomycota > Dothideomycetes > Pleosporales > Nigrogranaceae > Nigrograna > Nigrograna mackinnonii. Next base: position 897,460 of record JGVQ01000138.1, read on the forward strand.
GTCTTGTGCCAGAATTTGTAGCCCAGGTAGAAGATAACGAATACCGGGAGAAGAATGTAGTTTATTACAAAGTCTGTGGAGGAGAATGGGTTGAGGAAGCATGTATAGCCTTTGGTATTACGTTAGTGTGGTTTTGGGGGGGTAGATGAGGGTGAAGTGCGCACCTTGGAAGAAAATTAGGAATATGTTTGCAGCTAGGCAGGCGTATGCTCCATAGGGATAAAGCATAGCTTTGAAGGGTAGATCGTCAACACTTTGCCCTTGAGCTTTAAGCGCCTGCCGAAATCTTATATGCACGAACTCGATGACTGCCCAGACGATGAACGTCGCTACACCAGAGAGCGTGATCAGAGCATTGTAAAGTGTACCAGCGGACGAAGACTGAGACAAAAATGCGATACATGCGCAGACGTTTGTGAATAATAAGGCTGCCCATGGAACGCCGCGTTTGTCGGTTTTTCCTAGTAGTTTTGGCGCCATTCCATTACGAGCCATGTGCGTGATTGTTCGTGAGGCGACATATAACGATGAATTGCCAGCCGAAATTACGGATATAACAATGAGGGCATTGATCAGGTGAGCCGCAGGGGCGATTCTGGCGTCTGATAATGCGATTGTCAAGGGCGATGCTGCCGTCTTTGAACCCTTCCCAATGAGCCGTGGGTCATCATATCGAATGAGGATACCGATGAAAAACATCATGCCGACGTAAAAGATCAAGATGCGCCAGAACACTTGGTTGATGGCCCTGGGAACTGCTCGACGTGGGTTTGCGGATTCTCCCGCAGTGATTCCAACCATTTCGGTGCCAGCGTAAAGTGTTCCCGCGATGACGAACGTTCTAGCCACTCCATTGATGGAATCTGCAAAAGCACCAGGGTCATGCCAGTATTTGAAACCAATCTTCTGGGGCCCAATGCCTCCAGCGGATATTGCGATGGCCAAGATGAAGAAGACGGAGAGGGATATGACTTTGATCAACGATAGCCAGAATTCCACTTCTCCATAGGCAAGTACTCCTAACATGCTCAGGCAGATGAAAATCACCCAGAATATGATTATCCAAGCCCACTGAGGAACAACATCCGTCCAGTACATGACGACGAGCGAGACTGCATTATACTCGTTAGTCAGCACCGTCAGCCAGAGGTACCAGTACGCCCAACCCAAGGCGAAAGCAAGGGCCTGGTCGTAAAAGCGAGATGCGTAGTCCGTAAATGATCCAGTGACAGGTATAAGTGTAGCCAATTCTCCTAGAGATTGCCTTGAGGCTCAAATAAGCTTAAGTGATTCCGGATCCGTGCACTTGAGACTTACATTACGAAGAAGACTATTATTCCAACTAGTGAGAAGCTTATCAGGATGCCACCCGGGCCAGCGAGACGAAGAGCGTTTCCAGAGCCAACCAAGAGACCGGGCCCAATAATCCCTAGAATGATGATTCAGAATAGTCTATTTAGCCAATTCGTAAAGATGATTACCTCCAATCGCAATCATCTGTAGATGTCTCGATTTCAACTTGCGATGTAGCGGCGCGAATTCCCCTCGCACAACATCCTCGTATTCTTGTCCATGCGCATTTTCATCGACGATGTGGGTATCATCTTTCACGCCTTTGACACCTGCCATGATTTCGGCTGTTCCTTCGCAATGGTGGAATTGTTACACAGATATATAGCCATATCCAAAGCTGAAGGGTTTTCCCAGGGTTGGGGGATTAGCATAGGGAGCCGCGGTTCTGCCAGGGATCGCAAATGGTGGCTAAGATAACGCCATCCGCATCCAATGGCAGATGAATCTCCATGATGCTCGGCAACAAAGTTGACTAACACGTCTTTGCAAGAAAATGCCCGCGGTTGGCACGAAGCTTGCGAGACTTCTGCTTACCCGATATCAACTAGTCCAGCAACAGGATCTCGTAGCGATCCATGGCCACGACTTGGTAGAGTCTCGATTTTGACGCTTGATCGTGGCGCGAACACGCAAGGCTCGTCTCGAGCTGCTTCGGCTGCACATTCCCCAAGAAACAGTTGCGACTTTCGACATCCAACTCCCTCAATACTGGTCGATCTTAGTACGTCATATCCGTTTCAGCTAGAACGAGCTCTCCTCGCTTCTCCACACTCAAAACTGAAATGACCCTGTATTATTGTCCTCGCTTCAAATCGCCTAGCCAACATCATGTGCAAAGCTTCTGCGAGTAACTTTCTTCACGTGAGCCAGATGCAGGGTTCATGGAGAAATTGAATTTCGGGCTTGGCTTTCTCAGACGTTAACCTCGAAATGGCCAGCTCGAACTGTAATTATCCGTTTACCATTGCTTATGAAAACCTCCATGCGAATAACACGTCAGATTTCGATTCCACTGTGTATTATTGCACGGACCATACCTAGGGAATCCGCTGATACAAGTCCTACAGACCAATTTCTGACTTGTGGCGCATCGCATTGTGCATGGACTGACAAACGTCTTTAGAACCAAGCTTCGCAACGTTTTCGGTATATGATCTGCATTTATTCAAAGTTACACATCCCCGAGCGATCCTCAGATGTCTGTTGACTCGTTACTCGGGCCCTCACGAAGGATTCCGGAATTGCCGTCTGATAGTTATGATTTCATCATTGTTGGAGGAGGCACCGCAGGCTTGGTATTAGCCAACCGACTCACCGAGAATGAGAAGGTTAGCGTTGTTGTACTGGAGGCAGGAGAAGATTTGAATTCTCATCCCCGAGTGACGACGCCCGCATTGCACCCTACTCTGTTTGGATCTGATGCAGATTGGAATACGCGCACGGAACCACAGGTAAGCCTAAGGAAACTACCAATCGTATCCAATTCAGTTCTCATATTCATCAATAGGAAGTGCTCAATGGTGCACGCATCTCAATTCCTCAAGGTCGACTCCTCGGAGGTAGTAGCGCAATCAACGCCCAACTATTTGTCGCATCCTCCAAAATCAGTACAGATGCTTGGGAAGATCTGGGAAACTCAGGTTGGAATTGGGACATGCTCAATCCCTACTTCAAAAAAACACACTCGCTTTTGATGCCATCAGATTCCGCAGTTCATCGACATTTTCACTTGGAATACGTTGATGGGAAAACTAGCGGCTCACATGGTCCCATACAAACAAGCTTTCCGAAGGACGTCTCTCATCCCTTGCCTGATGCTTGGATGGAGACACTGGAGAATCTCAACCATGCTCCTATTGAGGATCCTTTCTCGGGAACTTTCACTGGAGCTTATACTAGTGTTGCTACCATCGATCCTAAAACCCGTGAGCGGAGTTATTCGGTATCTGCATACCTATCACCAATCCGAGAGCGGAAAAATCTCAAAGTTATCACGGGTGCACAGGTCCAGAAGATCTTAACGACTGGTGCCTATCCGGACGTAATTGCGACTGGCATTGTGTATAGAAAGGATACAGAGACGAAAACCGTTGGAGCGAAAGAAGAGGTTGTCATCTGCGCGGGCGCTCTTCATTCACCTAAAATTTTAGAACTATCCGGTATAGGGAACGCATCTCTTCTTCAACAATTTGGCATACATGCTATTATCAACAATCCATACGTAGGCGAGAACCTGCAAGACCATCCCATGTCCGGAATTAGTTTCGAGGCCCATGAGGATGTTGAGACGCTCGATGGGCTTATGCGGCAAGATACGGATGACATTCAAGAAGCCATGAAAGCATATGCGAAAGATCGCTCTGGAATACTTGCCCACGGAGGAGTGCAATCGTGCGCCATGTTACCACTAGCACCACAAGCTCGCAGTGACCTCAGCAGAACCATGCACAAATATGGGTACACCTCAGACAAGCACCCTCTAAAGTCACAACATACGTCATACGTGAACTCCCTCTTGGTCAATCCTCAAGAAAGCTCTGCAGAATATTTCACATTTGCAGCACAAGGCAACTATATGTCTGGGGACAAATCCAGTTTTCAGAGTGCAAAAGTGCAAGAAGGGGATTTCATATCCATCTCAGTCCGTCTCCTACAGCCGCTATCGCGCGGATCAGTCCACATAAAATCACCCGATCCAAGCATCCCCGTCAAACTCGATCCCCGCTACTTGTCCCATCCATTGGACCTCGAAGTATTCGCGCAGCACATGACATACATATCCTCCATAGCCCAAGCATCCCCATTCGTAGAACTACTCAAACCCAACGGATCGCGAAACACCTCCGCTCCAAAAGACATCGAAGATGCCGAAGCAATGAAGGACTACTTAAAAGAAACTACATTTAGTAGTTGGAATCCTACATCCACTTGCGCCATGTTACCCGAGAAACTGGGGGGTGTGGTGAATGAGAAGTTGATTGTACATGGGACAAAGAATTTGCGAGTCGTTGATGCGAGTGTGTTTCCTATTATTACGAGGGGTCATCCGATGGCTACTGTGTATATGGTTGCGGAGAGGGCAAGTGATATTATAAAGGATGATTTGAAGCTGAGAAGGAGGGGTTGAGGTTTAATTTGCGTCGTCTTTGCGTTATTTTCATGTGGCTCGAACAAAGCACCTGGGTTCATGTTCTCTTGCCTTTGGGCGCTCTCGATGCCGTCATTGCATTTTAACGTTATTTTTCTTTCATTATGGGTATGAGACTGAACGGAATGACATTGGTCTGGCTGTGGATGTTTATTGATGAGATGAACTGAATTGTTGCTTGAGCGTTGGCCCAGTCAAGCATACCCTTTTATTCAAAGATAGCCGTAATTCGATCTAGCCATTGGAATATTTAACAACCTGGCTCTAGAGCTAGTAAGAGTGTCCAACTTAGTAAGATACCTTGCAAAATCCCATATCAACATAAGAAGATCCCGTTTCAAATTCCTTTGCTCGCCCTCGAAATCTCTACAAATCATAAAACTCTTCCTCATGAACTCCAACTACAATCTAGCCGGACCCCTCAATCCCTTTCTCTTACAATCTTTACCCTCATTCCATTCGACTCCGGGCTCAACCCACCCGAGAAACTATCCCAAGTAATTTCAACATCCTTATACGTAGTCTCATACAACTCCATTTCAAACCGACGAAACACATGGGCGGCAGCAAGATACAATTCTGCGCTCGCAAGACTGCATCTCTCCATCAGCACGCAACCTTCCAAATTCCAAAATCTCGGAGCAATAAAGATGGAACAAATTGCTTACTTTAACCCAATACAAGCCCGACTCCCCTTAGAAAAAGGCACAACATGCCTCTCCAACCTCGCCCCCTTCCCCTCATCCCCATCATCCAAAAACCTTTCTGGCATAAATCTCTTCGGTTCCTTCCAGATCCGCTCGTCATAATGTTCAAAATGTGTGCTCATGCTGACCTCGGTGCCTCTGGGTATCGTCCAAGGTCCGTAGGTTAGAGATTCGGTGGTAGGGATGCGTATCAAGCGGGTTGTGATTACGGAACTTATGCGGTGGGCTTCGAGGATTGTTGCACGCTTTGTTAGGAGAGGTTAGTTGGAGTGATTACGGGAATAGGGGTGCGGTGGGAGTATACGAGGTAGGGTAGCTGTTCTAGTTGGTTCCATGTTGGTGGTTTCGTGGGATCTGGAATCGCTTCGCCTAATTCTCGCTGTAATTTGCTTAGGACTGGGGGCGTGGAGAGGATGTGGTAGGTCATTGAAGCTAGCGTATGCGCTGTGGTCTCGCCGCCCGCACCGAGAAGAATTAACCCTTCGCCAACGAGACGAGGTACTGTCTTTTCTTCAGGAGGGAGGTTACTGTCGCGAAGTTCTTCGAAGATTGTGCGATTGGATTTGGACGTGGAGGGTTTACGGGACAGGGTTTGCTTGATCTTGTTCTCGATATCCTATCAAAGAACGTCAGTTACAACTACGGCCTTGTTCAACAGTTAATTGTAGTTAGATATGCTTGAACTACCTTTCGAAATTTCAGGAATAATGAAATCGTTTCGTTGAGCGCCACCGCGATCCAGTCCGGCATTAGTTCGATAGTTACAGTGATCCATGGAAGATGTCTCTCTACGAGATTCAGCTCTATGGACTTCAATAGCATCCGCCTCCAAGCAGAGCCAAAGTCTTCTTCATCTAGCAATCCCAAAGAATCACCAAAAGAATAGTGGGTAATGATGTCTAAGGTTAGCGCCATATATGCCGTGAAGAATTCCACTACCTCCCCAGTCTTCATTGCTTGACCTAGTCGGTCGCATAATCTGTCCACTTTATCTTGAATGACAGGTTCTAGGCTGAAGACTGCTTGTTTTGAGAAGAACGAATTCAATGCCGCTCGACGCTTGCGATGCAAAGCATGAGATTTCGTGCCAAACATTGAGAGGCTCAGGGATTTGATCATGAACCATGATGACTTATCCCGAGGTCGTGCACTGGAACTGTACAATTCAGGATACCAATCTGGATCTTTGACATGAAGTTCAAGTGGGTTTATGCGAACGACTGGGCCTATCGAGTCGTCAGGCTGAGCTGTTTTCTCTACTTTGGCCAAGACGGAGCCCGGAACGCACCGTAGATTGAATGGAGGTATTCAATTTGTTTAAAGAATTGGCCTCGCTTTTAAGCATTAGCTCGAAAACATGTCCTCTTCTGGAAAGGGCAATCAGGACCTGGATGACGTCGAAGTAGAATTCGTACCACCAAGTTAATGCTGCAAGCTTGGGCCCAGGGAATCTCGAAATCGGGCTCAAAAAGATACGATAGACACCCACAGAGAGGCAATAAGCAATGAACAAGAGAACAGCGAATAAAATCAACATCTTTGTATTCTGACTTCAGCGATGGATGGCATGGCTACTACGACTATAGTGAAGTATATATCCTTGGCAAGACCGAGAATTATCGTGCGTGTGCGGGGCTTCAACCAACTTGGTGTTCCTACGGGAACCCTCATGTAGAAGGTGACACAAGAGCTGCATATCCACAGCATCTCATATTGTTCATGGCGAGGTGTGGATACCGAACGCGAATCTTTTTGTCGCGACTCGTGTCGATCTTATCTCCGAATAGTCCGTTCACATCCAAACTGAATTTAGTTAGCAAAGCATCATGAGAACAAGGATTTAGTTCTTAAACGACTTGTCGCAACGCAACAGCCATAAGGCCATTGCTCTAGCCACTTCCTGATTTCTGATCCCTCGGCTACAAATCCATCCCTCGTACAGATAACTCATCGAAAGTGTTCTCATGTGCGACCATGCCGAGGTTTGTCAGATCCCATTACTCCAAAATTGAAAGATCAAGCATAGCCGTCATCAGATATCTTCTTGAGATGGGTCAATGCTCGGTCCCTTGATATTATTAACTTTGAGAATCCAGAGATGTGAAGAGCAAGATTCTGATTTTCATGCAGGGAGTTCTCGCCATGTACGATCGTACTCAAGGCGATTGACTATTCGAGTAGAAAGGACGATCTGAACTGACTGTGCTTTATAGAGCGCTAGAAGTCAAGCCCCTTTATCGAATACCTAACGCATCCAGCGGAAGTCAAGGTGTGGTATTCGTAGTTTTTCCCGTCACCATTGCCACTACTCGTGTTACACAACCTGTCACTTCCGCTCCAAGAAGCGACTTGGTGCGTGGGACGAATAAAGCCTCCATAAGGATGTTCGGCTCCCCTCATCAATTAACTAGGGAGCACATGAGTGTGACCTTTGATATGAGACATGTAAGCCTCTTTGGTGATTTCAAGTCGCTAGAATGCATTAACGTTATTGGTAAAACAATACTGGAGTCTGTCTTGACTTTGACAGAGTGCCGCTGTGTAAGCGGCGATTAGATACCACTCGTTAAGCGCAGAGCTAGTCTATTGGTCCTGGCCCGGGAGTAGCATCCGAATCAAGAATGAAGTCGGGGCCGCTATGCATACTATCAGATAATCTACGGATGAACTCCCTGCAGTCCCTTTTTCCCATTACTCTACAATTAATCGGCAGGAGCAGATAAAAGGATGATGAACTCCTTCGCAATTTCCTCCCCAAGGAAGCTAGCCAAAATTACCGCTACTACAGCGCAACTTTTTAACAGGTCTCTTTTCGTCTATATACTATTTACTTTCACGTAATATCACTAAGCCTTGCCTCTCCTTAACAATGCCGACTCCTATGAGCGTGTCCGCATTCACGCGGATGTTCTTGTACTCTCAGTGGTTCCGTCGAATTCCTTACCCAACAAGTGACTTCTCGGGCCAGACAATCATTGTCACTGGGTCCAACACAGGCCTGGGACTCGAAGCAGCTCGCCATCTCGTCCGCTTGGGTGCCGCAAAGGTCATCCTTGCCGTAAGGACTATCTCCAAAGGAGAAGCTGCAGCTGCAGACATCCTCAAAACGACTGGGAGAACGAAAAACGTCGTGGAAGTATGGCCCCTAAATCTTTCGAGTTACGACTCAATCAAAGCATTCGGTACCAGAGTGCAAGAGATGCCCCGTCTAGATGCAGTGATCCAAAACGCCGGTTTAATGACTTGGGAGTTCTCCCGCAACGGAGAGGACGAATCTACAATTCAAGTGAACGTTATTGCAGCACTCATGGTAGGCCTTACTGTACTTCCGAAGCTGAGAGAGAGTGCTTCAGTCCACAAGACCACAACCAGGTTGACGTTTGTGGGATCCGACACCTTCTACATTGCTGGTTTAAAGGAAGCCAACATGAAGGGTTCCTTATTTGACGCTTTGAATGATGAGAAAACGACAGACATGCAAGCGCGGTAAGCGCCCCTCCACCTCAAGTTTTCTATACTTTTCTGACTACTACCCGAAAGGTATCCAACCTCGAAACTTCTCCTCTTCTACGCAGTCCGCGAACTCGCGACACGCAGCCCGATAACTCCAGAATCCAACGTCATAGTCAACGTCGAAACCCCCGGCCTGTGCGCCAGCGACCTGAACCGGAATATGGGCTGGGTCAATGGAGTTATATTGAAGATATTCAACGCCTTGCTCGCTCGTACAGCGGAGGTTGGTGCGCGCACTATGGTGGACGCTGTGAAACCCGACCTTGATATCAAGGCCCATGGACGGTTTTTGATGGATTGCAGGATTGCCCCGTAAGTGAACTTTGTAAAATTTTTGAAACAAGAGAATGGCGCTGACTGCTGTTAGGGACGGCCCAAATGTGGAAAGCTCCAAGGGGCAGTCCATTGCTCGCAAGTTCAATCAGGAGCTCTTTGCCAAAATCGAAGAAATTGCTCCGGGCATAACTAGTGTGCTTAACTAAAGCGGATGATTGTTGATTGATCGGTCCAAGGAAGTTGTGATAGCCGTTCCGTAGTTTGAGCACATGCGAGGGATTTATAGTCTTGTCCAATGGGACGCCCAATTCCTGCTGTATATATGCGAAAAATGCGAAGCTACCACGCTGGGTCCTATGCATTGATACTAGGGTGCTACCACACTTTTACATGTTGATTATAGATAGCTGATAATGCGAAGAATCAAGATTGAGCAATAGAGAGCGTCCGGCTACTCAACAGGCTACCTCCTTTCTTTGTCCACTCCTACGTTTCACGTATCATGTTAATTTTCATTCGAGCTCCGCCGCCAACGTATTTACCCTATGGAGGAAAATCTATCCGCGAACAGGGCTGGTGCGGCTGTGTCGCCCAAAAGGGTTGCTTGTCTCTGATTGGCCATCATTTACGCAGTTTCGCATTTCTTGGCCATGACAATTCCCCTAAAAGTGATAGCGCCAACTCCGCCCCACCAAATGCGCTGAAGAACGGCGAAGGGAGTGAGGTTAGGGGAGGCTATACTTGCACACTACGTCACAGCTTCACTGACGCCGTTTCCTATTGCTCTCACATAAAAGATGCCCAGAATCCGTTTGTCTTTTAGACAGTCATCAATCAACACAGCATTTTCCTCTTTCCGAGTACCTTGAAAAATATCCAATCAATTTCCGCCAATCAAAACTATCAAAGTCTACTACAATACCTAAAGTCGATCCAACACCAAAAATCTATACAAAACACCCATTACCCAATTAAGACATCGCTTTCGACAGAACTAGAACCCCCAACAAAACCACTCCAGCCCACATAAAATGTCGTGGTTAGGATTGGACTCAGAAAGTCTGGGCCTGGGTGGTTCCTCTTCAAAACAACAAAATCAAAACGTCTACGTCAGATTTCTCGGGCCATCATCTCTCAAAGGCACACTAGACATGGAAAGACCGGGCACCGGCGAAAAGATCCCCATGTTCGACATCAAAACCGACAAAAACTCCAAACCAAATCTGACAATAACCCGCATTCTACCCGACGGAAACCGTTTCCAACTCGCAACCGCAAATATTTCCTCCATATCCAGCTCGATACAAATCGCTGTGCATAACCAGGAGATGAAGATGCAAGGCGACGAGTTGACCGGGGCGCGAAAATTCACCGCATATGGCAGGGATTATAAGTGGAAGCCGACGTCGTCGTATACTGGATACGAACTTTATGATAGCAATAAGCAGAGGATAGCGCATTACAGGATGATGGATAGCATGGGGATGAGCAAGAAGCAATTGGAGATTTATGTGCAGGTGGATGACTACTTTGTTGATATGATTGTGGCGACTGGACTTGCGATGGTGCAGAAGGAGAAGAAGGATGAGAAGTTGGCTTTTAAGATTATTAAGAGTGCGATTATGTAGATTTGTTTAATTATACCCCTTTTTTCTCTTCATCATGTTAATCTCCCTGTACCCAACGCCTCCAGTTGAATCGTGACAGTGATGATAACTAGTAAATGTCTCAATCAACAAATGCGACCATGTTGAGAACGGAACATGTGACTAATATACTTGTTTGAAAGAATTGAGCCTTGTTTGTACTCGGACAAATTATAGCGTGAATAAATGATACACTGTACTCAACTTGTGAGATATTAACTTCTATCACTATCTGTTCGTATCGCACCATCATCCCGTTATTCAAATCCAAGCTAAGAAGTAAACCCATTAAGTGGGAGGAAAGTTGTTCATGAAAATGAGCAAAACCATGCGGCATTTGGCTAAGCAGGACCCCCGGAATCGAGAGAATAGGAGCGTAAAGGTAATGCTTAGAATATGTACAAGTAAATGCAAAAGTATCGCACCCGCAAATCATTCCAAGTATTCTTCTTCTAATGTATTGTTGGCGTGCCGATATCTCATGTAATAGCAGATTAATTAAATGTATCCAGGTGTTGTCTGTGACTCTGTGGCGATGTGTGTCCACGCCTCATCTATCTTGTAGTAAGATCGCCACATGAGCTTTGAAAAGAGCGTGCTCATATAACAAGCCACGTAGTAAGCGGCTTAGAACTTACCACATGCTTAAGGCGACCTATTAGTAAAAATGCAGTGTCTTCATAATCCCTCACAGCATTGCTTCCTAATTAAGGTTAAAGATAGCACGTATATAAACAGGGAGCAATGAATTGAGATGAAAGAGCTGAATTCCTTCCCGTCCTTTGGCTTCTGATTTAAGTTGTGAAGCAGGATATAGTAGTAGTAGCACGAGGGAAACGAAGTCGAAGAATGTTTAATTCATACTTTAGTAGAATACTCAAGGAAGCCCGAGGAGCCAGAGTGATTACTCTAGAGTAGTTTGACTCACGAGTACTAAAGGCAAAATAGCATCAGCAAACGAATCAGAGTGTATTTACATGCAATCTTATTGAACGCTATGCTTTTGCGACGTGGCACAACGTAGCTACTCTAAGCATGAGCGCGGCCGTATAATTGTGCATGTGTTGAATGGACTATCTCTCGTGTGTACGATTGATAGCTTGTGACTAGTCACTGTGTACTTGCGTACGGGGGTTATCTTTCGATAGGTAATTGATTGATTGCTTGTTCGAATCCTATCTACAGAGGAAAGGGGTAACTATCAATGGTGAAACACGGCACCGTGCGTAGTCACATGAGAAGTCATGTGATATCAGGTATCAGCCAAACTACTGCGTACGGACAGCATGAATAATTGAGTTTCCCGAATGTTCAAAGTGTTCTTCAACAGAAGAGTATTTCCGATTTAGAAAACGTACTCTGGCATACAATTATCCGGCCCAGATTTTGTCTAGGTCTTTTCCTAGATACAATTATCGCAACAAGCGTTTGGTTGTGGTGTAAGTATTAGTCTAATGAGCGAAGAGAAAAAGATATTGTGATGTAAAGGAAAAGGCGGACGAGAAACAAAGGAATGTGTTATTGAAAATTGATTAAAGGCCGGTGCGAGGGCAACGTAGCTCAGGGAACATTATGGTATGGAGAGGGGAACGGATGAAGGTCACGGAGATGTTCCGGAGCCGGCTGTGAAGCCGTAAGCGGAGCCGTAAACAACTGTAGAGGGGGCTGAATAAGGCGTCGTACTTCACCACAATTTAAGCTTATTTCGATTCTCTTGGCGGCCAGGGTGACAGCCTCAAAGTCTACAATTAGATCGTACGCTAGATCCGTTTTGAGATGATTTTACGATGGCTTGGCGGAAAATGAATTAAGGTGCAGACTGAGGGGGCCAAATTCAAGCATGTTTAGAAGCGACATGACGCCATACGGCGACCTTCAATACCTTAGACATGTCTTTTGGGAATTAGCGTCAGAGGACAACAAGTATGTGCCCAATGAGGATTTTTCTCAAGTAACTTTCCGCAGTCATTCGATGTGAGGATCTTGATTGCTTCTACTTAGATGCCCAAAAAATCCTATCACGAAACTAGATACAAACTTCGGTGAGAATTGTCGCTCAAATTACAATTCACAATATGATGTGGTACGCCTGCATCAAGGCGCACCAGTGTCATCTCCTAAAAATGAGGATCTGATATCCAGCATCGCGGAAATTTGATGCTGTCTGAACATGTTCAGCCTCGTATTGGCGGCTGTTCAAGGTAATCCTCATTCCAGCACCTCGGGTCATAGAACCCATTACAGGCCAGGTCTAACTGTTCTAAAGATTAAGGCTCCTAGGCGGGGGCAGAGGCATCTTGCACAGACTGACGGAGCGTGCGAGGCTGTGCCAGGTACAACAACATCTTATTTTCGGCCTCTCATCTTGGCCCTGACTCCACATACGTAGGCAAACCTGATTACATTCGATGGGGCTGTCTTGGCGAAATCTTACCTGGTGCTTGTAGGAATGGCAGAGGCGTTGTGCAAGGTCATTGGTAGGTTCAACTATAAGTTTGGGCCCACTAAACCACCATGCCTAATTTGGAGTTTGGAGTTCAGAGATGATTTTACTCTTTTGAGGTCATGCAGCCACGCCTTCGGTATTCTTCAAGAACGATATAAAGGGTGACCGCCAAAGCATCTGTTTGATTATACAACCCGACAAGGATTTCTTTTTGTTTCAACATGACGCGAATACTCGCTCATCTCTCTTCCCTCCTTTGGATAACAGCAGCAGCACCGGAACTAGTGCCTACAGAAGAATGTCCACTCCTTGGTCCTGCGTTCTCTTCGGATTTCGACTTCAGCAAATCTGATGCCTTTGCAAAGGCTAAAGATGCTTTTCCTGGAGTGATTGACGCCATTTTTCAATCAGGCGTCGTGAACAGTTCTGTGTCATCATTCGTCGTCGATGTCTATGACACTTACACAAACAAATCCATCTACTCTTACACACACAAGGCCACAGACCCAGCAAACAACGAGACCTTTGTCGGCGAATTTGGAGACAAGACTGTCTTCCGTGCTGGAAGCGTTTCGAAATTGTACACTACGTACGCGGTCCTCGCCCACAGTAAAAGCCTGGATGTGTTCGACGACCCTGTTACCAAGTATCTTCCAGAGCTCGAGGGAAATCCTAAAGAATATCCTCGTGGGCGTATAGTGTGGGAAGAGGTTACGGTTGGGGCACTTGCTTCGCACCAAGCTGGTACTGGACAGTTTCCATTACCCGTCACTAATTGCTACAACATCACCACTGGCACTTCAAGCTGCAATGTCACAGAGCATCTTGCGGCCTTGAAGGAGTCAAGGATTGCCAGCCAACCTGTATTCCAATCCGCGTTGTACTCTGATGGAGGATTCGGTATCCTTGGTCGCGTCCTCGAGCGAATGACAAACAAAACATACCATAATGCAATACGGAGTGTCCTCGGAGAACCGCTCGGACTAGACAGTACTGGATCGTTTGTGCCTGTTGGAGACGATATTAACGCGGTGGTGGGGCCTCTTTTCCCTGCCTCAACTTGGGGACTCGATGAGCAAATCCTGGCGCCGTAAGTGCTACCATCATCATTCTCAATGCCTTTTACCAAATTAACACATCGAGTAGATCAGGAGGTATCTATAGCAATGCCGCAGACTTCCGCGCAACTGGTCTTTCAATCCTTCAAAATCGTTTCCTCCCGCCCGAAGTTACACGGAAATGGATGAAACCTCATGCACACACCTCGTCTCTCACATGGAGCATTGGTGCTCCTTGGGAAATCAATCGCTTGACGATCCCAGTCTCTCCCAACTCCAACCGCACCCGCCTTGTCGACCTGTACACTAAATCTGGAGGAGGCCCAGGTTACACTGCCATATTTGCGCTTGACCCCGACCATGGCATCGGTTATTCTGTCCTTGTCGCCGGCACAACAGCCATCGGAGATCGATGGCCGCTTCGCGCCGCTATCGGGGAGACCTTCGTTGTCGCCGCCGAGCACGCCGCTGTAGAGAACGCTGAGCGCAACTTGGCCGGTACATATGTTGACGAGGAGAACGCTGCAAACCTTACTCTAACCGTCGATAAGGATCGTACAGGTCTAGGACTGGAGTCTTTGTTCCTCAATGGCGCCGACTTCCTGGGTAGCATTATACAGCCTGGGTTTACACTTCCGGAAGGAGCGGGACAAATCACCCGTCTCTACCCTACTGGCGTAGAGTTCCCATCAGAAGAGGGCAAATTGCTCCAATATCGCGCTGTGGCCCAAATCACGCCTCTGGACCCGCGTTCTGCAATTGAGGGTGGTGAAGGGCTGTTCGATGATGGCTGTGTAACATGGCTTAACACTGCATTTTTTGAAATGCCGAATCAAAGACCAACTGATGAATTTGGCCTGATATTTAAGGACGGCAAAGCGGTGGCGATCAATATACCTGGAGTAGAATTGACTTTGAAGAAGGAGGAATAGATTCTCTAATGATTTTGGCATATGCGATCGGAACAGGCGTTGGAGGTTTGAGATTTTTAGATTCCTAGTCGAGGTTTTCATCTCAATTTTCGTACATGTATTGGGAGATATTATGCCACGAATAGATATATTCATAATTACTTACATCACTGTCTCTGTTTATTTAGTACTTTCTCGAAGATGAGCATAGATAACTCACTTTTAAGAACCCTGTTTCTTTTCCCAGAGGACATTTGATCATTCACAGACATCGAAGCCTTTCCTGCATTTACTCAGGGTAAACCATTTTCCTACCCACTCCACCATCCACAACTATCTCTTGACCCGTCACGAATTCTGCATCGGTAAGATATTGCACTGCCTTGACGATATCGTCAGCTTTTCCCACACGGCCCGTTGGATGCCAGGTCATATCCTCCGTCGACAATCCCGTTTCCCACTTATCTCCATTCTTATCCGCTGCTTCGTTCTCATTCTCGACATTGATCCATCCCGGAATAATCGCATTGACGCGTATTTTATGCCGTTCCCCCAGGGAAACAGCCATACTTTGCGTAAGACCGAGTAGGCCGGCCTTAGCAGCGGAGTATGCTTCATGATTGAGCTCAGATTGATAAGCTCTAGTTGAAGAGATGTTAATGATTGTCCCAGGAGACGAGTTAGATCCTCCAGCTTTCAGAAGTGGTACACAGAGTCGACTAAGCAAAAATGGGGCGGTCAGGCCGACGGCAATTTTCGTATCCCACTCATCCATGATTTCGTCGCTCGGGTCCTCCATGGTTCTCCCATGCGACCAAATATGCGGCGTCGCGAAAGCATTGTTTATGAGAAGATCTAATTTCCCTCCAAAAGCTTCTTCCACTTGTTCGACAAGACTTTTGACGTGGTCGCGTTTCCGCAGATCGCATTGTACAATTTCGACTTTGGTGTTTTGTCCCGCTTGCCATTCGTCACTTGCGAGCCCTGCGGTATGCACGAGTTCTTTTTGGTTGAAATCGCAGAATATGACATCATTTCCGGTGGATACAAAGTGTCGGACTAGACCGCGACCAATCCCACGGGCACCGCCAGTTATCAGGACTTTGAGTCGTCGGTTTTCCGCCATCGTTTGTAAATGGCGGAAGGGCTGCTTCAATCTTGATTGTAAGCCGATTGGGATTAGTCTTGGAGCGTCGAGTGAACGGATCAATTGAAGGCTGGTTGACTTGTTCTGTATCAAAGAGTTTGTTATCATGAAGAAAGAAATGTTGCAATGGTTATGTGTTCACATGAAAAGGGTTCGTCTTTGATGTATGAGGTATGCGATTAAACCCGATTCTGGGGAAACGTGGTCCGAGCGCAGTGGCTATCACGTGTGATACCTGTTCACCTTCGCCTAGGTATTCACCTTTCTTCAATGACTTCGGTCTCGACCAGAGAGAAGCCTACCTGATTAACAGGTGTAGTCTAGTAATCTCACATAGCGTGCATAGATAAGAAGGTTCTGTGAATGCGGACTCGGGGGTGAATCAGGTGAAACACATACCTGTCGGATGTCGACAAACGATACAGATTCCTAACAAACTTACCTCGTATACTACGCTTGATGCCTGACAGTTCCACATTCAAGTCAAAGTATTGACCATTCAGAATCGCTTTTAGCCGAGTGACAGCGGATAAACAACGGATCAGGGAAATGAAAGTGCGATCGACTAAAATAGACAGAAACGGATGCTAAGCAAAAGCGGAAAATGCGCAACGAACAATCTCACGCAATGGCGATCGAAATCAGGAGAAGCCAGCTCACTGATGATGGCAATGCGAGTGGAAAGGGCATGAGGCAAAAGTGGTCATCAAAAAAGAAAGACATTCACGAGAAGCAAAAGCACGGTTTCGGAAAACATCCCCATTTTAAGCAGCCCAAATCCACGAGGGCAATTAGAAGGATTACTACGATGCAAGATATCAATGTACATGGAGGTCATCTCAGCGGGACCTGACCCATCCGGGGCCGAATATTCATCCATTTTCCATCAGACGCCTAAACCACCCGTCGGCAAATCATCGCTTACAAGCCGGAGTCGATCTGGTTAGGTGGGTTCTCAGCAGAGTAAGCATCCCAAACATCGCACTGGGTGAAGAACTCCTCCTCAATGTCCATAGCCTGGACAGCCTCGCGGTCCTCAAGGATGTTCAAGAAGAGACCGCCAGATACGTGCCATGCAAGATGGCAGTGAAGAGGCCAGACACCAGGGTTGTCCTGGGTATATTGAATGACGAGGTAAGATGGCTCAGGAGTTCCAGTAACGTTGCGGCCGTTCTGCATGTGGGCAACATCACGGCGGACGGTGTTCTCAGGCTGGGTGACGGTTCCATCCCACTCGCCGAAGCCCTCAGCAAGAACGTGGAAGTCATGACCGTGAAGATGCATGGGGTGGTAACCGACAAGACCGTGGTTGACGAGGTGGAGACGAACGTTCTCCTTTCCGGCGAATTCGTAGACGTTCCACTGTGCGTCGTACTCGAAGTCACCCTTGTTGGCCTGGAGAAGGATAGGCTCGTTGTAGTTTCCGCGGTAGGTTTGGTTGTTGATGGTCCAGACGCGGTGAGTGCCGTTGGATTTGAAGTCGAACTCAAGCTTCTCAACATGGTCTGGCTCAGGGAGCTCAATCTTGCAGAGAGGCTGAGTAACGTCGAAGTCGTCGTTCCTGCAGAGAGCCAATTGCTCATCGGTAACATCGGACTCAGTAGTTGGAACCTCGTTCTCATCGGCATCCTCGTAGTAGACAACAGCGAGACCGTTGGGGGAGATACCGTCGTTCAAGGTGCATCGGTTGGTACCGAGCTGGGAACGCATCCAGTAGGAGTCTCCTGGCTCACCAATGGCCTCAACAATGACATCAGTACGCTGACCAACAGTCAAGGTAACAACATTGGTGGTGTATGGCTCAACGGGGACAAAGTCATTGGCAACGACTGTCAACTGATGGCCGTCAATACTGAACTTCTGAACAGACTCAGCACCAGGGTTGATGAGACGGAGCAAGTGCTTCTTTCCAGACTGGAATCGGAACTTGGACAGACCAGCGTTGGGCTCGCATGGAAGAGTGGTGTTCTCGCAAGGGTAGTTCATCTTTCCGTTGATCAAGTTGTTGTTGGATGGTGGGAATTGGCCGTTCATCGCCCTCTGGACAAGGGTGAAATAATCGGCGTGGTACCAGTCCTCAAGCTCAATTGGGCCAATGTCAATGTCGTACTCAGCATGCTTAGGACCGTAGATAATCATAGGACCATGAGCACCACCGGAGTATTGACCGCTGTAATGGCCTAAAATCTGTGATTAGTAGCGAAACAGCTTAGTGGAAATAATTCACTTACTGTGGTACCAGGAAGTTCCATATCGGTCAGCACGGAAGAGAAGCTCTTGGTAACCACCGTGGGGGACAATTGGGCACTGGTCAACGGCGGGAACACCGTCATACCAGGGGGTCTCCTGCTGGAGAAGACCGTGAGCGTGGACTGCGGTACCCTCATCATCAAGGTCGTTGGTGATCTTGAGGAGCAACCAGTCACCCCAGTTGGCCTCAACGAGAGGACCAGGGAACTGGCCGTTGAAGAGAAGACCGTTCCTGGGAACACCATCGGGGGCAATGGTCTGGTAGGCGAGGTTCAACTCGTAAGTGCGAGTGACGCCAGTATCAGGCATCTTGGGGCAGCCTGGAGTGGGCTCTGGTCCACCGGTGCCAGTAGGGCCTGGGGGATACTCGGTGGGCTTAGTTCCATTGCCACCGTGGGTTGGGTACGGCGCATTTGGGTAGCTGATGGTCGGGTAGGCCCCGTCAAGACCATCGTTAGGAAGGTGAGGGCAGTCAATATCTCCCCAGTAACCACCACCGTTCTGCTTCTCCTTTGGCAGAGAGGGCTTGGTGTCGCCCTTACCCTTGGGAATCCAAGCAGGCGCCTCGTAGTTGTCGCAAGCCTCACCACCATACTTGTATGGGGGAGTTGGCATGGGAGGGACTTCGGTCTCGTAACCAGTGGGTTGACCGGGCCAGGTGTATGGGAGGTCTACATCGTTGTAGGGGTTGTCGTATGGGCCGTGGTGGGGCTGCTTGACGGGAGTTGACTGGTAAGGAGTCGCACTGGCATATTCGTAAACAGTCACAGTAGCGACCTCGCAGACTGGGAGAGTCGAGTTGAATGCGGTTGGAAGCGCATTATAAGCAGACGACAAGGTCGCCGAACCGGCAACGTAGGGAGCGTAAGCTACCATGATAATGGATAGCTATTAAACGAGTGTATAGTTACCAAAAAAGGAAATTCTAAGAAGCAAAATTAGAATAAAGAGTGACTGGACGAACAACCAGAAAGCATGATGAGCAGGTTCGAGGCCATTATCATATATATGGCGATCAGAGATTCGTCCCTGAATCGCCTCCTAATGGGACCTGCGTTAGCTGCGTCTTTGGCTCCAGTGAGTGATGGGGGCCTTGACAAGCGGCTTAAGCCGACCGCAGTTTCGGCCTGCTACCAGCGCGTTGCGACGTTGCTCACAAACGGCAATGCACAACGCCATTCGACGCCGGACTGGGAATGGCTATAACCGGGGCCAGAATATTAGCGACCAGCTGGCGCCTAGGAATCGCATTGTGTTGAGGCGAGAAGGACCAAGCTTCGTATTAGGGCGGCTGGGGGAGATGAAGGTGGACAGCCACAGCCCATCTTCTCACGTCATAGCCTCCACGGAGAAGCTTCCAAGACTTTGACTTTTCTTTTCCCAAGCCATTGGAGTTATTGCATTTGATCTAGCAAAGTCTATCGCGGGTGTGGTTCACGAGACGAGTTGCCACAAAAGGTCTCTCACAGAGAGATATCACCATTGACCCAAGAACCGTCTCGAGTCAAGCTGTCATCCCTTCTCCGTATACTGCGTTAGAGCGGGAATAAGTAACGTCTATCCGCAGGCAGTGTCTTGTGTTAGCCGTTTTGCATAAGCACTAACTTCGCAAAGGGAGGTCCACTACTACTGTGCCTAGAGAAAGTCGAGACAACAGCTTAAGGGGAAGGGCAGAGTGCAGAGTGTCATTTTGTTGACAGTGCATGTCGAACGTGCAGAGACACACCGGAAAGCAGTGCGGAGAGCCGACTGTGATGGAGTGATGGGGGTTGCTTGTTTGAGGTGTAGATTTAAGCTTCAGCACGGTCCAGTTACCCCTGACCCTGACCGAAAGGGGTCTGTGTCGATCTTCCTAGCCGCGGCTTGTGTGCTGTACCAAAGGGAAGAAAATTCTCCTGGGATTGCACAACATGCTGCCAGAACGATAAGGCGTTGAAAAATCTGGGGTATTGTGTTACTCTTGTGTATCTCAGTTGTTGAAGTGACATCTACGGAGTACGCAGTACTGTGCTACTCCATGCATCAGCGGACTTCGCGACCTCATCAGTCATTCACAGGAGTTTTCGCTTCGCACCCTCTCGCTTTGGACGATGTTTGGGGTCGTATCCTGAGAAGACCAAGCCTTCTCCTCCCGTCCAAGACCGCCACTTGCACGGAATGCCTGTTCCTGGATAGTCCCAGCTGCCAGCAGGGGCGCGATTTCTTTAGGGCTGCTGATAGTGAGTCCACCACTCATAGCTGTTCTGCTTACGTCCTAGGTATCAGCAAATCTCTGCCTACTCTTGGAGCTACTTCAGTCGTCAAAAACCCACTATTATTCGCTTTTCTCTTGTATGTGGTATATTCTGCGAAGCGCGTCATTGTCTTGATGGAGATTCAAAAGGTGACGCGTATACAGAGAACTGTTCACCATCAGTACAGTCAGTTCGTACGGTAAGGCGACTATCCCGGCTCCAATCACTTTAATCTTTACCCCATTCCTTTGCATGCCCATGCTCAGGCGCAGGTGTTCGCTTCCCTATCACATTCGCACCGTGCGCACTCTAATTTCTCGGCCCCCGTCTCCTTGGTTCGTCTCGCCTGTTGAAGCCAGCCACAACGCCAAAACAATGTTCGGCGCATCCAATCCGTCCTGTCTCCTAACGCCCACAAATGATGGCTAGACAGTTGTGATGACCGCAAACAATTGTCAAAAGATAATAAATCGCAACGCTCCTATGCGGGCCCCTGAGACTCCTAGGGATAACTCTACTCGTCCGGACTCCTTGTCACTGCTGACAACAATAATATTGAAAAATCTGATGGCACAACCAAGGGATGGCCCAAGAATTCGATCAACCCAAGGATCCATAACGAACCGGGTCAGTGGTGTTGGGCCCCAGTCACTTTAGTCAGTCTATTTGTTTCCCAAAATATCGGCGCTTGAATCAAGGTGCTTGCCCACGTCGCCTATCCCAATTTCATTCCAACCAAGGCGGACTTGACCACTTCAAGCGTGTCGTGCGCACAGGCCGTGGACCAATTCCCCTTCACAGCTAGCGATTTCTTGCCGACTTCCCAGGGCTAGGCAGGGGAACCACGACAAGGAGATTCACCTAATGCCCTCTCAGTACAAGCCCGATCTCAAACGCTGTGAACTGGAAATTTCCCGTCGTCTATCCCTGATGCAGAACGTGATGCTAATGGCGCAAAGTCGCCCTATGGCTCCCGAAGTGGAAGTTAATCGACAGAGTTCGCAATCATTCTCCGCAAACTAGTTAGCCTCATCACGATCAGGTGAGGGGAGCTAGAGATCGTACTCTGTAATTATGTCTCTGGCCGAGGCACGACGTTGGTCTCTGCCAGATTCCACCGTCCTCCCTACAATATTAATGCTCTGATTTACTCGTATCGACTTTTCTCGAATCTCATTTTCCCCTCACTAAGAATAGATGGAGATGAAGATTATGGAGCAACAAGCAATTAGTACTCGGGCGCTGCCTTCAACTACAGTTTCAGGAGGTTCGGATGCAACACTAACGGGCCACCGCCTGCGGGTGTACGGACCGCGCACACACACGCTACGTTCACAGTCCAGAGACCGCCTTTTGTCCTCTCATGAGGATCTTCCGTGCTCAGTGTTCTCGAATGAGATGAGGATTACTTCTTGATTACGTCTACGTGCTATTCCCGGCGTACCTCGCATCGACTATCCCAATCTTTCTTTCCCAAACACCACCATGAAGTCAAAGCACTGTTTGCTTGCGCTCTTCACTTACGCGTATCTCGATGCGAACCGTCTTCAGATCATCTCATCTACCTAATTACCCCTCACCGATCTTTATCTCTTGTGCAGCTGTTTGAGAACTTGGAGGGCTTGCATAGAGCTAACTAGTTCAACCTCGGAGTGGATTCCGATGATGTCTTACCAAAAGTTCATGAAACAATAACTAGACCAATTCATTTCACCGGTGGCTTCGCACGATAGATAGGAGCCGAACAGCTTTACGAAGTATGATGGCGCTCTCACACTCGACCAGCACTGTTTAATAATGAATGCCTTCCAATCGTGGACTTGGGCGCAGCCTCCATTCCATGGTCCAGACTCGGGAGCGTGCCGAAGCACGGTTCATTGCCAGCAAAGCAACGCCGTTAGGTCTCTCCACCGGGCCGCAATATGACTTTTGATCACTATTGCTCATTCGACCCCCATCTGCTTCGGTATTGTGTGCGCCGCATTACCAAGGACTTCTAAAAGCGGAGACACTCCATGTTCGTGGCTTTATAGTCAGGGGGTTTAAACGAGAAATATCCGACATTATTGTGACAGGAGTAGATAGCAGCTCGGCGAAAGGTAAGAAAGCCTGACGCCCAGTCTAGTGCTGAGCGCGTATAGAGTTTCTCCGCCTCCTGAGCCAGAGTAAGACGGCGAAATCAAACCCACACTCGAAGCTCGCGCTTTTTTTCTCTGCTTACGCCGCACTTTGCCCAGAGGTCTAGAGCTGCTATCGATCCACTGCATGTCGCAAGTGAATCAGTGTGTACTTAATTGGATGTATATCTCTTCTTGGGACACTTGGTAGAGAGAAAGGGGTTCCACCTCTGCAACCCAAGCCGGCTTTCACGACGGTGGACGGCGACACATGAGGAGGCCGAATGATGGATTGTCATTCTCGCAGAATGTGCACCCAGTGCCGCCTTTCCAGGAGAAAGTCAATCAGGAGTAGCATTGCAAAAGTGCTATAAATTGGGTCTTGGCCTATTACAAGCCCAATCCGGCATCTCAGAGCCGCTGCGATGCTTCTCTACATGATCCTGTCTTCTGTCTGAGCTTCTATGAACTGCTAACACTCAACATCGATAATCTGCGAGCCATCTTTGGTGTACGGAGTAATAGACCTCTACACGGTCCCAGTTTCCTTGCTACGCATAGTGTCGACTTGTCGGCAGGATCCGTTATACACAGTGTATATCTCGCACGAAAAAGCTAAAAGTACGTAGGACAATTCGGCTTTGGGCAGTGATATTCGAGCACACGTATGCTCAACACTCGCATTCCGCTTAGGAAAATTGGGGATGAACCAGGGATTGCTCTAAGACTTCCGACGAATGCTCGCAAGGAGTCGTATACATGGTCTGTTCATTACGATTGGGGCATACGACAAACGGCTTCTGCTGTAGAAGACGCGCAACGACGGCGAGAGCGAGGTGAGGACGCATTCCCAGATTCTCATCCTGATATCTCGCAGTCTTGAAAGCGGTCGTTGGCCACTGTACGACCATCGAGCTTAATCCCCCCTTCACCATCAAAATTCGGACCACGACTCTCAGAACCATTTATCTCCCCCCCCCCTTCATACCTTATGTTCTCGTCTCCCATCCAGCATATCTGAATCCGTTACAAATATCTCCACTACATGCCTCTGCCTTCAACATCGCCGTCATCACCAGCAATGGCGATCATCGTCCCACCACCAGTATCCTGAATTTCCCACGGCTACATGAACAGGCGCATCTCAATATGAAGGCCTGACCCATTCTCCAAATACTGAAAAGGAGGCTCTTTCCCTCTGAATGCTAGTTACCGCACCATACCCCAGGGGGACGCGATCTCACCGACCAACCCAGTCTCTTCAGACCTATAAACCTTCAACTTTGCCGTCCAAGCAAAACACTCCTTCTCTTTCTATGAATCCTTGCGCCGTGGATGCGATACCACACTCCCAACAAACCAGCGGACTCACCAGCAAGAGCACTCTCTATCTCCTTGGCGCAAAGCCCAACCCGTGACAACGCTTTACGCGACCTCGAAAAATAACGTCTCCACCTCTCCATTCGGCCTCGAGGATATTCTCCTGTTTCGAAATCGAATGGGATCCGGGGAAATGTATCGGAAATCACTATAGTTAAACCATCAATGTGTCCTTATAAGATGAAAGATCTCGATGGGAAAGTGGTAGGGTATAAGAACACTTATTTTAGGTATGTGTTGCGTTCTGTGACTCTAGTATGGTGTTTGGCCCCAGAGTGGTAGGTTCTGTTGAGGTGGTTTGGCGGTTACAGTGTAGGCCATGTCGCTGTACAGGAGCGTCCACCGAATATCAAAAAAAATCGTAGGAATCCTGCGATACAGTGTCTTATTCATGTCCAATCGTAGTCCGTATTAGATCTCCCTAGTCTTGGCTTCTATGCAATAGACTCCAGGAGTACAAGTCACAGGGTTGTGAGCGTAGTCTTGTTAAATGTGACATCTTTGATAGCTAGATTCGGCTCTTAGGCATGTAATCAGTACGAATTCTGGCTGGAAGTATGGATTATTTTAGAAGATGCCAAGTTGATTATGAGAAGCACAATGCCCCAAGCCTCGTGTTCATCTCTACAGTGAGCTTTGCGTTGTGAAAAATGTAGATGCGACATGAAAGAAGGCATCAAGCTCACAATCTTGCGGTCACCCAGCCCTTCAACATCTGCGTTTGGCCTTGACGACCAAGATTCGCAATCCATTTCTCAATCCCACTCAGATATTGTATAACAAATGTTGACACGGAGGAATTCTACAACATTCATTTGTTCTATTATAGACGTCACATTGGTCCACATCGCTCATGCAATATGAGATCTAACACCTACTCTCCACTCCCTGATTCGAAACGCAAAGGTATTTTACACCTTTATATGGTGTTACACCTGCCCCCAACCCTTTGCTTCGTTTTGTATCGATAGTTAAAGAATCCACTCTGATTCCGCTGGCTAACCACCCCTTGACGCTAAAGCTAACAGTTGCGCAGCTAGGCATTAAGATTCTGTTCTGTTTTAATCGCTTTTCGGTGTCGTCTGCTTCTATCTTCTCGGGAGGCGAAACTTCTGAACGAGCTTGATAAGAAGATGCGTCATCGTCGTAGTCATATGGATTGCTGGTCAAACCAACAGGTTCAGTGTCAAGCGAGTCGTCCTCGTCTTCGCTAATAACAGTTCCTCGTAATGTAGCGATGACACCTACACCTCCACCTCGATCGTTAGACATCAAAGCATTGATTTCTCTTGTATTGAATCGCCAGTCAATACTTCGGCCTCCAGGCATATATCCAACATCCCCAGCACCTTTAACGATTCGGAGATCTGCAATATTTTTGACCGCCGCAGGTAGCGGAACATGGACCGACATCTCTTCAATAGTTGGAGCAGCTGTTGTTCCTTGAGATGCAAAGCTTGAGCCACCGATGCTGCGGCCAAGCCCTCCTGCACGCGGGAACGAAGGGCCTGTGGCACTGGGTAATGGACTTGGCGCTTTACCAGTAAATTTCGGATTCAGTGTAAGTTTGATCTCAAAATCTGTTCCCATAGGACCAAGGGACGTTAATATGGTCGCTGTAGCAGGTAGGTTCAACTTAGGTGCAACCCCGGCTTTCGACTTGGTAGAGAACGAATCCAGAGCTGCGGGACCGAGCAAGTCGACCTCATATCCGGCAAGAATGAACCTCCCGTCAGGCGGTACAAAACTCAATTCTCCCGGTCGTTCTTTCCACCTATTTAAACGTACGCATGGATGGAAGACTGGTAAGGAGACAGTACTGGAGATACCTCCTGGGCAACCAAGCACCAGCACAAGATCAGGAACACCAGACACCTTTGCCGTGAAAGCAACGGTCCCATTCGCTATAGCTGATAAGGGCCGTCCAGATGGGGAAACCGTGACTTGAAGAGTTTCAACTATGTCGACATAAAGCTCATTTGAAGTGTGTCGTACATTGGCACGGCGCCAAGGTACAGGAGAAGCAGTATTTGTATTTGTAGCGGGTCGAGAGAGGGCGGGTCGTGAGGAGAGGGAGAAAGACGTTGCTGAAGGAGTCAATGATGAGGGGGTAGTACTACATTGTTGTTAGCTTCCACCAACATACTTGAGGATCAAGACACTATGAAAAGCCAAAAAAAAAAAGGGGCATATAAGTACCTTGGTAGCCCAACTCCGCCGAGAAGGTTCTTCATAAAACTAGGAGCTTCTACAACATCCCGCAACGCATTAGGTTCTGTACAAGATATTACACCTCCATCTACCATCTCACTCAGTAATTGTGCCACAACGTCATAGTGTCCTTCAATTTTGCTCGCAAGAAGCGGTGACCCTAGATAATCCTCTAAGGCATCCGCAACACGGTGCAAGAATTCCAGCACTTGTAGCGGCTCGACATCGGTGGAGCATGGTGAAAGGAAGAGTAACCGGTCCTGTAATATTGAATACAGGAGTGTGGGAGGATTGATGTGTGGCAAGTATATCAGGGACGGCCTTGGAGAGGGCTGGGAAAGGTACAGAGGAAGTACGGTACTACCAGGGGCCGGTCTGCCTGCGTAGATATGCTCGAGAAGAGGTGTACTGAGAAGTAGAATTAGCGATGGGGCCCGAAGGGAGGACGGTGCAAGCGTACTTATGCTCGTCGAATATATACAGAGCTTCTATCGAGCTCATGATTCGTTTTGCATTACCTGTACTCCATACGGAGGTTTGGAATCGAGGAGAGTAGGTTGGTGGGGTGTTTAGCGGGGATTGTTGCGATGAATGTCGATGATGCAGCGGTGGACAGGGATCCCCTGCATAGATCGGCGTGCGTTTTGCCCGATCCAAAGTCGAATGAGATGCGTACAGACTTCGACCTCTCAACCCATTGCACCACCGCCATTGTGCGCGCGCTGTGTTGCTGGACTCGTTAATATGACCAAAGAACAGCCCATCCTCGCCGGAGCTGCTCCGGCTCCCACTTTCAAAGAAGCCGTGAGAGAAGACCGAGCACAGTACGATGACTGCACGCCCTGTCGGGTGATCGGTAGGTTTCTTCGACTCCAGCACGCAACCCTCTCTTTTCGCCTACTGAAGTTGATGAACTGTGACTGATATCAATTGCTTGAGTAGGTAGCGCAGCTTTCATCGGCCTCGGCACCTACGGTTACGTTTCTGGGCATGCGCAACTGAGGGCACAAGAAGCAGCAATAAGAAAAAGTGGAAGTAAGATTGGCATGGCGAGCCGGCGAGCGGGCATTACAGGCATAGCGGCACTGATGGTTGGAATGGGTGCATATCGGTGGTTCGCCTAGCTATGCTACAGGACGTGAACCTTTCAGAAGAACCTTGCGGTCGTAACAAATGACCATAGTCCTTTGTAAATTTCGATCTTTGGGTTCCTGGGCGTGTGTCACTATGGAACCAGTAGAAAACCTGTATGAGTACGGACGAAGACGAATGGTCGGTTGAAACATTGTACGATATGTCAGGAGCACATTCCGAGAGACTATGGGGCCTCTCCATTATCCAGCAGAACGGAGACACACATCAGATGATTGGACGCTAATTTGTAGACGCTGGTTATTGTATTGTATACCCTATGTAATTGCCTACTTGGCGGCATGCTTTATGTACCCCAATACACTCTTATCAACATCCGCAACCACAAAACCACGTGTCTATCCAGACCTACGTTGTCTTCCCAAGGCTTTGATTGGTTGATTAATCCCTTGCCTCTATACAAACACCGTTCACATGCGTGTCGTAAGTCTATCCTTGCTAAATGCAATAAGTATTAGGTCCTTCCGGAGGAATACGCCGTCGCTGGGTATGATGCATAATGCCGTTGCTCTCGTCAATAGTATGAAAACTCGAATGGTGATCCGTTCAAAAAGTCAAGTCGAATTATGACATACGCCCTCGCTTTGGTCCTCCGCCTTGGCCATCTCGGCCATCTCGGTCGTTGAAACCGTCGATATTGAAGAAATCCTGCATCAGCTTCCGCTTCTGTCCCGCACCATTACCTAAAGAAAATAAGTTCGAAGCCGCAGTGCGTTGCAGATTGCGGGATGTTCTAGTAGATGCACGGCGCGGAGATGCAAAGGCACGGCGGGCAAGAGCAGATGGATCTGGAGCTGGAGAGTCATTCATAGTTGATGGATAGGCGTGTGGAGAGGAAAAGTGGAACATGTTCTGTGTGGGGGTCGTGTTGCCGTCTGGTGTAGAAGCCTCGATTTCTTGTACTGGAGGTGGTGCAGAATCGGACCGATGTGTAGATTCTGCTTGGAGCGGTTCTATGGGCTGAGAAACCTCTGTGCTTGACACATGGTCCATGACCGGTGAAGAGCTACGAGCTCTTTTTTCTTCCATTGCTTCTTCCTCACTTTCGCTACTGGAGTGAGCAGGTAACCCTCCATCAAGCCGCTCCATGGCCCATTGTCTGATCCGCCACCCCTCTCCATCACCGACCCCAAGGTTTTCTTTATCTAGGAATCCCACAAGGTCTTCCAATGCTTCCTGATAGCCATCCAGACGGGACTTTTCACTGTCCGCAATAGCTGCCTTATAAAGGTTCGTCACCGTAAGCGCTGCGGCACGAAAGGACTGGTGCATATCTGGTTGTGGGGTGGGTCTCGGCTGCCTAGTCTTTGGAAGTGAGGTGTTGAGACTTCGCATAGAATCCATGATGATGGGAATTGGGGCAAAAGCCAGTGCTATAAGGTCAACATCTTAATTTTCTTTCCGGAGGGCAATGATGCGTACCTTATATAGGGAGGGAATGCCAAGCAAAAGACTGGTAAATTAAAGCCTCTGCGAGGCACAGCGGGACTGTGTGCTGCACAGTCCCCGATCTGATACGGTAGATTTGAGAAAGGAGTGTCGGTTATTGATTGTGAGAGTGAGAGAGGGTGAAGGTGAGACGGTGAGGAAGTTACTTTATGCAGGTGAGAGGTGAAGTGGTGAGTGGAAGGTTCAAGTGGGGCGTCCCACCACGGTTGAGCTGCCCTTTCGCCAACGTGCCAGCGTGACAATGGGCACTCACGTAATCCAACCGCGGGCGGAAAACATGTGGCCTGCGCACGGTCACATTCATACCTGCACCTCCAAGACTACAACGTCGATGATTACGACATTGTCTTCATCATCCGCATCGTCGCATCGGCTCGAGATCCACTTATAATTGTTTGTTGTTTGAGTATTCAGTTGATAAACACCAGGACTAGGACACAATTACAATTCACAACCAGATTTGTTTACCTTCTTAATTCGGACCAAATCCAGTCAGTACCGTTGTGAAAGCATTGTGCGCAAAGAAACGCGGACGATTTTATCATCAGCATATGGCACTCAGACTAGATTTCGCGAATCTGGTGCCCTACTCACTCTCCAGGGTTATTTTGATTCGCTACTATGTCTAGACAGCCTCACGCTCTTCTTCTCTCATGCATGCGAAATACACATTACCAACATTTTTCAAGACCTGGCGACCTACATAACCGTAGGCGCCATGTATCATCTAGCAGGGGTCGAAGTCGAGATTAGCTTGAAGTTTTGAACGCTTTCAAGCGTCACTTATCGTCCACGCCTATTCTCTTAAGTCAATCTTCACCCGTCGTTATGGAAAAATTGTATTCAACCAACTCTCCTCTGCCCTTGTCCCTCAAGCTCCGTAGGATCCGTTTCGCCGCTTAGTTCTGCTGCTGCTGCTCTTCGTCTCTTTTCATATTGCGCATGACTTAATGCTGATTCGTCAGCATCTACCTCGTGAGGCCTGACTGCTTGTCCTTCTCTAGAGTACATTCTCCTTTTTCGTCTCAACCAAAGTACATATATTGCTAGGACTAACGAAATCACTCCCAAGGGCACGCTCACCCCTATTGCGATTTTCTCGCCTGATTCTAAACCCCCACCCCCTTCCCCTTGAACAGCGCTTTGCGTAGGACTCGAAGTTGGGGTGGTTATCGAGCCTCTTGAACTACTACTTGAAGGATCTGGATCGCCTGTAGGCCCCCCTACGGCGCGGAGGGCTGTTGCGTCGATACTTGTCGAAGTGGTCATAACCTTCTCAATCACGGAGACTCTACAGTCGTCCAAGTTCATTCCCTGTTTCGATGTAGATACCACAGATCAGCAATTTATTTACTGTAATTCTCGTGGTCTTCCTCTCACCTGCTTACAACAGAACATACCATCATAGTATGAATCTGTTACTTCCGCACAATAGTAACCTTTCTGGCACGATGCTGGGACCCAGTGGTTATTCGTCGGTTTACAGCATGTTTCTTGGAGGTCAGGGTTGTAACATCCCGTCCAGTTGCCATATCGGTTCTCTGCCCAACAAGGCTCGTACGACGCGCCGCATGAGTCCTCGCAAGACACACCCAAATTGCAGGCACCATAAGAAAACTGGTAGCCCAAATCGCCTTCTGCTCGAGCTGCGAAACCGATCATAAAAGTTGGGGAGGGGTCGAACGATGTTACACTAGTAGGTGTTGCTTCAGCCATTGTTGTTCACAGAGCAAGAAACAGAAGCAACTCTCGGGGACCAAGGGTAGTAGATATCTAAAGACTACCCAATCTCAGAACTAATGCATTTTCGAATGTAATGCGCAGCCCGTTTTGGCCCCCGAAGGCTGAATGCTCCAGCTAATCATACCTGTGGTATTCGTCGTCTCATCTTATACGTGCCTTGGCGGGCCCTTAGCGGCGCCCTACCAAACTCTCCAAGCAAGATTTTTGGCGCACTCGAGTGGCTGTCGATATGCAAGTTTCAGCACATCTATAAGGGGGCGTTGTACACGGGATGCGGCGCGGGATCTTAAGCCAGACGCCCTTTTCAGCTCTAATCTGGCGTTGGTCGAATCGCACGACGCCTCTCGTAACACTCAGGTTTGGCAATAAAAAACAAATCTTGAGTATAGTAGGTCCAATTAGCTTTGAGGTATGCTACGTTTTCTTCCGTACCAGCTCCTGGTGGCGTCTAATTCAAAAATAGCCCGCGAACCCTCAAGCTCAGCCGGGTAAGCTTCCAGTTCTGTGGGCTTTGTCCAACGACGTTTTATCCATGCAAGTCCAGGCGATTTCACATCAAGCTCAAAAGGGCCAGTGGTATCCTTCTTCTCCTGCTCCATCTCTCTTTCTTGTCGTCTCCAAATCCAAACAGCCATAAGTATCAATGAGGCCATGAACAAAAGAATGCCCAGTACTAGTCCCACTATCATGCCTATTTCCTTTCTTCTACGAGCATTCTCTTCTTCTTGCTGTTTTTGACCTATCGCATCCGCCGCGAGTGTAGATTGAGGGGAATTCGTCGTAGGCATGTCGCCGCCAACTACCTGGATGGCAGTAGTAGCGATCGTTGGCTTTGACCTTCTAGCCATATCTATCACAGAAGCCTTACAGTCTTCCATACTTTTGTCCTAAGGCTCGTTAGAAGAAGCGAATTCCTCATAAAACTGGGTAAAACCCACTTTACTGCAACAAAACAGGCCTTCATCATAATCCTCCATTATTTCAGCGCAGTAGTATCCTTCTCGACAAGTTGCTCCCCATGCGTGTTGGCCCCTTGGCTGACAACATGATTCACCTCGGGAAGCATCATAGCAACCAGTAGTATTCCCGGCGTTCCAGCACCCGTCAAACATACTACCGCAAGCTGCCTGGCATGTATTGCCCATTGATGAGCATCGCATTCCAGAAGCCGCGTAACCAAAATCCATATTACCAGATCCAGGCTGCCCAGCGAAAAATGTTTGGGCCGGAAACACGGCATTCAGCGTCGACGCCGGCGACGCCAGTACCGAATTTACACTTGTGGGTATCGACATTATCGTACCATCGTCTTCAGAAAAAAAATATACAGGTGAAGGGTGAGCGAGCGTGTGTGAAAGTTAGGAAAATTTGCTTTCAAACCTACGACGGGAACGCGGTGCCCATATCTAAGATCCTACCACAAGAGGAATTCATGCAATCGCAAAGCTCACCAAATCCAACATCTCTACAGACTTGACAGCTTTGTTTTCATAGGCCGCATTCTTGGCCGGCCAGCCACGAGGTTGCGGTTTCATGGCAATTTGAGACGGCAGATGTCGGATCCTTTGACGCTGATTGGTCTGTTGGCCATTTTGCTTTAGTCTCACAGCCTCGTACTCACTGCGCTGGCCTGTCGGAATTTCACATTTGTATTGATAAGGAGGATTGGTCTCGATCGAGACGAAAGATTGCCCGGTTGCGCGGGGGAAAACGTGGTTACGGAGGCGCGTGGTCTGCCATGCGTTGTTGAAGAGTGCGGCTCATTGGGCAGTGTTGAATGCGGCTCTGATCCTGCACTGCCTTCTTGCATTGCAGGACAACCCCTTTGAATAAGCTTGATTGTTGGCCCAAAGTGTGGGATCCAATTGCACATTCAAGGATCCTCGGTACTGTTTTACAGAGTATCCTCCATTCTAGGAGCATACGCGGCTCTAGCGTCTCTCAAATTCTCAGCTCTTTACTTGCAAGTTGTTCTCACTATACACTATGTGAGAGTCGAAAACAACAAGATCAAGTATTGCTTGTATGCTCCATGCCGAGATTAGGGCTTCAGGTGGTCGCGGATGCACATATGTTCTCGAGGGTGTTGCAAGAGGACTGCTAGGGGAACAGAACAATTATTTTCATATGTGTCGCCCGGCAATCCTCACTTGCTTAATACTTTAGGCCGTGTAGTTGGGGATGTGGGTCTGATTTTAAATGGATGCCCATGCTGTTCCTCTTGTGAATCGCGAAGGCTTTTCCACCTTCAAGGTGAACCCCTCGCATTATTTTGCTATAAAAAACTAAAGCCATTCTCGCGAGCCCATTCGATTGCCGGCCGTTCGAACAGCATATCTTCGGGCTTCAACTTCACTCTTCCTGTTCCTAGAAGCAACCTTACTACCTCTTCATGTCCTTTCAAGGCTGCCCATGCCACCGGTCCTAATGCCAATGATGGAGCACCCTCCTTGAGGTTCACATCAGCGCCTTTTTCGAGAAGCATTTCCACGACTTTGATTTTGCCATTTCCAGCGGCCCATGAAAGAGGGGTTCGGCCCGGGTAGAATCGATTTGTCGACGGAGAGTCGAAGCCGACGGCCTTGCCACGAGCAATCAAAGTTGCGACTATAGCTTCGTGTCCAGCTCCTGCGGCATATGAAATCGGACTTCGACCGTCTCTATCCGGGGTATCTGGATGAGCGCCTTGAGCAAGGAGTAGTTGAATAATATCTTCGTGACCTGCCTCTGAGGCATAAGATAAGGGGGTACGAGCGTCGGCACACTGTATTTCTTGGTCTGCTCCGCCGTCGAGAAGTTGTTTGACTACTTCAGCATTCCCATTCTCTGTAGCATGTATTAAAGGCGTAAAAAGTTCTAAGTCTTGGGCATTTGGGTCTGCGCCAAGGTTCAGTAACACTGAAACTAGACCAGCATGTCCATGCTTCACTTCGTGGAAAAGATTCGTTCGCTCCTCTTCGTCTCTGGAATCAAGGTCTGGGTACGTTAGGAGCAATCTCACCACCTCTTCATGGTTGTTTTCATATGCAAGTTCTACCGGTCTTTTGGCGTAGACTTTGTCTTTCTTCTCCGGCATCGCTCTGTTTGTTTGTAACAGCAGTTCCACAACAGCCTCATGGCCGTTCTGTGCCGCCCATGATAGTGCCGTCTGTCCGTCAGAATCCTCCCGGCCAGGATACAACCCAGACTGATCGAGTAGTAATTTGACTACATCAGCATGTCCATTCGCTGCTGCCCACATAAGCGGCGTACGTCCGAGGTATGATCCAGCAGTGATCGTCGAGTCCGCCTCGACATTGGCTGTAGACAAAAGATGCCTAACGGTTGCCATGTGGCCGTTTCCAGCAGCCCAGGATAGTGGCGTTCGGCCCTGATAGAATGCTGAAGTTGTTTTCGAGTCCGGATCCACTTTGCTAGAGGACAATAGCTGTGCAACCACCGCATCATGCCCGTTTTCTGCGGCTAGTGAGAGAGGAGTCCTTCCAATCTCGCCGGGGAGATCTGGCTCAACATTCGTTTCCGAACAAAGTCTGACCACCACGCTTAGGTGACCCTTTTCAGCGGCAACGTGCATCGCAGTCTCGCCGTAAATTGCCTCATTAAGCATGTCGGGGT
The DNA here is from genome assembly GCA_001007845.1 of Nigrograna mackinnonii. Lineage (NCBI taxonomy): Eukaryota > Fungi > Ascomycota > Dothideomycetes > Pleosporales > Nigrogranaceae > Nigrograna > Nigrograna mackinnonii. Next base: position 931,816 of record JGVQ01000138.1, read on the forward strand.
GTGTGGACAATAATTGATCAACGGTGGTGCTCAGGCCAAAGTGCGCTGCCACCCACAAAGGGGAGGGACAGCCGTCCCCGAAACCCATAATTTGAGCGGCGGATTCAAGGCTCTCTTTTCGACTGAGGAAGCGGAAAGCCATCCTGGAGACCTCTGGGTCCTGAGAATTACGCGCATGATCTCCCCAATGGAGCGCAGCGTAACGGAGGAATGGAAGCTCCTGAAGACGAAAAAGAATCTGCCCCTGATCATGAATCTGAGATCGGATATCTTCGAAGAGAAGATATCGGAGGCATGCGACCGCGATAGTTTTATTGGCATCGTCAATTTCCTCGTGATTGAAGTGATCTCTGAAGTAGGACTTCGCTGTTGGATGGATGAACCGAACGAAGCGTCTTGAAGGATCCGGGTCTACTGTGACTAGTCCCACGCATACCTCCACGAGGTATTCTTCCTGGAGCATGTGCAACCTAGCGATAGATGTGTCTGTGATATCTTCTTTGATTGCCAGGGCCCACCGGAGCTCGTGAATCGTCAAGGGGCGCACAGCGAGGGTTATCCATCGAAATATTCGTTCTGCCAAGGGCAAGTCATCAGTTGGGATCCTCTGAATAGCTTTAGCGTACGTCTCATCGATATTTGACGGTAGATTTTCGAGAGCTGACTGCAGGTCTGCGGTGGTACGTTGCCCAGCTATCCAGACCATATGGAGACGGGCTAATAGAAACATCCCCCTAGTATTCTGGGAGATGATTCTCATTATGCTATCAGTATCCGCTAGTGCGAGGCTCTCGTTATGGGAGCTATGTTTTCCAATCTGGCTCCTGAGATAGCTCTGAAGGTCATCCGCATTCAGTGTTATCTCAATCTCGTGCACTGGATCTAAGCCGCATCTTTCGTGCTTCCGGTGCCTCGAGGTAATGAAGAGACTCACGAGGGTGGGGAGTTTGCGGATTACTGCGAGAAAGTCCTCTCTTGTATTTTCCTTAGCATGGGCAGGGCATTCATCTAGTGCATCAATGACTAGCCATATTCTGCTGAAACGTCTAACCTCTTGTTGTATCACACCCAACAATTGGCTGTAGTTGGGTATCGTTGCTCTTTCCCTGTATTGGGAGTATAGTTGTTGTATTTGGTCAGAGACTTCCGTTTTCTGGGACACTAGTTGCCTTAACAGCTCGATGAGAAGCTTGTCGGGTGTCTGGGTCGCCCTCTCTTGGTGACTGAAAAAAACAAAGAGACATGCCGGACCAACTTCCTGTTGTTTAATTGTCTCTAGGTGTTGAATAACAGTAGATCTAGAACATATTATTTATTTGGGTAAAAGGATCGTCTAATGGTGATATCGTACGAAAGTATCGTTTTGCCTGAGCCAACTTTGAATGAATCAGTCTCACAACTCTATGCCTAGGCCTGAATGCTCACGGATGCCATGGCACCATAAAGTTCTTATCGAGCCTTCACACCAGGCCTTAAACTTTGCGTGCTCAAGAAACCATCCCCCTGTTTCAACGTGCCTTTCAAAGAGGTTCTTCCCATAGACGCGGGAAAAGTCTAGATCTGCAAGACCTGCAAGCCACTTTATAATGAGCAATCGATTATCGACGGCTTACAAAAGAGTCAGCTAGCCTTCAGTCTGAGTTGCGAACGGACTGAGGTAGTTCGCAGTATGGGCCCACTTGCCGCTCGTTGTCAAGTTAAGAACAGCCCCGCGGGCCAGGTCGTAACGATAGGCACTTGTAGTGGTGATATCTAGGTAGAATTAGTGCAAACTTCTATCGATTGAACGAACGCCTACTTATTTGACTCTGATCGAAGCCAGCAATATGTCCAGCCACTTGTACACCATAGTTAGGGCTGGCGACATTGTCACCGGTGTGCTGGACGGAGCCTAGCGCTATCTGTTTGTCTGGCTGTGGAACGGGGAGGACCGCAGTCTCAAGAGCCATCATTGACCAAGATTGGTGGCAAAAACCAGTGGGCAATATCACATGTAAAGATGTGAATGTCTATTGTCCGGTTGAATACTGAGGGACTTTGGCGCCTCGACAAGGGCATACGGGATTGGCAATGAATATTCCTTCAAGACGTTCACCGGTTCCGTTGATCTCATACGGATCGGTGCACCCAACCCACCTCGCATGAGCGCACATATGCCAAGAAAATACGGAACTATATGTGGCGTGTTGTGGTCCTTCAACATGTAAGGCTGCCCAATGAACAACGCTATGGGAAGACCCGGTGGGCGGTTGAGCGGCTGGGCCCAGAGCTCTTAGCTGAGACGGCCTGGGGCCGCATTTACACCAATGTATCGAAAGGGATGGACCCTGTCTCTTCAGGACTTTATAGCGCCAACCTGTCGTTCAAGATAGCCGTCGACCCTCTTGACAGATCTTGCGTATCGATCAATTTTTTGTTGAAAGTCATGACATCAGAAAGCGCTCGTGACCATTCTGCCAGAGTGGTGTCTGACGGTTTGAACGAGCTGTGGGATGCAGAAGAAAAGGCAACAGTGGAGTAAGTCTTATATACGTTCCGTGAAGGTACCCTTTTGTTGATGTTCCAGTATTGTCTTCGTTCATGGCCTTCGGGGCCATCCGCAGACTACGTGGGAAGCCTTCGATGCCAACGACGGAGAACGAATTTTCTGGCCAAGCGAGCTTCTTCCCAAGACCGTACCAGAGAGTCGTGTTTTTAGTTTTGGTTATCTCAGCGAGTTCGTAACGTTCTACCCGGTGATTAAACCTGATGTGATTGCGCACACCTCTATGGACGACAACTCGACTTCGCTATTGGTCAAGCTCGGAAATCGTAGGAGAGAGACAGGCACCGTAATTCTACGATTCTATAGGTCATTTGTTATAGCTTACCAATGGAGCAGACCAATCGTCCCATTATCTTTGTAGCTCACTCACTCGGAGGACTGATTGTTGCCAATGGCCTGTCGAGCCAGACCGGATCAAACGAACAGCGACAGGAAGTTGTGGACAGCACATGCGGCACTATTTTCATGGGGACCCCGTTCAAAGGCTCTGACAAAGCGATGTGGGCGATTTTTGCCGAGAGGTTTCTCGGTCTCTTCGGTGATAGTAACGAACAGTCTATCAAGGACCTTGACAAGAGATCAGCGAAGCTACAATTGATAAGCGATGAGTTCCACAAGCTTCTCAGGCGAAGATATAATTCTCAAGAGTTGAATCCAATTCAAGTATCATGCTTCTTCGAAACTGTGGCGACGGCGAAGACATTTTGGAAGAAGAAAAAAGATCTAGGTATAATAGTGACGAAGCAGTCTGCAACGCTCGCTGGAGATGACGGCATGCCAGTAAACTCGGATCATTGTGGAATGTGTAGATTTGCAAATGCCCAGATGACCGGCTATATTGATATTACTGATACTATAAAGCTGATGGTCGACAATTGGGGCACGAAGACGGTGAATCGTGAGGTGAGAAGCCCTCAATGTACCTCAAACCACCAATGACTCTTTTCAGAATAATGGGAGGATCAACATCCGCCTTGGGGATGTCAAGCAGGGTGACGGCGTGGTCAATTTTGGGATCGTATCTGGCCACGTTATAAGCACTGTCAAGGACGGAGTAAACCAAAACGTCACGAATTCAGTGGGTCTCATCTATAAAAGGTATTCTTTTTTTGCAGGACTAAGCCTTACTGTGATCTAGTTCAATTCTTTTGGCGAAGGCACGTCTGCTATGGAGGCGGCTTTGAAATCTTGGGAGCAAAAGCATTCTAAATAACAAAACTAGGGTTGCAAAAGGGGAAAGATTCCATTTCGCCATTTCAACAAGGCATGTAGACATGCCGTGATGAAGCAAGGAAAATTCAATTATTTATTCCTGTATGCTGACCCCATTCAGTGTCGAGTTTTATCTTTCAGCACGCCTTAGCCTTCACGGTTGTATTGAACGAGGCTATGTACATAGAGCCCCCMCCCTGCCACTTCTATTGACTCCCACACATAGTTCAGCTCGCAGCAGGATTGCAGAAAACTGCATCGGTGACGGGCCGTAATCTAGCCTTCTGATAAGCATTATTAAAATATAATTGGATATGTGTGCGGGGTCGCAATGCATGACAGCAGCAGGCTGAGGTTGATCCGGCATACCAGGCAGCCAATTGCAATGATGAGGGATATTCTAGGTAGTTCTGCGGCTGGAGAAAGGACTCTCTACACACACGAAAGGGTTGCCTTGTCAGCTTCGCCCCCACAAAGATGCACCAAGGAAGCCGAGCTGATAATTTTGAAAATGGCTGACCCAATGTGCCTTTTCAACGCTTCCCTACACAATGACACGACTAGCTTCTACAGGAACACGATAAGCAATCGTTAGCTGTCATGGCTCTGGATCCCAAATCAGCAGTTGAAAACATTGCTATCATTACGAAGCGCAGCTCCACATTATCGCATACGCTCTATCACATCTGTTTCAAACTGGTGGACTCACCCATCACGCCCGCCATTAGTGCATTGGCACAAGAATTTGCCGAATTGGCTAGTCTAGCAAAGCAATTCGGCGAACTTCTGACAAAATCATTGAATGAGTACCGCCATGTCGTTAGAGACCCATTGTTGGATTTTGCTGGAAAATCTCTCAGCCGCTTGGAAGAGCTTGTAATGGCCTTCGAGACCGAAATCACCGAGTTTAACCCACGCCGGACTCCAAACCATTTCAAAAGATTATTTAGAGCTGAAAATTTTGGTGATATGGCCACGACCTGTCGATCCGTAAAGGAGCCGCTGAGGGTCGGTATATCCATACTCAAAATAGCGCACGAGGAACGCCAGTACAGCAAGAGGTATGTCTTTCTATCAGTCCTCGCTCTACATCTGCTGAGAGAAGTAGGTCGAAGAAAAAGAAAAATACTCGAGATGTGACCGCCCTGACTAGAGAGTTCGAGCTTGCGGAATGCTGGGTGGAAGCAAATAAACATGTGATCAAACAGCTTCTTGACGCGGAAAAACCTCAAAATAAATCTGAGAGCAACATAATCTCGAAGAAATGTTGGAACGAGACCCGCGGCGAGACTGCATTGTGGATTTACAACCTAATTTTCACCAAGGCTTTGAAGTCTCTCCCAACATCCCAACGATGGAATGCTAGAGGAGGCCGTGCCAAAACAATTCGGACGGTCGACGGATCTTCCGACAGCGACCAAGAGGAAATCTTCGACCATATTCCGGCGGATTTGGTGAGAGAACTTGATGTAACACAAGTGAAGGCGACGGTAATAGATGAACTTCTATACACTTTGACAGGGGTAGACCCTACGGAAATTCGCAGCGTAACCGATTCATTGAGGTATAGAGACAAAGATCGTATAGATGAGTCGATATCACGCATTTACCTTTGGTACGTTAAGAGTGAGCAATCTGGTCCAGAGAACGATAGTCCACCGCCTACACGACAACACAGCAGAGGGGGTTTAGGAAAAGACGAGGGAGACGATGTGAGTGGCCGAGGTGGTACTGACGGTGCAAGAGACGATGTTACACAGAGGATGGATAAACTAATTGGAGATCCTCCTCCGGCGGTTCCTTCGCCTCCGCCAAATTTCACGCCGAATCCAAATCCCAAGGGCATTAGGAAAGAGCCAGAAGTGATCAAAGACCCGAACGCACATCCTGAGGAACGTAAGAGAACAGAAACACCTTTCAGTGTTATTGCAGCTGATGCTGCAACGAAAGATGGGAAACCATCATATACATTCTATATTAATTCTTCAGCACCAGAGCAGCAGGATTCCTCCAAAAGGCCATCAGCTCCAAAGCACCATACAGATGGAGCAAACAACGGCAGATCTCAAAATAGTAGAGGCGGTTCAAAAGTTAACTTCATAAAAGACCCGGTGTATATCGACTCCGATGACTTTACCTCTGAAACTAAGCCTAAAGAAAGACGTCGACTCTCTCGTCGTGCAAGATCACCTTCCCAGCTAGCATCAAATACGTTCGCAAATACTACCAATACCCGCCCCAGCACTTGGTCTAACAGTCTTCTGAATCCTTATGGGATGGGTGATCACCCTGGGCTCCCACCCATCCACATGCCAGCTCTACTTCCCCCTCCTCCTGGCTTCAATAATATGCAACACCTTACTGCGATGTCCATACCGACTATGAATGGATATTATCCTAGCCCTCATGAGCGCAGTGCTATCGTGGAGGGTGATAGAGATGTTGAACTAGCTGAGCTGCAACAGCGCATGAACGCATACGATGAAGGAAACAGAGCTCAGGAACAAGCTCGGAGAGATGAGGAAGAAATAAGGAAAGAAGAAGACCGAAAGAGGGCTAAAGAGGACGAACAACGGTTCGAGGAGCAGAGACAAGAAGTGGAGAACCTGCGCAGAAGAATCCAGGACCTACAAGAGAGCGAGCGTCGGAATGAGATGAAGTGGGAGGAAGAAAAAAGGTCAATAGAGAGCAAACTGGAGCAGAGAATGTCTGAGGAACGGACCTATAGACGCACAGAACCAGTGACAGAGACGCACGCCACATCTCAAGTTGAGGATAGACTTTGGAACTTCATTACCAGCCTTCAGGAAGATGAGCGCCGTAGGTCAGATGAATGGGCAAAAGAGAGAGACAGAATCCTTGAAGAATGCCAGAGAGAAATTCAGCGAGTGGCTGATGAGGGCGAAATGCAAAAACGAGCAGCAGTCCAAGGCGTCACTAGTAAGTTTGAAGAAAAGCTCAAGGCTGAACAGGAAAATACGCAGAAAGCAGAAGTGAAGATTCAACATTACGTGGCCCTCTACAACAGTATGGTAACTTCTAAAGTAACTTCTAAACATAAAAGTCCAGGCAAAGTTGCTGGAAGCACTGGAGAAAGGCAAGATCCGTTGGCATATCTTGTCGAAGAGCCGGATTCATCGCGTTCTTGTGAAGAAGGTTCAGACAACGAAGCAGAGGTAGAAAATCGTAATGGAACAGTACATTTAGACGAGGAAAATCCATGGGCCAATAAATCACCCTTCGACCGTTCCGCCCCACAGAATCGAGCCAGGAATTATGCTGTATCCTCAGTCAGCAGATCCAGTGATGAAAACTCAAACGTGATAATATTTCCTGCGCGGGGAGGGCGAAACGAGATTGGACTGAATCAGCTGGGGAATTATCTGAGCAGCTCCGGCTTCAAGGCTATGTTCGAAGAAAAAGAACGGCCTGCTCAGGACGCTCGTGGTCGCTTCGAAAAAATCGGCTCAGCTGGCAATGTGCTCCGCGGGACACTATTTTGGCAACCGCCGGCATCCACAGCTGAAGCGGGCCTACACAGGTCCCTTCGACAATCCGGATGGAGACCTACGTATGTAAGGACGACGGGTAAGTATGAAAACAAGAACCTAGTCTGAAAAATGCTCACGTGTTGGTTAGTTTCCGGTCAGACTTGGTTCTTTGGTGCGCAGCCGGTTCATGCACAATTCTTTAGTGGTATGCATAGTCGTGATATATAAAAGGCTAAGCTTTGTTGACCGGGAAGACTAACATCGTATCTCAACTCACAGACATGTATAAGCCACAAATAGCCCCTTGTGACACCTTACGATCCACCCGCGGCGCAGAAAAGGAGTCCCTCATCATCAGTAAGGAACTAGTTGAAGTCGAAGAGCTCGACTTCCTCGGCCTTATGTACAAGGAGCAAGACGGAAGTATTCTCCTTGATCCTACATTGACACCTGTACGTGCCTATCTTCTCTATTCCCAACCAAATTCGCGATGTGGGTTTGCCTGTGCTGACGTTGTAACATCGTAGGAGGACATTGACCATATCGTAGCACGTACATTCCTAGCCCGCGAAGGCAGGTATCGTAAGAAGTTCAGAAACTCCAACCTTAGATTTTCCCAATCGAGAATGGACATTGTAGAGGTCTCAAGTGAGGCAGACGATAGCGTTAGCGAGGCTTCCTCAGGAAATAAGGAGAGGTCGACGAGTCTGTGGCCCTTTTGGGGCCATTGGACGGGTCGACAAGGCAGCTGAGAGAACGGTAGGTGGATAATAAGAGGTGATGCGTTGGTTCTGCTTTAGTCGTAGAATGTACTTCTAATGTGAAATGAATATATCCAAGCATGCCAGCAAATCAATGATACTAGCGTCTAGAAGCATTATACTGACCAAATTTAACGGATTGCCAACCATTCTTCTAGATGTGAAAGGCGTACCATATTACCCTTCGCTAAGAGTACAGTCTGAACAGATATTTTTCAAAGTCACCGTGGAAAGAGAGAGATGCATTTCGCACCCCAGATTTCGAATATCAGGTGCGGAAGTAGAAGCAAATTTCCTAAACCTTAAAAAGACCGTCTGCTATTAAACAATTAAGTGCCTGAATGAAGACGTACTGTTTCATATCTTCAAAGATGAAGGAAGTGCTAATACAGAGATATCCCTTTGATGAGCTTCGGATGACATAGTAATGCAAGCGATATTATTGGTTGTTGCAAGGTGAGATGGTCTTTAGGCAGTCTTGTAGATTAACCATTCGGCGCATGCATGTCTGTTGCACCTAGAATACAATTTCAGTGCAGTCGATTGGCTTCCTTTCGCAGGCAAGCTGTTCAAATGCATGGTTTTTGCGGACACACGGCAGATCCTGGAAGATATGATGGCAAATTTCCGTATGCATAGTAATTGCTTCTAGGGTAGGGTTGTTGCGGGCTAGTCAAAGATTCCCAAAATAGACATAGGCCTTTTGAGACGCAAAGAATGGAACGTCCTGCAAGGGGGACCTCATGAGACAAAGTACGTCACTTGCACGAATGAGAAAGGGCGGTGAAATTTTTCACACCGCACCACAAAACCAAACATTTCACGCCAGGAACACACTCCAACACAACCAAAGAAATGGCGTGAATGCTTGTCTTTATTGAATCTGGCTTTGCTGACCAAGAATCCACCTCCCTATGATACAATTCGATCCTCCAGCTTGAGCCTGTCTCTATGCATCCATTCCAGCTTTCGACAAAGGAAATTCTGTATTGCAAAGTGCTATTGTTTATCGGCTGGACTGGCCAAGGGCCTTGGCTCGGTCGTCTTCGATCTTCTGGTAGAAAGCATCGCGATGGCGGACAGCGGGAACGTGGTAGCCTTGTGAGTGTGAGCCGAAGCCGTATGACATTTAAAATGGAAGCTGCTGATGATCTGGGCCTACGAGGATTGTCTACATACCATACCAGAAGGCGTAGCCGGCGGTCACACCGAGACCTATATCCACTGTTAGCCGAGCTGGTTTATACCACCAAAACTATATCCAAAGCTCCAAAAGCCCAGCATGTAGCTTTATCGGGTCGGATGCGCGCAACGTACCAAGGGCGACAGAGATATCGAGCACAACAGCTCGTCGGAGCATCTATCATTCGACCCATTAGCTTCCCTATGCCCGAGATTCAAATCACTCAATTGCTACACATACGCCAGTAATGGGTTTGACTGCCATCGCGAAGTCGGTTTTGAGAGAGCGGAGAGTGTTGTGATGCGGGGATGCGGTTCGAGGAGCTTGGTGCGTAGAAGTCTGAAGTTGAAGTTGGGCTTGGGTGGTGTGAACCTTTCGGCATTTCCCGCTGATGTAATCAACCTTCGCGCCAAGGGGAAGGGAGGCCTGTGCGCACCTTCGCGCATTGAGCTCGACTCAAAGAACAATACCCTTCACTGGGCATCGGACGCATGGTGAAGGAGGGTTCGGTTCACTTTCACGACAATAATTATTCAGGGCGGCGGACCGAACCTGCGCGCGCCCCAAGCAGCTGCCTTCCCAGCCTCCCCTCCTCCACACTCTCTCCCTAACAACCCACCTCTACCTACGTCGCGATCGCAAATACAACGTCCTTTGAACACACATCCGAGCCAGCAACGGGCTCATGCCAGGCCTGCTATCTGCGTCTGGTGGCGACAGCGTCGTTTTCATCGCAGGCATGAAGAGAGCATCGACTGAGGAGACGCCGTCGTCTCTCGAAGGGCGTCAGGCAAAGAAGATAAAAGTCACACGCAGGCTCCGCCATTCCCAGCCCGTACAGCACATACCCGAATACCTCAATGCTGAGTGCGACTCTACCGGTATCCACAAGGACTTTTTCGATCGCCAGTTGAAACGCGCAATTGCGATAGAATGCAAGACAGCCGGGTTTGAAAGCGCAAGACCAGAAGCCATGGAACAGTTCAATGGCTTGGTCGATGGGTGTATGTCTTTAAAAGCGCAATTATATTCCTTTTGTGGTAACTGAAGCTAATGAGAACAGTCATGCGCCAGTTCCTCTCACAAGTACGGAAATCCATGTCAAGCGCTCGGCGCACGTCGACCGTAGCGCATGACTGGGTATACGCACTCAAATCTACTGGTCTACCAAACTCGTCATCCCTCGAACCGCATCTGGACACAGGCGATGTTTCTCCGTCCTTCCTACAGCCAGCATTCGCACCCCCGGACCCTGCCGAACCACCACCTCCAGACCTCGATGGACTTCTTGGACCAGGTTTGTCTGGCAAAGCAGACAAGGAAGCTCGTAGATATATTCCACCACATTTTCCATCATTTCCATCAAAACATACTTATAAAGCGACACCGGTGTTTACAGAGCGTGAGAACGACCCACGCAAGATTAGGGAAAAAGCTACGGAGGAAGGCATACTTGCAGAACAGTCTTTACGCAAACTTATGGCGGCACGGAAAGCAGGAATGCAGAAAAACAAGGCAAGGAAACAGAAGAGATCGAAGAGAATCAAGGAGAGCGATGTGCTATGGCGGGAAGCTATGGCGGATACTATCAAAGACGAGGAGGAGAGAGCCGAGCAAGAGAGACGCCAAGCGGAGGAAGCAGCAGAAGATGAGTGGGATGACGAGGAGCCGCCAATAATAAGGAAACCAGAACCAAGGCAGGAAAGGAATGTCAACTCCGACGAAGGGGTGCATGTGAATTACGACCAAAAGTTCTGGAGAAAATCGGCCAAGGGTATGTGAGGAGTTTTAACCTTTGAGGAAGCGTCGAAATCGAACAAATACACAAACGGGATTTCAGGCCTAGGCCAGTATTCTCAACGCATATTGCAGCGGGGCGTTATTGGATAACAGCATCGGCTTGGTGTTTGGTCCTTTCAGCATTGACAAATGGCGTTTTGACACCTACTTCATAGTTTTCATAGCCTGACAATGTTGCCGAGACCTGCAAGCAACTAGGACAGCCGGGATATGGCAGCAACTAAATTCAGAAGTAATACTCATATTTGTACTACTATGATGTCTCGTGCTCTTATGCATTGCCACCGCTCAATACGCGGATCAAGGAGGAAAATATACTAGACAACGCCACCAAAATGCAAACTTCCTAACCCTAATTCTACAATGGATGCTTTGAAAACTTGTCCATGGCTGTGGTGATTCTGACATCTTCCGTTCACTTCTCACCCCTCTCCTTCCACCCCTCCCATGCGGTCGTCTCAACCAAAGTACCATCTTGAAACCTACATCCAATCAGCTTCTATCCCTACACATCAACTATTCTCCGCAAAAAGCGCACAGGACGTCACCTCTTCCCCCGCGATTCCGTCCACACCGCGCCAAGCCCGACCAACAGCCTCGAAAAGGAAAAAGGGACATTGAAACATACCGTCGATAAAACCTGACCACGGGTTCACAAACAATAATCGGTCTTTCGCCTTTTCGCTCCGGTTTCCGAATATTGCAGCGATACTGCAGCATCTCTTTTTTCTCGCATTGCGTGAGGTCGACTGGTGGGGAGCGCTTCTTGCCGTGCGGGAGGGTGTTTAGTTCGTTTTCGAGGTTGGGGAGCGGAATTAGGGGGATTGGTGGGGCCATTCGGGTTGTGAAGAGTGAGGAACAGAGATTAGGAAGAGAAGGAAAGTCGGAGGAAGGGTTAAGAGATGGGCGCGCAGTGGTTGGGAGAGAGGTTGTTGGGGGAGGTTGAGAGTGAAGGTTTGAGAGAGGTAGGTCGGGTTATTCTAGGATCTTGCTATATCGCGTTTTACAACGTAGATTGGGATAGCACGTCTTAACTTTTTCTTCACCCTTCAGACGCACCCTTTTCGGTCTTTGATCATTTTTATTAATTTTACCATAGATATTGAACTCGGTTCGACAAATTCATCTCCAACCCTCGATAGCAAACTACTTCGGCATCCCGGAATTGGATACTTTACTCCCGGCTCCTGATCCACTGATTCCAATTCCAAACCCAGTGTCTATCGATCCGCGAGACTTCAAACCAAATCAATCGGCTTCCAAATCTGGCTCTAATAATTCAAATCCCTACCAAGGCGGTCCCATACTCGAGCTCCTCTCCGCCAATACATCCTCATCCAACTCGGGCAAAACCTCACTATTATACCTAATAATCGCGCACACCATCCTCCCAAGCAACCACTTCTCCCATGACCTCCCATTCAAAAATTCCTCTATCATTGTCATCGACCCTCTATCCCACTTGAGCGTAACCCGCCTCTCAAAAATCTGCGTCACTCTCTTAATCAACACTCTGAGGGATCTTGGATTCACGTTCTCTACCTCGGGACCTAACAACTCTCCCAACACCAACGACGACGCAAACCAATCATACCTCCGCCAAAAGCGCGAGACCCGCGACGTCGTAACCCGCTCCCTCCAACACGTCCACATCTTCCGACCCCAAAGCTGGGACAGTCTGATATCCACCATCTCCACCCTCCCCGAGTATCTATTCGACGGGACCCGACATCGAAGTATCCACAAAAAGATCCACGCCATCATCCTCGAAGATCTAGATTCTTTTTACTGGGGTTTAAGAGGAGGAGGAAGAGGTTCATCATCTTCCAACTCTACATCCATACCAATACCAACACCTATACCAGGACAACTAGACATGAAAACCAAAGAACCACCCACCCCTCAACCCCAACATTCCAAAAACCCAGTCCTGACATCTTCAAAACATCTCCTCTCCCACCTTACATCTCTATGCAACTCCCTATCCAGCGCCCTCATACTCTCTACCAGCACTTCTTCCTCCTCCTCCACAAACCCAACAACAACCTCCCTAATCCCTCACCCCTCCGCATACCCCACACCCCTCCAATTAACCCCAACACGCATCCTAATCCGCCGTGTCGACGTCCCAAAGTTTCCACCAGGGATGAGCGTCCTCGAGGCCGAGAGGGAGAGGGGTATGAGGTGGGATGTAGTAAAGAAGGGAGAGTTTGAGGCGTTTGTTATTGGTGGAAAGGGGGGAGCTGGGGGTGGAGATGCGGGTAAGGGATTTGTGTTTTGTGTGAAGGGGGATGGGGTGGGTGTTAAGAGGGAGGAGGGGGGAAAGCGCGTGGCTGGGGGAGAGTGAAGGTGTTCCGTGCCATATATTACTTCATGGATATCCTGACCAAAGGCCATATCACTGGCGTTTAGCATTCAGCCCATCTTCCACAACATACATACTAGATACCCATCAATTTCTCCTCCACACATATCTCCAGTACAAAACTTCGTGGAAGTACTTGGCATTATTACAATCAGACGAGTCCAGAACCAAAGATCGAGTGAAAATGCTGTATAATTTCTGATATTGATACAATATAACTAGATTTTCCAACCTGTATAGTACAGACAAAAAAAGGTTTCGTTGTTCTATGATGCTCCAAGAACGATGCCAGTTGATAGCTAATCAGAAAACGTGGACAAGTTGGCGGTGTACAGTAGCTTAAGCTCCAGATGGCTATCGTACACGACGAAATTTACCTCTACCTCCTCTTTTTAATCTTTGATCTTTCATCTTGCATAATATCTTCCTCCCTTCTTTGACGTGCGCTGCTATACCCACCCCAACAGTTCATAGATTCCATCTTATCCTCACACCATCCAAGTTCCCAACCCCCAATAACAACCCCTACCCTCTCCACCAATCCCAAAAAAAAAAATCAAACATCCCTCCCCCACCCCTCCTTCCTCCGTCCCCTATCCTCCCTAGCCATCCTCCTCCTAACGCCCCACTTATCCCTCATCCCCTGATGCAGAGCCTCAACCTCCCTCGCCCTCTCAGGAACCTTAACAACCATGCCGACAAAAAACTGACTACAGCCAAACTTCTCCGCGAGCCTAACCCTCGTCCACTTCTTCGGGTCTTGTAGCCTCAAGGTGCGGATCTCGTCAATTTCCGTCTCCGTGAGGTGATATTTTTTGGTGTAGGGGGCGCGGACTGCGGGTGGAAGGGCGGCTGTTGGTTTGGGCGGGAGGTGCGACGTGGTATGGAGTTGGGTGCCTGGGGATGCGATGGGGGAGGTTTTGGAGCGGAGCGAGGCTTGGGTTGAGTATTGGAGGGCTGCGGCGTAGAGCTGTTTTCGCTTGTCGTCCTTGGGGAGGAATTTTAGAGGTGTGTGATATACATTAGGCGCGGAGGATGGCGGGTTGAAGGTCAGCGTCGGCGCTGGAGTTGAGGGTGTGTATGAGGGAGCTTCGGGGAGGCGGAGAAGCTTCTTGTGTCTTCGTGTTGTAGACTCATGGCGTGATTGTGTTAGGGGAAGTAATGATGGCCGTGAAGACTTGGTGCAAGTTCGGACAAGAGTTTTACATGTCGACATGGTGCAATTGGCTGCGAATGCGCAATTGAGAGATGAGAACGTTCGATGTCGATAGGAGAGAAATTATTTGGAGGTGAACTTTCTTGGCACCCGCTAAGCTGTGATTGGTCACTTTTTCGACCCACTACATCAAAGCTAGACCACTGCAGGTAGATATATTCGACGATAATAATCTAGGTATGATTTGAATTTTATATTATCTTAATACATTGTGATGATCGTCCATGATAGGATGACCCTAGTTCCATCCATCCTTACCTGGCTCGCAGACACTCGATCACTCAACTCCGCTTCAGCTCACCAGCAACGTAGTGAAGGTAAGCTCCGAGCAGTTTAGTGCCTTCAATATAGTTCCTCTTATCCAACTTTTCGTTGATTGAATGTGCTGCATCCGTAGAACTTCCCATCGGCAGCAAAAGAACGTTCTTGCCGAGCTGCTCTTGGAATGTCAACGTCACCGGAATGCTGCCACCCTCTCGTGTCATATCAGGCTTAACACCATACACTCTCTCGACTGCCTTTGCTGCAGCTGTGTAATTGGGATGATTAGGATCCTCAACCCACCACTTACCGCAATGGACAACGTTAAACTTCATCGTGTTCTTCGACTTGAGCTTTGCGAATTCAGCATTGACATGTTTCTCGACGAGTTGCGTGACGGCATCAATTTCCATGTTCGGAACTGTACGAATAGAGAACTTTCCAATGACCTTGGCTGGGATCACGGTCTTGGCTCCTGGAGTGTAAAATGCACCTTCAATACCGTGAAGAGAGAGCGAGGGATATCTCATCTTGTGCTTGAGAGCTTCCTCCTTGCTGTTGTGAATAGAGACTTCACTTCCAAGTGATTGGTGGAGATCCTGCATGGTGAAAGCAATTGGCGGGTACAAGGCAGCCTCTTCGTCAGTCAACGGGGCAACGAGGTCGTCGATGCCCTTGATGAGAATCTTGCCATCAGGATCGACGAAAGAGTTCATGATCCTGACCAGATCTGTCATGGGTTCGTGGGTCATGCCACCATAGACACCAGAATGTAGGTCCTGTCCAGGGCCAGAGATCTCGACTGAATAGTAATTGCAGCCGCGGACGCCATACGTCAGGCATGGCTTCTCAGTACCCAGCCAGTAGTTGTCCGAAATGCAAACCACATCAGTGTCCTTGAAGAACTTCTTTGCCTCCTCACCGATGAGATCATCGAGACCCTCTGATCCGTTCTCCTCCATACCCTCAAAGCACATAATCAGGTTGACAGGTAGTTCAACACCAGCCTTCTGATGGGCCTCGATGGCGTTCAGCCAACCGAGGACTGGACCTTTGTCATCTGTGCTACCTCGTCCAAACATGCGTCCTTTGTCATCAATATTGAGAGTGAATGGATCGGTTGCCCAGCCGTCCGACTTTTGTGCCGGTTGTACATCGTAATGTCCGTAGAGGAGGACGTTCTGCTTCTTCGGGTCATCGCCATAGCGGGCGAGAATGCAAGGCGGGAGGTCGAGGTATTCACGTCCAGGCTGCTTTCCAAGTTGACGAAGCTCAACTGTGCCACCCAGGGCTTTGATCTGTGAGCCTAGCCACTCACCCATCTGCACGTAGAAGTTAGATGTCCAATAAGAGACATGTACACCATGGGAGAGGAGTATACCTTTACGACATCAGGTCGTCGTGCATCTTCAGAGCTTATACTAGGGATGGCTACTGCTTCTCGTAATCTCTGTATGAAGTGGTCTTGCAAGCTGTCCACCTGCTTGAAGTAAGGATCGAGATGAGGCATGGCGTCGAAGTCGCGATAGAGGTAAGGCCAAACTTTTGTGGAAGAACGGTGTCTACGAGGGGTTGGTTTGAAGGGTCTAACGGTTGTGGTGGAGAAGGAGAGTAGTTTATTCGTTGCGGTTACCTGCGGTGCAAAGAGAGAGCGGGCTGATGTGAATTGGGAAGGAGATTGTGTGAGCAGGGCAGCTGCTCGATGCAGGCAAGTGGCATTGAGGGGCAAGCGGGGCATTTCTGTGGTTGCAGACGAACGAAACGTCACACGGCGCGGGCGCGGCAAATGTCAGAAAATACAAACTCTGGGATTGGCCCAAGCTCCCCTAGCCTGATATGTCTTTAGCTGGTCAATCTATTTGAATACTCACATTCCGAAAATTGGATTTAATTAGACATTGAGCTTTTTGAGCAATGGGGTACAATTCTTTGCAGGAGTTTTACAAGCATTTGTCGAAGTATTGAAAGAATTCATCTGTCGAAATGGATAAAATTAAGCTATATGAAGAGAGGTACAAATTCCTCCCAATTGCTCAAGTAAACAAAGCGGCATGCATGAATGTTGCCTCAACGCTAGCTATGCAATC
Organism: Nigrograna mackinnonii; assembly: GCA_001007845.1. Lineage (NCBI taxonomy): Eukaryota > Fungi > Ascomycota > Dothideomycetes > Pleosporales > Nigrogranaceae > Nigrograna > Nigrograna mackinnonii. Next base: position 948,737 of record JGVQ01000138.1, read on the forward strand.
AAGCACTGCCATCGAGCAAACTGCACAATGAGAGAGAGATATGGAAAAGGAGACTACTAATACATGGGAATGCATCTTGACCACGAAATGCTATGACGGAAACTTGTACGGGAAAACATGACTTCGTGTAGGAGAGAGAGCGCCGAATATGATACCAAAAAACACGTCTATGAAACAACCTCTACTGTTCGGTAGGACTGAGAACGTCCTCTTCTTTGCTTGGGAGTAAGCCAGTGCAACTCCCATCCGTAGTGTCATCTCCACCACCAAAGTCTGGCTCTCTAAACACAGGTTTATCGGTCGTCGTAGGTTTATGGGAAGCAGGATTTTCTACACTTGTCGCAGCATCCTCGTTGCCATTCTGATCGATTCGAGAGGGTAAAGAACCGGTGTTGTGAGGTAGGTGGTGGTGCTCGGCAGTTCCTTGGTTGGGGATCGAATGCTCCGGCAACTCTCTCAGCGGCGGTTCTGGATGCACTGGTGCTTTCAAATGTTCGAATTCGAGGACCGAGGAACGTCGTAGCTCGTCAAGCTTCTCGTTTGGATTCTTCATGTACACGAGCAAGTCAGCTTTACGGAAATCTATACTCAAACAATCACGCTGAAGACGTGACTTCAGCTTGTACGTCTGACGCAGGTGATAAAGGCTCGCTGGACGCTGGAGAATGCGATTTTTGCGGAAGTAAAGACGGATCAGTCAAAGATGCTAATGGAGCCCCTCGTGAGCTGACACCATCCCGATATTTGGGAAGTGTCTCGGTAGAGGCAGGCTCAGGAGTAATTACTTTTGACAAAGGGGGGCTTGACTTTGGTGAAGGTGATTGAGCAGCAGCAGCAACAACATCAGCGGCCGGATGAGTCAGTGGAGCGGCGACCAAAGTAGCAGAGGGTGAAGGGGTCGCAAACGCTGTAGTAGTGGAAGCAATCGATGATTCGCGAGGAGCGCGATGAAAATCTTCAACGCGAACAGAGGAAAACCCGCATTGGGGACATACCCATTCGGCCTGATCTGGCACCCCTTCTGCTGCTGGCAGATCGCCTGCATCATCTCTCTCGTCACCCCAAAATGTGGGCCTCTTTATTGGCGCAGGGGTCACTGGCAGACTAGGTCGCTCAACAGCAGACGGAAAGTCCGTAATGATGAGGCTTTCGCGGCGAGCTTTTCGACTGATATTAGGCGAGAGTATCTCTGCGGTTGCACCTGCATGTTGAAGGACTTGGGGTGTGCCGCGACGTGCCTGAGCCTCCATAATTGCGCGCACATAGGTATCAATGCCCGGGACTTTATCCCACGCGTTGACGTTACTCTGCTGAAATTCCTGCCATTTTTCATCGGCAGATTTGGGAGAAGATGAGCGTGGAGGGCTCGTCGACCCTGCAGATGCTACATCCTCTGATCTAGGAGAACTTCCTTCGTCGTAATGCACCGTAGAAAACGGATGAGTGGGTGCACCGGTATCAGTCGTTGGTGCCGGCAGCGGTGCCGGCACTGGCTCTGGCTTTGTAACTAGGTCTTCAGCAAATACACGGGTAGCTTGTGGACGATTGGGCTCCCTCTCCCAAGGGAATATTGGCTTTGGCTTCTCCGTAGGGGTTGGTTTGGTCTCGGGGACTTGATACCACATGTCTTTCGGCGGTTCCGGGTAATGTTGAGGCGGCTGGAAGAGTGTACGACTCTCATTGAACTCATAAGTCTCGGTAGGGAAGTTTGCGGCTTCCGGTTTAGATTCCGAAGGTGGCTCAAATCTGTAGGGTTAGAGGGTATAGAGCAAGATTCGCAAGATCAGTAAACTCACTTTGTAGCATCCCAATCCATTTGAGGGGCTGAAAATTTGCGCTGCTCTGCCGTCGGGGTAGGTTCTACGACGCCTTGGTCAATATTTTCAGCCAATTCCCCAGGCTCAGAGAAGGGAACCTCGGTGGTAGTAGCTGGAACCTGTGGAACGACAACAATTTGAGGGACAGGAGAATCGTGCTGGGTAGGCGAGGTACCGGTCAGCGCGTCTGAAACCTGTTGAGAGCTGGTAGCAGAAGGATGGGAACTCGTGGGAGCAGATTGACTGAATGATTGGCCTGGTAGATGGGTGGGCAGAGCAGTTAGGGGGTCAGGCGCTCTAAGATGTCTGTCATGAACCGCCCACCAACGAGCCAGAAGCTCGTTATACACGCCAGGCCCTCCAGATCCTTTCCTGCCAGAGGACCAAGGTTTGTCTTTGCCAATGAAATGGACTGCACTGATATTACTCTTATAGTATCGATATGCAGGTTCCCACTGATATTGTGCATTGGGAGTGGTGTTGTAGGTAAAGCTTAGTCGGTGCCAATTCCGGTTCTCATAGTACTGGTTCAACAGCCCTTGGTCGGCGCCGTCAAAGCTATCTCCTGTCGCTGCCAAAGTCTGCAAAGCCCAGTAGTCACCCATGTTTGGAGTAATCACCATGACGCCGGAATTGAAAGCATCGGGCCAACCAACATCTGGCGCAGCGGCAAATGGCACATCTAGGTCGAACAGCTCATCCAATGCACGTAGAGCCACCACATCAGCGTCAAGGTATACAATCTTCCGAAATTGCACCTGTCTCCACAATGCTATCTTTGTGAATGCAAAGGCGAGATCCGGACGGCCCATAAGGAATAGATTGGCAGGATTGGGGTTTCGAATTCGCTCGACGGGTATCAGGTAGTCATATAGAGCCTACGAGTCCAATTAGCCTCGAGCGTAGTAAAAGGGAGATTCTCAACCGCACCCTGAGTTGCTCGACGGTATCTGCAGACAGAGTGTCGAGGGTGATGAGCACGGCGAGCTTCTTGGTTGTGCCGGCATCCCGCAAGGAATGTGCAAGTACAGCAGCTCCTGGTAAAAGTTATCAGACGGGTCCTCGTGGGGGTAGAGCATGGCAAGGTATGTACCGGGTAGATAGGAATCGCTCATGAGCAACTGCAAGGCGGTTAGTTCGCGTGCTTGTGTGACGTGAAGCTTGGTTGGGTTCGGAGCAGAGAGCTTACCGTGCAATAGACATCTTCCAAAGGCCTCGCCATGATGGCGATTGTTGGAAGAGAAGAAGCAGTGGAGAAGCTCCGGGAAAGACAGACAAGCAAGGGTTTTTGCCCTGCGGAGGAGGGGATTGGGAATTGGGGGGCGGGAAAAGTCGAGGCAGCCTTTGGGAGCTTCCCCGCCTTGAATGGCGTAGTGAATGCGGCGGCCGATCACACGACGAAGAGCTACCGAGCAAGATCGGCAGCAACTGCAGCGAAATAACCAATTGACTCTAGGGCAGACGCATATTGGCCGACCCAAGGGCGAGGCGAGATGGGGTATTATCGGAACAATTGGTAGGGAGGGGAGGTATAGAAGACGAGCAAGATGGGGGCAGAGAGTTGCGACAGAAAGGCCGCCAACAATATTTGTCGCGATTGTTGTCAGGGCGTCCACAGTCACGGTCCGGACGCCTCAAAAACCCAACGGCGAGCTCTGTCACGTCTCCCTCTCTCTCTCTCTCGGTCGAGGCACGAGCACCAGCACGAGCACCAGGGCGGCGGCGGCGGCGACGGCAGCGGTGCACGAGGAGCTTGGGCGCGAAAGCCGCTGGACTTGAGAACAGCCAAGCCGTCCCCATGATGCGCCCGCTCACATTAGCGGCACCTCGAAAGGTCAAGCGTGTTGTGTATGAACTATGTACCATGTCGTCTGGTTGTAGTTGCATGCATTCTGCAGCGATTCGGTGCCGTTCTACCATGTCCTTCAGCCACACAACACCCCCGTAGCCTCGTCGACCTCATTTCTCAACCAATTTGAAGTCTATCGCCTGTTCCTCTTTCATCACCCCCAACCCGAGTACAACCCTGAGCCACTCTAATATTGTGTGGACACCTACCTGCCGGTCCTCGATCCAAAAACAGACGACATGCAATGCACCCAGATGGTGGCACCACGGAATTGGCCAATCATGGTATTCCGCAACCGCCTCGTCCTCCCGCCCAACGCAAACTCTACTCTACTGCCATAGTAACATCTCTTCAGGATGCCATCTGAGACTTACAACTCATGATAGTGCCCCGCTTGCAATGAATGGATTGTGGAGGTTAAGATCTCGAATCATGATGCGTTTTGCAGCGCAGGTTCAATGGTCTAAAAAATCCTTGAGCTCTGCCCCTGTCCACTTCTCAAGCTACCCCTGCCTTTCCATGCTGACCATTAGTTACAACAACCGGGCCGGAACCTCTCCACCAGCTCAATTGTACACCAAGAAATAAGAGTAACTGCGGACACCAAAGCAGCCATTCACTTGAACTTTCAAAAGACAAAGGGCCCGATTGGCTCGTCACGCCGAATTCAGATTAGCGAGACCCTTAGCTCAAGATCTATGACAGCATACATTCCTACCACACCGTCCGCCCACTGCAAGGCACTCTTCATTCATTGGCCTTTGCATTTGGTTCAATCGCAATTGTCTAACATCATGTCTTTTCCTCCATATCCTCCGTCTTCCTTGCACTCTCACTCACTCTTTCTCCCCAACAGTACACCATCTCTTACAATACGATGCCCAAACCACGCGTGATATATTGGTTCCGCACTGACCTCCGTCTACATGATTCTCCAGCCCTCAAAGCCGCTCTAGATCTCAACCCTTCCTGTCTGTACCCCATCTGGACTTGGGATCCCCACTATGTCTACCGCGCTCGCGTAGGACCTAATCGTTGGCAGTTCCTGCTGGATTGCCAATCCGACCTCTCAGCTTCCATAACAAAGCTCAATCCAAAGTCGAAGCTCTTTCTAATCCGGGAGGCACCGCAGACCTTGTTTCCCAAGCTTTTCAAGGAATGGAATATTACGCATCTGGTTTTTGAAAAGGACACGGATGCATATGGACGGCAACGAGACGAGGAGGTCATGAAAATTGCGAAGAAGGCCGGCGTGGAAGTCGTAGTGGAAATGGGGAGGACATTGTATGATCCAGATGAACTGGTCAAGCAAAATCACGGCAAGCCTACTATGAGTATCAGTCAGGTCCAATCTGCTGGAGCGAAAATTGGGAACATTGCACGGCCAATTCCAGCACCGAAATCATTGCCAGATCCTGGAGAAGCCACTTTGAGTTTTGAGCAAAAGAAGCCAGATCAGAATCCGGACATCAATGCTGCTCAACGCGATGGAGATGAGAAATCGTACTCGAAGCTTGCAGGTCCAAAAGGAGACTTTGCCGTGCCAACGATGGAAGAACTAGGGCTCAAAAAGGCTACAACACCCCATCGAGGAGGAGAAACAATAGCCTTGAAAATGCTGGACGAAATCATCGCAGATAAAGACTACACTGCAACTTTCGAAAAACCAAAGACAGCACCAACCGCCTTCTCCCCAGCAGCAACAACCCTCCTTTCACCCCACCTGCACTTCGGCTCTCTAAGCTGTCGAGAATTCTACTGGCGCGCCCAGGACGTTGTCGATCAGTACAAAGGCAACCCTTCCCAACCTCCAACAAGCCTAACAGGTCAGCTCCTCTTTCGAGACATGTATTTTGGCGCGCAAGCCTCGCTAGGCTACTCCTTCGGGCAAACCTACAACAACTCGCATTGCCGTTTCATACCATGGCACCTCCCATCCGAAATCGACACCTCCACCGGTCTCATCACAGGAAAGTACCTAACCGACTCCCAAGAAGCCAACACCTGGTTCCAGCGCTGGAAACACGGCCAAACAGGCTTTCCGTGGATCGACGCGCTGATGCGGCAACTCGCACAAGAAGGCTGGATCCACCACCTGGGCCGGCACGCCGTAGCCTGTTTCCTGACACGAGGCGGATGCTACATCGACTGGGAGCGGGGCGCCGAAGTGTTTGAAGAATGGCTCATCGATCACGAAGCCGCCTGCAACATAGGAAATTGGCAATGGCTTTCCTGCACGGCCTTCTACGCACAGTTCTACCGATGCTACTCCCCGATCGCATTTCCGCAGAAGTGGGATAAGAGCGGACAGTTTGTGAGACGATATGTTCCTGAATTGAAAGACTTTGATGACAAGTATATATACGAGCCTTGGAAGGCGCCGATTGCGGACCAAAAGAAATGGGGATGTGTTATCAGGGGTGACGGTTCAGATACATCCACATCCAACTCCAACTCCAAAAACGAACAACAAAAAAACACACAAACATACCCAAAACCAATGTTCGACTTCCCCMCCCGGAGAGAGACTTGTATCCAAGCCATGAAAAACGCGTACCACGTCGGACTCTACGGCAACGATGAAAAGGTGCTAGACGGAAGTTGGAGGAAATTGTTCGAGGACGCGGCAGAGGGACCTACGGAGGGGGATAAGGGGCCTGCGGGCGCGATGGTGGAGCATGAGGATGCTGATGGGCACGAGGATGGCGACCATGAACAGCAGCACCAAGGGAAAAATAGCAGTGGTGCGAAGGGGAAAGGCTCAGGGGCGGGGAGTAAGAGGGATGCGGGACAGGGGACGTTGGATGGCATGGTCACCAGAAAGAAGAAGAAAACGTAGTAGAGTGCGTGAGCGAGTGGATACAACATCTTCGAAAAGAAAAAAGAAAAAGGAGACGAATGAGAAGTCTTCGGTTTTGTGGTCTGGTCTAGAGTAGATGTAGGCAATCGTATCAAAAAAGTATCGATATACATAAATCCATAATCAACGGGTATCCCAGTTTACAAGAATTACTCTAACAATGATATTTTATCACAAGAAGAAACATCAGGTCAAGACATTGGAAGTAGTCAATGAACTCTCTGTAGGCGTAACGTAATGATACAAAGATTTCGCAGGTTGCACTAGAAAGCTAAATGCTAGCCGGACCCTTCTCTACTACAATCCACACTTGTGGATTACATACCCAAGGAGGAAAGATTCTAGTTCCTGTATGCCTAGGTACCTTCCTCTTATTCCATTAAAACTACATGGTCTGCGCAGTTCTCTTTCGAATCGTCTAATACACGAAACTAAATTGGAATTGTAGAGGCTTTGTGTGCGTGCGTGGTTATTAGGTGACAAATATCGGTGCTACTCAAAGCCAGAAGCCAACCAGACTCTACTATAATCCCACCCTTTCTGTTCATATTTCCGTATCACAAGCGCAGGCCATTCGGCGAAGATTTTTGGATGTTGGATTTTGGATATTGATGATACCCATGATCAACGATGAGCAATTACGAGTCATTGTATGCATAGATAGGTGGCTGGGAAGTAGTAGTGATATGTGGAAAAATCCGACATCGAAAGCTAACCGGACTCTCCTCTGCTCTACGTCTGACTACCTTCCTTCCATTCCAGCAAATTACAGCGCAGATTTCTTCTAGCCCTTTCTAACATGCTGATAGATAATAATAAGTATTTGTAGTCTTTGTATGTATAGTTGATCGACCATGTACTGTAGCTAGCTAGTCGACGACTCATGGCGGGKTAAAATCCGGCACCCAGTAGAAAGCCAACCGGACTTATCCTGCTATGATCCACACTTTTCAATACTTACTAAAAGAGGAAGTTTGGCGGTTCCTGCCTTCGACTGTTTTCCGTTCTATGATTACTGTTATTACTGCAGATTCGACACGATCTTATTTCAAATCGTAATGGCATGCGTGGGCACTAATTGATAATTATAGGCGTTGGGTGGGTGGTTGTTCGGTGGGAAAACGTGCAGGTTGCCCCGAAAGCCAACCGGACTTCACTATGCCTCCAGCCAGCTTGAGTTGCGTTCCGTACCATCACAACTACAAACAATTCTGCGCAAACTCTGGTTTTGATCTTGTTAACACCCGTGCGAACTCATACGCAATTGTAGAATCGTTGCAGGGACATTGGGTTTATTACACATATAGTTGACTGGTGGCTGTCTAGTCTTAGATAACTGAATGCCAACCGGACTCTGCTATAACCCACACCACCTGATACCTACCCGCACTGGAAAGTTTCCCAGTTCATCTATGTCTGTCTGCCTAGCTTCCTTCTATTCTGTTACAATTATAAACAATCCATCGTAGATTTTAGATTTCCATCCTTCTAATATATGGAACAGGAATCGCAGAGGCATGGTGTGGGTGCCTGTTGAGTCAAAATCCGGTTGGCACCAGAAAAGCGAATGTTAACCGGACCCTGCTGCTCTGCTATTACCACTATAATTCGTTGACGCAGATCTTGATTAATTCTTCGAAAATGCTAATAGATAAGGGATTGTAGAGGCGTTGTATGTATAATTGATTCACTATGTAAATAGCTACCTAAGTGGTTAGTAGGGAGTAGAAAACTAGGTAGGTGGCAGCGAAACCCAACCGGATTCTTCTCTGCTATGATCTACACTTTTCCATACTTACCTAAAGGGGAATGATCATAAGTCCGTCCACCCGCATAATTCGTCGACTCGGATTTCAATCGATCTTTCTAACATGCCAATAGATAAGGAAGGCACTGTATGTATGCTTAATTTACTATGTAGCTGGTCGACTGGTCGGTGGGAAATCTTGTAGCGAAAGCCAACCGGACTCTTGCGCTGCGACAATTCGCAGCAGAAAATCATGGTTCATCTTTACCCGCCTACCTAGCTTCCTTCCATACTATTAAACTACAGACTATGAAGCGCGTTTTTGAAATCAATCTTTCTAACGTGCCAATAGATCAGTAATTATGGAGGCGTTGTATGTATGATTTGTTAGTTGACTATGTCGCTGAGCTGGTGGCCGGCGAGTTTTAGGTGCACCGAATACCAACCGGACTCTTCTACCACAATCTATACCCCTAGTACCCATACCTCTAAGTAGCTTCCCTTGCATTCCATTACAACTAGAAGCAATTCGGCGGTGATTTTCAATTAATCCACTTGATACATGGAACATGAATTGCGAAGGCGTTATGTAGATGGTTGTTCTGTGAAAAGAACCGGTACTCACCGAATGCCAACCGGACTCTCCCCTGCTACGATCCACACCACCCAATACTTACCTAAAGTGGAAAGCAAGTTCATATCTCTAGCTGGCTTGCCTCCCATTACAATTGCAATCTGGCGCAGATTCCTATCGATCGTAAGGGACCCGTGGAGGCTGATAAGTAGTTATGGAATCGTTATATGCATTGTTTGATTCACCGTATAGCTGGCTGGGTAGTAGTCGGTCGAAAATCCGGCACCGAAACCCAACCGGACTTTCCACTACAATCCACACCCCGGGATCCAGCTGTCTTCCCCTCCATTCCGTTACCACTGCAGATTCGGCGTAAATTCTGATATCGATCTTTTTGACACTCGTGAGCATGATTAATAAATTACAGTTGTTGTATCCATAGTTAGTTTATTGAGTAGCTGGCTAGTTAGTAGTCGTGAAGAAAACCGGTGCTGAAAACCGAATGCCAACCGGACTCCGCGGCTCTGCAACGATCCGAAGCGAAAAGCCCTGATTCATCTATGCCTCCAGCTGTCTTCCGTTCCCATTCTATAAGTGCTACACAGAGTTCGGCACAGGTGTTTAATTAATCCTTCTAACATGTCAATAGATAAGAAATTGCAGTCGTTGTGTGGATGTGTAGCTAGTAGTGGGTGGAAATTCCACAGGCTGCACCGAAAGCCAACCGGACTGCGGATCTACCATGATCCCACACTTTCCAATACTTAGCAGAACCAGGATGTTCAAGGTTATCTAGGCTTTCTATTCCACTCCATTGACCTGTAAACAATTCGACGCAGATTTTGATCGATCCGTGCGGAGACGTCTTGTGCGTGATTGTTAGATGGGAAAAACCGGTAGCAAAAAGCTGAATCCCAACCGGACTTTCCTCTACTACAATCCACACTTTCCAACACTTACCCGAAGTGGAATAAAACGTTCATTCATGCCTCCAGCCATCTTCCCTACCATTCCATTACAACTATGAGCAATTCAGCGGCGCAATTTCTGTTCGATCCGTCTAAGCCACTAATAGATAAGGAATTACAGTTGTTGCATGGATGAGATGGCTAGCATTAACCAAAAGCCCCGGTGCTGAAAAGTCGAAAGCTAACCGGACTCTGCGACACACAATCCACACTTTCCAATATCAGCTTCTGTCCCGCTCCGTTCCAGTACCACTACAAATCCAGTATAAATTTTCGTTCCTTCCGCTACACTAATAGATACGCAATTCTAGAATCATTATGTGGATGACTGGTTTACTAAGTAGCCAGTCGACTGAAAAATCCGGAACCCACCGAATCCCAACCGGGCTGCGGACTCTGCTACCTAGAATCCATAACCCCAACACCATGCCTCCAGCTATCCTCCATTCCATTCAATTACACTACAAGTAATCCAGTAGTACAATCTATAAATCAAACCATCTAAAACGCGAAACAAAGAACTAAGCGTATATGATTACCAAGCTAAGAAATCCAACATCAAAATCCCAACCAGACTCTCCTCACCTCTACAACAATCCACACAATTCCCATACATGCATACCTAGCACGAAAGGTTTTAAAACTCCATCTACACATACCTATCTACCTACCTACCTATCTACCTAGTTCCCTCCCATTCCATTCCATCACCACCAGAATTAAGCAAGCGCAAGTATCAACCCCAAGACATCAATCCGTAGAGACAGATAAGCAATTATAGTCATTCGTTGTGTTGGTGATTATTTGCAATGTCCAAAGCCAACCGGACTCTGGACTCCGGACTCTCGATACCTACCATACCATACCATACCCTCCACCCATCTCCTATCTCCTATACCATTCCAATCCAATCCATTCCATTCCACTCCAGCACGATTCTAAACAGATCCAGCACCGTTCTATAACCAACCTATCACATGATATAAAAATATTACAGAGGCGTAATACGAGTAATGATTAGGAGGTGAAAAAAAATCCAATCCAGCCCAGCACCGGCACCTACAGACAAGGAGAAGCCCAACCGGACCGCGGTCTGCGGATTGCGGACGCAACAATCCACACTTTTTCAAACTTACCAAAAGCGGAAATTGCCACGTCTGGCGTTGGAGAATATCTATACATACATTCACAGCAAAATGCACGAGTAAATCCACGTTTCAAAAATTTCACACAGATGGAAAATAGTCTGATTACAACTCCTATCCTAATTCCCATTCCCATATTCCCATCAGATCCCATCAATCGAGTCAATTCTCCAGTGCTCCATCAGAATCCGAGTAAAAGAGACTCAGAAAATGCGTCCCTATACGGGCGCGCATTGGAAAACAAAGGAAGGGGATTCCACCTTCAACTACACAGCATCTAATAACCTCGGTTACATCGGTGGGGGACCGACAAACCTCCTCCAAGTGACATGATAACATCGCAAGCGTATGCACTACTCCGCTAATTGGTAGCGGAGGGCTGTAAAATGGTATATACAAGAAAAGAAAAGAAAATTTGCTGGTTCCAGGATTGCAGACGCCAGGCTGTTGATTGGTCTATCCGAGATTCCCTGCAAGGATGGGTATGAGGGGCACGACGGGCGCCATGCCTCCTTTTGTGCAAGAAGTAAAAGGTAAAGTCGAGGATAGAAGGAGGGACAGATGAAGCAGATACATGGTCCGGTGTTGTGAGAAGATGAGTGTGAGAGCTCCGGTTCCTGAGGACAAAAAGATGAACAGACAAAAAACAAAACACATTAGGCATGACGCGCCGGTTTTGGAATTATGGCGAGGTCATGATATTAAGGAATGTCGGGTATTTCGGGTACGGCAGCAATACTGAGCTGCCTGTATTGGTCGAAACTTTTGTGCACAAGGCCGCCAAAAAGAGGCCAGGCTCTTGATATACAGAGTATGTAGGCCGCCCTGCAAGGCGGATCTGATCGCGGAAAATCGAGTAAAAAGCCGGGTCTCTATGCACGCTGTTCATGGCGGTGAAGTCTCATGAGTAAAAGAGATATGCGGAAATGACAGTATAAGAGTACAGAGAAGATGAATTCCAGGTCACACATCTTCGGTGAATTTAGAGCCTCTAGATCCATCGTGTGATGGATGACTTCTTCCCAGTGTGCCTCTCGGCGGGTGCTCTGGGTTAGGGCTAAGCGGAGGGCTAAAAGTTGAGCCTCCTCCGTTTCGGCTGGTTCCCCATGGAGGAGCGTCGTCCGGATGGTGTATCACGGGTGTTCTCGCCGGGCTCGGCATGATTCGCTCTTTGGTACCCATGGTGCCTGAATTTGGATCTCCGGTTTCTTTCCCAAACTCCTTATTGACAGCAACTCCAGGTCCTCCATAGAAGCCCTGATCATCGCGGTAGAATGAGGAGCCAGAGAGAGTACCTTCACGTGCAAACTGTTCCGAAGTCATCCCCTCGCTAAAAGCAGAGGGCAGCTTGCGGCCAGATATCCGTTGGAAACCTTTCTCTCCTGACGTGCTTGTAGTAGACTTGGACGCACCAGAGAAGCGGTTGAGGAAAGACGCAGCCCCGCCGGGAACGAGACTGGTCCGTGTAGCCATTTGCTGACCAGACGCGGCAATGGGCTGGTTATCAGAGGGCTCATTCTCGGAAAGTTGGAGCGCACCGCCTCGCTGCTTACGTTTTGCTCGCCTTATGAGGAAAAGGAGGAGGACCAGTAGCAAAGCAGCACCTGCAAGACTGCCAACAACGCTACCGACGACCTTGGGGGTGTCGAGAGGACCGCTGCCGCCGGAGCCTGAACCAGCACCCGCCGCAGCAGACGTTGCGGCAGGGGCAGTAGCAGTGTTGACAGGCCCTCCTCCTCCACCGAGGAAGGAAGACGCTGCGGTTCCTGTCGCAGACGAGGATGCTGCTGTGGATGATGAGCGTGTAGAAGTAGATGACCGAGAGGATGATAATGATGATGACGATGACGACCTGCTTGATACGCTGCTAAGTGAAGATGATGCGGAGCTGGATGTGGATGATCGGGAACCTAGACTTGGTTAGAGGTATGTCACGAGACTCGAGCGACGTGTACTAACTAGATGCTGTCGAGTTGAAACCCAGGCTTGAGGGGAGAGGTGTTTCAAGCGTTGCAGAAGCATCGAATGTCGCCGTTGATGCAATCACGGACTGCGTGTTCGCATCTGCTGTAGAAACGCCTGAGGGCCAGGGGTATGCCGGAACTGTCAAGTCGCTAGGAAATGGAGGAACAGAAGGAACGGAAGGCAGAGCTACCGTTGGAACTGCAGGCACTCCAGGTGTTGGAGTGACCGTCTCCTGTGCGATGACATTCCCGCTACTATCAACAGTGGCGATCACATTGACAACGACCGTCAGCACATTTGACGGTTCCTGTTGCTGTCGGCGATGGAACGCCTGATGTGCCCGCCCCATGGTAGCTCGATCCTCCTCTTCTCGAAGCGACAACGGTCCTTTGCCTGAGTCCAGAGACTTTTCCTCCTCTTTCTCTTCTGACCTCCGCCTCCGCTCCTGCACGGGCTCCTCCTGGTGCGATATTTCCTGGGCCAAGTGACGGTAACGACGATCAACTCTAGATATCTTGGATGGTCTTATGGCGCTCTCCATGAGACGGGGGGCAATGCCAGACGAGTACGACGCAATCAGTGCGCGAATGGTGCTCTCAGAGACTGGGTGGCAAATGCGATATACGGTCGTGGCATGGGTCCTAGAGAGTGTAGCAAGTTGGATGTTGGTTCTCGACGACGACGACGACGACGACGCAAAAGAGCGGACGATTGGGCTTTGGCCAGTTCAATGGTCCAGTCAATGGATTGGGGTGGTGAATACGTGGGTGAGGGAGTGTGAGAATGAATGGACGCCAGGTGGACTGGCAGTTGGGGGGAGAGACCTGGTCAGCGATCAGCACTCCAATAACACGAGGACGGTTGAAGTCGCAGGTAAAGGCATGTGAGAGGAAGGACGGTATACACACCTTAAAGGACGGTCAATTGACCAGCATTCGCTATGCTATAGAGACGCGCTGGATGAGCCAAGGGCAATTGGGGCAGAGTGAGAAGAAGGCGACAAGAGCGCTTTATCACAAACAGTGTCCTGCTGTGCGCTGGTGGTGCAACGGTCGGGGGATTAGGCGGGTGTCGCGAATCGGGAGGGCGATTGCAAAGGGGAGTGTATAGAGAGCCTGCACTCTGTCCTGATGGCTCACTCCAGGGCACTGGCCGCGATGGAGGAGGGCAATTGTCGACGTCGCAGCGGAGGCCGTGGTGGTGAGGTGAGGAGAGGAGAGAGAGGCCTCTACTCTTTGGGAGAAGGAGATTGGGCAGAGGGCCTGTGAGCCGTGAGCCGTGAGCAGAGAGAGGAGAGAAGGCTGGCGAGGAGCTTTGACTGGCAGGACTGAGTGGGCAAGGCTTCTGGGGGTGGACGGGCGGCCAGCCAATGGAGAGCGACAGCGGCTGTTCGCAATTTCAAGGTTGGCCTGTCTACCCTTGTATCCCGAAATAGCCCCCTGTAGCCCGCTTCTCGTGATGATACGATGACGATGGGGCCTTCGGTGCGACCTGGCCGTTGCGGGATCTGTGAACTAGAGTGCGAGGAATTTGGACAATAATGACGATGACAATAAACGGGGAGGATGGATGTTTTGTTTCGAGTGGCCCCGGGTACCTGTTGCGGGGTAAAATGGAATAAATGGATTGGGAGAGATTGTTTTGTTTTGTTTTCTTTTTATGCGTGGGTGCTATAGCAAAGGGTCTGTCACAGGTGTATTGATGGGAGCAATCCAAACCACCAGGGCAGAGAATGTTTTGTGCGGGTCCTCTGGCTGCAGAGTGGACTCCAGTGGAGTCTTTGGGGCTGGCTCTTGGCGGCACGATTGCTCTGCACCTGCGTCTGCGTCTGCGTCTGTGTCTGCGTCTGCCGTCCCGTATCTATCGAACAGTTTGCTGCAAGGCCAGCACGCCAGCAAAGCCAACGCAAGGCCAACTAGCGATGCAAATGCAAAAGACAGGCTGGTGGCTGCCAGGCAGAGCCAGCGGACCACCGTCCTAGGCCAGGTACATCCTCCCCCCAATCTCGTAGTCCCAGTCGTCCCATCGCCATCTCCCATGGCCCAAAACGCTGGCCGATCGTCCAACCCGTCTTCTCGCGCCGCTCCCCTGTTTCTGTTGCTGTCATGTTATTTCTCGTGCTGGGTGGTGCCTCTTCCTCCTCCTGTGCGGCTCCCCCTATTACTCCGTACAGCGAGCGAGGGCACAACAAGCACAGGCGAGCATGGCGACACACAGACACCCACACATAACGAGGACACAGCAGAAGACATCGTGGGTGGTGTGGGTGGTGCAGCATGGCAATCTACGGGATACAGGCAGACGCGAGGGGGGGGGCTGATGATTTGAGGGCAGGCAGAGCAATTTGCACAATCGAACAGTCGACTCTGGACACTGCACACTGGACACTGCACACAAGAGGAGGCCGTGTGCAGAGTCAATAGCGCAGTTACGCCGTGGGCCGAACGGGGGCTCCAAACTAGGCCGCTTGTGCAAGTTGGGCCTTCCAGAACGGGTTCCTGAGCCGGGGTTCTGTTCTGGCCCATGCAGTCCGTCCGTTGGTGCCAGCCACAGGTACCCACCCGCCGTTAAATAGTACAGGTGGAACTATCGCACATCACGTGATGCTGTAAATCTGCCCAGACGCCCAGACGCCCAGACGCCCAGACGACTAGCTTGAGGTGAGAGTGTGAACAGCAAAAAAGAATGAAGTGAGCTCAGCGAAGAGGGGTGATGAAGAGGGGCCAGTGCGCCTTCCGACCCTGGACCACCCTGCCAGAGATCAATCAACCCCACACAAACCACGCGTGCACGCCATCGCCCAACGTCTGCGCCCGCCTTGCTTTTGCCTTACCTCTAGGCTCTGGACCCCCGAGGGTTCAAACAAACCACACCATCCCATCCAACTACTCTAACTATCCAATTATCCTGTTTCGGCCAAGCTGCCTCATCTTGTTCAACCCTGCTGCCTCTCTGTCCAGGTTTTCGGTCCTTCCTCCGCCATGCAAATGCCCTCTCACTCTATTTGATGGCCCCAACTTAACTCATCCATCCCCGCCAACCATTCACACCGCGCCTAGATATGACGTCGTCCTCGCCTCCCCCAGGCTCGAATATCAATCATAATGCAGACTTCACAGCACCTACACCTCCTCCCCTTCCGCCACGATACTCCTCCACCCCCTTCTCCTCTGCTCGCCCCGATTCCTCGCTTGCCGCCATGGCATCGCACGACCCCCGCTCATCGTCGATGCAGTCCCTCGTCCCAGATCCCGCCCTCGAGAACACAGGTCGCAGAAAGTTGCTGCTCGTCTACATCCACGGCTTTCTGGGAGACGAGACGAGTTTTCGAAGCTTCCCAGCCCATGTCCACAATCTAGCTTCAATCACTCTGGCAGAATCCCACGTCGTCCACACCAAGATATATCCCAAGTATCGCTCTCGCTACGCCCTCGAAGTCGCTAGGGATAATTTCTCCAAATGGTATGATATTGCTCTCTGCTGCAGGCCCGCCAATCTGCACCCACCTTGGTGATCCCCCCCCCCTATGCTAACACCCATTCTTAGGCTCACCCCACACGAGACGCCGTGGACAGATGTTATCCTGCTCGGCCATTCCATGGGCGGACTGCTATGCGCCGACATCGCCCTACTATTCCGCCATCGTATCATTGGCATAATAAACTTCGATGTCCCTTTTCTTGGAATGCACCCTGGAATTGTCAAGGCCGGACTGGGTAGCATTTTCAAGCCATGGCCAACCCCCGAGGAGAAACCCCTAGACGGCTCCGACAGTCAACGTCCGAGCAGAATGGACACTCTTCTGAACCCTAAGCCTACCGATCCCAATTACAATCCTTCCTTCTCCAATGATGTGCMCCTGCCAGTCCGTAAAGGATGGGAAAATGCATTACACTTCATCAATAAGCACTCTAATGGCTTAATCAAAGCCTCCAAAGGCTTAGTGAAATCGCATATAGAATTTGGAGGTGCCATGGCAGACTATCGGGAATTGAAGACAAGATATGCACGAGTCAGGGCGTTGGAGGAAGATAATGAAGACACCCGTAGGTCGGCCAACCCTGAGTTCAGGCATCCCCCACGGATACGGTTCGTAAACTACTACACAACGAGTACCGGTCGACCGAAAAAACCCAAGTCCCCGAAGTCACCCTCTCCATCCCGACCGGTTAGCCAAGGGTTGCACCATGCGGATAGCAGCACATTGGCACTGACCTCTGCATCACAAACGGCCATAGAACCTACGGCCGAGACCACCGTCGACACAGTCAGTCCGCGCATATCAGTTTCGGAACATCGTGGAGACAGTGTAGTCCCCGTGAGTCCTCAGGAGCCTCTCTCTGCCACTACTCCAGAACACCAAGTGCAGTATCAGAATTTTCCGCAGCCCACTGGGTCTGAGACCAAGACTCCTACAGCAGGAACCGAGGACACTCAGCTTACTGCAGAAGTTGAATCTAATCTCCCAGAAATTCCCCCTGTGCCTGAAGAGCCTCCGTTTGTGGATCTATCGCAATATTCTGACAGAGGACAGCGCAAGGTCGCTGAGAAGGAGCTCTCACAAGCTCAGAAGGAGTACGAACGCGCAGTCAAGACTCGGAACCAAATCATTAAAGAACGCGCAAAGCTCGAGGAAAAGAAGCGGAAGATCAAAGAGAAAGAACAAAAGCAGAAGGAGAAGGAGAAGCAAAAGGCTGCGCCAGCGGAAGAGAAGGCTGATAGTGGGCACGAGAGTGATGCTCTCGAGGAAGATTTCCAAAACCTGGGGCTAGACGGCCCTCGAAGCAACGTGAAAGGGGAGATTCAAACTCCCTACGGAAATTACGATTTTTCCCGCAGCGCAATTCTTTCTCACCAGCATCCGGACGACATTGTCACCTCAACGGAGGCCTCATCATACGCCGACTCAACTTACACACTCACCACCGTAGACTCAACCGCTACCAATACTACGAATCCGGCGCCTGACGCCGACAAACCCAAGAAAAAGAAACGCCTCAAGAAATTTTGCATGTTGCCCCCAAAAGACGCTGCAGGAAACAAGGACCCGACATGGATTCGCGTTTTCATGCAGGACGTAGATGAGGTGATTGCACACACCACACTATTCTTTTTGAGCGATACATACGAGAAGCTTGTTGGTGATGTAGGGGCACGCATCGAGGAGTGGGTAAATGAGTCCGGGAGCGCGAGACTTGTCAGGCAGATGGAGGGGCTTGAGTAACCTCCCAGCGCCTTAGATTTCTGGGCTTATCCATGGATTCAAGGAATATATATTTGGATGAAGGGCTTCGGGGGGGATCTTTTCTAGAATTAGCATTTTTCTTCAGAATCAGCACTTTCCAGCATCATTGACGAAATCAAGAAATAACGAAATAAACAACAAGAAAGAGATACCCTTGGATATTGGCTGGCGGCGGCATCGTATACAAACACAATTCAATTCAGCGTTTAGACAAAACAAATGTTTAAGCAAGTTTCCGTATCGAGAGTTTAGAAACTTGATCTTCTTATAGTGAGAAAGCACTGAGCGTTAAGGTGGATGGGATGTATAATTGGGCGGCGATATAAATGCAACGAGTCGTTCTTAAAAGGACTTTTTTTCCCCGCATACTCCGAGATAGCATCTCGATCACATAAACACACACATCCAGCTCCCCCACAGAACAGAACCCCTTCTCAAGAAAGCCTAGCACGCGTATCCCCTGTCTTCCCTCCTTGAATCACTCAGTAGTAGCAATGCTAGAATTGCTACCAATCAAGCCAAGCTCAAGGGCTAATGTGAAAGCTTCTAGCTTGACTAACTTGTTAGAATTAAACATGTCGGCTTAGATTAATAGACTTGGCTGAGGAGGTTTCATGGTTTTTAAAATCGGTAAGATGATGGGATTGCGGATTGGGTTGGGTTATCATTTATACATATATATACATACATACATACATACATACATCTCCACACATTATCTCCGTATTTTTAAAAAATGAGTATAGATGAGAAGAAGAAGAAGAAGGGGAGATTAAGATGACTTTTTGAATAGGGGGAGGGGGAGGGGGGATGATTTATGTCTTACATGGTTTTTGATTCTCTTTATGGGTGGATACTTGGAGGTGGTGTTTTTAACTGGTTGGATTAAAAAAAACTTGGTATTGATATAGGGATTAAGATGATCTTGGTGGCTTGGATAAAGGATCAGGGTGCTAGGTTTGATTGATTGATTGATTGATTGATGGATAGCAAATCTACTACTCACCCATGCGCCCACCCCCTCAACCCCCAAAAACCCTATTCCACGCAACCGCAACCGCATACCCGCCCCCAAGCACAACAGGCAACGTGACCAAAAATCCCCACCTCTTCAACAACACAGATCCCAACACCCCCACCGCACCCCCCAAAAAGAAACTCTGCCCGTGCAATCCCAAACCCCAGACCGCGGCTGCTAATCCCCATCCCCAGCCGATGTAGAATAGGATTGAGGCTAGGGATTCAGAGAGCGAGATTGCTTCGTTGAAGGAGGTTAGGAGCGGGATTTTGGTTTGGTTGCGGGTGTTCCAGAAGCGGGATGTGTGGATTGAGGAGGTTAGGGTTAGGAGGGTGTTGATGAGGGGGAGGACGGCAGAGGGTTGAGGAGTTGGTATGGGGATGTAAGTGGGTTTTGATGAGGTGGAGGAGGAGGAGGAAGGGTGAGTTGAGAGGATGTAGAGGGCCGAAAGGAGGGAGGTTGTTAGCTGGATTGTAGGTTAGTGTGGTGTCTTCTTTGTCAATTTTGGGGCATGGGATTTTCTTGATCTTATAGAAAATTGCTGGGGAGATGGTTGATCGGGGTGGGGTATAGTAGACGAACAGATATTGCGCAGTATGCTTGCGTGGTCCTTGTCTTGTGGAGTCTTTGGGCTGCCGTGTTGCTCCATTCCGCGGCCTTTTCGGATTGGCGTTCATATTTTCGGAGCCGCGTTATGGTCTTGTATGAGAAGATGAGACCGATTGTAGAGAGCGTGGCTAGATATATGAGTATGGGAAGGTTCTCGCATTTCCTAAGCGCGTTCTCGGATTGTGGCATGGTGTTGGTGGAGTAGAGGGTCTTGGAGAGAGAACCTGAGAGTGGATCAGGAGGAGAAAATTTTGGGGTTGTGGTTCATTCGTGCTGTTGGGGATCCTCGAGTGTTGATGTTTCTTGTTTGTTGATCTATAAGGATCGTCCGGGGAGGCTAATGTAGCTCGATAGAAATGTCTTTGCTGAGCCTTTGGATCTGGCGGATGGGCGTGAACGTCATACCGCATGGATGTTTGTTCGCTTAATTTTGGTTTGGGTCAGGCTAGGCCAGGGACAGGGGTTTCGTTCCCCGCTATGGACCTTTTGAACTTTAAACTTTTCGATCTTGGACGTCAAGTCAAACATCGATCCTTTGATCTTGAGCTGACTGCGCGTATGGCTCTCTAATACCTCGAATGTTTCTTGTTCCTGTCTCCTCTCGTTCCACCGTCGCGCTCGCCCACCGAAATGTCCGCACCGCCTACGCATCTCGATCCTTCCGAGCTCGGAACAAAGTCATACTGGGACGCAGCATACTCTCAAGAAATTACCAACTTCTCCTCCAATGCCGATGATGAGGGGACTATATGGTTCAATGATGCCGGCGCCGAAGATCGTATGATCTCCTTTCTCGAGAATCTTTCAGACGAAGGGCAATTAATAAAGGGCGATGGCGATGAAGAGGAAGAACAACAAGCGGCTAGATTCCTAGACCTAGGGACAGGCAATGGCCATCTACTCTTTGCTTTAAGAGAGGAAGGGTGGTGTGGTGATTTGATCGGCGTAGATTATTCGGAACAGAGTGTGCGACTTGCAAACGACATCCGGCAGAGCAAAGGCGAAGATTTTGCGAACATACAGTTTCATAAATTTGATATCCTGGGCCAACCTGCAAGTGAATGGGCACAAGATGGCTTCGATGTTGTTCTGGACAAGGGTACATTCGATGCGATTTGCTTGAGTCAAGAGACAGATGCCAACGGCAGGAGGATATGTGAAGGTTATCGGGAAAAGGTCGAGCCTTTGGTGAAGATTGGTGGGCGGTTTCTGATTACAAGCTGCAATTGGACCGCAGAGGAATTAAAGAGTTGGTTTGTTGTAGAAGATGGTCGATTTGAATATGAAGACGCGGTCAAATATCCAACGTTCACCTTCGGCGGGAAGTCTGGGACTAAAGTTGCCACACTTTGCTTCAAGAGAAAGTCATAAAAGGGGATGCAGCATATACGCACGTTCAACTTCGTATGACAGAGATATACGCTAATAGCCTTGATGCTCTTCAATGGCAATCAAACGGCAATGCTCGTCACTATAGCGGACAACCAAGGTTATTGCTCCCGCCGTCGCAGCCGTGCAACAACCAACCACTTCTTCCGACCAGCAACATCTTCCCTACCGTTGTCCACTTCTTTTATCCAATCTCGCCGCTTGCCGTCTGCATCCATCTCAAAAATCTCCTCTACTTCCAACTCGGACTCTGGGATGACCTCTTCGAAAAAGGATGCTAATTTCGCACGACCAGTATGAAAGCCCGCTATGCACAGCACGCGCGCTTCAGCTGAGAATGACAAAAAGTGAAGCATCGAACTGACTAGGTTCTCATGTTCTTGAGGCATCCACAAACAATCTGCAGCAAGCACTCGCGTGAAGCGATGAGCATTAGAAGTTTCAAAAGGGGTCACCAACTCGCCCCATAGATGTCCATGAACAGCCACTTGTTGTCGAAGAGCAGGTGGCACGTTCTTAGAAACATTCAACTTGATCGCTTCGATTATCGCTGGGGCAGGATAATCCGTTATCATTACCTCTCGGATTCTCAGTATATAGATGGGAAAGTAATGTATACTACATACCTCATGAGCGCCTGACAGAGAGCTCAAAATCCCAGCCAATCCTACCCCTACAGCTTTCCATCAGTCCTGCACTTTCATCGGTGTGCGTTCATCCAAACGCACCTGCACCGAGCTCGAGGACTGTTTCGCCTTGCACATTCCATAACTTCTCCTCCTGCTCATCTACCCACCACTGGCCGTGCCCCCAATGACCCTCTATTTCCAAAGAAGTACCATTATCCAAGCGCCTGTCTTGACCTCGCCCACCCACCAACTCCGCCATCAGAATCCCCGCATTCCATAAATAATGCGCAAACTTCCTCCTCTGTTCCTCGCCCTCAAAATCCGCAGTTCTAAATTCCAAATCACCATAAATAGCATTATTATACACTATCACCGTGCCAGCATCATCGCCATGTTGATTCTGCAAGTCATCGGTGAAGATGCCGCCAAGCGAGGATTCGAAAATGTCCTCGGAGGACTCGGGGTGTTCGGAGGTACGGCGGAGGGTTACGAGGGAGGGTAGATGCATGGAATAATAAGGGGTTTGCGTGGATTATACGCTGGGGATAAGAGTAAGGGAGGTTTTGAGACGAGATGAATGGAGCTTTTCGACTACATTTTCGGTGGGGCAGGGTGCGCTAAGCGGCGGGTAGGAAATGGTCAGGGGAGCGAGTACTACTGACGTCACGGTGTGAAGAGCTTGCCCTGCTTACTTGGCTGCGAGGTCTGGGGTACTGCTTGTAGAAGAGTTGTGGTTGTTTTCGAGTCACGATATCTTGATTTTTTTTACAAAAAAAAAAAAAAAAAACTCCAAATTGATATCAAGCAAGGGAGTCTTTGTTCCCTAGGGAAATCCCACATTACGAAAGTTCGGGAGGCCTTACTCACTATTTTATACATTGATTGGTAGTCGGAGAGTAGAAATGTTGCTTTGTTTCGCACTTAATCAAGAAAGTCGGACATATGACATAAAAAGCCGAATTCACCTGCGTATCTTGTTCATCGAACTGATTTAATCAAAGATCCTTCCTCCATAGCTTGGCCCGGAAGCTGCCTCTCACAGGTCTCAGGCAAAAAATGTAGAAATCTTTATCATTCCGCTCTCTAATGACTGCGCTTGGTTATTGTAATCAAATTCAAACCCATCATGACTGACGATATTAAGTGTGTTGCCGTGTTCCCACATGATGGAGTCAGAACGATAATGTGCTTCGTAGGTATAAGCATATGTAGCTCCTGAGACTTGCGGGTCTTTGAAATAGGAATTTTTAGAATCCAATATGTGGATTTTGTATCTCATATGTGCAGTGGTATGAGTATAGCATGGGAAGAGTTCGGAACAATTTGATATGATATAAATCCACTACTGGAGACTATGGGTTCATCTAATAAGCCCAAGATAGAAACATCATATTTTTTTTAGACAGTGATATTTAGGATGCTGATTAGAATACGATTGCTGACATTCAATTTTGCATAACTGGCTTTCATGCAGTTTACATACGTCAAGGTTTACACGTCCTTACGATGAGAATGTAGCGTTTTGTAAGGACGCTAGTTGCACCTTCCGGTTGAAGAATTTCGTTCGGAGGTGTCAATTTTTAACAAAAGGCAGCCGATCGCAGTTAGAGGGTGTTTCCAAGAAGGGTTAGAGGGTCGACAACGATTAAACAACGCCCACTCGTCCATTTTATAAACAATTGCTACGCCCACTACTACGCTTGATTATGCACGGTGTATTACAATGATATGGTTAACGGTAATTGAGATGTAATAAAACGGATGAGACGATTATGTACTTAGCTTATGTAGGTATAAAGAGGCATTGTAATCGATGTGTGCGGGGGCTATAAGTGCTTCGAGGCGACGAACATTTTAGGGTGAGACTTTTGGAAAATAGCCATCTTGACTAGAAGGCCCATTGTAGATCTACTTTCCGTCTTCCCTGAATTCTTGCTTTGAATGTAGGCATTTGGTCGGCTCTTAGATGCAAAGCCCTTGTAAATCTTGCTTAGTTCATGAGAGCAAATCTTAACAACATTGGAAAGACGTCACGATGATGTCGGGTGATAATATGCGGGGACGAAGCGTAGATCCTTTGCTTGCAAGACCGACGTGATTAAGAGATAGATTGAAACAAGTGTGAACTGTAAGGCCAGCATTGATTAGGCAGAGTGGGTGAACGGTAACCTGCGTTCTAAGCGTACTGAAGAGTATGGCTGCCACACTAGGAAGCCTTCGTGTCGACACAGTAGCGCCTCTCAGAACGAATCATCTCGAGCCAATAGTGACCCAATTGATTTGGGAATATTTGGTACCCTTGTAAAGCCTGCGAATCCAGGTATATTTAAGGCCTCCATGCTTGAAAATGGTAATATCAAAGTTGAAGGGGACAAAAGGTCGATCATGAGATGGATATAGTCTCTTCCGTCTAGCCTACATTTGTTTTTGGCACGAGCATGAGAAACATGGGTTTTCCCAGATGCAGCGATTTTGACGTTGACGCTACTGCAGGGAGCAAGGAAGAAGTTAGAATAAGAATGAAGTTAGTTTTCATCGGTGGGGCAAAACGCATCATGTAAGTTCGGGACTAGCGTCATGCAGGGATCTGATCCGTCTCATGTCGTGAGCTCATCGATCAACCTCAACCTCGGAGCTTGCTTTCTAGACCAGAGAAGTTCACCCATTCGGACTTTGTCGCCGCTTGAGCGTTGTTGTATTTTGCGCTTATAACTTCCTTCATCTGCATCTTTTGACCTTCGTGCCATTGCGATTATTGTCTTCATCGTGAAACGCAGCCACAGCGGGCTTGTTTGAACAATCGGAACCCTTGAAGAACGAGCAAGCTTGACGTGTTCAACTACATCTACTACCCGTGTATATACCCAAAATGTCTTCATTTGGATCCTTCAAAAATCCCGCCGCATACCATCTGCTCAGGTAATAAGAGAACTATTGCCCATTGCTGGAACCCCTCACTGACACGTTTGCAGCTATGGTACCCTCCTCGGTAGCACCCTCTTTCAATCCTTCGTAGGCGGTATCATTGCCTTCCGCGTTCTCCCACGCCCTCAATTTTCCGTACTACAGAAGAACATATTCCCAGTCTATTTCGCAATCCAAACCATAGCCCCGCTGCTCATGGCGGTCACCTACCCCCACGGCGGCGCAACATCTCTGATACCTAATCAACACTCCCAATCCGCGCCTGACCGCCTAGCATTCACCCTCATAACAACAATGGTTGTAACTGGCTTGATCAATTGGGCATACATTGGTCCGCAGACAACCGAGGTCATGAAATTGAGGAAGCACCAGGAGACTCGGGATGGCAAGAAAAGCTATGATGCCGGCCCGCATAGCGAGGAGATGAAGAAGTTGAACAAGCAGTTTGGTGTTTTGCATGGGATCAGTAGTTTGGTCAATTTGGTGGGATTGTTGGGAACAATGTGGTATGGGGTCTTGATTGCTGAGGGATTGAGTGTTTGAATGGATACTAGAAGTATATATGAAAGTGTTAGTGATTTGCATGATTTAAAGGGAACAAGGGGTGTATACAGGAGTGAGGGAATTGTTGACGAATATAAATCCATAGAAGATGACGATTTCAATGAATTTGGGCTAGTTCGCCGAAGATGCCCACTCTATACCTTACTTACGTTCAATGTATCCAATCGTAGGACTAAAAATTATGAACTATCAACATATTGTAGAGGCAATATCTTAGGTACCTGATGCCTAATAGTCGATTATCCTTTATTGTTTCTACCTAATAAATTCTTCGAATATTTCCCACACACGTTTTTTTAATACAACTTAAGTGAATTAAAGCAGTGAGCGTAAAGTTCATTAAGAAATGAGGGACGTCCCTTTTCTGCCTTATAATGATTTGGGGTTTTATTCCCAAGGGAAATTGGAATGCGTCGATTAAGCATAGAATAGCAACGTGTGGGAACTGTAATGTTTACTGTTGCCGGGTAAATTTGGTGGGTTTTGTGCCTCTAGAGACATGAGTGGCATGGATACAAAGCTATATCCGTGTAAGACTTGATTGCGAGTTTATCCTTTGCGTCTATATAAGCACGGTAGTCTACATGTCATCTCAGGATATTTTGGGATATGATTAGTTTATAGTCGCTTGCAACAGCAGACACATTTTGCACATCTCTATCATACTACCTAACATCGTGATTTACTGTTCGAATAGTGCATTCCCAGGCATATGCGGACAAGACAAGAGGATGACATTTGGTAAAGCTTAAGTGCTGAGCCTTCCGAATTTGGAGGAGCATGCCGTGCCTTCCTTGTGCAGACTGCGTAAACAGCTTATTCCAACAGCGCGCCTTCCACCAAGCATCATCACTCCACTTATTGCCTGAAGATCAAACTATTGCTCTTCTGCACCTCTTAATCATTCTCATATAATAAACTTAAGGAGAAATCGCACTGGCCGGCAATATCTCAGATGTGTCCACTACTAGATATCTCGTACTTAACGTTACGCATAACAGCAGAACCAGCTCAGGACCAGAAATTTGATGATAGCATATCCAAGCCTCACATATGCAGCATGCCAAGGTAAAGGCAAATTATGAGCACAGTGGAATAAGATCACCACATCAGACCCACAGCGAAATTGACATTACGCAGACAAGAAATTGGCACGGCCACAGGCGGCACAAGAAGCCCTGACGATGTGTGCCACTGACCTCGCGCTCACCCAATATTGCCATCAATTAATGAATCGTCGGAGGTCAAAACCGGGGCATGGAAATATATCAATACGGTTGGCATGAGTCGGTACCAGAATATGGACGGCGAGGCGAGAGGTGAGAAGAGGAAGACAATAGATAATTTGGATCTGGCGGCGATCACGAGGGGCGAATCACGAGGGGGCCAGGGGGAGAGATGGGTACATATGCAATATTGCGGGTAGAGGACGCCAAGCTTGTGGAGCGGCGATCGACGGGGATGCGTGGCTGGTTCGGGAGGGGTTTGTGTGCTTTTTCGCCCAACTCGAGGGAACAGGGTGATTGGGGGGTGGGGGTTAAGATTCAATCTTTGTAGAAAAGCAGAGGAATTTGGGATGTGAATGAGTAAGAGAGAGAGGGTGAGAGTACTTGGTACGTATCTCCAGCTAAGGAAGTGGGTGAGACTGGAGGTCTACCTACATACAACGTTAGTCTGAGTGGTGAGTGGTGAGTGGTGAGCGTGAGGTTTGGGGGCAGAGCAGAGCAGAGCAGGACAGGGCAGGCACGGCAGGGTATGGGCCAAGGGCAAGGGCAAAGCATGGCAGGGAACTTTGTAAGAGGAGAGAGCAGGGAGCACGCACACGCACACGCACACGCAAACGCACAGAAGACAACCCCTAGCAGCATCCCATCCCCATCCCATCCTACGGCTGCTAGTCTACTCGAAAACCCCCGCCGTGGGCCGGACAACTAGCGATGCGACTAATGTGTGCCACAGCTGGCGCGCTGGATCCAAACGGGCGATCATGGCCCAGGGCCCACGACCCTCCACTCTATGGAGCGGCCAGACGAGAGCCATCGTGCTATCGCAGCCTGCTGAAGGTCTGGCGAAAGGACGAGACAACCAGTGGGAAGCGAGGCACAGTGTATGGGCAGTGGGCGGGGAGGAGAGGGAAGGATTCGGGGAACTCGAGCTGTGTGGAGGGCGCGGTTGGAGTTTGATTATCGGAGTTGGGAAGGCTAGCCCTGCTATTACTGACACCCTGGTTAGGTGGGCGGAATTGCGGATGGGCATGTGGTCGAGGTCGAGGGTCAAGCATGACCACGCCCAGCCAGAGCAGTTCAAAACGTCTAATAATACTCAGAAGGCAGTACTCGGTGGTGCGCAGTATTATACGGGCGCAGCTGCGGAACACGACCACGGCCACGGCCATGACCATGAGTGAGGCCAGTACAGAGTAAAGGTGCCTCGCTGTTTATGGAGCATTGCCCGCCACGGTCGACTACCCAGTACAGGACATGATAGACCGACTGACTGACTGCCTGCCTGTCTATGTGTCTGTCTGTCCCACCACGGGAATACTGACGGCTCACTCTGGCCTCCTTGGAGCGTGCAGTGTTTGCTCTCACCGGGAAAGGGCTAGAAGTGCGAAAACCACAAGCCCAATGGCAACCGTGTACAAAGAGGCCAGATGGGGTTTCCTGACCTCATCACACGCAGTGCGGTCGAGGACCAAAGCGGTTAGCGACCAAAGAAGTGCGGCGGCGTCCGGGCTGCAGAGCTGCAACTCGATGGCGCCATGACGAGGAGGGACAGCATGCAGTGGATGGATTGGGTGGGATGCGCAAGACGAGAGCCCTTTTCAGGTCGCAGCAGACGAGCCTGGCAGTGAGCGAGGACGGCGTAGAGTGGGCGGCGGTGGGGAGGTGAACTTTTTGGGGCAAAGGGCTATAGCAGAGGGCAGCGAATGGGGAGTCGGTTGAAACGATGAGCCCAAGATGAAACCCGCATCAAGCGCTGGGGATGGAAGTTGCCACAGATTCGAGACAGGCATGGGGATGCTGTTGGACTAGACAAATGGCGCATGGAGGGGCGAAGGGCATGCATGGCCTCTTCTATGGGACGATATGGAATGGTATGATCTGGTAGGGCATGGCATGGTATGGCATGGCATATGGCCTTCAAGGGGGGTTTTCCTCTTCTCGTCTGGTTGTCAGATGAAAGAAAGAGAGTAAAGAGAGGTGAGTACAAGCAGGCACGCAGCAGTTTTGGGGGGAGGTGTAATTGGAGCCAAGTCTAGCTAGGGTGAACGGTGTGAGAGTGAGAGGGAGGGGAGCGGATGGTATCCATGGATGGTATTATGGAGAGGGGGGGCGGGAGCGCCAGCCAGCGAAAGGAGAGGAGAGTGACTGATGAGTTGTGTGCGTGTTGTATGGGTGGGTGGGCGAGGCCAGTCATATTCCAGCCCTGGTAGTAGTCGAGTCCAATAATCTAATCGCATCCATCGAGTGCCAGTCAATGAACTCCGAGGCCACAGGGCGAGGGAAAGGAAGAGCTGGAGAGTAGAGTGCAGACTCCAGAGCAGGAGGAGACTCGAGAGTGGAAGGGAAGGAAAGGAAAGGGCTAGGGCTAAGGCTAGGCAGAGCAAAGTTGGAAAGGGAAAAGGAAAGAGAAAGAAAGGGAAAGGGACTCTCTCTGGCTTGCGCCTTCCGTTGGACGCGCACTGGCTGGGAAAGAGCGGGAGCCTCAGTAGTTTGCGCCTGCTTGCCTGGGCGGGCCATCAAGACGCTCCTCCCACTTCCACCGCCGCCTTGCCTTCTTTTCTCATTCCCTCTCGTAGGCGGAAACATTTCCACGGGTTTAGTGACCATTATCCCTCTTACACAAGGCGCACATAGCTACAGACAGACACTCGCACTCGCACGCACACTCACACTCACACGCAGCACACGCACGCACACCCAGGGGAGGGACCTCTGATCATCTCGCCGCATCGCGCGCCAGGCCAGCTACGTCGAGCATCAAGCGACCATACAGAAGAGAGCGAGCAGCCAGCATCCAGCAGCCACCGGGCGCCGTTGGCGGACCAGAGCAGGGATACCCGGCCGGGCTTGGGGGGGTACTGGGGGGGGACTGATAATCCCAGGTGCCTGCGCTGGCCTCCGTGGGTAGTTAGCGCCCTTCAACAGCAGAGCAGCCACTTCACACCGTCTTCGTCTTCCTCACACCTCGACAACACCTCACCACCACCTCCACCACCTCTCCCCCCACACTCTCCCTCGAACTCTCCCCTGCGATACGGCCACTGCCACCGCGGCTGCGACTATCGACTCCATCACGACACTCTCCCTTTCTTCTTCCTCGCCAGTATCGCTAGGCTCGATCCCAGTCGCTCACACAAATCGTCTACTCTTCGCCCCGATCCCACACATCCTGGCCCAGCTCGACCCGTGGCCCCAGCCAGTTCGAGTTTCCGCCTCATATTGTGCCTCACGTCGATCCGCACCTTCGTCGATAACCATCCTCGCTCCACTTGCGTCTTCGACTCTTCGCACATGCGGTCTCTATCTTGACTTCTTCGTCCTCGCTCGGGCTTCTACGCAACGCAAACCCTCTGTTGGCGACTCACGGACCGATCTCCAACTCTGAGTTCCGTCACCGGCTCTCACAAGACCTAAGGTCCACGTACCACGGGCGGGTGCGGCCTCGCGATCCGCTATCCGCCGCCTCTACCTTTCTTTCCTTCGCCATCTTCCTTCTCATCCCGCCGTTGACTTTCCCGCCATCTTCCACGCCTCTGCATGTTCATCGTTCTCGTCGACGCACACAGCCCACCCGCGGCCTGTGACCGTTTAACCGACAACACTTCCAGCAGCCACGCCGCAGCGTAGGCTGCTTCTTTCAAGATGAACCCAGGCTTCCAAAACATGATGGCAAATCAGCAGCGTAGTACCTCCAACTACCAGCTGAACTTCATCCAGCACTTTCGCACCCAGCAAACCAAGCTATCCGCCGGCTGGCAACAGTCCGTCCCCCCCGAGGAGCGCGCCAATTACGCCCTTCAGTTCTTCACGTCATTCCGCCTACTGAAGCCCGAGGCGCCTGAGAATGAGGCAGCTCGCACAGCCGTCGCCACAGAGACCAACGCCTTCATGGGCTCTCAGACCAAAGACCAGTATAGCGCGACTGTCAAGGCGAAGCTCATCAACATGCAAAACTTGCGGCAAGCGCGTGTACAGGGCATACAGAACAACAATAACAATAATGGCATGAATCCCGCGCAAATGAATATGATGGGGCAGGGTGGTATGCAAGGTCCTCGACCAACACCACAGCAGCAATTTGGCCAAGGCTTCCCAAATGCACAACTGCAACGACCCATGCAGCCTTCCCCAATCCCAATGTCCCAGTCCCAATCACAAATGGGTATGAACAGCGCAAACTTTCAACAGGGGCAGGGAACTCCCCAACAGAACATGCAGCAGCCACAGCTTGCACAGCAGCCTCAGCAACCGCCTCAGCAACAGCAGCAGCCGCCGCCGCAGCAGGCCCAACAACAGCAGGCTCAACCCCAACAGGGACAAGCTCCGGATCCCGCCGCCATCATGCAAGTCACTCGAAAACTAATGTCACAGGCGCGGCCAGAGATCATGGCCAAGTTTCGACAGGATGTGGAAGCCTGGCCAGCTCAGAGACTCCAGCAACTCCGTTCCCAGGGTATAGACCCGTTGCTAGTTCGATTTAGACAGCAAGCCGAAATGATGCTACGATCGGGCAAAATCAACCTCGCCCAGTTCCAGGCGCAAAATGCCAACCAGAACGGAGTAATGCCACAACAACAACAACAGCAGCAGCAGCCGCAGCAAGCCCAGCAAGCCCAGTTGTCGAATCAAGGGATCAACATGAACCAGCGTCAGCCGAACCAAGAGTTCGACTTCAACGCAATTGCAAACCAGCAGATCGAGGCATTACGTGTGCAGGATCAAGGCCAACAAGTCGTCCCCGCAAGTAACAACGCAAATGGAAACCAGGTGGTCGGCTTTCCGGGACAGAACGGACAACAGAATCAAGCCCAGAACGCAGCAATGGCACAACGACAAGCCGCACAAGTTGCCGCTTTCCAGAATGCCAATCTTCAACGTCAACAAGCACAGGTACAGGTCCAAGCACAAGCACAGGCCCAGGCCCAGGCGAGGGTCCAGCAACAGATGCAGCAGCAACAGCAGGCCCAGCAGCAACAACAACATCAGCAGCAGCAGCAGCAGGCCCAGCAGCAACAGCAGGCCCAGCAGCAGCAAGCACAGGCACAGGCACAGGCACAGGCACAGGCACAGGCACAGGCTCAAGCACAAGCTCAAGCGCAAGCGCAAGCTCAAGCTCAAGCTCAGGCCCAGGCGCAAGCACAAGCTGCTCAGCGAAATGCGAATCCGATGCTGCAAGGCCAGCTAAACGGCCTCAATCTTCCACCCGGCTCTCAGCAAACCCCCAACATGTCTATGCTGACTCGGCCTCTGGTTCCCCCTGGGCAACAAGGACCTGGTACGCCACAACAGCGACCTCCTCAAGCGCATGTTCCTCAAATGCCTCAAGGCCAGCCGAACGTTGATCCTCAAGTAGCTTCTCAGCTCTTGCGCGAAGCTCAACAGAGAGCAGCCGCAGCAGCGCAAGGCCAGCCTCTTACTGAACAGGTGCGATTGACTCTGATGCCTGCGGATATGGAACCCGCAATAAAGGCGCAGCTGCTCAAGGTTCCTGAAAACCAATTTCGCGCGCTTCTGTCTAGTTTCATGAACTCGCGGCGCAACACCCCAATGCAGAATGTCCAATTCCCTGGTGGTCAGCCTACTTCTGGCCAAGGTAACATGATGATCAATCCCGCACAAGCTCTACAGATTGGGTTGCAAGGACAGCTGATGAACGGAGGAAATATGGGCAATGTCGGTCGTAATCCAGGCATGGCTCTCGGACAACAAGTCCCCGCCGGTATGCCCGGCAATCAAATGCCAATGAATCAGCGCAATATGCCACAACAGCAGCAGCGTCTTGCCCATGCACAAGGTCTCCTTCAGCAAAATCCGGGTATCATAAAGGCTACCGACGGTAGACCGTTCCCCCCGAACGTGCTCAATGCCCAGATTCGACAGAGTCTACCACAAGACGTTCAGACTTGGGCGCAGCTTAAACAATGGGCCAGCCAAAATCCAGCACTGATGCAGAATATCGATGGCCATAAGCTGCTGCTGTTGCAAGTCCTCCATTTCCAGGACTTTTTCTTACGGCAAGCCCAGCAGGGTGGTGGTGGTATGGCTGGAGGACCCCGTCCACCGCAGCCCCAGAATAACGCAAGTGGCATGGCACCTCAAGCGATAATGACCCCGAATCAAGCACCAGCTCGAACACCTCAACCTCAGCCAAACATGGCTGCCATGGGTCCTGTGCATGTCACAGCACAGGAGATCCAAGAGTTCCGTCAGAAGCTTCCTCCACAGCAGCAGAATGCTCCCGATGACCCGCTGCGCAATTACCTGATGCAGCAAAAGATAAATATGCGACAACGTCAACAGCAGCAGCAGCAACAGCAGGCCATGATGAATCTTCAACGAGGCCCGGGACCCCAACCGCAACAACCTATGCCACCTCAAGTGCCGCAGGCCCCGCAGGCCGCGCAACCGCAACCTGCACAAGCAACGCCGCAACCTAAACCTCCGAACAAGACGCCACAGCCTTCTAAGCCCGCGCAGCAATCTGCTCAAAGATTAAACCCGCCTTCGAAGCGTCCGAACGAAGATTCAGCAGAGTCAAATAATGATGCCTCAACGAATGCTGCTCCACAGGCTCCGGTCATGGCCCCTTCAAGGTCGAAGCAGGGAGTCCCCAATCTGACGCAAGAGCAAATATCCAGGCTTCCCCCAGACCAACAGGCTCGGATGCGCCAGCAATTCCTCAATCAAGCTCAGGATGCATCAAACAACAAGACAACGCAGCAGCCGCAAACGCAGCAGCAGCAGCGGCCGCAGCAACGCCCTGCCCCAAGTTATCAAGAAATCATGGCCAAGATGAGCACCCCAGAGATGCAGCAGAAATTCCGCGCCATGGTTGTAGAGGAGGAGCAGAAGACCCCTCGAGGCCAACCTGTCCAAATGTCACCCGAAGTACGAGCACAACTCCAGCAGCTGGTCAAGGATAAACTCCCGATTCTTCGAAAAGTCGAGAACGCCTTGCGTATTTTTGTCGCAGGCTATGAGGGTGCACAGTCTGAAGCTCTCGCCAGAGACGTTATAAAATCTAGGGCAATGCTCTTGAGGAATATCAACCCACAAGATGGAACGCTACATGAGCAGCTGACATCAAGCGACAACGATCTGAAGCTTAGCATCTCGCAAATCATGAATTTTGTCCAAAAGGTCATGCAAAGATTCCAGCAGCAAGGCCAGAGGAATAATGCACAGCAGAGCCAACAGCAGGCTCCCACATCTGATGCTCAACCGCAACCTGCTCGCCAAAATCAGCTCAATGCTGCCAATCTGAAGATTCTCGAGCAACAACGGCAACAAAAGGCCCCGCAGGCGCCGACCACGGATCGTCCTCCTTTCCCACTGGGCGGACAGTCACCTCGTGGCGCACCGACATACTTCGAGACTGCTCCACAGTTGACAAAACTCCAACTGCCAGATAAGAAGAAGCAGAAGATGGACCCAAATAGTCAAACATCAACGCCTGGCCCTAAGCCATCTCCACACGCTGGTACAGGCAAAGGGGGTT
Source organism: Nigrograna mackinnonii (assembly GCA_001007845.1). Classification (NCBI taxonomy): domain Eukaryota; kingdom Fungi; phylum Ascomycota; class Dothideomycetes; order Pleosporales; family Nigrogranaceae; genus Nigrograna; species Nigrograna mackinnonii. The sequence goes on from JGVQ01000138.1 coordinate 982,765, forward strand.
CGCCAGAGCTCAAGCGGCAGCAACCTCCCGAAAAGCCCGTGGAGCAAAAGCCAACGTTCAAGTGCAAGAGTGCGGACTGTGACTATGCAATTCGGGGGTTTGATACGCAAGCCGAACTGGATGCGCACGTCAAAGACGCTCATGCCAAGATCGACGATCCGCTCCAGTACGCGGTTGACTCGATGGCGGACCTTCTCGACCTTGATGCGAAGACTGGTCAATTCAAAACTGACCCTGCCACTGCAAAACCCACGAAGCCTACTGCGGTCGGAACAAGGGCTCCTCCACCAACTGCCAAGGCCGGACAGACCCCAAGTGTTACGCAGAATGTCACGACTCCTGCTGGCCAGCAGGCTGCAGCTACTCCCATGACGCGTGCCCCCACGCAGCAAGGTATCAAGAGTTCTCCATCTACGAATCTTCTCAAGACCCCGCAGACAGGGGCCAAGGTCGCAACTCCGAGCACAGGAGCTCCAGCCAAAGCGACACCTGCCAGTGTCTCCAAGGCTATGGTCAAGGATATCGAGGCGGCTGTTCCTGTTGAACTGGAGAAGGAGGATGAAGCGCCTTTTGCCCCATTGTCACTGTTCGACTATTCGTACGACGACGTCTTAGGTGCGCTCGATTACAATGGGCCCTTTACTGTTTTGGACCTCAAGGACGAGGATACGTCTTGGGCTTTGCGGGAGAATTCTCCACTGAATACTCCGGACTCGACATCCAAAGACACGCCATCTACTCGCCAATCAGACATCTCTGAAAACGACAACTTGCAAATCAATCTAGACATCAAGGATACGGATGTGCCGGATGCCTGGCTTACTGCCTTGAGCGGCGATCTTCCTCTTGACGCCAAATTGTCCGAAGATCTGCAAACCCTAGGTGTCACGTTACCACCCCTGGATAGCGATGAGATGATGCTCTTTGGCGGTGATACCTACATGATGGACCTCGATGCTATGGATTCCAAAACCATGGAGAGCCTAGGAACGCTGGATCCTTCTTTACTAGGCATATGACGATGCCCTTCAACATGAAACGGACTCCTTGCATTTCTCAACTGTTTCCATTTTCTCTGCATGCATCTGCGAGCAGCAACTGGCGTTTATGGGCTCCAGGAAGGTTTTGCTAATCAGCAGACCTGATCTGGATGTACTATCACCCTTCAGCAATTTTTTAATGGCTCCGGGCCAGGCGTTTAGGAAAGATCCGGTGAGGATCTGGTTTGAATGATGAATTATGCGGTTCTGGATGGATGGGACCTTCCCATCCACCTTGAAAACTTTTTCCAGCTCTTCTGAGCCAGCGAGGCAGGAGTATATGGATCCTAGGATCGTTTATCATTTTCTGGGATTGTCTCTGCTGCAATTTCGTCTTCGGATTTCTTTTCTTTTGAGCTCTCGACCAATTCCCCCTTTGATTTCTGTGTTTGCAACCCTCGTCGAGTAATTATACCCCCTTTATTGCTGGTTCCAATAGGTTTGGCCCTTTTGGCTGGATGGGATGAATGGTCCTTCTGGGTTACTTTTCTTCTCAAACCTTTCGAGATTTTTGATTTTTTCTTTGGCGCTTCCCTTCTTCCCTTACCACTTTTTTATGATCCCCTACTTTCTATGATCTTCACTTCTATGGTTCCTGGTAGGGTAGGGTGTGGGATGGAATGGAATTGGATAGGAGGAAATGATTGGCCTACCATTCCAACCGGTACGGATCGCCAAAGTGGAGTAATCGGAGCGCTTCTCACCTTTTCCTCTTCATGCGTGAAATCGGCTCTGGCTTTGGCTTCTTAAATCTTGCGTTTTGGTCGTTTTGCAATGTGCCGGAAAAGCGGGTGCACAACCAAGTCTTTTCTTCCTTTTTGAGATCACGTAGCGAGAGCGATATGCAAAAATCGAATACTTTTCTTGTCATATGGTTTGATCACCTCTGCCTGCGTCCTTGCTCGTGTGCTGTGCTCTATTGTCCTGTGCCGTGCGTAATTGGTGAGCTTATTTTAATTTCCTAATCGCGTGAATGTAACAACGTTTAATTTGAATGCCATTGCTTCTAGGGCTTTGCTGGGGGTGATTGATGACTGGGGAGGGAGACTTGGGGCTGCACGTCCATCAAGATGAAATAAGAGATTTGGATCGTGGGTGTTTGGCCCCTTGTCATTGTCGTTGTCAATGTCATTGCTAGTATTATTATTGTTTTGCTGTTTGTTGTTTTAAGGCGGCGGTCTATAGTCTATCTATCCGTAGACCATTCCAAGCTTACACACGCACTAACCCCAATCACCATCTATATCCCATCACACCATGCACGCGGACTTTTCATCCACACTTCATCTCTGATTTATTTCCATCGATGACGCTACAGGTACGTAGATGGCTTCCTCAACCCAAGCACCCTGCCTGCGTCTGGACTTGTCTCGGCTCATGGATCGCGTGATCGTTAGAATATGCGTATGTGCGGCGGCGGCGTAGGTACGGGATTCGGACTTTTTTGGTACCCCGGGGACGGTAGCGTGGGTACTTGATACACGGACTTTTTTTCTTGCAGAGGTGCGACGGTGCGCCAGACGGTTGCTAGACGAATGTAAGACTGTTGTAAGACTGTTGCAAGACGTGGATTGTATAGCTGGGTGAGTGGGTGGGTGTGACTGCTGGGGTTTGTGGAGGGTGGGGTGGGGTGGTGAGACGAGTATCTATGTTGGAGTTTGGGTGTGGTGTGTGGAGATGGTGTGGCGACTTTTCTTTGTGCGAGGCGAGGCAAGGGGAGAATGGAGGAGAGGCCTTTGAGATAAGGATTATGCTGTGGTGGGGAGTGTTGATGTTTTTGGGTGATGGGCCGAGGTTGGGGTTGAGGGAGGTGAAGACTTGATGCTGGTACGTTTGTGTGTTGTGTCTAGTTGGGGATATGGCATGGATTATTTAGGTGGAGGAGACGATAAGACATAGTTAGTTACTCTCCTCTAACTCACTCCGCACAGTATCGTAGTGTATTGAGTAAAGACGAGACATGTGTACATAACATGCATGCATGCATGCATACAAAGTAGAAGTTGATGTTTCGGAAAAGCTTCCCAACATCATCATCGCCAACCCCATTCCCAAAGCTGAAGAAATAAAAAGAAGTTAGGAAAGTCGCTCCATCTATTCCTCCCCTTGCCTACTTGTCCAATCTAACCTAGTCAAAGTCTGGGGTTATCTAGCACTAAAAACCATGCAAAGTTAGTTGAACTAGGTTACCTTCTTAGTTCGCTAGTGGTGTTGGTGCTGGTGCTGGTGCTGAAATCGGATCAACCCGATCGTCGCTTCCCCCGTCTCCCCGCTCGAAAAAAAACTCTGATTTCCCTTCCTTGTCTTCTAGAAGCCGTGGCTAGCTTAGTTCGGTTCTAGTCTCGCCATCGAACTGGACCCTGATTTCTGAGGCGTGCAGCGCAGCGAAACCCACCAACGCAACGCGGCTGTAACTCTACTCTGATTTACTCTTCGTGGTATCGCTGGTTGCTCTTGGAAGGTTCTTGTGTGTTGCGCCTTGCATGCCTTATTTTGCTCTACTTTGCTTTGTTTTGCCTTGTCTTGCCCTACTTAACCTTGAGGGCGCAAATCAGACATATCCATTACAGAGTGTAATTCCGCCTTGTACGCAGCAATACCCACCCACAGCCCTATGATTTGCCCAGTGTCGTCCGGTGCGGTATGGTGAAGCACCTCAAGTATGCCTTCTCCGCATCGCCCGCCCGCCCCATTCCATCCAGCATCATCAGAAAAATAGAAAAGTGCCTGATGGTGCTGGCGATGCGCGCATGGCGGTGAACACTCCTACCCTACGTAGCTGCACAGCAATAAGTATGAGTAAGAAGAGTAAGAATAATCGCTCCGTAAGCCTAAGCTCAAGCCTCTCCATACTCGACTCCAGCACCCCCGGCCAACTAACTAGCCAATCACATCTTGAGATTTAGAAACAAGTAAGCGTGAGGGGTGAAGGGGCAAAAAAGAAAAGATAATCCACTCAATGTAGATATGGCGAGCTGGAGGGAGGGAGGTGATAGGCAGCGCTGCGCTGCGTGGAGGGTTCTTCTATTTTCCTTTTTTTAAAAAAGAAAAGAAGAAGGGACTGCGGATGTGGGAGTGTAGGTCAGGTGGGCTGTGTAACTGCGGACGGGGTGTTAAGAGGATGCTGATACAACTATGTTGGATGAATGTTGGCTGACTGTAGGCGAGCGAGTGGGAGTATATGTGCCCGGGTTATTTTTGTCCAGTGGTTGAGGTATGCTTGGTTTCATGTGGTGGGTGTTCCTTCTCGGGGAATTTTTGGGTATGTGAAGGATTATCATTCGCGAACGAAGTGGTATGGAGACTTTAGAATTGAATGGAATTGAACGTTCGGTTTACTGCTTTCAAAGCCCCTCATTCATGCAAGTCGACTCGACGGAGGCAGGTACCCGCGTTGCAGCATTTCCAAAGCTTGTAAAGTATCGCTCGCAACGGATACTCGATCAATCCGTCATCCTCAACTCCATCCGCCTCCAGCCTGTCCCCGCATCCACAACTAACTAGACTAACCCACTAGCCTACCACTCCATCCACCCATCCATCCATCCACCCAGACTTCCCATCCGATCCACGAAAAACTTTTCTTTGACACAACGCGTCCGCACACCCATTTCTCCACGGAACGGGACGGAACGTGTTGGCTGGCATCCATCCTAGCCCTACACCAACTCCTCTCATCGATCCGTAGTCATCTGGGTGGATGGAGGTTGTTAGTGTATTTATCGAGAGCTACGGATTACTGTCTTGCAATGCGGGGGTCTATGTATGCATGCATGTACATAAAAATCCATACCTTGGATGCTAGGGCTAAGCATACATACTAGTGAAGGACCATGGAAAAGAATACACCTACTCCATCTGCGTGTTACAAGAAACCGCTTAGCTTCTTAGCTAACCTAGCTATCACAAACAAACGTACTCTTACATCAACCTCCCAAAGCAAAAGAATGCAACGGGTGTGTCCTTGTACTCCCGAGATCTATGCAAATCATAGTACATACCATTGTATAAGATGGTCTAGGTATAGCAATGGTATGGTATGGTATGGTATGGTTCGATATAAGCCCCATCTCCATCCCCTTCCCTCCCCAAAACCCTAGCGTAACCCACCCTACCCTACCCTACCCTACACTACGCGTAACCATATCCATACCCATATGCATACCAAACACCAGGAACAAAAAACCGTAGTCGTTAGATCGATGGATACTCCGCATATGGTCATGCATATGTGTATCCGTACACATACCCATACCCAATCCCCAGGAACAAAAAAATTTATCCATACCCCAGTTTTCCATAGCCTTGTGACTATAAGTAAATCCAACCAAACAAGCATCCATTGGAAAGCCGTGAGATGAGGCGAGGTGATGTGATGTGATATTCCCCAACCCAATTTCCCGGTTCCTTTGACATTTCGTTAGCTAGGTACCTGGTTATGTAGTCCTCGCGATTCCAATCGATCTATGGTTCTCAACGACGGTCTGGACGGTTCGCTTCATGCTGTAATTCATGCCTAATGTGCATGCAGATGTCCGTGTACGAGTACGTTTATCTGCACGGCAGTGCAGCACATTGCAGTAACCGTACCTTTCCTCTCCTCGCCTGTCTTCCTTTCTGCATATACGCGTTGATTATACCTTGTTGTACCATGGTGTGTCTGCGTGCATGTATGTACATATCGTATATGCACCGTATATGTACGGAGGTAGGCAGATGGTGGTTGTCATTTTGTGGATGTCGGGATTATTATCCTGGGGGTGGGAGTCTAGTCTAGGACCCGGGGGTTTGGGAGAAAATCTGGGGTTACACATGGGGCGCGTCGTATGCATGTGGTGGTGATAGGTGCATAGAGAGGGAGGGAGATTGGGTTCATTTTTTTTTTTTGGATAAGTTGGGATATTGGTGACGTCGATGCATTGATTCGTGTACGATTCTACATTGTCTGAGGGGGGCAAGATGGATATTCCAATGTGTTTTCACTCCCGTTTTGCTTTTAATCCAACTCCAGCCAAAAACAAAATCCTCACAATGGCGAGGAAATACACTACCCCGACATTGCCCCAATCCATTGCGCTCCATCTCCACCACTGCCAAAACACCCATCCACCCACGGGACTCACCGCAATCAAGTGCCCAAAGTCGGCAATCAGCAGAGTGAGCAACAGGCGCCGCCAGACTGGGAGGTAAGTGGTACAGCGCAGGATCAGCGATTCGGAGATGGCGAGGGCTAGGTATAGATTGGATAGCTGAGAGAGTGGTATGGATATGCTGAGAGGTATTGGATGGGAAGTGTGGGAAGAGGTCAAGGGGAATGGGAACGGGTAGGGTGGGAAGGAAGGCGGGTGCGTTAAGTAAAGGTATTGGTCCTGGAAGAAGAAGGCGGCGATTGCGCCTGCCAGGATGGATAGAGGTTCAAAGTAGAGAAAGACAAGGCGATACAGGGTTGGGATCGGAGTTTCCGTGACACTGGTGGTGGTGGTGGAGCTGGAGCTGGAGCTGCCATGGATGCGAGGGCGAGGTGGTGGAGTCGTCATGATATGATCAGTCGGCCTGCTCTGGCACTGGAAGTTGCATCTAAGGGGGCGTGTGTTCTGCTGGGTTCTGGCCGATGGCGATTCAGCTGGCTGAAGCTGATGCTTAGACTACGGACTTTTGTTTTTTTGGGAATTCTTAGTTTGGCAAGTTCAGGCGGTCCAGAGCCAGAGTCAAGTTGGTGGACCTAGAGGGCAATTGCAGTGCGCAGGCTGGTCGACTATGTCTGGCGCATGGAGTGCTCGAAGGAACGAGAGAGTGCGCAAATGTACGGCGGCGGACGTGATGGATTTATTTCGAGATGGTTTCGGGAGTGTAAGGCTGGGGGTGGCTGCTAAAAAGAGGCTGTGGCACAGGGGGAGACGCTCCGTTGCAGAAGCAGATTATTGGGTGCAGGTTTGGGATAGACGGGGGGTGGGGGGTGAGGAGGGGAGGGGAGGGGGGCAAGACTCTGGGGAGGCAAACCAGAAGAGGAGCCAAAGAAAGAAAGAGCCCGGAGGATAGAGGGAAGGAGCACGGGAGTGCACGCACGGGGAGGGCAGGTGGGCAGGAGGGCAGGAGGAGGAGAGGGAGGAGAGGGAGAAGAAGGAGCGCCTTGCAACCTTGGAAACCAGGGGATCAAGCGCCATGGGCAGGAGAGATCAGGGTACACAGGTTCAGAGGCGGCGGAAGGACCGCCTGTGGGCGCGCGTACCGGCGTTATGCAGCGCCAGCCGTGTGAGGAACGCGACAGACACACATGAACAGGTGTAGCGACCGTCCACTGCACCCGCAGAACACTTGGAATCGATGGGGATCAGCACACCAGCGCACCCCCCCATCGTCCAATTCGAAATTGCCCGACTTCTGGCACTGCTCGCACCTGTTTTGGGGCCTCCCTCGTTCAGGGTCAGGTTCGGGCGCACTGCTAGCAGACACTTGACACAAGAATGGGCTAATTGAGCCCTCCACTACCTCCCTACAGGTGATGCTAAGCACACCAGAAGCCCCTGGTTGCGTTTCGACGGGCCAAAAGGTCGAGAAGCAAGAGAGTAGGTGGGCAAGAGAAGAAAGGCGGCTATGGTCTGTGGTATATGGTCTGTGGCATCGATGGCAGACATGGTAAAGGACATGGCATGGCCCTGGGATGTGCAATGTTGACCTTATTTCCTCGCGGCTGGTGTCGTATTAGATAAAATACATGTCTGCCCCGGCTCCATGTCAAGTCTCTGCTTGCTTGTTATTGCTTCTCTGCTCTGCCACCCGCCTCACTCGCTCACCCTAAACTGACCGTGCTCCTGCTCTCTCTCCCTCTTACTCTCCATCTCTCTCTCCACCTGCACTTTCGTTGCTCGAGGCCACGACACGTCTTCGCTCGCATTCTTCCTTTTCCTTACCCGTCATCCTTCCGACTTCTCAACAACTTTCCCACCACCTGTCGCTCTCTACACTATCCTTCACCGCATCTCCAGCATCCAGCATCCTAGTATCCTAGTAACCTACCGCCATCTCGTCTTCTTTGTGCGCTGTCGGGTGCTGCACCTTCTTCTTGGCTCGTCCACTCTTTGCCTCCTCTTGGGGTTGATTGCACATTTTTTCTTCGTCGTCTGCAGCGCCGCTAAACCTGCCTCAGCCACCCCGGACGGTTTTTTTTCTTTGATATCCCTTTCCCGGCCCTGCCACGGCGGCGAACTCTCGTCTCTCCTTCCGGTCTCGCCTCCACAGCCAACCCAATCCAACCCCAGCGAAGCCAACTTCCAACCACCGTCAACCACCACTCCCACTCATCACTCACTCTCTCTCACACTACGACTCACACTACCACCGCCGCCGCCGCCTCTTCCCTCCCTTCTCCCCTCTGCAGCAGCCTCTTCCGGTGGGGCATGCACCTTTTCCTGACTTAGGCCTGCGGTCGGCATACCCGATCCTTTTTCTTCTCTTGACTTTGGCCGTCTCACTCACTTGTGTCGCGCGTCGCCCACAGCCTTACTTAGTGGCCCCAATCCCTCTGGTCAGCTCAGCACAACAAGCAACAGCGACACACTACAACCGTCGTTGTCCCCCCCCAACATCTCCCCCAATGACACTGCATCGCAAGCCCTCGATCCTGTCCCACCGTCCAAAAACCTCCTCCGCCGCAGACGATTCAAAACCGCAATCCCTCCACCCAGACTACTCAGGCATGAAACGGACTGCATCGCAGACTTTCAATACCCAACACGTCAACTACGATGCTCGGGACGGTTCAATGGCCTTAGGGCCTGTCAAGGAAGGAAGGACCCTCGTAGAATATCCTCCTTCGGCTCTCTCGCAGCACTCGCACTCGCACTCCAACTCAATCTCCCGAGCCTCTCACGCCGTTGTGGGCAGCTGCAAGCAAATATGCCGCAGGCTCTCCTCGTCCTCCTCGCGCCGGCCTTCACTCGCCGGCATTGTCGACGCGCCTACCCCAGCCTTGCACAAGCAATCAACAGAGTTGCCGTACAACAGGTTGCAGCACCAGGATTCCGGCATCCCTTCACCGCCTCTCACTGCTGATCTCACTGGATTGGGCATCCACTCCAAATTCTCCTCGTTCAAGCGCCTGGGGAGCATTCGGTACCGCCGACCAGCAACTTCAGGTCCCTCGGGCGAGTTTGCAAAGTTCAACCCTAGCCCTGCTCCAATACCGTCCAACTACCCGGTCCCGCCACCTGGTCAAGCTGCGCGGGCAGCGGCAGCGGCAGCAAACAACGAGAGACTGATCATTCAGCGCCGTGAACAGGAGCAGACACGTGCTTTTTTGGCGGGTTCATTACCATCCGGACGCACTCTGGATGAAGTAATCAAAGATAGCGAGAGTGGTGTCGGAATGTCTTGCTCTTCGCCTGTGGATAGTGTCCAAGATAAGAAATTGGGTATGTTGAGTCGACTAGTAGACTCTCTCAAATTAACACGCTTTATAGACCCCATTCATGTACTTCCTGCCGAGATATCCACGATGATCCTATCCAACCTCGATGCGCCCGCTCTTGTTATTGCCGAAACTGTGTCAAAGACTTGGCACGAAGCCGCGAGCTCACCACATGTTTGGAAGACTGTATTCCTACGGAGATTCGAGCCCGAGGTACATGTCTCACCTACACCAATCATGATGGGAGGTGCTGGAATCGGCAAGTTCGCAGGTGGTAAGGCGGCGCCTGGACAGGATTGGAAAGCAATGTATAGGGTTCGAATGACCATTAATCGGAGGTGGAATGCAGGCACTCCTAGTGCAATCTATCTCAATGGTCATACAGACTCGGTCTATTGCTGTCAATTCGACGAGTATGTAAACCTCCGTTTATTTCCGGGTTTAGTCGCTAATTCGAAACAGGACCAAAATTATCACCGGATCTCGTGATCGCACCATCCGAGTATGGGACTTGAACACATACGAGTGCATCAAAGTAATTGGTGGTCCCTCGAATCGGCCCTCTCCAAACACGCCACCGCCTCTTGAGACGCACAAACAGATGGTTGTCAACAATCCCTCCATGAACGGACGGCCAGAGGGGAATTCCATCTACCATGTCCCAATTGACTACCATGAGGCTAGTATTCTATGTCTCCAGTATGATGACAAGATTATGGTTACTGGCTCCTCTGATCACACCTGCATTGTCTGGGATATAACCGGCAAGGATTACGTTCCACTCCGCAGGCTCTCAAACCACTCCGCTGGTGTTTTGGATGTTTGCCTCGATGAGAAGCACATCATTTCTTGCTCCAAGGACGCAACGATCAATGTTTGGGACCGCCAAACTGGCAATCTGATTCGCACACTCACCGGACATAGGGGCCCAGTGAATGCTGTTCAACTTCGCGGAAACTCACTAGTGTCTGCGTCCGGTGACGGTGTCGCGAAGCTTTGGAACCTAGAGTCTGGACTGTGCATTAGGGAGTTCCCATCCCAGGACCGTGGCCTTGCTGCTGTTGAATTTTCGGACGATGCCAAATATGTTCTCGCGGGGGGTAACGACCACGTCGTGTACAAATTTGATGCATTGACTGGTACCTTGTTGCACACTTCGTCTAGACATGGCGGGCTAGTTCGATCACTCTTCCTGGACGCTCACAACGGTCGCGTGATTTCTGGATCTTACGACCAGAGCATCAGGATTGCAAACTACCACACCGGCGAGGTTTTCGGACTTTATGAGAATTGGACTACGAGTTGGATTCTCAGTGCAAAATCTGACTACCGACGCGTTGTGGCCACGAGCCAGGATGGTCGAGCTTTGATTCTGGACTTTGGATGGCGGGTTGAAGGCAAAGAGTTGCTGGTTGGTGGCAAGTGAGCAATGCTCTTAGTCAACCCCAGCAACATCTAATGCCCAATCAAGATTGAAAGAGATATATTCGAATGATTATATTGGCTGACATGTTCTTGCGATAGCATCAAAGAGCTTTTCTGGTCTCGTCCAGATCGCAAGCGCTCTCGACAGATACCCAAAACAGCATAGAGCTATAGAAGCAAAATCGGAGTTCCAGCGTAATATGGACATTCGACGAAAAGGCCGGATGCCGAATAACCCTAAAAGACGGAATCATCGGTAACAGCAACTAAAAAATATATTCGGACTGGTGGAGTTGAGCGTTCAATGTTGGGCAGCATGTGCGACTTTATTATTCGAAATTCAGCATGGCATTTGGGCATGGGCAGGTCGGAGCTTGGCTTCCGTTCGCAATTGCGATCTGCATTGTTTTCGTTTCAGGCATGATGGTGTGGATATCAGTCCCTCCTCCCCCTTATCCTTTCCTTTTCTTTGCTTAACAGACTCTTGATTTGTTTTAACTCATTTATTCCCGCTGAGGGGTTTAGGCATCATTTTGTTTCTCTTCATCATTGGCTGTGGCTGCACAAAAACAAGCAGCGAGCACCAACACGGCGTTTTTGATCGAGTCTTATCGAAGAGCATTCTCCTTTGTCGACATTTGTTTTCTCTGTTCACCTTTCGCACACAACATCATCGTCGGGCTTTTCCTTTCCAGTTCACTTCAATTCGGTTTCAGTATGGCATACCCCAACACCTCTGCGCTCGAAATAGAAAGTCTGAGCATATCTATTCCCTTTTGTTATGGTCACGGTTGGATGGACGGACGTTTGGTTGATACGCTGAGTGCGCGCGCCCGAGGATTGTTGGATTGGGTACAAAGTGGATCGAGCCGTTGGATATAGACCAAAGCGCGCGCAGACCGAATATAGATCGAGCGGATTCGATTTGAGATTCAGCTTGAGCTTGGAATAATATCCTTGTACATGCTTCATAATCATGTCTTTGTTTCAGTGATGTTTCTGTATTTTGTGATCCGTTTCGAGTTGCCATGGTATGATGAGAACGAAATAATCCAGGGAAGTCTCAGCATCTGAAAATACTTTGTGTTTGCGTGTTGTAAAGTAGGATGAACTGACTTGATTGACACATACGGGCTGGAGGAGAACTACTACTACTACTATTATACATGGGTATCCCTTTGTTTGCTACCACCAAGCAAAGCCAACATTGCATAAGGGAAAGTTTGTAGCTTGCGTGTACTGATTAGAAGCAATTCTGGGCGGGAGGTTGTGAGGAAGTTGGGAGGTGGGCAAGGCAAGGCAAGGCAAGGCAAGGCAAGGCAAGGCAAGGCGAAAGGACAATAGATGTAGACGGATGGATGGTTTTTGAATGCTGGTCCCTGGGTCGAGGGAATTGAAGGGAAGAGAAGGTAAGAGAAGAGAAGGGAAGGGAAGGGAAGGGTATATAACATATGCTAGTCTGATCTGGATCTGGATCTGGATCTGAACTACTCTACTCTACAGGACTGGATATTCTGTCCTAGAATGCGATTGCCCACGGCAAAACAAAAATTAACATTTCGATCACGCTCGTACTCCTGCTCTGCTCGGGCTGTGGCTGATAGCCATGACGACGACGGGATGAATCTACGAAGCAATCCTCCCCACACCAACAACAGTCCAAAACGCCTCCTCCCGCTTCTCGCGCTGCTCACCACCCTTCCCACCCCCTGCACCCCCACCTCTAGAATCGCCTAACCCACGATCCTCAGCATTGATATCAGCTTCAAACTCTATGCGGACGAAGATTGGTATCTCGAGCGTGTCTTCGTCTTCTTCTGGTCCGTCATCTTCGGTCGCGTCTGCGTCGTTTGGTGATTTCGGGGTCGATGAGGAGGAGGGGAAGTTTAGGGCTTTGGCGGGGTCTTTTAAGAAGCCTGGTACGACCTCAATGACTACGCTCGTCCAGTTTCGTCCTCGATCCCAGATCTTGCCGGCTTCGATTTCGACTTTGCCGTCGGGGCCTATGCCGACTACGCTGCCGCGTTTGACTGGACTTGAGCTGCCGCCTCCGCTGCTAAGTGCGTCGTCCCACACGTCGGTGTTGGCGCCGACTTCGAATTGCGGACATAGGATGGTGACACGTGATTGAACTTTCCCAGGGGTTGTCGAAGGAGTGGCAAGTGTGACCCGGATCGGGTCGAAGAGCGGGTTGCTGAGGTGCAGGAGGAAGTGTGTAGGGATCCCGGATCTGAGGTTAGTGTAGTCGAAGGGTGGAGCTGCTGGCTGTTGAGGCTGTTGGGGGAGGGAAGTGTTCAGGGCTCGGAGGGAGAGTCGTGGGATGTGGTTCAGAGCGAGAAGTTTGATTTTATACCTCGTCGAGGTGATTTTTGACTCGGGTTTGGATAGGATGTGGCGACATGTGCGACATCGTTTTCCTCGTTTTGTGCACAGTAAGGTAGCGATGGGGCGGAGGTCAGTGTCGAAGCGTATGCCGGGGGTTTGGGCCTGCTTTTGGGCGGGGGAAAGGGTTGTGTTCCAGCCTTGCGTTTTTATACGTTCTATCGCTGCTGTATCTGCTGCGGGGTCGTGTATTGTCAGTCCTTCGAGAGCACTGCTGGCTTCTCGCATAGGCGAGGGCTTGTCGCGCTTCTGCTTTTTGGAAGATGTGCTAGAGTATAGGTTCATTATCCGCGAGAAAGATGATGGGGACGAGAAACTAATGTCATGCGGAGAGAAGGGATTTGAGGGTGCCTGAGCTGCTAGCTGCGACTTGTAGAAAGCCTGAAGATTCGAATAGAGGTCTTCATGACTTGGTGGCCCGTCGAACTTCTCCGCGTCTGTTGTTGGCGAGTCCTCAGAGCCCGAGAATATCTCTCTCGATTTACGATTATCCAGCTCTTTACGCCTCTCACGTTCTTTTTCGCGCTCCTTTTGTGTCGGAATGGGCTTTCCACCATTTGCTATGCGGGCCAGCTGAGACGTTATACCAGTGTGCTTTTCAAACTCAATTCCGATTTCTACGGTCGACCAGTGGCAGTAGGGGCACGACAAGATATATGGTCCGCCGAGAGGAGATGGATCTGTGGGGTCTTCGACTGAATTGACCGTCATGGGCGACGTGCATATTGGGCAGTTGTAACAATTTCGTGTACATCTAAAGATTCCAGTCAGCTGGTTTACTCCTTCAGAGCTGCTATCACGGGCGCCGTACCTATTGCCATCGCTTTTGATCACAGAGCTTGGTACTTCAAAAAGGCAGCTCGGACAGAACCAATTCAAGGTCTCTTCTATAACACATCGTGGGCACCGTATCTGCTGGCAATCTTCGCAGTACAACAAATGTTCTAGCGGATATAGGGAGTAGTTTGAGCGCGGACTTCGGGGGTCAAATGTTCGCTCGTCTTCATCTTCGGCGGGAGGAGCTTGCGAGGCGCGCTTGGAGGACACTGTAGTGACTTTGCTGTCGTAGCAATCGCATGAGTAATATGTATACGGGAATATTTGCGCCATGGAACCGGTATCTGCGGGGAAGATTGCCTCGGGGGTGCGGTGTTGAACTTTTGGAGGTCTGCGGTCGGCGAAATGAGGCGCCGACGTTGCAGGGTCTTGACATCACTTCCGCGTTGATGCTGTCCTCGCGCATTCAACATTAGACCTCATCTGACCTCTCAATTGCCCAGCAATTGAAGTTTCGCTGTGCACTATGAACGTCTTCTCGATCCGAGCCTTTATTCCCCCTGTCTCGCGCCGATTAGTACCCCTCCGCGCAACACGTCAATACGCAGTCCAAGCTCCCGGAGCTCCAACCCTTGAAATTTTCAGTAATCGGCATAAATGGATGCAGAAAGAGAGGGCTGCGGCAGATTTAGAAGTCAGTCGGAGTGTTGATTATCTCAGAGATGAGGCCGCGTCGCGACTATGTGAAAGACTTTTAGTCAGTCTTTCCAGGCTATCAAAACATGCCACTGTTAACCTTCATAGGACATCAATCGACATTTCCCTCATGTACTAGATCTGGGAGCGAATGCCTGTAACCTGGCTCGCATGTTGACCCTACCTTCTGAAGACACTCCTGAAATTGGACCCAGATCAGTAAGAGTTGGGAAAATCACAGCCGCGGACTCCTCTGAAACCCTTCTTTATCGAGACGCAGATCTTCCATTCAACAAGGAGATTGATATTCAGCGAGAAGTACTCTCGACGTCCGACTTATTACCCTACGAAGCAAATACTTTCGATGCAGTCCTGAGCAGTCTAAGCATGCATTGGATCAACGATCTTCCCTCCGCACTAGCGCAAGTAAACCATATCCTAAAGCCAGACTGCCCGTTCATAGGAGTGATGATGGGCGGAGACTCTTTATTCGAGCTTCGAACCTCTCTCCAACTAGCCGAGCAGGATAGAAGAGGAGGAGTGTCGACACACACATCTCCATTAGCAGATGTGCGCGACGTAGGCGGTTTACTTCAACGGGCAGGTTTCAATCTCCTTACTGTTGATGTTGATGACATCGTTGTCGATTTTCCAGATACGTTTTCGCTCATGAAGGATCTACAAGCTATGGGGGAATCGAACGCAGTGCTCGCTAGAGAAAAAGGAGGGATTCATAAAGACGTTTTGCTCGCTGCGGAAGGAATATATAGGGAGCTCCACGGGAATGAGGATGGCACCCTTCCAGCAACATTTCGGTTGATATATATGATTGGGTGGAAACACAGCCCGACTCAGGCAAAGCCGTTGGAGAGAGGGACGGGAATGTTTAGTATCAAGGATTACCTCGAGGCTGATAATAAAAAGAAAGGGGGTGATGGGGAGAAGTCATAGCACACATATTGAGTTAGGTGCATCAACAAAATTGCTTGCCATATTGGCAAGCTTTGAGAATTCAGGACAGTTGTATTTGGAAGCTATGTGATGTCTGTGCTCTTCATATGGGCTAGGGTGTACAATGATATGGTGTACCATGTCCTGCAATAATACGCAAGTCTTCAAAGAAATACCCTTTTGATTCAATCCACGGATTTCATACCCATGCATACCACATTTTATCTCACAGTAAATGAAATAAACACCAAAGTTAACTTGAGACTCTCATTTAGGATGATCATATATGATTCGCTACATGCTCTATATATCATCCATACCTTGCAAGACATGCAAGTATCTTCTCCTTCCATATATCTGAAGTCCGGCTATCTACTCCAGCAATTCCTTCAGACGAAATTATGATAAAAGACAAAGCACTCGGCTTGTCATCCTGAAAAGCAACCGTCACCGCGACCGCCGTCACAGTTCCAGATGAAGTTCATCCCTTTTGGACCCTCTCCGTATCTCGCATCCCTCATAAGTGTCAGAATCTCATATTGCAAAATCTCACTCCCTCCCATTGTATTCACCATGTCACTTTCATTCTGGCCACCTGAGAGATATCCCCTAAATGACCAGCCCAGTCCTGGTAAACTCACCAGGCTTGACCTCCCTATCACAAGTCCTAAGACCCTCGCCATTGCCGGTGATCTCAATCGGGCTCCAGAACATGTTCTCGGCTCTAGCACGGCGGAAGTGTTTGTTGCGGCCAGAGAATGCGCTTGGTCGATGAGCGGTGCTGAACTTCATCGGGGGTTGTGGATGGCGTTGTGGAGTGTCGTCGGGGGTTGTGAGAGCAGTGGTTGCCGGTTTAGTCACGGTGGTGTTGGTGTTAGTTGATGGGGAGGTAACGTCAGGTTTGGGGACTACATTGTGGGTTTTGCGGGGGGTTTGGAATGGCCGTGGCTCGTGACAGTGACGGGAGATGTGGCCGACCCTATTGCAATTGTAGCATGTTGGGCGTGGGCGATGTGTCAAGACCTCTTGAGCTGGTGGATCATCAACCTTAGAGTCAGATTGGGCTTTGAGCGCTTGAGCCTTAGGAGCATTGGG
Organism: Nigrograna mackinnonii; assembly: GCA_001007845.1. NCBI lineage: Eukaryota > Fungi > Ascomycota > Dothideomycetes > Pleosporales > Nigrogranaceae > Nigrograna > Nigrograna mackinnonii. The sequence continues at coordinate 999,538 of JGVQ01000138.1, forward strand.
AGTCTTTTTGCCTTGGTCAATATCAGAGGATACTTTTGCTGAGGCTGTGTTGGTTTGGTCCACATATGCTGCTTTGCACTCCCGGGCAGGATGACCTTTTCTACCGCAAGTGTAGCATACCATGTTCGTCTTCCATGAAGACTTGAAGGACTCTGGCAACCCTTGCTTGATTCTAGCATCTGTGCCAGCCTCGGTATTTTGAGCAGAATTGCCATTGCTCACAGCTTTAGACTGTGCCGGTCGAGATTGCTTGTTCTTCCGCTTCCGCTTAGAAGCATTGGTCCAGGTGGTTGTGACGTCTTCCTGCTTATTTTGCACTGCTTGGGTAGGGGTGCTCTTAGCCAATCCTAGCTTTGCTACTGGGTCTGCTGGAGCCGCAGTCTCCTTGTTTGTCTTTACCGCTTTCGCAGCGCCATTGATACTCGGCTTGAGATTGGACTTATTCTTGGCCATGGGCTTCGCAACGCGCATGAGATCAACGTAGGCATAATACGCATTGGACTCGAGCACCCCACGAGCTGGCTTAGACTGTCCGTAATACCACTTGGATCTGTCAATGAGTTGCTCGAGCCGGTCCACCACAGCAACCTCGAGGAAGTCCTGGAAGGCATCAATCGCGCATAAACCATCGAGATAGGTGGCGAAGTCTCCTTCGAACGGCTGAGTGACCACCACTGCCACTGTGCGGGCAATCGGAGCATAGAGGGATGGTATGGTACGAACGATTATGGTAATTGTCAGGGCATCCAGAAGGGGGGCATCATGGTCGGAGACGATCGATCGCAATCGACCAACTACTCGTTTCATCAAGGAAGGATACTCCAGGATCACACAATGCTTGTAGATCTGGATGAGTCGAGCGATGTCGAGTTCCGAGAACTTTGGCAGGCCAACACCACATGGGTCGTTCTCACCCGCGAGCATGTAGCGGTAGATCCATGCTACGGTTTGTTTCGCGCCGCCGGGAATGTGGAATTTTGTAGCACCGAATGCAAACTTCTTCTTGGCCAAACCAGAGAAGTGGAGGAGCATGTTCACGAATGCTCCCTCGACCGCAATGTATTGATCGTCGACAGGGCCGATATAGATGCTGATTTTTGGGCCCGATTTTAGTCTGGACTTGTCAGTAGAGAACGCATAAAGCAACAGTACGCTGGACTGACTGATCGAATTGGCGGGGGGTGAGAGAGCCCGGGCTGCCAGACAACCTTGAGTTAGGCATGTTACGATGGTAGAGTCGTGGTGCCATTTTGGTTGGCATATTCTCCGACGAAGTTGGAGACTTGTTCGACTGGTCGTCGTGCTTTGAATTGCGTCGCTTGCCATTGCCCGACAACCTGTGATCATTAGCGTACGCCGGGTACGTTTATAGATCCTGGGAAAAGGAATGAATATGAATAAGGCTTACCTCGAGTTGTTGCTCTTCATCTTGGTTCGAAGTAAGAGTCAAAGATGTGTACCCAAGATGGGAGGTTACTCAACTGAACATGTTAATCCTTAAGAAAGTACAAGACTAGCGGGGCTTCAAACCAAGTATGTGAGTGAGATAGTGATAAGAGAGCTTGCGTCCGACTGTTGGTTGAAAGGCGGAAGTAGATGTTTTATGGAAAGTATCCGTAGGCCGGGTGTTGCTGCTTCGGTTGAAAGCAGTGAAGGCGAGCGAAGTGAGGTTTTTGAGAAAGGGATTTGAGACTTTATCGAAACTTTATACTAGCGCCAAGACTCTGTGGCAAGGATTAGCGCGTGGGGCTGTCAGTAAAGTGTATTTTCACACCGACATGAGGGCAGTGATGAAAGTGTGCGGGTGCCAAATTTGAGGTAGTTAGTGAAAGTCCGCAACTTGACGGTACGCGTGCCCACGCCCCATATCTTAGCGGAGATACTGTATGCTCGGCTCTCCAAGTACGTAGTGTCCCGCTGGAGTGAGAGTCGGTACTGGTCGCGTGGTGAATCAAGCAGGCACGTGATCCGAATCACCGCCTGAGTCAACACGTTGTTGCCGGGCTGCCCGTCCGACTTCACTTTTATCTCACTCACCAACGAACGAAATGCCGATATACCGAGGAATCAAGCTCGCACTGCACTCGCAATTCGACATTGAAGCTCTGCCCGAATACTTTCCTCGGCCGCAGAGCTATTACACAGAACGTGGCGAATCGGGAAGGGTGCCTCCAGTTGTTGACGATACAGCAACAACATGCAGCGTTTATGTCCCTGTCCTTCCAGCCAGCCAGTTTTGGCTATCCTACTCTGTCCTGCCGCCAGTTCCTGAGGATCAGCTTTACGTTTTCAAACTCTTCATTAATGGCGCGCATATCGTAACTTGGTACACCGGGAAGGATGAGGATTGGAAGGGCAAGACAATGTTTGGGCTCTACTACAGAGGTGAAGGCGCAAACGGGAAAAAGCAGTTCGAGAGGAGAATGTTCTTCTTCACACCCCCAGACAGAAAAGCCGGCAAGTGGACTGGGGTCACCGATGCGTTCACTGAAGATGCCTTTGTCGAAGTCCGTATACACCGAGCCCACGGGAAAAAGAGGATCGAGCGGAAGATACAAAAGTTTGAGCAGTCATCTCGTCCTAATGAACAACTTGGGGTGCGGTAAGTACATTGGCCTGAAAGAATCAACGAACATTGAGCAGCTGACAATGGCAGTATTGTCAATGGTGGGCGTGCGGGCGGCGACCAGCCTAAGAGATTCTACAAGTTCGCACTCGTAGATTCTCTAGACCAACCATTTGTAGCATTCCGATATTACTACCGAACGTGGGATCAGATACAGCATCTTGGGTTACTGGCGAAGGACGATGAGACGGACTCTTCTATTTTTTCCATAATCGAGCCATTGGATTATGATCCTGGTATGCCTGATCTCGAAAAACAGTCGGGCGGGATTGTTAGCAAGTTCGTCGAGGATTTTGAGCCTGCCGAATCTAATGTCCATATTGACGAGGGAGGCAGTGCCATCTCGACAGGTGCCCGTACATCGTTTGGCCAACAGCACCATCATGCTTGCAACAGTATTACTGAAAACGCGAGTAGGAGTCTCAGGTCTCATCGACTGTCTGTTCCCCCTTCCCTGAAGCTAGACCCGCCCGAACCACCAAGAAGGAAATTACCCTCTATTCCGCAGAAGAACAGTTCTGTGTCGCCCACGGGCTACAGACCGCATCCCGCATATCCTATTGAGGAATGGGCACCGAGGACTCCTAGCCCGGTCAAATCTTTGAGGGATGACATTTCGACTCCTCCCATAGGCAGGGGCAGATCTTTCACGGCATCGTCCCTGATGAAGGTGGTCGCAGGTGCTTGGAAGCGACGTGGTACTCCGAGCTCAGAGGCCTCAGAACGCGCAGAGAGCCGGAACACGAGTCGGAGTGTGTCTTAATGGGGGTGATGCAAAATCGTGATGAGTCCTAAGAAAGGGAAGGCCTATCAAAGTGTATGTGTTACCGGGTTCTATCATACGCTCCAATCGCGAGTGCATAGGGATAATCGAGCAAAAGCAGAGGTGGGTGGTTGGTTATTGTCATGGCACGGCAAAGCAAGGCATAGAATTGAGATGGTGGTGTATTAACAGCAATGTATACTCAGGTGGACACAAAGAGAATGGGAACATTGATGCCCTCGGTTCGGCATCCGTACCTCCCCTGCACGTGGACCAATTGGTGATGCAAGGAACATTGCTTTGATTGGCTGGCCGAGTTTCACCCCGCAACAGCTCCAAGCTACGGCCATCAACAGCTGACGGCTGCTCTACCCTCTCTTCTCTAAGGTTGCTACCACTTCTCACCTGCCTGCACTTTTGCATTGACCTTCGGTGCTCCTTGATTGATCGCTTCATGATTATCCCCTGCCTCTCCTAGGCGGGTTCTCTTGATCTCTTTTTGTTGTTTGTCTGGGCTGTGCTTCGACTTCTGACGCAATGCACCCGCTCACACTCGCTGCGGCCGTAGCTCCAGCGCTTCTGGCAGGCGTTGCAGACGGCTCAACGCTTCAACCGCCTGTTCTACCTCTCATTGTTCGCAACCCATATCTAAGTACATGGCTGGGTAATGCGCGTGAGGAGCCATGGCACAAATGGCCCATCTTTTGGACCGGGAGCGAGGTCTGTACATAGCCCAAAGGAATCGCGATGACGCCGTATTATTGAGCATCTATGTGCTGACAATTCCTTTTCTGCAGATAGGATTTAGCGTTTTGGCATCTCTGCCCGACTCCGGTGAAGTGTTCCCATTACTGGGCCGGCCCCAAGACTCCTTGGACGATGAGGAGGAGGGGGAGGAGTAAGTCCAGCAGCTCCAGGCCCCCTCCAAACTCGTTGACTGAAGACTGCCTAGCTATACAATCGCATACCCCAAATATAAAGGCGCCAAATATGACGCATCGACGACGAACCTGACGTATTCGCTTCCCTCTCCCGACTCATTGGCAAAGACCGACGACCTCGAGATTACTCTCTCTTTCCTGTCGCCTGTCACGCCTTCATCGACTCTGCGGCAGTCGATTCCTGCGGCATATCTGACCGTATACGTGGAAGGGACGTTTGACGTTAACATATACATTGATGTGAACGGTCAATGGGTCAGCGGCAACAGAGATAGTCTAATTGAGTGGAGTTTTACCCATCAGGCCGCAGCAGGTCCTTGGGAAGCGTTGAAAACTTGGAATGTCAAAAGGCAAACCGAGCAGCTGTTCACCGAGACACGAGACCAACCTGAATGGGGTCAGCTACACTTTACTGGTCCTGGGAACGTTCGTCATGAGTCTGGTACTTCAGCCATATTGCGGCAACGTTTCGCTCGTACCGGGACGCTGCAGAATGTGAATGACGACTCCTTCCGACGTATCATGGACGAGGAGCCAGTCTTTGCATTCTCAAAGGCGTTCAAGCTTGGGAAGAATTCGTCATCGGTTTCGGCGAAGACGAGTGACCAAGTTCTATTCACGATTACGCACATCCAAAACCCAATAACGCAGTTCGCCTCCTCCCGCGGACTCACATTCATGCGCCCCTTGTGGAAATCTTGGTTCGCTGAAGATGACAAGGTCATTCAATTCCACTATGGCGATTTCGAAAATGCCAACCTATTGGCAAAGAACTACTCTGAGCAGCTTCGTATCGATGCGTATAAATCTGGATCTACTAATTATGTAGACATCGTCGCGCTATCCGCGCGTCAGGCGATGGGCGCGACTAGCTTCTCAGGGACACCAGACAGCCCTCTATTGTTCTTGAAAGAAATCTCCTCGAATGGAAACTGCCAGACTGTCGATGTCATTTTCCCGGCCTTCCCCTTCTTCCTGTACACAAACCCTAGGTGGGCGGCATATTTGCTCGAACCGCTCATCGAACATCAGCTCAGCGGACAATACCCAAACAAATATTCCATGCACGACCTGGGCGCTCACTTTCCCAACCTGACGGGCCACGCAGATGGTCGCGATGAATATATGCCGGTAGAAGAGTGTGGGGACATGCTTATCATGGGACTGGCACTGGTCAATTCTATGAGTTACAATTCAGATGCAGAAGCCCAATCCATTTGGTCGACCGTTGGAGACAAGACTGATTACAGTGTGCAAAATGAGAAACCATTTGCGTTGACAAATCTGGGTACTCAAGACGGCATTGCCTATATCGATGATTCTTGGGGTGGCGGCGCTAAAGGTGTCAATCAAGCTAAGAAATGGCTCGAAGGAAGTTACGACTTGTGGAAGCAATGGACTGGCTACCTTGTTGAGTTCAGCCTGGAACCCCACAACCAATGTGAGCCATATCAACTTTTGTTTACTTCGAAGCCATTCTAATCTGCTCAATAGTATGCACCGATGACTTTGCTGGGTGGCTCGCGCTCCAAACCAACCTTGCACTTAAAGGTATAATTGGAATCAAAGCATTTAGCGAGCTCGCAGATCTTATGGATCGGACTGGAGATGCGGAGAACTACCGAAACATCTCTGAAACCTACGTCAAGAAATGGGAAGAGTATGGTATTTCCCGCGATGGCACCCATGCTAAACTTGCATACGATTGGTACGGTAGTTGGACTACTTTGTACTCACTTTATGCTGATGCAGTCCTCTGTTTCCACCCGTCCATTACCAACGAGTCGACTACTCCGATGGAACAATTTGCGCCCGCAGGCCATGATCACCAGAAACCTCTGAAGCCCGGTAAAGGAAAGAGCGGGCGTAGCCCGATCACAAAGGACTTTATTCCTTCCCATATCTACAACATGCAGTCGAAATGGTATGGCGCTGTTATGCAGAAATACGGGCTTCCCTTAGATTCACGCCATCTCTACACCAAGTCCGATTGGGAATTTGAAGCGGCGGCTGTCGCATCGAAGAAAGTGAGGTCTGAGATTTTGGACAGGGTGGCAATGTGGTTGAATGAGACGGTCACCGATCGTCCATTCACCGATCTGTATAATACGGAAGGAGAGGGCGGTTTCCCTAATCCATTCTTCTTTGCTCGGCCAGTGGTGGGAGGTCACTTTGCCTTTTTGACTTTGGAGAGAGCGTGCGGCGGTCAAGCAGCTAAGGTATTTGACTTTCTGGATGAAGAATGATTGAAAACGTGAATCGGAAGCAAGGATATGTTCCACGACGGCATTGGATTTGTACGGTGGATCGTATTTGTACAGCATTGCATTTGATTGGAACTCATCTGTATCGACGAGACTGCTGGCATTTGGACTTGATGTTTCTACGAACGCATTATTGATAGCACTCATTTGAGCCAAACCTACGAAATTTTGAACAACTCCGCACCATTGCAGATACTAAGGATTGCCATGCAACGCAGATGGGTGGCAAGTTACAACATCAGCAAAGCACCACCATTATTCAACAAATTACATTTGTCTCTAGAATCCTGCACGTAACGAAGTAAACAAAGCCAACAACAATCTCAAGTGGCACGCCACCCTCTTTGTCCAAACCTGACCATCTGGCCTCAGACCCGCAAAGAAAAGCCCACAAAACATACTCAAAGCATATCTTTGTCTGATTCAAGCCACTCGCCCACCCGCTAGTAAATAAATAGGCGATTTAAAAAGCGGCTATGTCTTCAAAGTTCCATAGACTTTTTGCTTTTTCTTTTCTTCTCTTTTATTGATAGGGAAGAGAAGATAGTACACTTGATTTGAGAGTTTGAACTTGAGGAATTGAAGCTGTTGAAATGGCGCGGAAAAAGAAGGTAAAGAAAACGGATGTAAAGAAGTTGAAAGGCAATGCGAAAAAGTTTTACGAGGAAGCGCAAGAGAGGGAAAGAGAAGCTGCTAGGCAAGCTGCTGCGGAGTGCGCAGAGCAGGAAGCTGGGGGAAAAGAGGTTCAAGGAGAGCAGGTTCAAGAAGAGCAGGTTCAAGAAGAGCAGGTTCAAGGAGAGCAAGTTCGCGCAGAACAAGTCCGGGAGCAACAAGAGAGAAACGCGGCGCAAGTAACGTCAAGAACTGAAGCGCTGTCTGGGCAGAATGAAACAGAGCAGCAGGGTTTTGCGTACCTATATACGCAACGTACAAACCATGATATCATAAACTACGAAGCCTATCTCGAAGATGCTGCACGGAAACATGCGAAAGCAAACAATTACGATGATCAGGGTTTGCTTGCGAACCAAGAGCATGCGGATCCCGAAATGGAACTTGCACTCCAACAACCTAAGTATGGAACTAGTAGGAAGAAAGCGGCGAGCAAGAAAAAGGGAAATACCAAGGCGCCAAAGGGTAAGGGAAGGCAGACGAAGGGGCAGACTAGGGCGCAAACTAGATCACAGCAGAAGGAAGTGGCTGACGCTGGGGAGGCAGCTGAGCCAGATGATGCACCCCCGACCAAAGAAGGACCTGGCCCTATTTCAGAGCCCGGAGAGCACGAATCTTCTCCTCACGCTGCCGCTGGCGAATCCTCCGAACCCTCATTCGAATCGGACAGCGTTCGGATACTCATCCAAAAGCAAACCTTCCGAACTCTAAACTGGAAGAGTGACCATGAAGCACTCTGGGGCGAAGAGATTGCGAACTTCAAGATTCTTGATGAAATCATCCTTCCAAACGAGTCCGAACAGGGCCTCAACAAAGCTACATTAATGCGATGCTCGGGGTACGCCAATAATTACTTCACCTGGAACCCCTACGCAGCCACGCTCCCGCTCCCGAATAAGTATCCTCGAAGACACGTAAAGGGGGAGAAGGGGTATTATTATGACGAGCGAGACGACAAAGACCTATCCTACGTGCCTCCGGAGCCGATCCAGAAATACATTGTTCCCTGGCTCAGAAACATGGAAACTAGGTCTGGATCCTCTAGTCCGAATGGACTCCCCCGCCCTACAATTCCAGAAACACTACTGGACAAGATATATCTCTACAACGCAATGCTGCACCTCGAAGTCCCGAAAGTCTTCCAAAGGCCGCTGATCGAAGCACTGATCAAGGAGATGTACGACGAGGAGCTTGAAGATTGCGAGCTCGAGGCTTTTGAGATTACGGTTGCGAGATTCAACGCTGGGACTGTCTCGGTCTTGGATCCCGTTATCAGTGCTCTTGTAGGCTCCTATCACGATCGTAGACCAACAGACAGAAAGTTCACCGGGAAACGAGACCGTAGCCAGGATGACAATGGTTCCACACAACAGCCCCCAAGCAAGAAATCCAAAACACAAAAGAACCAACAAAAGAGCTCAGAACAGCACCAGAATCTCCTAGCATACACAACTGAGAAGATTGAAGGCGTGACTTTTATCGTCCCACCCAAACTCCCGGTTCTGGGTCATTGTTTGAGGCATTGGTCGGGTGTAAGGGAGGCTGATGATGTTGGCTTCGTGGATCCTGGGTTTCCGATGGATGTTGGTGACATTATTTATTATAGAGAAGGGGACCAAAAGGCCGGAGAAGATTGTTTGATGCCATTTGAGAGGGTGGATTTGTTGAGGGGTATTAGAGGGTTGGACAGAAAGCCTGGAGTGGGTACGAAGGTAGTGGCTGTGTAACGGTATTAAGTATCGTACTGTATCTTATTATGCGTGTGGTTTGCGAAGGTTACTTGCGTGGTATTTACTCAGCGGAAAGCTAAGTCGCGTTGCTCCTTAGTCTCGGTTATGCTAGTTGTATCTGTGACAATGTTTTCAAGGTATATCTGATTTAAACATATAACATGAAATTTGCCTATTGATTCGCTATAACACTTCACAGTTTGCAATAAACTACCACCTAGAAACCCAACACTAGAGAAATGAAGCTACACCATCAAGCAACCCGTTACACTTGCAACTCTCAAACTGGAAACAGTCTCATTTATTCCCCTTCTCCCATTCCTGCAAAAACCCTTCAATCTGTTCAGCCCTCTTCGCCGCATCCTCAAGCCTAACCCACCCATCCTCATCACCATTCGCAAACGCATAAAGAGACCGCTGCACATTCCGAGCAATCAGAGGAACCTCCTTCTGAAGATCACTCCATTCCCAATCGACATCCTCAACCTCATCGCTGTCGAAGTGGTGGATTTTGATCGAGACGGGATCCTGCGGTGGTTGGGTTTCGATTGCAAAGTCAGGTGAATCGAGAAGGACTTCGCCATGCTCGAAATTGATGGTCCATCTCATGTTGCGGGTACCGGGGAATGGAGGTCCTCGGCGGAAGACGAGGGAAAGTGTTGCTGATGGATCGGTGTAGGGTGATTCTTGGATTGTTCCTTATGACAATTGTTAAATGGATGTAGGGAAAGATTGTGTTGCAAACTCACCATGAAGAGAAATAAGATCTGGCACGTTTGTAGTTGTTTTGTTAATTATCTCACGTGTTGTGGTATCTCTGATGCGGATTTCTGGGCGTTGCAGTTGGAGTTTGGTCTGCACACTGCCTGGGTCCAGCTCTCCTGTGACCGAGAGCACGAAATCAAAGACTGGTCGAACATGTCAACCCTGAAAATACCCAATGTTTTACAGTTTAGTACTTACTGTGGCCAAACAGAATCGTCATGAAATTACCGCCTGTCGCTCTTTCGGTGAAGTATTCCATTTTGGGCGTAATAATTTCTCGATGCTCGGTTCCGCCAAAGACTCTGACGTCTACACTCAACACCTTTCCCAATTTGCCGTTCTGGACGATCTCTCGAAGTTTGATGATAGGAGGGGCCCAGCGGCGCTGGAGGCCTACAGCAACGCGAGATCCGCTCTCCTTCGCGGCGGAGACGACTGTTGAGATGTCGGTGAGGTTGGATGCTACAGGCCATTCCACGAAGACATCTTTGCCAGCACGGATGCTAGGCAGGATGCCTTGGTAGTGTTTGTCCACACGTGTGTTACAAATAACGATGTCAATGTCTGGGTCCTTGGCCAAATCTTCTGGATCGCCATAGGCCTTTGTCGTTGGTGGAAGGTTGAAGAGCTTGATTGCGTTCTGTGCAGCCGTAGCACTTGAATTAAGGAGAGCTGTAATTTTGAAAGTGGACTGTCCAGTTGAAGTGAGGAAGTTGGGAAGGTGAGCACCACGAGCCCAAGTTCCAGAAGTTGAAGATGAGAGGCCAATAAGGGCCGCGCGGAGAGGCTTTGCTTTTGCAACCATTTTGATCAGATTGAATTTGAGAATGACGATTTGAGTGGCTATGATGAGGCATAACACTTGAAGGTATGTTGCTTGCTTTTATATTGTGGACTTGGATTTGTAATGAACCGACTGGGTCAGCCTGTTCGTAGTCCTGGGTATGCCCTGCGCAGACTGAATCATCTACTGGTCTCTCACAAAGTGAATAGAGTAGAGTGATCTGCAACGAATCATTGCATATTCTCTATAATCGTTTCTAATTCAGCTAAGTCCCGCGAAATTCTAGGATCCTACATTAGTGTATTCCGATGTTTTGGTAGAGAAATGCCCCAGGCTTGGCAAACTGGGACCTTTCAGATGCTGATTTATAAGCCATGGTGTTGCTCTCCCTCAGTTATGACTTCACCCCGGAGATTAAGGCTGGAGTCTAAGGCCGACTTCAGCTTTCAAAATGCAAAACTTGGTCCTGATTCGTTTAGTCTCGTGCAGTTGGCGTGAAATCATAAATGCAGCGGCCGCCCGCGGCCGCCAGAGCCCGATGATATTCGGGATTTCGGACAGGCAAGAATGTACGCGATGATTATCAACCAAAGCGCTGAAAATGGAAAGCGTGGATTTAGCCCGTACATTTTGGCCTTCATCATATATGACCCTGCGCTCCTATCAACCAACGCTGGATGGGCGACATGAAAATGGAACTAAAACTGCTATACATGTGTGGACAGAGTACCTTAGCTTAATCCATTTTGGAATTTCCTACCGCTATGGCGACATAATCTCACGAAAAGCAGCCAACAAGACTATTACCCTTATTGTGAAGTCTATATGGAATTTAAGTGAAAGGGCCAATAAGGCGAATGATGGTGGTAATGGTCGGCCTCTAAGCTGTCGGGCCGACGTCCTTGGTCAAAGTTAGGCAAAATCGAGTTCCCGGAAGCGGTACCATTGCAGTGCATTCCGAAATATTCGGGCTTCTAACTCGCTCTCACCGCAAATTTCTGTCAGTACTAAAGGCCATGTCGATGAAACTCAGAATCAGATCGGATTCATTGACGATTCTAAGGAAGAACCACCATTTTTGGGGCAATCAAATCCGAGGGTCTGGACCAAGAACGATATTTTTGCCGAAACCGGCAATTCAAAATCCACCACCACAGAGAAAATTCCACGTGAGTCACTCCACGGCACCAACGACCTTCTCTCGAACGACCAGACTTGTCCATACGCGCCCCAGTCGAGTCTCAGAGTACACAATGGCTTCCACAAAATCCAACGATGACCATTACTTGACTCTCTCGTGTCCCGACAAATCCGGCATCGTCTATGCGGTGACCGGTCTGCTGGCGGCGCAGAACCTCACTATCCTTGATCTGCAGCAATTCTCTGACCCAACGTCGCAAAGGTTCTTTATGCGCGTCCATTTTGGCCATGCATCCGATCTGTCTGGCCTTCAAGGCCCTCTCGCGAAGCTGGCCGAGGAAATGAAAATGGACTACGACGTGCGGCCGGTCGAGAAGAAGCCAAAGGTCCTTATCATGGTCTCCAAAATCGGGCATTGCTTGAACGATCTCCTTTTCCGGGTCAAGAGCGGACAACTTAAGATCGAAGTACCTCTGATCGTGTCGAATCACCCGGAATTTGAGCCATTGGCAAAGTCCTACGGCATTACATTCCACCACCTACCTGTCAACAAAGACACCAAAGAAGCCCAGGAATCGCAGATATTAGAGCTCATCAAGGAACACAATATCGAATTGGTCGTGCTTGCTAGATATATGCAAGTTCTATCCCCGCGACTCTGCTCTGAGATGTCTGGCCGAATCATCAACATTCATCATTCTTTCTTGCCCAGCTTCAAGGGTGCAAAGCCCTATCATCAGGCGTATGAGAGGGGTGTCAAGATCATTGGTGCTACAGCGCATTTCGTCACGGCAGACCTAGACGAGGGCCCGATCATCGAGCAGCGCATCGCAAGAGTAGACCATGGTATGAGTCCAAAGGAATTAGTCGAGGAGGGTAGCAACGTGGAGAGTCAGGTTCTTGCAGCAGCGGTCAAATGGTGGAGCGAGAAGAGAGTCTTCCTGAACGGTGCGAAAACTGTCGTCTTCAACTAGAACAAAAGCCAGGTGCGGCAGGCGTTGGAGCTAGGGGAATGCATATAGGATCATGGGTCGGCTAAGGATTATATAGCTAAAAGAATACATTCGAAGATCACCTGTAATACCCGCGTTCACCCATTTGACCAGCTTCCATGAAAACTTCCGAGACCGGCCACCTGGACAGCAATTGTACGCTATTATGAGCTAGCCCCGTATCGAGGCCCATCGCTTGCCTCGTCTCGGGGCATCAATGTGGATGCTACCAAAAGGACTGGAAACCAATGACTGTAGATATAGCTGTAATGCGGAAGGAATGGGCCGAGTTCCTTTAAATACACGAGACAATGCCACTTGAAGATATTTACAGTGTTCCACACTTCTCCCACTTAATTTCATATCATCATCTACCTTCCTCTCAAAATGGCATCCACAGCCGAATCCTCACAAGCACCCGAGAAGAGGGTTCAACTCGAAGGCAAAGTCATCGCCATCACCGGTGCAAACAGAGGCATTGGTCTCGGTATAGCAGACTGCTGTCTATCCAATGGCGCATCTCGGGTCTACTCTATCGACATTGGAGAAACTGGCGACGACTTTACAGCCCTCTCCTCCAAATATCCAAACCAACTCTTTGCTGTCCAAGCAGACGTAACGAAAGAAGACTCCATCACTGCAGCGGTCGATAAGATTGTCAATGAAGCTGGTGCCATCCATGGTATGGTGTGTAATGCGGGTAGGACGAAACATAAGCCTGCGTTGGATTTCACGACCGAGGAAATTGAGCAGCTATGGAGCGTGAATGTGGGTATCCCTCGATTTAGGACGTATTATCACTAATATTAAAAAATAGTTGTTTGGATCTTTTTACACAGCTCGAGCGGCGGCGAGAGCTTTCATAAAGCTCGGAGTTAAAGGATCCATCGTTTTCACAGCGTCAATGGCTTCATATCGACCGAACAAAGTAAACCACCTTTTCCGTTTCCTTTTCTAACCTCTGACTTCTTCCTCCTAACTCGTCAATAGCGCGTACCCTCCGCCCCATACGGCGCCTCAAAAGCCGGTATTCGCAACATGGTACACACACTTGCCATGGAATGGGCCCAATACAACATCCGAGTAAACTCCGTGTCGCCTGGTTTAGTTAAAACTGCAATGACGTACTGGGTCCCGCAGCAACCGGATTGGGAGCAGCAGTTGAAGTATTATGGAGGGTTTCCGAGGTTGGCGGAGGTTGAGGAGTTAGGTGGTGCGTATGTATATTTGTTGAGTGATGCGGCGAGTTATACTACGAGTATTGATATCCCGGTGAATGGGGTTATTGGGATTTGTTGATCGTATGACCGTAATCATCCGGCAGTATGGGTGTAAGAAACTGGAGCCTATAGGTAGGTTCGATCGAGGAAGTTGGAGAACTGAATTTAATTTCAAATCTTATTCACTCCATCTTGTCTTTTCTGTTTTTCAGTTGTGCTTCCCGATCCAGACCAGCATATGCATTTCCTTTGATAATCGGTGTTACCTCTGACTGCACACCGAACGCGCAATGTCCTGCTCCTTGCCACCCTTCAATACCTCTATATTCAAGTTCATGGCCTCCTTCAGTCAGCACACCAAACTTCAAGCGCGTATTCAACAATTCGGGTGGGAATGGATCGTTTCCAAGACACGCTCCTCGGCTTATCTCATCTAGCGTCAAGTTCCTTGTAGTAACCATGACGCGTGAAAAGCCGACTGAGAATGTCGTACCATCCTCGAACATTGTCCAAGCACCGACGCAAAGACAACCAAGTGTAATCCAGATGACGGGTGCATAACAACCCCATAGCCTTCCTTGGTTGAACTTGAATGCCGGCCTGAACCGGGTTCTGTTGATTTCTATCCTTTCTTCATCGACGACAAGTAATGATGGCGATGAGAATAGCGAAAGTACCATGTCTGAATAGAATTCTTGGACGAGTTTGGGAAGTCCGGGAAGAGGTGTGCTCGAGGTGTTGCTGACTAGGCGAGTCATAGTTAATTCAGAATGTACTCTTGCATAAGATGGGCCGGGTTTGGGTGGAATCAGTTCTACGTTTCCGCGCAGAAAGGTACGTAGTCGTTCGCCCATCGCATGATATGCTGCGGTCTTCTTGTACTTCTCGACATTTTCCCGAGGACTTATAAAATTTGAAGCCGGCAAAGGGTCGTCTGTATTAAAAGTACCGTCTTCATTCCGTGAAAACGTTGTATTGAGTACTGGCGTAATATACTTATAGGTCACGTCGGTAACGGAAGAGGAACTCGTATAGTTGAAAGTTACCGTGTAGTTCGTTTCGTAATGCGTACATGCGAAGATGTGCGGATCATATCGCGTCTCCCATCTGTCGTTAAATGGTGAATCGGCCGGGAGAGGTTCCTCGGAGTCAATGGAATACCCAATCCATAGCACTGGCTCACTTTTGAAAGTACCTAGGTCATCTGGAATATCGCCCAACGGAACACCACCTTGGCTGGAAAGATTATCAGCTTGTGGCCTGGCGTATTCGCCCATATCAACGTTAGCAAAGTAAATATGATCTCCATGCGGTACTAATTTGCTTGTATTGAAGGGCGCTCCAATGTCAGCCAATTTCTGATCGTCGTCTTTACTCGTTGCGAGTTCCTTGCAGTTGTACCCTGGGGCGACAAAGGATATGGTGTAGGTGCAATTATATTCACCGCCGCACGATATAAGTCTGGCATCTTCGCGATTTAGCGATTGGGATTTAAGACTGTAGGCGACCATGAGCGAGATACGGTTTACATCAAAAGATGCTTGATCATAATAGTCGAACCAACCGTCTTTGACAGCCTCCGGATCGGTCGTATTGTAAAACATGAGAGATTTCTTCTTGGTCCCGTCAGGTCCTTCCACAGGGACTCGCCAGTCTTTAAATGACTCTTTATCGAAATTTAAGGTCGGCACCCTGATGCTTGCGATATCTTTCTCTAGCATGTCACCAAATGTCAGCGCGCCGGGGGAGATAATGATAGTCGCAAGAGGCAAAAGCCACATGAACAAGGCCATGCCTGTCACTAACGTTGCACTGGTGATTGCCTCCCAGTTGAAGAACAATGAGGGGTCCTCAGTAGCAAGGAAAAGTTGGTCAATGGACCAGATAGACAGTGGCTTTTCCCGGAAAGTCCTCCATATGCGCTGACGGTAGCAAAGAAGAACGCAACTACCGAATGCAATCTTTGATGCATAAGCAAGCGCTCGACCGTAAAGGACCACCTTGACTTTACGGTCCTCGTCTTCTTCTGCCTTGTCGTGTAAAGATGCATATAGAACATGTTGTCCAATAACGAGCAAGATTCCGGCCAGGAATGCTGCGACCATCAGGATTGGAGTTCGCCAGTGAATCCGCCATTGCGCAACTTGCGTCGCTCGGTGCTGAATAAGACCCTCTGTTGTGGGATCCGTCCTCGAACGGGAGAATATCGAATTAAGTGTAGTAGAAGTACCAGCTCGAGTATAAGGGGGCCGAAATGGAGGCGAATATATACTGTCAGAAGGGGTCTGAGGATATGATTGGTAGATGTTGCTGGGTGTTTTCGGTGACACGAGAGGGACCATGGCTATCCCGAGATCATCATAACCATCTTTCCGATCGTACGTAGAGACAGTTGATGTGGATTTGGTGATTTCATCTCCAGAATGGTGGGGTGTAGTTTCTCTCCCAGTCGGTTCGAGCCTCCGCTGCCCAAGCGAAGTAGGAGGGGAAGGGGAATTTGAGTTAGACATGGTCATCGTTTAAACTAGAAATTAATGTATTAGTCCTCATGAATAGACTAGAATCCGCATGACGTCGATCTTCTGCAAATGAAGGAAAAATAAATTTTCGAATATTAGGAGCGAAGCATAGCAGAGTAACGAGTGAATGGAGTCTGGTTGAGGGTGGGTAGGCCCAGCTGAAAGTAAGAACGGTGCGGGCTGGAGTTGTGCTCTGTAATCCAATTCCCCAGCGAATTCAGAACCTTGTAGGGCGGGATAACGAGCTAAAGGCCTCAGATCAGATTGCAGCCTCATCTGCGAATCAGTAACTGTCGTTTCCGCCCCATCGCTTAACAGGACTAACGGGCGTAAACGGGTGCCCCTGGAGATCATTAGCTATCGCTCAGCTGCCCCAATTTTCGCCAACATTATGCTCCTTCGTGGCTTTGTAGGGGCCAAAAAGCTGCACCAAACTGAACCTAAGTAGATTCAGGTATCATGCGCTACAAAGCTGTATGCCGTTTGCCGGGGCGTTACGGGGCTGCCGCATGCTAACCAGTTCCAGGCCTTCATTATCGACAAAGCCTCAAGCAACAATGTGAACAAACGTGCGTTGGCGCGGCTGAGCGATTGCAGGCCGTATACGAAGTCATCCACACCGACTCGTCGGCTTTCTCCTTAGACAACCAACACGGCCAATGTGGTCTGCCAAACTCCTGCGATAAGGCGTTTCCTCAAATGCAACGGCGAAGGTCTGATGAGAAGAGAGCTGGACCATGCATTATCGTTTGCTAGTAGAATGGACGCGTGGAGTAAGCATACGGGGGGCGGTGATCTGGACGCTAAATAGCGCCAGCATCCTGTGGTACTTTTCACATCCTAGTTGTGTGGGTGGGTAACCGACGCTACTAATACGTTATGGATTCTTGGCCCTCTGTTTCGATACTCCACAAATTGAAACCACAGGGTGGCTACGATGGACGACTCTTGCAGATTCTCTGTTTGAGCTTGAAGCGCTCCAGAATGTCTAATGACTTCTGCTTGCCACCTGCTTTGAAATCATGTGTACCCTCATAGTCCACGTCAGGGTAACCTCTTTCCTTTGTGGTTCATGCGTCAGACTTTTAGAACTCCCTTCGTCTTACGGGGCGAAAGACATACCTGTTACTATACTGGCCTACAACTACTTAGACAACATGCTTCATTGACTTGGGCGCTGAGACAAGTCCATTAGACACCAAGATCCTGAAGAACACGGAGGCGTCCAGAACCCCTTTTCCATTGTTGCTCTTACTCCTTGGCGGTGTGAATACAGCGAGATCTGTGTCGGTTTTCTGTTGATTCAACTACCATCATTGATATCCGTTCTTCGTCAACGGTCGCCACGTCTGGTGATGGGATGAAACGGTTTACTTACCATATGCAGTCAGCAGGTACTCAGTCTATACACAAGCCAATTCATTTGGTCGACATTATTCTTAGAGGCACCAGTGGAGACAGGATATAAATACTTATCTGCCATACTCCACACTGCCACAGACTGAACTACTGAGTGCTTTTGCAGGCGTTCTCCCAAATTTAGGACAATGTCATTTCCCCCTCCACCAGGATGGCCATTCCTAGGTGGTCCCCCAGGACCGCCACAATATCAAGACCAACAGCCTGGAAACCCGGGAGCTGCCCCATTTCCAGGTCCCCCAGGTCAAGGACCCCCTCCATTTCCCGGTCAAGGAGGACCTCCACCCCCTGGGCAAGGTCCTCCCCCATTTCCCCCATTCTTATGTCCAGGCCCACCCTGTGCAGCCTTTCCCATATACCCATCTTCGGCGCCTCCACCGCCAACAGTTTTCGCGCCTCATTCGTTCCCTCCCGCGCCTCTAAATCATTCACTTGTGCATCTAGGTTTTCCAGTGGAGCCCCGGCCCCAAAAACCGACAACTGCATATGTGTGTTGTGCATGTTCTACAACACATCTTAATTGGTCTGGAGTTAGCAATAGGAATGATTGCCGCAGGAAGCATAGGAAGTGCCCGAAATGTGTCACATCACTTGTGAACTTGCAGCACGGAGGTGCTCCGGTTTAGTGATATAGGCTAGATCTCTGGGCGGTCTGGAATGGCATTAGATTAAACTGTGGTTAAGCTTTCATCGTGAATGGCTTCAATGTACTTTGATTCCACCCTAGAGCAAGAAATTAAACAAATCCTCATCATAGAAGAATGTTTGGACAGGTTGTGGCTGATGTGGCTGAGGCTAACATGAGGCTCATGAATTTTGCCTGTTATCGATAAGACGCTGACTCAGCTCTGACTCCCCCACCACCCCACCGAGTGAGTGTTTTGAGTCAATACAGAAAAACATTTCTCCCCGCTCAGGCGAAAGTTCAAGCAAACACTCGTTGATATGTCTATCAGCTTCCCGAAAGAGGAGGAGCGCATCCTCGCTCACTGGAAGGAGATTGACGCTTTTCTACGCCAAGTTGAACTGGTACGTCCACAAATATAGATTTCGTTCTGTGCATGCGACTCGGACAACATGAGGGTTATTCTGGTTGAGATAGCTCTTATGGCGGAAACCTTCTCGGACAGTGCTTGTCACACCCGTAGAGTCTGCGCCTAAGCTCCTCAAGTTCTTCATGTTTTGTGCTGTGATTATTACTGCCCTGTCAGGCTCTGACTGATGTATATTAGACCAAAGGAAAGCAACCATATACTTTTTACGATGGACCACCCTTCGCCACCGGCATGCCTCATTATGGCCATCTTCTTGCCTCCACCATAAAAGATATCATTCCACGATACTGGTCAATGAAAGGCCGATACGTCGAGCGACGTTTCGGTTGGGATACGCACGGTGTTCCAATTGAGTATGAGATTGACAAGGAGCTTGGGATGTCTGGCCGTGACGCTGTGCGCGAGCTCGGTATAGCAAAATATAATGAGAAGTGCAGAGCCATTGTCATGAGATACGCCACCGAGTGGAGGCACACTATTGATAGGCTGGGACGCTGGATCGACTTTGATCGAGACTATAAGGTACGAAAGATTGTACCTAGTCCTTACCCCAGGTGCTAATGATGCTAGACTATGGACACAAGCTTCATGGAATCTGAATGGTGGGTGTTCAAGCGCCTGTTCGACAAGGGAGCCGTCTACCGCGGTTTCAAAGTTATGCCATACAGCACGGCCCTGGCAACACCGCTTAGCAACTTTGAAGCTTCACAGAACTATAAAGATGTACAGGATCCAGCAGTAGTTGTCTCGTTTCCCCTCTTAGACGATTCCACGACCCACCTTCTCGCCTGGACTACCACGCCCTGGACACTTCCCTCAAATACAGCTCTTGCTGCGCATCCCGATTTCGAATATATTAAGATTCTTGATGAGGCTTCTGGAAAACACTACATCCTATTGGAGGCACTGTTAAGGACGCTCTACAAAGATCCAAAGAAAGCCAAATTCAAGATTGTTCAAAAGTTGAAAGGGAAGGACATGCTTGGGTGGAAATATGAACCACTGTTCGACTATATCTATGATGAGTTCAAGGACTTTGGGTTCCGAGTCGTCAATGCTACGTATGTTACCGCGGATAGTGGTGTAGGTATCGTCCACCAAGCCCCGGCATATGGTGAAGAGGATTACAAGGTAGCGTTGGAGCATGGCATCATCAGCGACACTCGACCTCCGCCAAACCCCGTAGACGATAGCGGTTGTTTCACCTCAGTTGTTCGAGACTTTGAAGGTCAGCATGTTAAGAAAGCGGACAAGAACATCATCAAGCATTTGAAAGCCTCTGGACGGCTGGTAGTGGACTCGCAAATACTACATAGTTATCCGTACTGTTGGCGATCCGACACTCCCTTGATCTACCGAACAGTCCCTTCCTGGTTCGTCAAGATCCAAGACATCATCCCGAAGATGCTCGAGAATATTGAGGGATCACATTGGGTACCATCCTTTGTGAAAGAGAAGAGGTTCGCAAACTGGATCTCGAACTCACCAGATTGGGCTGTATCACGAAATCGTTTCTGGGGAACGCCGCTTCCCGTTTGGGTCAGCGATGATATGAAGGAAATCGTCTGCGTTGGCAGCATCCAGGAATTGAAAGAATTGAGCGGATATGAAGGCGAAATTACCGACATTCATCGCGACAAGATCGATGATATCACGATCCCGAGTAAACAAGGAAAGGGAGTGCTACGTCGAAGCCCTGAAGTATTTGACTGCTGGTTTGAGTCTGGATCTATGCCTTACGCCAGTGCTCATTATCCATTTGAGAATGTGGAGCAATTTGAGAAGTCGTTCCCGGGAGACTTTATTGCTGAGGGATTAGACCAGACTCGTGGTTGGTTCTACACTCTAACAGTCCTTGGAACCCATCTGTTTGGTGTTCTGCCATTCAAGAACTGCGTGGTGAATGGCATCGTACTCGCGGAGGATGGCAAGAAGATGTCGAAGCGCCTCAAGAACTACCCTGACCCTCATCTCATAATGGACAACTACGGCTCAGATGCTCTCCGTCTGTATCTTATCAACTCACCTGTTGTTCGTGCAGAGACACTTCGATTCAAGGAGTCTGGTGTCAAGGAGATCGTCTCCAAGGTCTTGCTGCCACTATGGAATAGCTACCAATTCTTCGAGCAACAAGTTGCACTTCTGAAAAAGGTTGCGGACCTTGACTTTGTTTTCGACCCGGCTGCGGAAAAGACGAACACCAATGTACTGGACCGCTGGATTTTGGCGTCATGTCAGTCCTTATTGAAATTCGTCAATGCAGAAATGGATGCTTACAGATTATACACTGTTGTACCGCGACTCCTGACAGTAAGTCTTGTTGATTGCATCACTCGGACAATGCTAATAGGTTTCAGTTGATTGACAATACGACGAATTGGTACATCCGCTTCAACCGACGTCGTCTAAAGGGCGAATATGGTCGCGATGACACCACTCATGCCTTGAACACATTATTTGAAGTCTTGTACACGCTGTGCCGTGGTCTAGCACCCTTCACGCCTTTCATCACCGAAAATATCTATCTGCGACTCCTCCCTCATATCCCTAAGAATCTTCACGCAGAGGATGATCGCAGTATCCATTTCCTGCCCTTCCCAGAAGTTCGTGAGGAACTTTTTGATGAAATCGTCGAGCGACAGGTCAAACGAATGCAATCTGTCATCGAACTGGGCCGCATCTGCAGAGACAGGGCTAATAAAGGCTTGAAGACGCCGCTCAAGACATTAGTGGTTATCCATCCCGACCAGGAATACCTCGATGACGTCAAGTCTTTGGAGAATTACATCACGGAGGAGCTCAACGTCCGAGATCTTGTACTGTCAAACGATGAAGATAAGTACAATGTGCAGTACACTGTTTCAGCAGACTTCTCAGTTCTGGGCAAGAAGTTGAAAAAGGATGCAGTCAAGGTCAAGAAGGCACTTCCAAACCTGAAGACGCCAGAGATCAAGGATTTCTTGGCAAAGGGTGAAATGCTCGTTGATGGGATCCGAATCGAAAAGACTGATCTCATTGTAAGGCGTGGTTTGGCCAAGGATAACAACAACAAAGATCAGGAGTTCAATACAGATGATGATGTCCTCATCATCTTGGACGTTGCGAGCTATCCCGAACTGGAGCAGGAAGGCCTGGCCCGTGAGATCGTTCGTCGCGTTCAAGACCTGCGCAAGAAAGCTGGCCTTGTCCCTACAGATGATGTTGGTATGGAGTACAGAGTATTGAGCGACTCAGAAAACGTAGGGTTAGAAGCCGTGTTTGAAAACCAGGGTGCACTTTTCGAAAAGGCACTGCGGAGGAATGTGGATAAGCATGTCATTACAGAGGTGGAGGGCCAGATTCCGGAGCAGAACGGAGAGATAGTCATCATTCAAGAAGAGCAGGAGTTGCATAAAGCAACCTTCCTCTTGAGGCTTATTAAGTTGTAGGCGAGAGGAAGGGGGATGTGCTGAAAGCGCCGCGCGAGAACAATGCCGCCCGCAAAAGTCATCGTTACGGCGCCTGGTAAGATATCAAAGTTTAAGGATTAAATAGATATGATTCAATGAAGCCTGGAATTCTAGCAACTGTAACATTGTGCCACTGAATGGTGTGCTTGTCCCTGATTCGCTAAAATTAAAGTCGTTACCTCTTCTTGGAGGCGGCCTTCGATAATGGTCAGCAGAGCATCATATGATCTTTGCTAATTGGAGCTTACTATAAAGCACTCTTTGAGTTTCAGAAACTCAGTAGCACACTTGTCCTTGTAGATATTGTTGTAGTCGGCCATTATGCATTTACCATATGCAGACCCCTAGATTGTGTCAGTCAGGGCTCACATAGAGGTAAGATGTGGTCTAATCGTGCCTCCTTCGAGCATTTCGCTGCCGACGCGGCAAATTTGTCGATTGGTCGCGTCCTCCCCGGCATCTTTCGAGAATGTGTTGTGCAATGTCTTTGGGTGCTGGTGGTGCGTACTTTCATTATGAGGTCAATGGCGATGACAAAGCGACAAAAAGTCTAGTGCACGGGCCTCTTTTGTCAGTAGCGCGTATCTTTGGTTGTGAATGAGGACCAACCGATTGACGATGAAGCGCGTTGCTCAGTATCTTGACACTACCCCTCGACGATTTCCAGGAACCTTTGGACCATTCATCTTCTCTTTCCTACACCGTAATGCTTAATACCTTTGTGCGCGGCGATCAGCTCATATCATTTCAGCTCAACAACAACGCGCTTCTCTCATGCCGTCTAGAAATCGCGTTAAAGGGCCGAGTCGCAAATCCGAATGCCATCCCCCATGAGCGCAGACAATCATGACGCTCTAGGCCTCACGAACGAAGGTATTCGAAAGAAATTTCTGTTTCTATGTAATGCGCTGACCGTCTACGCAGAAATTGAGACCCTTTACGACATCGTGCGACACGCGCAAACCCTCCCTGGACCTCCATTTCGCGCGCTGTTTAGGGCGTATGATACTGTTCGAGCGCAAAGGGGGAGTACTGATGATGGAAGCCGGTACTTCACCTTCCTGTATCGTATGCAGGCCGACAATGCTTCGAAGGACGAGAGCCTAGTGCAACGCTTTCAACGCGTCCTCCTGGACATGGGCATAGAGGTGGAATGCCATTCGGACGGGGAGGGAATCGAGGTCACAACAAATTTAGATCTACTGTCCCATAGTGGAGGCTCAACACGGAATCAGACGGGAGGACTAGTATCTCGTCGTGGGAGTTTCGACTCGTTCTTTGACGGAGCGGCAGATAAAGTTCCAGGAACGGACGCCGGCCAAGAAGCGTACGCTCGATCAAGGCGGAGCTCTGATGTCGCAGAACCTGGAATGAGACAGATCCGAGAGAAAAGGCGGTCCAGATCAGACACGGAGGCAATCGCGAACTTCCCTGGGCAATTGCCATTTCGCACCCGACCGATCAGGACTCGAAGTCGTCAACCGGGGCGTTTTGCTACCTCGTCGCGTCCTAGGCGCAGTGGATCAGTTTCTAGCCAGGGGAGCCTAAATATCCGTAGAATTCGAAGGACTGGGGCAGATCACCATAGAGATTATGATGGTGATGAGAGTGAGCAGTCGGATAGCTTCGATCGCTCCCATATCCAAATCCCGGGGGTGAATGCGCCGATACCTGGGCTGAACGATGGAGCTGCGCAGCAATATGCGAACCCGGATATTTCCTATCGTCCCTCGGACACGCAAATGCAAAACGACGCGGATACTTTCGATTATCATCGCACTTTGGGCGTCGTAAGATCTTGCATCCAAAAGTGGTGCGCCAAAACCCGACGATGTGAAGAAGATGAAATCGTGGCGTCCTCCACCTATGGCAATGTCTTGCTACGGGCCTCGCTAGATTCCTGGCGTATCAAGTTACAGACTAAAAGGCAGGTCATGGAAACTGAGCGCTTCTTTGAGAGGCTGGAAAGGCGCGCCCACAAAGCGCGCAGTCTCTTTCTCTTGACTAAGGCCTTCACGCATTGGGCGAAGAGCGCTGAGGATGAGATTCAGCGGACATCTGTTGCCAGGAGGCATATTCTGCGGACGAGATTCTTCAACGCATGGCGAGACATCACCGCTGTCAATGAGTTCAAAATTCAACACTTCATCCTGGCAAAATTCCTCAACAAATGGAGGGACCGTCTAGCCTATGTGCAGGACAATAGCGATCTTGCTATTGACTTGTATAGACACAATCTTGTCTATAAGCTGTATTGGAGATGGTTCTGGAGATTTTGTGACAGAGAGGCCCCCGTTTGGTACAACGGTAGATTGGAAAGAAACCTGTTCGAGAAGTGGAACGAAATTGTAAGGATCCTGAAAGAGAGGGAGGCGTGGGCATCCGATCGGCGAGGCCACCAGGTCGTGGCAAACACATTTGGATCTTTGACAAAAATGAAGGCCAAGCTCCAGTCTATGGGAGACCAAGCAGTGGAGTTCAGGAATACGGCACTTATTTCTTTTAGCTTTCAAAGTCTTCGGAAGCGGACTCAACTCCATCCTATATACGAACAATTTAGGGGTAGGTGTGATCGTCGCCTTCTCCGGTCTAAGTTGCAAAAGTGGATCCATAACACGCAAATGTCTCGTCAGGCAGCAGCAGTTGATCGATTAAGAATCCTTCACGCATCTTTCATATCCTGGAATGACAGACTTCGAATAAAGGCCTTGGAGGACCAAATTAACGATCGCCTGAAAGTCGAGTCGATATACAAGTGGGCTCTGGCTGGAAGAGAATGTATATTCCGTCGCGTTCAGAACCAGCGTCTAAAGCGAACTCTCCTATTGGATTGGACTTCTCGGGCGCTGCAGAAACGGGATGCTCTCAGAGTAGCCGAAAATCGATTTTTCGAGTTCAAACGGACTCAAGTACTTCGTTCATGTCTACTCAGCGTTGAGGGTGCCACGATTGAACGGAGAAATCAAGAGATACTAGCAAGAACGGTCTGGGGAGCAAAGCTCAAGCAGAAAGTTATAAACAAGATGAGGGAGAAGTACGAGCATATTCAACAACTCAATCACTGGGCCGAGCGTGCATCGTGGTATTTGAGCACCAAACACACTCTCAAATTCCTCAGTACTGTTTCTGATCATGCCCGCCGCAATCGTCGACGAGAGAATTATGCCTATATTCGTCGATTGGTAAAGATGAATCTTGCGAGACGTACCCTCAGAAAGCTAAATCATACTGCGCTTTTACGAGCAAGTCAGAACCAATTTGCAGACGCGAAGGTCCAATATCGTACACGCAAAACAGCCGTGGGACTTCTAGCACACTGGCATGGCCGTGCGATTTCTCTACGTACCCTGCAGGCTCAAGCGGACTGGAAGTTCAACTCTGCCGTCTTATCTTCATACCTATCGACCTGGGTCGATCAATCTCGACATTACCAAGCCTTGAGTGAGCAAGCGGTTGCATTGAAACAAGAAAGCACGGATATCACGGCCGCTTCTTGTTTGAAGAGGATGGGATGGAGAGTGTGGAATTACCGCCGCCAAAATGAGACGGCGCTCGCATTCGAACAACGCAACTTCCACAAGAACGTTAGATCGATGATCCGGTCTTGGAGGGAGGAAACCTTTGAGAAGGTCGGTCAAAGGTCAAATTCCCCTACTCCAAGTGCCCGCAGGCGTGTCCGAAGTGGCGAAATAGGCGGAGCGGATTCCGACAATGATCAACCAGATGACGATACAGCGCGGCTGGAGGCTTGGACTGCGTTTGACGAAAGTGCACTGGGCCCTTCAGAGCTCGATCTTTCGTTGTCAGTTGTACCTGAACGTCAAACTCGCATACCTCAGTCTCTGCCCTTTCGGCCTCGCACCCAGCCTCCCCTACGATCCGCGTTTCGCCCACCTCCTATTCCCGAAATGCCAGATCTAGAAGATGATGATGTAGCCGAATTCTGGACAAGTACTCCCATGCCAACACGAATACCACGCTATCTAAAGACCCCTAGTAAACGCTCTGTTGTACGTGCGAAACGTCCCGGTTTACCTGCCAGTCCCGAGAAGAGAGTTGAAGGTGCAATGAGCGCACCACCTGCGCAGGGCTTTGCATTACCGGGCGGCGGAGCTGATGCCCGAGGGGTTACCAGCTTTGAAAGGAGACTAAGGGAGGGAGGATTTAGTCGAAGTGTTAGGGATATTGGCGCTCGCGGTGGTTGAAAAGCTTTGATCTTTGGTAACGGTCTCTTTGTACTTCATCTTTATCACCTTAAAACTTGCATATAGGGAGGCGTGCTCTGGAAACTCATTGATACCCAATCGTATTTTGTTTAGCTCTCTGAAGTATCGAATTCAACATTTTTGTTGTACGGTGATATTGGTCCTTTTGAGATTGTCAATGGTTTTCAGCAATGGTAATTCAGGGAAACGCCAGGATATGAATAAACACAAGGTAGCAAAATGCGTCTCCTCGATCATGTTCAGAACGCAATGTTACAGCTATTTGGGAATGACTTGAGCACATCAACCACTCGGAGTCTTCCTACTCATCCCCCTTCAACCCAACCATTGCCAGACTCTCCTTCCACAACCTCTCTGCACCTTCCTCATCATACGCCCAAGTCGCAAACCCATCATCAACCATCGGGTCAAGCCCGGTACTCCCAAACGGCGGCTGCTCCACACAATCACTCAAATACTTGCCCCCCTTATCCTTCCACTCCTCACTGACAGCAGCATAAACCTGCGCCGCAGCACCCTGCTCCACGCTCTTAACATACATATGCATAAGCGGGACATCAAACTCCTTCATCTTCTCCGGCGACACAGCCCAGGCCAATCCCGTGAACACTCCACCCGGATGCACAGAAGTAGCGTGTAAATTCTTCGCACCGTATCGTCGCTCGATTGCGTTGGCGAACCAGATGTTTGCTGTTTTGGCTTGTCCGTATGCGACCCATTCATCATACTTCTCCTTTTCGAATTTATAGTCGTCGAACCGGACGGTGCTTATTACGTGGCCCTTGGACGTGACACTGACGACGCGCGAGGGGAAGTCGGGAGTCGCCGTATTCAGTAAAGCCGATTTGACAAGTTGGAAGAGAAGGAAGTGGGCTAGGTGATTGACGCCGAACTGGGTCTCGAAACCGTCCTTTGTGCGGCCTTCGGGGACGGCCATGATTCCCGCGTTGTTGATCAGGACGTTTAGTTTGCCGTTGCTTTTTTGTAGGAATGCCATGGCGCCTGCACGCACGCTTGATAGGTCATCGAGAACCATATGTATCAGTGTTATTTTCCCGCCGTTCGGGTTCGAGGCTTGGATCTCGGAGACCACTTTTTGACCTTTGGTTAGGTCGCGTGCGGTGCCGTATACGTGAGCTCCTGTTGCGTGGAGTGCTCGTAGGGTTTCGACGCCAATGCCATTGGAGACGCCAGTCACGAGAAAGACTTTGTCGGTGAGCTTGTTGACGAGGTTTTCGTCTTTGATGATTTGGAGGGCTGTTGGGCGGGCGTCTCCTGGGCCCGCGAGTTTGGAGCGGTCGTGGGATGCGGCGTAACGGGACATTGTGGTCTGGGTGGTGTCTGTATGGGTTGGATTGATATGTTCGGTGGTCTTGCTGAAACCTTATTTCAAGGTTGCATCCAGGTGATGTTCTCTTCAATCTTTGTTGATTTGACTTAAATGTTGAGATGGCTTACCCATACTGTTTCGGCGGCATCTTGTTTCTTATATACCATTTTTTGAATGAAACAGAGCCTCACTATCTAGAGTTTATTTTACAAAGCTGAGCATACAGAAGAAGCAAAGTGCAACTTTTGTTGTTCATATCCTAACTCCATATCTTGTGGATCTGACGCCTGGCTATCCGCCCAAAAAGGTATGCACAAAATTGCACTTTGTGCCGTAATAAGACATATAGGCCTTAACAAGTTGCCTAGCGATGGACTTAACTCGTAAATCCACCTAAACGAATACCCTTGTGCGCTACCACATCTGTATGTAAGCATGAGTGGTCCAACCGTCACGTTCGTCCGGCGCTAAGTATCAGTAATCAGTCATCGCAGCCTCGTTCATCGTTAAGATACATACGATGATCCGCCAAATGTCTCTCATTGGAGGACATTGATGTCAAAGTTTCGAATGCGGCACTCGTCAGACAAGGCTTGACGCAAAAAAGACCCAAAATAGACAATGTTCAAGAGGTATATTGAATACAGAAAAGGGATATCTTAGTAAAGAGATGCCGTTTTCGGCAAATGTTCAAGAAACGAAGCGCTATGAAACTTCTCCCAACATCCAGAAACAGAACCTACAGAAAACTACACAGCCTTTCAAATTGATGCATCAAGCAGCCCCTAGAGCAGCAAGTCTACTCTTCACGTCCATTGGCCTCATAGCCTGATTAATGACAACGCTTGAGATGGATCCCATCTTGACAAGAGATACATAACCTGGTGTTACCTCGTTCGCTAACACATCCACACATGCCATAACTTCCTCCTTTGACAATGGGGTGCGAATCGATCCCTGGAGAGACTGCAACAATGCTGCTGTGGAGAAGGAAACCCGCGCACCTGGTGCTTTGCTTGCTGCTAATAGGGAAAGAACCCCAAGGACTTCTTCTGCCCGTTGAAGTGCAGCATTCCGTTTAAGCTCGGCCGGAGAAGGAGGGGCGGGGCCGCTGGCGGCAGCAGTTTGTTTTGCCAGAATGCGATCGAGCAGATTTGATTTGCGGACGGAGGCGAACTCTGTTATCTTTGACTGGGCAGGTTGAGACTGTGCAACTGCTGGCTCATTCTCCTTTCCAGTTGTTTCCCTCACTTTCTTCTGTGTGCGTCCGGCTTGTACGCTATCGTTGAAGTCCCGAAGCCTCTTTCGCCCTTTCTCGCGTAGCGGGGCAACGGCTGCTGCGGATGAGCAGAGCGTGATTTCAGCGTGTGGAAGCTGGGTGAGGAACTTTGGAATGGAGTTATCGTCGACAAATGGTTGAATGCTCATTTGCGCTGGGTTGGCCTTCCTTGGTCTCCCTCGTCGCTTCGGCGTCGCGATGGGACGCGCTAACGTCTTTTGCTTGGAACAATGCTGCGAACTCCAATTCTTCCACAGATAGTCGAGGCTCTCCATGAACATGATTTGTATCGCTTCCTCATTCATTGCACCTAATGCGCCAGACATCTTGTGCTCGTCACGGATTTCCAGACATATCTTGCCTCCGCTGTAGTCGGAAATGTAAAATGGGTTTTGGTTGCCGGAGGGACCAGAACCGAGGACACCGACGCATAGTCGAATGTCATCGATCTGAACTTTTCGTTTGCGCCAGACGGATGAGATAGATTGAGTCAGGTCGCGAAGGTCGACGGGTGTTGCGGTGCCATTATGCGCATAGTGCAATGAGAGCGCGGTGAGGAAGGAGGAGTGAAGAGCAAGGAGGTCAACAAGCTCGGCTGGAAGGCTGTTTGGAGCCATGTTTCGAATAGTAATTATAAGATAGAAGCCTAAGATAAGGAAGGGAATACTGGGTGAGGAATATTGGGGGTTGAGAATGTTGCAATGTGCAAGATGATAAGAGAGAGTGGTGTGTTTTGAGGCCGAGGGGTTGGTAAAAACAACGGAGACGGGCACAATGCGCTAGTCCAGGTTTGGGCGAAATTGAATTCGACGCGTGTGGACGCGTTCGCGCCGGCCAATCGGACGCGCCAAATGGACGTCGGCGCGACACATGCGAAGCGTGACGACACGCACTCTTGTCCTGTCAAATTAATGGCTAACTCGTGGTCATCTGCAGGTCTACCTCGTAATCAGCCCTCCAATGCCAAACAATTCTCCGAATTCAATAACTATGGGTGGTGTCATGGTAGTAATACGTCTGACTTTCTAGCACTAGCCAATAGAGATTCTGCTCTGGGACCATTCAGTAGACACGGCGGACTACCCGAATACATCTGCACTAGGTAATCGAAATACATCGTTTCTTGCGCCCTGTTACTGGTCGGATACGCTCTAGGATACGCCTGTGGCATGCATCTATCTACATTAAGTTTTTGACACTGAGCACGCAGTACCTCTGCGATGAAATCGCTACGTAATGAATGTGTCAAGCACTTATTTCTGACTAAAGTCACACTTTCCAAATTGGGAGAAGAGTTGGCGAATGGACGTAGAAGTAGTGAGGAGTAATGCACAGAAGAAATTGGTCCATTGATGTGGTGCACACGTTGAGGGTCCCCATAAGGCGATTAAAGAAGCCGAAGTTTAGCAGGAGGCATGCAATCATGAAGCATCAGTATCTTAAATAAAACAGGCAATCAAAATCGTCACATTGAGGCAATAAATCCACTGCCATAATACTCCCATGCTATAAAGCAATATGCATGCATCGTGAAATAATTATAGTCCTGACATATCACATGAATCCATTACTTTCCTCCAAACCAACCACCAAGCCAACTCTTTGATTTGCTTGCGCCCTCGCTGACTGACTTGTCGAATTTGTCCACAGCATCGGTCAACTGCTTTCCAGTCTCTCGCCGCGTCTCATCGAACTTCTTGCTAGCATCTTGACGCAAGGAATCGAGCTTTTGGCCGGCTTTGTCCGCTTCTTGCTTTGCCTGATTACTCTGTAATCATAGTCAGCGCATATTCACTACTAAGGTATCTCGCACTGGAAGCGGTATGGAACATTGCCAGGTGACATACCAAATCCTCAACCTTGGATCGCACGGCCTCATAGCCTTCCTCGCCGGCTTTCTTTGCCTCTTTCTCCCGGCCGGGGAGATCGCCTCTAATTTTGGCCGACGCGCGCGCCGCATCATCTGCATATCTTAGCTTGGAGGGTATGGGTGATGGATGATGCGCTTACGTTCGAGCTGCTTCTCAGCGAGCTTTGGGTCTCCGCCGGCATTGTAAAGGTAGTAGGTGCCAGCACCAACTGCAGCAAGGCCACCGTATCCGATGAGTCTGCGGGACATTGTGTAGAGTTGAAGTTTCGAGATGGGAAAATTAGAAATTCGGTTCTTCACAAGGAATCGGATGAACAGGCAAACCGAGGCGGCGGGGACAAGGTACTTAAGAGGTGGGCTGAGGTTCGCGCAACTTGAGATGCGGAGCGCATCCCGGTGACATCACTCAAAATTCCCAGCTCCTGCACGGGCCGCATCTCTCCACGCCTCGGCCGCATCTGAACCAGGATCTTGAACGAGTCCGGTTCTCGATCTCTATTAGGGCGATGGGTCTTCTTCTACTTCCCAACTTTTGATCACAGATTTTTCTTTCCGTGGCTTTTGTTGCATTTGCTATGTTGCGTTCCTAGCGCCTCTTACGTAGCGCAAAGCATAGTTCGTCGCCCCCTATTCGAACCATGCCTTCAAGACTCTTGCCTAATCGCACCTCACTAGATTCATGAATCCACCGTAGTGACCGGCCTAGAGCCTCACCAACTCCTCAATACTGCTCGTCGAGCTATCTCCCGCCCTCAACATGGCCGATGATCAGCTCATCAATCTCGTCGACCACACCGACGGTGAGAGTACACCTGAGCCTCGCGCAGAGCGTCCCCCTCCCACACCAGAATCACATATCGATATACTCTACGAGAATCAGCGCGGCTGGTTTGTTTTTGGGATTCCCCTCTTCTCAAATAAAGCTCTCTGGAATCTTAAGATTGACCAGTCACCATGGGTCGACGCCAAGTTCAAACCTTCTGCCGTCAACATCACAAACGCACAAGTGCCTGACCCAAGTTGGGTATGGGAGTGGAAGAGTTGGTATGTGGACATGAGTCACGATGTCGATGAGGAAGGATGGCAATACAGCCTGTGGTTCAGAGGCGCTGCGTGGCATGGCAATCATCCATGGTTTCACAGTTTTGTAAGGAGAAGGCGTTGGCTAAGGAAAAGGGTGAAGCAGAGACTTCCCCCAAAAACAAAGGATAACCGAGAACGATTATTTGGCGAAACGTTCAGCATTGGCACAACTCTAGCTCGGACAAGTACGATTGGCCGACTCAGCCTCGAGACAAGCCCAGAGGATTCCGTGGAAGAAGAGATCAAGGACGTTCCAACATTGATGCGCAAATTAAAGAGATCCGCAATTGATCGAGAAAAGATTGTGATTATCAAGAAGTTTGTGGACGAAGCGGGTGAAGAATTACACTATTTAGCGGAGCAGGCATGTATCCTTGTATAAGTAAATTCGACTGGATACTTGCGCTAACAATACCAGATCCCCGCTATTATGGGCATGTTAATATTCCAAAACTCCCGCCGTCAACTCCTAGCAAGTCTGATGACAACATTTGACGATGCTAAACAGCATCGGAAGGAACATGAAGAACGCGGCGAGCCTGAGGATGAAGCCGAAGAGCGTAGGATCGACAACCTACTAAAATCCATCGAAGCAGCTGATGCTGAATGCAAGAAGCTTGAGTATTGGAGCGATATTCGCAAGCTTACAGAAGATGGAAAGGCAGGGAACGCTACGGACCCATCGAAAGGATGGGGTCCTCAGTGGGAGGGATTGGATGGGAGTGGCGCTTCTCCCCCCTGATGAACAACATCCAATGATTCTAGTAATACCCAGCGCATACTTTTAGACTGTTTGGATTCCCCAGCTAGTGGTCGTCCAATATTTCCACAGCACGGAGACTACATGCCCACCAGGAGATGGATACAGAAGGGCACAGCGATTAGTCCAATGTTCTTCATACATTATTACTATGTTCATTATTACAAAAGACAGATACATGAATTGAATATATCCAATGATCAAGATGCTCTTCCACCCTCAACATCGCTTGGCTCGTATGCGGATTGGGCCCCGGACGTTATCTGCGTTGATATCTTGGTCTACCATATGACCCTTTTGTAAGACCTCGACTTCGTTCTGGTCCCGCAATTCGAAGAGCAACCCGCGTATCGGGTCCATGACATGGCGCCACTCCTGTGCATTGAGCTTTTCTAGCTCGTCCTTTGATAGTGCACGTGCGACCTCGGAGGGGCAGATTGTCTTGGGCCATTCCCTTGCGTTCATAAGGGTTCTTGTGCGGTCGAGCAAGATGTTTCTTTGAACATCGTCAAGTGGCATGGTATTAGTGCCCCTGTACTGTATCTGGTTTGATACAGATAATCAAGTCAACTCAAGGGAAGAGAAGTAATGACTAAGACTACGGAACGACTTGCAGATACGATAACGAGATTCATACCATGGGAATTGAAGTGGGGAGAAATAAGCAATTAAGCAGATCGCTTGGCGTGCATGGGCACTAGATCTGCACAGGGTTTAGCTTCCTAAATTTCTTCTGGGGAGGTTTGACGTCAGATCCAATTAGAAGAAGCGAGACGGTGAAGGAGAACTCAACACTCAACGCACACTCGACGGCTCGGAGAAGGAGGGAAATGCAGGTGCGGATTCCGGTACGGTTGCGGGTGCCCTTACCCCACGCCCTTGGTTGTGGCCGCATTGATATAGCCCGTCACTTGCCGCGGGCCATCCCAGAGTCTTCTTCTTCGTCTTACTCCTCGCTGCATTCCTTTCACTCCCCCTCTACCCCTCGTTTCGCTTCCTCTCAAACTCGTGCATTTGCAACTCGGACCCCTGCCAGAGGCACATACGCGAGGTCCTTCACCACAACCACCAGACGACAGTGTGAAGACGCAAGAATGGCCGAGAAAAGGGAACTTAGAAAGTACCTTCAACAAAGCCATGACAAGATCTTCGAGAGCAACAAGAAGTGGGCAGAGGAGCAGAGGGCCAAGAATCCTGAATTTTTCACCAAGCTGAGTGCGGGCCAAGAGCCGGATTATCTCTGGATCGGTGAGTCAATTGATACATCTAGCTCTTCTAAGGGAACGTAAGGTGATAGCTAACAACTTCTCCAGGATGCTCTGACAGCCGTATCCCCGCCGAAGCCATCACAGGTCTTGGGCCTGGCGAGATGTTCATTCACCGCAACATTGCCAACCTCGTCTGCAACACCGACCTCAACGTCATGTCGGTCGTCAACTACGCCGTCCGCCACCTCAAAGTCAAGCACATAGTCGTCTGCGGCCACTACGGCTGCGGAGGCGTCAAAGCTGCTATGACACCCCAAGACCTCGGTCTACTGAACCCTTGGCTTCGCAACATCCGCGACGTCTACCGCCTCCACGAGAAAGAACTTGACGGGCTAGAAGGCGAGGCCAAATATGATAGGCTGGTTGAGCTGAATGTTGTTGAGCAGTGTAGGAACATCATCAAGACGGCGGCCGTGCAACAAAGCTTCGCCAACAACGAATTCCCCGTCGTTCATGGCTGGGTATTTGGATTCAAGGATGGCTTGCTCAAGGATCTAAACATTGATTTCGAGGGCCAGTTGAAGGATATTCAAAAGATTTACAATCTTACTTCGTAGACCTCTGTTCACAGCTCATTGATTCGGAGTTAGAGGTTTGGCATGGGACGAGAGATAAATGGTGCGGGGTAGAGGCAGTTGGGTTTTATGGTTCTTGTCATGTCTGGGCTTCGAAAGGGGTACTATGGATCATGTTGTGGGATGGGGAGGGAGAGGCGTTAGCGAGACACTATTGCAGAAATCATCATCCATGAGTTATCAATTGCATGTGGTGGTCATACTTCTTCTCTAACCCACCAGGCCCTATTGAGACATTTACTCACAGAAGATTGTCCTAAGCAAAGAAGCAACAGAATCCGATATCGGTACAAGCTCGAAAGGAGCTCGGTCCAAGCTCGGTGTATGCTAAACAATCCTACCTCTAGCTAAACTCTAACCTCCTGCTAACTACTTTCCGCCTGATAGACTAATTAGGCCTACTAACGACGGGTCTGGAAAGCTAGTTCAAGTCCATGTCTTGTATACTAGACGTACGGCTCTATGAGTGTAGATGAAGTAGACAAGTGAGTTCAGAGGATTAGGTATGACATTGGAATTGAGTCGTTCTGCTTCGGCTGGTGATATCCTGGTCACTCTCTAGTCTGGGGGTGAGTATGGTGTGTGTTTTCGCAGATGGGAGACTTGGGCTTGGAGTTTCGAGGATGAGTGGTGGGTTGGTGTGTTAGGAGTTTCGGGCAGATGATACATTCGTGTGGGTTAGGACGTGTCGTTCGTTGTAGAATGTTGTGGTGGCGAGGTACTGGGGATAAAGATTCCTGTAGGAGAGTGTGGGGTTGTCAAGATGGGTCATTTGGGGATTAGGACTGAGCTGAAGAACAAATAAGGTTGCTCGGTATGGGCTTCTTTCTAGCTGGGTGTGCGCGTTCATGTAGACGTAATGAGGTTCATCTTTGGCTAATTGCAACATAATTGTCGATTGTTTGGTGTTTGAAATACTAATTAAGCTAAGCAATCAAAGCTGTGCGGTTCTCTACCACTAAGCCCTGCATCTGATGGACTATTTGAATACGAGATACTGCAGGCCCGCACGGACCGTCAGGCTCTTCACCTGCAGGGTTGCCTTGGAAATCGCTCAGCTGCTTGACAGAACCACCAAAGACTTTGAAAACACCTAACAGGTAAAATCATAATTTCTCATCATCGCACATAGATCATGACGCTTTTGGACCTTCCTACGGAGTTGCTGCATGCTATTGCACAGTTTTGTTCCACTGCCGAGAAAGCTCATCTCTGCCTTGTATCTCGGAAAGCGTATATACTTTTCGTACGTGTCTGAAAGGCTTTGCGTTCCTGATAATTAACTTACAAGTTTTAGATCAAAGAGCTCTATTTCAGAATCGATTTGAGTTCCCATAACGCTGACCTGTTGATCTGTCCCGACGATTTTGCAAAGATCGATATACCCCCAAGTTTCGTGAACAGACCATCCATTCCGCTGGATATGCTTGTTGAAGATAAGCAGAAAATTTTCATCAGGACATTGACAGAGAGACCTGAGCTTTCGTTGTATGTCCGAGAATTGTGCTGGACTATGTTGGACGCCTCGTCCAAAAACGAGAAGATCCGGGATATTTTGCGAAACAGCATAGATGAATCGGAGGTCGAGCAGGCGATGTGGATTTATATTCGTGAAGAAGGTATTTGATTATGATAAACCACTCATGAAAAATATCCTAAGGCTAGCCAGAGCAACTTTGGAGCGTTTTCAAGCAAATGACACTAGTTGTGAGCGTAGACTTATGCTGGATAAGGTAGGCGTTGTTCTGGATTTATGACCTTGAGCTAACAACTTGAAGATGTTGGCGCGAATTCACACTCCCAGGCCTTCTCTTTCAATCAGCCACTTCAGTGACTCTAAGCGGCTGGATGTCTCGTTCGTTTGCTCAGTGCATTCTTGGCAGCCAATCTGGCCAGTTTCCTATACAGGAGCGTCTTCAGAGATTGGAAATCAACAGTCTAACCCAATTCGCAGAGTTGGAACCGGGTGTAAATACGTCAAATCTCATTGAGTTACGGAGACAAATTAAGGCCAACGAAAACAGTTCACCATGGTTTGAGAATCTTCCGTATGGCTATCCTATGACAGGACTTCTAGAACCTCTGGCAGGGCTCTGTACCAGCTTGAGCTCACTTACGATCACTATGCGCGGTGATATCCATTGGAATGTCTCGGGGGAGCGTGAAGAGCGGCTATACGTGGGTTTGGCTAGCTTTATAGCAAGTCTCCGAAGCAGTCTACAATACTTTCATTTTGATCAGGGTGTAAGCTTCTATGAAGCTTTCCTGCACTCATTTTCGACTCGTGCCGCGAACCCTAGCGATGAGTATCGGCCGATGGATCTATTCTTCGTCCGCTCTCTTCTCCCAGCACTACTCGAAAGTCCATGGCCCCGAATGAAACGTATGGTTATAAGAGGAGTTGAACAGTCAACCAAAATTATTGAACAAGATATGCCGATGGACACTCGAACGTCTGATCCAGACGTTATTATTATGTCGGAACTTACAAGGTCTTCCGGACGTAGATATCTTATACGGATCACCCGCATCGCTTTTCCGAAATGCGAGAGGGAGAAGCTAAGGAGCTTACTGAACGATAGTGCAGAGCTAATTATTGCGGAAAGTGAGGCCAGAGATTACGAGTTCTTGGAAGCTTTACCCACTGGCATACCTGGTGTTCGTGCGCCTTATTAGAACTGCACTTTCCCTCTCTGTGTATTGCACCTGGCCTCAATCTCAAACAATTTTCTTATCACTGGAATTCTCCTTTCCGAGATGTCCCAGTTCAGCAAACTAAATTCTCTCTACATGATGAATTTGAACTTCTACAACCTAGGGAGTCGCTTCTTAAACCTTGTAGTGCCACAACGCTAAAGCAACAAATCAAAATATGCATCATGATATCGACTAGACAAATTTGATTCCTAGCGGCTTAAAATCTATAAATCAACGCCTCTAAGTAGTGGTACACTCTGTGAGAAGTCAACCTTGAGCTGCTCACCGGTCAACAGGATGAGCATCTCCTACAGTACCCGCCGCCTCATTTGTGTAAGT
The DNA here is from genome assembly GCA_001007845.1 of Nigrograna mackinnonii. Taxonomy (NCBI): domain Eukaryota; kingdom Fungi; phylum Ascomycota; class Dothideomycetes; order Pleosporales; family Nigrogranaceae; genus Nigrograna; species Nigrograna mackinnonii. Next base: position 1,037,304 of record JGVQ01000138.1, read on the forward strand.
TTTGGTTCCTATGGTCGCGTAGAAAGTGGAGGTACATGGAGCGTCGCACATTATATCGACACAGGACACAGCCACAAGTAGCTCCTTTGTTGTACGCTAAACTGAATGATGGAGGCGGGGGGACGACCTAAAGAGATCCTATTGCTAAGTCAAACAAGCTGAAATGCCTTGTAGTTTGTCTACGTGTTGCCTACTCACCGCCTGATCTTCTTCTATTCGATTCCAACAGAGGCCTCTTGGTATTTTGGGCTGATAAGGACCTCTTCAGGATCATCTTCAGCCTGGTCCATTTTGAGATCGCTTCCAGGCTCAATAGACACAGCCTCGCGGACAATCTCTATAAGTAGCTCAGCGCAATGAGTTTTCCTATATCATTTAAAAGCATCAGCGGCAAGCCATGGCGGCATGCGCGTTTCGTCAATATTGTTGTTTGTCTTTGCTCATGTTCCACTGCTTTCTTACTATCGTTACATCCGCAGCGAACGACTCCACCATTGCAGACCTCTGGCCTGAGCTAGCCGATCAACCGAGAGAACCTAGGAGAGATGGGGTGAGTTTCTCTGCTGGTGGTCTGCTCCTCGCATAATGCTGCAATCTTGCTCTCAGTGAAGCTGTGAGGATGGAAAATGGACAATTGACGTTCGTACCTGGACAAACATTCCTCCACGGAGACCCACAGGTGTTTCAAAGGGATGGAAGTCCTTGTGTTGGGTGAGTTCCTGCTCAGTGAGGTATCCTGAAAACGTGTATCGGTATTAACTTCAGGCAGAAGCACTAGATACACCGGATATGAAGCAAGTGTGCAGCAAGCTACCATTTCGTATCCTTGGTGTTCTAAGATGTGTTCCGGGTGGAACCGTATTGAATTGGAAAACATGGACGCTTGGGTCCAGCAAATACTCACCTACGCCTTGTCAGCTGCGGTGTTCTGCACAAATATACCGCGGCGACGACAGATCAATATCCCATGTCAACACTTCCCTCGCCTGACACTGTTTTCGCTGCTATCTCTAGTGTACAAAGTCCCGATTGCGTCAGTTCTGAGTGTCCTCGACACTCTCGTATGGCTCGTTGTCTTGTTCTGTCTCTCTGCCCCTATGATGCTGTCTGGAATTTATGAGTGCTAGCTTGATTACAAGATCATTCGTCAGCTCTCCTTGAAGGCAAACAAATCAAATATTACATTAAGACAACGATGTCGCTTATTTTTGATCCTGCTAATTGGGAACCTTGATCAGGATTATGCGTGGGACGACTCGGTCGCTGCAGTCAAAGGCCCTCCAAACGTCCCTAGCGCGGCGATACCCACAAATCCAGCGATGGGACGGAAGATCCGGATGCTCCTACAAAGCCAACAGAGTTTCGGTGCAGTACTTGGTATCGGTGTACTATTCTTCATCACGTCATTCATATACGCATCTTTGGATCTTCAAGGGAGAACTGGCGTATCGTACGTATGTCACTCTCCCTCGTGTTGACCCTCAGCTAACGCTTGACTAGAATATTCTCTCATAACCTTGCTTTCGGCATCTTCTGGATGGTTGTACCGCATGTTGCAATAGTGTCCAACTACACTCTCGCAGGTTCCGGATCATATGTATGCGATCTTATCAATCTTGACAATCTGTCGGATCACTACCAGGTACAAGCGCACTTTCAAAGACCAGAGGAGCATGGCAGAGGTTGGAAAAACACTTTGGATTACTGCCCACGGACAATTCGCAGACCATTTATTAAACAGTTTGGCAATGGGATCGAGGGCACCGCAAGATGGAATGGTCTTGAGAGCTACATCAGGGAATATGCTGATCTCGCCGTTGATTTGAGAAGAAAGCTCCACGTCAGCAAATTCGAGTGGGTGTGCTTCGTCTGGTCACCGGTTTTGGTAATGCTTCTGGTTCCCTGCGCTCTAAGTTGTTTGATTAGGTACGTTATCTCATAGTAGCACCAAAAGATTCTAACAAAAGTCAAGTGCCAGCAAACCGGCCGTAGGGATTGGTTGCAAGTCAATCGTTCCGCTTACTTACACAGGCGTAGAAGTTTGTCTGATGATCTTATGGCAATTTGGTATTTCTTTGACACCGAATCCGTTTGGCTACCAAGGGAGGATAATCTCACTCTCAAGATATCTCTACATAGTTCTCGCGGTTCTAGCTGGTTCGGCATCCGTTGGCGGCACAAGTATAGCTCCTGAACTGTTATAATGGCTGTAGCTAACGTCTCAATAGTCATTGTCGACAAATAATTGTCCATGCTTTTTATCCGTAAATCGACCACATTATCTTCTCGATAGATGCTTGCTAAATTTTCCAGATGCCTCAATGGATGAAGCGGTATGATCCATCCACATTCCACGGACTCAACGAGCTACTATGTGTAAGATATTATCAGCGTCGGCGATACATTACCGTTCTGTCGTTATCTAATCAAATTCATCGGTTTAAGGTCCTTGACAAGGTTGCACTGCAGCTCCTTATCTATCCCCGTTTTCTCCGTCGCTGGTCCTGTGCCCTGTTGGTTGGAGAGCATAACTGCCGCAATATGCAGAGCATTGATCTCGTGCGCTACAGAAAGCATTGCGAGCACACAACCCTACGTCGATTGCATCCGTAATTGGATATCAGCCATTGCTCTAAAGGTCAAGCAAGCCTCAAAATAGATAAAGTGAGGACTCTAGATTGATTCTTTGACCGGGCTTTCTGCAACTTTATCTTCTCTTGTTAGAATTGAGGGTGGACTGTACGACTACCGACTATAACGATGAACGCAGACCCAGCAACCTAATGATCCCTTTCACCGCTTCCCAAGGACCGGTTCGGTGAAGGGCCTCCAAGCTTCACAGCAACAGCATATTCTGATATTCCTTGCGGGGTTTGAACTGGAATTCTACTTGTTGGAAAAATCGCAGGACGGCGCACAAGGCGTGCGAGCTCCGAGAGGAGAGGAGCACCAAGATGCTATTGGAGCTCTCCAATCCCTTTGAGAGGGGTTTCGGGAGCCTGCTTGACAGCATGTGTTGAAGCTCTTCAGGTGGCGGGTATCGAGATTGAGCATTTCCACGGCAACTTCTCCCCAGGTCAATGCGAGATTGCTCTCGGCCCCTTGCCTGCTTTAACTTCGGCGGACACTATGGTACAGGCCATTGAGATCGTGAAGCCAACAGCCGTGGCCAACGGGTTCCAAGCCATGTTCCACCCCAAGCCTTTCGTGGAGTATGGTTCCTCTGGGTCGCACGTACATCTATCAATGGAACAACATGTGACTGAAGAAACATCTAATCACTCCCTTGCCGGGATCATGCATCGCTTGGAGATACTCTGCGGCGTATGAATGCCTTTTGAGACCGCGTGTCGCATCAGACCAGAAGCATGTGGAGGGTGGCGGGCGTGGGGGGCAAACAACAAAGACGTTCCAGTTCGCAAGGTTCGGGACGGCTACCTATAGTTGCGATGTATTGACTACATGTCGAATATATACTTGGTCTTGGACAGCTATATTGCTGCAGATCTCCTGGGTATAAGGAACAAAGAGCTTTTAGAAAAGGAAGGTTGTCTGGGGTTGCCATCTTGGATGAGTGACCAAGAGCGCCAGTCACTCAATATTGTAAAACAATTACCGGCTGCCTCGACTGTCTCTTTGATTCGACTGGAAGATGACGAAATGGGTTTAGATAAAATTCATGGAAAGAAGCTCCTTGAGTTCTTCATCAATGTTAGGCAGACTGATACGATGGATGACTAGAAATCTCTCCGGCTAGCACTGTATTGAACTAGTTACTTTTGACGAAGTATCAATTGTCTGGAATGTTTCGGTCTTAAACAGCAAACCCGCCAGAATGCACCAGTCTGCTTTCGGCGGCTGCCTCAAATGTTCCATTGCCTAACAGCTTGACAACATGAAGATCAACTCCAGCGTCACCCCATCCAACCTCATGGCCGAGATCTTTCAAGAAGTCAAAAGTCCCGCTGTCCCAAGATTCCTCCAAATTGAGCACATTGGGTATCAATTGATCATGGAACCGGGGGGCATCAATGGTCTGTTTCGCAGAGAGTCCTAAATCTAGTAATCGCCAGAGCGTCTGATCGACGCCGGATATGATATGAGATCCACCTGCCCCCCCAGTGGCAACGAAAAACGAATTATTGGAAATGTGGTCTACGAGAACGGGAGACATGGATGATAGAGGTCGTTTGAATGGCGCAATGTAATTGGCAACCGTTGGGATGTATCCGAAAGAATTGCTCCGATTTGGGACGGAGAAGTCATCCATTTCGTTATTCATTACCAACCCCAAACCAGGAATCATGAGCTTTGATCCAAAATGCAGATTGGGCGTGCTAGTGAGGGATATCGCCATACCGCTCGCATCGGCTGCGGAAAGATGGGATGTCCCATGGCTGCCAGCATTAAATGCTGCAGACACAGTACGCAAATATGCACCTACTTTTGTATGATATCAAGCTTATCCGGGTTGTAGGCCTCAATAGGTAGAGTGTGATAATCAGATATCTTTGAACTAATCCTCTCAGCGGTCGAAGGTTGAACGAAGTTGATCTCTGAAGCAGCCTGGCTCTTATTAAAGTCCGGGTCACCTAAAGTTGCACGCTGACTCTATTAGTGTCATGCAGCGACTTTGGCACTTGGGAGACTTACCATGGCATATCCGAAGCGCATGGACTCAACGAGACGATGAAGGGTCAAATTCATGTTCTGAAGATCGCCTCGCGCTGGGAATTGCCGAAAAACATTCATGGTTGACAGGACTATTGTCCCGCCAGATGTTGCATGGCAACCTCGTATCTTGTAGTCGCCATATGTGATTTCGAGGGGAGTTGACGTCTTAACTGCGTAAGTTTCCAAGTCTGTCGTCGTTATTATTCCACCCGAAGCTTGCACCGCATTGGCAATCTTAGTAGCGACCGGCCCCTTGTAGAGAAAATCTGCGCCTTTGTTCGCCACCGATTCCAGAAGGTCCGCATAATCCTTCATTCTTATTGTATCTCCAACCCCGAGCATGGTACCGTTGGGAGCAAAAACCTTTGCCCAGTCGGAGTTGTTGACAAAAAAATTGTCACCTCCATTGTCCTTGACTGCATTGGTTATGGCGTTGTAGAGCAATGTATTGATGGTGAATCCATTTCTAGCGACATCGAGGGCTGGGCTGATGATTGATTTCCATGACAGTTTGCCAAATCTTCTATGAAGATATTCCAGACCCCGGAGCTCTCCCGGGACACCACTTGCCAAGCCGCCTGTGGTTGATGCATTCGGGTTGTTCTTGTACATATCGCGATCGCTGGCGGCCGGAGCGCTTTCCCGGAAGTCGACACATTCAGTCTTGCCTGCTGAGTCGCGCACAATAGCATAGCCGCCTCCACCTAATCCTGCGATCCACATGTGAGTAACTCCAAGACAGATTTCCGCTGCTAAGGCGGCATCAACGGCATTGCCGCCGTCCTGGATTATGGATGTCCCGATGCGACTACAAATGTCCCCGGCTGAAGCGACAGCACCGAGAGTACTGAGTGATGTCGCTTTTGAATACAGGAACATGTTTGGGAATCTAATACTGCCCGGGCTGATCCCTGTCATGGAGAATCCTATCAAGGCCGCGACGAGGAACACGGCGCAGGCGGGCACTACCCAGCGCCATAGAGCAGCGTTTACGCCAGGCTGTCGAAGAATTTTCAAGATGCTCATGACGTTTTGCCACAAAGACAAATGCAAAATTGAAGGACGAAAGAATTCGACCGCATGCAAAACGGCAGGTTTTGTTGTGGTTGTTGGTGTAGTGGTTGGGCTCACCAAGGTGAGAGATGATTCTTGAGCCAAAAGGGTCGCCGACAAGGACCACGCGCTAACTAGACCCCCAAAAGCTCTAGCTGGCTTCCAACCACACGGGTGACAAAAGAAGCGGCGAGAGTGTCAACGAGATACTTTTCAAGATTGCAGAGGAGTTGTACTAACTCGACAATGCGGAAACGCCATTCCGGTGGATCATGAAGATACTTGTTAGCTTCCCCTTCGCTCAGGTAGCGCTTGACTCGTCGCAACCCACGTTCCCTCGAGTCATCTTGAACGGACTTAGCGAAAGATCAAAGTTTTGGAATAATGCTCGGACTGACCAACATGAGCGCGGAAGGAGGGGACATCTGGCTCTCTGAACGTCCCCGGAGAAGGAGCCTCGAAGGCATGATACTCATCCCGGCTTCTCCAAAACTAGTTCCAGGACTTCGGTAGCAAGCCACCAGCGGAGCGTCGATATGGAGATTTTGTGCCCAAGCATTATAAGCCATCACACAGTCTGTGTGAAATAGACCTTTCAAGGGATCGACTGTTTCGTGAATGTACGGGTTGTCGTTATCTTGTCGCCACAGGCTGTCCAGTAACTTGCTCTCATGCCTGATCAACTTAAAGAGGTCTGTTCCGAGTGCCGCCTCAGGCTGAATGGATCGTAAGTCTTTAATGACGCAGGTACGCTCAGCAAAGTCTACCTTTGATGGTACGCATCCGTCTGCCAGCTCAGGGTTGAGGATGATATAAGGCTTTTCGGTTTCCATGTAGGAGAGTCCTCAATGAATCGCATCACTGCGCCCACGAAGCTTGTTTCAAGAGCTTGAGACATTCTTTTAGAGGTGTTTCAAATGGTGGGAACAGGCGTGAACAATGAATCGGTCCAAAGAGGTGGGGAGACTCATAATTATCTCAGATCAGGCTGCATGCCCTCACTAGATGCAGAGAGCTTGGCCGCCGAATCAGGTTGGTTGGTAGACAGCACCCCTTGCCCCGATGATCACAGCCTTCACCACTTGCCAAAGGCTCCACTTATCTGGGCGGCCTAGAAAGGAACGTGAAGTAGTTATTCCCTTTGACCGGGCTATGTATGCCCACGCGATCCTTTAGTGAGATAACCATAGGGCAAAGACAATTTGGCCGCGAATGAGGCTAACAGATTCGCCCGGAGGACTCAGGGTAAACCCATAAGCTAATCTTGACAAACCTGTGGTACTCTTTCATTTGTGAAGGGTGTGTTAAACTCTATACTTGCAATCCATATCCTATAGTTTATGGATGCCCCAGCGTGGCTGTATGTAACTAGGTATCGAATCAAGCGGCAGTTTTCGTAACCAGGGAGAGCCCTGGCAGTCAAAGCTGACGAACATGAGCCCATATGACCCATTAAACTCTTGACTATCAATTGGCTCTGGCATGCCTCATCTTCTTCCCTTGTTCATTCACACCATGTGCCTTTCCTGCGCAACTCGAAATCCCACCCAAATCCTTGGATTTGTAGCGCTAAGCCTTTCAAACGTCTCTTCTAATTGTGCACCAATATTTTGCGGCAAGGACCCCTCATCCACGGCTTCGGAATATTTGTTGTATATTACAGAGATTAGCATGTCCTCGTCTATACGCCGAAGGCCCTAGATTATAGCCAATGGCGCGTAAACTCATTATAGAAGGTAGTCTATGTTCTACGCTCCGCTCGTTTCGATGGCTAGGCCATTTTTGAAATTCGCTCTCGCCAGCATCGGACGTGTTGCGCGACGACGCATGGGGATTGTTGATCGTACGGAGGCATGATGGGTTATTCTGTTAGGAGGATGATACCGGTCTCATTGCTCAGATTGGTCATAACGGGCCGAGCGCTGGTATACTAGTTCCCTGCCGCCATGCGAGAGTATTATAGTTAAGTAAGCTATTAATCTTTATAGGTTGTGTGATCTGGTTTCATCTATCCTCTTTGGAAACGAAGTCCCTGGTCATGTGCCGTAAACCTTCCATGAATTCACATGTACATACATTCTGTCACTCCTTGATCTGTTCGCACTTGAACTGGCAATCATTGGAGAAATGGGCCGACTCAGTGGGACAGGTGGGGGACGTGGATGATTGGCTTGTATCGCGTTCTCAACCCGGTCGATGTCGCAATAAGGTTCGTCAACAAAACTGGCGTATCTCTTGCATCTCTTCATCCACTCGCGTAGTTTCACTGCCATCAATCGAAATTAATCGCAAGAAAGAAACTACATATGCCCGGGTAGAACTTCTAGGACTTGCTTTTGCGCCATATCTTCTCTAAGGAGAAATCGGCTAGCAACTAGGAGCGGCGATGAAGGTTTATCTCTGAATTGATAACTCGCATTGCAGCCGAGACCACGCACGTTAGTGTTGATCACGCATTTTGTCGCATAGCTGATAACATCGAATATCGTTGAGGTCGCTAGTACTAATTCCTCGAAGTCGGCCTATTTTTCCACATCGTATGAGACTACAAAAACCTTCTTGCTTCTCTCAGAAACCGACAACCCAGCCCTGATTATAGCAACAATCTATCAGAATAGACTACAGTCATGGGTGTGTCAGCTACCGAACCGATCCAGATCGCCGGGAACATCCAGGCTACTAATACGGAAGTCACCGATTCTGATGGGAACATTACGCCGGTCGATAGCAAACCCCGCGATGATATTGACCCTAGAGAAGAAAGAGCGTTTGTAAGTGTTTTGCGTATATCTACAAAATAGTATAATCACTGACAGAGAGGACAGTTGTGGCGGCTCGATCTGTGGTTTCTGAGCATCGGTTTTCTTGGATACATGTTCAAGTACATTGACCAAACCAACATCGTGCGTTTATCAGTGATCCCTCGTCAAGGCGAGTGAACTAATGGGAATTCGACAGAACAATGCATACGTATCAGGAATGAAAGAGGATCTGAACCTGTATGGTAACGAGTTGAATTATTTCACTACATTTTTCAAGTAAGACACCTCTTTATCTATCCAAGCATTTCTAATTAGCTAGTATTGGATACATGATCATGCTCTATCCATCTTGCATTGTCATTTCTCATTTTGGCCCTTCGAAGTGGTTGCCAGCCTGTGAAGTAAGTACAAGTTCATGCTGTTTGAAAGATTGTGTGCTGATGTTCCCCCAGCTTATTTGGGGAGTCTTGACTTGTTGCCTGTCTCTTGTGACCAATTATAAACAGGTGAGCGGCCAAACACTCTCCGATATCTCTCAATTCTCATGCGATTTCCAGGTATACGGCCTCAGATTTCTCATTGGCCTATTCGAAGGCACGGCTTGGCCCGGTTACTTTACCCTCATCAGGTCTGGAATTCCCCACCCCCGTATTTTGGCACATTTCTGATTGATTATGTAGTCAATGGTACATGCCACACGAAGTAGCGTTTCGAATGAGTCTCTATAACATTGCACAGCCAGCTGGTGCCATGATGTCAGGCGCTATGCAAGGCGCGCTATCCACAAACTTTGAAGGCCTTCACGGCCGATCGGGCTGGCGATGGGCTTTTATCATCAATGTATGTGCTCACACATCTACAGAAGTTTCTAATGGTGCCTAACTACTGGACTGTATAGGGTGTCTGTACTATCGCCGTTGCTTTAGCGGCCTTCGTCATTCTGCCAGGCTATGTAAGGCTTGCAAGCCCATAGAAGGTGAATTCTCATGACTGACTGCATTTCAGCCTGAGCGCCCCAATCCTCTCGCTAAATTCTACTTGAAGCCTCGCCATCTTGAGATCGCAGCTGCGCGTGCACGTCGAGTCGGACGCAAACCTCAGATCGGAATCACCCCTAAGACCTTTCTGCGGTGCTTTACATTTTGGCAACTCTGGGCCTTTGCACTCGCCTGGCCTCTTGGAGGGAACTTCGTACCTTCTAACTATTTTAACCTTTGGCTCAAATCCCTTACCAACGCCGATGGCACTAAGAAATAGTAAGAGCTGGAGAAAGCATGCCATTTGCAAGATCTTTACTGAGAATCACCAGTTCTGTGGCTATGCTGAATTACCTCCCGATCATCGGACAAGGTGCCCAACTTATCGCGGAACTACTGTTCAGCGGGTTCAGTGACTATTTCCAAACTAGGTTGCCATTTTTGATGCTTCACTCCGCGATCAACATAACCTCGCATATCATTATCATTGTAAGGCCGAGCAACGAGCAAGCCTATATGGCTGGCTGGTATCTGAACTATATTGGGGCGTATGTTGAACCTACCTCGAACTTCTGTATTTCCGGACTAATATAAGCAATGCAGTGTGTCCATGATGCTTCTGTGTTCCTGGGCTTCTTCCCACCTCCAAGGTGAACCCCAAGTCCGTACCGTGCTCTTCGCTACCGGCACCTTATTTGCGTATCTCATGAATGCCTTCATTCCCATTGCTGCCTTCCCAGCACGCGAGGCTCCAAACTGGAAAATTGGATCCAAACTCTACCTTGGTTTTGCTTTGTTCAGTACTTGCCTCTTCGTAGGGATATACTTCATGTTCCGATGGGAAGCAAAAAAGAAAGAGAGGGAAGCCGTAAAGAACAGCACTATTGGAGAGCCTGAAAATAAGGATGAAGTTGAGAATGTACGGACGAAGGCGATTGGCGTTTTTCAGGACAGAAGTTTGTAGGCATTCAGATTGACTGGAATGGCTGAGTACGCTCGACCTTGTATGTGCGGCAGTTTTCTCTTCGTATGTATTCCTTTCCAAATCGTCACCTGCAAAACTGCCTTCATTCGCTCTCGATCGTGGGTAATGAACAGTAATGAACCACCAAGACCTCCCGAACATCCTTAGCCACAATTACTCAAAAGCAGCGTGCACTACGCATGGAATATTGACATCAACCCAATATGTGCCCTAATATGGTTAGTGCGAGACTTATTGTGGTAAGTAGGCGTCCTGCGGATATCTGTTGTGAGGCGCAGCACCAAGTTAGGCACCAGCCTTGCAATATACTTTTTCAACATTTTTTCAAAATGTGAGGTCTGGAACATGCAAAAGCTTTCCAACCCTTAATCTCTTTCACATCACTTCGTTGTGGGTAAGATTTCAGCCATGCCTTCCGACAAAACCCAATGCCAACACAAACTACTCTATGTAGACCCTTCACCTTTTGCCGAGGTAGCGGGCTACGAACGAGCAGATGCAAGTCGAAGACTAGCAGCGACTACCAGATCAGGTCGTGTTCCTCCCAAGAAGAGTCCCAAAGTGATCGAAAATGAGGCCAAAAATCTGTCTACCTCTTTCCCAGCGCCTCTAGTTTTGCCCTGGGATGATCTTAACCATGACCCGGACTGGGAGCCGCAAAGCTTCCGCTCATGGTCAACGCTTAAAGAGAGGAATTCAATTACCTCCAGGAGGAAAGCATTATATGTTGCTGCGGTGCCGGAGATCTCACCGGAAATGGCGTTCATGAAGGACTGGATCAAACCGCATGTTGACCCTGCCAAGCCCGACTCCAAGGAATTTCTGAAAAACATGGAAGGAATGGAATCACCAGAGACTGGCAATTTTGTCGAGTACTTAAACGCCTTTTACCATGGGATGACAGTGACAGAGTTCCCACAGCGCCTCCGTTGGATTCCATGGAAAGAAAGGGTGTCCTCCAAGTCAAACAAGACCCCAAAGTATGTCGCACTGGCTTACGGGACACGATCAACACGGATTCGAGTCAGACCCTCCCGTGATGGTGTGTTCCAGTATCAATTGAACTTGAACGACATCCTTGACGCTGCGATCGCAATGTTACCATCTGACGCTTATTCTATCGCACTACTCGTAGATCACGACATTTACGAAGATGAAGACGACGATTACTGCTGCGGAAGGGCATATGGTGGGAGTCGGATCTGCGTCGTACAGACAGCACGATACCATCCGATTCTCGATTTGAAAGAAGGACTCGACTACGCACACATGTGGCCTGCAAGTCACTGCAAGAAACACGTCGACAATCTCTGCGCCGCTGAGGAAGTATTACCTACGAATCCTGGACTAGTGGCAAAGGGTAGTCCACTTAGGTCTGCTATCGAGGCTGCATCCTCAGTCCCAGCGCCAACATCGAGCGAAGAATTTAGATCTCTGTGGTTTTCACGCCTTGCTCGCACTGTGGTCCATGAACTTGGGCATTGCCTAGGCATGGATCATTGTGTTTTCTATGCTTGTAATATGCAGGGCACAGCGGGGATGGCGGAGGATGTACGGCAGCCACCACATTTATGCCCCGTTTGTCTAGCCAAGGTGTCTTATGCTATTGCAGGTCAGTTGCAGAACAGGAATGAAGAAGGGATCAAAGAGTATATCATTGAGCGATATGAAGCAATTGCTAAGTGTTGTGAAAAATGGAAAGATGTAGGAATGTTTGCTGGTTATGGATCCTGGATCAGTGGGAGGTTATCCGTATTGCGGGAGGATTGAGATATCACAGTATACTTGGTGGGGCTTGATTCCCCACACAAGACTGATCCAATTTGTTCTGCAAAGGTCTAGCCTTGAGTATTTGTTCAGTGGCTGGAACTTATAACATCAGCCCTATCCTACGAACGTAATTGTTACTTTCATATGCCTACTTCACGGTCGGAGGACCAATGTGGTAATGATGGAACACAGAATGTAATTGAAAAGTTATGACTCCACTTTTTCATAAGCAGGCTACGCAGGTTTAGTCGTACGAATTTTACGCTTTGTTACTGATCCCGTTAGAGCAACCAAAGCAATGAGGCTCTATTTCATTCTATGTATTTTACCAATATTCCCGAGTTCTGAATATGATTTGACCCCTCAAGGCCACTGTATAGTTGCACCTGAGCGATATACTTTACTCAGGCCATACCGAGATTAGCACCAAAAATGCAGCCACTATACCATGGGTGCTATTGAACAAGAAGTAATCATTCTGGAAAGACTATTTTCAAGCCGAACTGCTCCCTTTATGAATGTGTGTTCCCTTACGATCACATAGAACTACTTGGAAGATGAGTGCGGTAATTGACAAGAGGACGGCGAAAGCAGCAAAACAGCTTTAATTTTCTATTTACGCAGGCCTTGTCGTGGTTTCCATTATGGTGAGGACAAAAGATAGATTTGGAAAAACGCAATGTTTATGGATGGTTTCGATTGGATGTACGTTTTGGCATACTAGCTAGGAGGGTACATCTCTCTACATTTCAAGATTGATCTCGTCGTTCCATAGAGAAAGAACAGTCATAATCACCGTATCTTTCCCTTGCTACTATTAGCCCGTTAGAGCGGTGTGTAAGCACAATCGCATTGTTCTCTGGAGTGCTACGCTACAACGTACGTATTGTGCACTCACCGCCGGAAACAGTCTGTAAAGTTATAGCAACCCGACCGCTGCTCCTTGTGCATAATATCTGTGCATTTAAGACAATACTATTTACGAAAGCTTGTGAGGCAATAAAACAGTCAAAGGCGGATAGACGCAGCGTGGCCTGGGCTTGGCAGACTCAGACCGACTTTCACCGGCGCAGAGTGAAAACTTTCACTGTGCTCCCTCACCGCGGCCGGCCTCCGAATATAAGAAGGGCTTTAGAATCTTACTTATCGTCTCCAACCTTCCTCAACGAACCCTCTAAAGCACCCACAGGCTCTAAAAACGATACTGGCCACCACCCCAACCCAACCGAATTCGACCTACATATCACGACCCTAGTCTAAAGCTAAGTCTATCGGATTCAGAAACCATGTCCTCTACTGGATCTGACCGTACGCGCGGTTCCCGTTCAAACACATCCGAACCTCGGTTCTCTAACCTGAAGACTCTACTAGGCGAGGTTGCAAAGACTGTCGATGGCTTGCGGGACGAACTCGACAGCAAAGACAATTATATCGGAGAACTTATCGCTGAGATCGACGAGAAGGATCACCGCATTTCACAATTAGAGTTGGAAGCCGCCGAGAGAGCGCGCTATATTTCGGAATTAGAGACTAAAGCCGGAATCCAGGCTGGCTCGGAAGCCGCAAACTCTGAGCAGGACTCGCAAATCACTGGCAGTATTAGCAATGCTGGTGTTTCTAATGATGCCGTCAAGAAAGATGAGCCTGTCGCTGAGACTACGTCCACTTCGGAAGCAGATACCACCGCTCAAGGCGCGACCAATTCACCTTCAGATATCAGTGCGCCAAGCCCAGAGCTTCCAAAGCCATCTCGGTCCATTCATGCAGAAGTCAAACCTGCACCAAAGCTGTTCATTCCAATTCGGAACGGCGGTAAGATTCAGACCAAGTCAACTAGCCAGACTAAGAGCAAATCTGGAACTGCAACCACTGCCAATGTGATTGCTCAGCTGAAGTCGTGGCCAATAGAGGGAGACATCCGTGAAATGTCTCGAGAACAGCGAGAGCAGCTTTTCCACGGCCCAACAATCACTATCTTCGTCGCGGGTGAGAAGGTTCAGGCGCCAAAACACATGTTCATGGCCGTTTCTACCAAAGCTCGTCAATACTTCCTTCAGCAACCGCAGGAGACCCACCTGACTGTAACGGATAGCTCGGTCACTGTGGCAGCAGTCCAAGAACTTGTCAAATGGATGACGAACATGGGTACCTCTCCATTCATTTACAGCCCCAAACTGACCGACTCTCGGGACAAGGATCTCTCAATTCGCCACACAGCTGTCTGTTTGGGCATGGGTCGCTATGTTAGTCACTTCACCAAGCAATACTGCGATAAGATTCGCCTAGGCTTTCCCAGCCACGACAATATTATCGCCATCTTGAATTATTCGACGAACGACGATACCTTGTTCGATTGCTTGGTGAACAACTTGGCCAACTTGCGCTACAAGAATTCTATCCCCGACCCAGAGGGCTTCCAGAAGTTCCTCGCAGCTAACCCACGCGTGTCCAAGGGTATGGATGAGGCCGATGCTAAGGCCAAGGCTCGTCGTATGCGAGGCAAACAGACAAAGAACGGAGGATCTCACTGAAGACGAGCGGCTTTTTGGTGAGAAGTGGTGGAGGGTCTACTTTTCTTCGAGGCCGTGCAGATTTTCAAATTGCCCCCTTCATAGCAAATGTCGACCGTGCTATCTCGAGTCGTAAGTCCTAGTGTCTTAGACTCGTACAGAATTGCGTACCAAGTATATCTTTTTACAATGCCTAATAGATATTTGCATGAAGTGCTGCGTGAAGTTCTTGTGAAAACAAGTGCCTACCGAAATAAGACTTACGAGAATCACGTCCCTGAAGGGAAGAGTGATTCCTCATGTTAATTGATGCTATCCAAAATGTTTTTCGCTGGTACGCTTGTCTACACGCACTAGAGGTGCTATTCCCCTGCCACCCTGCTTAATCTCCTAGTACAACCATCTTTGTGGACATATTGCCCTATCGGAATTGATGGCTGTGGGGAGTCGGCTATAGGCGGAATTCCAACATACAGAGAAGAAACTGGTCGCCCAGATTTCCAGATTTTGATCTAGATCAGAGACTGTGCTCCCGTACAATTGCTTTTGAGAAGAGGGGCATGTCTGCCACGTGCCTCGGTTGTGGCGTTATTTAGATGAATCCACCTGTCCTCCTCTCGTGGTGATCAGATTCCTGGATTATTAAGTCAAACCAGGTATGTTCATCAACTTGCACATTCATTTCAAAATTGAATAGCGCTGATTTATGCCGATATTTCATCGATCTTAGCTATCCCGTTAGCTTATTATTGATTTTTCGGTGGTTTATTAATCTTTGTCCCTAACAGCTCGCTCCTGTGAGAGCCGTCGCTTTACCGGTCTTCACTTTCGCTCTTACCCTCTACACTTGCGTACGGTGCTCTGGATGGAAGCCGAATTATGCAAGCACTGTCGTGAGACGTTGGCGAGGGTACGTCTCGAGCTCAAAAGTAATCCAGAGGACTTTTACCCGAAACACGACGAATTCAGGATAGTCCATAAAGACTTCTTATCTTTCAAAGATGCCGTATCTTTTGAGTGTCCCGTATGCTCACTGCTTTGGGAGGAGAGTCATGGGACCATGGAGCATTTCGGAAACGCAGAGAGCTTCATAACTCGACTAGCGCTAGGGCGGGCAAGCTTGAGTATGGGTAGCTCATCCTATGCAACGATCGAGTACGGTGCTCTTGCAATTAAAGACACTCCATATGCAGCGGAAGATATTCATCGGGAATATTCGAGGATTCAGATTCCGCTGGTACCGGCACTCCTACCTGAGACTGATGAGCCAAAGCCAACCTCAGAGGCCCGAGTATACGAAGATCACAGTCAGCAGAATTGGAGATCGACAGGAATCTGTGATACAGTCTCTTCTGGAGTGCTTTTGCACGGGCGAAAGTGGATTCAAGAATGCCAGGAAAATCATAAACTCTGCCAAGACGATCTGAAGTTCTACCAAAGAAACCGTACAGAAGCGAGATGGTCCCCGGAACGACTTATAAGAGTGGATAGAGTGGACACAATGGAAGCTTTCGAGCTCCGACTTGCCGTAGGCTCACCTTTGCTTCCTGGTGAGCAGTATACAACACTCAGCCATCGGTGGTCAGACCAAAACTTCATGAGGCTCCTGCGTAAGAACCTGAAGCAGCTTTCAGATGGGTTTCTCCTATCAGACATGCCTAGGACTTTCCAGGATGCTGTTATAGCGACGTATCACCTTGGATTCCATCATATTTGGATTGATTCATTGTGCATCATTCAGGACGACCTTGATGACTGGTCACATCACTCTGCACAAATGCACCAGATATATGCGTCGGCAGTTTGCAACCTTGCAGCTTCATGGGCAGAAGACTGTAAAAAACCTATGTTCTCTCAACGAAAGGACAGCAGCAAAATTGCTAACATCGTCACAATACAAGGTCCGCTTGGGTAAGTCTCTGAAAGAAACATTTCAAGCTTCAATAAACCATTCAATGTGATTAATGATACTAAGAAATCAAAGTGACTACCAAAATATGAGGCTTGTGGACAAGAATATCTGGCGACGAGGTGTCGAGTGGTCTCATCTTCGAACAAGAGGATGGATTTTCCAAGAACGGCTTCTATCGTCGCGAAAAATGCATTTCTGCAAGAACCAAATTTTATGGGAGTGCAGAATGCTTACTGCATCTGAGAGTTGGCCTTCAGGCTTCTGGTCGCATGGTGAAGTACGACAAGCTTATCAAACATATGAACCTAGTTCATCAGATTTCCTTCACGAACCAAAACTCGAGAAATCTCTAGCCAAGCGGGAATCTTTCCAGTATTGGAAAGAGATTGTAACAAATTACTCGTCAACACTTCTGACGAAAAGCACTGACAGGCTTGTCGCTCTTTCAGGTATTGCAAATGCCTTTGCAGTATCTCGAGACTTTAAGTCTTCTGCCTATATTGCAGGCATGTGGCGCGAAACCTTAGAAGAGAGCCTATTCTGGGCGGTGGATGAGCTCGCAAAGAGCTATACGGAACCCCATTTCCAGTCCTATATTGCTCCTTCGTTCTCCTGGGCATCGCAGTTGCGGAGAATCACCACATACAACTTAACCATACCTCTCTATCGCGTTAGTGACGTAAACTTACGATATGGCAGCGCTGACAAGCTGGGGGCCTTGCTGGAAGGAAGTCACTTGGTAGTGACAGGACCAGTCTGGAATGTCCGGTGGCATTTCCAGAATTCTCTTGACACATTTTCAATTCCAACTGCAGTACTCCAAATCGGTGGACTTCGGGGTATTTATGCGAGCATTCACCTCGACCACGCCACATCGTTTGTTCTCAAAGAGGATCTGTTCTGCATATGTGGAACACACTCAGCAAGTTGGGCAAAACTTTTGGCTCCAACTGCACTCATCTTGTTAAGACTGGCGCCGGATTGCGGAAAAGGTGCCTTCCGCCGCATCGGGATCGCAACAGAATTACGGAGAGACGAGGACCAGTATCTTGAATGCATCCCCCTCCCACGCACCGAAGGACATAGCTCAGACGTTCCGAGTGTCGAGTACCATTCAGACACAGGAGAGCACGTCATTAGAATCTTCTAGTGGTATATTTGAAAAACAATCAATGAGCCTAATGAGAGTTCATGAGGACTGGTGGTTCTGATCACCAAGGCTGCTTTTAGAAAACCGCTCACTTACTATACTTCACTTTCGTGGTTGATCTTTGGTTCGGGAAAAGACATACATCATAAAGTGTAGTTGTAGGCTCCGATTACTAGAACCTAATACTAAGAGTACAAGATAATCGCCTGGATCAACAATTTGGCATTATGATCGATAGCTGGTTATCGAGCTGAATACTACAGTTGCCGGCGACATGGTCTATTCAGCTCGAGCATCCTTCCCCACGAAAGCTGTAATATTTGGGTTGTCATATTATGGAGTCTATATACGGTATAGCGCACTTACTCTAGAAAGCTTGGGGCAGCTTGATCTTTCACTTGACAAGAAGCCGTGTACTGACAACCCTTTGCTATTGACAATGCTAAAACCCACGGTGATCTGCGCTGGCAGGTGACTTTGCAGAGGACTTTCATACCTAGTTTACTCATCATGGATGCCAAACTGACGTGAATGTAAACAGTGGAAAACCCTGTCACTCCTCAAATTAAGAGGCACGGGAGTAAATTAAACACACAATGTTACTAAAAGGCGCACGCGCACAGCCGCCGTCCTCCTTACCATCCTCTCTTTATAAACCCCCATTAGGCCCATCAAAATTCGCTCTCCAACACTTCCCACCTACAACACACAGAACTACCTACCAACCCTACACGCCAACGAAAACTTCTCGAAGAACACTTGAACAACCATGGCTGGAAGACAGTCGGTTAGACAACCTCCAGCTTCCCCTACAGTGGATGGTCCAATGAGTCCCACCTTCGAACAGGCGAATCGAGAAGATTCTGATGAGTCCTACTCTCAGTCCTACAGCGATCCCAATCAGGAGACCGAAGAAGAAACTGGCAGGGAGTCTAGGCAAGAAGACACCGAGGTTGTATCCGAGCAATCCAGTGAGGAACTTTCAGAGGTAGAGCCTAGTGAGCAAGAATCTGAATCTGAGGAGGAAGGATCCGAGCCTAATGAGGACGATGGCGTTGAACCGACCTCTACGGATAGTTTAAGATATCATAAAGACTTCCAAAAACTCATCGACATCCGCTATGTTCCACTGGAAGAGCGTAGGAAACTTAAAGAAGACAGTCCGGTAGTCCCTGTATTCTTCAAAGACCAGTTTGTGGCCGAGATGCCCCTCAGAGTGCTTCTTGCCGTCTGTCCTTATGCACATAAATATTTCGCCGTGGAGAGGCCTGAAATGGACAAACTGGTCATCGAATTCTGCCCATTTACGACAATCGAGCCCGTGATATGCCTGTGTGAATTCATGCTGAGCACCTGTGTCGAGAAGGAGGCTGGGCGTCTGATGCCGGACCCGCGCCTGGGCATATGGGGGCTCATAGGGTTATATCGTGCGGCAAAGATCATGGGAATGCTTTCCTTCGTGGAAATTGTATATCTCACAATCGTTCAATTCGCAGAGAAGATTTCCATGACCGACATTCGTCAATTCTTCAGCGAAATCGAGAAAGTCCGACAACCCAACTATGCCCTTCAGGATAAGCCAGATCGCCTTTTCAAAGCTGTCGTCGAGATTATTGGGCGCCAATTGCATTCTGGAGAGCTTAACTATCATCAGGTGCGGACCGAGATCCAGTCGTATAAAACTAGTCCCCCGACCATGACGAGGCACTGGCTTGAGAAGGACACTCGGTTTATGATAGAGCTGGACAAGTATCTTGCCGCGAGAAAACCAAAGACGAAGCAAGACGTGGCTCGGAAGGCTCGGGAATTGCGTGCAGAGGAGCGTTCACGCAAGCGCGCACGCCTCTCATGAGTGACATTTCGCTCGATGAAACATCGTAGAAGTCAAGAAAGGAGCTTGGCAGGGGATGAGAAAGATGGGGCATTGGTTTGACTGAGGACCCTGTGCAGTGTGGAAGGTGGAGCGGCTATTAGCTTCATTGCGGCGATCGTATTGCGATGGATTTTCTTGCGATGGATTTTTATGATGGATTTTTGCGATGATTTAATTTCTTCCCCTCAATGGTTGCTACCTCTCAGCATACATTTCTATCGCTGCTAGCTTTTTGTAGCGAACACCAGCTTAATTCTAGGCTATTACCTAGCTTGAAATATTGTAGCTAGTATTAGTCGAATCACATCTTGCAATAATCTCCTCTTTGTACAGCAATTCACATTACTATGTGCCTTTTGAAAAGAAAGAAGAGAATTTGCTAAACTTTTATGAAAAGAGTCCTCAATGATGCATTTGGTCTACTCAATGGGAGTCTGTAATCTGGCTGCTTGTAATGCTACGGATTCCTCGATTGGGTTGTTCATAGACAGGGATCCTGCACTCGCTGCAGAATTTAACACACACCTCACTTTCTTGAAAGAGAAGATTGAGTTAACAATATTCTTTGATTGGTACGCCGCAGTAGAAGACGCACCATTATACCGGCGGAGTCCTCGCACAGTCCACTTTACGCAATTTCCTTTTTTAGAATGCCGAGAAGATTCGATATGTGAGACCTACCGATCAAAAAAGGCATTGAAACCGTTCAAGTGAATTTCTAAACCTCGCAGAATTTTGGAGAACATAAGAGACTGGATCAGTGTCATTTTCGATTATAGTCGCTGCTCACTGACGAAGCCGACCGATAGATTGATTGCATTGGGCGGAATCGCAAAACGTATGTCTTCTCTTTCAAACGGACAGGACCTTGCGGGACTTTGGAGTGACCGTCTACTGGACGGCCTGTTATGGCAAGTCGGAAAATTTAGCACGGGTTCGTCACTAAGTGCTAACCGTGGCATAACAAACATAGGTAGGTTGACATACATCAGGTTCGAAATTAGTTGACAATCGAATCCAGCGCCAACTTAGTCTTGGGCATCGGTGGATGAACCAGTTGACCCTTTTGTATCCAATATATCTGAGCCGTTGGCAAGGGTGTGCGGCATGGTAGTGAAGCCAATGCACCACGATATATTTGGGCAAATGACCATCTGCGAGATCGAGCTCGAAGCTCACCTATTCAAGATGCCAGATTGGCTATCTATACGAAGATCTTACGAAACATTTCGAGATATGTTGGATTTTGATGATTGGGCATGGAATATAGATATTGGAGACTTTATCGAAGACGACGGGTTAGAAAGTCCCACGGACTTTATTAGATTCCTCCCGATTCTGGTATCATCAAATGCATCGATACAGCCGAAGCTTGTTATCTGTGGATTGATAGTTGAGACAGAGATGCTAGATCATCCCTCCGGCTCTCCATCGTATAAGCGAATTGGGACAGCGATTGCCTCAGAAAACAGAGATATTGCTCACTCTGGTTGGCGCTTAACAGACTGAAGTCCCAGACCATGGACTGTTACGAACTTGCAGAGAATAATCCTTGTCTAATAGAGTCTTACATATATTTTCGGTGGTATTATGGGCAGGCCTGCACGCCGCCCGTAGATCTCGATGAGCCCCGTTAATGGGGGAAATGTGGCCAGCCATCCTCATTATCGCGTTGTCTTTTGAGGCCGCGCTATCTTCTCTATAACTCTCGTCTAAGACATCATTTTGCCTGTGCTACTAGTCAAGCTTTCGATCCCATATATCGCTTAGAAACTCCTCTTCCGACTAATGATGTCGAGGATGGCATGGACGCTAGTCAGCGGATTCCGATTAGTTTATCTAAGAATCCCAAAAGTCGGTTAGACTAATTCTCGTCAGTGCGCGATAACTTCCAGGTCTTGGGGTCAGTCCAAGACTAGTCGCAGTGAGTTTCGTTTCCATAATCTCACACATTTGCGTTGGTACACCTGGACCTTGTGACATGAACACGCGCTAAGAAGAGGGTGAAGGCTAGCTGTGCGTTTAAAAGTATTGGAGAGGCCTCGGCGAGAACGGCATCTCAACAAGCCTAGACATCCCAAATTGGGAAATAGTGGCGCGTTAGTGCCTCCAAATCTAGACTCGAGTACTAATGGCTGGCTGGATGCGGACTATCGAGACCACAGGGTATTTCAACTGCATACGCCCTTCGAAGTAGCTCTGTGACTTCTTTGCAGAAGGTCGTTCTAGATAAAGCCACTCGCTTGTGCCTACAGGCTTAGAGCTTCTAGGTCGATAGTATATTCCAATTTCATAGATATATATAAGGCTCATTTATGCCTTCAAAATACTATCAAATCCGACAAATATTTCTCCGGGAATTCTCAATCTCAGGTTAATATAACCACGATGGATGCTATCTCTGATTTACCTCGCGTCGACGCCGACAAGGAGTACACTGGAACAATTACGGTAGGCAGTTTCACGCTTTGCCTTGATCAGAGTTTCTAATAGAATCCCGATAGGACATGGAGCCTAGACGCTCTTTTGGCTTATGGCATATCACTCCTGATGCGGGTCAGGGAACAGTCCCTGGTGCAGTGTACGATTCCATCCTCCTTTTATTTGCAAGACACACTCTAACTTTACGTCGCAGTGGAAGAATTGTAAATAGAGGAAGCAGTGATTTCAAGAAGGGAGACAGAGTCAAATTTAGGGAGAACATCTCTTTTATGGAGAGATTGTAGATGCATTAACTGGTGCGAAAATGAGAGCGATTCCTGAAATCCTACAGCATCATGGGATTCGCGAACTATTGTTAATATAGTATCATTGAAAGAGTTCGAGTATACCAACAATTGCTAAATCGTCACTAAAAGAACGTCAACGACATATCAGGGTCATGCAATAAGAAAGATAACAATTACCTTGACAACCACCTCAGTGACTCTCCACGCACCGAATACTCTCTCTCCCCTGTGCTCCTCAGAACACAGAATTCATTCCTGCATATGGTTGTACACGTTGTTTGGCTGCATTTGATTTCCGCCACAGCAAAATCCCAGCTCCACTTTCAAACTTTTCCAACCCTAGACAACGAACGAGAATAAGCGTAGAAAGTCACACAGAACCTTGAGCATTCGAGAGACGCACACGAGGATAGACAGCCACTGCTCCGGTCATCCTTACGAATGATCTAGATTGTAGAAATTATCCCTGTTTGAGATAGCTATGATCATGTTGTTGCAGTCTTGAGGTGTCTCAAACAGATGTCTCATTTCAAACAGGGATCCCAATATAGTAATGTTTTTTGGATCTCATTAATTTGTACTGGAGCATCTATGTGTGCATATCATAAACATCAAAAAAGGGCGTACATTAATGCCAGTCTTTCACATGTCCTCAAGAACAATCCTCAACGAGGAACATAGGAAAATGCCCGTCAGAGAGCGGAAAGACATGTATGCCAACGATTACTCGTTCAAGACGCCTCATCTGGATTCAACAGTGTTTTTTCGAGTTTGCCACCATGTCTCAACCCCATCGTTTTCATTTTGATAAGACCATAAGAACTTCCCTACGGCCCTAAACAACAATGCACCTTACAAAGCACTCATAACGACAGGCTATGCACATTGCTCTGCCTCATCCCATATACGATCACATTGTATTTCCTCCATTGTGCAATTCGTAAAAGATAATGGATACACAAGGGTGTTGTCCAAAGCGCGTGGTAGACGCCACCTTCTTTTGTGACATTGTATATATGTCCTTGGAATGACTATATAAAGAGCCTATTCTTCACTCATCTGTGCCCTTTCGATCTAGTAAATACCGATAACTATCCTCACAGCAATTCCTCTGTTAACCTATAATTAATTCAACATCTTCATATAAGCTCTACTAAAACCAGCATCAAATCTAGCAAATATGGCTTCCACTAAGATTGGTACCAATGGCAATCGATCAGGAGCGGGTAACACGTCCGCTCCTGTGGAACAAGGCTTGATCAGAAACATCCATAAGATGTCTCCGTCGAAGCGCCTGGCATTGTCTGAGGGACCGCGCATCACCATTTGGGTTGATGACATGCCCGTATTCAAAGGCGTATCGAAACGAGCCTTCCTTGCATTTTCAACACTAGCCCAGGTCACGTTCACGGAGAATCCCTCTGCCACGGCTATTCATCTTAGCTCAGATCGCGTCTCAGAGACGGCTGTTGTTCGTCTAGCCGAATTCATTTATAGAAACACCTACCTGGACAAGACAGTGCCAATTCGACGGGGTTCAACTGCCTTTGAATCCTTACAGATCTATCGCGCAGGCCAGCTGTTCGGAATGGATCCATACTTGAAAGATCTTGTTCGCGCTATTGAGAACGAAATTGCTAGAAAGGACAGTGTCATCACTTACAAGATGTTGGAGGAAATTATCAAGCTCGATCCTGCTGACCGTGTGTACAAATGCGCGGTTGGTACCCTCGCGGAGAAGATGTACCGTCACGAAATCCCCGACGTCGAGTCTTTCAAACTTTGGTTGGAGAATTACCCGAAATTTGCTTGGAGGTTGCAGGTATTAACTGACGAGAAAGAACAGAAGCCGAAAGAGAAAATACAGGAGCTGAAAGAGAAAATACAGAAGCTGTAATAGAAAAGGAAGAAGCGGAAGGCAGCGAGGTTTGCATGGAAGCAAGCTGCCAAGGATAGAAAGAAGGGAGCTTTCGTGTAGCTTGGAATTGTTTGCCACTATTAGAAGCATATAGAGGCTTTTCTTTCTGGCTTCATGTATCATCAGTCTTGATGTTGACTCTCGATCCCCTTGAAAGATTGTAGGGACTTTCCTACCCACAACACTGGTTGTAAGCTACTGATTCGTACACTCTGCGGGAGCTCGAAGGATCTTCATTTTTTGCTTTTAGTCTATAGTCTATAGTGATTGAAACCTAATTGTTTCTAATTCTCATTCACGGCCCGTAAAATCGTTTAGCTTCCAATGACGCTGCAATCGGCAGCCGACTACCCCAGTACTCAGAAATGCGGATAACTCTACAGACATTTATCTGTACTTTCGAGTGAAATGAATTTCCCCAAGTCTTCCAGGGACAGTTCAATTCCATCCAACTCCATGCTCCGTTCCGCTTGCATTCATTAGATGTAACCACCACTTGTGACTGACGCGACATTACGAATACGCCAAACTTCGACCCGGTATTCGATCGCAGCAAGGTCTTTACAAAATATACCATCCTCGACACTGAGTTTGTTGTCGAATAAGCTCACGCTCTGAGCATCCTCCAATCGGGCCATGAAGAGCGACTAGCACATGCATATTATGCTCCGGTTGCTATGTGTGGATGAGGACGTCTAAGCACGTACTTTTGGCAATATCCAAGCTCGCTCGGGGCATACTCGATCGCAATCTCAACCAGCCCAAATTCGGTTGAAATGAATCCGGATTGCCAGATTCACCGCCATTCGACTTGTCGACTTCGTTCGAAGCAACTGCTAGGTAGGACAACCCTCTACCTCGAGCACGAGAAGAATCAATTCTCCGGAATGTTGAGATATAATAGGTTAGGCCTTGTCTAGGGATGAATCAATATCTTTTGGGATCAAGCAAGAGATCAACTTGGTCATCGCAGCGAATCCCCACTTCGCTATGTTTAACATCATGGACGAAGCGCTCAACTTGCGGATAAATGACGACGCCTTGAAATTGGTTATTCTAGTCGTGCGTGAAATACTGTGTCAAAGAGACATCTCTTAAGGCAACAAGCTTTGGAAGTGGATTAGTAGATGCTTACGTGGGCACCCTGTGTGCGAGATAGGGCTGAATTTGGCTGGACAGAGCAGGTGCATGTGTAAGAGCGCATACTACGCTCCGGGCTGGAGCTGATTATGGCCAGATCCTCTCTGATCGCTGAGAAATCGACGTGATTTGTATAGTTTGTTCAACAACAACATAGGTCTCAACGAATCGGACAAACGAGAAGTAGCAATTTGAACAGTAACAAATCTTCAAACTTTCTGTGATGTCTATACGGAAGTAGCAAACTCTTCTGTTTCCAGCTTGAGTCTGAATCTGAGTGATGTGATATTCAACACATAATTGTTCTTTTCCGATTCAACGACGCAATAGCTATCTTACTCAAAACAACCTAACGGGCTGATGAGAATGCATTGAGACACCGGGCCATATATACAATACGTCGCTCCTCTGCGATCGCCACATTGTTCACTTCGTATATTCCTTAGCGCATTAGTATTCAATTTCGATAACGACGTCATACTTTGACAATGACGGCACTTTCACATCCTATCAAATGTCTTGCATTATTGGTTTTCTCACATTGTGCTTTCACGCAGTTTTTGTGCGCCGCCGTCACATGTTGAGTCAGTCAAGGCTGCTGTGTCGCGCACAGCGCGCTGTGAAAGCACAGTGACGGAGTGGAAAAGTATATAATCACACCGCATTCCCCCAGAATTGACTCAAATCACACCGCTTCACTACAAGGCTCTCTTTATAAGGCCCTCTTTCCCCCGGAATCTTCCAAATTTCCAATTTCCAACTTCAAATTTCCAACCTCAAAACCATCACACCAACCTAAAATCCAAAACTTTCCATACCATCAAGACGAAATGGAAGGTCTTCGATATAGAACCGTCTCCGACAAGACTGTCGCGATCATCTCCCAACCAGCTATGGTCGACGCCCGCAACATCTCTGATGAAGAGCGTGGTACTCTGATGACCAGCCCGAACGTTGAAGTCTACCTCGCCGACCAGAAGTTGTGGACCAACATGCCACTTCGGGTTTTGATGGCATTCTCCCCAGTGCTCGCGAAAGAACTTGCTGAGAAGCAAGAAGCAGAAGCCGGCGGTCTCACAAAAATCGCTTTCCATCCGGAGCAATTCACCACGCACGTGCTTCTCAGGATCTGTGATTTCGTTCGCGGCAACTGCGTTTCGGAGAAACCATTCAGTCTCAAACCGTTTGGAGACACCTACAAAACCATCCAGCTCTACCGCGCCGGACGACTCCTCGGATGGACGAAGAACAACTACCTTCGCGGCTTACACTTCCATCTGATTAAGGAAGTCATCATCCCCTCAAAGCCACTCGAGCTCAACGCCATTGAAGAGGTACAGAAATTGGGCAAAGACGACGCCCTCTTCTCGTGGACCGCAGGTACTTACGAGAGCCTGCGCTTCACTAATAAAATCCCGTACCCGGAGCTGTTCAACACCTGGATCCAACACCACCAAGAGTTCTTGGCAGCCATGGATGAGTGCGCCGCGATGAATCTGGCGAAGTTCGAGCAGCGAAAGACTGCTAGAGCTGCCGAGCTAAAGGCGGCAAAGCAAGCTAAGGCTGCTCGGCGAAAAGCTGCGAAAGAATCCAAGGCTGCACAAGAACCGCCATACTATGACTGGCGCGCAGCAGCCCAACGACGAGGCGGTCTTCTGTAAAAGACACGTCGGGCAAAGATGGATAAATATTAGATTGCTTCGAATGGTCGTAAAATCTCATGGCTGGGAGAGAACCAATATCTTGAGATATAAACTCAGGTTCTCTTGCTTTCCTTATTTCCTTTTCCTCTATAGTTAGAGCGCCTTTCCTTCTTTTACATTTAGAAGCGAAACAAATAATAAAAGACCCTCCATTACAGAACCAATGCAAATAACAAAATCCTTTTCAATACCACCCTTTCAATCCATACTATCCCATGTGAAGATAAATCATCATGCGTCCAAACTCTATCACGGTTACTTCTGTTTTTTACTTTTTCTCCTCATCTTCCTCTAAGCATTATTAGAAGTAGTATCAATCTAAAGGGGAATGTCGCTTGAGATCACTAGTTACTTTCTAGAATGAGTAACACCAATCCTCTCATCGTAAAACGCGCATGGTGTAGCGAAACAGATTAGCCTTTAAGGTCTTCCTTATTTGCCCTGTAAATATATAGGAACTACAGACCTCCGCCTAGCTAAAGGGGGAATTTTCTAAATCTAAGTCGGGTGCATTACCTACTAACGTCAACACCCGCCGTAGCGGAACATTCATTAGATACTTCAATTTTTAACACTCTGTCACTCTATGCACACATCGACCTTATTTATGCACTAGTAAGCAGAGTATAGTATAGGTAATACTGGATATATACACAACTTTTGCAGCAAAAAATACGGCTGTGCTGGCGCCTTCCGCGACTGCATTACACAAATTCTAACTTACAGATACATCTAAAGATAGTATTTAAGGACAGACAACGGCCACTTAAGAAGATTGGTAAAGCCATTCTGTTTATTGTTCTGGTTTAGAAAGCATAAAGAAAATACCAAGTATAAATTAGTCAGCCCTACTTCCCGTGCCCTGCGAATGTTGCGTACATATATATTGGAGTGCTTCTATCGATACTGTGCGTGAAGGGTAGTCGTCTCATAGAACTTGGCTCTCGACAGTGGCTACGTGCTCCAGAAGCGCCACTGCCTCCTTCGTCTGTCCGTTGGCATGGTTTGCCCCAGCAAGTGCATGCTGCTACGCCAGTCGAGCGGGATGAGTCTCCTCCAGGGTAGTCTCTTGGACCTTGACCACGTCCTCTACAATACGGCCGGACTAGCAATAATGTCGCCGTGTAAGAGCCAGGCTTTAGTCTATTACCGTATTGCTTTGCATTGCCAGGAATCATGGTTGTAGAAGTCAGGCCCAGAACTTAGCACATTCGAATCGGGTACAAGTTCCATCTCTAGTACATTGATGAGGAGATCCGTCTGTCACATCTTCTAATATTTTCCTTTCCAGTGAACCTTTGAGGCCCATTTTATCTACATATCCAACCATACAGGCGTAGAGCAGTTCCTCTAGATTCAAGGGAGCATACCCTTCTGCTTCGAACCTGCTAATCCTGGTCCGCATGGTGCGCGGCCCGTTCTCACGAAATTCAGGCTTTGAAATATTGGGATAACCTGCGGCGTGCAAGTACTCTTCTATAGATGGCCTCGACACAAGTACAGTCTGAGCGGGTATTGGACGGGAGAGGACGGCAACGTTATTATGCCAGTGTAGAGTGGATAATAAACCACCGTCACTCCTCGGATCATCAAAGCTAATTTGATCTGTTCTAAGATATTGAAGGTCGTCGGGTGGTATCGTGGCTACACATAGCTTGGCAGCCGTTAAGAGACTGTGGAGGAAGAAGCACTCGCTCAGGTCCACGGGATTGCGTGCCGCAGGGTCATTAGCTTCGAAAGGTTGTGTTTGACCGACCACGTGGTTGATAAAAGTATAAATGAACATTGTGATAGCGTCCTGTACAAAAGTCTTGATGCCCCATCTGATGATGTAGTGTTGGCATTCCTTCAAAAGTGCGTCACGGGGCAATTTATCGAGTAGCTTCTCGTGCGCCACTTCGGCCGAAGGAGTCGAATGTCCTTTACGCCTCCAATAAATCACTTTGGGACTGAATCGTAGTGATTTGGCTGTTTCAATACCTGTGGTAAGTACGAAGAGACATAAGTCGTCGTCTGGGACCCTTCCATGCATGTATCTTGCGAGTTCTATGCGGGATACCCCCAGGATACGTCGAAGATGGTCGAAAAACTCCCGCTCTTTCAGGTCAATGGTCTTGCTTTCTGTATACTGATTCCGCAGGACGTCAATGAGCACTTCGATCGCAGATTTATCGTAATCGGGTTGTATGGGATTGGGATGAGAGGTTGCATCAGTGGCGAGCCCGAGAAGAGCGTACAGTTTGTCGTATTTCTCAGTACATTGTGAGGCAGAAAACTTTCCTAGGAGGGTGCGAAGTTGAAACTGTTCGGGAGACATCGTCATTAGCCCACGCTGCGGCAACCCTAATCTATAGTGAAGAAGGTTTCCTCCTGGGCTGCTCATAGCAATCTTGAAAATCGAACCACGGGGCTCGAAAGACCAAAGTAATCTCCACATCCTGGTATCATCAGTTCTATATTCTCCGCACCATATATCCAAAGCTTGTGCCAGTAAGAATTCTTGGACAACCCAAATACGAGACCAGTAAGACTTGTGCAAAAGCGCTACCATGGCCCCTGCTACCTCGGCAGCCGGCTCGAATGAAACATCAGAAGCTGCCAAAAAAACTATCTCTTCGTTGCTAGTAGGCTCTCCTAACCATACAATGGTAGATTTAGCCGTAGAGTAGACGGCTCGCATCTGACCAACTTGGTGATTTCGTTCACCAACATCTCCTTGGTTAATACCTAGACTTACGATTTAGTAAGCCTCTACTTTCATGCCCAAGAAGGATTCACTCCTTACAGATGGCATCGATCCAGAGCCTCATGCTCCTTCCTGCACTCCACTCTCGGAATCGGAAAAGGAAGTCCCAAAGGTTCTTGCCAATCTGGATGCGTTGTCCTGAGCATTCTATTTCTTCATATTTGACATGGTTCCATGTGTACGACAGCGCAATATACGACGGACAATCGTCTAGATCAGCATGAGTGAGCTCACATCTGATGAGATCGCCTGCGACTCCAGGTAGCACTTTGAGCAGTCTGACGCTTTTTCGAGATGGGTCCAGTGCTCTGTATAGCGAGGCTGTCGTGTTTTTCGAACGATCTTTCCTATTTCGCAAAGAAAGCCGCATCACAACTTAGTTTCCAGGCGCCAACGTTCGGTAAGATATCAAGGCTTCAACTAGGACCTTTAAGATAAGAAAGATTCCTTGGCCATCTCTAGTGAGAGATGTGTCCGTTGAGAGGAGGTTGGGCAATGTGCGAGGCTGTCACCATGAGGAGAGGGGCTGTTGATATTTGGTAACTAAACAATATGATGTAAGCAATTTTGATTGGAACATTTATTACAGAAGTTTTCAATGGAGTGGCGATGAATTAATTCGCAGATCCGTCCTCGCAGCTTCTTATCGCTCCTAAGCAATTTCATTGGATCCTGGACGTACTTCTCAGCTGGGGATATGTTACGACGGACAAAGTTTATAGTGGCGGTCCTTTATTGTACAAGATAAAGACGGTCTCTTCGGGGATTAGGCGGCAAGGCAACCATGCGATTATAATATTTGTATTATTACACATAGATGGTCTTAGAAAGGGCCCTAATATATGGCCGAGGAGGCGCCTGAAGATCTTGAGGCACCTAGAGACTCCAAAATCGCTGCAAAATCTAAGTACTTATTTGTTTGTCCGTTGCGGCGGTTGTTCCGTTACGAAGGGATGCACATTATCTAATAGGTGCATCTTCTCTCTAATTCCTTGTGTAAAATTTAGGGATTTGAAGATCGTAAATATCAGCCTAGGCTTAAAGCTTTTAGCGCGCAGCTCTTCTACAGTCGCTATAGTGCATAGGATTAGTATCAGTAGTATGTTGTGATATTAATAGCTACCGTGATCTGTTGTATTTACTAGACCGTGCCAGGTAATCGGCCTGGCAAATAATAAATCCTTCCCTTATGGTGTTCCTGAACCGTAACAGTCAGATCTTAGCAAGTCACAGTGGCAGACAGCACACCTAAAGCGCAGCGAGGTTGCACAGTGGCTGCGGCTGAGATGGCAGTCACTTTTAACTTCAGACAGTAGGACATCAGCTGCTCTCTGCCTGATAGCCAACGTGCCGCACAAACTCCAATTATCTCTTCTGCAAAACGCTTGGCTCATGATAGAACTCTGGACCACATCTCTCGCGATTCGCTAGTGATACAAAGTATGTGAATTTCAACTGCTTTTGATAGTAAGCCTCGTCCCGCGAAGAGTATACACTGGTTGAGCAGCATTTTAGGAAGCTCCCATTCATCATCACCCTCGCAATCATTCTCATCCCGTTCCCCGAGAGTGAAAGGGAAGCCCTCGCATCAGGTTTATAGCGATCTACGAATCCCCAGCTTTGTAGTACGTTACTCCATTTCTGTTACTGCTTCAATCGTGCTGTCTCAACCACATTCCAGTCTCTGATACCTTCTTAAAGATCTCGTGTTTCAAATACCTCACCATATTCCAATAGTAATTCCCACAGCAGAGACTTCCAGATGCAGGACGAAGCACTTAGGGCACTTAAGAGCCCTCCTCTGGTTCGTCTCCTACTGGAGATGCCATTGTTCCGATTCCCGACGGAGATGCATCTACCAGCAGTCCAAGGAAGCCCAAACGACGCGCTGGCACTTTTTGGGAGACTCAGAGTTGTTGATTCGTTTGAATCAGTCGTTGCGGAGAGCGCACCCGAACGTCAATATGATCCCGATGTCCTTGAGTCCTTGGTTGGAGAGAGCGCGCTGGAATTTCTGGAAGCCCCCGAAAAGCAACACGGCGGTTACGGCTTCAACGAGGACGAGCAGAGCCAAATCCTTCTGGGAGTTAGCTAACGACTTCCACAAAGACCGTAAAATCCTGGTTCAACGCTTTGACCGACTATCAACTCTCTGTTTGCTCTATTACCAACACGAGTTAATAAAGATTGATGCAAAGGTATCTAAGAATAAGGACAAGATCGGTGATACGGGGGATATGAAACGTTTGAGATCGCTTCTCTTAGAGTATTGTAAGCTCGCTCGAATATTTGGGCTTGGTCTATACTTATTGACATTGGGATCTAGATGCCACTATTCAAGCGATATCCGAGGTATCGAAAACTAAACGTCCCCCACCAAATACTACTCGAGAACAGGGGCTTTTAATGGCTCGCAAGTTGCACGAGCCCCACTACCGGTCTTCCCCAGATGCGCTCAATTTGTTGGAGTTGGGAGAGCGGCCACCCGAGAACACAATAGATTCGACCCGTTACTTCCTGCAAAACTGGATACCAGAATGGTGCTTGGATCAACCGGGCAAGGATAGGCGTGAGATTGAAATGAAGAAGCGCAAAGAGAAACTTGCTTACAGGTAATGACTCACTAATACGAATTGCAAGATTTGGGAGCATTTGAATATTGACGCTACCCCAGGTGGAACAGCCAAAATTGCTCGAGCCTTCTAGTTCGAGCTATTCCCGATTTCGGTGTCTACGGATAGGCTTGCACGTCTCATTATGGGACTGGTTGGCTGCGTATTCCTTCTCGTTCGTATGACGGCTATGATTTTCTTGCTCGCGAAGAATACGAAGGTATCATCATGTATCGTGACTGCGGTAGCCGTAGTCTTGTTCGCCACCATCATATCGTTGGGTACGAAGGCAACCAACCAAGAGCTTCTGGCTGCGACAGCTGCGTATACAGCTGTTTTAGTTGTCTTTCTTGGGAAGTGCTGTAAGTCCCGCGTTGAGTTAGGAGACAGTTGGGTTAGGCAGTTTAGCAACTCCTATTAGATACAAATAGGTAGTTTGCCCACCTTCTCGCATAGCCACGAGAGATCCTCAATGAGCACGCATACATATGTTCTCAACTAGGTCGTCCCGCGCTACCAAGATTCTGAGTTATACAGGTAAATCCATCTGGACGGCGACGACATGTATGTAATATAACCTATTTACCAAACTCTTCATAAATAACTATGTGCATACATACTATCATCAGGACCTCAAATCTCCTTATAAGCCCCCAAACTACCCATATCCCTCCCCTCCTTATCAACCTGCAAATTCCACGCACAACTACTCCCCAACCCCGCATTATCAATCCAAGCCGGTTCCCAATAAAACAGTCCCGTTCCCTTAGCACCCACAGCCGCCACCTTGGCCGCCACAGCTTTAATCCACTGACTCTGACCCTCGGGCGAAAACGGAATGTTCTTTGTGTCGGACGGGAAGCTGTTGGATGGTGAGGAGCACGATGTAGGCCAATTCGTTTCTACGACTTGGATCTCTTTACCGTAGCGGGATACCATGTTTTGTAACGAGGAACCCAGTGCGGAAAGTGTGGCGCCTGAGTTGTAGAAGGGGTAGTATGATACGCCTTGGATGTCGTAATCAGATGCACTCAACCCACCCCCCGAACCAAGGACAGTGTCGTACCACCATTTCTGCGTGTCCCATTTCCAGCCGTTGTCCAAGTGGATCATGATCTTGGGTTTTGGCGATATGCTCGATTCTTTGATGGCTTGGGATGCGGATTTTAGCAAGGCGGCGACGTTCTTGGGGCCGTCGGATTTGTTGGAGAGTTGGCCGATGGGGAATAAAAGGCCCGGTGTGATTTCGTTGCCGATGGATACGATGTGTAATGGGATGTTGTTCTTTTGGAATTCGTCCATGACGGATTTGGTGTAGTCGTAGATTTGCTTGACGAGGGCGTCGCGGTTGAGGGATTTCCAGGCTGAGGGAGTGACTTGCTTGCCTGGGTCTGCCCAGTTGTCGCTGTAGTGGAAGTCGAGGTAGATTTGTAGGCCCGCGGCTTTGGCGCGTTGGGCGAGTTTGATGTTGTAGTCGAGGCTGTAGTTGCCTCCGGATGGATTTACCCAGATCCGCTGGCGCACCATGTTTACCCCGTTGTCTTTGAGGATGGTTTCAAAGGGTTGCACTTTGCCATCCTTGGTCTTGTAGGTTCGTCCGGCTTTTTCTTCGATTAGAAGGGATGACCAATCGACGCCCTTGTACTGTAGGGCACCTAGGATGGGCGTTGCGAAGAACACTGCGGGGAGGAGTGATGATAGATGCATGGTGGGCGACTTGACTTTGGCGAAGGAACCGAGATCGTGAGTAGCAAAGCATCATATAGATTTCGGATATGCCGTTCTTATAGTCACTCCACAGACGGCTTGGAGAGGTGGCGATACCCGACGTTGATTGCTTCTAGAATATCCAAGGACTGCGCTATAGAAGGAGTGAAGAAAACGCGCCAGTCACATCTCGAACGAAACATCCAATTAGACCAGGGCAAGCGTCGTACTAGATGTCCTCGAATTGATTAATGGTGGCTTTTTCATGGCCAAATTGTCTTTCGCGGGGTAAGTCTGAAATTAAAGGGACGTCAAGCCTTAATCCCTGGAGGTTCTCGTTAATCTAATAGTCGGGTCTCATTCCCGGAATGATTCGAAACATTTCCACATCACGCACTTGACAGGCGGCACTGATGCCTGTTGTGGAACGTGTGGATACTGTAGCCGCAAAGGCACCGAGACGATCGAATATGGAGGTGCAGTCGAGATCCGGGGCGCGCGATGCGTGTATAGAGTGTCGGCTGCTCCCGATTCCTGGTACGGGGGTTTGATACACCGAGACATGTGGGGAAATCATGCCGAACTTGGAGCATCTTGTAGCTGTCAATATAGAGGTGGATTTTGCCTCATTCACTTCCAAGGCTAAGAATAATAGCATTGGGTTGGATAGTCGGACAGCTTTCCTCCGCTGCCCGGACAAGATGTTTGTAGGCATGCGTGGTATTACAATGGAAACCGGAAGATTATTGATTGCTGCCCGATAATCTTGAGCATAAGGGGAGCGTGATATGGCCAGCCTTTGCTTAATCTCGTCTTTGATGAGGATTGCTATAGGCTGTAGGCTAGAAGGCGAACTTGCTCTCTGTTGATGATTGAACCTGAGTAGGCAGCACAAGGAGAGATGTTTAGTAGTATCTGGTATTTGTACACAATAAATTTCGGTATGATGTTACTTACACCATCAACCATCAGCGCCTCTACTGATCAAATTGCTTAACATTAGGCATCATACCCAATCCACCTCCACTGGTGCCCTTAACACTCTGCGCCAAACCCTTGCCTTCCCCCTTCGCATCGCCCTCCGTCACACCACCCGCACTCCTCTCCTTAACGTGTCGCCTCAAAAGCGACAGAATCTCACTGCCTTTCCATCGTGTAGGTACAGGTCTATATGCTGGCTTGAAAGTACCCACAGTCTGTGCCCACTCTCCACTTGCAGGACTCCTCTTCCACTCATCCTTTAGCTCTTTGCCTTGCGCGGATCCAGAGGCGGTATCTGCGCCACCACCCTCAGCGGTTTCGGAAGATGTCGGAGCGTCGTCGGGGGATTGGGTCGCCCAGTAGTAAATGTCCCAGTCATTTTCGTCGAGGAAGAGATCGTACTGTTGGAGGAGGGCTGGGGACATGGTGGAGAGGTTGGCGTCGGCAAAGGTGCTCAAGAGGAGATCACTTTCTAGGGTCCCGCGTTTCCTGCTCTGGTCTGGCAATCGTGGGTCAGTACATGTTCTAAGGAGGGAGGTTTCACATTATGGCCTGGTGTGAATAATTGAGAACAATATCCAGCCGAAAAGGCGCTCGAGGGGTCAAGGACGGACATAATAACCTTGCGCGCATGGTATTCGCATCTTCGCCAGTTCGTCGAATAGGTTCGACTCTAAACTTGGCACCTTCCAGCTCCCCGACTCCCAGTTCCGAATTGCTACCACTGACCTCCTGATCCTTGCTTCCTTGAGTACCTCCGGTCATGCGCTCCGTGTTCTCTGGTACCGCGTCCTTGGGCGTGTATTTGGGGTCGGTCGACGAAAGCAACTCTGGTGGAGGAGCATCTTTACCGACAGATGGCATCTCATTCGCAATCGTAGATGTGGTGTTGGTAAAGTGTGGGTTCAGAGGCTTCTCGGTCTGCTTCTTGCGATGCAACTCAGCGGTATCGTTCGCCCGTTTGTTCAAGCCATCAAAGTCGTTTCGGGAGGCGGCATAGGCGGAAAATGGGCGAGTGGAAGATCGTGAAAGGGATACCAGAGCTCGCGATGAGCGTGATACTAGTCTTGAGGAAGCCATCTCAATGTCTTGGAAAGATGGATCTGGCGTTGCGATGCTCAATTGGATCTCGAGGTTGGAGGACAGAGATGATGTAGTTACCGAGGAAAATGGTTGACATCATGGCTTGGCGGATGATTAAGTCGATATATCCACCTCATAAGAGGCCGCGCAGATCGGAACAAGATGAACTGAACATGACTTCCTCCACCACATTAGTATGGATTCAATCATCTCGTACTTTGAGCAATTTATGTGAAACCGAGTATTTGTGGAGCATTATCAAGGTTCACGGTCGTGAGAAACCGTCAGCTTGATCGCATTTGAGATTACTATTATCTTAAGCTAAAAGTACATGTGGTCTTCGTTTTCGAGCCCGGAAGTGGAAGAATCGAGTAGAGTATAGTCCTCGAGCTGTGGGAACAAATCGAGGAGCATAGTTCTCGAATCTTGGAGTCGAGAAGCATGATAGAAAACCTTTGTTATCCATGGCCATCCATGGTCAATGAAGGCACCGTGTCCTCTGTCGGAGTGCCCATGTCGCTTTTTTTGTAGACTCCATAATGAAAGAAATGAAAATCATGCCTCCGCTACACTGCCATTACGACCCAATACCCAACTCTTCACGGTTTGTCCGGCATTTCGATATCCTTTGACTCATTCTCTTCCGTCTTCGACTCATCCTTTGACCCATCTTGTCCGAGTAGCATAGACCGGAACTTCTCATTCCCTCCCTCTCCTTTGCTATGCTGGATTCGATTTGCAGAGACAATCGGTAGCCCAGAACCGCCGCGATTACCACGTTTTGCTACTGGCCGATTGACGCGAGCGGGTTGGATCAGGTTGGTCCTAGGTTTGATTGCAGGCTTGGTCGCTTTAAGCTCCTCAACGGTACCGATCTGAACCTTCTTGCCCTCAGCGAGTTCTTTGCCTTGAATTGCTAGACTGGCCTTGCCCATACTAGCGTCATCGTGAAATTCCACGATAGCGCCCTGGTGGTGCGGTAGCAGAGTGATCTTCTTGAATCCGAATGGTTTGACGAGTGCTTCGATCTGGGAGTCCTTCACGGTATCCGGTACACGGAGGAGTGCAAATGACCGAGAGGCTAGAGGAATCGGGTTCGTTTTTGCGGCTTCGGGATCTATGTTGTCATTCACAATCTTGGCGTGGTGCTTCGTCTTCTCTTCAGCACGTTGGGCCTGAACTTCACGACCCCACAACTTCACATTATGCATCCCCTCAATAGCTGCATCCACGGCCTCTTTTGTGTCATACTCGATGTAAGCGTAGCCTTTGTTGTTCTTGCTCTTTGCAGAAAATTTCGGCAACCTTAAGCTTGTGATGGTACCATACTCGGCAAATGCTTTCCTAACTTCCGCTTCTGGGAGCGTGTAGCTGAGGTTCCAAATGTAGAGTTCACGGCCCTCTGCTAATGCACCTTGACGCCTCTGTGCTTTGGCTGGGTCTGACAATCGGACCTGTAGCTCACAGCCTTCCATTTTGAACTTGTCGAGCTTCAAGGCTGCCTCGGCTTCTCGTGGTGTAGTGTACTGAATGTAGCAGAAACGGCGGGAGGTTTTACCACTGAACGTGTTAGTCTCATAATAATAAAGAAGGAAAGGGTCATTGCCATACAGCAACGATGGGCGGCGGATCTCGATGATGTTACCGTAAGGGCGGAATAACTCTCGTAGATCCGTCTCGCCTAAACGGGCAGGGTAGTTGGTGACGAAAACATTTGTGTTGGCGGCTGATGAGATGCTAATGGGGTGGCCCATAAACCCGTTCTCTTGTTTGGTGAGGGCATATTCCGCGTCTTCTTGTGCCCCAAATTCAACCGTTGCGGTCAAGCTGTCATCCTCCACTTTCATAGTAATGTCTACAACTTCACCAGCTTTGGAGAAAAACTTGCGTAACTCAGACTGATCAGTATCAGCCGGAAGTTGGCGTACAATGATGGAAGCATGTTCTCGATCTCGCTTTAGAGTCGCATTCGAAGCCCGTTGTTGTTCTTCGACAGAATTGGCAACCAGAGCAATATCGCCATCGTTATGTTGATTGGATTTTTTCGAGACTGGATCATCTGAGGTTGCTGTATGCGATCTCTTCCTCTTCCCGGTCCCTTCAAGTGGGACAGAAGATTCCGTTGCGGCAGCATCCATTGCGGCTTGTCTCGCTTCATTCTCGCGTCTTGTAATCAACTTGGCCCTGAAGTTTCGCCGTTGATTCATCATGGTGCGAACTTTCAACACGGATTCATGCTGCTCGCAGTGATCACTGTACATCTCCAGCAACTTCTCTGCCTCATCCATTGTAGCCCAACGCTTCAGAGCCTGGTCTAAGACTGCAGTAGCTTGTGAAAAGGGTGACGGCAATGACTCTTTGTAGTGAGGATCGCCTTGAATCCTCATCTCCCACTCGTAATACCGGGACCAGAAATAAAACGAATTTTCCTGAAATTCAATGAGGTCCTCCCATACCGCCCTGGCCTCCCTGTAGGATCCCCGCTGGGTCAAGAATTCGATATAAATGCGTTGGAGCCGGAATTTGGGATCACCTTGCCAGTCATTTCCGTACATTTTCTTGCCAGCGTTACGAACATCCTCGAGAGCGCTGAGGATCCCAACTTGAGCCACGTCGAGGAAGTCTTCGTTGGTACTGGCATCTTCGAACGCCTGGCGTCTTAAATACGTGCACCACGCAATCTGCACCTGGATATGCTCCTCGAGGTCGCTGTGCTGGAATATACCGGTATCGGTAGCACTGTGCTTGACTGTTGCAATCTCACTATATGGTCTGTTCAGGCTTTTTAGCGTCAAGATCCTGTACGCCCACAACTCTCCGGACCAAGGACAATGTCGATTCGCTCGCTCAATGACATTGAGCACTTCAGCCTGGCTAAATTTTCGCCACAGGAGGAATTCGATATGATCTTGCCAGAATCCGCTATCCGCAGGAAATCGTAGTGTAGCACGTCGGAACAACGCGTCAATTAGATGACCAGTGTAGATGCTTATGGTCTGTTTCTCCCAGGCCAAGTACCTTTTGAATGCGTGATACACTAGGCCTTCATCACCAGCCTGAACAGCTTGACGAAGTCTAAACTCTTTGTCTTCGCGCACGCTATACTGTTGCTTGATGTGCTTAGAGTTCTTGTTCGCTTCTTCCATTATAGCCTCGTAGTTGCTGGAATTATACTTGGAGTTGAAGGTGGAGAAGTTTCCGAAAGTCTTATCCCATGTTTCATGGGGATGGCCGAGTCTGCTGTTATAGATCGCCGCAATTGCCGTGACCTTCTCAGGCGCGTACTGGCGGTCGAGATCGTCTTCGAGAAGCTGGAGATAACGATCCCAAACCAGGTGGCCGTCTTGTATGTCGAACTTGACCTTGTCGGCGCCTTTACTCAACACATCCATTAACAGCTCTGTATTGAAGATGCCTTTCCCGATCTCCTTTTCATCGTTGGACCAGACTTCCGGGGCCTCTGTTTCCCAGACGCAAGAGGA
The DNA here is from genome assembly GCA_001007845.1 of Nigrograna mackinnonii. Classification (NCBI taxonomy): domain Eukaryota; kingdom Fungi; phylum Ascomycota; class Dothideomycetes; order Pleosporales; family Nigrogranaceae; genus Nigrograna; species Nigrograna mackinnonii. The sequence goes on from JGVQ01000138.1 coordinate 1,077,071, forward strand.
CAGGTAGGCGATATAGTCACCGTACATGGCCCAGATCTTAGTACTGTAAGGTTCCTCTTCGGTAGCCTTGGTAAACAAATCCACAACGGCGATGCGCTCATTGATGTCTCGTGCAAGTGCCTTCTCGTCATTAAGGCGGTTCTCCCAGATGTACTCGGGGAGAGGATAATTCTTCTCAAAATCCGCATACGCCTCGCGAAGGATGGGCACGAGTTCGTGCTTCTGAGCATCGCTGAAAGGCTCTTCCGAACTATATAGAAGCGCCTGCAGGCTGTCATGAAGAAGCGTGACAAACAGGAGATGGGCGTGGTAATTGAACGGGTTATCAGAGAGTGCCTTTTCCAGTCCATTCAGGCGCTCGTTGGTCGCTGCATCAAGAACAGTTGTCATAAACTTCCGCGGCGGCCTTGGAGAAGGTTCGGCCATAACGATGTCGCTTGCGGAACCGCCTGAAATTGTCCGAGTGATGTTCTGGATGCTGATGGATGGACGCTGGGCAGCACTCTGCTGTCTAACAGTGTGTTGAGCCTGCTGCATCGAAGCTAGGTCGGCAAGTGTATCCATGCCAGGAGTTGAGGCCTGGCGGTATAGCGCATGCGGAGGCGTCATGCGTGCGTCGTGGGGGGAGGCGAGCTGGGGTCGAGCGTCGATGGGCGGAGTGCTCGAGGCACTGTGTGCGCGGCCGTTGGTGAAGCCGGCGAGGCCAGGTGAGGGGAGGCCGGGTGCCATGTGGTGATGATAGGTGGAAGCGGCGGTGGCAGAAGTAGGACCTGCGGCGACACCAGGTGCACGATGGTGGGGTTGATGGGCTTGTTGAAGAGGTGCGGCCGGAGGTGTCTCGCGGTGGAATTGTTGTGGGGATGACGTTATCTGTTGATTGAGGCCGGACGAGGTGCGCGAAGGCACCTGGCGCGCGGCGCGTTGTTTTGACGGCGACTGGAGGGAGGGTGACTGAAGCGGTTGAGGGTTGGGAGGAGGTGTCTCGCTGGCAGGCGAGTCCTGCGGCGACAGCAACGAATTGATATCCATTGCGGCGGCGACGAGGAGCCTGTGGTTATGCCGGGGTCGCGCACAAGAAGGCACAAGTGGGCGAGCGAGGATGGCCGCTATGAGGGCGAGTGCGAATGCAGAGTGAAGCGGACGGCTATAGCTCTGGTGGGTGGCATGGAAGGAAGCAGAGCCGGAGGAGCAAGCGCAAACGACGACAAGTTCGCAGAGGCAGCGGAGAAGGAAAGGGAATCGAGTAGAGGATGGAGGGGAGATGGGGAAAGAGAGGGTAGGCGGGCGTGTATGAGGTTGCGCCGTAGAGAGAAGGAGAGGAAAAAAGTGTGTGGTGTGGATGGGAGAGAGTAGTTTGCGTGGTTGTGGTGGAGATGGGAGCTTTGTCGCCTTGAGCCGAGCAATAGTAGGTCAAGGTCAAGGTCAAGGTTAGGCAGGGTAGTATGGGTATGGGAGGCACCCGCACCCGCACCCACAGTGCAACACCACACACGACAATTCCGAGTAGGCTAGGGCAGACAGGCCCTGGGCATAGTTCGGGTTAGACTCAGCCCTTGGAATCAAAAAGTGGGTTGAGGCTCGCGCGCTGCTGGCAAAGGGCCCAGGCACAGGTACAGGCACACTGCACGGGGACAAGCAGCACACGGTTTTGGAAAGAGTGCAAACCAAAAGCGTCAGGGCTCAGAGCGGAATTTGAGCGTCCCACGGCGTCCCACGGCGTCCCTGGGGTGTCCCCTCCCCCAGCCAGCCAGCCAGCCAGCCTGCGTGCCTACGTGCCTACGTGCCTACGTGCCTACCCACGCCCGAACGCTACCCTTTTGGGCAGCGCGCAACGCGGGAAAAATTTCAGCCAAACGAGCCAGACGAGCCAAACGACTACGGAGTAAAAGACGACCACGACAGGCACGACGGGCACGACAGACACTACAGGGGTTCCCACGCTCGCCAATCTATCGCTTCCCATTGGTTGGTCTGCCGTTCCGGGCTGGCAGAGCCGCACAGCAAACAAGCACGACAAGCAACTGCAGACGCTTCATGTGTCCAATCCAATCACCCAACGCACCCCGGCAATATAATGTACCTAAGCTTCATGTCCTCCGCAGGCCCTCCACGTATCCAGAACCACAGCACCCATCTGCCTAAGTTGCAACTTGCCGCCCTGAACATCTGTCGTCCAAGCACAGCAACTGCGCCCGGCTCAATTTCAATCTCCGGACCAAAGCATCTGCCAGGTGCCAGCTCGAGATTCACATTCTGCCCGATCCCCCTTAGTTCCCCTTGTAGTAGCATCGTGACACATCGTGACCTGCAGCTAGACGGCAACAATGATGGCATAACCCCTTTAGTCCTGCCTTGTCAGAGGAAACCCTGCATGACTGCGCTCATGTCCATGTCTCGGATGTTGATCTCCTGCCGCTCTGCACCTGCGCCGGCATCTTTGCTCTTGAGGCCGGGGATGAGGTGAGGATCGCTAGGTCACGTGGGAGCTAGTCCCTGGTCCGGCACATCATCGGCTATTGCCGCGCCCATCAGAATTTCCTTTGGACCTCAACTCAATCTTCAGCTCATTGGCATCAGACCATTGGCGCTCTCCACATCACAATGAGCGCCCGAATACCTTCCAGGCGGCTGGGCCAGTCAGGTATGTATCTTTTCTTTTCCCCTTTTTCCAATCGCGCATTCACAGAATCATGGATCACTGCATAGAATCTTTCAGATACCTAGAAAGAATCGTCGCGCATCTTATAGTCTACAAGTGAGGGCTGACAAAACATCTTCCAGCCTTCGCTGCCGTCACAAGACCCTCAACGTACTGGACCTCCAGCTCGCTAGTCACCAGATCTCGTAACCCCATCCGCACGATATCCGATGACTCCTCGAAATCCACCAACCTGCAAAATCCCCTTCTATATGACGTGCTCCAAAAGAGACAGAAGCGGGAGGCTGGCGTGGCCCAGAGGCCCCAACCCGAGCAGGGCAAATTCCCTGAAGAAACCACAATCTTCAATCCCGATTATCAGATTCAGGGATGGAAGGACGGACTCGATCCGGTAGAGAAGGAAAGGCTAAGGCAAAGAGATGCAAGTCAAAGAGAGCGACTGTCGACACGGAGAGATGTTGAACTTTCCGCTTATAAGCTGGATCCTGACCCGACCGCGCGCCGGCAGTGGGAGAGGAAGATGGTGATTCGGTCACTCCGTCGACGAGGACGATTGACACACGATGTCAAACTTGCAAGGACGGAACGGCAGAGCCTCTTCAAGAGCGAAAACCTTCCGACTAGTGTCAAGAAACTGACCAAACTCGCCAATCAGATTGCGGGAAAGACTGTCGAAGAGGCACTGGTACAACTCAGATTCAGCAAGAAAAAGGTCGCAAGGGATATGTACAAGGCATTGCAGTATGCGCGTGACGATGCAATTGTGAGCCGTGGTATGGGTCTTGGCGCCGTCCCTGAAGAAGTAGACCAAACCGCGGAAAAGAGGGAAGCCGAGATAAAGCAGAACAAACATTTGAGCAAGAAGCGTGAAGAGCTCCTTCTAGCTGACGGCTTTCGCACGAAACCTAAGACTGGCGAGCCGGCCATCATCGAACTCAAAAATGGCAAGACCAAGACCGTGCATGATCCCACAGAAATCTACGTTGACCAGGCCTGGGTCGGCAAGGGCTTCCAATGGAAGTCCCTGGAGTATAGGGCCCGAGGCCGCGTTAACGTTTTAAGACATCGTACTACTTGTAAGTTCGGCACCTCTCCTCCCTTGTAGCCCAACGTATTCTAACTCACAGCCAGCCTTCTCCTTGCTACTCAAGGAAGAGAAAACCCGCATGCGCATCTCAGACCAAATCAAACAAAAGCGTGCCAACCGCAAAGTCTGGGTGCCGTTACCAGACCGCCCTATCACCGCACAGAAACAATACTGTCTCTGGTAGATGGACAGGATTGCAGGAAATTTTAAGTAGAGGAATCACTGTATATTATGTATACGTATATTGTCTGAGGAATCGCAAGAGGGGTCAGGGAAAAGGACTGACAAGATGGAGTATAGCATAGCATAGCACATTAAAGTAGAGAGGAGTCGACTTGTACAATACAATAAACACATAATATCCCACATAATCATCTTTTTCGATAGCCACAAAGTGGCTTTTCTCTTCCTCAATAGTGCATCATGATGAAACAATACATTAATTCGCTAGAGATGAATACAGACAGATTCACGAGTCTCAAAACTATGCAATCCATAATGGATATTTAGTAGATACGTTCATCATGCTACCTCGACATACATACTACTACCTATTTTGCCGACCCAAATCGAGTCGAAGAAAAACCAAATAACACCAACGCTATGCAAGGACGAAAAACAGAGGCGAAATCTGCAAAACCCCGCCCTCCTCATCACTACCAGTTTCACATAGCTAAAGCCACACTCAAATATCCGCACCACCGACATCCCCCACTGCTTCGCCAGCCCCAGCATCTGCAACAAGCAAATCCAACATCCCGCCCACACTGACCGCAACCTGACTAGCCTCGACACAAACCCTGACCCTCTCCATGAGCGACTCGACTAATTCGTCCACGTCCTCGCTTTTACCCAGTTGGTCGGCATACAGGTCTAGGACTTGCAGAGCTACGTCTGTGGTTAGGCGGGTGATGCGGTAGTCGGGGAGGTTGCGGATTAGCCAGCGGAGAATCGGGAGGAGGGTTACTGAGTCTCGGTTTAGAAGGGCGGTGCGCAGGGCGGAGCGGTGGGTTAGGGCTCGTAGAAGTGTTATTTGTTGGGCTTTTGCGTTGCCGTCCTAGGTGGTTGGTTATTAGCTTATATGCTTGAAGTGTGGGATAGAGGTTCAGAGTGGGGAGGAAAAGATACCTTTGATTCTAGGGCTAGATCTAGAGCTTTTGCGTATTGTCCCCATCGTAAAGCGTGACCCCAGGGGAGGTTATTGTTGATTTTTCCCCGAGCATTGCCTTCGATGATGATATCTGCTCCTTCGCCGGTGAAGTCTTTGCCGCGGATTGCACGGTCACGGCCTTTGCCTCGCTTGCGCTTCTTTGATCTATCGTACTCGTCGATTTTACCCTCGATTAGTGCCTTCATTTCCTTCTCTCGTTCCCTAGCTTGAGCCTTTTGCTGTCCAGAGAGCCGCGTTTTGATTGACAGAAGGCCGGATTGCAAACCGACTGCTATATGCTTGTCTTCTCTTTGCGCACCACCCGAGCTGATCACGCTGAGGGACAGGACCGGTGAGGCATACTTCATGCCTGCAACTACATTCCAGCCCTGGGTTTCGAACACTTTGACATGTCCATCCAAACCACCACTTAGAACGCGTTCTCCATTGCCGGCGAGTGCGAGACTTGTGACGGTCTTTTGGTGATTCTTGAGTAGGTGCATGGGTTTTGCCGCTACGATATCCAGTACGCTCACTGTGTTCTCAGCCGCTGCAAGTACCGCAGTTCCACTGGGCATGGGAAGAACAGCTTCCAGGGCCGCCGCGTGCTTGAACACCATAACTGCGTTTCCTCCCACTCTCGAGTCCCATAACCTAACGGTCTGATCGTAACTCCCGCTCACCAACAACCCACTTTGCGCCGGCATAAATGTTCCACAACGAACATAATCCTGGTGACCATTGAAAGTCGTAATGCTCTTGTCGCTCGGTAGATCCCATAACCGCACGGTCTTGTCGTCTGAACAACTCATCAACTCCGTGAGATTGGAGGGGTGCCATTCTGTTCTCCACACGGGTTGTTTATGCTCTTTCCAGGTCTTCAAAATTGCGCGACTGTTTACATCAAACGCTTGTATCGCTCCACTATCTCCTCCTGCTACCAGAATTCGTCCATCTCTTCGAATGTTACCAGAATGCGCAATGTCGTCGACGCCAAAGCGGGATATAGTCTTGACTGGTTTTCGAGTCTTGGAAGAGAATATCTGTACGCGCGAGCCCGTGGTCACCGCAAATAGGTCGTGTGAGGAAACGGTGAGGTTCGAAGGAGGTGGAGGCGGGAAGGAAATGTGAGTTATAGGTGAGGAGTGCTGCGATGGGTCGAGTTGAACTTGTGAACTAAACGACTGCCAATACTTTTGCTCTGCGGTGAGGGTCACGGGACCCTTGGGCAGCTTAAGAGGCTGGAGAAGCTGCACTTCGGCTGCCATTGCGGGGGCTATATAATTTGAAGTGGGAGACGGCACCCGTATGTATAAGTTCTGTTCGAACTTTTTCGGTGGAGCTCGAGGTGGGCTATTCCTCTAAGAGATTAGCGCTGTTTACTGGTTACGGCAGACCATTATTACTCAAATCGAGTCTTAGCACATCACACTCTAAACGCCCGCCGTAGTTCATCTACCTCAGGCACCCATGTACTTACTCAATAGGCGTATGCGCGCCCAGTTCATCTTTCTCACGACGCGGCTGTGCACCCGCAAATAAGACTGCCTAATCCCGCCTCCACCACCATGCGTTTCCACCCGTCTCACCCTCTCGTGTGTCTTTGTTGCTCTGTGTTGTTTCAATCGGAATCTTTGACTGGTTCTCAGAATGGATGACCCAGCGCCTCTGCTTCCAGATAATGCCAACGGTGAATGGTCTGATTACAGGAATCTCTTCGAGTCTGAGCAATCATGCATGCCATTCACTGCTGTGGCTGATGATTTCCAAGATGCGTGCTTTGACTTCAATGATATCGCCATGGAAGATTTTCCCATTGGAGATTTCGTTGACATGGAGATGGCATGGGAGCCTAGCCCCCATCATGCCACTGGCGTCTTGCAAAGTCTCGATGTAGACTTGACATGTCAAACTCGAAATCATACGGGCAGTGATGCTGCCGTGCCAACATGTACTCTTGCAGACACTACTCTGGGCTACGATCACAGTGCAACAAAGATGGACGATGGAAGCAAGGCACGAGACAATCCAGACGAAGATAAGCCTGAGCCTCGACCCAGGAGGAAACAACCACGTATTCCGCCCGAAGCAAGAAAAATACTTGAAGATCAATTCTCGCAGAATCCATACCCACTCTCCTGGGAAGTCGACATTTTGGCCCATCGTACTGGCCTGGAAACCCGGAAAGTCAACGTCTGGTTCAGGAATGCTCGCACCAGACGAGCCCCTACGCGTAAGCTCATCTCGATTTACCGAAATTTTCGGATTTTGCCTCCAATTTCAGGTCCATGGTATGGCTTTGCGTGTATGTCACAATGGAAGATTTAAAAACGTACTCAGAGTGTTCTCACAACACCTTATATCTCTCTTCCTTTACCATGGAACACATATGCTGATACTTAGTTGATCTTTGTAGGAACGAAACGCCCAAATAGTGAGCGATTATCAAAAGATAGCCTCGAGAAGCTTGGGCTTGAACCACTCGAAGACCAACAGCCGCCCTTGGAGGCTTGGATGTCGTCGTCCACGGAACCTGTCGCAGCGGCCGCTATTGAAGCAGCCTTCTCCATGATAGACCCTGATACTTTCCCGGATTGGCGCCCATCGCAAGTCTCAAGCGGTACGGTTCCAAGTAGAGCACCTTCAGTCAACTCGTCCTGGGCGGGCGCATCGTCCGCGGGATCAGCAGCTACTCAGAATACGAAATACACCACAGCCTCAAGAGGGAGTAATACGTCTTCGCTAGTCCGTGGCCGCCGTCGTGGACGAAAGCGTCTTCAAAGATCTACGGGCCCATACTCTACAGAGATCTTACCGCGGAGCATGTCGGTACGGAACAAACAACAGGTTTCTGCAGACATATCCGGGGCATCTCCTACTTTGCCATTTGATGAAAGCGAACGCAATGATCGCCCTTTCCACTGCACCTTTTGCGGCGAGAGATTCAAAAGCCATTATGACTGGAGTCGACACGAAGAAGCCATCCACGTTCCTCGAACAACCTGGGTTTGCTGTAGCGATACAAACATGCCGCTTGACGATTGTCCCTTCTGTCTCACTCCAGCTCCGGACGAACAGCATCTTGCATCTCACGGCTACTTCGCCTGCGTTTCACAACCAGAAAAAGAACGCACTTTCTACAGACGCGATCATTTTGTTCAGCATCTACACAACGTCCATTACTCGAAGCGAAAACATCCGGATCCAGAACTTGGGTGCACCAAAGGAGCCCTGCATGGTTGTAGTGCGTTGGTCAAACGTTGGACTCGTCCCTTACCGGCTCTCACAAGTGATAATCCGGCATTGCATTGTGGGTTTTGTGGTCACACTTTGCCTACGTGGGAGGAACGTCGTCACCATGTCAGCAACTACTTTAAAACAAGGAGTAGAGACCTCTCATCATGGTGGCCGGGCCGCCTTCCGAGCACCCTCACTGACGTTCAAGACCCGTCTAATGAGGCTACCATGTGCTGTCGATATTGTAAAGTGACGCTTGATGATACAAGCAAGCCAAACCATTACTGCAAAGTCTGGTCATGCCGTTTTTTACCCAGTATCGAATCGTTGTCATATAAAGACTCATTTGGGGATTACACATATCCCTTTTATGTGACCTCAGCTTACCGTTCAAATTATCGCAGCTGCTCTCAGGAATTCTTCAGGTCATTCAACGAGTTTGCTCTTCACCTTGAGATCTTTCATCGTGCAGAATCTATGCTCAATATCCTGTCAGACTCGACTTTGTCAGATGCCGTAGATAGGCTGTTCTCGAGACGCAGACTAGCGATTCTAGAGCCTGTCTCCTCAGCACAATTTCAGAATTATTGCCTTCCTTCAGCTACGCAGCCCATCCTCGTGCAGGAGTTCTCTCATCAGCATGGCACTTGGGCGCAACTCCCAACTATTTCTCCTCCACAGCCACCATTACTGCCATCGGCCACATCGTCAAGGCAGTCCTTCTCAGCTGGTAAGGCATGCTCAACTCGGCAGAAGGGTCGGAATAAGAGGCAAAGTTCGCAAAAACAAGCTTCTGTGCAAGGAACGCCCCCCAACGAGTCCTCAGCTGACCGGCACTCGAAACTACCACCGCCTCTAGAGGATCCCCCTCACTTTTTTGTCGGTTTTCGATCAGCCTTTGCTTCTTTCCCTTCAATATTCTATCTCCCGGGTGGGAAAACTTCTCTTAAGACGGCCCCATATGCAGTGGGTGTGTCGGAACTCTCGCATGGATTCATAGGCTCTCTTGTAATGAGTTCTGCGCTGGTCGGCATGGCATGTGCTGACCTACCCGTAATTCCTCGAAAGGATAAGTACACTGGGTATATAGAGCTTGGGATGGAGGAGTGATCAGGAGAGGCTTTTCAACTTTAATTCACTAGGTTAAGATTAGGTCGCTGTAATGGGTGGAGGATTAAATGATACGGCCTACAATATTAGAAATCTAATAGGCAATGCGCTGGTCTCGCTTGCTGCAAATCATCTACGATTCATGAATCTCTTGTATAGAATTATCTCTTCCGACAGCGCCTACGTTGGATGAGCAGGCCGACATGATATTTAGCAATCTTTGAACAACTTCTAGGTAGGTCGCGCCCATTCAAGTGGAAGTAGTCATTGCGTGTATCCGGTGTCCTACGCTATAGTGCATGTGTCAAAGTGCCAGCTGCGAAAGGCTTCTTGTAGGATTCACATCTTCAACATCCACAACGTACAACTCTTTTTGGAGAGCTAAAGGGATTCCTAGTAGTGATGAGGACGTCATACCCCCCTCTTCCACCCAAATACAAACACCGCAATCAGGCAATCCGAGAAATGACGCAAATTCGACATGAAACGACTCCAACTCACAAACCATCCAGAAATAACCCACGCGCTTAAGCTCAAAAAGTTCAAGCTCGGGGGCCAAAAATCCTCCGCAAATATCCACCATCTCGAGATCTCGAAGTTGGCAGCGAATCAAAAGACAGGATCGCGGTGCTTAATGTATAAGACTAGGCTTGCGCGGCTTGGTGGCCGCCCCAACGTTAACGTTGATATGGTTGGCTTGCGGAGATCTGCGGTGTAGGCGTTATTTAGTCTGGTGTGATACCCTGTACATTTAATGCGACATTGGTCTCGTTGTTGTCCAGGCCGTCTTGTCTGTCTGCTGTCGCTATCGCTGAAGCTTGACGTCTCCGCAGTTTGCACGACAGACTCTATTTTGTGAACTGGAGGCGAGGTGTTGTCGTTCGTTTGAACAGTCACCCTACGGCTAGTTAAAGTCTACCAAATCGCAATGCCTTATTCCTTCTTCAATTGGCGCACTATCTTATTCCTTGCCCTCGCCGTACTCTCCAGCGGAATCTTCGTGTTGGGACACAATGCACCGCGAGGCTCTCTCTACGCAGAGCGCTTACAACCCGACCCCAATCAACGAGAATCATTGAATTACTTCGGAGCCAGACCACCCGTCACAAGAGATCAGATACCCCATGAGAATGGGGTGTTCAAACGCGATGTCTGCAACGATGCGTTCCCAGGCCGTTATTCGCAGACTTGCGCACCTTCGAGCACTCTCTGCTGTAAACATCCCCTCACTTCAAGACAGCTTCAGGGGTAATTAAAGATCTGATAGGCATCATTCCTGACGCTGACCGGCCCGCATGCATGAAAATCCAGAGTTGGGGCGTCTGCTGTACCGAGTATGTAGACCTCAAACTCAATAGGTACACTAATGCTAACTCCAGCTTTTAGAAACATTGACTGCTTTGTAGATATCGAATCGGCCTGCGACGAATCCGGGTCGAACCAATGCGCGCAAGGGTCATGCTGTCCCGATCAGACCAGTTGCGTCCTTGACTTCAACTATACAGCTGGTAGTCTCGTCCGTTGCAACGTTGATCGCGCTTTGATACCTCAATCTAGCTCCTCCTCGTCTAGTGCCTCGTCGAGCGCAACGGCATCCTCTTCCGCCAGTTCATCCGGAACTGCTGCTTCGGTGACAACAGCCACAGGTTCGGCTTCACCAACAAATACAGGTTCGTCAGGGGGAGATGGAGGTGGTGGTGGATTAGGCGGGGGAGCAATCGCTGGTATTGTCATCGGTGCCCTTGTAGCGGCGGCCCTCTGGGGACTACTGGGTATGTTGATATACAGGAGATATAAGAGTAAACAGCCAGCTACCATGGGAGAGTCGTCGGCGACGTATCATCTACAAGTCCAACATCCGTACTATCAACACGAGCTGTCGGACTCGAATCAAACGTATGAGGCGCCGGATGGAGGATATTATGACCCTGATGGACGGCCGAAGAATCGATGGGCCAGTTCGGAGTTGCCCGCTGAGGAGAGACGGCAGGAATTGCTTTGAAGGGTGACAAAAATCAATAGGAGAGCCAACAGACATTGAGCTACATGTCTCAACCTTCCGTTCAGGAGACTGGACCCTTTACATCACTAAGTTTGCAAGGCGGCTCTCAGCCGGGGCCACAGTGACGTGTAGACCGAATCAGGAACAACGCATGGCCTGCATAACGTTCTGAAAGCTACCATGGTTTAGCAAAGATATATCTGTTTGCCCTGCATTTGATGGCTCTAAGCAGTATGATCTCTAGGACACACGTTGCTATGGCGGATTGCGAACCTTGGGCGGAACGGGTGCGGAACGGTGCGGCCAATGGATGGTGGGGGTGGGGTAGCGTTACACCTCTACATCGTATCTATCCACCTCACGACTCAGCACTACGGCCGCCTCCGACGCTGAAATATTTCCCGTCCGGATTAATTTTTACAATTGTATAAATACTCTGTCCCCACACATACACGCGAGCGACCGCGTTAGACATCTCCAACTAATCCCAAGCGCTCTCATGACATCCCAGACCGCAGCAGGGCTCACGCCCGAACAACTCTCCTTCTTTAACGAGAATGGCTATCTTCTCATTCCCGACGCATTGTCGCAGGATAAGGTGAAGGAGCTGTTAGCAGATACTAATAACATGCTCAATGACTTCTCACTGGACGACCACCCTATGACCAAGTTTTCAACAGGGGGCGAAGATGGGGCAGACCATGTTGGAGATAAATACTTCCTAGAAAGCGGAGACAAAGTACGGTTCTTTTTCGAGGAAGGTATATGCACCTCTTGCTCATACTACGCGCATGATCTAAACCACCTCCTGTAGATGCATTCAACAAAGACGGAACCCTCTCAAAGCCAAAACACCGAGCCATAAACAAAATCGGTCATTACCTCCACCAACTCTCCCCCTCCTTCCGCTCAATATCGCTATCACCCCAGAACGCCGCCATTGCTCGAAGCCTAGGCTTCCAAGACCCGCGAGTCTTGCAATCAATGGTCATCTGCAAACAACCAGAAATCGGCGGTGCAGTACCACCACATCAAGACAGCACATTCTTATACACAGATCCTCCAAGTGCGGTGGGGTGGTGGTACGCTCTCGAGGACGCGACAATGGAGAACGGATGTCTAAGTTTCGCCGCGGGGAGCCAAAAGCGCGAACCCATTAAAAAGCGGTTCGTCCGGACCGGACAAGCGAATGCAGAAGGCACGGGTTTCATCGACAACGCCGGCGCACAATTCCCACGAAATCTACAAACCGAGCAAAATGGCGATGTCAGGGATGAGAAGTATACGGTTGGGGAGGTGAAAGCTGGGACTTTGGTATTGATCCATGGGAATATCTTGCATAAGAGTGAGAGGAATTTGAGTGGGAAGAGTAGGTTTATATATACTTTCCATGTTATTGATGGGAAGGAGAGGTATGATGAGAGGAATTGGTTGCAGCCGCCGGATGAAGGGTTCTCGAGGTTGTATGCGCAGGAAGTGGCTGCTTCGTAGGTAATGTGATACAGTTGTACTGATTGAGATCAAGCTCGTATTAGAGTCCCAAATATCCCTCGGCACAATAGGTAACCAAAGAGAAAGACAGCTAGAGAAGAGATGTTCAAGAGGATGGAATCTCTGTCCCAAGTGCGCCGTGGCTGGCGAGTGAAAATAACACGGTATGGGAAAAGATAACTTGTTGTGAGACTTTCATACTCATGCTTGCAAGCGATGCTGCCAATCATCTTTACTGCTAACCTGCACCTAACCACTAGGATGGGAGAATTGGTGGGCACCAGACCATCATTTGTTACCCAGACCAGTCCCCATCGATTCTAGCACAGGTCATGCTAAAATGCAGCCAGGCGTCTTTTTAAATATTACTGTGCACCCAGTTGCTCCTACCGCATGCACGACATACGCTGAGGCGGCTAAACTCAAAGGATGCTAGCACAAAGGAGGCCCTGAGGACGTGACTCGCAGCCTTGTTGCCTCAGGCCTGGCCCCAGCCACGACGATCCCCGCACCCTACTAATCATTGAATCCTGCAGCCTCACCACACCTTATATCAATCTCGGCGCAACATAGCTCGCCTCAATCATCATGCGACACCTCTCCCCACGCATTCCTCGTTTGCATCTGCGTTGGTACCGAGCGGCCAATTGCCTCAACCCAGCATAAGCCACTCCCGCCGCTATCTCTGCTAAGCTCGACAAGATGGCGGCAGATGCTTCAGGCAACATCGATGACTTTTTTGATTTCGCCCAAGCAGAGGCGGATAATGGAGTTATCAATCATGCCCAACTTCAAGAGCAAAGGATGATAGGCCAGAGCTTTTCGGATCCTATGGTGGATTCATCTATGGATTGGGAGCCATCGGCTATCGATACCGCTGTTGTCCAGGCTTCGTGGCCTTTGAACTCATCAGACGTCCCGCAACAGTTCATTGAGGGTCAATGTTGGACCATCCCTGAAGCTTCTGGCGCATTCCAAGCAGTATCATCCCAATTACCGTTGCCAGTCAATCAGGAGCTTGTCGGTCTAGAAACTATCCTTCCTTACCATTTCCACCAACCTACAGGGAATAGTGGTATCTTAGACGCAGCACCATCCGACAGTGCTATCAGGAGCCCTCTTGATTCGCTGCCAGACGCTCCCCCACCAACCACACAGCAGAAGAAGCCCAAGTTACAAACCCGCCAGTCATCCAATGGCCAAAAACCGGCATCTGCCAAGCGGAAAGGCCCCCAAGCTCGTATCCCTTTGGAAGCGAAGCAAATCCTCGAAGATGAATTTGCCACGAATCCGTACCCGTGCTCTTGGGAGATTGACATTATCGCTCACCAAACCAATCTTGAGGCCAAGTGCGTTCGAACCTGGTTTAATAATGCTCGGGCAAGGAAGAAGGGCTCAGGTAAGGCCTCCCATGAATAGACACTCCTTACTCATATACTAATGCGATGATAGATTCCAAAGAAGTTGTGGTAGAAGCTGACGAGAGTACTCCCTCATTGGCCACTAAACTCTCCGCAGAGAGTCTAGAGGCTCTTAGTAAAGAGGTTGATGAAGCCGTATCAGCCCCGCAACCTCCTCTAGCAGTCTATCTCGCTTCGTCTTATGACGAAGAGGCCGAAGAATCGGCAATCCAAGCTGCCATTCGCACAAATCCCCCGAGTGATCGAGGAGATTTTTTCGTGGACTCTTCTTCAGGTTCGCGAATGGGAAGAACAGGCTCGGTCATGACATCCAAAACTTCATCCGATGGGACAGCTCCGACAACCTATACGGTCTCTTCGAGCGGTAGCAACATTTCCTCCTTCGGTCGAGATCGGAGGCGTGGCCGAAGACGAATGGCTTGGCGTGCTTCACCATATTGCAGGACAAAGTTTGATGGCGTAGATGATGCAGGCGTGCCGGCCAAAGACCTGCCATTCTTCTGCACTTTCTGTCCCAGAGCTTTTAAAACGAAGTACCAATGGATTCGGCATGAAGACTCCGTCCATGCATTACGGACTACTTGGATCTGCTGTAATATCAAGCAGGAGCCCCTACGTCATTGTCCCTTCTGTGGAGAGGCGCGGCCAGACGAGTACCATATGGCTACTCACAAATACCAGCAATGCAAGAACAAACCTGAGACACAACGAACATTCTACAGACGTGATCACTTCATCCAGCATCTACACCACGTACACTTTGCCAACGCCAAGCATCCTTCCCTCCGTACAGGCTGCCAGACTCGCCTGACAGTGGATGAAAGCCACTATTACGGATGCAAGGACTTGGCCATGAGGTGGCGTAAGTTTGGTGCGCCAATGAGGAGAGATGATCCTATGCTTCACTGCGGCTTCTGTGGAAAGAATCTCACAGACTGGAACACGAGATGTGATCATGTCGCCGAGCATCTTATAACAGGAGGCCTTGATAGGTCATCTTGGTGGCCAGAGAGAAAGGAAGTCCACAAGGAGAACCTCTGCCCTCCGAAGTCGATTGGGCCATTCCGTTGCCGCTATTGCATGAAGGTGTTCGCCAACTGTGAAGCCATGAACAACCACACTCATTGCAGAGTCTGGTCGTGTCGTTTCTTACGGACATTCGATGATGTGGCATCCGAGAACAGTGGACCTCCTCTGTGTCCGCAATTTCCGTCCCCCAAAGCTCATCATTGCCATCTTTGCGGTGCTGGATATAGATCAGGCCATATCGAACACGCCCAGCAATACCACAGATATCGCATGTGTACACAGCAATTGTACACGTCCGAAAGTGCATTCTTACAGCATTTACACGAATCCCACGGCGCTTCGAACCCCCTACTTCTCCAACACAACCCCGTTATCGAGCAACACTTCTCGCGCAATAAAGGCGCCTCCTTCGAACTCGTCGACTTTGACGAAATCCTCCAAGGCTGCCGAATGGCCACACCCACCGAGTCCTTCGTCGACCCGTTCCTCGACGACGAAGTCCCCACCCCTTTCCCTCCTCTCGAAGAGATCCTCGAACCTGTAATACCAACCACCACACCCCAACGCAGAAAGACCCGCGACCGTATCTCCGACGTCGCAGACCTCACATCCCGCGTCCGCCGCTCGTACTCGCATCATCATAATAATAATAACAATAAAGACCGCGACATTGCATCTCAAGACCAACAGGAAACCACCGCAGCAGGTCCACGATTCTTCCGCCTCGACCCTCTCGTCCCCTTCCTCTCATCCCGCATTTATTACCTCCGCAACGCCCGACCTTGGAATCTGTTTAATGACGGGAGAGCGCTTTTGGAAGAGCTGCCACAGAGTCACATCGCTTCTTTGGTTATGAGTTCCGGGATGTTGGGTCTGGCTGGTGTGAGGATGCCGGTTTGTGTTAAGAAGGAGGAGGGTGGGGGCGTCGTCGAGTTGGGGATGGATGATGATGAATGATTTTATATACTATTATGCATTGAGAATATGCGCATGGAGAACAAGTTTTCATGGCCCTGGTCTTATTTAAAGTACCTAGGCTGGGTCATCGTCAACGTCACCGTCATCGCGAAGCCATCTTCTGTCTTCGCACACAGTAAAAGCTATTTCTCACAATAATTACCCGGAAATGGAATACCTCACTGGGCATGGGATATATCTATATCTAAATAATATAATTAATTATGCATCCACCCATCTCCTTACCCTGAAGATGATAAGAAAGATGGGTAAGCCTATCTATGTGATTCAATTTATCTGTTTCTCTAGATCCACGCATAAATTATGCTCAAGCCAAAGGTAGAAGCGAGGTCGGTGTATATGCGCACGCACGCACGCACACACACATGTAGACCTTACCCATAAGTAAACCTATAATTTTACATAGTCGGAAAGATTGTGTCCCGACTTGAACAATGATGGCTAGAAGTGTTGATTAGAGTTGTGTAACATTTTTCGCTACTAGCATAATGCTTGGTTGGTGTGGAATAGGATGCGAGACGGAGAGAGTGGAGATGGAAATTTCGTCGCTCTATCAACGATAACATGCAAGAACCAAGGACACATTTACAAAGCAAAGAACAGAAATGAAGAAATACTTTATGATTGGATTATGTGAGACGACGAAATTCTTCTTCAAATCTCTTTTTCGAAATAAAACCAGACCAAAACACATTTATTTCCTAGTCCATGCTCGCAGCTCAACAGCAAGACTCCCTATCCCACAAGCGGTGTAAACAACCCCCAAACAAGAACGTAATCCTGCACACTCCCCGCCAAAATCTTCTGTGCCTGGACCCTGACCTCCAGCCCTTCCTCCGGCAAATAATCCAATACTATCTGCTCGACGTTATTCTGCACATCGGGATCTGTCAATGATTTCCCGTTGCCGGGGATAGTGTGGGAGGATTTGAGATCGGTGACGAAGAGGTTGAGATTGTTTTGGATTTGCTTGTTTCCTATGTCGTGGTATGTGAGTGTTATTTTGAAATGTGTGGGATGGGGAGTATGGGAGGGGGAAGGGGGAGGTAGGAGGAGGAAGGAGAACTCTTCGGATTGGGTGAGGGGTGCGCCGATTAGAGTCCCGGATAGGAGTGATGGTGGTGGATTGTTTGGAGTAGGGGTTTTAGAATGGTAGGGAGGGTGTTCTAGCATATCCAGAGATGCTTGAAGATTCACTCTCCCATGCCCCTGAGCGTTTGTAGAAATTCCAGGGAGAATGTCGGCGCCGTTTATGACGAGGGCTTTTAGGAGTGCGCCGGGAGGATTGGTGCATCCTAGATCTTGCAATGCTTCGCGGAGGACGGCTGCACAGCCTGCGACTAAGGGTGTTGCTTGGCTTGTGCCTGATAATGCTTTCCATTTTACATTTGGTGTGTCTACTGCTGTTGCAGCGTCGCCACCGTACTTTGCAACTCCTCGGGATAAGGCTGCGAAGATGCTGACGCCGGGAGCTACGACGTCGGGTTTCAGACGTTGTTGTTTTGAAGGCCCCATGCTGCTTTTCTCATACATCTCATCTGGCGCATTCAAGTTCCCGGTTGCACCTACTGTCAGCACGTTTTTGGCTCCGGCGTGTAATCCGATTGTCGGTTTCCCTTTAGCTTGTAGGTTATCATTCCCTGCGGAAAAACAAATCAGGGCTTCGGGATTGTCGCGGATGAAATTGTCGATGACTTTAGCGGGTTCTGAATAGTCTGGTTGTACACCTCGAGTCGAGCCGACGCCCCAGGAATTCGAAAAGATCCGGGATCCTTGTTCGAAAGGGGAGGAAAGAAGGTCTTTGAGATTTGCGGGGAGGACGCAAGGTCGACTCCAGCTGCGATAGCAGGATTGGATTATTAGTTGGGCGTCTGGAGCAATGCCGCCGATTAATCCTTTGGTTGTCGAGAAGTCTTTGCCGACGATGATGCCGCTGACGTGTGTACCGTGGCCGTCCGGATCGTTTGTCTTTTGCGACTCGGAAAGTCCGGGGGTCATGCTTCGTGCTAGGGGTGTTAGGAGAAGTACCTTTCCTGTGAAGGCCGGGTGGCAGTCTTCTCGACTGCCTGTGTCGAATCCAGTGTCAGTGACTGTGATGATTTGACCTTTGCCTGTGTAGGACAACTGGGTAACGCCAATCTCCCCACGGACTATAGTTCTGGAATCGTAGGCATCAGAGGACATAAGTCGTGTCTCTAGTACTTCTTCGATGATGCGGACTCTGTCGTCTTGAGCGATTTCGACTAGTTTGTCGACCTCCAGTTGTAGTCGTACTTGTCCTGGGGCAAATTCCATCTCTTCGGGCGAAACGCCCGATGTGTCTGCAATGAACGTCTTTAGGCTTTCGAATTCATCGTCTTTGATTGTCTCATGTGTTAAAATGTCCACTGTACAATACTCCGGCTCTGGAGCCGATTGAGCTGAGAAAGTAGCTATTCTCGTCATCGCAGTCGCCGCCACATTTTCAATGGTTGCTCCCAATGCCGCTGGGATCTTGAACTTGTTGCGATACACATCGACCTGTCTCACAAACTCCTTTCTGCGGATCGGCTCTAGATCGTCGCGTGGATAGTGGCAGAGAAAGTTGTCGTCGCCCAGATCCTCGAGGATTGTGACTGAGAGTGCACCTAGCTCTTCTTCTTCTGCTACACTGAGAATCTTTCGAACTGTGACGATGATGTAGTCGGTGTTCTTTGCGTCTTGTGCATAGGTCTCGTGGGGACTAATGACTTGCCCGTTGACTTCCACAGGTGTGGCATCCGCGGGAGGGTTGCTTGAAGTCATTTCTTTCTTCACGCAATCGAACCTTTGCTGATTATGGTGATTCTTCTTTGAGTTTCTTTTCAATTACCTCAGTCAATGAGGCAATAGACCGAACGTGAAGAAGATTGCCCTGATCGTCCCGTAGAATATTCGTGATACGTGTTACAATTCAGAAATATTTGCCGTGATTCGAATGTGACTTCGCATAGGCGCTCTGACAATGCCCTCTTTGGACAAATATGATGTAGAAGATGATCGAGACTCGCTTCTGATGCACGATTCTCGGGATCGCTCATCGCGGCGGGATCCCTATTGCATGAAGTGTTTTGCAACTATCGATTTTATCTTCCTTTGAATGGTTATATGCACGCCATTGACCCACATCTATAGAAAAAAGTATAGGAGTGACTGATGCCGTGACTTTGCCCGCGATCAGCTCTCAGCCGCGTCGAACACAGAGAGTACTTCATTGGTCTGCATTAACACTAAGGAGAATTTGAGGTTAGGTATTGTATGCTAAGTCTGCAAGCCATGAACAGCAGATCGTTCTAGGTCTGTAAAGTGAAGAACATCGCATGCAGCGGAGCGTCCCGCGGACTCTAGTCAGGTTATGGCTGAGCTGAACCTGCAATGCAAGATGCTATGAAGCAAAGGTAAAGCTGCAGTGATGCAAGTAGATGCGGCGATCGTGTCACAACTCAATACTGGTGCAGCTGTGCCAAATGTATGCATCTTGAAGTGGTTGCATTCTACTACGATCTCGGGCATGATTGACTCAAGTGGAGCATTCGGCGTTGCGCCTCATTACAAAACTTGTAAATGATAAACAAGCTCCTCGGCCAATCAGAAGTGTGTATATTGTCTGTTCAGCCAATCAAGAACCTAGCCACTCGGTTAAAGAAACCATTGCACTATTGAATTTCCAAGGCCGTAATGCAACACGTCTTCTGAGCAAAAAAGCAAATAGAGTCAATTTGTACATTGTATCCTATGACTTTAACATTACATTCTCATGCATAATTTGTGTTTTCACACAGGAGGTGGTAGCATTACAAGCTCTCGCCAGCCGCACGCGTCATATGCTAGAGATCCTCTTGAGGTGCGACCCTCTCCTCTCTCGTCAACTAAGGCTATAAACGTTAAATATCTGCGTTATGAGGTAGGTGGTGCGGGTCTTCCAGAGGAATGTGGGATACTTAATGTGCTCAGTTGCTCATATGCGAATGTGGAGCTGCGGAAGCTGGCGCGTCCTTTGATCTGGAAATCCACAAGTGTCATTATGAGATGCGGTGTGACCTACTAATTCAGCTCAGCCATGAGAAATCGAGATCACTCGTCTAGTAAATGTGGAAGGCCGAGACTTGCATCTTTGCGTAGCAGACTGACCAGATTTTGGCTATATAAACCCGGCGCGTCCGCAGTGAAGAACGTACTTCTCTCATTCATCAAGACCATAATCACCAACCACCAAAAGACATTACAATCACTCTTCTAAATCATGGCCGAAATCGTTCCTACAACTATCAACTTCGAGGTAAATCAGCCTAGTGATGGCGTCTACGAAGTGAAGCAAATCGAGTACGAGAAGCCCGCAGACCTGAACAGCGGTAGCCGCAAAGAATTCAGTTTCGACGTGAAGGTCTTTTCGGTAAGATCCTACGATGCCTGTTTGATCTGAAAATGCACGTGCTTACCAAGCTCCCTTACTCAGGTCCACGGATATATTGATCCCGATGACAAAGAGATTGCAGCATGGCCATCTGTCCTTGGTGTTCAGATTGGTGATGGCTACAAAGCTGGATTCTCGAGTGGTCTGCAGATCCAACTCGTCCTAGTTGCATACAATGGCAGTGTCAGGTTCTATGTGGAAGGAAACACTTTGAAGTGTGCGCTTCATCTGTCTCCCCTCCTTCCTTGGGGTGATGATGTCAACTGGAGTGGCGATGTTTTGTCTTTCTAGACGATTGTAGCTCGACATTATTTATGAAGTCAATCCAAGTAGGCCCCATATGGACCAATCATTGTGAATTGTCAAGAAAGACCATCCTAGTCTTCTACCTCGCCAACAATGACCTCGTGCCACATTTGCTACCTTTTGATGGATTAACGTTTGTGCCTACAGGACGTACTATAGAGGACAGCAAGATGATAGAACTGTTTGCTCTCTTACTACTTACCTAATCAACCCCGAAGAACCTCAATTGCATCCTCGCTACCAACACCTAATCGCGCACCAGCCGCATGACCAACCCTCCCCACCATCCCCCTCCAAACGCCTCCCTCAATCTGTTCCAACTCCCTTGGTTCCCCAACCTCCACAACCCTCCCCTTATCCAAAACAATGCACAAATCCGCCTCCCTAATAATCTCCAATCGATGCGCGACACTCAAAACAGTCCACCCTCTAAATCTTTCCCGTACAATGCCCGCAATCCTCCTCTCAGTCTCTATATCCATAGATGCTGAAAACTCGTCTAAAATTAGTATACTTGAAGTGTGTTCGGTTTTCATGCTTTTTTGTCTAAGCAGTGCGTAGGCGAGCGCAAAAAGTTGTCGTTCACCTGCGCTTAAAGGTGTACTTGCTTGTGCTCCTAATCCACCGCGAGCGGATATTACGGTCCATAGTCCGACGACTTCTAACGCCTCAATGATTTGGTTGTCTGTGCACTTGGAGAATGGATCCAGGTTCTCTCTGATCGAACCCGGGAACAGTTCCGGGGATTGCGGGACGCAGAGGATGCGCTCTCGTAGGGCAGATCGAGAGATTGTAGAGATGTCGATGTCGTCTATGAGTATGCGGCCTTGGGGTATGGAGAGCATGCTGAAGAGGGTTAGTAGGAGAGAGGATTTACCGCTGCCGGTACGGCCGCAGATGCCGATGTGTGAGCCTGGGGGAATCGTGAGGTTGATTGATTTTAGCACTAGATCAGATTCTGCATCTGAGGCGCCTCTGGTATTATAAGTTGCACTGACATCCTGGAACCGAATAGCGCCATTTTGAGGCCATGATGGTGGAGGTTCAATCATATCGTCGGGAGCGGTTTCTTCGGAAAGCGTGTTGCTTTCGAAATCGCGGACTCGAAGAACAGCGCCGATGGAGGTCTCCATGTCTGTCCAGGCGCGGATTAGGTACGAGAGCATAGTGCTTAAGTTCAAAAGATTGACCAGTGCAACACCAAGAGCTCCTCCGGCACTAGACGCACTTTCGTTAAGTTGTGTTGCGAGTGTGATGACAAGGATTGCGCAAACGGCGACCATGCCGTCGAGTGCGAGGCCAAGCCAACGCTGAATGCAATAGAGTAAGTAAACCGGTCGTTGGGTTCGGTCGAGTAATTCTTCACTGATCTTCCCCCACGCGGATTGCCAGTTGAACGCGCGAATCGTTTGCAAACCTGATAATGTCTCAAGAAAATGCGTGTACTGGGGCGATTTGGTTTCTAGGTCCAGCAGGCGCATTTGACGGGAGGTCCTGAGATAGAATCTCTGTAGAAGGTATAGCACAGCAATTGCGCCTGGTATCACAGCAGCTACAAACCTGGACGAGGTCGTGATTAGAATTGCCATGGCGACGCATACATTCAAGCCGTCGGTTGTTTGTAGAATTGCGACTGGTAGTTGCATGTCAATTAGTGACATGTCCTGGCTGAATCTACCCATTGTTAGTATTCGAGTGAGTAATGAATATCGATGCATCTCACCTATTCAAGATCACACCAGAATCCGTCGCCGCTAAGAAGGCATAAGGGGCCGACATGACAGTTTTCAGCAACCGTTGATGAAGTCTAGCACTTGCGCGTGGCATGACCCCTAGGAAGAGAGCCAATATTGAAATGACCATGAGAATCAGACTGAGGCCGGCAAACATACAATAGATGCCCAAATAGAACGCAGTACGCTGGCCAGGGTACGATACTTCGTATGCTGACCACCACCTCAACCAAACATCTGGAAACCTCATGAGGAAGGTTGTGACTATTTCCACGAACAGATAGAGAGCCATTATCCAGCCAGCAGATTCGACGTAGTAAGCGTAAATCTTGAGGTCTCCTTCCGACCGCGCAATTGCCATTTCAGGGCTTTGAGCCTGTGTATTTGCAGAATTCAAAGTAGGATTTTCGGTGACGCCGCATTCCGCATCAAGTTCCTTATCACTCTTTTGCGCAGAATCCATTAATAGCTTCTGGGATTGGAGGTCTTCCGGGGCGCCTTGCTCAGCTATTGTTCCGCTTGTGTTAAGAACAATAACATGATCTGCGTACTGCACGTATTTAATTGCGTGTGTGGCTAACACCACAGTGACTCCGCGTTTACGGCAAAGACCATCTGGCCCTATAACTTGATGGAATACAGCATGCTCTGTTTTTGCATCGAGGCCACTAAGCACATCATCGAGAAGTAATATGTGATACCGAGAATAGAGCGCACGTGCTAGAGAGAGCCTTTGTTTTTGACCCCCACTGAGTTGAACCCCTTTGCTTCCAACCATGGTATCATCACCAGAGGGAAGGCTCGCAATATCCTGATCTAAATTGCAGGCGCGTGTGATGGTATTATACGTGTCGCTATCAAATTGACGAAAGGAGGTGATGATTTGCTTGACAGTGTTGTTTGGCAGCCATGGCTCCTGGGCACAATAGCCAACATTGGTGCTGGCTAAGCGGATTTCGCCAGTTGTTGCAGGCATTTCTCCAAGCAATGTTTTCAGGAGCGTGGACTTTCCGCTCCCCACCGGACCGACCACCATTGTCAGTGTTGACGATCTGATGTGTAAGTTTAGATCCTTTATGACGAACTTGTCACTTCCATAGTCGCTGTTCACGTTATTCGCGCGGATCGCATAATCAGATGCTATCTTCGGTGTCTCAGACGCTGTAATGTTCGGGTTCCTCGGAGGATCCAGGATTGGAAATGTGCTCCCGTTCCCGCTGTCATCTGACTTTTCACTGGGGGCATTCATGTGCCTTGGGTCCTGCCTTGTCGGAGAAAGAAGATACTTTTCGATGCGCTCGTAGCATCCGAGTGATGCCTGAAAGGTGAACAGGGCAATCACCCACCACTGCACGGCGGCGCTAATCAACGTGATTACCGACAGCGATGCGAAAGCTGTGGCTGGATTGAAAGGTTTAGCGGAAGAGCGTAAATATATACCAATATACACAGCAAACTGTGAATTGTCAGTGAAAGGTATGACATGTACCATAATACTTACAGTCAGAGCAGGGGCCATTATTAAAGAGAAATTGCCTATAATACAGATCAGCATGTTTTCAATGGCTGCTTCCAAAGGAAATTCAGTTAACGTACTAATGGCGTTACGTGCTGTTGAAATTCGGCGGAACTTGTTAGACTGTTGCAATTCGTACAGCTTTAGGTCTTGAATACGTTCGGAGAATCGGCCACTCAGACCCATCATTTTGACCGCCTTCATAGAGCCAAGCATGGAGGCAGTGACGCCCACTCTTTTCTCGACCGCGTCAACCCAGTTCTTCTGAGCCTTGGCTGCCATATTGCCAATGTAGTAACCCGCAACCGCGGAGCCTATCACAAGTAAGCACAAGCGACTCTACAGTATAGGGCAGTCCTCACTAAGGCTGATTCCAAGGGGCATCAAGCACGTCAACCCAATCTCACGATAAAGAAGATACAAAGCGACAGCGAGCTCTATAGGGGAAGCCCAAATGAAGTCAGAGTACTCCAGTCCAGCAACAATACGATCAACATCAGCGCTCATCAAAGTAACCGCAGCGGAGTCCGTGGAAGAGCTAGCGTCTAGAATAAGAGTGACGTCGGAGATGAGAGATATTAATCCGCCCCGGACCATAGTGACGGCTCTGTAACATTTATGCTTGCTTTTTGCATTAGCCACAGCTAGGCCGAAATATATCAAAGCAGTCGCGCCAATTAGTCCGTATCCATGGTTACGATTGGCCTTCGTCCGAGGTTCGGAAATTAGCGAAACAGCTCGCTTGATCAGAAGCGGTTGGCAAAATCTGAAGGCACTGGCACATATCCGCGGAAAGACAACCTTCAACAACGGAACTTTGAGAGCGGAAAGAGTTGCTATCATTAAACGGTGTTTCTTATACTTCTGGGAGCTTCGCCATGAGATACGCATGCGTGATTGCAACCTCTGGGAAGAGAGTTCTCTGTCGGTTTCAAATAGATCGCCGAGATCTAGTATGTGGCGATAGCCTTTGATGAAAAGGACATTCAACCACCAGAATATACTTCTATTGAAGATCCCTCCTAGAGGTTCTGGTGGATATTCCTTGTACGGTTCTTTAAGAAAAGATCGTTTCTCAACACTCTCTAGAAACAGGAGGACTGTATTGAAGGCCAGACAGACGGTGAAGAGTGAGGCTACAATTCGATCACCAGGAATAAGCCAAAGTGTTCTTATTTGCGCGAGATCCAGAAGAGTCGTGAAGAAGATATAGATATTGGTGATGAAGGAAGGCCTAATAGATCGAGTGTGCTCCAAATCAGATAAAACAGTTAGGATCAAAACTGCAAAGAATGATAAGGCAGACACGACAATCGAGACTCGTGTTTTCGCTGATGGCAAAATAATCCAGAGTGCCAAGATAGCGAATCTGAGACAGGCAGCGCAGAGAAAAGCGACCTATGCCTGGTTAAAATGCATATCATGACGGTCAACAATATTCGGTATAGTACGAAACATACAATTTTAAAATATCGCAAACGAGTTGGATTGGTCTTGATCGAGCATCGGTACAAATGAACAATCTTTGGTACTGCGACTAGAACTAGTAGTACATTGGGTACCAGTGAGAGCACAATCTGCTCAAACAACAACGTAAAGTCGAAATTATCTCGGCAACCTACAACATGAGGGCCGAACTTGTCGTCGGCACTCGATGGGCAATTGTATGAGTGCTCCATCGTGTTAGACGAGGAGTACTCTTGGCAGTGATAGTAGAGGTGTGTCGTTAAAGTAAGAGTGAGTCAAGGCGGCGCCGTTCATGGCCCCCGCAGCTTACATCCGCGGTTGCCACCAGTGCGGGGCTCCCGAATCCTTACAATGACTGCTGTCTCAAAAGGGGTTGATAAGGTCGTGACTGTATCATTCGCTACATGCGTATATTTCAGCCTGATATTGTATGATCATTCATTAGTTTTCCCTTCTGTAGGGCAAGGTAATGATCGCTTTCGCGGACAAGCGCTGATTTCGACGGGCACTGACATCGAGAGATTCGTGGTAGCTTATGCTGACCACTAAATCCACACAGAAATGAGTCAAAAACGACACGTTTCGGGAACTGATGCTATTCCCGGCATCTCTCGTTATGTTTTGTCAGACTACGTATGGTAATATGGCAACTAGTTCACTACAATTACGCTTATTTCCGTCACTCCCTGGCAAAATGTAGAGGACCATTACAGTGCGAGGAATTTAATTGGTGATGAGTATTTTAACATATGTACTAAGTTCACGTGCTGTTTAATCAAACTCATGACCACCCAGCCCCTGGCCCTGAAGTTTTTCTCTCGGACCCACGCTCTGTGCCTTATGATGTCTCCTGTTCTTCTGAGCGGTTCTCTGATTCACTTCCCCCAGAAGATTTGTGATTATCGCGCGGAAGAGCGTTCTTAGACCAACAGGCTACCCCACCCACCTTCGCATCGGCACCCTTAATGTACCCAAGTGCGCACATGCCCTTCAATTACCTTTAAAGTACAACAAATGTTGTAGTTATCGGTCTAGGTCTATGTGGGAGGTCTTGTATTGGATCTTATTCCGTAGTCTAGAAGAATATCTCGTCGACTGGTCCGAGGTTGGCATAGTGCTCCGATTGTTCTTTATTTTCCGTTCTGCCGCTGTTTCCTCTTCAGTGAACCTACGAAACGAGAGGTGTCGACTATCGTTATGCATCTGAGCCTTGAGAGAAGTGGGTTCTGGATCCTCAGTCTCTGCTTCCGAAGCCTCGGCAATTGCATTGATTCGCTAGCCTTCTTCCTCAAGGTTCGCCTTTTTTTTCTTCCTTTGTTCCTGTTCATCAACTCTGAAATTACCACGTCTCCAACGTGAGCTGGAGATCGTCGACCCTGCTCCTTTTTGGCATCTACACAATCTCCTGAAACCCAGGGCTATTTTCCTTGGTGTTCTATGCAATTTTCCTCTTCTAGAAATCCCGATAGCATCAGAGCGTCGAAGCCACTCCCAGAAGAGGCGTTTGGAAAGTCTTGCTCCAGGATCTTTCACTATTTCGATTCCTTCTAAAACTGACGGGTTGACTATCGTCGGAATTCAATGGAGAACTATCTTGGCGTGCATGGAGGCTTCGATTTGCACTTCGCCTTCGATAAGTGCGTCGCTCCTAATATTCATAGTCGGTGGCAGAAGTAGAAAAGTTTATGTCATCCATGTGAAAGCTCTGTTCCAGTTCAATAGCAACGGTCTAGGCAAACATATTCCCGAAATCCAGGTCTTGGTCCGTGACATAGGTCAAGGATAGCTTGTCGTCGAGACTGTTTACAATCATGGAAAACTCATCTTCCCCCAAGTTTCGACAAATTTCTCGACTCTTTTTTGGAAGCCCTTTGATGGGGTACATTAAATATTCCAGAATGGCTATAGCCCAAGGGTCTGGCGGCTGGCCATCTTTGTGAAACTGTCTGAGGGTAACAAGATTACTTGAAGACTAGCGTACAAGGTACCCGCCAGATATCGGAGATTGGTCTCCCTGTTCATCCCCACATGTGTTCTGACTTCGAATATGCTCTGTGATAGATGTTTCCTCGCCACGTTCGTGACCCAACATCGGCAGGAGTGTCCCTATCTCTTTATGATGCTTTCTATAATGCTTCAAACGAGCATCCTTGCGTTTAAACTCTCTGGAGCAGTTGGCGGCCTAGCAACGATATTTCATTCCTGGTCCATGGGACCCTCCATGCTGCGTCCGTTTGTGTCTTGAGAGGTTTCCTTTTCGGCAATTCCCTTGGAATCTCGACGTGCAACCGCGTACGTCACAATACAAAAACTCACTAGCTGCAGGGGATGAAGACCTAGAACTTGCTGTACTAGAATGAGATTGGGTATCGTTGACGGTGAAGTTTGCATGCCTTGATAATCACTTAGTGTCTTTGACCTTCGAGATTAAACATTATACTTACACTTGTCCCAGGGCTGACTGGCGCGGAAGAAAAGCCGCATTACGTTCAGAAAGGTTATTTATCTCTTCTTTCGAATCTTCAAACTGTCCAAGATCCGACTGACGCGGAAGATGAGACCCATTATAATCAACAAGATTGCCTGTCGCCTCTATCAAATCTTCAAGTCTCTTCGACAATTGACCTCCGTCCTGATCCGAAATCCATGTGCTTGGGTCACTAGATTGGCTCATGGTATCACCGCCACCGGCATCTGAGTCCTGCATATTCGAATGGATTTGCAGAGAAACCACCATGATGTGATGTAGATGATTTGCAACGTGCCTTCCCATGCTCCACGGTGTCATGGATATGTCGTCATCAAATGTGCTTTCGTGGTGTGGATGAAGCTGGAAGAGACATAGAGGACAGGACGCATCTGGCCGCTTACACTTTACACCATACTCATTTGCTATTGCATCTACTTCAGAAGCCTTCCAAGGAGCCGATCCCTTCTTCCAGTGAAAATCTTTCACGTGTGTGCATAAATCTTCTGCCGTTTTAAATCGGTATGTGGTATAGTTTGAGTGTCCAACGGTGCATGTCCAGGCTTGTGGATTATGAATGCTCGAGGGCCAATACTCTGAGTGATTCGATACCATGTGGTTCACCCAGTCTCCAGAGGACGCATATGTAGGGCGGGTTTCACGGCAGCTTTCGGCAAGACAGACGTATGGCTGAAGATCCCGTTGATAATGTTGTCTGAAATCATCAGCCACAAACCTCAGCGTGAAACAAAAACGAAGTCGGAAAGGGAACCGTTTCTTGACGTACCGCCCTTTGTTAGACCATTCCATATGGCCATTCTGATCAGTGCGCATGAAAGAACTATCGATGATCTGATGACACCACTCGCACAAAGTATGCCCTTCTCCAGGGTTGATTTTGGGAAGCCTAGGCTCTATAGCTTTGCCATTGTGGCCGGCTCGTGTTCTAGGTTCTTTTGACTGGCTAGACGTGGCAATAGCCTGCTCGAAGTCTGTGTGTAAACGATTCGGGTCGATCGATGATGCTGGTATGTCGAATACTACTCGCCGATGTTCTTTTGAGTTTCCATCACTAACATCTTCAGTAGGGTTTATCATCTGTTGTTTGCTGCGCTTTTCGACTTCGATGTCCAAATCATTGTTGTCCACTCGTCCTGTATGTGGAGACATTCCAGTGCGTACTGCAACCTTTCCAATTCGATGAGAGTCGTATTGAAGTCTTACGTATCTATCCGTCATAGCATCGACAAGCTGCTCTAGGAGACTTTCAGGAGAACGTGGATAAAGACAATGAAGAGCTATATATGCTTTATTTTCAAATTCAGCGAGACGTATGGCGGTCGGGTATTGCGAAGCAAATCGTCTTGCCCGTGCCGTAGCAGTTGATCTAGACGAAGATTGTATTACAATGCCAATCTTGTTTAGTCGAGTGATAGATTCTCTGATGCCCGATTGAATGGGCTTTAAGTCAGAACCGTCTGTCGATCCGGGATTTGCTAAGGCTTTGTCGATCGCCTCCGATGATACCTCGCTTAGGGGCGGTGATTCATACAGCGTCACTATAGGTGATGAGGTTCATAAATATTCTGTGAATGGCGCTACTTACCTAGGAAAATATTCTGTCTCAGTATATCTAACAATCGAATCATCATATCTTTTAATTCTGCGTGATTCCGTAATCGGTAGTCAAGGGAGGCATTTTCGTCTACGAAAACGCCCAAAAATGTGACCCATGCCTGGAAACGACGAGAGTATTCCTTCACAAATCGAGATAATTCGTCAGGCAGAGACCTAGGTCCAAAATCAGTACATCGTTCCATGCATTCATCGAATAGCTCTTTGCAATCTGAGGCCATGAGCCGAATAGCGTTTTCGTCTGATTCATCAGCCTGGTCATCTAAATCATCTTCAGGGCCAACATCTCTCTCGCGTTCTGGTGTATTTGCTCTCATTTTGGTATCACTATTGGGGAAATGTCGTTACAATCTTCAAGAATGTGGTGGTTAAGGCGAGAGATATCGTCTAGAATTCTCTCAGCTGATCATGCCGACGAGATGCCCCACTTCCAGCCTTGGAGGACACGACTATGCACGTGAGATTGGAATTGCCCGCCATGCCTTCGCCTATGGCGGACATAAATAGCATGGGGGCCAGAATTGCGGCCGAAGACAGTCCTTCAACGCTCACTCTCTTGCCCCACGCAAAGATTCTGACCCACCTTTGCCACTCAAGTACAAAACTGAAAGCAGTATATTTCATTTCGCTTCTCGCGATATATATTTTTAACCCACTTATCTCCTGGGCTTTGCATAGGCTCATCGCTTCTGATTTTGTCTCGTGGTAGAGACAGCCTGATCACTTCGCAGCACCACTATAACTTCACATCTTCACACAACCTTGAGAATCGGAACATTGATTTGAGGGGTGAGGAGTATTTTGATGATTAATTCATTGCTTGACTTTCCAATTCAAAGAACCTTGCGAATGACTGCCTTCTCATCCGTAAACGCTCAAGGGTGTTTATCATTCGGTGAATCCACAATCTAGTCAAAAGAAATGTTGGGCACCAAAGGCCTCAAGAATCTCAACGCAGAATGGGCAAGCCTCAGTGAATTACGCTCTTATCGACATAGATTGCTTAACAAGAGATACGTCAAGCTTGACAGAACTCAGGCTCTGGCTGGGGATATTGGTATCATAAATGACCAGTCTCTTTTAGAGGATGGACTACGTAATATCATGAGAAGGGACGATCTCGATGTTCATTTCCAGGGAGGCCTTGACATTAATGCAATGAACCACGCTCAGGCCGCGCTAGTCTCCCTGTGTAAAATTCTCGATGGGATGGTCAGCCATGAAATTCTCCGGTTGGAGGACCCCAATATACAGCCCGAACCAGTACCACAGCCATACCCCAAGTTGGTCACTCTCTTACGAGTCCTAAATACCACGAGCTGGAAATTCGTAATGATCTCTGGAAGAGGACGAAAATTGTTTGCTGCAACATCGCCGGAATCGGACAGGAAGGAAGTGGACCACTTTAACAACCTGATAAATCGCCTTACACAGCCAGATGTTAGCGAGCTTCAACTTCCAGGTAGCCAACAGTCCAGAGATGCCGAGGAAAATGATATAGTTACCGATAATAGTCACAGTGACCCGTTTCACAAAGCACTTAGAGGTCTTAATGTCCTTCTTTCGTGGATAACGAAGCTTGCAAATTGTCGTATTGGTCACCAGGTCCTGTTGCAACTACCTAAGTGGGACAGAGACAAAATGTGCGAGAGTTTCCAGAATTCACACCTGGACCTCTTCATTTCGTCAACATGTGCATCTAGGCGTACCTGGCAAGAAAGCCGGCTGATGGAATTTGATCCGAGGTGAGCTCGTGCTTGCGATTTCTACTTTTACTCGACACCTAAATGTGATCACTAATCCCGAAATAGTAAGAAAGATGATTGGTATCCCGCCCAGGACTTTTGCAAGGACATCGTAGCGGCAAATGGCAGTAGCGAGGTTTTTGATCTTGCCGTGTCGGACGCAGGCTTGTTAGTATTCGGCGGAGAATATGACTCCAATAACAGCTCAGGATGTCATGAGCCTTCAAAGACACTAAAACAACTCATCCAAGAGGGAGCTTTTAGTGATCTGTCGGTTTGGAAACCAGGGCTAAAGAGTTCCCGCTTTCATCAGAGTGAGAAACGAAACTTAGCGGCTGCTTTAATCGTCAGCCTTGCATTGACATCAGAAAGCGATCACTTACTCAAATGTTGGGATTCTGAGTCTGTCTTTTTCCTCACGAAAACCATCGGTGGGAAAAAGGGCGAGTGCGTACGAAATATGCCGTACGCCTTGTGCGAATTGGAACGCATCCATCAACCAGAAGAATTACCTGCAAAGGAGGGCTCAATGAAATCGAACACACGCCCTGCGAAATTTCGCCTTCTAGCAAGATTATTGATGGAAATCGAAAGTGGGTCACCGTTAGGGCATATACCACTAGAGCGTGACGGGACCAACATCGCAACTGACACGCTGGAAGACGTGATCAATGATGAGATTGAGCAAGATCTCAGTGGCCCACGAGTCTCGTATCTCAGGGCAGTCAATGAGTGCTTGAAATTCGAAGAGAGGTTCCAGCGAAGAGCGAATCGGATGGCAGCGAGAGGACGGCTAGGAAGTAACTCCAGTGTGATCCGGAGTCTTGTGTACAAGATCGTGGAACAAATACAAATGTCGGCACAAGAGGCAGTTGAGGTGACTCAGAGCATCTCCCATGATGAAACTCTTCGAAATTTTGGAGGCAATACAATACACGGTACTGCGGACTGGCCAGCAACTTGTTCAGATGACACACAGTTCGGCTTTTCAAGATCCATTTTAGTGCAGCAGCCTCGCACAAACTTCCGATACGAATCCGTGCATGCGACCACATTTGAAAAGAGAGACAGGCGTCGCAAAGCCCACTTTCTGGAAGAGGCTACCGATATTGGCCCAAAGAAAAAGAAATTTCAAAACAGGCCCACAAAAACAGCCGCTTTTGAGCCTTTGCAATACGACATGCAGCTATGGGAATTTTCCGAAGAAGATGCGGGTACGCCTACAAATGGTTATCGATTATTCGTAGACGATTCACGGCGGGTCCCACCAATGGCTCTGTAAGTGGGTAGTATATCAACTGCCCTACTCAAATATCCACAATTCTAAATATAAAACAGTTGTAAAGCGGCCAAAAAGTGGATGAATTCATTCAAAGCTCTTCGCCAAAGCAAGACGATCGGGCTCGGGAGTAGATTGCCTTTGAAAGTCGCTATACTCGACACAGGAATCGATACAATGCATCCCCAAGTTAAGACACAGATGGACCGTATCAAGGAGTATAGATCTTTCGTCAATGATGACCCCGCTACGGATGCATCAGGTCACGGCACCCATATCGCTGGGATCATACTTGACCTCACCACCAATGTAGAACTGTACATAGCCAAAGTCATTGTGTCTAGCAGCTCCGAAGATAAAGATCCTATTGTGAAGGTAAGAACCCTCTTCTTAAAGAAGACAGTCTGTGTAGTGCCTACTTCACATGTCTATAATTCTTTAATTTTTACACTAACTGAACTCCAGGCTCTACAGTTTTCTAGAGAAGAATGGAACGTGGACTTGATATCAATGTCTCTGGGCTTTAGGAATCCGGAAAATCCTGATTCAATACGAAGAGAAGTCAACGAGTGTATGGCAGCAGGAATTGTCCTCTTTGCGTCTGCATCCAACGATGGAGGAAACGCATCGCGAACTTACCCCGGCGACTACGATGGTGTCTTTTGTATCAATTCGACTGACGGAGACGGAAACAAGTCTACATTCAACCCATCGCCGGAGCCTAGAGAAGATAATTTCAGCGTCGTGGGTGACTGTGTGCTCTCATACTGGCCTAAACAAAAGTTGGATTTTCACAAGAACCATCTCAAATACTTGTCTGGCACTTCGATCGCAACGCCTGTTGCAGTCTCTATCGCAGCATTTATGATAGGATACATCGAGAGAGAAATGACTGGATATGATTGGAATATTAAACCGCGGAGTCGTGAAGGCATCCAACGAATCTTTCGAGAAATGATGCATAAAAGGGATGGGTATGATTGGATCAGTCCTGTTTGGTATTTTGACAAGTGGCCAGAGCCCCTGATCAAAGAACGACTCGTGCACATACTGCAGGGATGGGAGACGTAAGTCTAAGGAAAAATTGTTGGTTTTATAAATCTAGTATCAATACAAACATTCAGAACGTCGTGAATAATTGGCTATGTCCATACATGGTGTACGCACTGAGCACGTGATCCTATATAGGCAGTGAAAGCATTCACGCACGAGCTGCTAGCACAGCTCACACGTGATACCTACGCACAGGCCTATATCCCTAGTATATATTCAGCTCTCCCACCTTATAGATAGAACTAAGAATAAGTTAATACAACCTTATTCTCCCTACTAGTGCAACCGTACTATCTTTATGATATTATAATCAACCTATCGAGTTCGCTTGAGATAGGCCATTCAACAGGCTAAGTTTATGATATGTCTTGAAAACTTGGCGCAGACAGAACACATACTATGCCGTCAAATCTTCATAATCCTCCGCACTCTGTCCTAATACTAATTCATCCACATTCTCCACTTCATCGTCACTATCTTGATCATCATCATCACTCCTAGCAGCTAGTCTTGTATCGTCCACCCTCGGCCCATCACTTTTAAGCTTCAAATCCTTTTTTAACCATCCTTCTTTTGCAATTTTCTTCAATTCAAGCGCAAAAATCCTGCTCTCCTACTTTTCCCTTGAAGAGATTTACAGTCTGCTCACTGCCTCCCGCACTAATCTTTGGATCAAGAGAACCTCCTACTAAATTTGGCGCACCTGCTAGAACTGTTGAATGGCCTATCTCGTGCGAACTCGATAGGTTGATTATGATATCACAAAGATAGTACAGTTGCACTAGTAGGGAGAATAAGGTTATATTAACTCATTCTTAGTTCTATCTATAAGGTGGGAGAGCTAAATATATACTAGGGATATAGGCCTGTGCGTAGGTATCACGTATGAGCTGCGCTAGCAGCTCGTGCGTGAATGCTTTCACTGCCTGTATGGAATCACGTGCGCAGTGCGTACACCATGTACAGACAGGAACAGTGATTTGTCCGATCGGCAACTCAACGTGTCCCTCGCGTTCTATCGAGTCCTTCCCCTCAAATGAGACCTCCGCATCTTCACAAATCATAATGCCAAGAACAAGGCAGACTGGAACTTTACCATATCGGTCGATCCAGTAAGGTACGGTCTCCTGCACAACCGGGTCGGCCTTTAGTTTTGCCCAAAACTGATCGTGCTGTTGCAATCTCTTATACCGAATGATTTTCCCGGAAAGAATGGCGCTGTTTTCTACGCTGCCGTGGAAAGAGATGCTAGCTATCGAGTTCAAATTTGGCGACTTCGTGTGCTTTGGAGCCGGAGTTATCGAGGACAAAGTCAGTGACTGAGCCCTCAGTGAAGTCATGAATATTGTATTTCAAAGGCTCATCTGGCGTATAGTTGTTGGTCGGCCGGAGGAATTCTTTCACGATGGCGCCCAGGATCTTATTCTCGAATTTGTTGGTATCGAGCCATGATTGATATTTGAGGATGACGAATTCCGGATCACCGTGCATTTTTGGGAGATTGTGTGATTGCGAAAGGCTAAGGCTTGTTCTTGACGCTGCAAACATTCAGCAGCTTCTTCGTATGCATATAAACATGGCCAGCTCAGCTTAGAACCGGTGGTGGCTGGTGGGCTGTGTCCATGTTCCTGGCTAATTCGTCAGCCTTCATGCAAGTCAGGCTGCATCGAGCTGGAGGACCTGCACATGACACTGTTGAAGAGTTGTGAGTATAAAGAAGTACGAGTGAAACAATAAATATCGTCGTGAGTGACCAGAGGTTCCAGCGACACTGAGACTTTCAGATGCAGTTAGTGGCTGCCATTCTCGCTGTAAAGATAGGATGTTTCCTGCAAAAGGCAGGCATATTTGGCACCGGAAGGCAAGTTTTAATTTATTACTTTACACATGTTTAAAGCTTGAGGGGAGTACAATGACGGCAGCACAGATGAACTATTTGAGTGAAGGCTTCTTTGGGTGTGGAAGGAGTGGTAAACACGGGCTTTGGCGTTTAGCGAAAAGATCCTGTGCTTAGCCTTTCAATCTAAATGGAGCATTTCTCAATGAAACTTTGCATAAAATTGCGTACTCATGAAGTCAGAGGCTTTGTAGGCGTGAAGTTGAAATAGGATTCGAAGGTGTACAGGTGATCCCCCTCTGAGTTGTTACTAGTGTACCTTTGATGGTTTACTTCCGTGCAACGGATTGTATGATATGTGGCCCGTGCGTACGTGCGGAATGGAAACCGGAACGCGCCTCGACTTTCCCCAGCTTTTGGCCCCATCCTCCGAAGCACGAGACTCTAGCCTTGCCTCCTTAATTAGGCGTCCTTCCAGCCTCACACCATTTCAACGACGTCGCTCTTTACCTCTACCGGGTCGCGGTCCTTGTGAAGATGGTGGCTCGACGATATCAACGAATCATACTAATATGTGTCTTCTCCTGGTGTCTCTTCTATCTAATGTACCACTTCTCGGCTCGACTGACCCGGGAAAATCCATCTAATCCTCCATCTCGACCTGCAGATCATGGCCCAAATAAGGATATCAAAAGCCCGAAACACCAGAATCCAGAGGAGAAGGAATTGGTAGTGGCAAGTATGATCGGCGATGACACGAGCTGGCTGGATGAGTTCTTCGATTCTTGGACTAAGAACATTTACGTCGTCAATAATCAGTCTGCACCACTCACCGTCGCGGTGAACAAAGGAAGGGAGGCAATGCCTTTTTTGACGTATGGTTCCTATTGGTATCATTTAATTCACGATTAGGAAGGTAATTGACCTCATGACAGATACATAATCGACCGTTATGATTCATTGCCCGATGTCTCCATTTTCATCCACAGTCTGCGTTACCAATGGCACAACGAACACCCGTTATACGATGGTGTTCCAGTGCTCAAACGCTTGCGTCTGAAACATGTCCAAAAACGTGGCTATGTAGCTCTACGCTGTACCTGGACCATGGGCTGTCCAAGCGAACTCTGGCCAACCAATCCTTCCACTGGGACAGATGATCGATCGCAAAACGAAGCCGCTTACGCCGGCGCGTTCCAGGAATTATTTCCTGGAGAAGACGTCCCCGATGTTGTAGGGGCGCATTGCTCCAGCCAATTTGCAGTGTCGCGGGATCGCATTCGCGAACGACCAAAAAAGCAGTACGAGAAGATCCAAGGGTGGCTTCTGAATACCAAGCTTCATGACCAGATCAGCGGGCGTATCATCGAATACATGTGGCATATCATTTTCGGCATGCCATCAATCGATTGCCAACATGCTGGCGAATGCTTTTGCGAAACCTTTGGCTTATGCAATCTCACGTGCACAAAGAGAGAGTGCGAAAAGCGTTATATACTACCTCAGTATGCAACTATCCCCGAGGGATGGCCGGAGGTTGGTCCGGGTGAAAATGGTTGGCCAGCCAAAGATTGGGCGGATTGAAAAGTAGCGCACTTTGCTTAAGGTAGCGCTGTACGATTACTAGCGAATAAGCCAAGTACCCTCAAGAGTAGATTGCTCGGTCTGTCTGCCTGAGGATGGAATGTGTTGAGTAGTGCCTACTATTAGAATACTTACCAAAGCGGTAGAAGTGAGGTCGGTTTGTAGGAATGGCTTAGAGGCCGGGCTTAAGAGAATTAAGACCTCCAAACTAGCTATGAGGAGACACATTGCAGGCACAGGACTGATTGCTTGAATCGGAAAAGAGAGACTTGGGACATCAGAAAGTTTTATTGTATTATAGCCAGCACAAAATTCTATAAACTATGCCCAGCACAATTATGAAAGCATGCTGGGAGGGTATCAAGAATTCAAGAACTTTTGCTTTGCACACAAAGCCCAATGCCTCCTAGCACCAGAGCCATGCCGATCCAGGTATCTGGACACATGTTAGCAATCAACGGATGGAACAGGGCACACTGCCAAACATACCTCTGCTGATGACTTTCTTTTCTGCCCACCACTCGCCCAAAACTGTAAATAAGAATGCGAGGGAGTTGGTTATGGGGACTGTCAAGCTCAATTCTAGGAGCACCTGTTAGCCCAATGCTGTGATATCGCACCGCCAAAACCCGCGACCTCAGGCCATGGGTAGAGCTTGGAACTCAATAAAGACTCACCGGCTTTCCCAATCAATATAAAGAACCATACACTGCCCGTAACATTGAGTAGCAATGGAACAGCATATGCTGGTCTACTCAGCACACCAATAACAGCATACCATATTCCCAAGATCTTCCGCTTTATCCACGAGTTATTGGGATCGGACAGCGCCGGGCGGTCGGGAGGGGTATAATTCATCGCAGCACGGCGCATGAAGGGGGTAGTCAGTCCCCAGCATGCGCCCACCATGAGGAAACCGAGAATCCAGCGGAATAGGGAGGGTTGAGGTTCGGAGGGATGAGGAGGTGTGTCGGGATCCATGGCGCGGGTAGCACTTTCAATTGCCTAGTCGGGAGTAAGAATGGTTGCGATAAGGATGTAAAATAATTGCTTTGCCCTCTGAAAGGGCGTGAAAAGGTGCTGTGAAGTGCAAAGCAAGCTGTAATCCAGAGAGCCCGCCAACCAGGCACATGGCGAGGTTCCATCGGCGCAGGTTCGGAATTGCATGGGAGCAGGCGATCTCCGATTCGGAGCGGCGTATTTTGTAGCGTCGCATCCAGATGTAGGAAAGCAACACCATCAGCAACCATCACCCATCACAATCCATCCCACATGCGCCCCAGATTTATTGAATTGATCGTCCTAGCCCAGTACAGTCTCGGCTGCCCCGGATTATGCCGTCTCACAGGTGCGCGATGATTCCGCAGGTCATGGCGTGTCCATGACAGCTCTCATAAGACAACTACAACTCTAGACGCTATCTTAGAATTTTCACTACGCTAAGTATCTTTCATCCATCTATTCGGGTCTCGCCTGTCCTGTTATCCCCGACTCTTTCCTTTCATTTCCTCGTCTAGTCGATTCAGTCTCATGTCTCTGGGAGAGGAATTTTGCCTGTTTGCGGGTGGCAGTCCATCTTCATTCCAAGGGACCCGGAACGAGAGAGGGGGACTAGATACCAACCACCGCAGATCAGGTTCACTTTCGGCCGAATTTTCACCGCGACATACTTCGTCATATTCAGCAAGAGTTATACCTCTTTTGAGGTCGGGTATTTGGACGATTACTTCGGTGTAAAAACCTTTGCAAGTCGCTCTGGATCTGGGCAAGGCCTCTGAAGACCTACGTCAGCCCCAAGCCAACCGGTTTTTGGTCACGGGAGGGACTGTGTCAATGAGAACTATCGAGTCGTCTCGGCCTTCCGTACCTGCGGGGTGGTTTGCACTATGGAATGTAACGTGGCGGGTTTGGGGACGTGGTATGTGGCTGTTTGCGGTATGCTGCCACGGCCCACCCGCCACAGCTGCCTGTGGATTGCCCCAGTCTCCCCCGCTCGGGCCGGCTGTTTGGCTTGTTAGCTCTGTTGGCACTGAGTGCAAAGCTATCAAACGCCTCGCTGTCACGGGGAAGACAGCTTATGTCAACGTCCATTCCACGCTTCTTGCTAAACATAGCACGTAGCGTCTTAGGAATGCCACTGCGAAAGTCGAGGCTGGAAGGAACTCAAAGGCACATGATGTTGCAGGTATATATCGAGTATAGGTATTTCTGTTTACAATGTTTTCACTGTTTGCTTCCTGCATCATCGTGCGTCGTTTCGCCTCTGTCTTCTGCAGCCCTTCCGCAAGGTACGCTTACCAGGCTTATCATCCCATCTAACCCCTTGCCGCGAATATTTGATCGCCCCTCTTTCCAGCAACCAGGTCAAGTTCACACACGTGAAAAACCATCTTCATGACTTCTCTTCTCCAGCCCCACCGCGACATCTCGATGCGTCCGACCAGCGACCTAGACGACCTCTTTGACCAATACGTTGAGACAGACCCACTCCAATTCAGCGACAACACCGCGGAACCATCTGGCTCTGATGACCTCGCGCACCTCTTTGAGCTCCCATCGTCGAATGGGAGTGATCCGATAGAGACCTCGCCTATACCGAATTGGGATGCAGGCTCAGAGGATGCTTGGCACAAGGCTCTGCAATCTGTGAAACAAAACCCAGCCTCGCCCACTGTGCCGTCTAATTCCTTTTCTGTTTATCCAGAGTCTCGTGGGAAGGCTGCTTTGAGCGATCCGGAGCTGTTCAACATTGACGACTTGTTCGAGTTGGACAACGTCGAGCCAAGATTACTCCTCTCCACCCCATCATCACCAAAACCTGCCGTGGCAAGGCCAGCAAAGGCGCCTTCTTCATATCAAGATCGCTCAGTACGACACGGAGTTCAAAAATCCCTCAAGAAACCGGCAAAGTTTGTCAAGATGATGCGTCCGTCCCATTTCCGTACTGGAATCCAGGACCTCTGGACTCGCCGTATTGACGGCCCACCAGATACCTTCAATTTACAATTGCCTCCAAATGGTCTCCCGCACTCGCCTCCGTCATCTGGCAAGCTCATCCAGGATGAGAATTCGAACGGCTTTTATCCCAGAGATCAGCCTTACACGATCGCCATGTCACCGTTGTCCGGCGAGGACATCACGGACATGAGCCAGACCAACTATCAATTAACCCCACTATCGTCCCCAGCTATCGATACAAATTCTCGCCATAATACAACGACTCCGTTCCAATTTTCCAACGACAGTATGGCCTCAGCATACATTTCGCATCAGATTTCCAACGTGGCCCTCTCAGCCTCGCAGACTCCGCCCCCGTCACAACGCATGTCCATTGCAACGTGGGGCCCCGATACACCAGCCAGTCTCGATTTCCAATTCTCAGCCTCGCCTAGTTTCCAGACAACGCTCCAACAAAGCAAAAACCAAGCGTGGTGGAACGGAGCGAATACGACGACCCAGCCTTCCACCCCAGCCTACTCAACCTCGCAATCGCAATCGCAATCCCTACCACGCTCACAGAGCCAAACTCTCAACTTCAACACTGCAACAGTCGCCGCCGGCCTCGGCATAACATGCGACACAACCTCCTTCTCCGACTTTGGCACCGATCTAAACAACACTGGATCCACAAACCCGCACACCACACCGACATTCCCCGTCTCCGCATCCTTCGACGCCTCAGCAATGGCCTACACAACAACACCCTTATACCCACCTCCCCCACCCCCAGGAATCCCAATCGGCCAACAAATGTCCACACCACCATCACGCTCCCTCTCCCTCTCCCCACAACCAAGATTCACCCGCACACGCCGCCACTCCTCCAACCCATCCGCCCACCACAGCGCCCAAGCCCGGCACGCGCGGCGCAAATCTTCAAATTCCGCGCAACAAGGCTCTCACAATGGATCCTCGTCCTCATCTTCAGCATCCTCTTCTGCAGCAGCTGCAGGAATGGGCTTCGTCAATTTCACACCTCATGATAGCAGGAAGATATTGACTGGGGTTGCACCATCGGGATCTTCGAAGACTAAGGCTAGGAGGGAGAAGGAGGCTGCCGAGAAGAGGAGGAAGTTGAGTCAGGCGGCTGTTAAGGCCGTTATGGAGGCTGGTGGGGATTTGAAGGGGTTGGAGGAGGGGGGGTTGTTGACTTTGGAGGCTGAGTAGGGGGTTTGTGGGGTTGGGGCGTGAGAATGGTGTGAGGTGAGGTTGAGGTTTGCTGGTATTGGGCTTGGACTCCTTTTTCTCACTTATACTGTACCACATCGTTGTTATGCGGTGTGTACATGTGGGATAAGGTCGAGTTGGTCTAACAAAAGCTAAACTTCCCTCCCTCCCTATCCTCTTTCACCCTTCTCTCCCGACAGCCCTCAACCCAAGCACCCTCCACTCAACACTAAAAGGACCCCTTTCTCCCAAACCACCTTTCAACCCCATCCCCATAACCCATCCAAACCTACATAATCCATCTCATGGCGGCTCCAGTCCTTTCCTCCCTCTCTTTCTCACTCAACCAATCAATCAAAACAACTCACACAATTGTCCATGTAAACCTCTCCGATCCGCACCTTCTTAGAACCTAAACCATATGGGCGGCATCGAAATTTCCACCGTTTTGATTTTTTATCTATGTTGGCTTAATTTCCTATTTTTCCAAATCCTGAACTGGTCTGGGGGCGTAATGAAAGGTCTATAGTCTAAATCATGGAAGAGAAATTACATATTCTGAAATTTTGATAAACTCTTTTTTTCATTCATTGGTTGTGAAGTGATTATGCTATTGATTTGATGCACTGGCCTCCTAGTGCTCCTTTTTGGTGGGCTCTTTGTGAAGGCGTGGTCCGGCTTTGTGGTATTGGAATGGCTGAGCTTCTTTGTTCCTCTCTGGCTGTGTCTAGGAGCTCGCGGAATATAGGGTCTCCGTAGGGTGGTCTTTGCGAGAAGACCTACCGAAAGTCTTTCCGCAAAGTGCTGTCCGCCTAGATCGGAACCTGGTGGGTATATGTCTTCTCTTGTATCTCCACGGGATCTGATTTCAACCACCAAGCTCTAATCTTTCCAATACCTGTCCCACTACTGCCTTTGCGCCCACTGCTCCACTCGACTCCCCCAGACTTGCTTCCTCAGCCTCCATCTCCACGGCACCTTCATAGACCTTGACAATCATGTCTTCATCCACTCTTGTCCCATTCGCCACCAGCCCTTTGATCAATGTACTGACCCTCGTAATTTCCCGTAATAGTGCTGGCTCCAGCTCGTCGTTTTGACTCGAGTACAGAGTTTCCGATACGCTCTCCTCTAGTCGTGTGATGCTAACATCCTTTCCTTCCTTGGTTTCGGTATGTTTTGAAACCCATATATATCCGTTTACACCCAGGATCACATCAACCTCACCAGCTGCGGTATTCAACGTAAAAACTTGTCTTCTTGATCGCACAACACCACCTCTCCTTGACAAAATGCCTCCGCCAGCTCCTGTGAGTGACGTAAACAGGCCGTTCCTCAATTTTCCATATTTGAGGGAGCGCGTGTGGAGGGCTGCTGTGTTGTCCTGATGTAACGCCTGCACTTCTGCAACAAGTAAGTCACCCTCTGAGAAGAATGTTCGGATATTAAGTTCGTCAACTGCAGTTCGTCGTCGGAGAATGCCACCGGGGAGGTTGATAGAGCTGAGTGGGAGAGAGGCAAGCATCGGGGCTGCGATATCGACGGTCCATTTTTTCGTCTGCACGCCAATAATTCTCCCAATAACCAAATCTCCAATCTCCGGTTGGTATCGCGCACGTAGAGGTTGGACTGACAGGAGCTTGTTGGTTTTGTGCAGCGTGCCCGCGACTGTGCTAATGATGGTTGTGCTCGAGGGGGGAATATAGGTGCCGTGGCCTCGCATCCACTGCGGATCGGAAGTTATTGGTTCGCCAGGGGTGACTATGGATTTTGAGGTAGAGGTGGGGAGGTCGTCATCAGACATGTCCTCGTCCGAATCGACGGCGGCCGCATGATGAGAGGGTATGGGTGCTGCGGAGGGTGGTAGGATTGAGACAGGCATGGCGAATGAACCTTATTCGAATCGAGTATTATTGTTTCTATTGCGAACTTGGTGGATTCAGCCCTTTCGTATACTTGCAAGGTCCAATTGGCGTCAATGGCGGTCCAAAGTCATGGGCGGATGTTGGAGCTTTTGGAGCTCATGAAATTTAATCGGACATAGCGCGGGGCTCTGCTATCGAAAGCACGCCAACCCCGAAGCAGAGTAGCGTCGAATCGACGCGCCGCGCGCCGCCACGGCTGGAGAGCCTCATTGCCTTGGAAGATGTCGTGCGCGATGGCAGGCTTCATGCTTCATTCCATCCCATTAGGGGCTTTTCATCAAATCATCCATCGGGAGCAAAAGTCACCGTCTTTCTGGGACCTGGCGGCCTTTTGAGCTATGTCGGGACAAACACGGTTCCATGAACCCTTTTTTGCGAGCCTGAACAGCGCCTCGCAGGCCAATAGCCAGGATGACCCAAATTACTATGCGAGGAATCCACAATCTCTGATCAGCACATCGACACTCCATTCATTCCAAACTGGAACAGGATCTACCATCTATAAATCTCTTGCTCCTCTTCTTGAGTCCGCAGACCATGAAGTAATCCTCGTCACTTGCTTCTGGGCTCGATCTTCCAGCCTCGAAACATTAAATGACATTCTTCGAAAACTATCCGACAAGGCTGTCCGACGAGGAGCAGAGAAGATCAGGGTTCGCCTTTGTTTCTCTTCACTCTCGGTGTTCCAGAAGCTCTTCCATAAACAAGCTGTGACTGGTCAAACATATGATCAAACAGTATGGACCAAGAAATTCGGACTCCCAGCACCCTCCGAGCTGAATGGGCTTGATCTCCAAATTAAATCCGTCTTTATTCTTCCCTTTAGCGTCATGCATCCAAAATTCATCATCATTGACCAAAAGACTGTTGTTCTCCCATCATGTAACATTAGCTGGGAGGAGTGGTTCGAAGGTGCCCTGACTCTGTCCGGTCCCATCGTAAACCACTTCCTTCAATTTCACTCGCAATTTTGGGATCGGACTGATCCCACGCTCCTTGACGGCGACGGCACCGAACCCAATGAGCTCCACAGAAAGCTGTCAAACACTGGCCGGGTCAGCCATGGAGCAGGTCATGTTATCACCCACTTTACCGCCGAAGCAATAGATATACCTACAGTCTTCTTGCCCAGCCCTCATCGACGTAACCCGCGATTTGCCCCCTTTTCTTCGACGGCAAAGGTCAACGCTCCTCCAACACCATTAAACACCTTCATCTTGACCCTCTTTGCAAAAGCGAACAGGAGTATTCGAATCCAGACCCCTAATTTAACGTCGCCTCCTGTATTGTCCGCCATATTGAAGGCATTAGGACGGGGAATCGATGTGCAGATCCTT
This sequence comes from Nigrograna mackinnonii, assembly GCA_001007845.1. Taxonomy (NCBI): domain Eukaryota; kingdom Fungi; phylum Ascomycota; class Dothideomycetes; order Pleosporales; family Nigrogranaceae; genus Nigrograna; species Nigrograna mackinnonii. Next base: position 1,121,718 of record JGVQ01000138.1, read on the forward strand.
ACTTCGGAGAAGCTCATGGTGCTAGAACAACTTGTCACTGCCGGAACTACAACGTCTCGTCGAGTCAAAACACTCATCAAGCGCTACCGTAAGTTGTCCTATTTTGGATCACGCGGGCAAGCCGATGAGGAGGCCACAATCGCCACTTCCAGACCCGGCCGCCTTCAGATCTCCTACTTCAAACCATTGCACGGTTCGAAACCAAGAGGACAGGAGAATGGCGAGCCGCAGCAAAGCCATCTCAAATTGATGATTGTGGATGATGAAGTCTTAGTTCTAGGGTCTGGTAATCTGGATCGTGCGAGCTGGTTCACAAGCCAAGAACTCGGGCTTGCATTTTTCGACAGGAGGACGGCTGATGAAGTGGGGAGAACTATCAATGCGGCTATGGAGCAGCGAGCGACGACAATTTTTGACAGCCAGACGTAAAGGAGCGCCAATTGCTTTCGCTGATCTGCCTTTCGACGCATTTTCTCTTGCTCTCCGCTGTATCCAACTTGTAATGCAGGGTTTCAGACGCACCAGTAGAGCCTTCACGCAGTTTCATAATGTCTTTTATATCTAATACCCATGATTATTCTTAATACATACCTATTTCTCTATCACTCACATCTCATGCTGTCAGTCGAGCCGCCTCTCACCCTTCGTGTTCTCTCTTGGCTCATCCAACCAATCGAAGTCATACGCTCCGCATAATTTCCACTGCAACCGGGGCCCCGGACTCTATTCCCCAGTCCCCGATCTTGCAGGAAGACTAATTTCAGGCGTCCTCGCAAAGGTTCCAGACACGACCCTAGGAAACTTGGGCCATGGCCAGAATAGTACCAGAGCTACGGGCGCATGCACGGTGTGCATGACCCGGTATGGAGGGCTAGACTAGCAGATTAGCGACAAGTTCTGGTCGTCCTCAGACTGGTAAGGATCTTCTATGTTTGTGGCAAGGGTGAATATCTCCTCGGTGAGAAGGAATTGGTGCAGCTTTGGGGAGACGGCTCTGCCGTGATTTTTGGTCTTCTCCGGATTTGGAGCCCAATGGGACATCTTTTCTTCGCTATGCGGCATTTCCCTGGCGTCGAAGTCGATAGAAGGATCTATTTCAGATAGTCTTTGGTCTCTCCTCTCAAAGATATTGTTTTCATTTTAACGAGTTTGCCATATTAAATTATTCTTAGTAGTTCGTCAAGTGATAAATGATATGATTTCTTGAGCTACATTATTTGAACTCAGCTATGTTATTCGCCCATATACACAATATAATCTAAGTCCTAGTCTTAAACGGACTCTTCTTAAACAACACCCAAGCGGTGACATACACCCCAGCCCCAAAAGTCAAAAGTCCCGCATAGGCCCCAAAGCCCTTAAGATACTTAGGCGCATCCTCACTGGGGAACAAATAACTGCCATAAATCTGCGCCAAATTACCCATGCCATTGATAATCGCCAGAGAAATGGCACGAGTCTCAGGATGCAAGGGACCCATGGATGTCGAAGCGAAAGAAAGCGCCAACGGATTCGCAGTCCAGATCGCACTGTTGATGAAGCATAGGAATACGTAACGGGGGACGTAGGCGTAGATTCCGGCGGAGAGGGCGCAGAAGAGAGCTCCGGCTATGAGGACTGTGGTCGCGAGTAGGGGGCGTCGAGTTGGCATGCGATCTGCGAGGATACAGGTTGGGACTGCGATGGCGAGGGCGACGACGTATAGTGGGACTGTCATGTACTGTGCGTCTGCGCCTTTGTAGCCTAGTCCTGCGACTAGGGTTGGGTTGAAGTAGGAGAGTGAGTAGCAGCCGATGATGGTCATGTAGCCGGCGCATAGGAGCCAGAGGCGCCAGTTGCTGACGGAATGGACGAACGCTTTCCAGTGGGATACTTCTGCGATTTCGCCGTTTTCGCCAGCGGATGTGATGCCGTCTGCTTGGAGACGGGCGACGGCGATTTCGCGCTGGCGGGGGGTGAGGCGCTTAGTAGTTGCTGGGTAGTCGAGGAGGAAGAAGGGGGCTATGAAGGCTGCTGCTACTGTTGCTACACCTTCGACAATGAAGAGCCTAGGATTTTGTTAGAACGTATGTTGGGTTGGAAAAGGGGCGGTAGGTTGAAATAACTTACCATCGCCACCCAGCAATACCATGCGCACCATCCAACTGATCCGTAATCGCACCTGCGATGATACCTCCAAAAGCGCCAGACAAGATTCCAGCAGACAAGAAAGCCATGAAACGCTTCGACTGCTCATGACGTCGATACCAAGTGGAGATGATGAAGAGAATGGCGGGACTGAAGCCAGCCTCCATGACACCGAGAAGGAATCGCATACCCAGAAGTTGCGCGGGGGTTTTGATCAATGCCATAAGTGCGGCTACGGCGCCCCAGAGAAGCATCAAAAAGGGAATGTAGAGCGATGGGCGTGTGCGGGAGAGAATCATGCTGTGGGGAGTGTTAGACGATTCGTCTGATATAGAGGATGACCAATAAAAGTTTTGGGCAATGCGTACTTTGACGGAACCTCAGCAATCACGTATCCGACCTGGAACACCACAATGGCAAGGAAATACTGCGTGGAATTGAGGCCAATGTCGACATCCATGCCTGCCACTTTTGCATTGCCGATGTTGGTTCGATCCTATGAAAATCTATTAGCATTACCGTTTTTATACAGACAAGCACGGGAATAAAAATGCGCAACTTACCATGTAAGAGAAACAGTACAGAACCCAAATAGTAGGCATGAGAAACAAATCAATCTTGCGAACCAGCTTCTTCTCCTCGTCCGAGTTCTCTGCGAATGCTACGCTACTGGCATTGTCTTGCTTGGGATCCATGGTGGCAAGGTGGTCGACGGTTTCGACCCAGCCTTTTGGCTCTTCAGGGTGGGCTGCCATGTTGCAGATTGCAAATACTGTATGGAAGGGGTATTGCACTTCTGTCTGGTTGACTTGCTATGAAACGAAGTGACAGGTAACCAGAAGTGGAGAACAGACGACCCAAGGAACGAGGGTTGAGCGTTGGAAGAAAAAGAAGAAGAGGAGAGGTTCGATGCACGCTGATCACTGCATATATAACCAATAACCCCAGGCCAGGCACGCGGACCATGCCATGGTCTGGTCTACCTTACCCTCCCTAGTTACTTAATAGCGTGTCGCTTTGACTGCCGTCGGGAGCTCGCCTGGCGCCCTACGTCCTGGGCTGGACTAACCATAGTCAACTCCTCACCTCCATCTAATTAGGTACTCATTCGCCAACTATCGCCTCCAAAAACCAACAATCCATCAAATCTCCCAGAATTCCCGCGAACCGGGCACCCTTTTCCCCGTGGGGAATCGCACGAGCATTGCAAATTCGATAAAAAACTTGAATCTACAAGGGTATTCGCCGCCATCCCCGCACTGTCTCTGGCACCGTCGGCAAGCCTGCTTTGGGTCCGTGGACTGATGATCGCGTTGGCGTTGCAGGAATAGGATTGGGGTTCTCGGAGACGTGCTGGTGTCCCCGAGGAATGGGGGCAAAACCCCCGATTCATTAGCGTCGGATGGGGTTTGGCGTGTGGAGCGTAGAATGACTCGAGGACTAAATCTTACTAGATACTCCGTATCTTGTGAGTGTGTGCTAGAGGGGGTTGCCCATGGTTCGGTTTATTTTACTACATGTGCGTTGGGGGTTTGGGAGTGTCGTATAGTGAATCGATCTCGGGTTATGGGATGCGTTTGAATGAGGTCACCTACATGTCGTGCATGCAGCATGCAGGGTCCATTGTCGGATAGGTCACTTTGTGTTCGGGACCAGGGTGTCGTATCGCGCATCTCCGGGTCTGAATCGAGACAACAATGGATACGAGACGAGGAATCATGTTGTCCGGATTTAGGGACTTAATGGATCACTGAAGAGTGCACTGTCAAGATTCACATTCTCGAAGAATATTTTGTAGGGTTTTGGTGTCGTCAGGAGATAACTCAAGTGTCTCGGTATATTCTTTGTCTATCGTCTAACAAGACTGCTCATAAAACCATGGTGTTGCCTTTCCATCTAAACCTCATGCTCGATGTCCGCGACTCTAGGTACCTTATGTAGCGGTACATTACAGAATTTTCCGACCATCTCAATCTACATGGATTCATTAGCATTTACTCCTGACCAAAGCGTTCAAGCACTTACACATTGCTGAATAGTCTCCGTGTCCTCCTTGCTAACGCCAATTCTTCTCGTTCCTCTTAGATGCCATCCGGTCTCTCGGGGCAGGTTCTGTAGCATAATTCCGGACAAGACAACGAGTTCTGTCTCAACATCGCCAATTATAGAGTGGTCGGAAAGGTACAGACCGTAGCTGATGTTCTTGCTTAGCCAGTCTATGACCTTATCAGTACCATTCTATTCCAGCCTCTTTTACGTTACATACCAAAGTCCTTCTGCGACGAGAGCACATTGTCAATGTGCGCTTGGTTGTGCTTGTATAATCGATCTTGCCATGCGAATCCGCGTTTGGCGTTTGCGTCGTCGCACTGCCATCCTTCCCTATCGCGACATAAGTCAAGACTCTTTCGAACACAACTCTGAAATACCTAGAGAAAGAATAATCCTTATCCTCCGGTGCTGTTGCAGCATCGATATCAAAAATCGCTTCCAGGGGTTTGCAAACACCGGCCACGCAAACCAATTTCATCAAAGCCTCTCTGATCCTCCGCATAAGCGCCTGTCGTTGTTCCGAGGTTTTGAATTCAGGGCGCTGGATCAAGGTTTTGTAAAGGAGAGGTGCAAAGCCGGGTTGGCCTCCTCCTACGATGGCCGCGATCTGTGTGATTCTTGTCAGAAAGGAGGTAGTTAACAGCGACAGTGGGCGTTTACTTACGGCTAAGATGTACCACTTGTCATCCCCGAGCGTTTTCGAAGGGAATTTCGCCTCTAGTTCTTTGAAAAGCTGGAGCGCTTCTTGCTCAGTAGGGTCTCGGGGTGGGTTCGCTGCCATGGTGTGTAATATACGAAGCTATTATTGTCGTGAATGAAGAAGAATCCGAACTGACAGTATAGAAGTTGTATTCAGGATCCGAAAAGGCATCTGCCATCGGAAACCCAATCCCGAGTAGCTCACGGAGATCGGAACTATTCCGTTGGAAATAGGCACGCGCGAGGTGGGGTTTAGCGTTCCCATACCCCACTACACTTTCGGAGGGCATGGAACACTCCCCGACTGAGAACCTACAGGTAACGGACGTCAAGCTATGATTGATTGTTTTAAACATTTCCCTTGTGATTTTTGATTCCTGAATCTTTGAGAACAGAGCTGCTTCCTCGTACTGCTGGTTCCTTGCATCCCCAGCAAACCGCGGTATCGGAACGGAGAGTGCAATTGATATACCCTATTGGCCTCGACTACAATCATACCCCTCTCCATCCCTATTAACCTCACGTATTCTCGGAGCAGTGACGACGCATCTTCTCCTCTCCAAATACCTAGGACCTGAAGACGTGCAAAACCAGAAAGACAATATGGCTTTTCAACGAGCAGACGGCTCACCCAAAACCGCCATCGTCACCGGCGGTGCAAGTGGAATCGGTGCGCAAACAATCCGGACCTTCTACGAGAACGGTTGCAATGTAGTCATTGCCGATCTCCCCTTCTCCAAAGATGCAGCCGAATCCTTAATAGCATCGCTTCCGGATTCCTCACGAGCATTGTACCACCCAACGAACATCGTAAATTGGAATGACATGAAGGCTTTGTTCCAGGATGCCAAGACAAAGTTCGGACAGGTTGATATTGTAGTTGCGAATGCGGGGATGATGGAAAGTAAAGAGTATTTTGATTTTGAAGAGGATGAGAATGGGGAGTTGAAGGAGCCTGTGGAGTCGTATCGGGTGATTGATGTTAATCTCAAGGGAACTATGAACAGTAAACCTATCCACATCATTTAGTTTTCAGTAGCTGATCTCTTCCAGCACTGCGATTGGCACTTCACTCAATGAAGTCAAATCCAACAGATGCGGATGGATCGCGGGGTTCCGTCATTTTGATAGCTTCAACGTCTGGGTACTTTGGTGGCACAGGAGTGGTGTCATATGTGTCTTCGAAGCATGGCGTTGTAGGTCTGGCACGCTCCTCGCAAAGGGTTGCGACTCAGCTCGGTATACGACTCAATGTCATTGCTCCTTTCTTCACGCCAACCTATATCACCGGGAGTTATTCGCAAGCGTGGGAAGATAGAGGATTGCCTGCGAATACTGTAGAAGATGTTGCGAAGGCTATTGTGCAGACATCGAATGATCCTACTCGAAGAGGCCACAGTGTGATGGTAAGTTGTTTTATCTACTTTTTGGCTGAGTTTCACTAATCTTTCCAGGTCGCTGGTGCTTTGACACGAGAAATTGAGACAGCAAGGACAGCCTTGACCAAACAGTGGCTCGGTGATGAAATCGCGCATATCATGGCTGAGGGAGGTAAATTCTTTGACGATATTGGTGGATACCCACTTCCAAAGGCGCGGTCATAGTTTTAACGAACAGTGTTTAGCTACCTTTTAAGGACAAATTTAATCTCTACGCGTGCTAAAGTATTTGATTATACAAACATGTTGTCGCCATAAACACAGCTTCGAGCAACAATATCAATGATGCGGCTTAATGCTGATCTCGAGGTGATAATTGATATGATATCCTCGTATCATAGGACTAGCTTCTGGCTATTGAAACGTGCAATTCCTTTATCATTCGAAAATCACTACTCTGTCGCCGGTATGCTATCATGAGAGTGGTACATAGGCAGAAACAGTATACCGAAATGAATATATCATAATGATTGATCGCGGGACTAATTTTGCCGCAATAAGTACCCAAACTGGGAATCAATGAGCAAATGAGGAAGTTGACATGCCAGTTGCTCATTCGCAATGGCTACTAACGCATGTTACTATAACGACCAGAGTGATTGGCTCAGATGCCTTAGAATATGTCAATCAGGTTCCAATAAGACAGGAGTTGTCGAAATACAGCTTTGTGGCTTTAGTGCTGAGAGCAAACATATATTACAAACTCTTTCTAAATACAAGCCTTTTTACATATATTTAGATGTTCCAGAGATGGGGGTGGGGATGGTGGCTAACATGACTGGAGAGTTCTAGTCGCCATAGTAAAACCCCGAGAGGTTCGGGGTGATTTCTTTAGACTGCTTGTATAAGGAGTATCGTGCTGTCACGCGACGGGGTTTGGTACTTAGTGAGACTCCAAATGAGTTCACATTAGAGACATGATACACAGAGAGCGGGGTGGGGCCATAATCCCATAACCCCTCACGTTGGAAATTTCGATTCGTTCAAAGACGGGTGCACATGCACGAACAATGTGCAACAAACTGTCCTATTCGAATGCGTAGAAACAAAGCATCAATTACATCATAGCCGAATAGCCGAATAGCGTACCTAGTATTTTTACCAGTCACACAACCCTTTTCATTTGTTGTTGACGCCCAGTTTAAAACATTGTGCACAATCTCGACTCTCTCAATTTCACATCAGCACAATTTTGGGCTAGCAGTATGTAAAAGGCTTTATCAAAATTTTGAATTAAACTGTGTAAGACATTGTTACGATGCTGTATATTTTTGTTCTATGCATACAATGTATACCTTTTGAATGAAATCTCCAAACTTCTGACCCGTATATAAAACAGCGCACTCCCACTTCGCTCCACTTAGCAATGTAATAACTCATAAATCATCTCTTAATCGACATAGATTCTCCCCTAACTCATAGGTTCAGGCGACCTATTTACCGACCCAATACACCACAGCAAACTAGTAAAGCCTGACTACCCACTCCTAACCTAGACAAAGCGCAATGTCTCCAACGGAAGAAAAGCCATCTACCTGGGGTGAGAATGGCCGTCTTCCAGATGAGCTCAAACTGATGGTTCTAAAGCATGTTTTTGATTTCCCAAATGGGATCCACTTCAGACGTTGGCCGATCCTCAGAAAGGCGCGGGTAGACAATTTTCTTGCCGTTCCAGGACTGGCACACCTAGTTCCAGAAGCTCTGTATAGAGATAATTGGCTAGTTATTGAGCCTATCCGCTATGTCCCTGATATTGGAGTATATCGTCATTCATTCAACTACCCCGGCGCCCTTGTGAACGAGCATGTTCGGAAGTTAGCAGTGGTTTTCAAAATCGTCCGTGGTGATACCTCATGGCCCAATAGTCTCAGTACGCAGATTGAATGGCTAAAACGACTCGCCTGCGGAGATATCGGCTTCCAGAAAATCGAAACCCTTATATTAGACTTTCACTTGACCCGCGGCTTCTACGAATCTGAGGCGATCATATCAGGTATGTCGAGTTCCAGGCCTAACGTAGATCCACCTATTGAAATCATTCGAATCATCGACATACTTTCCAAGCATCGGATGGCTATCACTGCTCAGAACTTGGAGGTGAAAGTTGATGGGCACAGCTGCACTGAGGAATGCATCCTTCCCAGCGGTGCTTTTGCAACACGCTGTTGTTTTTACAGTAATATGGTTAGGGAGTCTGTTAGAGTATCCAAAGGCTGATGAAAATGGAGTTGAGATGCTCTTCTTAAGTAGGGAACACGGAGGCTAGCTAGGAATGCGATTCTTTTCGCTTTGTTTACCTCGCGTTACAATGAATACGTAAATGAAGGCATTTTCCCCCATTTTACTCGTCCTTTTTACCTTATGTAACATTAATTTAACAGCTTGCGGAGTTATGTCAGTCAAAGGGCAAACTTTAAAGACTCAGAGAGGTACATATCGTGCAAAATGTGACCCAACCACAAGTGTCCACACCAATTTTCTACACATCATGACCAAAAGGACAAATCAAGTATTGAAAAAAGGCATGTTGATGATTTGTGCCTCAAAGAACCCCAGTGACTTGCAGGAAAAGGGCCACCCTGGACAATATTGCAACGATAGCTACAAGGAATCTCAGTGTTCTTCAAGGATGCTCCCGCTGCCAGCACAGCAAGGGGGCGTTCATGCGTGATGGGTCAGCACAAGGATCTCTCGAAAGTAGTCCCAACAAGGGGGTCTACGCATCGGCTTCCTACGAATCGTTGCATAGATACTCCTCGAAATGTCATAGAATAGGAACTAGTACCTGAGTACATGCATTCGGAAAAGGCGGATCACTGGTGGTACACAGTATTGTGTATATCCCTCGAGAACCCCAGCTCCCACCATGATTCAGCCCTAGAATGCGTAGGGCCTGCTACACGATGATAGTCAAATAAACGTCAATCTAGTTGCCCACAGATGTGCACTTGGTATGAAGCGTAGATTGAAATTTTTTGCGCTCTATTGTACAGTATTTTCGCGCATCTCACATCCCTCCAACCTGGTTTTCAGTCAGATTAAAGAATTCTAGCGTTTGCAATATTTCATCTAAGAGAGCTCAGAGGTGATGATAGTTTCCTATGGTCACATTACAATATTTTCGTAGACCGGTTTGTAGTTTCTGAAGTCGTAGCAACCTTCCCACTCGATGTTCTCATCAAAGCCCCATTTCCTCTCAACTTTCTGACCGCGACCCTTGTCTGCATTGTCTTTGAAATTGTTGAGCAGCACTATGTTCGTGTCGGCATCCACTGCTAATCGCACCAATTGTTCAAAATCTGCAAGACACTCGTTGACTGTGCTAGTTGTAACCTCTAAGACGATCTCATAAAGCGTTGGAACAAGCATCGCCTTTTGAGTAAGGACACTTCCTAGAGCATCAAGGAGTATCACTATCTGCGAATTGCTCAATGCCTCACAATGCGTAAGCTGCAGTCGTTTGATTGATCTTGGAAGCAATTTGAGAATACGTCGATGCCATAAGGCCGTAAGTCCAGACGGCGGGTGTAGATCCCTCCCGATGATAAAACCCGATGGTATTTTCAAGTGTTTCAATCGTGGGAAATCGTCTAAAGGCGTAAAGTTGGCGGGGTTGTCTGTTGCTCTCGAGCTCAACTTAACGCCATCGTGACAATAGTCCAAGCAGAGTTCTTCCAGTGTGTTTTTATGAAGCTCAAGCCCTTGTCGTATCGTAGAGAAGCTGACTGTGCAGTAATAGTGCTGATCACGACCCATTTCGTATACAAAAGTCTTCAATGATTTCGGGATGCAGATTAAGTTCAGTAGATCCTCTGGGTGAAATCGGCAATCTCTCAGCTCGAGATGGGTGCAAGTCGAAGAGCGTTGGGTAAATCGAGCTAGCCTTTCATCCTCCTCATCCGAGTAGCCGCCCACAGCTTGGTGAAGATAAATGTTCTCGATTAGAGGCATTGCAAATATGGCTGGGCTAATAACGGCACCGACTGGCATGCATGGCGTACTCTGATAAGTCCAAAATATCGACTTCAATTTTGTCAATGCGGAGCCATGTTGGGCACCTGTTCCAAAACGTATGAACATACGATCCATTTGTTCCGCATAGCCCGGGCCCATAAAGTCTAAAGACACCAGGTTTGGCAGAGTTGGTAGCAACACTGCGAGGAGAAGTTCGTCCCAATTAACTTCCATGAGTCGCATCACACGCTCTTCGTCGCAGCAATCGAGGAGTCTGTCCACGTCTTGTATCTGTTCTGGGCTCGCACTGCCATCACTGTCCCGCTCTTCATCACTGTCCCGCTCTTCATCACTGTCCCGCTCTTCATCACTGTCCTGCTCTTCATCACTGTCCCGCTCTTCACCGCTGTCTTGGTCTCCATCACTGTCTTGGTTTCCATCACTGTCTTGATCTTCATCACTGTCTTGCTCTTCATCATTGTCAATCCCGTCAGTACTTTTATCCATGGAAATGTATCCTAGTTCAGGACGCACACTGAGATGTCGCACATAAGCCGCAACGCGGGGTTTGCTTAAGAACAGAATTGCTAGTGACTTTAGTCGTGACTGTCCAGATTCGCACACTTCATCAGTATCGACAGTATCGACATGGATGTGGCCGTAAAGAAGCGGCGTCGCGATATCGTAGTATTGCCGGGAGCACCGTGCTGCAGTTGCAACGGTGGATTTCAACGTGCAGCTCTCTAGGATATGAGAGACCAATTCCGCGGGTAGATGCGGTATTTCTTTTCCCATATTGGACCGTTTAGCTTGAGACTTTCGAACGGACCTCAAGCACAATTTGCTTTGAGAAATAGATACGAGATGCGAAGAGAAAATGATGTCTTCAGATGAGCGAAGTCAACACTTCTTGGTGGCACTGTGAGTAAAAAAAATTGGAATGTGATGCCTGCATCATCTAATGATCGTTAGCTGAAGTGTCTTTCTGCTGCGCCGCTTTGAGCGACCGGGGGGTGCATATGGCAAGACGATATTGCAGTTTCGGCGATGTCAATTGGTTGAATTATGCAAGGCAATCTGCACGTCGGGACAAACCTAGCACACCTACGGGCGTTGTGTCAGCTACTGAATATGGCTTGCTTGATCGTTCAGTCCACTTCCCCATCTTCGCAGGCAACCATCATCTGCTACATGCGAACAATATGCGTCTGCTTAATGCTCGAACGCTAGTTGTTGAAGAATTTCTAAACCACGATGAGGCTCCGTCTTTTGCTATCCTATCGCACACCTGGGGTGCTGAAGAATGCACGCTTCAGCAAATGAATGATCCTAAGGTTGTGAAGCGGAAAGGGTATTCAAAGATCAAGCAATGCTGTAGGCAAGCATTGGAAGACGGGCTCTCCTGGATGTGGATAGATACGTAGGTACCCTCTCTATTTATAAACCGTGAGAGCTAATTTCCGATATATAGGTGTTGTATTGACAAAACGAGCACGGCAGAGCTTTCTGAGGCAATAAATTCGATGTTCGGATGGTACCGAAACGCAAAAATCTGCTATGCTTACTTATCCGACGTGGAAAATACATCAGATATTTCACAGAGCCGCTGGTTTACGAGGGGGTGGACATTACAGGAGCTCGTGGCACCCCCACATATCTATTTCTATGATTCGAAGTGGCATTACATTGGATCAAAGCATGACCTTCGGGACCAAATCCAGCAGATCACCACCATCGAGCCAGAGGTGTTGACCACTGGGAATTTCGATCACATAAGCATAGCAAGAAGGATGTCCTGGGCTGCTCGCCGTCAGACAACTCGTGTTGAAGATGAAACGTACTGTTTGCTGGGTATCTTCGACGTCAATATGCCTCTACTATATGGTGAGGGCAAAAAAGCGTTTAGAAGGCTTCAGGAAGAAATAATGAAAATTTCGGACGACCATTCCCTTTTCGCTTGGGGCATACCCGCAGTACCAAGGACGGTAGATGAATTCCTAGATAGTTATATCCAGCCAGACCTGGCGAGCATGCATGGACTTTTCGCAGATTCGCCTGTGGACTTTACATTCAGTGCTCACATCAAAGTACTCGACAACCTACAGCATGGAATCCCTCCTATCATTTCTCAAAGCGGCGTTCGAATTGAGCTCCAGGTCAGACAGTACGATGGTATTGATATCAAGATAGCAGCAATATTCTGTACCATGGAGGGCTCCTACGACTCATACCTATGCTTTCCATTACTGCCGTGGGGTCCAATGTGGAGCGCACGCTACGGGGAGACGCTGCTTATTCCTGCCCGCGATTTGGTTTCAGCATCGGATCCAATCCAGAGACGTCGCGATAATGATCTAGTCGAGAGATACCGCGATAATGATAAAGCTTATCGCAAACTATCTGTTTGCCTGATCAAGAAGCCGCCACCGTCCTATACTGAGCCATGTCCCAGCAATACTTTGAGTATCGCACCTATTTTGGGCTCACTTTCGCAATGCTACAAACTAGAAAACGTTATGTGCGCCAATCATGCAACTTATTCTGCCAGTGATCAGGTCATCAAATTGAAGGACTACCTGATAGAGGGGCCGCACGCCGTCATTACATATGTCCCCCATGAGAACAAGAGACCTTTGATTGAGCAGCTTACCAGAAACGAGAATGTATCTATAGAGGAAGACGAAGATCACCTGGAATGCTCTCAAACTGGTGATTTGATCGAAATAGACATTAAGCGGAGCGAATTCAGTCTGGAAATCTGGCAACCTGCTTTTGGGATCATAATCAGTGGAACACTGACAAAAACCTTCGAGGCAAATATTATTTTGCTAAACGAAGATGGGGTTGTGAGAGATTTTACGAGTAGGCCACGCTTCACGGATGGAACACGCCTAGTCGAGTCATTAAAGGCACCCTACACTACTCGGGATCAACTGAGACAGTTGTTACGTGCAGCGGAGAGATCAAGCATTCATGGATGGTCTTCACTCCCTGGACCGCGGAGCATCTCCCACTGGTTGCTTTCAACGAGCATTTGGCGCTCCGCGGGCCAGAATTTTGTCAATGCAACAGTCAGTCATGTTGGCATTAATCTTGTAGAGCGTGGCACCTTCTTGCTCGTTGAGATTGTCAAGGACCGGAAAGACTTTAGAGGAGGTACGCCATGGTGGCTGTCAACGTGATTGGTTCATGTCTCATTGTATTGTCATTGGTGATATTGGATGAGCGGAATTGATGTACATCTTTAAAGTTGAGTCGATCAATACACGCTCTCCAAAATGTTGTTTAACCATGTGCGATACGTTGCCAATACCCGCAGATAGTTCTCAAATGCGCAGTCCATCTTGTAGAACTGCATCAGGGGTGTTATCGTAAGATTGTTAGGCGTCCATCAAATGGCGTTAGAATAAGATTATTTATGTGCTTTTCATTCAAGTATCCAGTGGGTAAATGATAAGTGGATGATTCGCAAAAAAGGAAGCAGAAAGTTTTCACTCGAATCTTCAACTTTGTAGCCTGATTTTGATGAATCAAAGTCGAGAAATATTATTCGACCAACCCCCTCCATTTCGCAAGGCCGCATATAGAGTCTCTTCAAGCTCAAGTAACAAATCTACGACAACAGGGTCCCCTGGCGGCATCAGCTGTGTGAAGAGAGTTGCAGCAACGCCTTCCTCGCGATCTATCCACTATGTGAGTCCAGTCAGCATTATTTATATCACGGATAGCCAATCATGTGGACGATCATATAAATATTAGGAAACAGGTAGGAAACCACATACCCAGTGTAAATTCGGGAGCCCGCCCCAGTTAACTGTCCCCTTCCGCCGCCGTCTTGGAATATCGCGTAATGTCACTGTTCCCGCAAGAGTATAATCCGCTTGATCTGTATCTCGAGGGTTTGTGATCTCAAGTATTCTCCTTGAGTGATACCCGAGAAGGCCAGGCATGGCTCGTCTTGAATCGTCATTTAGCTGTGGTGTGAAAAGAAGCTCGACGCTCTTGCTTTGCAATATTGGGCCGCCGCCACTGATCAAGGCGGCCAGTAACCTGGCGAAGTCTTTGGGTGTGCTAAACAAACCTATGCCACCCAGAGCATTCTTTAATGGATAGTTTAGCATTATGCGACCTGGCTCGATCGATACTGGCGTGCCATCAACCTTGACTCGCTTCGCCATAGCCATTCGTGGGGGGAGCTTGCATTCGTGCCGCTCTGGGTGAAAGGTCGTGTGGTTAGCATCTAGTTTTGACCAGATGTTGTCCATTAGATACTGTTCCAGTTCAAGATGAGAAACACATTCGACCTAGCATGCTTAGATCAGGTTCTGAGAGTGTCACCAACACTTCCATCGTCGGCAATAACTCACCATCCGACCGGCCCAGTCTATGCCCCCTCCGTAACCCCAGGAACTACCAGGTTGGAACAAGAGAGGATGTTTATATCCTAGCTATTTAGCCAAAGAAAGGTGGTTAGCGAAACATTCTGCAGTGTTGGGTCGGTCAGTCGAGGGTCATCTCACCAGACTTCCACAAAATGTGTGCTCTTTGCGCCCATTCAAGCGCGACCATTTTTGTAACAAAGGATTGCCATCGTAGAAAAACCCAGAAGTATGGCTTAGTAGATGACTGAAAGTCTAGACGTCAGATGGGCTCTGTGGTCGTACCGCCCATATAATATATACTTACCGAACGGTGAGTTTGCCTTCAATTGGAACGAGTACAGGCTGTTCTGACTTCTTTTCCAGTACTCTAGACCTTTCTGGGTCGTTACTAGATGTCGCGTCGTTGTCAAACTCTCTGAATCCTTTTAGGATTTGTATGTCTCTCAGCTCGGGGACGAAATCGCGAACGTCATCATCTAACGACAAGACTCCTCTCTCAACCAGCTGCATCACTGCCACGGAAGTGACGACTTTTGTCATTGAAGCCAGCCAGAACAAAGAATCAGTTTTCAAGGTATTTGTTTCCTGAGCATTGAAATTGAGTCTGCCCATCGCTCGCTCGTAGATAATTTGACCTGGCAGTTGCTGTTAGGCTTGGCCCCCTACCGAGATTCCGGGGTGGCGTATGGTCAATACCTGACTTATTCATGGCAATGAATACGGCACCGAGTAAAAGGCCCCTAGAGCTGTCGGTGTATTTTTCCAAAATAGAATCAAGCTTATCCATGATGTTATTTTTTTGATCAATAAGCTGGTAATATCAAAAATGTCTTGTAATAGGCACCTCACGCTCTGGAAGGAAAATGATTGGGATGAGGTGGATATCTAGACTTGAGGCCGGCGGATCTTCTTCTCAATTCACTTCCCGCTGGTAAATAATCTACTGATCCTCTATTCATATAGGATATACCTAACATCCTGATCGTTATGAGCTAATCGAGTAGCCGAGGTAGGTGCTAGGTACGATGCTTGGCATATTAGTTTATCTCTGTTTGCCGCGGGTGGGCGCTATCGACGGGCTTAGACGCTAAGCTTTTTGATCATTTACTATATGTTTAGGGTAGCAGGCAAGGAATGTAATACCCTTGTAGGGCAGCGCACACTCTGCCTTGTGACATGTAGCCTACCTAGATTAGTCATCTAATGCAGGTGTCAGTAATGTCGATTTTGATACCAAATCATATCCATCCCTATGAAGCTGTTATAAACATGAAGTATGATAATTCGTCCTCTGGGAAACCATTAACTTGCATTCAATAGTACTAGACATTGTGATAAAGTGATTAGCCCCTAACATTTTCGGAATGGCAGAGAGATTCGATATGTGCCCAGATTCATCGACCACAGAGTACACTCTCCATCTTGTGGCCTACTAGTCATTGTGGAAGCTTTGGGATATAGCTATATATCTTGTTTTGGTGAGTATAGTCAGAACTTGAGATGATATAGGTTGGTGTTGATGAAGTGCGGCATTTCCCAGATGTTGCGACCACGGAAAAGATCTACACTACACGGGGACTAGCCCATTTCAGGAGAAGGCGTTTTCCGCTTTGGAAGGCTCGGCACGTTAGAAGCAACCCAACCACCCAACCTCAGCCTCGGTCATGTATAAAAGCGACAAAACCTATCCTATGTCGAGAGCATAGAATGCTATGACAAAGCGCTCGCTCGACACTGTCAACGACTCATCACATTTACAGGCTGCCGATGGTGAGGACAATGGAGGCAGCAACGAGGACTCTAGTGCCTCGGCGCTCAAGAAGCCTCGAGCTTTCATGGCAACATTGGCCTGCGACAATTGCCGGGCGCGCAAGAGCAGATGTGATGAGGACCGGCCGCGATGTGGGTACTGCAAACTCATGAACCTGGAGTGTACATATCAAGCGCCTCGGCCCACCAAAAAGGATCAGTCCATGACCGTGGCCATCAACGCTATTCGACGCCTTGAGACAAAGATTGAGGACCTCACAGCAGCCTTGAATACGAAGCAGGCTCCACCCCCACCGCCGCCACCACCACCTCCATCACAACCCTCAGTTTATGATCATCGATCACCAATTTCAACATTTTCCCAGCCAAGCCCAGGAACGATACCGACGGCCCCTACCAGTACTATCCCCATCCATGAGCGTGGTAGTATTCACGAGTCACCTCAGACTATTGGTACCCCAGGGAAAAGTCCGTATCCCATCTCAGAGTCTCTTACCACTGTGAATATTTCATTCAGTCAACATGGAGTTGCGCAGTGGCCAGCCGTTAGACAGATATTGCCGCCAGAGTTCGTCGCATCCCGTGACGCTCTCCCAAGGGACTATATCGTCGAGATTGAGACACATAGACATCCTCTTTCCATGAGCATCGACACCCCACTAGGGTCTTTCTCGGAGTCATGGTTAACAGGACTACCACTTTCTGTAATCAAAGGCCTTTCGGATGCATATTTTGCAGTATTTCACCGCAACACACCGGTTCTTGACAAATTCCATTTCTTCTCAAATACGCTTGGCATCGCTATGGAAAATGACTTTGGCTACAACATCGAGACTTGTTTGGTGCTCAATGTCCTTGCGCTTGGTTGTCTAGCGGTACGTGCTCACGAGGAAGGTAATTTCCCTCTGCCATCCCGATACCCTCCAGGAACCGATGGATTCATCCGACCCGAATGGTACGATCTATGTATGGACGATCCTCCTGGATTGAAATTCTTCAACGAGGCACGCAAACGCTTTGGATTTCTCATGTGCCAGAATGACCTACAAACAGGTCAATTCTGCATGCTTTCTACACTCTACTATGCGCAAATA
Source organism: Nigrograna mackinnonii (assembly GCA_001007845.1). Classification (NCBI taxonomy): domain Eukaryota; kingdom Fungi; phylum Ascomycota; class Dothideomycetes; order Pleosporales; family Nigrogranaceae; genus Nigrograna; species Nigrograna mackinnonii. The sequence goes on from JGVQ01000138.1 coordinate 1,139,235, forward strand.
ATCCGACCCATCGATTCCTGGACCACGATCAACCGCACATGTATGTGCTGTATCAGCATCCTCAAGCGCTCAGAGTCCATCGACTTTGATCAATGGGAAGGCGACATGTTTTCACGTCTATTCTGGAACGCCCTAATGTACGAAACCATCATCACGCAGGAGCTCAACCTACCCTTAAGTGGCCTCCTCGAGTACGAAGCCGACATGCCCATCCCAAAATTCACCCCATGCCCACGGCCAAAAACATCCATCTCAGGCCTTCTAATCGACGAAGACGAATCCTTCTTCAACTTCCACTTCCTAGCGCAAGCCGCACACCGCATAATCCTGACCCGAATCCGGCACAACCTGTACTCATTCGTCGAGAAGGAGGGCCATCCAACCCCAAACATAACCGCCGAAATGCGCCACCAGCTCGAGCAATGGCGCACCAACCTCCCTCTAACCCTCCAATTCTCCGACACAGAAGACGACACGGTCATCGACTCCCCCTCCCCCGCCCACGTAATCGCAAAAGCAATGTTAAAATCCCGCTACCTAGTAGCAAAATTCCACATCGGACGACCATTCCTCTACAAAGCCTTACACGCGCCCTCGCACACCTCCGAAGCCGAGTACCGCGAGATAGCACAGGGGCTACAGGGCGGTATGTACTGGCCCACTACCATGGGACTATGTATTCAAATGAAGACTGCGCTGCCACTGAAGTTTGGATGGTGTTGTCAATGCTTTGGGCAAGTTTTGTTGTTCCATACTATTGCAGCGTCTGGGGATCAAAGGTTAAGGGATACGTTGCCTGAGGGGTGGAGGGAGTGGGTGGACATCATGAAGAGGCTGATTCTGATTTGTGCGCAGGATAGTCCTGGGATTGGACAGGATGCTGCGCTTTTGAGGCTTTTGTGAGGAGTAATATGCTGGATGTGGGGGTTTTTCCCAATACTTGGGTTAGGGTTTAGATCTTTTGTGCTGGCCACACGGCTCCTACACTACGACTTCCTTTTTTTTTTTTGACATCACTTCATGTCATTTCTTTCATTATGCTATCCAATTATAGCGATTATGGAAAAGGGAAATGGAAAATTGGGCAAGGGAAAAGTAAACTTTGGGGCCAGGGGGATTGTAATTCTGATTATCCTAACTTATTGATATCGGGTTGCGTAATAATTCAAGTTCCATTTGCATGTTCACAGAGTTTAGCTTAGAGAATGTGAGAATGTGTAATGAGGCCATTCGTTGGATTTAATCATATCAGCATCATGACTCAGTCTGTACAAAAACTACACCCCTCCCTTCCTTCACCGTCGTCTACAAGTTCCTCATCAGCCTCTAACAACTGCATCCCCCTTCTACCAATCATCTAACCAGCCTCACATCTTAACCCCCAGCGCCTGCACATTTTGCAAAATCGGCCCCGCATTCCCCTGCGTAATCCTGACTCTCACCCTACTCGTTTCCACCGCCCTCCCTAACCTGTAAATCCTCTTATACCCCATACTAGTCCCCTTAACAACCTCCTTCCACTTCCCCTCAACCCAGACGTCGACTCCATACCCGCCGATCCTCTGCCCAAGCTCGATGTGTTCTTGGAGTATGAAGGCGTCCAGGGTGTGCGGGGCTCCAAGGTCGATTTCCACAGTACCTGTCGTGGAGGGTGAGGCGGGTGCCCAGTATTTGGTGGGGGAGGGGGAGAGGATGTTAGAGGGGGCCGTGTCGTTGGACCAGGTGCTTGAGGCGGTGACATTCATATCTGGGGTTAGGACGTTGCGGTTTAATAATGCGTCCCTTTTTTCTTTGAATTGGAGGAGGATGGCGACGTCGGCGGTGGGGATTTGTCCTGTGGTTGAGGGCGGGACGTCCAGGTTTAGATTCACGCTTTGGCCTACGGATTTTAAATACATGTCGAGTAGTTCGGACGCGGTTTTGGAGGTTTGGTTCGAGTGGTAGAACCACCAGTCTCGCAGCGTGGCGTCGGCTTCGGCGGGTGTCCAGTATGTGCCATCGCGTACGCCGGTTTCGAGTTGAGATTCGGTGTAGCGTGGTTGGTCTTGGGTTCGCGAGATTGTGTGCCAGTTTGTGGCTACGGAGACTCCGCGTTCGTTGCCTACCCAGCGAGCGTCGACGCCTTGGTGACCCCACATTATGGCGGATGGTTGATGGGTACGGATGATATCGCGGAAGCGTGTCCAGGCAAAGGTTTGGACTGTGTCAGAGCCGCTGGCGCCATCGAGCCAGAGTTCAAATATCTCGATGGGCGATCCGTCGGCCAGAGTCATAGTCACGAGTTCGGTTAGTTGCGATGCGTACAGGTCATTGTAGTCTCCTGGATTGTTATCACCGAAAATTTGCGGTTCGTCATAGATTGTGCCGGCCAGGTGCTTCTTAGGCATAGCAGGGTCACGGTGGATATCCCATGGGGAGAGGTAGATGCCGAATTTGATATTGTACTTCTTAGCTGAGGCAGCGGCCATGCGTACAACATCCGCATCCAGACCCTTTGCAACACGCTCCTTTGCCCAATTCCCATTTCCAATCTTGTACGTTGTGGTATTAGTATTCCAGAGTGCCATTCCATCATGGTGTTTAGCTGTCAGAATCATTCCAGCCATGCCGGCATCCGCAAATGCTTTCGCCCATTGATCCGTGTCCAGTGCTTTGGGTTTGAAGACGTCCGGTGTGCTCTGGCTACGTCCCCATTCCTCACCTGTGAAAGTATTTGGACCAAAATGAATAAAGGCATAGTACTCGAGGCGGTGCCATTCCAATTGTCGAGATGATGGAGTGCGCAGATATGGTTCTGGAGCTGATTGACCATTCACCAGTGTAATCAGCCAACAGACCACTCCCACCAGCAGCATCCAACTACGACCGAGTCCATGGTCCATTATGGTTAGTGTGATATATCACGGGATAGACAAGTAGCGGCCTGATTGTTCACTGGAAGATATCCCCTGCGCGGCAAAAAGTCGCATTTGCAGGAAAAGGGCGACGTTGCATGAAAGGTACACGATCAATCCACGACATCTGCATCTGTAGTAATTTGACCGTATAGTGGGGTAAACAGGATAGATCCCCGCATTTCAGCAATACATCCGCGGTAATTGACGATCCATGGCCGCTTCTATAGAAGGTGTAGAATGGTGCCAGGGATGGCGGAAGCGGACTTGAGATTTGCCGGGCGGGTTCATTTAGGAAAGTCGCCTAGAACATGGACGATGGAAGGAAGAAAGAAAACTCATCGAGAGCGGCAAAATACGACATGACTGTTTAGAGGGAAATAGAGAAAGAATAGAAGGATAGACGATGCTAGACCTGGTGTAAATGGACTTTAGAAAGATTTTGATAGGGATCATATGGATGTAGATGTGGCTGGCTGGCCAATCAGAGAGCAGCCACGGACATCCCAGCGGATATTGGGGTGTTGGATATGACTCTGGCGGAAAAATTGCCTTGTGCTACTACAAATGTCGCGAGCCCTTGATAGGCATGGAATTGATTTGAAGGGAGAGGTTAGGTGTTGTAGCAAGGAGAGATTGGGATGGACAAAAAGGTGCAAGTGTAGGTGGAGTGGTGGTGACGAATGTTGAGAGGCGTGAAACGCGCTAAGCGGGTCGTGGGTCAAGCTGCTCTCTTGGTCGAAACGTAGCAGATGAGTAAGGCCACTAACTTGGGGCTGGTGATTGTGATTGTGAGCCTCCCGACGCCAATCTCTAATAATAGGGGGACTGGCCTACGGGGGCTGATTGGCCCGGAATGTTGTGCATGTGAAATCGACGCCTCATCTATCACACATTGCACATTGCCTGTTTGACAGCAACACGGTGGGAAATGTGTACTCGAGGAATAGAACACCTATGGTGGGATCTCCAGATCTGTCTGCTGAGACAATCCTTCAACTAGCGACGAAATGACGCGAAGGAACGAGGACGGTCGTCGCGCAAGAAGAAAAGAAGGCAGAACAGAGTACAGAGTATGCGGTGCGAGAGGGCTTGGTGGGCTTTTCCTGGAGGATTACGCACACATGGTTACGTTTCGACCTGGGCCATGCCGCATTCGGCAAATACGTGATACGACTTGTTGGATGAGCTGCAAAAGCTAAACTTCTTTGTGGTACTGCTCCAATAATTCTGAACTCGGTCCCACAACAGGAGCATCGCGTCCTTCTCCTTTTCCTCTCCCAAGTTCATTTGTTGTGTTTCCATCTCCCATCTGTCTTCCTCAGCTTCGTCTCCACGTTACCACGACTTCCTCCCGCCCAAAAACCGCCAACCGTCAACCGCCAATTTTGACAGAGGAACGGTTGTGCCACTACGGCCGTTGCTGACCAGCGTGGCCAATAACGATTCCAAGCTGCAGCGCCCCGGCAAAAGCTTGTTCGCTCACAGCCGCGCCTCTCTTACCCCTGTCTTGCTATATCCCCAAAAGCTCCGTTGTCCCACGTGACGCAGCCAATCGCGTCGAGGAAGCCACCACGGGCTCTGTACTTTGAACTCTTGTCCCTTCGCCGATGCCAGAGTAGTCGCTAGTCCGGGGAATTCCCACCTATTCTTTCACTCTCTCACTCTCACTCTCACTCTCACTCTCACATTGTTGTCTCTCTTGCGCTTACATTCTCCTGCTTTCATTGCAAATCCCCCCAAGCATCCTACAATTCCTCCCTCCGCGTGCTGTCTCACCCTCCCTAGATACCTTGCCTACATTGTCAGACAGCCTCTCCTCTCCTCCGCTTTTCTCTTTCGCACGTCGCACCTCCACCCAGCTCTCCCGCCCACCTCCGCAACTTGCCCTGGGTGGGCGGTTTCTCCTCCTACATCCTGTCTCTGTTCTGGACAGATCAACCTCGCTCCCTCCCTCCACGGCGCTGTCGCCCCCAGTCCATTTAATCTGACCTCGATACCCCTCTCCTCGACCCTCTGATACGCCCGAACACCCGCCTCATCATGACGGCACCAAACTACTCTTATACATCCCTCCAGAACATTGGGCCTCAGGGACGGTGGCGCCGGGCTCTGCTCATCGCCACCATTCCAATGTTCTGCGCCTTTGTCTATTATGCGCTCGCCGCAAGCTCGATATCAGTGCCCGTACCTGTATCCATTGCCATTTCCACACCAACACCCACCGCCAACTCGAAACCTCTCCAACAAAAGGAACAATGCGAGTGTCCACAGCCTACTGCCCTAGCCCAGCCGAATTGTTCTGCCCCGGTCGAGGAGGCTGTCAAGGCCGCCAAAGACGAGGTCAAAGAGGCATTCGAGGATTTGCCCTTGGCGACTCTTATCAAGTCCCTCTACACTCCTATACTTCATGATATCACGGCTGCCAACTTTACCGACGAAGATGGTGGGGAATACCGTTTACAGGGGGAACCGCGCTTTAAGGAAAAGCTCGGAAAGAGGGTGCTTATCTTGGACATTGACAGCAGACCATTGACTGGCCATGGTCAACTCATGAATGACGAACTCAAGTGGAAGGGCATGCGTCCGTTGTCTGCCGGTATGCTCAGCCATTACATGTACGGTATGTACTTCAACTCAGCGTCGTCTGATCCCTTGATTTTGGACTCTTACTGATTCATTATAGCTATGATTCACGGTTATGACTACAAGTTCGTCCGAGCTCCCGACTATGAAGATCGATGGGGTACCTGGGTCAAGGTGCCCATGATGAAAGACGCTCTCAAAACTCACGAATATATCGTCTTCATGGATTCCGATGTCATGTTCCATTACCCGCATCTTCCTCTCGAATGGCTTTTGAATTATTGGAATATGACCGAAGACACCTTAGCTATGATGTCCATTGACCCTGACGAGCCGCAAAACTATGATGAGAAGGGAAATCGATACCTGAATACCGGGTTCGTTATTGCACAACAGAGTGAACGGACACAAGAGATGTACAAGAATTGGGCGGAATGTCCATCCGAGAACCGTTACAAGGGCTGCCAGAGATGGAAGCTCGACTGGGCGCACGAGCAAGCTGCCTTTGGAAACTACCTCCGCTACGACTACGACCGACCCGAAGATATCAAGGTGCTTCCTTGCGTCGAGGCGAATGGTGCGCCCGAGGCCGAGAATCGCGGAGGTTGCAAAGGCATCTTTGTGCGTCATTATTGGGTCGACAAAAGCCTCCTAGCTCGCGAACTCGCCGATTCTGTCATGCAGTACTTCCTTCCTCGACTACATAAGCTATACCATGAGACCGCAGAAGAGCACATCATGGATGCGAAGGGATACAAATTCGATGGTGCCGAGATGATCGAGTTGACCGAAGAGGAGAAGCAGGCCTTGAAGGAGAAGGAAGGCAAGAACCAAAAGGACGAAGGATTTTGAACTGTTCAGCATAAAACTTAGAGACATTATGATACCCCTCGCAGCTCGGAACAATCGTTTCATCGACGAACCACAGACCTACCTAGGTTGAGCGATTTCTGCTTTCAGTTGACCTATCACCAATGCATCATTCGGAGTTCTGCATTCTTGCGTTTTTGGCGGGCGCTACACATGATTCAAAAGGCGCCTTCTTCTATGTACTATATTATATCTTGGACTGGGCTGGGCTGGCGACCACCTTCCGACGAGGGCAGTCACTGGTTGTGGTGTAACAAGGAGTTTGATTAGGGGATGTCAGTGCAAGGCATAGTCTATCGCCCACCCTTGCGCCGGGCATGCATGTATAGATATGCCTTCTCGACCTGGCGTTAGATATGACGGAAGGTGATCGGGTGGACTTTCCATCTTCATTGTAATAAATTATACTATCACAGGCTCCAGATAGTAAAGCATGACACATAACGGCTTCAGAGCATCTAAAATGCATTGACACCCGTTTTTTTGGTCCGATTTTACTCTTCACAATACGGGAAATATATATATTGGGGTGTTTCTCAATGTGTTGGTTTAAGTCTTGTCCTGGGTTTTGGATTATAGCTGTGATGTAATGTGTTGTGATGTGGCATTATGTGGTACATGACAGTTAGAGCTAATAAGGCATAGCATGTATCTAGGTAGCAAGAAAAATCGGATGTGAGGATTGGGCAAATGGACGTAAAAGAGAGAGGAGGTTAGGGGGGTAAGTGGGGTTTATCATGGCGTTGCATAGTGGAGTGGTGAGGACTATGGTGTTCAAGTGTTGAGGGAATACAGGTTGTAATGTTGTTTTAGACTGACATAACGTTGTAGGCCTGCTGAAGCGAGTACCCTTGTTTTTTTTCTTATGAAAGGGGGGATGGACTGAATATGTGGGGGGATTTGTGTATGTGTATGTAATCAAGGGCATTACGTTCTTTATTTAGAGGGATAGATGGATGGAGGGTGGGTATACAAGAGTGAGTAATGAGACTCTAAAATTGTGATTTTAGAATTTTGTGGGTTTGGTCTTTGGGATGCGGGGGTTTTGCATCAAATTTCTTTAGGATCGGGTTTACTGGTAGTGGTGGTCTTTGTTTTGAATTGGAGAGGACGTTGAGATAGACTTAAACTGCGTGTCCTTTGGTAAGAACGTGGGCGTAGTGGTCGCGTGGACATTCGTATGCGTGGTTGGGGAGTATAGTCTAGGATAGTGCAGGTGCTTTTATGCATGCATGTATGTAATCTCGTGCTTGAGGCAGTGGGTTCTGGTACACATCACCATGGTTGGTGTGATGCAGGTAGAGACACTGGACCGATATCGTACTGTGCTATGCCCCGGGAGATTCAGCCTCGTGTTGGGAAAACAGAATTTCAAATTTGCCTTGTACTTGCTCCCTACCATTTTTTTAAACAGATGTTGGCTGTTTGGAACACAGGGTCTCGGACGCTGATGCATGCATCACCGATAAACAGTGAGTGTAGCATAAAAAAATCTGCCCAATGTTCCGCCCAACCATTCATCCAATCGTATCGCCAGCCTCGCATAAGGCACCTTTTTTCTAAACTTCTCAGTGTGTCGTCCATGCTCCTTTGCTGCAGGATAACCTTCGCCCTACAGTCCGGTGAGGCAAAAAGCAAGACTGCAGTAACTATGCGTGGGGTTTGCGCCAATTAGGAGGCGAGGCGTGGGATTTTTTTGCCTTGCCAAGAGGGATGCGTTGGGCGGAATTTCTGCCTGTTGGGTGGTGACTTTTTGTCGTGTCGGCTGGCGTATGGTGGTGGATGGCTGCGGCTGAGAACTGTGAAGTATAAAGAGGGCTATGTGAACGTGCTAGATTCTTGTATGATGAATCTTTCAGACTTGTCTATACTGCTGAACCCTTCCGCGTGCGTCCTCTCCGTTTTGCAGCTCATCCAAAGCACGTCTCTAAAGCCTCAACAGCGATGCTATATCGAGTACTCGAATAACTTCAGGTAAGCAGCTCTCTTTATTGGTTCAGTCCAATTCCGAGAAAACAAATTCGTATTACGTATAAATATCAAAGCGATCCATATACTGACAACACAGATTCAGGATTTGTACTTTGATCGTGGACGACATAATAAGCCTCATGGATGACAACAACGAATATCTTAGAACTACGTGGGAACGGCAAGAACGCATGAGTTGGTCTGTATACCATGTCTACTCTGTCGAAGAAAAGATAATACCCAAAGACGATGCCGTACAATTCGCTGTTACTGCAGCATTGCATCTGGAAACTCTACTTGATGAGGAGGTGATAGACATCACATCACCCATGCATGGGTGGCGCTATGAGATCGATCTAATTCGCGGCCCACTAATTGAAAAACTGAGCTGTATTGCCGAAGGACAGCATTCCAAGTGTGCTCACCGGGCCCTATCTGAGACTCTCAAGGCCACAATGTTAGCGCGATGCGGCGGCCAGCATACCTGGTCCTCATTTCGGGTAAAAGTACTGGAGCGAATTTCCCATGCCGTATACCAGAATTTGTCAAGGGAGTCTACTCTATCACGTGCTGCAGTAGAAGACCTCCTTGGAAAAGATTCATCGCGACATAACGAGTTCAATAGCATTTACATCCATGCTCTGATTTGGACCGATGCTGAGTTCAGATGTGAGGGTACCGCACCTTCCCATGTTGACCATTGTACTTTAGATCTTGACTTGTGTTTTTTTCATGAAGGGGGTTGGTCGACTTACACCTTGTGTCCAAGTTCCTACAAGCAGGTATCTCTATTTATACCTCTACAAATAGACGATAATGAGGAGCCGGACGAGGAGGAAGAGAAGAGAGAAAGAAGGAGGCGACTAGCTCGTCGCATGTTATGGCTGCTCACCATGCTCTTCGCAAACCTGTTGCAGGGCCTAATGGATCTACACCCTCTCTGCGGATTCCGCAATAGAGCACGGCCCCCTTTATCAACGATGCCGTGGTGCATCGCGCCCGCTCTAGTAGTGTTATGGGGTGTCTGTTGGATGTTCCATTCCGAAGATTACTTGGGTGAGTTTTCCGGAATCTCCTATTTTGCTTGACCACACTGACGGTTTTCTATAGGTAGCATCTACAAGCATTTTGTCAACTCGAATTCAGACTGCACGGTGGATGCATCCTATGCTGGTGTATCTGGAAGTTCACCAAATGAATGGGCGATGGCATCCACGAGTACTACCCGCGCCGCTTTGCAGCTCGAAGGTAGTAGTAGTGAGCGTGATATTGAACCTTTGTCACCCGCCAGAAACACCAGGCTACCGGACCAATCACCCAACTCAGCTCAGAGCGAAACTCAATTCTCTCTGGTATCGCTACAAGCGACATTTCCGAGACACGCCCGCCAGCTTGTCAATGAGACGAGCGGAAGTGAAGTCATACTCTTGCCTACTCCGTCTGTTACCGGGGCAGCTATGCAAGGCAAAACATCTCACAGTGCAACACCATTGATTGTCCCTAGGAATGCTGCACATGAGATCATTTGCCAGTTTTCTAGGCCGGGTTGCAGCGCTCTCAGGTTTCAAACCAAGACTGATTGGAAGTGAGTTGAACCTATCGTTACCCCCCCAATACCCCCAATTATATCAGTGAGCTTACAATCTTAAAGGAGACACATGGGTAAAGTCCATCGGGTGTACAAATGCTCTGTGGCCGATTGCAAACGCGTCCGTGGCTTCACGTCACAGAACGACTTGGATCGCCATATGCAAACTGTTCATAAACAGGCTCAACCGTTTTACTGCACAGAGGCAGGCTGCGACCGGTCGCCCGGTTTTTTAAATCCCTTTTATCGTGAGGATCATCTTACCAGTCATATCAGACGTGTACACCATTTTGAGCCCTCTAGTCCGCCTGCTCAGCAACTACGACCGTTGCAATCTTCTGATCTACTACAATATGTTGATATCGAGGACGAATGCAATGACAATGGAGACTTTGAAGAGACAGCCCGGTCTAAAAGGAGGCGCACGCAAGACTCCAGCTCTTCGTCAAGAATACGGGATATGTCCGCATCGTCATCAAGCGAGTCCGAGGTTGATATGCGAGTGTTGAAGCGACGTTACCGAGATTTGAAAGACGAGAACCAAAAGTTGAAGCGTAAGAATGACGAGTTGGAAAATACGAATCAGAAGTTGAAGGATGCGATGAAGACATTAATGTCTTGATATTGGCGGCTTGAGAAATTGATATTCACGGCATGAGTGAACATTCTTGAAGGTTTCTAGATCAATGTGACACGCTTTCTTTGGACTTCTTTTCTTTCCTTTCCATTACTGAGTTCGGTTTGATCGGGATAAGCAATGAATGATACTGTAGCTCGGGAACTTATTGGCGCACATCAATCCAATTTTGTATTTCTTTCTAAAATTTGCTCGATTTTGCGTAGGATTTGGCGCGACAAGCACGTTGTGCCCTTGATTGTCAATCCAAGAAGCTTTGGAATCCTAGGTCATTGCTGATGAGTAAGTCTTGCCATGGTGTAGGATTTGGAAAGGCGCACTCAGAAGTGAGGCGGAGTTGAGCAGGAGCGGCAGATGGGAACGCGAGGTTCAGTGATATTCTAACATTACGTAGGCAACCGTGGCTTATGCCCTACGAAGAAGATCGGCAAATTGAGATGCTCGCCTCCAACTCTATTCCCATGATGATCATCCCAACGACAGAATTGCTAGATAATATTGAGAGTGCGACGTTAAGATAGGACTTCACGATATTTCGGATATTAGTTCTAATATGAAATATTCGCTTCATGATCAGAAGAACATTAGAAAGCTTCACGAAAAGTTATTCTATAACTGAAATTCCACACTAATGTTTTTACTTAGATATACTGTTGAGAATGCAATCTAGATACTCTTAAGACACCACCAGAATAGATTTACCTCGTCAGACACAACGATTCTATAGAGCACTATGAACAAGAAATAGACGAGACAAGAGCAAGACCGATTAACGCTTCAACTTTCGGAGGCGGGGCGACAGTTTTGACCTCCATACTTAGTTTTCCAGCACCGCATCATGACTCTGTTGGTAGCCTTAGGTTTCCTGGTGCCAACAATCTTCGTGATTCCAGGAAGATCACCCGTGATGGCCGGGATCTGAGTGAGACCAGGGATCTTAGTGGGAGGGAAGTGTAGTAACCTGTTTTGCTTTTTGTGCAAAACACCATTGGATTTCCACCATACTGGAGCGGCTGGKGCAGCGGTCTCCCAGGTCGCGAACACACCCCCATTTCTCTCTTAAGACATGGTGAGGGTTACAGGAGTCGGTGTGCATGTGGATGCTCTCGAAGGCACAGTCGTGGTCATTTTCCGCACACGAGTGGTTCGAATGACCGAGGTTTGCGTTTCGATCTCGGTGTCTGTCTTGGTCCGAGTGACGTGAATGACCTTGGTAATCGGTACGGAAATCTCCTTCTTTTCGGTTTTCGTTTCGTACCCCGTTGATGTCTAAGTCCCATCATGAGTCCTTGTCTCGTCATGGAACCTCGTCTTGTCGTGGGTCTTCGTTTCGTCGTGTGTCCTCGTCTCGCCATAGAAAACAGTCTTGTCGTGAGTGACGATTTTCTCATGGGTCTTCGTTTTTGTCTTGCTTCCACCATGTTTTGCCTTGTGAAAGAGGCCTGATGCGAAGCTTTCCAACCCCTTGGCGACGGATAAAATGGGCTTGCCCACTTCCTTAACTCCATGCCTAACAGTATGGAAAGCCTCTCCGACTGCCTTGGACGTGTCAGCGAAGTCTTCAATCCCTCCGCACCATCTCCGGTGCCCTCTTCAGCCAACTCTTTCAAGCCTCTTGCCGCATCTCCAAAAGCATCAGTTGGGATTCTACCCAGCTTTTCGGTGGATTTTCGCAAGATTATAGTTCAACCCAAGCTGGTTTCCAGTTGCCCAAAAGGAGTTCCATGCTAGTTGCCTCTGCCTCAGGTGCCGCAGAGGCAGTCACTCCGGCCGCTTCATGAATTAAAAGCATTTGAGCCATTGAAGCAGCCGCTTCAGGGGTCGCTGTACCAGCCGCTTCAGCCTCGGCAATGATAGTCAAGCCATTGGCGACTTCGGCTTGCGGAATCTTTGCCGTTTGGAAAAGTGGCTTGGTCTCGAGAAGGTTCATGGCCTTTGATAGCCTGGCGACCGTTCTATCGGCATGTAGATCAGGGACCTCAAGCTCCGTCAAGAGAGTTTGGACCACTGCAAGAGATTTGCGGCGAATTATCTCGTATGCCATCAAAGCTTTCTCTCCCCCTTTCACGACCTGCTTCTCTGTAAAAGCGTTGAAAGCCAGGTCGAGGCCTTTGATACTGTTTTTGAAGAGCTTGCCGACGATAGTAGCCGTTCTAGCTCCGATGAACCCGCCCATCAAGCCCTTTTCAATAGGGCTGAACTCTGTCTTCGTACCGTTATGCTCGATAGCGTATTCCCTATCGAGATCGCTAAGCTTGAAACCAAGCAAAGTTCCCGGAGCAGTTCCGGTCGAGGCACCGAGAGGAGATCACAAGCCTTCGCAGATGGCTTTCATAGGACCTTCATGTGTATTGGACATGAAGGTGCCAGAAACCCACCAAAGAAATTTCCGAAGATATTGCCCACACCCCCTAAGACTTCGTTCTTGGTAGGTGACTTGGAAACGGGCTTTGGAGGCAAAAGAGTGGGGAAAGCCGATTGGACCGAATTCGTTTGGTTGAGTGCCGGTACAAGCTGCGTGAAAGAAGGAGTAGGGGATGCTGAAGCCGATTGGTTGAGGGCCTTTTCAAACTGGGAAGACATAGTGGTAGTGGATGGAAATCCGGTTTTAGTCCCGTTTAGTGATGCCGTGAAGCGAGGCACGGAGAAAGAAGAAGATGTCGGTGCTGATTCCGTGCTGTTATCAAATACCATGGTAGCAATCTGAGAATTCAGCGGGTGAAGCGTGGTTGAGTTTCGCTTGAGGCTGGCGAATCTGTGTCCGCCCAGTCCGGTAGTCTGGGCTCTATGCCCTGCTCTAAACCCTTCACTAGGGATGTGAAGGGCAAGCATGGAAATGGGTAGGTTTCCTAGTTCATCATTCAATAGGGCGCCAATGTCCAGCTGTGGGCTAGAGATGCCGCCTACGACTCCTTGGGCAGTGGCGACATTGCTCAAAAGAGCAAGAGGGAAAGTGAAGAAAGGAAGGAGAAGGGCTTATGAAGTAGATATGTTCTTTTTCTAAGCTCACTTAGGTGGGTTATTGCCTTTGCTTTGGTTTGATCAAAGTGAAGGGATGGCCTCAGGCTTTATATTCTCTTTCCGCAGAAGTGATCTAAGATGCACTTTAGCTAACGGCTTGGTTGGTTGGGGACCTACAGCCATGTATTTTCACCAACTTGAACGAATGCTCACATACCTTCGAAAAATAAAAGCTATGTTGAAATATCATGGAACACTTAACGGATGATGTGGTTGATGACTAAATCGTGAGTTTTTTCGTAGTCTATGGCATAATTGCTTAATACTGGATTAGTGAAGTGCGTTTTGCGCATCTACAGTACATTTTGTTTTTGAGGAACTGTGCCTTCTTGCCCAGATTAAGGAAGGTCCTGGTGAGGTGTAGCTTCTTCTTTGTTGATGATATGATGAGTCAACGGGGTTTCTGTACTTGGAATGAATGAGTCGCACCAATCGTGCATGTTTAATAAAGTTCAGGAACGAATACGCAGATCCAAACATACGGCGAATAATATGTTCAAACTGAGCACGCTTGCTCAGAAGCAAACCATTGGTTGTCACTGTTCGGAATAACCAAAGATAACAGAGGTTTAAGATAATTAACGATGTTTCTATACATTATTATTCCCATCTATAGATATTATGCGAGATTATATGTATTCGTTATCCAATGCTTTGATGCAATTAATGCTCAATGATACCACCGGAACAAAGAAAATAGAATGCCAATAGGGACGAAGTAACGCAAATATGCCGTTGCACTCGATGCTTTCCCCGCGGCCATGCTTGCCTTATTAGACAAGCCTGCGCCGCGCGAGCCACCCAAGGTGTTTTGAGCAGTCTCAATGACCCATTTAGAGGCTTCTTCGTTATAAAGTTCAAAGTAATTAAGGTGACGCTGGACATCTGCAGGCTCACTGTTCTTGGCGCACACTGGATCGCCAAGGTTGCAATAGTCTCGAAGAATGCCTGCGTATGGTTTGAGCCCTTCTAGATGCTCGGGTGTTCTTGTGCTGGTGCCATTGTAGTCCTCCCCTCCTTTGACACTGTATGGCTGGCCAGCAGAGCGAACTACTGCGCCAAATACTGCTACCGCAACAACTGAGAGAAGACGCATTAGGTTTAATTCAATATTAGATCAAGCGAGGAAATCATACTATTAGCGCCTGGCGAAGTTGATCTATCCAGCGGAGGATTCTCAGCTTGCACACACTTGAAGACAGGGCCTCCTCCACCGCCAAGGTAATCCAGCGCAACTGACGCTCCTTGAGAAAAGCCAAGCACGATCAATTTGCTATCAGGACACCGATTCGCGTAATCGGTGAGTTGACGTTGACCAGCAGAAGCGCCAATAGCGGCCGACTCGCACCAGGCGTCGTCCCCAGCATACGAACTATTTGCAGGATAGATGATGCTCTCGAATCCGCAATCATGAAGACCGTCGCATATGAGTCGAACCAATTCCGCTTGATGGCCTGGGGGTTTCGAGTCCGATCCGCGCGATATGAAGATATGGTAATTCCTGCATTCTGAGTTTTCGAGTGAAAGTACACGAGGATCTGTGCAGGGCTCTGCTGTCATGCACTGTGCAGCTGCAAAAGCAACATTCAAAAGAGTGAATAGAGCAGCTTTCATCGCTGCAAATTCAAAAGAAATAGGAGGCCGAAAGAACGAAAGAGAGGAAATAGTCAGACTGCAATTCCATGACGAGCGCGCAATATTAACGGTGAGAAGGAAGGTCGGTCGAAATGAGGGAAGGCTGGGTTGCATATAAAGTACCATGCTTTCAACTCCAACCAGCCCAATGGACCCGACTTCGGATATCCGGCTTCCATTTGAGCCACTCAGGAACCGCCCTGATCGAGATGCTGCAAGGAGTTCCCCAACACTCCTGTGAGCGTAACAAACCCCCGCGGGGAGGCCATGAGGATTATATGTGGTGCTCAATGAGCAGTGAAAGTCTCGTATGTACGAAGTATGGATGTAGTAGTGTACGCTCGTATTTTGGTAGCGGTGGCTGGCTCTGCTCCCAAAATCCACGCTTGACTAGGTGCGCTTAGAGCGTCAGACTTGCATCAAGGGCTAAACCTGCTTGGTCAAGTTATGAACGATCTACATCAACATCAGCAATGTCATATCCAATTGGGGGTTTGTAAAAGTAAGGCATGCGACGTTCGCAAAGATACAAGTGAAACATTGTTTCGGGAGTGATTGTGGCACGGTTGAGGTGAATCGACATGTGTCCACATCCGCGGCCATGTTGTCGCCAAGCCGCCTTCAGCCTCTGATCGATCGAATAGGGGGGTTATTTAGCGCGCGATCCCTTTTTCTCTGCGGCTCAACACCAAACACGAATGCCACCCATGCATCGAATCCATATTCCGGATTGAACGTTCACGTCCCTTCAATGCTGCATGTCCACGCTCATTAAGCTGAGGAGCAATACCTTCTGAACCTTGACGACCATTGGGGAGCCGCCGGGCGGCACAGCACCATGAGAGCAAGACCGATAGAGATCGTCGGAGGCGCTGCACTTCTAATGACCATACTTCTTTTTCTGAGCTCACAATTCGGTTTCCTGGGCCCAATACGGAAGACAGACACCTCAGAAACAGAGAGGGTAGGGGCTTACCCATATGTGAGGCCCAATCCGTTTCCTTGGCATCCACCCGTGCCGGACCAGGATACAGATACCAACTCGTCGCTGCCGGATCGCGTCATCGTAATGACCAAATTCGAAAAAGAGGATCCAACCTGGCTATCTGAAGAGTATCCGGACTGGGGCACCGCGATCTTCACCTTAGACAACAGTTTTGCAAAACTCCACCCCAGCGGTCAAATCTTCGACAAGGGTAGAATAGCAAACGCCTACCTAACCTACCTCATCGAAAACTACCACAACCTACCCTCAACAATGGTATTCTTGAACCCTTACCGAAAGGGCCATCCACTGGAACCCGAAACCAAGCCCATAGGCTACGACAAATTCGAAGCTGTTCAAAACCTCAATATCGATTTTGTGCAACAGACGGGCTTCGCCAATCTGCGATGTATTTCTGAAGTCGCTTGTCTCGACAAATTTTTGCCATTCAGGGATCCTCCTGAGGAGTACCGGACGCTTGAAGTTGCACTGCCAAAAGTCTGGAAGGAATTCTTCGGTGATGAGAATCCGCCTACGGAGCTAGCAACGCCTTGTTGTGCGGAGTTTGCTGTGAGTAGGGACCAGGTGCAGAAGAGAAGCGTCGAGGAGTATCTCAAGTATTGGACATGGCTGAATAAGACTAAAATGGATGATGATACGGCGGGATTGGTGATGGAGTATTTGTGGCATATTATTTTTGGCAGGGAAGCGGTGTTTTGCATTGAGTTAAGGGCTTGTGAATGTGATCTTTATAACAAGTGTTGAAAGGATGGGGGGATTTTTAAAGGCGTTTGGGTGGGTGGTGGCATGTAGGAATAGTGCATATAGATTTAGCAAAGCATATTCGCATATGATTTCAACGATGATTGTTCAGATTAGGTTCTCATTGCACTCTTCACTTGAGCGTTTCTATTCATGACCTAAGTTGTCTTCTCAAAGCTAGGTGCACATAGACGGTGTTGTAGTTGCCTGTCAAACCCATAATTTCCTCCGTAACACTGTACTGACACCAGCTCCTCATGCCAGGATTGCCTTCTTCGGCTCAATGTCTGGAGGGAACTGGTAGGAACCATTGGTTAGCTCCTCCGTAGGACCATAGTACCTCACTATCAGCAACAAGTTAGTAACCCATCCCAATAGCTCTATACGCACGCATCATAGCTCAACTCACAAAAGATATAGACAGGTCCTCCACCAGCAGGTGCCGGCAGCCAATTACTCGTCCAATTATCCGGCGGCGTCACATCCGCAGGTTGCAGTAATATCTGAAACTCCTCATCCCTCTCATGATTCCCATAAACCGGAGCACCATCGGCATATGTCATATTACTCCGATCCCCCAACGAAAACCGATCCAGTTCATTAGGCACAAGAAACCTATCAGCACCATACGCCGTCATACTCCAAAACCCCAATTTCTGCAACGGCGGTCTTCTAGGAAACGTGAATATGATTGCTTCATCAGGTTTCAGTTCAAGCGGCTGTGGTCGAGGATTACGAGGATAGTTCTGATCCCGCGTCATTGCTAGATACCCTAGATTGCCTGTTACGAAAGCTCGCATGATGTAGTTGCGCTCGAAGTTTCCGATGAATCCGGGCGCAAAACTGGTCCAGGGGGATGATGGGGAGGGGTCGTAGTTTGATTTTGTTGCTGCCGCGGAGCGAAGGATGGTTGTGATGTTGGTGTTTAGGGCGGTGATGTTAATGTTGCGAGGGAGATTGTATTCTCCTCGGTGGGCACCTGCTATCGATAGGTTTTTTAGGACTTCGTTGTTATCTGGGTTGCCCACTGGTAGGTTGTATGAGGCAACCTTAGAAGCAAGATCAAGTAAGAGGGTTATATTTCCAGCGTCGAGATCTCCGGCACCGAAGGCGTATGCTTTCTGCAGGGAGTTGTTCTGGAGGAGATCGAGAGTAAGAGGTGGATAGTTTTGCTGGGACCGTGTTCGCTCGATAGGTTCAAGCGTCATTGCGTTCTGGATTTTCTTGATCTCTTCGATTTCTTGTGGGTCCCCGGACTGGTTGAATAGAAGTAGGCGAGGAAAGATTGAGCCGTAGGTGGTTGGAAAGTTGATGATACCGGTGTAATCAGGCTCACCGTCAGGATGAATTTCGTAGGAAGTATCTCCAACTTGCGCGATCCTCAATAGATATCGTCCTTCACTTCCATTGGAATAGCTGCCAAGCGTAGCGAAATTGTTTCCATACCTAATAAAAACGTTAGCTGACTTCATATTCCACGTTTTATTGCAACGAACAGATCATGAAAGGGTACTGTGTGGCCCCGATTCTCAATTTTTGGAACGGTAAGGATAAGATCATGTTCAGAGAGATCGATTACTGCTCGCATGTACACTGTGTCCACATTCGCAATCGCGACGACTTGTTGGTCGGTCGATGATAAGCGGACTTGTCGTTCAAAGACATTGGATCCCAACCGCGACAATATTGGGCCGTAGGTCACTATATACTGGACTATGGGGTAGAAGTACTACAATTTTTAATTAGTACTCAAAATGAATATTCATAAATAACATACAATAATCGACGCAGCGGTGGCATCAGCTATACTGGCAGATGTGAAAGGAGTAATTGGAAACATGAGCGATTCGCAACCCCAACTATCGCCTAATCCATGAATTACTAAATTGTCTATGTCAGTATCAATTGTGCCGTCCGGTCCGACAACTAACATTTAGAGAAATGGGCCAGGATAAGGAAAGCTCTCACGAGTCCCTTCATTATTATTTCTTAGTTCAAAGACTTGCTTTTCACGTCGAAATGATGGTCCACGGGCTTTATAATCTTTTTATGTTCGACGGTCTTCCCCGCAACCAGATAGTTAGTCCATGTCGTAGAATCCATGAGCACGCGGGAGATATTAGCGTGTGACAATGCAGCGGGAACTAAACTGACCATGCGTTAGCGAGGATGCAGTTACAATCTCTCCGCTTAGATTCATGAACACTTGTGTATGGTCTCTACGCTACTCGAGGAAGCCATTTTCCGCAAGCGATGTAATGTCCTCAAGTAAATACATTCTAAATGCTAAGCAGGTTTTGTACCACGAGTTTTTCAATTTGTATGTGATCTATTACAAAATAATAATTTCCATACACATGTAAACTAAGTGTCATTCCTAACATGAAGATTCGAAAGAACAAAACATTATACAAATGCTCCATACTAAGCTATCCACTAGGACGCGGTTACCTTTATCACCTGCGCTACACTTGGCGTACCCTCAGAATCTATTGCAAAGAGATACCAGTATCCTGGAAGAGCAACACCTGGATCTCCTGGGATTGTAGCGGTATGCGAGGTACCGGATCCAGAAATAGTCAGTGCGATGCGTCTTTGATCTGTGTTCACAGTGTGAGTTGACGTGCCCAACCGCACAATGGAAAACCTGTCCACGGCGACGTTTGTCTCAATGTTCAAAGTACCGCCTACTTTGACCGTTTCATCAACAGAAGTAATAGATGGTCTGATCCGACGGGAACCATCTGCATTCAAGAGGTATGGCGGAACAAAGATCTCACCATCCCAATGATTCGTGCCACAGTTTCCACATAAGCCTCCACCGGCATTCAGTACTGTTGCGTCGGGGAGCAATAGTGCCACTGAATGATAGGTGCGCGGAATGCTCATAGGGTTCATTTCTGTCCATCTTCCAGTTTCTGGATTCCACAACTCTGGAGCCATCGCAGAAGTGGTGTCGGTAAATGGCTCGACGCGAGCCTGGCCTCCAGTAACAAAGACAGTACCGTCAGGAAGAACAACACCGTTAGCAAAACCGCGAGCGCTAGCCATAGAGGCTGTTTTTGACACTGTTGGTTTTGAACCAGGCGTACCAAGTGTAATTACATAGGCGTTTTTCCGGGCGTCATCCGTTTGATAATTGGTTGCTCCACCCGCTGTGAGTATCTTGCCAGCGACCGCATCGTACATTACAGCGTTCCCGTTCATTGCGTCCCCATCGTCTGCTCGTAATCCTGCGTCGGTAGTACTGCCTGAGCCAACTGTATTGTACCAGTTCATAGCTTTCGAGGGACCAGCTTGGAAGACTGTACGATTTTTCCATCCGAAAAGCCATGCATGGTTGTCTGATCGGAATGCACCTTGTCTATCGGCGGTAAGCATTGGTGAAACTAGAGCGTTCTGCACCAGCGACCACGCATTGCTAGACGGATCGTATATTTCGCCATTCTTTCTTCCTTCGCCACCACTCCATGATCCTCCGATATTAAAAATACGTCCGTCGGAGCCGGTGGCTGTGGACTGATAACCTCTTGCAATCCTCATATTTGGACCAGCTGTCCATGCGTCCGAGTCGGGATTATATATGCTGGTCTTTTGTGCATTGTTACCACCAGTGACAATGATGCGGCCGTTGAAGTCAAGGGAGATTCCAGGGCAGAACATGTCATGTTGAGTGTTGGAAATAGTTCGCTGTGTCGATGCTCCAGTAACTGGATCGTAAATGGCAGTCTGTGTTAATCCACTTCCACCTCCAAACTCATCCAACTTGAATGCACTCCATAGAAGTACCTTGCCGTCCTTGAGCATCGCAGCCGCGGCGGGAACAATTGGGAAGTTGACCGTGTTGGTCCACAGGCCCGCACTTGCTGCAGGAGCGTTGACTTGAGGCGCGACAGTGTCAATAAGATTGAACTCAGCGGCACTGCTCCAACTTCCTCGATTGCCAGCTTCACTTAAAGCATTAAGCCGAAAGTATCTGGCTCTCGTTCGAAATTGAGCTATCTTCTCGCTGCCATCATCGGCCCAAGTCCCGGATGCAATCTGCTCCCATGTAGTACTATCGTTGCTGGCTTCCACAATGTGCTCTCCTATCCTTCCATTTGCGCCATCTGCTCTAGGGAGATATGAAAGTCCAGCTGCTGTGACTGGTGTGCCTTGGTCAATTTGAAACCAATGAGGAAGATTAGCGATAGCTCCCTGGTATTGAGTATGCCAAATCGAGTTGGCCTGGTCATCAATTGCTGCGGATGCGGGATTGTTGGCGGCGGCCATCTCCTGGCTATCGGCAGACACGGTCCAGTCAGATCGAGAGAGGTATTCAACTTCTCCAAAGACATCTATCTCTGCAGCGGACGTCCAAGGATTGTCTGCTCCTTGGGCTTCTGTCAAAGCTGTTATGCGTACATAGCGAGCGGAACGTGAAACGAAAGTCGTTCTTTTTGTAGACTCATCATTGACGTATGTGCCGATTGCGACAGGTGAGCCCCAATTTGTACCGTCTGTGCTAAGTTCAATTCGATGTTGTCCGATACGCCCGTTGCCATTGCCATCCTGTCTGGGTTGAATGCTGACTCCACTAACGACTGACGCAATCTTCATATCAATAGTTATTGAGTTGGGAAGAGGATCGTCTGGCGAAAAGGCTGAATGCCAAAAGGTATCGGTGTCGCCATCGATTGCTTTGCTGGGTTCATTACCAGCTTGGAAACTATCTGCGGTCGCTGTCCATCCATTATGGCTAAGTGGTATACTCGCCGAAGTCACCGTCTGAAGGAACGATAATGAGAGTAGTAAAAGAGAGACTGAGGACATATCGATCAAAAGAGGTATGAGCAGAGGGAAGGAAAGGCTAGATAGTTGATGGTTTTATGAAAATGTGTGTCGCACAGCCCCTCTTGAATGGCCGCGACTTGACTCCGGCTTAGTTGATGGGAAGCCACAAGGGGTCAGCAAAAAAGAGCGTTTACCCTCTAAAGGCGTGGGATGTCAGACGTTAATCGAGACGGGCGCAGGGCGCATACCAAGATCCAGGATCTTCACCTTGACCTGCATGGAATAACCCAAGGACCGGGAAGCATGCGCATGATTCAATACAATTCACGAGGTAGTGAAGAAGGGTAATTTGAGATTACGAGTGGGATCGCTTGATATACGATTGGACGTGGTTCGCTGCTGAATCCTATGGGGTCCAAAAAGTACTTATTGGTTGACGAAGGTTGAGTTTCACGCCAATTATAGACAACTAGAGAACAATGGGGCGTAAGTTTACTTTGCCCTGAATCAGCCACAATTAATTTAATAGGAGCGAAGCCTAACGTTTGATGTCCGTATATATAGTCAAATTCAGAATTAAGAATGCTAATGATGGAAATTGTGGTCTTGTATTGTCGATACTTCTTTCAAAAGAGGATCATCCGGATGCAACAGGCTGCTCAAATTTTGTATGCCCCTTTTGACCTCATTTAACAGAAGGAAGGGCACGATTCTCCAGTAGCACAGCGTACGCGGGGTAAACAAATAGCTGATGTGAGCCTGGACTCCCCGGCCCAGTATAGTCAAACATGATTGACGAGACCTATGATCTAGCTTTCACTCAGCCCTTACCAGGTGATATTCCCCATTTGGCTCCCCAAGATATGCACAGCATCAGGCAAATAGGAATACGGCGGAACGGATTCCCAACCAGATTATTCTGGGGTTATACACTTCCTCTAGGCTCGCCCAACGCATGTATTTTAAGCGTCTTTACAACATCCTTCATGACTACACTGCAAACGTACAAAGGCTCCCAAGCTAGCTTGATTGTAGATTAAAACGTGCGAAATAGTACGCGCCGATCTCGATATCAAGTAGAGAAGTCGCACAGCTGGAAGGTTCGAGGCTGCAGTGTGGCGCTGTCTGGGTCGCTACATTTGGATTTTCCCGTAGACGAATACGAAAAAAGGTCATCGAATTTCGGGTAATTTGATAGATTCACCACATCGTACAGCACGAAACTTCGAGCTGCAAACGCCTGCTAATGGCACATGAGCTGTAAGATGTAAGAATTCCATCTTAATACTTGCACTTTAATACTTGCACTTTCGCAAAATCTTAGCGCTATTGATTTGGCTGTCAATAGCAAGATCCGGTTGGCGAGAGTTCGAAACGTAGCGGGCGGTCATGATTCTTACATCTTACATTTGGCGTACCTTCTTCTCCTTAAGTGCGCAAAATGCGAGCGCTTGGTGAAACGCGACGCAGGAGGCGCAATCAACCAAATCAGATGAGCCATGATTCAAGAATCGCAGGTTTGGCCTAGAAAGGCATTGCTGATCATGTCAATCTGAATAACATACCTCTGCGTACATAAGGACAATCATGCGCGCTCTTAAACAATCATGCTACCTAATTTTGTCATCTGTCATCGAGTTGTGCTCAAGTTTCTAAATCGATGTAACACCGTAGCGATAGCTACTTGAGAATTCTGACCTTGGCCTGTTGAGTCAACAACTGTTATGTCTAAATGGAGCGGCCCTTTTTAAAAGGTATTTCACACAATCAGCTTGGCCAGAAGGTAACGCTGGCATACCTTTATACACAAGTACATAAAATGCGAGCGCGTTTCAAAAACGCGAGCCCAACCGCAACCTCTATGTTGGGCGAGCATTGACTATGACCCACCTTATCGCCAACAGCAAATATGTCTGGGAAATTGCGTGGCCGTCAAACCTATTACAATTTCTATGTGAGTTGGCTGACCAAGGGAAATATGTCGTTCATTATTTCGACACTGCAATTTCCTCGCTTGAACATGCATGCCAGCCTTACGGTGGATGAAGGAGAACTTTTGCGCATAACATCGGTGAAAATAAGTTGATTGAATTGATCTTGGAGATCTAGCGAGACATTTATACCATACAAATAAACTAAGAAGTTTGGATTCCGATAATAACAGCTAGAGCTCGAGTTTAGCAGCGAATCGTGACTCAGCGGCACGTCTTAGACATGCGGCTGGCTGTACTACATCACTTGCGATCTCAAGTAGCTAACAAACAAATAAACTCAACTTATGTGAATCCTGGTAGACCTGCCTCCCCCTTCCAATCAAGAGAGCATAGAAACGGGGGGAGTCCAGTCAATGCTACCTGAGAGATGTGACAGAATATATGATTCACGCCCTATCAAGGCAAACATCGGGCGTGTAGCTCGGCTGCATGTCATCAACATTACTATTGCAAGAAGACTGCACGAGAGATACTTTTGTGTATCATTTTAAGACCAACTGACTGAATTTGAAGTATCGAACACACATTCGACATCTTATGGATGAGTATAGTCACGAGTTTGATGAGCACCTACCCACACTATGCTTTGTTTGAGTGTCCCTGTCCCCGAAGACAGCTATCTGCAGCTGATTAGCCGTCATCTCCTTTGGATGGTTCTTGGGTACCTCGATAGTTCAGGTATGCGGTGCCTCCAGCTCAGCGCACGTTCGCTCGTTGAATCGCGGGTGCTGTAGCCCAAATTCCCTCTGACCTACGCTGCAGGGCAGTGGAGTCGAGTCAAACAATCGCTAGCAGGGTTCCATACATCTCGATACAATGATTGGCATTTGAGCACGCACTTTTCACGGACATGGGTGGCTTTATCTTCCATGCTAGGGATGCAGACCCATTCCCATTGAATGCAACACAACTTCATTGGCTTATCACAAATAACCTCGCTGAACATTCTACCATTAATTGTAAAGAATTGTGGGATAAGTATAAACGATACACGTTCACCAACTCTGTCACCACATTTCAGGCCACATATCTTATCATCACTTCACACTACCCAAGGACTCATTATCACAACCTTAGATCTAAACACCATCGCCATTATACTATGCTATCTGATGAAATCTTAGGCTTGGTTCTATAAGCCTGCCGGTGTACGGACTCCCGTACACATTTACTCTACCTCTGCACTTCATGAAATCGTCTTGAATCGAAACTGGCCACACACACTTCTTGATGTTATCGATGAGAACGGGCTAGAGTACTCAGTGAAGCTCCAGCCCTTCATGAAGATGCCGGTTATTCTTTCGGCAAGACCTATTCAAAGGGCCCCGAAAGACCGGTTCCCATTGAATGCATATGGCGCACAAGAGCATCTGCATTGCCTCGCCACTTTGATCTTCACTGCCATACATATTATTGGATAGAATTTTGACTTTCCTACAGAGATTGAGCGACTTCTTTCCCCATATCTAGCCTATCTATGATTGAAGATTCCAGGATAACAATGAATGGCCATATCTGTGAATTGTGTCCATAGCGGGGTTCTGTGACAAAGTACAACACGGTGAATGGCTTCCAGAGTACTTATGACCAATTTTGTAGGAACCTATGTGCCTCGATATTGTGGTTGCTCTCCCCATTTGAGTCAAGCGCTAGTTCATGTCCACACCTTGCACCCTTTGTTCTCCACTCTAGTCAGGGCATACCTCGTTCCCGCTACATCTGTATTGATATCATGCCATCTGCGATGGATGTCGTCAAACCCCTTTTCGGGACAATTGCTGGCATTGTCGGGCTATACATCGGCTTCATATTATTACTTACGATTCCAACGCTTCAAGACCACGTCATATACCTTCACCGAGTCACTCTCACCTGGTTCCAAGACATCCATGTACCAGAGCAATGGGGCTTCCTTCGGAACCAGGTGACGCCGTTCCAACTCATTACTCCAGATGGCGAGACGCTGCATGCATGGCATGTCCTCCCTCCTGAGGTGTATCGAAAACACCAGACCGAACTTAGAGACGAACGAGTGGGGCTTTGCTCCAATATTACCGGGCGGCGATCCTTTAAGCTTCTCAAAGACGATCCAACGGCACGGCTTGTACTTTACTTTCATGGCGCTGCAGGCACTCTTGGCTCGGGATGGCGGCCACAGAGCTATCGTGCTATGTCTGCAGCAGCTCCCAACGTACATATACTCGCCATAGACTACCGCGGTTTTGGGTCAAGTACCGGATGGCCTTCTGAAGCTGGGTTATTAGTCGATGCTCAAACTTTGGCAAAATTTGCAATTGAGACAGCGGGCATCCCTCCAGAACGCATCGTAGTCTTTGCACAGTCACTTGGCACTGCCGTCGCTGTATCCTTAACACATCATCTCGCTACTCAATCTCCACCGACATTATTTGCTGGGACAGTACTGGTGGCACCATTCGCGGATGTTGAATTACTTACCGAGACGTACAAAGTTGCCGGCACGATTCCCCTTCTCTCTCCAATAGCCTTTTTCCCCAAGCTATTATCATTTTTAAATAGGTTCATCGTCGCAAAATGGCCCTCAAAAGACAAATTAGCAGCAATTATACGACACCTAGACCAAATCAATTTGGCCAGTCGCAAGCGCAAATACGACATTACCATTATCCACGCTGAAGACGACTACGATATACCCTGTGTCCATTCAGATGTAGTCTTTTGGCATGCCGTCAATGCAACTCGGGGACCAGAATCAAGCGTGCCATTCGACACATACCAGAAAGAGAAAGAGAACCAAAAGACTCCACTCGGCGCAGGTGGATACGAGATTGAGCATATATCTACGGGAGGTGTCATCCGAGAAGAGATCGTGAAACATGGATTACACGATCGCATAATGAGCTATCCAGTAGTGAGTTTGGCAGTAGCAAGAGCATTCCACAGCCAGGACGAAGATTAATAGAACCTTCTATATTTCAAGAATGAGTGTTTCAATAGCCAATCCCTAGAGCTGAATAAGGATGAATGGCAAAAGTTTCCTGTCTACCTTGTCTTATGCCACCCAACGCCACTCTGCCCCTTTCCAAATCCTTCAATTCCAGATTGAATCCAATTTTCTAATCCCCAAACACCGATATCCCCTCATCCTCCAAAGCCGCCTTGACAGCCTCCCTCTTACTAAGCTCAGTAACCAATTTCGTATACTTAGGATACTTCTCCCTCATGCCCAACCCGAACGCATTTCCCCACCGATAAAAAACCAACATATAGGGATCAACAGCCGAGAAATGTTCCCCAAGCGCATACGGGCCCTTGACAGTGGCCTCGATATGCTCAAAGCACTCGGTAACCGTCTTCCTGGACTTAGCCCGAATCTCATCATACATGCTCTCATCATCGGAAAACCGCTGGGGCCTCATCAACCCTCCAAAAGCCTGCGCATGAAGAGTGCCCGAGAGCCAATTGATCCATTCGTAGACCCTGACAGTATCCATGTTGGTTTTGCCGAGGATCTGGTTCTCGGGATAGAGCTGGGAGATTGTAGTCATGATGGCCGGGGTCTCTGTGATGATTTGGCCATCAAGTTCGAGGATGGGGACGCGGGCTTTTCGGTTGAGGTGTTTGTATTCTTCCGGGAAGCTGGTTTTGGAATTGATTTTTAGATCTATGGTGGTGAAGGGGGCAGAGACTTCGCGGAGGAGGACGTGTTGTGCTAAGGAACATGCGCCGGGGGACATGTAGAGGCGAAGGGGGGTTGGGGGGGCCATTTTTCGTGCTGTGGTGAATCTGGCGTCGTTTGGCCTGGTGGAAGATAAGAATTTTGTCGTTTATAATAGATGTCTAGCACTGATTGCTACATCTTCTCTTTATACGCCCTCTTAGACTACTAACTCGGACTTCCGACGCACCTCACCCCAACTCTTCAAACTCAATAGTGCCTCCATGCTTCCTAATAAAATGCCAAAATCCGCAAAACATGATCCTAGAACCTAGCAAGCCTAAGGCAAATTGCAAGAAGAATGGTGCAATTGCAGGCGTATGGCACGAAAATGATTCATAACAAAGAGCTAAAATCCGAAAAAGATATTTCCGCAACCTGTTAAAACTGTGTGACAGATTGCAAGTTGTGTCGAGTGGATTACATTGGAGGCATGTTGATTAAAATGCTTTATAAGGAACGGAATATATTCCGCTCTAGTCTTGATGTGGGATTAGTGAATCAATTGAATATGGCGAGTCACGCTAGCTTATGTTGTAGTTATAGCTTCTTAGGGGTTTGCGTTTACTAAACATCACTAAGCTCTAGGGCACCTTGCTTTATACATGTAGTCAAGTAGATATATAAACTGGTAGCTTCAATTGGGCTTTGGCTCAGATCTGGAATCTCCGCCGACATTATGCATGATGAACGCCACACCCGTAGCTTTTCTTCACGTCATGCGTCATAGGGCATACTTTGGATCTGGCCAATTCAACCTAATAGCCAACACTCAAAAAAGATTACAGAATAATCAAAGACACTGGGACAGCGATGACTCCTCTTAAATGATTCCATGATGAAAAGAATACCACGATACGGCTTACATGAAACCCATAAACAACCAAAACAATATGTGTACAGTGTCTGATGGATGTAAGAGATCACAGATCTCAAAGACTTGTATTGATAATGATTGCCTCGCTATGCATGCTTATGCTAACATAATGTATCGATTCTTACATACATGTGTACAACCTCGTTTGACCAACTATTGTGGCCAATGCCATTAATTCCCAACGCCAATGTATTATGGAATAAATGTGTTATGATATTTATTCCCGTTAGAGATGCAAGATGGTGGCGGCATGTCCTATATGATATGGGTTATATGATATGGACAAGTATATCGATGAACCAGAGTAGTGAACCAAGTGGTGCAAGCATCCTTGATCATGCCATAATGAACTCGGGGCTAAGCATAGACCTACACCAAAGAAACCCTCTATACAATTGAAGAAAGCTTGCGATGCGTTTCGCTTCATTATTATTTCCGTGTTCGAGAAAACGAGAAGGATTCCGGATTTAGATGACGTCGGACAGCCCCATAGCTGCATTGTGCAGAAATGGAAGGAGCAAGGATACCAAGCCCCATCCTGAGATGCCCAAAGCTTTGGAGTCGTCGAAGAGGCTGGCTGAACAAATACCTTGAGCAATTTGCGTCATTCAGCTCGCCACGATGTCGGAATATGCTCCCTACGCGATCTCCGGTGTAGCATCGATGATGGTTGAAACTGTTCCTACGGAACATTGAACCCTTGATCAGTCGACTCGGTAATTGTGGGAGACGAGTATAATCCTCTAGAATTTGCGGATTGTGTGCAAGGCCCCGAAGGATCCCAGCGAGATTTTGCCATGCGTTCTGATTTGCATGACCTTCAGAACAATCACCACAATTACTGATTGGTGACTGCCTTATGCTCTTTTCGAAGCTGGTCGGCGTTAAACCTTTCAAACCTAAAGTTCCATATCTTTTCTGCAACGGTCATGCCGTATTTACTCTCAGGCCCGTGATCATCAACCTTTGAGCTCTTTCGACCCACATGCTGAACCACACCCGGTGTAATCGCCCATCGCAGCTCCTCATTATTGTTCGCGTATTCCTCAGTCAAGACATCAACGAATCCGACTTTGCGCTCGTCAAACCACTTTGTGAGACCCTCTGTTTTGTGGCGAGGGAAGACAAGGCCTTGTGAACAGCACCCGAATTGCGGCATGTAATTGACACCGGTAGGGAGTGGTCGAACGGTTACTCGGCCGAGGGCGAAGAATGATAGGATGAGGAAGACTGCAAATCCACAGCAGGCCATGATTACCCGGTTCGAAAGAAGGCGCTGGCCGGCTGGGTAAGAAGCGCGGAAGTATACGAGCCCCCCGCCAACAATGCTCACGAAAGAGAGCGAGTATAGGAAATATGTGGACCAATACTCTGAATTCCAACCTAGGAACTCTTCTGTGTAGAATAGCCGAAGGTATAGGAAGTCGATAGACTGCTTCTTTAAAGCAGAGAGCGTTTCCACTTGCTCCAGCGCGGCCATTGTTCTGTGATACCACCCGTCCATTGCCACGATATCGTCCTCGAGCATGGCAATGTAAGGTGTTTCCTGTCGATGACAAGCATTCATTAGATACGAATAATCGTATAGGCCTTTGTCCATATATAATCCTCCTTGCTTCTCCCAATCCTTGATCTTCTGCATTTGTTCAGGCGACACATCGTAAACCAGTACCTCGTTTGTAAGCTCGGGGAGCCAGTGTTCATTATACGCAGGGTGAACGGTCGGGTCTGAATGGGGTATGAAGACTACAAAGTATATCTCGTTGCGCTCTTCAGGCGTCAAGCCTTCGAGAATAGACCCAACAGCCCCTCGGAGGTACCGCGCTCCCTTGCGCGCAATAGACGGTATACCGACACATAGTTTCTTCCGATTGTTGTTTGGGGAGCTATCAGGGGGTGCTGAAGTAGTATTCGCCGCAGCAACGAACGCCTCGGCCTGCTTGGTTCGAATCGTCGAGTACGCGGGTGTATAGCCGGTCCTGGGATTAAAGAACGCTGACGTAGGGTCTCGAGAAGATACGGAGTGGAGGCTGTAAATTGCGATGATGGCGAGGAAGGCCAGGAAGCCCGTGAAGATTCGCACCGACATGTCGACTAGGGGAAGTCAGGAGGCGAAGGACAATCAGGACATGCCATAGGTTTTGTAGCGTAGCAAAGATCGGAAAGGACAGAACGGGGACCGCAAGGTGGACTGAAGTAGGGCCGTGGTCAAATGCCAAAAGTCAAGATGCTTGGAATGTTGCGCGGCGGTGCCGTCTTGCCGTCCAACCGGGCATTGCGCCCGCACCACCCAATCACAACTGCTCCGACAATGTGGCAGCGAGTACATCCAAGAAACCACATCATTTACACGAAAACATGCATAATACAAGAGAATTAAAGGTGGGTCATGTCGAGGCCTCCCAAATCTCCGCATCTGAAAGGTGTTTACCTGCATCTCGGAGAGTAGAATCTGCATCTTTTCGAACAAGTCCTGTTCCAGGGATGGGCTAGCATGCGTTTCCTTGCAAAACGAGCATTCGTAATACTGTGGAGTGACTGCGATGGAAGAGGAAAGATGCCAATAGGTGAACGCGTTTGCTGGTCGTCATTCGAGGTCGGAATGCAACCTATCTGGTCCCCGTCAATGGAGCCAGCGCCGGTAATAATTACCCATTTGCCCACTCCGAGTTTCCTCCAAATAGTCAAACCCACGGGCATCATTTTTAAGCAATGCTCCATAAATATAGGTAGTGGACGTAATCATGGCCCATACTCCACTGCGGGAGGTATTCAGGGGTAACACTAGATTTGGGAAATGGACCCTGACTGTTAGACCAACACCATCTTGGAAGGAGGCGTTCGTGAGTATGCACAGAAAGTAGGAGGGTAGCAGATATTGGAGTATTAAGAAATGCAATTTTCATGATAGTCCCAACGGCAACGCCATGCCGACGCTCTTGGATCCAATCAAGATATAAACATGAATCAGAGTGCCGCCCTCCGTTTGCCCATCCTAGCAAGACTTCTATAAGACCAGATAATGGAAGAGACTACAAAAAACCAAAAGTGATATCAAGTACAGAATGCGGCCTAACAAAAAAAACCAGAACGCTATTCGACACAGGCAACCATCAGACGCTCGTAGTCTCCACTGACCTCGCCCTTTATCCTGCCAACAAGGTCTCGCTTGTATTTCCTCTTGTACTCATTGCGTACCTGGGCCATATGTTGTTGGTTCCAGTGAGCACGGATGACTCTCTGCACCAAAAGGTTGTCCTTGGTTCCCATACCGGCCATCGCCGCCTCGAGCTGGTCGGCGTCGCTCGCGGCTCGGTTCTGAGCCCGCGCCACAAGTAGAAGGAGTGCATCTTCCATGTGACCAGAGAACTTCGATTTGATAACGCTCTCAAGGCTCTTGGAGAATTTGGACTGGTAGCCTTGCGCAATGGCTCGGATCTGTGCATCGTTCCTACTTGTCAGGATCTGGCAAGCTTGCACTGAGTCCTTAGTGACCATGTTTCCGAATGCACGCTGCAGGTCATTCACATCCTGATCGATCTGCTGGGGATTGACTGGTACGGAATCCTCGGCTCGGCGGGCGGAAATGATCATAACAAACATTTGCTCCGTAGCAGCCGACAAATCACCTCTAAGATCGGATTCCAGTGACTTGCGGAATATATTTTGGTACTCGTTCTTGATGGCGTTAATATCGGCGTTACTCCTACCAATAAGCACATCGTTGAGAACCGCTTCTTTTGTTCCGAGGCCTTTCATCGATTCATACAGAGCCCATGCATCAGTAGCCAATGGACCTCTGACGATAGCGACCAGACCCTTTTCAAAGTATCCAGAGGTTTCCTTTTCAATGTCCTTAACTAAGTCCCTCTTGAACAATTCGTAGAACTTTAAGCGGATGGTGTTGGCTTGAAGAGGGTCCTGCTTGGCAAGTATCTTTATTAATGCTTTCTCGTCAGTTCCGAAACCTTTCATGGCCTTGCGAAGACCTTCAACTTGCGGCGTCACGTCCATGGGAGCAGTCTGCTGTGGACCATATCCGAGAGAAGGTTGGGTAGGTGGTCCACCATATTGACCAGGTGGTGGAGCGCCGTATTGGCCTGGTGGAGGAGCTCCGTATCCTTGTTGAGGGGGAGGAGCTCCATAGCCCTGTTGTGGCGGCGGCGCACCATATTGTCCTGGTGGAGGAGCTCCATAACCTTGCTGAGGTGGTGGTGCTCCATACTGCCCAGGTGGGGGAGCTCCGTATCCCTGCTGAGGTGGTGGAGCACCATATTGACCTGGTGGTGGTGCTCCGTAGCCCTGCTGCGGCGGAGGTGCGCCGTACTGTCCTGGCGGGGGAGCGCCATAGCCTTGTTGTGGAGGAGGGGCGCCTCCGTATCCGCCATGCTGTTGGGGTGGAGGCTGGCCATACTGGTTAGGTGGCGGCGCGCCGTACCCATAACCTTGCTGTTGATTTTGCATTGGGGGTGGATATCCTTGTTGCTGTGGTGGGTAAGGTGAATTCGATGGGGGGTATTGGTTTGGGGGCTGTCCGTAGCCTTGATTTGGGGGAGCTGGAGAACCTTATGTATCTGTCAGTTCAGCTGCCAAGGGAGATAAGAAGGCAAAGCTTTAGGATCAACGACCCAGAGTCGTGTGACATTACGTACCTTGGTAGGGAGGATACCCGCCAGGTTGTTGATTATAATACGACATCAGAGACTTCGAAGAGACCCGGGTTTCGTGATACTGTTGTACTGTGGTTATTCTTGCGGTCAATCGGGTCGAGGAAGAAGAGAATTACGATGATTTATGACCAAAATCTAATCCTTAAAGGAGATGAGAGCTGTAGAGGATACAATGGAAAGAGAAGCTATGAGGTACCTCGCAGAAAGATGTAGGGTATGGCGGGGAGGCGCAGTACAGAAAAGAAGACACAGCCCCGCGGTGGGGTTTGGATGTGAATGACGAAGGCTGCCACTGACTAAACCACGCTGGAAAGCTTGACTAGGCTGACTATCGGCTATTCGGGCAGCGCTGGGCTGTGATTCGATAGGCGTTGTAATGTTACAAGCGGACGAGTTGTCTGTTGGCTTGGAAAATTGGCGGCGACTTTGATTCGCTTTATTTCTTGCCGTCTGGAGGCAGCGATTTTCGCGAGGCTGTGCGTTGGCGGTGCAGCCAGATGTAATCGATGCCTATTCTACCAAGATATGAGTACCAATTGACGCGCCTCTCCAACGCAATCACCTGTTCATTAGCCAGGGACACTTCTGTGGCGCAGGAACACTGCCTGATCAGTTCTTCGACTGCACCTGCCCTTCCTCATCGTGACGGGATGATGGAAGGGATTATTTCCATCTCTATAGGAACACTTCGCCACCATCATATTGGTCATTGTCTATCTTGTTCGAATCTTCATCTGGAACCAAACATCAAACCGACTAAGAAATTATTGAAAATGATCTGCCAGGGATGGAAAGGTTTAGATGTGGGTCTTGCTTATGCCAGTACAGTTCCAACCTAAGGGCCAGGACCATAGTTATCCATCTTCGGATATCTTCAAATTTACTCTCGGCACTCCTAATACCCAAGCTTTTCTAAGCTCTAGGAAGTGTCGGTACCGCATGTCTGCTTTAGTCATGGTGTTTCTGTACGGCAATGATGTTATGTTGTCAACAAACTACCTACACCTGGCGCCGAGAGAACCAAGTATTTGACGCAACACCAACTTCCGAGCGATATCTATGATCCTGATTACCACTCTTTCCGGCCACCTGCTTCTGCTATTATGTTTTGTTTGGACGGTTCTGATGTCCGACTAATCGCTGGCATATGAAGATGTCACGATATACCGGAAGTGGCCCTTAGAAAGCCTCAACCTCTCGTTCCTTACTTTTTCAGCTTCATGAGCTACTGCAGGATGTACATCTGATGACTCGAAAACTTGAAAGAGGACGTGACTGTTTGCAAAGCTTGGCAGCAGACACGGTGTCCCAAACTTGGATTGATAATGCTCGCTTTTCGTGTATGCGAAGCGTGCAAGCAACTCGGAATCCAGACAATAAGCGATACTGAAGCTTGGAGTGGTTGCTTCGCATGGTGCTCCTCAAACATCGTAACGTAGCACTGAGGTCAGTATCACCAGCGTCGTCTCCACTTTTAAGACCAACGTCGTTTGCCCACAAATTTTTCCTGCAGGATTTCTCATAAAGTCAATCAACTCTCGCATATTCTGATGTCGAATAGCCTACTCGAAGCTTATCGCCCTATCATCTTCGGGGATTTCCAACCCAAATGCGTTCGCTTTTGCATCGCTAGCCCGAACTCGCGTATGCCGATTTTCGTAGAACTGATGGCATTTTCCAAGGCAAAACATCGACATCCACGTCTTAAAGATTATCCACAACATGGGAATTTCATCATAAGCTTACACGTCGCTCTGCACTCTGATGCAACAATCTGCCAAAACAGCACTATTCATCAAACGAAATGCCAACACACGCATCTTGTACGACGTCTCAACAATACCCCTACACCAATACCATGATTATCAATCATCAAGAGCTGAATGAAGATGAGATTGACTGCAAAATGCTCAAAGCGTTGAGATGGCAACATATCAAGCCCGATACTGCAAGCAGCTCACCGGAGAGTTACAGCCTTGTACATGGGTCGCGGACCGGCTATACCGTAAGGGAAGAGACCGAAGGGGACCCCTCCTGTTGCAACCAACGAGGCTACCGCGCTGTACACCACCAGCAAGGACTAACGCCAGGCACCACGCAAATCCGTTTCCCCACAAGGCAGATAATGCACTTAGCAAAGATACGGGGATCGTCGCCGCGTATTCATTCTCGCGCCCATCTTACATCATAGCCCCCTTTGACTCCGTGTCGACTGCTATCGCCTCTGTATAGCGCAAGATTGCTTGCCCGCACGAATTGTCTGTTGGTCTGTCACATGGAAGAGCAAGGGTTTTGCAGGCAGGCGAACCTGTTAGTATGTCCGGTGATTGGGTGGGCACGTAAGACCGACGATGGGTATCCGAGTCTCGCTCAGATGGCCAAGGCTGTGCTGAGCTCGTGATGAACTAAATGGATTATACATATAGTCGGCAGACTGGGCTAAAACTTTGGCCTCGAATCTTATTTTCCTCAACGAATTTGCTCCTCACATTGGGAATACTTCAAACATCCATTCTGATCAATCTTAGCGTTGCCCATTCATTGGAACTCGACATCGCTAGCTGCAGGTTTACGAGCAAACTCCAAGCCCGGCAGCAAACAAGGAACCCAAGCCTTTTACAAGGGCTCGACGCCCCCAAAGCGGGAAGGAGATCGCTCTTAAAACGCCCAAACGTCACTCTTGTCCGGCCGTCAAAACTCTATACAAATCATTGAAAGACCCAATTCCTGAGCAGGGAGTTTTTTTAAAACATACTCTTCATCCAGGACAGATCCAGATTCCAAACAGTGCACCACACATAGGGACAAATTCTATACAGGAGCTTTCGCCGATCCCATCTATAGTCTCCGCAAAAGAACAACAACCAACCTCCACCACGTTGAACGACCGGCAACAACCCACACAGACGAAAAGTCGCCCTCAACCCCTCGAATCAACAACCCAAAACCGCATCTAACCGTGGCTTCTCCACCCAAAAGGCCCGAGACGTTATACCCGTACGTCTCCTACTACGACTGGCCGACCCTAAGTTACCCATCCCCATCACCAGACATCAACCCAGCACCACCCACCTCCAGAATGTCATCCCACTCCTCCAACCCCCCAACCGGCTACCCACCGACCGCCCCTCAAAACACCACCAACACCACCTCCGGCGTGATAATCCCCCACCCAACCACCCGCCCACGCGCATCCTCCTACGCACACGCTCCAAACCCACAACAAGCATATCCACAAACCCAAGACCACCAGGCACAAATGATACCCATGCCCACAGCACTCCAACAATCATACTCCTACGGTCCAGGTCCAGGTCAATACATCCCACCCCCACCTCCCCCGGCACCACAAGACTACGACTACGACTACGAATATGAATACGCAGATGGTGATGCGGGTGCGAGACGTGGATCCCATAGATCATCGCATCGCTCGCATCACAATCACCATCATCACCATCATAACGACTCGAAATACGGCAACGGCGCGGCGGGKAGGGGAAAGGAAGAAGACGACGCCGATGATGTTGAGAAGAGGCCTACGATTGGGGATACGATTCAGTTGGTTTGGGGCGCTTTCATGGGGGCTTTTGGGAGGAGGCGATGAGGATTTTTTTTTTCTTCCCCCTAGGCTTATCTTCTTCATATATGGGGAGTTTTTCTCCGATTTTCGAGGGAGTTTCCTTTTTTTTAGTTAGATTTGAGTGCGGTAATGTATGATGGAAGCGGGTTTTATTCATTTCTCTTTCTCTTTTCCTCTCTTCCTTCTTCCTTTTGGTATTTGGAATCTTTCCATCGGTGCGCAGCAGGAAGGGAAGGCACGAGTTCAGACCTTTCGCATTCAACTTTTCCTCTTTTCTTTTCATTTCACTTGTCTATGCTTAAGGAATGAATCGGGATGGAGTCGGGATAGGAACGGTACGTTACGTTACGGTACGGTACGATATGGTACGGTACGATATTATATGATATGATATGATAAAGAGAGCATGAATAGATACCCTGGATATATACATCAACATGGAAATATTTTTGACACTGATATATGCATATGGGTCGAATACATACAAAGTGTGTTTGTGTGTGGTGTCAGCTCATATGAGCGCTTGGGCTTTAATCGCTATTTGTGCTGGAAGATATCAGACGTAAAGACAGGTTCGCCGTCCTCTGCATACCCATGTGTATATGGACTGGGCTGCAGATGATCATTGGAGAGTCTAGCGTTCACAAGATGAGGCGGTTTTCACACAAGACATTGATAATGGGTTGCGACTCGTTGATATATTGGTCAAGATGCCATATGTCAAGATACGCCCAAACCAACTCCGACTCCAACTCCAACTTCAACTCCGCCGCTTCAGAAAAACCAAGATACTAAAGACACGATAGAATGCCTCGCTTGTGCCGTTGCTGTACCCGCTCGCATGCATGCAAATAAAGAAAAAATGCCTAATCCTACACACAGTATAACATGTTAACAACAAAACCTGACAAGTCCCATCTAACAAATCCAGAACGCCAGAGGACGCCAATAAAACATACCCGTCCTAACTTCAGCGCTTGAAGTTTTTTTTGTAAAGAGAAAAGGCAGAGGCGTAGATGATAACGCCATGTCCATCCAACCTATTATGCCCTTGCCCGTAGTGTTCCGGCCAAGAAGAAGCGGTTATTGCGAGCGGCGAGGCTTTGCGTTGCCTCATCTCGCCTGGGGTGGCGGCGTGGCCATACCCAATCCTACCCCGGGATGCGAGTTTCCTGACTTGCTCAAACCAGGCATTCAACCGTCCGTCTATGAGTGTTCGTGTGCAGTCACCAACAAATATTTCAACCATGTACAAGAAGTGTTTCCGAATTTTGTGTTCGTTGTGATTGGCCGTTACGTCGTTTTGCAGTCTAGTTGAAGGTCTCGCCAATGTGGCGTAACTCTTCGGGTTTCCAGGTACCTGCAGACCCTGTTAGTGGGATATTATAGGGATGACACAATGGCGTAGTGGAGATTTGAGAAACATCGACTCCATAAAACCGGAAGCTCTGCCGCAGTCACACAGGCACAAGGTGACGCAGAGTGCAACCACGCATACCAGGGGTCGAACAGGACACATTTGGAGGAGATGTGGGAGATTCATGGGGAAGGCGAAGTGCTTGATCATACCTTCGAAGTTGTGCTTTACAAATGCCATTGGGTCGTCATCGTCACCAGCATCCATCTGCTTGATTCCGGGGCTGAAGCTGGTGATGGGCAGAATGATGACGTCGCCGACCTTCTTGGGGGCCTTCATGCCTGTGAAATGCTCCCAAGTGATGTTGCCTTTGCTAGTGCTCATGTCGAAATAGTTGGGGTTGTTAAAGAAGTCGAAGACAGAGTCCGTCCAGAGACCTGGGCCAGTGAATTCGATGATGCCCTTGTGATCCTTGCTGAGACGATTCTCGGCCTTGCGCTTCAACGTTTCCTGAGTGATGTTGGCTACCACATCGACGAGGACGGGGTGGCCAGGCTTAGACTGGATGGTCCACTGGCAGAATTGGATGCGGCGGGAGTACCATTCAGCCCAGTCCTTACGATCTGGATCAGCCTCAATACCAATGACCATACCATACGTGTTTGTGGGAACATCCTGAGGGATCCAGTCTGCGGCGCTCTTCAAAGCGGCCGTGTCGATGTCCGAGTAGATTCCTCCTCTGGCAAGGAGGATCAGGTAGCGAAAGAAATCAGCCTTGAGAACCGGAAGAGGGAGCGTGTTGTACGCTTCAACTACCTCCGGAACTGAGGCATAGAGGTGGCGGATCAAGTGAACAGCAACGTCATCTGTGATGACCTCATGGACAAAGGTTGGGTGGTGAATTGTCCAGCTTGCCTCCGCCTCGCGGAATTCCTCGTTGAATTCGCCCTGGTTTGGAGTGTATTTCCAAGTCTGCCAGATGTAGGCAGGGAACTTGGACTCGACGTCGTAGGGGAATTGATATTCGAGCTGCTGCCGAAGAGGTTTCTTTCTCAAATCCTCCATGCTGATCTGGAGCTTGGGTTTCTTTGGGGGAGCATCGGGAGTGTTGAAAGACTTCTCCGTCTTCTTCTCTGCCTCCTCAGCAGCCTTTTCTTCCTCTTTTTTGGCGGCCTGCGAGCCAGGCTTGGGCTTCATGAGCGATGGGGGTTTAGGGAGGTCGTTGGCATTGCGAATTGGAGCCGGTCGATGATCGGTGTTGTGGTGGGACTTGAAGATGAAGAAGAGGGACAGGAGGGCGAGGGCGAGGACGAGAGCTTTGCGGAAGGTGAGCATGGCGTAATGACTGGGCACTGGCCAGCTACCGGCGCTGAGAGTAAAGAGTCGAGGTTGAGAGGGAGAGGGAGGAGGGAATGGCAGACCTGGCCAGAGACGGGTGAGAGGGGGTGTTGAGGACGCGCGAGGTACAAGCGGGAGAGTAGGATAGAGTGGTGAGAAGAGTGGAGGGKATATATTGTTCCTGGAAGGGTACTATTGCTGCATGTAGCCCTGCTGCATGGAGAGTGACCGGGAGTGAGCAGGTTCGGCAGGTCGGTGCGTCGCTGCGAGGGAAGGGAAGGGATTCCTGTGGTGGCCGGGGAAATGTGTTCAGTAGCTCATCACCCGCTGCTCCTGGGGTTGCACGCGCCAAGCGGTTTCAGCGCACAATGGGACAGGGTTTTCTGGAGAGGAAGGCTTGGGTATTAGGTAGATTCGTGGCTGCTGAGAGGATGAAACGATGTATAAAAGCGAGCGTGGGTGGTGATGGTGGTGGGTGGAGGAGAAAGGGTATGGTGGATAAAGATTTGGTGGAAAGGGGGGGCACGAGTGTTTTTAGTTGATGGATGGGATGGACAGGAGGGATAAGAGGATAAGAGGCAATGCAGCAGTAGTGGCTAGCGCAATCATTGGGAGAGAATGCAAAGATTCGTAGTCCGTAAGCGTCGGGGGGTGGGGGGGAGGAGAGAGGAGGAATTGATTTTCTTCTGATTGCTTGCCTTCACCTTGACCTTGACCTTGACATTTGACGACCCTGCCAGACCAGAACCATCCAGGAGACGAGACGCGGTTTCAGGGAGCGCCGCTAGAGCGCAGAGCCGTCGATCGGCGCAAGTGGAGCCTTCGGGCACGCAACGCAACGCAACGCAACGCCCGCTGGAGCTGAGCCGGCTGGCACAATCAAAAATACTTGGGGCCCTTCAGCCAACCATATGCACCCTTTGGCCCTGAGGCTCTGGCGCTCCCTCCGGCGCCTGTGCTTCGCCTTCCACCCCTTCACACCGAAAACGACACTGCGACGGGCCGATCTTGTCATCTCACCCTCTTGCCAGCCCGAATTCAAGGCAGGACAAGCAAACAAGCACCGCGCAAGACGTCAGTCGACAGTAGTAAAGGGGGCCTTGGACGGCCCAGGAGAAGTATTCCGCGAGAAAACGACGAGTGGGGGCATTGCACCGGAAACGAACGAGGCCGCGTCCTCTTTTCGCTTTTCGCAGCTAGCAGATAATCAATCAATCAACTAGAGCAGACGACGACGCAAGCCCGGCATGGGCATGGCCACGGCTGTGAATGGCCACGACCATGGGCTACGGCTGGCAGGGCAGTGAAGGGATACGCGGTTACGAGCGTTTAAGCCATGTCCATGTCGCCATACGCCACCGGAAGGGCTTACTCACCCCGTACTTGGCCATGGTCCGCCTGCTTCTCTTGCATACACGCACATAGATGTACATACGCTCTTTTGTCCATATTCATTAATAGTAACGTTGGCATCGAACTGCTGCCATTGCATCCAACTATTGTGTATTAGTGGGATGACGGCACGCTATTCGCACCCAGCCTGCTAAACCCACGAATCTAAGCATGTCCTCTCAGCCTTCTCGCTGACGCTACTGTACGTCTTCACATATTGTTAGGGCAACGTGGTCTAGTCTAGTCTTGTCCTGTCCTGTTTGGTCTTATCGTGTCTTGATGTTGTCCATGACGACGCTCAGGCTACCACCGCTCTCCTCAAGCTGACGGAGTTCATTCAACGTGGGTTATGGACTTTTCCCACCTCCCTTGGCTGTGTCGATCTGAACTCTTTGGCCGTAGCGGGGCTGCATAGGTAATTACAGTGAATGTGCAGTAGACAGTCGGTGCGTGTGCCTGTGCACGATGAAGGGACCAGGGGGACGATTGACTACAAGCAGACCGGAGCAGAGTGAGTAAGAGACAGACAGAAACACCAGACAGACCGATAGAGACCGCTACAGAAAGGCGCAGACAGATAGTGACAGACGCAGACGCAGACGCAGACAATGAGCACATAGAGCAGAGACACGCACAGAACCGTCGGGCCCGGCTGAAACAGAGCGGGGCCAAGCATTGTCCATGCCGTTCGGGGCTAAAGCTCCCGGCCTGCCATGGCGTAACCTCGCGCAATCCCTGTTGCAATTTTTAGCATCCTCTGCCCTTGTATACCTCTGCTCTGTCTCTGCTCTGTCAAAGGTGAGTCCGGCATTCGTTCATATTCCTATTAAGGATATCGTGATTGTGAATAGTCAGTCCCTGCCACTGCCACTGATCTCACGCTCCTTGAAAGGATGGGAGAGAGAATCACACTCCTTCCAAGGGCTATTTGTTGGCTTCGAAAATCTCGCGTCAGACCCCACCAGCGCAATCAGGAAACTGCGTTGCGATGCAAATCCTGCTGCGCCTTCCATCTAACGCATCAATGTCATCACTCGTTCACTTAATCCTACTTTTCCAAGTCTAACTCTCGCCACCCCATTCATCACCATCACCATCACCATAACTGGTAATATGCTTCGCTGCGCTCCACTCGGCCTTAGACGAGCATCATAATGCGACTCGCGGTGCACTATAACCGACTTGCATTCCATTCCATCAGAAAGCGGCACTGTGATCGTGGAGAGCCGTCCACTATATCCTGCCTTCTAGTTGTCTACTTGCGACCAATGGATCGCCATGGCAAATATCACAAGCCCCTACTAGAATCCCATACCCTCATCTATCCGGCTGCCAATTCTCCGCCCTCTATATTCAACACGGTCAAACTCGCATGCGCGACAGTACCTGCTCCATGGTCCGCCACCAGTCTGGGCCCTATATCGTGCAGCACCAAGACGCAACAATTTGCAGCCGTGAAGATTAGTAGACAAGAAGAAAGAGAAGCCCATGCATATGCATAGGCCAATGTGTCCATGCATCCGGCTTTCCCATGGTAACCTCTTTTGTCTCGACCTCAACCACTTTCTTTACGAGCTGGCTTATCTGGCCTTCTTATCTCTCACCATCGCAAGCAGCCATCATGCAAGCCATTTCGTGT
The DNA here is from genome assembly GCA_001007845.1 of Nigrograna mackinnonii. Lineage (NCBI taxonomy): Eukaryota > Fungi > Ascomycota > Dothideomycetes > Pleosporales > Nigrogranaceae > Nigrograna > Nigrograna mackinnonii. Next base: position 1,181,504 of record JGVQ01000138.1, read on the forward strand.
TTGGCTGCGTGGGGTGGGAATCAGGAACAAAGTCGTCCAAGGTGGCCTCTTCGTTCTTGCGTTGTGTTGCGTTTCTTTATTAATTAATCTGATACATGCCGATTGCAGCAGTCAGTCACTTTAAGCTTTTTTCCCGCCCAACAAAAATATCACAAAGCCTCGCTTCTGACCCCGCCCTGCCCTGTCTAGGGTTCGCAAAAGCAAGGGCAGATGTAAGGTAAGGCAAGGCAAGGTAAGCGACACGAATAGAAAAGTGGATAATCATGCGGAATTCCAACCCAGCCATCCACAGAAATCCTCTGGACACATGGAAAGTTCCAAACAAAATAGGTAGAAGAGCCTTGAAAGAATTGCCAAAATCACCTGGTGTGACGTAGCCCACCTCATCTCACCTACACGCCCACCTCCCCAAAATTACCCTCAGCGCTATTCATTCATGCGTTGCGTTGCGCTCTTCGCGCTGCAAATAGATGTACCACCGACGGACCAAGATACGTAGATCCCACGCCTAGAAGCTTGTCCGTCTCATCTATAACCTCCACAAACCCGTTCCCCAACACATTCCTTTCCATCCATCCAACTATGTAGGTACCATTACCGTGCATGCATTTTTCCAAGCCAGCCACTCGTCTCGCCTCGTGTCTTCTCGCCTCACATCTAGGGATGCACTACTCACATACACACGCCGTACCAGACTGCACCGTGCCGTGCCGTACCTGAACCCGGGAAAGGCTGCGATTTGTCAAAATCGGTCCGTTGTGGGAGATCGGGGGTTAAGGTGAACCGGGTAACAGGTAGAAAGCAAGGTTGGCGATCTGAAACGTTTTGGATGGCTTTATCACATCCCATTCATCTACACGGTTCCTGAATCCCTAGACTCGAGTTAAGTCGATGCGGTGGAATGTTATGTTTGGCTTTTGATTTCTGGGTACTATGTATGTGGTGTTGTATATGAGGTCACGTTTCTTGTTGAGGAGATTGCCCAGGAGTTTCAGCCTCGCGTTTTAGAAAAGGGACATGTATCTTCGGTTTGTCTGTTATGATGATGTGATCTTCGAGTACAGTGGTTATATGTGATTCCATCTCTATATCTATAGTTTGAATCTTAATAGTTGTGTGTGATATCATCGTCTAATTTCACAAGGTTTTGGTTGCGCTTAGGGTATCTTATTCTTGTTCGACGAACGACTGTCGACGCGTGAGTAGCAAAAATGAGCCCTTCGTATGAAGAGAGGTTGTGCAACGGGCGCCGTTTTGTGCACATCAAAACATGCAGCCACGTTCAGGCAGAGTGATACAACGAATATCGCGTTCCAGGCGTCAAAAACGTCGTTTCCCGTTCCTGGTATTCTGTGGGACAATTGACTTGGTCTCGAGCTTTGCGTTTACGTTTCCCCTCGTCTTTATGCTCCTGTTTTGGTGAGACTCGCGTGAGATGGTGATGTGCTTTGTGGTACCTGTTACTGCACGTGTACCTGGGAAGGGAGCGCAGGTTTCTGAATAGTGTTGATTTGACAGGTTGGAAGTGGGTAATTGAAGCGAGGCTATGCATGTTCCGCCCTGTGGGGTGATATGTAGGTCGACAAAGGGAGGAAAGAGGTCGAAGAGGCCGTTGTGGCTTTTGTGGTGGTCAATTTCCGAGGAATCCGCGGAGCGGTGTTTATGCATCTTGCGCTTCTTTGTGGCGATGGAATTGGAAATTAAGTATTATGTGTATCACTCTTATTCGTCTTGTTTCCTCGATGGATCCGGATCTGATAGTGTCGTCCACTTGATGTAAGACTTCTAATGATGCATTTGACATTGGGTAAGCTCCCAGCTTGTCAGAATCCGCCGGTGTGAACTAGTATCGCGAGTCCATTTGGATAAGTTGAGAAAGCATCCATAGCATCATCTATTGTTCTTATGAAAGATTAGCATTTAGTTTCTCTATTATCATTCGTATATCCAAATTGGTTTAAAATTCATTGATAGGCAGGTATTGGTACAATAGTAATATTCGCTGATGCTTCGCTAAATAGCGTCTCTATAACGACATCCTGTACATGTATGCATGGAATGACTAGACTCAATATATTGGCCTTCGATATAATCGCAGATATTCTTGAAGTGAAATACTCGGGTATCATTACGGTTCCCACGTAGGGCTCCCTTATGGGAGCAAGACATTGCGCTGCCTGAGGGCTTGCTGGGGAAGTTGCTTCTTGTATAAATCTCTTAACCTGCGCGGATTAATTTACAGCAGAACAACTGGAACAACATCACTTACGGCTTCACTACATACATGTAGAAATGGTGGAGGTGGTCATCTACATGCAATTCTCTGAACTCTTCCGTCAAGCAGAATTCGATCGCATTGCGCAACGACTTAGCCTCAGCGTCATCTAAATCAGCATCCTTGCGAGCAATACGCTTTGCAAGATCCAAGGCATGTGCAACTCTAAACGATTTTTCAATGAAAGGATTGCCATGTAGAGCCTGGTCAGGACTTTTACTCGTAAGAATGTGCACTGCTTCCATAACACCCCGATGATCACTGCTCACGGCAATGATGTTTGTTCCGAGCATAATTTCGAGAAGGAGAAGACCCAGACGCCGAATTGAACCAGTCAAAGAATATCCAAGGAATTTCTCACACCACGAATTCTGCACTGTCCCCCTGACGCGTACGTTCCGATCGCGTCTGGGATGCTTCCAGGTAGGCATTTGATGCGCTGCTTGGTTGAGCTTCAGACCGTATTCGTGCCAGAGCAATGAGTTATGTGCTCTAGAATTAGGGATGATTGCGCATTGGAGCTGACAGGCGCAGATGCCGGCAAAGTGATCGGTTCGAAGTAACAGAAAGCATACTTGGGTTAATTCGTAGCATAGGCGGAAGGTTGAGAACGCTCCCAGCTTTAGTCTTGACGGTTCCAGCTTATTTCGGCGTGCATCAAACGAAGGAGGGGGGTCTAATGCGAGCATGTCTCTAAGAGTCCCTTGTCTGGCGCAGGGATTTTGCCTTTTCGAAGACTTGGAAATCTTGAACTTGATGTTGTCTGCGCCAAAGTAGCAAGTTTGGCGGCTTGCACTGCGTTGAACTGTATCGAAAGCGTTTGCGGCGTTGCCATGGGGTTCATCGACTTGTAGAGCTTTCTCAATTTCAGCACGACTCGGAAACCCCTTCTTGAGGGAGGTTCCAAGGACCAAGTCAAGCTTCAGGTGGCCAATAGCTGCGGTTGCAGCAACGCGAGTGGTTTCTATGTCCTCGGATTCGGCAGAATGTGCACCAAATATATCAAGGTCCAGTTCGATGATCGGGTACTCCAGGCCCTTCACACAACTACACAAGGAGTCAAAATCCCCGCCCAGATTTTTGGCAATACGCGAAAGATGGTACCAGGCCTGGAAGTGATATCGTGTGGTGAACGACGTGCTACGGTAATGGGTGTTTTGCTGAGCATCCCAACCACGATCGGCCGCCTCCTTGATCTGGCGGAAACATTCCGGAAATTTTGAAATAACCTTCTCTAGATAATTCCGCTTTGTCCAAATATATTTTGTCTGCCTTTTGAAGGATTTCGCCTGTTTCTTGAAGTATTTCGTCCTCTTCTTTTTGGCCCTAGGAGACAACTTATCCCATTCCCCCTTTTCCATGCACACAACTTTCCTAAGTTCTTTGTGCATCGTATCAAAGAGATTCTGAATCGCTTCCAGTTGACCTTTTATAATCCTAAACGCCTCCTCTCCCCAAAGACGTTTCAAAAACCCATCCTCGGTGTGGTCGGAGATGAACCAGTCTGTTTTCCAATGCTGCAATGCCTGTTCATGGGCCTCAACGCTTGTCTGAATGTACTGAATGTCTTGTCTGTACGACTCTTTTCCTTTCCAATCATCGTGAACAAATTGCACGCCAGTGCGTAACATACCGTACCAGCCGAGAGCTGCCATAATGATTGTTGCTATCGTGACACCCCCTGGTATAATCGGTTCCACCATCGTATTTAGGAGAGGTCAATGTTTCGGGTCGAATAATTCAGCTACGGCGGTTCGACGGATCGGTGGTCAATCGGAGGCTGGTAAAATATACAGTTGCAGAATGTTAGCAATGAGAAGATCAAAGAATGGAGTTTGATCGAGCAGACGAGAATATGGCCTGGACTTGCGTGATAAGGAGTCGGTAGCGCGCGGGCTTCCCAGCCTTTCGAGCTCCAGGCTGGGTGCGTCAGGCTGAGGATTTTTGTGGCGCTTTTCCACGTCGTGACGAACGCGGCCTCAGCCTGGTGATAGCCTTCAGCTGAGCTATAATCATCAACTCAGTCCCTCATCGCGACGTTTATTTCACTCCTTTACTTGTTTTGCGTATTGCTTACAAGATCCGCAGGTTACTAGTGCGACCCCTCCCTCTTCATACCTCTGGTGCGCTGCTCTGCTTGTGTGTTCTGACGGAGAGTACGCTCCATGCTCGAAATAAGCGCCGTCGATGGGACGGATGAGGACCGCCGGTCATCAAGTGGCCAAGATGACCATGCTATCGGGGCTTCTAATGGTTCCATTTTCATTGCAGAAGAACTACGGGACGGGGAAGAAGTGGTTGCTCTTGAAGACGTGATGGAGATACAAACTAGGCCAACTACTCCAAAGGCTACCGACGAAACGTTCGAGCGAAGTTCTCAAGCATCTCCTCCACCGCCCCACCTTACACCTGATGCTTACGACGACAAAGAAAATACCAGGCGAGATAGAGGTCGTTCGGACACATGGCCAGCGGCATCCTTTTTGGAGTTGCAGGTTGAAAGCTTGCGTGCCAGCATAAGAATCGCCATAGATAGCCTGAGCACCTGCACACAAGAACCGATGGGAGTAGCATTGGTTTCGCAGCTGAAAGGGATTCTTGCGCAACTAGAGACATGGGGGTTAGATGTTCACAAACGCGGAATCACATCTCGCTTCGATGAAAACCAACGGGGTATAATGGAGAGGTCGTTGCGAGGACAATTGCAAGACTTGTCCAATCGTATGGAGGAGTTGAAATCTAAGATTCCGTCAAGGTGCCCGTCCCGATACCCTAACACGACAGGACTAACTTGGATTTAATTGTCTAGCATATCGGCAAAGAGTAGCTCCCCTGTACTGCCGGGTTCGAGTTCGAGTCCAGAGATAGAGAAGCTCATAGAGAAATTGATTGACCAAGGGTCCATTGTAGTGAAAGCCTTGGGTGTTGACAGACAGGACCCGTCCCAGGAACCCGACAATCGAGCTTCTGTACTTTCGAGCCCACGGGTTCTCTGCCTAGGGGAGTAACATCGGCCCACTTCTTGCTTTGTCTAACAATAATCAGATGGTGGCGGCGTTAGAAGCTTTTTCAGCTTACTAGTTCTACAAGATTTGATGCGGAGAATTAATAATTTACATAGGGAATCATTCTCAGAGCGTAAGTCTTGAAACCTCGTGAAACCCAAATTTGACATTTTAGGATAGGGGATTACAGCCAAAAGGAAACGATGCCCCTACTGAAGCCTTCAGATGTCTTTGACTTCATCTATGGATCAAGTAGTGGAGGGTAAGAGCAAGCCATTAGACAAAAGGATTTCGATTGATGTCATTCTAGATTGATTGCAATCATGTTAGGCCGTTTAGAAATGACCGTGGAAGATTGTATTGCAAGCTTTGCCCATTATGCGGACGATATCTTCAGCCACCCAAAACATAGGTCCATCACCAATGCGAGCGGTTTTCGGCCGCGATATAACGAGAAACGGTTATGCCGTGCTACCCGCCGTCTGGTAGGGAAATTTGACCCAAATTCTAGAGATAATCAATGGCGGCGGGACATATTTGCCACCTCTGACATCCGTAGCAGCACGTAGGTTTGACTCATCATTCAGTCCAGAACGGAGACTGACCTTAGACTAGAGGGGTTATCGCGTACAACGCGGTAACGTCATCTCCACACCTATTCAGAACATACGAGCGGACTAATCGCGCGAAAAGTCAGAGAATTAAGCCAATTACATCAGCTACAGATGTACCATACTCTGACCCTGATGGGCTTCAAATATGGGAGGTTGCAAGAGCAACGTCGGCAGCCCCCTCCTACTTCGCCCCCATGAAATTTGGAAAGCAAAGATACCTCGATGGTGGCCTGGCAGCCAATAACCCTACGCTAATAGCAATTGAAGAAGTCTTGCACATCAGGCCACAGTGCAGGATGTGCGTTGTAAGTCTTGGTTCAGGAATTGCAACAAACTCACCCTTCGATAAAGGCTTAGGGTATTGGGGCCCGTTCAGAAGGAACGTAGCATTGATGAGAACCATGAAAAGTCTTATCACAGAAACTGAGACTACGCAGAGGCGGGTCGAAGGGTTCATTGGTGGGACCCGGAATTCCCATGAATATTACAGGTTCAACACCTCAGATAGGTTAGGTACCTTGAGGCTTGACGAATGGAAAACGAAGGGACGCGCAGAGAAAAAGGCGTTCATTACGCTGGATAACATATCCCAGATCACCTCAGATTACCTTATGGACCCCAATGTGGACAGTCGCCTACAAGAATGTGCTCGTGCCACTGTACAGAATCTGCACGGAAAGGAGGCAACCTCCACTGGGAAAAAGGCCTCTGGAACAGACATAGGCGGAAGCAAGAGCCACATCATCCAACCAACTAGAGCCTCTCCAAACATCAGATACAGTGCCTCAGGTGATCATTTGCAGAATACTCAGGTGGAATCCGTGTCCTACCCACGCGTGCTTCGAGTCGATTCAGGGATAAGTATTCTCAGCTCGGCGTCCAAGATCCCGAAGAAGAGCATAATCACGTATAACCCGTGGTTACGGGGTCGATATGGACCGCGGTCACAGGATTTTGGTCTCAAGAACAAACGTAGAGTGGACTGTGAGTGCTCAAGGCCTTGCTTCGCGATCTTATATTCCTAACAAACATCCTAGTCAGAGATGGGATCTGTATTCCATTACCCCGATTCACGGGCAAATGCACTACACCTGCAGGAGATGTAAATCTGTGGAAAGAAATGCCTTTGGAGTTGAACATGCGCCGCGTATTCGGGCACGTAAGGATGTTATTTGTTATCGGAGCATACACCGATGAAGATCTTCTCCGACTTGTCAAGAAGCAGGATAGGCGGCGGAGCAAGAAGTCGGGGCCTTCTGAGGAAAGTCCCTATGACAGTAGGAATGCTTCATTCGATGACATTGAGATGATGTCAATTCGTAGCGAGATCGAGATCTGAGTTTGATGTCCGTTCATGTTTTATGCCGTTATATAGTTTCGAGCGCTTCAAGAGTAGGGGCAATCAGTGGTTAATTACGTGGCTGGAGATTGGCAAATGTCACACTTCATAGAATTAATAAATCTAGTGTAGGGAGTAATGTCTTGCAATCTAGAATATTGTAGTGAACAGGGAAGTGGATCGTGTAGTCGACTGACGTATGAAGAACCATTCGGGATAGCAAATATGTGGAATTTAACTATGCAATCCTCTCCACGAGGGGTGTAGGATGACTCTTATGGTTGTTGCGCCTGATTCGGTTTTTACAATCGTTTCGTAACTCAGAATAGCTGTTATCTTGAAATCTACTTTAAGTCCCGATGTAAAATGAAATTTAAGCCATCAAAAACGCATCAGTGCTTCATCAAATGCTCATTGATCAAGCACAGCTATCATTAGGCAGGGAGGGAGGGAGGTACAGATGACTAGTGTCCCCCCACACGACACGGGCCCGCAAGGGCTATACCCATATGTCACCCGACTACTTTATTATACGATATCATTAGAATCATGTTTCTTATCTCTGTACACTAGACATCTTCTTACACCAAACGTCTTCCTAGTCACTCCTCCGCTTCACCATCCACCTCAACTACCGACCATCCCAAATATGCGAACCAGACAGCTCCTCGAGTCGCATACACACACAATACAACAGACATCGATTCATGTCCTTCGCACTCAAAGATCTAGAACACGCCACTCGTTAAGCGAAAGGTAACATCAAGGTCCCAGATCTTCCTTCAGGGGGATACGGATACGAGGACGTTTTCAGCGCAAGCGAAATAGCGAGGCGAGAGATGGGAACATTGGTGGCTTATTGAGCAACACGGTATTTAGTCGATTTTGAACATTTTGAGCTTGATCAGATTTACTAATAGGGGCTTTTGCAATGGGGATATCGTTAACAAGGGGTTTGATAATTAACTTATTAGTAAGTGGAGACGGAGTGGAAGTGGAAATATTAATTCCGCACTCGCATTCGACTTCACGATTCAATATCATTTAATGTTACTCATCGGAGTCATTTCAGGGGGTTCTTGAATCCCGCAGCCTGTCCAAGTCTTGATTTCAACTAGACAATTCTGTTAGTGTCTTTTGCAAAAATGCGCTGAGTACATCTTACAGCGTAAATTTTACTATAAAACCCTGCGTGAAGAATATGGGTTTACATTCATATCTATACTAGCATTTATTATCGCCTCATGGTTTCTAACCTGGAGGTTCACTTCCAACCCGGTGTTTGGGTATGGTGGCCACAGGTTCCCATCCAAAATCAACCTGGCAATACTTTCCTCCCTTGGCCTTTCTCTCTTCATGCACTTCGAAGCTGACCGACCTTGCGGCCTTCTCCCTTTCTACCCATTCCGTCACCACATGCCCCGTTTCGCCGCTAAGTTTGTGGGAGAACTCTTCGTCATCACCACGTTCCCTTAGCCAGCTCAGCAACTGTACTGCAATGACACCAGCTGGCATAGTCCTAAGAGACTGGGTATCCTTTGGTATCCAGCCCTGATAGAGGTTGAGATATTCGATTTGGCGCCATGCGCCTGACCAGTCAGGGCCAGGAGATTTTCCTGGACGAACCCATTCATCAGTTCCATCAAAGTCAATTCTTCTGCGTCTAGGGTCATCATCGTAATCCCATGTTAATGCTTTGTGCCAGGTACAGCCTTCAATGTCGAGCCACTTTAGGCAATACGTGTTCTGTGAGAGGCGACGTAGAATATTTGCCGCCTCGTGCCAATCATCGTCTAGTTCTGAGTAGAAGTGAGTTCCTCCGAGAGCAACAGGTCTTGTGTGTTTAGAAACCATTGAAGTAGTGGTTGCATTCGGTGTGGTGGACGGTGTTGGCCAGTACGCTAGAGAAAGGTGAGTGAGTGTGTTTAACTTGGGTGACATGGCAAGTAGATCTGCCCAGGATGCATAGGCACCCGCATGGGCGAGCGAAAGCCGGGTAAGATTTGGAAATATCGGGACACTGAGGGATGATGGCAACGGCGTGGTACCATAATCATCAGCTTCGTCTTCCCAGGAATCGGCCACTACAACAGGAGCTCTTTCTTTACTCTTCCCATGCTCAAGAGATAAGGCAGCGAGTCTTTCCGACGCCAAAACGGTCCGACATGATTTTGACAATGATTTTTGCAAATCATTTAGCGAGTAATTCTCATTTATCAGTCCCGATAGGTCAAGGAATTGCAGCTCTTCTGAACCGGTCGAACCCTCTATCTCGTCATTGCTTCCAAACAAAATCTTAAAAGACCGTAGATCCAAACAGCCTTTGGCGCCGTATAATGCTAGGTAGCTCATAAGTGCTTCTTTCAAAGGTACCGGCAGTGCAGGCAGGTAATGTTGTTCGTACTCAGCCAACTCTTCCCAGTGTAATGCAAAGGTCTTTAAACATTGGTGTACCAGACTTGACTCCATTGGTAAACGCTATCAAAAAGTAAGTTGTTTTATTCTGGCGCACTTCTCTCTAAAAAACCGAATGTCCAAACGGGTACATCAGAAACATACCTTAAATTCAGCATCATGCAGTAACGCAAGATTGCAGAATCGCGGCGACCCTTGACCTTCTATCCACTTCCTTCTCAGCTTTCGTATATGATCCGGCGCATGACGACTCGATTGTAGCCAACTGGTCGGTGCAGCTGGACCTGGGGGAGGTCGACCTCCTGCTCGTGGAACGCGGGCGGCGCGAGAACCTGGCTTTGGTTTTGGAGCGTCAAATTCCGCCATATGCAAGATGCGACGCAAATCGGGAGGAACAGTGCGTTGAGTTACCACTTGTGTCACTTCATCCCTCCTCTGTGAATTTGCTCGTGGAGCTTGCTCCCGCCGGAGCTGTTGTATTCGTTCATTAACGGTCTGCGGGGTCGGTGATGCCGAAGAGCTCGACTTGGAGCTCTGTAACGAAGGATGTACATAGGTAGGCTTCGTGTGAGAATAATTAGGCGCGTGTTTCTTGGGCATATCAGTAAAGATATTAGACACAGTAGCGTGCGGAGTGGTGGAGAGGACGATTGCAGAGCTATTTTGGGTGAATCTTTAAGCGTGTGGATCAATCTGGAGATGAGTCACTGCTGGTGGGTTGAAAGCGAGTCAGAGCTATTATCTGTCAGCAGTAGTGTTGCATGAGTAGAATACAATCAAAAGACAGCGTTATACGGGACAGAAGGCAATTTGTTGATGCCATTTCGCCGGTAGATGTTGATCCACGGAAGATCGCAGTCGCCGTCATCGCCGCCACCTTTCCCCGTCGCTAGTCGCGTGGTCCGCGCGCATTCACAGGTACGGTAGCACCAATCAAGTACAGTCTATTCAAGTATTACGGAGTGACGGGATGACCTTTTGAAGCCATCGTCGATGTTCGTCTCTGAAATTACCAAACCTTGGTTTCGTAAACTGTTGCTTTTCCAACAAAAACATGCAACAATCAAGCGGTCTTCCTCACATACTCTACAGGGCCATCATATCGATGTCGTGCTCTAACAAGATAATAGACTCCAGCAACAATCAACACACCAGCATAAACCACAATGGCCCAGTTCATAGCTTCCATCGATGGATCAGGAACCGGTGGGAAGAAGGCAAATACAAATATAAGGGCGAGAAATGCGAGCGATAGAAAATTCACCACTAACCCTAGTTTTCCCATCGAGAACTTGGTTGGCAACAACGGAAGGCCTCTCATACGCCTCCATGTGACACATCCTATCGAGGTCAAGTAAGAGGTGATGAGAGCTACGGATCCTATTGACAAGATAATATTGAAGGCAATTTCAGAGCCAATGTTGATGCAGTGGAGTACGCAGGCGCACAACGAAGATACAATGATCGCGTTAATCGGAACATCGTAGCCAGGTGGCACACGAGAAACCCAAGGCGAAAATGGTACTCCTAGATCTCTTGCAAAAGCGAAAAGTTGACGAGAAGCTCCAGCCATGTTTGTCAGATTGTTGACGATATTGAGTATAATCAATAGACAAGAAAGGCCAGTCGCACTTTTCGCCGATCCGGTGGCACTTAGGAAAACCTGGATGATTGGGTATCCGAAGGGCGAATTGATCGCTTTGTCTACATTTCCCATAGTGTAGCAAAAGGTTCTGGAGATATTCGTCAACTTCCCGCGTGTGTGCTAGGATTTCCACGACCTACATGAGTGTTACGAAACCCATGATACCATTGATTATAATATTCCATAGCATCGCGCGTGGGAGCAATTTTGAAGCACTTTTGAGCTCTTCAGCCATATGTGCTGGGGCATCTCCTCCTACAAATGCTCCCACATTCGTAATCATACCAACGAGGCACGCCAGTCCAGCTAAAGTAATTAGAAAAACTTCCAGTCAGAGCTGTTAACTTACTGCTTCCCCATCCAGCATCAACAAAGGAGTTCCAGACCAATTCACTTGGCGTTCGGGGAGCCAAAACCCAAAGAGGGACGACAATTCCGATCCAAGCGCCAAAGTGAAGGATAAGGATCAATGTCTCAATCAAAGGCAGCCAATTAGCCAGGAAAATGTTGAACAGAGCCACCAGGAATGTAATGGCCATAGCAATCAGGGTACCATGCCACCTCTCATAATCATAGGTGGGATGATTGAGCAAGACGAGTCCTTGAATGATAGTGCCAGAGAAAAAAGCGCCTATTGTGACTCCCACCTGGTAGCCGAGTACAGATAGCCAACCGATTAGATACGAGATTTGTTTTTGATAACTGGGCGATGCAAATTCCGAAACCCAGTGATATTGGCCCCCAGATGTGGGTGCCCTGAAATGTCAGTCTCGTCGATGTAATTCTTACTATTACTTACATGGAGGCCATCTCAGCCATGGATGCAATGACAAGAATGAATCCAAAATAGATGCCAATGTACGTATAGATCAATCCTGAAGGTCCACCATTGCCCAAGCCAAACGCTACGGTGCCGAGCACAGTCTCCCATGTAGCCATAAGAATAACAGCAAAGCCAAAGATGCTTATGAAGTTGAAGTTTCGCTGTAGCAAGACTTAGCCTTGAAATGTAATGTAGCTGAGCTTGTTACCTTAAAGAGCTGTTGTTTTCCCAATCTCCTCATCGCCTCTCTGTCTTCGACTGTTCCAGCTTTGATGCCAGTCTCGGGTATGCCATCGGCGGCAAAGGAGTTGCGCTCCATCTCTGGATCCTTGTGTTCATTCATGATAAAATGATACGGTATCACAATGCAGAATCACGTTGGGTGAGTAGGGGTCACCACACGTCACGGAGTGGAGATAGCGTCGTGTTTAAGAACGATATGGAAAAGTTTGCCTTTTTCTTAAATAGGCAAATAGCTCGTAGGTATTGATTTAAACCTTGATCCCTTCAGTCAATTTCTTCGGCATTTGTTCGTTTGAGACATGGACTGCAAACAGAATGGCAGTCCTAGTGGAAGCGTCATGATGGTGATACAATGTTTTATTAGTAACCATGCTACGGCATCTCAAATCAGTCGACCTCGGAGCCCTTAGTTTTCCTACACGATGATGATACTAGTGAAGAATCTACACCGTTTCCCTCATGGTATCCTAGAATTTTTCCTTCCTGGCCTGCGCGTCGGGTTAATTAGGCAAAATGACCCATTGCAGCAGGCAATGTTGTACGCGGTACGCTTGAAAGGAACCACAGAATCCAATATAGAGAGAATTGTCCAGATCGGTGAAGAGCAATGTTCCTGGTTACCCCTGATGATTCTCTCGAACTATCTTGACCCTATGAATCATTGCGAGGGGTGCAATGCTTCAACAGCAGCTTCGAGCAAGAATTGAGTGTTGCAACGGTCGAATGGACAGTAGTTTTGTACTGTTCCGACATTGGGTTCCCTGAAAAGTGAACAGGAAGCGATGTTTCGATTTAGCTATGCTCAAAGTAGATCTTGTTAGATACTTTAGGCATTGTCTAGTCCCTAACTCTACTCCACCCTTTTGCATTCTATTGAGAATTGTGCTGCCCAAGATTACCATTGTTCCCACACCCCATCTGGTAGAACGGATCTCATAATTTTCCAATGACTGACCGCTCCATTCTTGTGCCACTTCTCTAACTCGCCGACATCTCCTCTACCCATCACTTGTCCTCCTTCTTCGGGAGTAACAAAATCATACTGGATTTCCAATTCGTCCTTCGGTTGCAAAAAGTTCTGTCGAGCGATGCTACCTTTAAAATCATCCGCATCTGCTTTCCTAAACTGAATAGCAAATTTGCCTTTGTCGTGGTCGTTTTTGACGCAGAACACAACCATGTTGATAAAGTCTGGATCGCCGGGTTGCCACCCTTCTGCTTGCGGTTGATCTCTGAACAGTCTACATGCTGGGAAAACTGAATGAATTGTGTTCAGTACCAATCGAGTCGAAGGAAGCGCCAAGTCGCCAGCGTAATTTATAGCAACGACTCCATCATCCGTGAGTAAAGCATGTAGACCCTTAAAGAATTCCAAAGTAAAGAGATGAACCGGTTCTGCGCCCCCAGTGAAGACGTCGTGGATGATGTAGTTGTAAGAATTAGCGTTTGACCGTGACGTAGCATCAACGTATGTTACAGCATCGCTGATAACCGCAGTATGGTTAGGAGAGAGGCCAAAGTACTTTGAGGCATAATAATGTACTACAGGATCAATCTCTACGATAGTAGTATTTATTCCTTGTGAGATTAATGCATTCGGGGCTGTGCCAATGCCCAACCCGATGACAAGGGCAGACTTTTGGGAGTCAGCTAGTGGTTCGGCGTCTGTTTGCTCGCTCTCTACAAGGCGGACAGCTTCAAGCAGCACAAAGACGGAGAAGATGGTTTCAGGTTGTTTCTGCCCTTTTTCTGCCGCTGTAGGCGTGACGAGCCATTCTCCACCAAGCAGGGAGTGGTCGCATCGTAGAAGACGGAAAGCATGATCTGCATCATTTTCAAGAACGGAAACATATCCCGTGACGGACTCGTGACGAGCTAGAAGAGTGAAGTTTTGCGTCGATGAAAGCGTTGCGTTGGCTTTTTGAAAAGCGTGTTCAGCTGGATGATGAGGATTTGCCCAAAGTGTATGTAGAATGGCCGGGAAAGCAAACAAAATAATCCTTGACGGGCTTAGAAAAGCCGAGACAGATCCAATGAGCATCTGAAAGCCGATTCTTGAAAAGTATATGTGTGTGCCGACAAATGCAGGGAGAATGGCGCCGGCAATTTTCGATACTGAAGAAATCGTAAAATAGGATGCTATCGGGACTGTTGCCTCCCCAATGGATTGTGGAAGGTTACCCCATCGACTGCCTGTAACTATGTTTGTGTTTTCTAGGAGCTCGCTCGCCGCATAGCAGGACAAGAACAGCAAAGGAAAATAGGTCAACGACTCAAGGACTAATGGGCCGTATTCAATGCCAATCTTGCCGCTGAATTGGAAGAAGATGAATTGAATGACTGGCGTCCAATACGCAACCACAGCTATATAGTCGGCGATGTTGGCGGGGAAAATCTTTTTCAGAGTCCCCCTCCCCAAAATGGCCAGAGCAGCGGTTAAAGTGATGGCTCTCTGATGGTGCAATGAAGCGGGAATGGATCCGTAAACAGGAGAGAGGTTGAGTTGTGAGACTGGCGAAGCTATTCCCGCAATGATGAGAAGAGATGATGCTCGTACGATATTCTTGAGTACCGTTGAAGTTGGTAGTTGTCGGGCTTGTTTCTCGGCTTCTCGAGCCGCCTTGGGTTTTCGAGGAGTGGCCTTTTGTCTTGAAGACATGATGGAAGTAGATGATCAATGGGACCAGATTTTGATATACCAAAACACCCTTGCTCTTAGACGAACTCTTTTGTAATAGGTGAACCAACAAGCAACAAAGAGTTCAGTCGAAAGTGACAAAAAGACCAGATATCAGAGTATCCAGAAACACCAAGGCTTTTAGCTCCAGCTCCCGGTTTCTCTCGATCGCTATTACGGACCGCTTTTCCGCCCGGTCGGCCTGCGAATGTAAAGGCGAAAAGCAGCGCTGAAAGGCAAAGTGAACGGGACAAGGAGAGAAAAGAAACTGCAGAGAATAAACGTCTAGAAAGGACAGATGTTGCTGCTGCACTAAATGGATGAAACAGCCGGGCTTTGGTCCTGGAGACATTGGCACCGCGAGTGTTTTGGGCTTAGCGTGTTTCGTGCGTCGCGGGGTTTTTGGACTTGGCTCGTGCACGTGGGGTGGCGTCACTGTTGACTTCCGTACCTTGCTGATTTCCCCACCACGTCCACTGCAAAGCTGCCACTCAACACTTCAAGACACAACACGGGTAAGAAAAGCTACCACGGTGTGAGAAATTATGCTCAACTATGAAGACGAATCCGGATTCATGGAGACCCAGCCAGTCAGGCCCCCAGACGATCCCCAAGGGACCCTTGGGAACCCGGGCGGTAACAACAACAACGCGGTGCCGTCCGCGACCCTTGATCAAGTCATTCAACAAGTACAAGAGCGACAGACAAAGTTTAAAGCCAAGAACCGGCGGAAGCGGTATCTCGAGGTCCATCCCGAATACTTCGACGACCCTTCTCTTGAACTTGCCAATCCACTCCTTTTCGATCGTGCTGTCCGGCGCTTCCAGACCGCTGCCGAGCGCGAAGCAGATGGCCAGCGCAAAGGCTTCTCGGGGGTGCTCTCTGCAGATCTTTCTCGCATTGAAGCCAAACGAGATGCAATCCATCATACCAACCCCCATTCGCTCTTCAATTACAGCCGCGGACCTGGCGGTGAAATCTTAGCCGAGGACAAGGACGAGGTGCCAATGAACAAGGAGGAGGGAAAAGAGTGGTGGGTCGATGAAATGAGGCAGAGATTCCTGAGGGGCGATGACGATGATTTCGATTACACCACTGTCGATGGGAATGAAGACTATAACGATCCAGAAGAAGAGCGAGATATTCAAGACGCCTACTTTGAGAGTATGGATTCTGACTTCGATTCTGACGGTGAAGGGAAGGAGAAATTCCTCTACGGCGAAACCGGGATTCAGGACTACTGAGAGAGATCGGTGAGGGAGTCTCACATTTGCATCATTGTTGTGAAAGTTGATGTCCACGTATCATCACAAAAGGTACTATAACCCAGTATGTGGAAAATATATTCAGTTCTAACATAACTCTAGTCTACAAGAAGTATCGGAACGTCATGGCGCGATCACCCAGCGCACTCATTTCCTCGGGCGTATACCCAGTATGGGCTCCTTCAGCCATTTGTCGATCACGCTTTGCATTGATCCTCCGGTAGTTAAAGACTAATACGAGCAGGGCGATGATGCCTGCAATGATGAACGCCAGTTCTAAAGCATGGCCAAGGACGTAATGGGGTTTGTCCTCGGCTCGATAGAAATTTGAAGCCATTGCTGCAACTGCGTGAGCTAAAGTCTGGCGGTATAAGTAGATAGGGTAATATTGGGGACTCACCACCTGCGAGATTTCCCATCGCGATCTGGATTGCCTGCCCGGCTGCTCTTTTCGTGGATCCTGCAAGATCTATACACGTGTTAATCTGATATTCCAAACGCCAGACCGAGATTCAACTTACTGTTGGATAGCCAAGTAATGTTACCCGGGAAAGCGGGATACAAGGCGCAAGCGGCAATAAAGACGCCTGCGTAAATGACTCCAGCGGTGCTACTAGCAAGACACATAATAAAGCCTACTGCCATGATGCACAAGCAGACGAGGATGAAGGGATATCGCTTGCCAAAGCGGTCGCTAACATACGCAACTGCTATTGCAAGGACTGAAGCCGTAACGTATATGGGTACCGTAAGTAATTGCGCCGTAGAACTTGTGTATCCAAGTTCATTAATGATTGTAGGTAAGAAGAGCGAGATACCATAGAGGGGTGCAACAATTCCTACTTCCGTCAGTCCTCTGTTCTTTGCACTGGTAACACCCATCACTTACCCCAATATACCCAGATGTTTGTCCAAATCTGCCAGTCGAGGAATGCCGCCTTCACATACTTCCATTGAAAAGAATCATCTTGGGCGACTTGGACTTCGGCGTCCTTCTGCGATCCTTGATACTTGAGTCGATATACGACAAAAGCACGCTCTTCTTCAGTCAAAAACCCAGCGGTCTCGGGGAAGTCGTAGAGTGTGAAATATGCGATAATCGCAACAACTACGGTCAAGATACCTTCGAGGATGAAGATCCAGCGCCAGCCTTCCAGGTTACCAACTCCATCCATGTGTGCGATACCAAAGGCCAAGAGTCCAGAGAAGGCACCAGCTACCGAAGCAGCACTGAAGAATAGGGCTTGTCTATACTGGGCCTCGTGTCGACAATACCACATTGTTATATAGTATGCTACGCCGGGGAAGAGGCTTCTTGACATTAGTGGACAGTGGCGTATTCTGGCACACATACATACCCAGCTTCAGTGACTCCAAGAAATATGCGCGCAATGAGCAAGCCATGATAATTCTGGACGATTCCCATAAGAGTCTATACAGCTCTCATCAGCAATAGTTCAATAGTTGCAGGTTGAATCGCGTCATGAATATCCATTCATGGGACTATTCAACTTGGAATTTTGAAGTCTTGAACTTACCATTACGATACCCCACGCCACCATAATGGTAGGAAGCCAAATACTGGGCCTCAGCTTCTTTAATAAGAGATTACTCGGGACCTCAAAGGCCGCATACGTGAAAAAGAAAACCGTTAAACACCAATTATACTGAGGCCCTGACATATTCAGATCTTCAACAAGGCCTTCAATCTTTGCATTTCTTCAACATGTCGTCAGAAAATCACGTAAAAGTTGTTGAAGTATGAGAGTCAGCTTACCCGATGTTGCCTCGATCTAGGAAAGATAGTAGATAGAGTAGAGCCAGCATGGGAATCAATCGTAAGTCCATCTTGCGCAATATCTTCTTCTCGTCTAGGTGTGCAAAGGACGCCATTGATACGCCGGGCCCTGTGGCTAACGCATCGATGCGTGAGATTTCCTCAGATCTCCTGTGGTGTTTGTCAAATTGGTTTCCACGTTTTTCTTGATGGCTGAAGGAGCCGCTTCGCGGGGAGTCGTGCTCATCCGCTTTAGCGGTATCTGGCTTTTCCATGTTTACTTATTACTCGTGGATTGGTGTATGCGTGCGTGAAACCAGCTAAAGGCGAAGACGTTGGAGTAAGTTAAACAACGGGCCTTCCAAAGCTTTATCAAGCAGCAAGCTTAAGCAAGCAAGCCAACTAATCCACCCCCACAGCGGATATAACACCGACGTCCGTATTCGCCAAAACCCCGAGAAATGGAGGGGGTATCTAGACAGTAGTCCCTTCTTGTGACGACTTGGCAACCGCAATAGATGACGATGATAGCTAGCTCAACCAAGTCCACTACCCAACTCAACAAAAAAGCTCAATGAAAGACAGCTCACGAAGCGTCAGAGGCGTCAGAGTCAGGTCAGGTCGGAAAGCCAGTCAGGCAAGGGCATGCATGCATCGTGATCGCGGGGTAGGAAATGGTTTTATAATCACAGCAACGAGCAGGCCTCATCATGCAAATGCAAATGCACGTCTTCTCGGTCCCCATCGCATCGTCTATCCCTGTAATTCTTTTGTCGGGTAGTTCTTTGTAGGGATAGGATAGAACAGGCAAAGGGAAGCTCTTCCTCAACCCCGATTGCTCATCATCCATCACCACCCATGAACATTCTACCTGCACTACCCGACGATGCATCATCGGCTTCCCCAAACCCCAGCACGCATCCGACCAAACCCCACAACATCGGCGTAAAGAACCTCCATCTCGGCGCCTATCCATCCATCCATCCATTCATCTTCGTCTAAAGCTAGCAAGCCAACCCACACATCCCCCGTATTCCCCATCCCCCAAAACCACCCACCAAAAGTCCGTTTCATTGATGTCCATCAAAGTTCCCCTCACCCACGCCCCTGACGCAAGCCCAGCAACCATCAAACGCCACAAAAGCAACTAGCTAATCAAGCCCCTCAAGCCAATGCCGCAACATGGCTTGAGGGAAAAGCTTGTGGATTCGCGGAGCCAAGAGCTGGGCGTTTTCTTCGTCATTTCTTAGGCTGGCGGTGCCACGTGAATCGTCGTCGGTGGTGGATTCTAGGTTGGAGATCTACTGGCGTGATATAGGATGGGATTGTATGGTGCGGCTTTTCTTGCCTTTGCATACCTCCCCGCTTATCCTATCCCGGCGAGCGTGAGGCGGGGAATTGTTGGCGCGGGCTTGCAACACGGCAGATGCAGATGCAGATGCAGCCATTTCAGAGCCCCGGCCGCGTGGTATCTACAAGGAAGAATGTGTGTGTGCGAGGTACGGTATGGTACGGTTCGGCGGCGGTGAGATTGCTCAGGTTCCCGCCGGTTCGGGTTGCTACTTATGGAAGGTCGGGGTGCATAGCTCGATCTGGGGATTCGGCTCGGTTTGCGACGGGGAGGGATTCCGCTGTTGTTTGTTGAGATGTGGATCTGGCTGTGGGTAAGGTAAGGTTTGTATCGAATGATGATTTCTTCACGTAGGGCAGATACTTGGAGAATGTGACCTCGTTGACTGATTAAGTAGAAAACCCCTGTCGCAAGGCTTTGCACACCTCTTGAGAACCAGCAGAATATCCCGACGTCCGCTCTTGGCTTATAATGCTCTTTCCTCGAGAGCTAGTTAGGTGTACGGAAGATTAATTTCGAATCCTTGCTGCACTTCAACGCCGAACGCTCATGGTTTCCTCTGCCAAAAGTTTGCTAAATCGTAGACGAAGAATCCTTCGAGGCTTTAACCGCCGCTAAGCGTAACTAATAGCATGGATTTGCAGACGAAGGATGGTGGTATTGTGCCAGGGCCAACTCAAACTTGGACAAATCTAAAACATCGAGTTTTGTGATGCAATGGTCTCGCAGAGGTGCATGACTCTTGATATGCTCTCTGAAATGGGAAATGTAGAAGTAGCCACAGCTAATTAGGCATACTAAATTATTACACGATTATACCTGGCTAGTCACATCAGCAAGGGCACCGATATTGATGGCACGAAGCCTTTTTTTTTTCTATTCTATTCTATGGTACTTTACTAATGATACAACCTAGGACAAACAAGAAATTACCTAGAGGCTCATTACATTCTATCATGTCAATCGGGAAACCATTCTAATCATAACATCTTTATGTGTACTCATGGTGTGGGTGAGATAAACGGTAAAACGTGACGCCGACATAGGAAAACTTTGGAAAAGATCATGGGAAATAGTAGAACATCAAAGGAAGGCAGTAACAAATTGAAATGAATGAGGGTAGTGGAGACATTGACTATGAAGGAAAATGGGTGTTTGAGATCATTCGGTGTCTCAATGGTCTGGGTTTTCACAGACCGCTTGATGAGGATGGTGACATGCTGCCAGAACCGAGCGAAGCCATTCATCCTCTTATATAGTTGCAAATTGCGCAAGAATCGGGTTGAGTCCCATTGTGGTTCCATGACCCGCAATTTGGGCATTGCCACATTCCCTCTGTGGTATAAGCACATGTATGTTGACTTGCAGTATCGCTAAAGTCCAGCGATTGGCGATTGTAGTCAGGTTCATTTTGGCCCAGTAACGGAAAAGGGCTGGATTCTGCATCATATCCACCATCCATGTTCTTCAGCAAATCCGGTTGAGGATGCCCAGCTTCATGACAACAATAACTCCTTTTGTGACCGCAAGGGCATTCCCGTGGAGATCGCTCGATAGAATTAGGGCTCTTGCATACGTCGCAAACCCAAAACCCAGCGGGAACCGTTGACATATTGATAGTGGTCTTAAAGAGATTTCTTGGGACTTGACGCGTCAAGCACTAGGTTTGTCCTGTGGAGATGTAGGTCGGATTGAGTGTCAGATCCCGCAACGCAAGGACCGGCGTGAGGAAAAGAAACTTCGAATATGGATAGAGGCGCGGGAGAGGATGCAGTTGTCCGTTCTTCCAAGTTTGGTTCAGCAGAGCAACTGAAGTGGTAGAAGACTTCTTGAAGATATAGAGTAAAAGGCTTTGGAAATGGCATATGAGACAATTGAGGAGAAGTGACTTGAGATGTTATGATGATAACCTGAAAGAAAGAAGTGACTCTACCAGCTTCTTATAATGTTGGAAAAGAAGAGATTGCTGAGGGACCCTTAATTGAAAAACGCCTCCTATCGTGCCCTCCGTGGTAGTAACAATGAGGCCCCCTAAAGGGGCGTCCGTATGTCGTGCCCTATTTGCGCTCTTGCGAGATGCCCTTTCGACTCATTTTTGAACCGTAGTGGGTCTTATTACGACAGCAGTCTGCCTCAAATAACTACCTTGACGTAGTGCTTCACTGTTGCCCAGGAAGAGGACGATACTAGTGATAAACACCGGCTTCATTGTAAAGGTAAGGGGCCCATGTAACCGCCATGTACACTTCTGGGCAAAAGCACGGGGATTCCGAGCAGCAGCCCTACTGGATCTGAGCGTTATAGTGCTACAGCAGCCACAACCGCTGGGCGTTAGTCGACGTACAGTTTCATTTGTTGAACGATTGGGAGTCCTGCAGTCGGCCGCAAAGAAGGCCATCGCGCATGACAGTTATTCTCCGCAATGCATGCAGATTCAGCGATTGTCGAATATCCTTCTATTGCACTGCAGCTGATCATACGTAAACCCTGTGTATGGCGGGTGGAACTTCCGCAAAGGTTGGCGGCTCCTGCAGCCTTATTCTTCTTGCATTTGCTGAGGCTTCAGATGACGATTGCCATCTCATCTTCTCTAAATGAGATGCATTTCTCGAAGTGACTTGACCCATTTCCTGTGGGAATGGTCTCTTGATCGTGGCTCATACTTCTTGGGCGATTGTAAGGGCACCTGATGCGGCGGTTTATTGGAACGCTTTCCCAAGGGCGATATGGGTACAAAGCTCGAAGTTGCTCGGAGAACGCCTATGTGCAATGCCCCGGCAAGGCTCACGGGAGGCATCCCGAGAAGCCAGGCAGTCAGCCCTACGTCGTCGCCTTCTTTTTAGCCCTTTCGGTGTAGGCCCTAGGGCATTGCACTGCTGACCTTGAGGAGGACTTTAGCGGTGAGAGATACTGCCAGCAAATGTTAGCAACATGTGTAGTACAGCTGAAGAATCTAGGTACTGAACCCATAACTCCCCCTACCCAAGACTGAAAATAGTCATGTTGAAGTTCTAGAAGAAAAGTGAGTGAAGATGAGAGTGGCTGCGCACCTGCAGTCAGCCTTCCTCATGTGTTGTTGATACGCTAGCCCCGAAACGATCGGGACACGGAAGGGACGTCTGGGCACTGCACAACAATACCATTTGCTTGTTTTGGAAGGGTCGATGGGACGAATACTCCTTGCAGTTTGTGTGTTGTTCAATATCATTTGTACTCTAAACTTGCGTAGAATATCGTGCATTCCGAGAACAAGATCGAATAGGAGCACAAGGGAGAGATGGGTTATAGGAGACCTGGACGTGGGCATGACCAGAAGGAGACAAACGCATGCATGTGACAAGTTACCTTACCGTATGAGGCTCTCTTGAGTATACTCGGCTTTGGTTGACCTCTGTTGCCTTGACAAAAATGGAAATTTCAACTGCTGTGGATGGGACATTTCATAACTGCAAATGATTTGCTATCCGAGATGGAGATGCGAACGAGGTGATGCTAGTGCGACTATGAATTGGCAGCTAATTGAGATACTTTCCAAATTATTCTGAATGGTCTAAGTCTCTAGGTTAGGTACGCGAAGATCAGGTGTTTACTGGCATCTCAAATCCAAATAAAAGATAGCTGCGAAATCTGTGAGGGTGGAAGAGTAGAAAATAACTTTGGCTAGCGGCGGCAATAATCCAAATTATAATTCTCCATTGTATTTACGCAATTTTGTTTTACACTTGTCCTCATCCTACAGAGGGTTCTGTAAGAATGAGTGCAGCAAGGTGGGCACCTTGCCACTGGCAGTTTTCGACTATTATGCAGCGTTGGACACGCTTGAACACCAAATATGACTTGTGCGAATGCCGTCTAGAACAGCCAAGAAACAAAAGTCCTGTAGAACCAGCTACCCTGCTTCTTGCCAGACGCCTCTTGCTCGGCTTTGAAGGCAAGGAATGCCTCCTCCTCGCGATCAATCTCAGCTTTGCCTGTGTAAAAGTCTGCTTCTTGTGGCTTGACGCCCTTGGTCTTTTCCCAGAATTTGAAGCCGAAAATCATGCTAAACGCTCGAAGTTAGTGTCTTGTAACGAACAAGGACGAAGGAATGTTTGATGCTTACATTATATAGAGGGGAATGCCCAGGTAGCCGGTAATGAAGTTCTTGTAGTCAAAGTTGCCATAGTCTCCTTTCGTGAAGACGTTGAAGTTCTTGGTTAAGGCGATCAAGATGGCGAAGAACAGAGCAATGTAGGATCCAATAAGACCGAAAGGAGCGACGTAAGGCATCTTGTCATCAGTGATTCCTTGAGCTCTTCGAGCCCTGACGAAGTAGATATGGGTGACCAGGATGGAGATCCAAGTCAAAAGACCAAAGATGGTGACCAGGTTATAGAAGTATCCAAAGACCTTTGCCGAATCACTGGCTACGTTGAGATATGCGAGAAGGCAGAAGCAAGCCGACAGTCCTAGAGCATAAACGGGCACACCACGCTTGTCAGTCCAAGCCAGAATGCGAGGAGCATGTCCTTGTTCAGCCAATCCGTAGATGGTACGGGAGGCAATGTAAAGATCAGAATTGGAAGCGCTAAAGACGAAGAGCAAGATTGCGGCATTAAGAATGTCTGGAAGAGCCTTGATGCCCTGCAGCCTGATAGCCACGACGAATGGTGACGCAGATGCTTTGGTTCCGGCATCTAGAGCGAAACGGAGATCCCTTGAGTTGTATGGAACGAGCATGCCGAGGAACAAGACACTGAGGCAGTAGAAGAACACGATCCGATAGAATGTGAGTTTGATGGCGCGAGGGATGGTTTTTCTAGGATTCTGCGCCTCACCCACTGTAACACCAACGAGTTCGGTTCCTAGAACGAAACAGTCAGAAACTTTTCATGCAAGACGTCGGGCGAAACCTACCGAGATAAGCGAAAACTGCAGTGACCAAGCTACTCCAGAAACCGTAGAATCTTCCGACATCGCCTGTATCAATATATTCTTTGAAGGCGCCGGGGTTCTTGTAGTATCGGAAACCGGTCCTGTCATGGTTGGGACCTCCACCAAGCACCAAGATGAATGATAGAAGAATCAAGCCGACCTGGATCTTGTTAGATGATGAAATGGCAAATATCTTGAGATAGTCACTTACAATGACGACGACTTTAATAGAACTGAGCCAAAACTCGAATTCACCAAAGAATCGAATGCCAAAGTAGTTTATACATATGATCGCTATCATAAACACCGTTATGAAAACGCCAGGATTGACTTCGTCGGCACTTTTCCATTCTTGGATAACCAAAGCAGCTGCTGTAAGTTGATTCGGCGTGACAATGATGTATTTGAACCAGTAAGTGTATCCGACGGCAAAACCAAGAGCAGGGTCGACAAAACGGGTAGCATAACCTGCGAAACCAGCACCATGGGGAAGCCATGCTGCCATTTCTCCCAGGCCGCACATTACGACGTAGACAAGGACTCCGACAGCTGTGTAAGAGATGAGAATGGATCCGGGTCTAAAGAAACATTAGCATCTTGGTGCGTTGCATCATACACGTCGTCATACCCAGCTTTCGCCAGAGCGGCTCCAGTACCAATGATAAGACCAGTTCCAATGGCACCACCGATAGCAATCATAGTGATGTGACGAGATTTCAATCCACGATGAAGATGAGCGTGGTCGTCATACGCGACAGCTCCATCATTGCCCACAGCGAGATCGCCCTCACGGGTTGGATACTCGGCGCCCGAAGTAACACCCTTCTCCTGGTCGGGGTCATGTGGACTGACCCCTTCTGAGGAATTGGAGCTTCTATTGAAGATTGCCATCTTTTCTAGGCAGCGTCCTAGCGAACGCTTCTAGAGTTGGAATATATTCAAACTCTCCGTTGGGCGGGGCTATCCAATACGTATGCGGCGGGGCAAGGGCGTGAGAGACGACGCGCGAGTGAAGCAGGATGGAGATGATAGACGCTTTTCCCCCAAGGGCAATTTCTCTTCTCAGTGAGGTTGTCCTTCTAAAGTATCCACAGCAGATCAAGGACAAGTCCAGGCAGCCGAACAGCCTTGAGCGCCTTCTTGATGGAAATGTTCACCGGCTGCACGACCACGAAGGGGGCTGTGGTCAATAAATGTCGAGAGCACACAAGCTACACCGTGAGGCTTACTTGCGCGCCACCAGACAGACACAAAGGGCACCCAAGACGGCCAAGCCGAAGGGAAAGGCAAGTGACGAGAGGACGGGAAGTTGGACACAAGAGGAGCTCCCACGGTTTTCTGCGGGGGTCCATGAGGGAGCTCGCGGTCCTTTTGTATGCTCCAATCGCCTGGTACAGAGTAATCCTGCGGGCACGCGTGTTGTGCGCTCATCCAGGATTCACTATATGAGCTTCCTAAACCGGTTCAGGCGATTGACTATCACAACCGCGCCAAGAGAAAAATTGCATTGGCATTGGGGTTGGCGCGTTGGCGCGAGCGCCGCCCTTGCTTCATTCTGTCCGCCGCCGCTGATAAGAAAAGCTGGGGCAGCTTCGAGAAGAAGCAGAAGCCCGAGCAAACGAAACACGAGGTAACCATCTCTGCGGCGTAGGTAGCGGCAGATAACGCAGAGTAGGCCTAGGGTGTGCGCCTTGGGGCAATCTGAGGCTGTCTTAACCCTAGACGTCCACCTCTTCCTCCATACGTTCAAAAGGCAAATAGAGTATCTCGTATAACTCCTCATCTCAATGCCAGCCTGCAAGAGAGGCACTGCGCTTCGTATCGGGACAGTGGTGATGAGTGGTGGCGTAGCCTTTCCCCGCCTTTTGCTCGATTTTGCCGTTAGCAGTAAACACCGCCGCAATTTCCCAGACCCTGCTCCTCCCTGGCTTAACTATTATGTACTGTCGACATGTGAGCCCGAAAAATCGTGATCAAGTGTGCATTTTGAGAGACATGGTGGTTTCGAACTTTCGAACCTGCGGCTCTAGCAAAGCGCTAAGCAAAAGCAAACTGGTTCAAGCTCTCCACCACAGGCTTGAATAAGGAAAGCGCTGGCAGAAGGCTGGGGAAGATAGCCGCAACTCCAAGATAGCCGACAAGCCCAGAGACTCGGCCTTTGCGTTTTGCTTAGCATGAAGCTTGAAAACCTAAGATTTCAAGCTTGGGTGCGTGATAATTTCTCCAGGCCCATTTGTGGAGGTAACTATTACCCCATCATCATGCCAGAGTGGTCCCCCAGCTGACACACAAAAACGCCAGTCGATTCACGATTGGAGCCCCGTCAAAGTTAGCCGCAAGGCGGCTCTCCACTATAAGAAAAAGGTTTGCTATTCAATGGATTATTTGTAACACATTTCAATGTTGAGGCTCTGTGCACCGCATCGTGTACATCAGCCGGGTCACAAATCTGGGGTCCAACTACCTTGAAGCAGCACATCCCAGTGTTGCGATCCTTGTGCAGGTGTTCCAGAACATGGTTCACAGCTAGCGTAAGCGCTATAGGTAGGTGAGACGAATAGATCATCAATACATCTGACGCGACAACATCCGATGTTCTGCTTCCCGGCCGGATGCGCGAAGGAGAATGGGAACGTTGAGTTACTTTCCGCCTCTAACAATGTAGCTATCGTCAAGATTGAAGCCTCCAAGGATGTCCATCAGGCCCTTGTCGTAGTCTGGCTGGACATCCTTTCCATCCTCATCCAAGATGCCCAGGTAATTCGTAATATCTCTCCCGTCGAATTCCCTAGTGTCGAACCCATTCCCCATGAAGGCGAATATGTTGTCGTCCCAATAGTCGATTTCAAAATCCTCATACCTGGGAGTCTTCATCATTTCCAGGAAATGCAGGCGGCTCCCTGGCCAGATGGCTGCTTGTCCATCAGCCTTGCCTTGCTTGAACCAGCTTCGGCATGGTGATGTCCAAGCCGTTCTTTGCAAGAATAGATCAGCATGCTGACGGAACTGCTTTGAGACGGACACTTTGGGTCTGAGGGATTTGATGTTTTCGACCTGCACTTTACGCATCACGGCAAACATGTATTTTGTCCACTGCTCGATTAGTGGCATGAATGAGCCGTGCCCCAAAGGCCCGTACGGCCCACAGAAGGTGAAGTGGTTGGGGAATGTGGGGATTCCAATACTGAGATACGATGTGACTCCCTTCTCCGGAGCCCAGAAGTCTTTGAGGTCTGTGCCATTCGCAATAAAAGGGAATCGCGGGAGCCAGGACGTGTTGAATCCTGTGGCACATATGATTACGTCGACATTGTGCTCCGCCCCCTCATGATCCACAAAGCCCGACTTTGTGATTGATGTGATGGGATCAGTGAAAATGGTGGCGTTATCGGCGATGAGGGATTCCAGGTAGCCAGGGGCTGGCGTTGGTCTTCGGCAGCCTGGGTTGAAATTCTTTGGTATGACTTTTTCAACCAGTCGAGCATTATTGTCCAGCTTTGTGCGCATCTCATTGAATGCGTACTCACGAGCCTGCGTGGCCTCTGAACTGCCTTTGATGATGAACTTGAAGCGTTGGTTCAGTTCGTTTTCGATTTGCTTCCGATACTCGAGGTATTTCTTTGGATTTTCAGCCAAAAATTTCAGCTGCTCCTCGGAATCTGCGAATGATCAATACAATGTTTTGGTCCGCTCGGTAAGCAAGTCTCACATTTGAAGTTGGCCCCGTGCTTCCCTGCCCAAGACTGTGCAAAGCCAGCGGTTATCCAAATAGGTGACTTGATCCAGTGATAAAGTTTCCCAACTTGCGGCTGGATAGCGGCCACAATTTGAACGCCGCTACTCCCCGCTCCGATCACTGCCACTCTCTTTCCGGCCAAGTCATAGCCCTCTTCATAATTGGCAGAGTGCATCAGCTTGCCCTCGAAGTCATGAAGACCAGGAATATCTGGCCATTTCCAATTGTTGAGCACCCCTCCAGCGTTGATGAAAAACTCGGCACTATCGTCAATTAATTCATTTGTATCAAGCTTGCGAATCTTGAGTCGCCAAAGTCCGGCAGTGTCATCCCACTCTACGTGTTCAATCTTGTGGCGTAATTTTACGTATTTGGAGATGAAGTCATTCTCTTGCTCTATGGATTTGAGATATTGCCAAATCTCAGGGGAATAGGAATAATAGTGAGACCAGAGCTTAATCTTCCAGGAGAATTGATAGTTCACCGAGGGGATATCACACGCGCAGCCGGGGTATCGGTTTTCTAGCCAGGTCCCACCAATATCGTGGTTTTTTTCATAGCATACGATGGAAAGGTTCTCCATTTCCTCCTCGGCTTTCTTGAAGAAGTTTAGGGATGATGCTCCTGCGCCCATGAGGATGACCTTGATCCTTTTCTTGGTGCCCATGGGCTGCTCTTTGATTGAGTATCCATATTGGTCTTTTACCGGTGCAGGCAGATCCCGAATCCTGATGTTATCATCAACATCTGTGCCAAGAATGGTCTGAGATGGCTCGGAGGCCGAGTGGATTCCCATGTGGACAGATTTGGCGGAAAGAAAATCAAAGTTTGGGAAGTTTAAGGTGTAAGACAATCACAGTATCGGGTCAAACAGGACATGATGGATAAGATAACAGCGAGCACCCAAAGACCTATTTGAATGGCGACAAGGCCATAATCAGACCTCGGAAATAAGTCGACTTGACTTGGGGATTAATAGCAGTGGCTGACACCAGCAGGTCCCGTGGCAATGCGGGGTAGGTGGTGAATAATCCGAGAGTCGTGGAAAGAGAGCTCTCCCCTTGCTGGACCCTGATTGCGCCGTGCGAAATCGCATGTGTTACGGCGTACTTAGACAGTACTGGAGGACTGCTGGGTACTTCTATGGGCTGCTTGCTCCTGCCACAAGCAAGCTGAATGGTGTTCTCATTGCTGCCCGGCCCCAAACTAGGCAAAATCAGCGCAGGGAGGTTGGCATGGCGAGGAAAGCAATTTGATTGGCCGGGAGGGGAGAGTACCTAAGGCTGAACACTGGGTAGAGGCGACACCGACAGCACAGCTAATACCCACGTAAGAATTCATGGGGAGCTTCGCAACACAGCATTCGCTGCACAGCCAGGTCTCGCAACATAGTCCAAGACCAAGACCAGGACCGGGACGCCCAGGCGCAGGCAAGGAGGCAGGCAGGCACTGTACAGTGGCAGAGAGGCAGATGGATAGGCAGGCAGGCGGCGATGACGGCTCCGACCTGTCCGAAGATGACAAGAGTGAGAGCGAGAGCGAGAGGGAAAGGAGCAGCGGGAAAATGGCCCTTTTCTTCTGGTGTGATTGCGAGTTGCGGGTGTGGCATCCCAAGAGAGGGCATATTTTTGGGAGTCTGAAATGAGTCTCCACTGAAACACCGCCCCGACTTGGCTCGCACGTGACCCTTTCCCGACCCCGAACCTGGGAGGAAATGGCCAGTAATTACCTAGTAAGAGAAGTGAGTGAGCGCCAGAGTGCGAACGAACCAACTTGACGCTGCCACTCCACTGCCCTGCGCTGCGCTGCCCGCATTTGCATTGGCATTGGCATTGGCATTTGACAAACCTCACCTCCACCCAAGGCCCGAAGCCCACCACACCTCATTGCATCGCATCACAGCACCGCACCACACTGCAGCACAGCCATCGAGTTTGCTCCCCTCCAACACTCGCGTTGCTGCCCTGTCCTACCCTCCTCTCCCCCCTCAAACTCATCCGTCGCCGGCAGCAACGTGCCCCCGACCCCCCGCGACCCGCGCGACCACTCCATACGATTAGGCGAAAGCGGTGCTTGGTCACCGACCGAGTGCTCAGCGGGCCGTTTGGCAGACCTCGCAACATACTTCGTACACACAAACACACACCTACACGCACGCAGCCTACCACCACCCTTCGGCCCAGCGTCGTATGCGTGGACCTCTTGCGCCGACCCCACGAGGCATAGAGCGAGGCAGATGTGGACACTGAACAAGGCTCGCCCAAGTCTTGCGCTTCGCATGCTGCACGCGAGAGCTCACCACATAGCCTCGTGAATGACGACGACGCCTGAACCCAACCTCACCACTTTGACTCGAGCCCTCCCCCTCCAATCCGCCAGCTTTCATCATGTCTTACTACGGCAACGGGCAGAACTACTACAACCCCAACATCCCTCCCTCAAACCAAGGTCATTATCAGAATCCTTATGATCAGAGGAGACCAAGCGCTGATAATGGAGAAGATCCCAACGGAGGAGCTGGTTATGGGTACCCGCCTGCTGTTAGGCGCAACAGCTTTGCCATGCGTCAAAATGATGAACTGTTCATGGGGGATAACGGGCCTGCGCAGATGAGTCCGCCGGCAACCACCGCTCCTTCGGCGAGCTACAACAGCGGGTATCAATATCAGGCCCAACCACAGCAGCAACAGCAACACCAGCAGTACAATCCCCAGCATTATACTTCAAATGTGGTAGCCCAGCCAAACCCGTCAGCATATGGCGGTGTCGCTAGGACATTCTCGAATCTCGCACATCAGACGTACAATCCCGCACTTTATGCGGACAGCAATCTGAACAGGAGCACTACCGTCAGCCACCCGTACGGCTTCTCTCCAACCTCGCCCACGACCGCCTCCTACCCATCTCCAACGACATATCAGACGCAATTCGGCCGAACCACCTCCGTTCAGAGCGGTGGTCGAACCGCTTACACACCGCCGGCCCCACCACCATTGCCCGTTCCACCAGGAAGCGCACAATCCCCGGCTGACGATTGGGGCAACTACAATGCCAGCCACGCCTCTGCTATGCATTCGTCCCATTCGTCTCACTCATATCACCATTCTGACCACTCGCATGCCCCACTACCCTCTCCCCCAACGTACCAGACCGGTTACAATTCACAAGAGCAGGTCCAAAGATACCCATCGACATCGAGCCACCATTCCAATCCTCTGCCCACCCCTCCCGCGCCTCAAGCCCCTCCTCACCGGTCACCGCAACGACAAGATACGATAGGGCGTCGCCCACTTCCCCCTCCTCCTGCTACCCATGGATCCGACAGTGCTGATAGCGATGACTATTTCATACAGCAAAACGGTACTTACGTGCAAGACGAGCTCTTTACACAGGTTGAGCATCTGGCAACTGGTGGAAGCCCACAGCCAACTATCCAAGTACAGCAACCAAACGGGACCTCGTTTTATGACCCGGGAGACCCTCCTCGACAACCGTCCTATCGGAATGGTGGTCGCGTGAATGGTGACCATTTGTATACGACCCAAGATACTACATATTTGAGCGACGAAAGCGATGTTGAAGCAGCTGCTGGTCTAGCTGCTTTGCGAATGGCAGAAGAGCAAGAAGAGGCAGACGAAGCACGACGGCGTAGCGGAGGTGCCGGACTTTTCAGCACATATGCTTCTATCCAATCCTCATCACTTGCCCCCGCCACTACGACTCATCCGATCGAGGAGAGCCCGAGTGATAGCGACTATGTACCTGTCGATGTAGGTCTATATGGAGGCAACTTTGAACCAACCTTCCACTATGGAGGCGGCCCGAATCAACTCGCAACTGGAGGCAGTAGTTTTGATACGGGAAGCCACCCAGTATCATCATCCGGCTCGCAGAGGCGCTCCGAAGCTCCGAGCGAAGACTATGATCCTATCCATCCATTCCCATCTTTTGCCTCCAATGCCCGCGTGGACACCTTTGGGACTGGGGGGCTTGAGGAGCCAAGTGCTCGACGACGAAGCTACGATGAAGGAGATGAAGTCACGCTTACAGACCACCAGTCGCCCGTTGCCGGCGAGCCTCCGGATATGTTCTATCATCCCGGCATGTCCACTAACCGGCCGCTACCGCCGCCACCCGCCGCGAACCAGCCCAGGCGGGGATACCATCAGAGTACCAGTTCTACTGGCTCCTACGAATACTGGCGACAATCCCAGGCCGCTCGTGGCTCCTACCCTGTCGATCCACATTCCATGCAAACGCAACCCTCTTCGAGCACTCTCGTTCCCCGTTCCACCTCATTGCTTCAACACAGCAACACCCCCCAGGCCATTCCGCTTCCGAGATCAAAAACTGATGCCGAGCAAAATCACAGGGCAAGGCAGGCGAATCGGAACACCTTCTACGGCGGCTCCATTGACAGCGACGGGAACACGCTCACTCCTAGTAGTGCTGATGCTGTGGCCATTGATCTGCCGACTCTTCCTGCTGGTAAACGGTTCAATCCTGCGAAGCTTTCGAGTAACGATTTCAAGAAGTGCACTGAGCCTTGGGCTTTAAGTTCGATTATTTCTTGGCTAAAAGCTATGACTGAAGGAGAGAATGATTTGAAGGAGGCACCAATTCACGAGGGTCTGGTAGCGCTCTTTACGAATAAAGTGCCCACGATGAACATTGCTGATGCCGAGACGCTAAGCAGTCGAGTGGTTTCAGAGATGTTCAAAGCAGGCACTCTGGTGCACGAAGAAGAGTGGTTGAAGTTCTCCTCGGAAACCATGACTGGAGTAATTTTTCAATTGACTGGAGCCGGCTGCTATACGCCCAAGCTTCACAACTATTCCACTTCGGCCCGCTGTTATTCGTACCACTGCCAACGGACGCTCAAAAAGATCGATTTGCAGACGCAAGCGGGGGCACCCCAGTCGGACGATTGGGCAACCTTTTACAAACTCAAGAAGGATGACATCGAAGGTGTCAACAAGAAAGAGGTTGAGCGACAAAACATTCTGCATGAGATTGTGCAGGGTGAGGACAATTACATGGAACGTCTTGATGTGTTGCGGAATCTCTACCGCGACAGATTGACTGCCGCACAACCTCCCGTCATTCCCCCGAAGAAGCTGAGCAAGTTCATCAAGGATGTGTTCGGCAAGATTGACGCCGTCAAGAAGGCAAACGAAGATCACCTCTTACCACAAATGAAGTACCGGCAACAAGAACAAGGGCCCTGGGTCGTTGGTTTCAGCGACATCTTCCGGGAATGGATCAGAAAAGCGAAACAAGCATATATCGAATATGCTGCAGCTTTCCCTTATGCGAGTTTCCTCGTTCGGCAGGAAGCCGATAAGAACATGTTGTTCCGCACGTTTCTAGACGAGGCACGAGCGAACAAACTTTCGAACAAACTTAGTTGGGACACGTATCTCAAAGGTCCAATCACGAGGCTGCAGCATTATGGTTTGCTATTGGGAACCGTACTTAAGAAGTCGACGCTAGACAACGAGGAGAAGCGCAATTTGCAGATCGCCATGGAGGAAATCAAAGTGGTTACTCTTGAGTGTGACAATCGAGTCGCTGAAATGTCACGCAAGGTAGATCTGAGCGACCTCCAGGCAAAATTGATCCTAAGACCAGGCATGCAACGGGTGGAGCTGAACTTGGATCATCTTGGCAGAGAGTTGATCTTCAAGGGCGATTTAATGAGGATGGGAGGCAATCGCTTCACATGGCTAGAGACCCATGCCTTACTTTTCGATCACTACCTTGTCCTTGCAAAAACCGTTTCTTTCAGGGAAGCAGAGGGCAATCTCAAATCGGAGAAGTATGATGTATCAAGACTTGTAAGTTTGATAATACCTTTAACACCGGATTTTCACTGACAAACCATAGCCTATCCCCATGGACCTGCTCGTGCTAGAAAGTGAAGATGACGACCCAGTAGTACGCTCAGCAGTCAAAGGTATTGCATCCGTCTCGACAGTGTCGGGGAAGGTAGCAAGTTCAGAATCACGCCTTGGGCGGGGAGCTGCGAACAGTCCAGGGCCGGGCACATTGCAGCACACCAATACGTCTACTTCCCTATCTTCAACAAACACAGGATCGTCTGGAAAAACCATGGTCAACACTACAGTTCTCGAGACTGGCAAAGATGAAAAGATCATGTACCCATTCCGGATAAAGCATTTAGGAAAGGAGACGTACACATTGTTCGCGCCATCTGCACAGAACAGAGCAGAATGGTGTGACAAGCTCATTATTGCAAAGACGAAACATGCAGCGGCACTCTTCGCTCAGAATGCCGAGCCGTTCCGGCTACGCGTTATGGCAGACGCTGCATTTGCTTATGAGAGTGCAATGCCATCTCAGAAGAGTATCACCATCAAGGGCACACCGCTTGATCGATCCATAGACGATGTTGAGAAGCTCTTCACGAACTCCGGGCGACCTGTGCCAATATGCAGAGCAAAGGTCAACTGTGCCACAGCCTTCCAGCAACCATATGGCAAGTCAATGGTTGCCGTTGGAACCGACATTGGTGTCTACATATCTGAATATGACAACCCTCGAGGCTGGACAAAGGTAAGTGCTACTTTTTCCTCTAATATTGAATCACAATCTCATTGTCCGTTTAGGCTATTCAAATACCAAGGGTGACACAAGTTGCTGTATTGGAGCAATTCAGCTTGATGTTGCTAATATCTGACAAATCACTCATCGCTTACCATCTGGATGCCGTCTGTCCAGTTGGCGGCTCAGTACCTTCAAGCGATTCGGCACGACGCGCACCACAAAAGCTCTCTGGTGCGAGAGATATTGGCTTCTTTGCCACTGGAGTGATGAAGGACAGGACTTTGGTCTTCTACAAAAAGCGTGAAGGCCTTTCCTCCACATTCAAGGTTCTAGAGCCTGTCTACCAGAAGTCTACAGAGAAGAAGTCGAGGTTATTTAGATCGGGTCGTACAGAATTCTTCCGCGAGTATGACGAATTCTATATCCCGGCCGACTGTTTTGGAATCAATCTATTCCACTCATCACTCGCCATATCCACAGCCAAGGGTTTTGAGGTCCTGACACTGGATAAGAAACAGCCGTGGTCTGTTCCAGATCTCAAGCAACCGCATGTTGCTACTATTGCATCTCGGCTGCAGAACCAGGACCCTCTTGGAATGTTCCGTCTCTCTGATCAGGAATTCCTGCTATGCTACGAAGAATGTGCCGTGTATGTCAACAAGCACGGTGATATTTCTCGATCAGTTATTATGGAATTCGTCGGGAAAGCAAAGAGCGCCGCTCTTTATGGTCCTTATGTGCTACTTTTCGATCCCGACTTTGTGGAGATTAGGAACGCGCAGAACGGACGTCTAAGGCAAGTCATTTCAGGCAGAGATGTAAAATGCCTTGACGATGGTTTAAGCGGAGGTTCTTCCGGCAACAGGGCTGTCAAGTTGAGCTTGCAGCACCCACAGCAAGAGAGATGCCAGATCGTTGTCGAGCTCTTACTCAACGAAGGCCAGAAGGAGTAGAGCCGAGGGTATCATAACATTTGATTCTTCGAACATAGTTGGATTTGAGCTTGAGATGGGTGGTCTAACACGTTTCCATTTTGGGGTAACGCATATCACCTACTTTGCGTGGAGTTGGGGAGACTGTTGGCATATTTGATGGTTTGGATGCAAGTTGAGGCTTGTGATGACGTTGGGCGACCTCTTAGGATTATTTTGTTTAACTTCTAAAGGATACCTTTGTTCTTTGTTGAGGGCCTGCCCCCTTTTCGCTTGCTATATTTATGTTAAGGACTTTGCATCGGACCGATCTGGGTGGTATGAAATTTGGTCGATGATATCCTAATGACGGGAGACTAGTCTTGCAGGCATAGCATTTCTTGAGTCCAATAGTACTTTGGGGGGCCGTTCTCCATCAGCCCTACAGACGCAATCGGATGAGGTATTGCTTGGTAGATTATAGACGGCGTTTACAATTCATCCTCGACTTTGTGTGTACGTAGTAGAGGCAAAGGACGGAGGTAGTGCTCGTAGAGGACAGTCATGTGGTCAGCAGTTGACCTCGTCTCGAGCGCTCTTCCGCCTTACATTCAACCCCTCATTCACGACTCACCTACCCCAGGATCAGCAGTACTACCTACCACAAGAAGACAAGGTGTTTCCCAGATACCCAAGCAGCCAAGAAAAGCAGCTCAGCTCACTACTCGCATCCTTTGACAAACACGCTTCGAGTCAGCGGATCTTATTCCGCCTCTCCCACGCTCCCAAGCCGACTTGTTATGTTCAAGGCGAACCACATGTCGGGGAAAGGCGCAATGTTCCTACGAGTTCCATACATGGTTCGGCAGCCCGACATTATGTACGCCCAGCCATCCGCCAAGCAGACTGCGTACAACCGGGGTGTACATCCCCCGCAACGGTCGCACTTGGCTTGTCCACTTTCGAAGGTCAGATAGTCCAAACGGCGTATGGTGGTTGGGGAAACGCTGCAAGAGTGGGTTGGTTACTCGGGGGTTTGGGGTTTGGACACACAGTAGTTGATATGTAACAGGGTTTGGTGTTACTGGGATTGGAAACGTCCTCCTGATCATCAGTTTGCAAGTACCGAAAAATGCCAGTCCTTGATTGATCATCGAGGTCTTTAAAAGGTTGCGGTGCTCGTCGGTATCCCGTTTGTCCAACTCTTCCCTCCCTATTCCCACTCTTTTCGTGTGTTTACGCTGAGGCTACGACGTTTCTGAAATATGGCGCTCCACGATAACAAGTCCTTCGACGAGAAGCAGTCCGTTCTCGATGAAAAGGTGCTTGAGAAGGCGCCATGGGCTGCGTGGCCAGATCATCTGCATGATTATATGCGTGCTGGGTTGACCCAGGAAGATGCACAGTTTCTGCACGACATACCGAAGAAGGAACAGGACAAGATTTTCCACAAGGTGGACTGGAGACTTTGTCCCATGTTGGCTGTCTTGTATCTTATTTCACACTTGGATAGGTATGTCTGTTGTCTTCATAGTCAGATATCTACTAATTAAGATTCTAGAGCAAATATTGGTAATTAATGACGAGCTTCTATAATACCAAAACGGTCAACTAAACATATCAGGAAATGCCAAAATCGAGGGCCTAGAAGATACCCTTGGGATGCAAGGCACCGACTACAACGTCGCACTCATGATCTTTTTTATTCCCTACGTCCTCTGTGAAGTCCCCAGCAACATGCTCTTGGCCAAATTCAAAAGACCATCTTACTACATGGGTATATTGATTTTGTGCTGGGGTACCGTCATGACCTTAATGGGTGTTGTGCAGAACTGGGGAGGTCTCTGTGCCACCCGATTTTTCCTAGGTCTCTTCGAAGCTGGCTTCTTCCCTGGAGCTATCTATTTGGTGGGTCAGTGGTATCCACCGGAGAGGACACAATTCCGCATGGCACTGTTCTATTGCGCATCTGCCACTTCTGGAGCCTTCTCAGGACTGCTTGCAGCAGCCATTGCAAAGATGAACGGAATCGGAAACTATGAGGGCTGGAGATGGATCTTCATTATCGAAGGTCTCGCTACTGTTCTTATGGGCGTGGCTGTCTTCTGGCTGCTTCCAGATTCCCCAGAACATGCGGTCGGGCGTTGGCTCACTCAGGACGAAGCCAGATTCCTCAGGCTGACACATATTGCTACACGTGGGATTCAAAAGCCAAGAGTGGAAGATGAGGGAAAGAAACCAAAATTCCAGTGGAACGTGCTGTGGCAAGTTCTGAAGGACTGGCAGATCTATCTTCAAGCTATGGTCTTTGCGTCCAATGCTGTTCCAAATTACGGTCTGAAGTTTACTATGTAAGAGAAACCGATCACGTGAAGCTGTCATTCGCTCGATACTGACTAAATCCAAGGCCTCAGATTCTCAAGAACATGGGCTATACATCCACGAATGCACAGCTTCTTACTGCACCACCGTATGCCTGTGGCGCAATATCCGCTTTGGTCTCCGCGTATATGGCTGATCGATTGACGTGGCGCATGCCATTCATTGTCGGATCCCAAGCCCTACTCATTATTGCATACGCAATTCTTTTCGCTAAAGCGGAAAACATCAGAAGCAACGTTGCCCTGTGCTACTTTGCCGTCCACGTAGCATGCATTGGCATCTACCCAATTCTTCCGGGATGCAATGCCTGGACTATCAATAATCTAGCAGGCCCTGCGAAACGCGCGATGGGTAAGTTATCCCTTGCGAACTATTCCCTCAATATCAATTCTAACGACACGTCCAGGAATCGCACTAATGATATGCGTCGGCAATCTTGGGGGTATCGTCGGCTCTTTCATCTACCAAGAAAAAGAGTCTCCAAAATATCCCACCGGATTCGGTACCTCTTTATCATTTGCCGCCGCGGGTATGGTGTGTGCGTTCACACTGGAGTTTCTGTTCTGGTCAATTAATAAGAAGAATGCGACGAAGACGGAAGATGAATGGAGAGCCATTTACACGGAGGAAGAGTTGGATAAGATGGGGGACCGGAGTCCGCTGTTCAAGTATCATTTATAAGTACAGCGTGGTTGGGATGTTGGAGCTGTGAATTAGAAATACAGCCACTCCTGGATTAATATTCTTACATGGACCTCGGTCAAGATCTATTCTAGCCCTCTCTTCTTCTAGTACCAAATCAAAACTTGAACTAGACTACTCCGTTACTAAATCAAACTTCAATCATCAGCATGCATCTCTTCACTTGCGAAAGGCTCGCTTCATAACACGAAACGTTTCTAGTGACAGATCTATTAGACCCAGCCGAGCCATCCCATGCTCGACAACAATTGAAGAGGATTCCAACCCATACCAACCCCCAACCCCCCCCCCCACGAGACCGAACCAAAAACCTTAATTTACGCTTAATTTTAAGCATGCCCTCTTCCCATTTCCCCATCCCCCCTTTCCAACAACCTCCACCCCCAATACCCCATCAAAAACCCTCATCCCCAAAATCCAAACTGCCCCACCGCCTCCCCGGATTCTATATATACGTTAAAAATGGGGATATGTGGCATTTGTTATGTATTTGAGGGAAGTGAGTTGGGACGCTAATCCAGATGCGGAAGCTCGTAAAGTGGTTTTTCAGACAAGAGTTTTAGCGCATGAATCGATGGCAAAACGTGACTTTGCCGGGTTAGGAAATGTTGCTAGGAACGACAGATTTCAGCGGCATTTTGTTATTTTTGGAAGAATTGGGGTCGAGATATAGGGATGAGGTATTCGGTAGTGATTGAGGTGCTAATCTTTTCGGGGGAGAGTTTGGGGGCTTGGTTTTGGGGCTGTGGATTTGTTGATGTAGAGACTGTGACCAAGATTCACGAATCTTGATTAAACGTTTTTGTAGATGTTTCATTTGTCCATTTGAATAAATGTATTAAATAATCCCAGCTCACGTTAGAGACTATGTCCTAAAGTGGAGTATCTCTACATCTAGATACATGCAGCTCAAAACCCGTCCCTACTAAATTGAAAATATGTACCAAAGTAGCTTGAAAGAATTGAAAATCCCCAAATTACCCTCTCTAGAGTGCCTGTCAGCAATTCCGGCGCAGATGTCAAATGTCCAGATACAAAATGGGCGAGACCGATTTTCTAATTCTCTCAAGGGAGTACCTCGGCTAGATCTACACGTTGAACCAGAATTGATAAATCTGCTGAATTAACCCACCCATGAAGCGAGGCACAATACTTGAATACTTTTAAGTGTATCTATAAAGTTCATCAAAAATCCAGACTTCCGCTCTCAATATTGCACCCTACCTCCACTAAACACTGCTTTCGATTCATATAGGATACATCATTATTCAGAGCTATCACGGCACCCCCGAAAACCAGCGACAGAATATATGACTATGGCAATCATGGATCTTATAGCTTGAGGTACGAAGACAAAGCCTTGGAGAGTCCAGGCATATTAAGATTCCGATTCTCCAAAAGTGTTTACGGATGACCAAACAATTAGATTTAGCATCACGTGGTATCTCCTTGTTTCCTCTAAACTATAGCTATCCGACGGCAAGACCTTGAGCGCCACTATTCCGGACGAGTAACGCATTCCAAAAATCTTGGATATGATCGTTGAATGATGGCATCATCGTCTAATGCGCTGAAGATTGTCGGTTGCAGATAGACGATTGGATAGAGGTTTACATTTTGGCACCAGACCATAACATCGCTACGACTGTTGGTTTTCATTCGCTGCGAGGGAAAAATAGTCTTTCACTGTTTGGGATAATGCTGAGTAAAGTCTACCCATTGGGTGCCATCGGCAAATGCAATGGTCGTGACGGCCGGGGTGCTTCCAGTCCTTGAGTCTTCATTTGCCACAAAAGCTACAGTTTTTCTAAACATCCTGGACTGGGAATTGAAATCCCTTCAGGAGGCTAGACACATAAGTGGGGACTGATCTACGAATTGTTTCCATACAAAGCAAACTCTAGACCCTGCGTCGGGCATCCTTCAGGTTGCTTTGCGTATCAATCTGCATGTTTACGCCAGGAGAACAAAGGCCGAGAACTCCGCCCGACAGCGCTGAAAACAAGATAGACGATGAGAAACACAACGAAGGAAGTAGTCATCATTCTGGTTCGGGCTGGCTAGAATCTTTCGGAGATATGTTTGGGCTCCGAGCTTACCGAGGGTCTGCCCTGTGCACAACTCACATGGTTCAACCAGACCGATGAAAGTTCACATCAACTGCGAGATGACTCTTTAATGCTCAGTAAGAGTGTAAGCTTAGGGAAAAAGGTGGGAAATGCGGGTGCGCTTTAGGCACGGCGCGGAAATAGCTCGCTCATTCGGAGCATTTGGAGTTGCTGTTAGACCGGCCTGCGAGTAAGACGTTACTGGTGGTGACTACAGTTGGTCTTCTACTTAGTAACTACTACGCAGTAACAGCTTAACGGGGAGTAGAGACGACTTCTCATTTGACGATTCCGCGAGTAAATCCATCCATGCAAGGCAACGTAATCGCCCAGGGCTGAGACGGTATCCTCAGATACAGCGTAACTATACGATGTGTCAGTGAAAGCGGGTGGCTTATTTGGCAGCATGTTGTGTCCAACTGATGGCTTGGGTCCGGCATCACTGCAGCGACCTAGGCTTGGGGCGGCTTGAAGATCGTGTGAGCAAAGAGAGCCCGACGGCACGTTTGGCAGCGTACAGTGTA
This sequence comes from Nigrograna mackinnonii, assembly GCA_001007845.1. Classification (NCBI taxonomy): domain Eukaryota; kingdom Fungi; phylum Ascomycota; class Dothideomycetes; order Pleosporales; family Nigrogranaceae; genus Nigrograna; species Nigrograna mackinnonii. Next base: position 1,222,777 of record JGVQ01000138.1, read on the forward strand.
ATGATCTGTCTGTCACTCTGCGCGCCGTAAGAGGAGGGGAAGGCATGCGTTTCCTCTGCATGCTACTGCATATTTTGAGCACCTTTCCCGTGTGTGCCGCTAATTTTGGGGGAGCAGAGGACACACGAGGCAGCGGCTCAGCCTCCATGGCAGCCAGGGCAGACTGGGACGCAAGCCATTATTGCCGGAAAGTTCGGCCGCGAGGAGAGGGCCGTCGGTCCAGGGTTCGAAGGGAGCAGTGCCGCACCGGCGCCGTCAGTAGTAGTAACAGCAGTAGCAGCAAAGTAGTGAGCAATATTCAGGGTGCAGGTCGGGGGTGTTAGACCAGGCCAGGGCGTGGAGGTGCGTGGTGTGGTGTGCGTGGTGCATGCGGGCGTAAGACCCTTTGCTAGGTGAGTAACAGTAAGAGTGCACTGGCCAAGTCAGGGGTTGCATTTGCACTGGAGAAGAGGAGAGCGCGAGGGGAGAGAGGAATGGCCACGGGCATGGACATGGACACCTGGGCATGGGCATGAGCATGGACCGAGGACGACTTCTTCTCTGCACCTGGCCCTTCCGGCTGGACCGTCGTGCTCGTATTATTTCCGGCCTTCCACGCAATTCAAGAGGGCTGTAGAATTCTTCAGGCCCTCCCTGAAGGCGGTTCTGGTCGGTATAAAAAGAGGGTGACGAGGCCCACCGCCATGCAAGTCGAGCAAACTCAAGCATCCTCTCAGCGTCCCCGATTAGCAGACGAGCACCTCTCCCTGATACACTCGTGCAATCAAGCAAGCAAAGCGGTCAGCGGAGCGGCACTTGTACGGAGTACATAGTTCGATTGCCACCTAGACTTCTGGCGGCCATCGCAATCGACCCCTACACGACGTCTGCACTACGATTGGGCCGGAGCGGCTGCGACTGTCACACTCTGCATACGTCCAAGGCACGCCAGCAATCCGTCCGCGCTACAAATCATTAAGGCTGTTCGGCGGGCCAAGCAATACCCTGCGTGCCTTGGGTCCTGTACCATCTACATCATCGGGCAGCGCACCCTACCCGCAACTATATCTTCGTCACCCACCCCCAAGCCGCGACTCTGTACACAGTTGGAAAAGACCCTCTCGCCGATCCACCCCTTCAGGCTACCTCCCACAAAGAGAGGCAATCCACTCCACTTCTCTACAATCGCTCATCTCCACCTTCAATCAAACCTTATCCAAAATGTTCTCCTGCGTCAACTACGAGCGCGGCTGCCGAGGCCGATGCAACACCCAGAATGGCCGATGCGACAGCTGCGTCACCCTCAACCTCCAATCACTCCGAACCCACAGCTCGTCCTCGATATCTTCAGTCAATGGACGACCAGCAGCAGCATACTCGGCCATGACGAACTCATTCGCCTCCCTATCACAACAACTCTCGGCTGGCAACCGCACCCGGTAGCCATTCACCTCGCACTCTCAACGACAAGGAGAATTCTTTAACGCCGCAACGACAATTCTAAAATCGAGTGCAATTTGAGCGACTTCTGGTGTTCAGCGAATACCGCAACCATCCTATCAATTTCATTCAATCCTACCATCATCATCATCCCACCGTCCTTACTTCAATTCGACAGACCGATTATTAGGGCAAGCATTCGGAGGATCAGCAACACTGCATTTACACGGGAAGGCCTTTTGTTATCAATCCCTCTTACACGCATCTACTCACCCTATTTTGATTCTTGTATCATATACCACCAACCACTTTTTCAACCCGTCTTCCAACTTTCTCAAGAAGGGATCAGCCAGCGCAGGCGTTTATGAATAGGGAAATCGGATCGGCGCTTTTCATGGATTATTTCTTTATTCCCTACACAGATCACACCACACGCGCATATACCACCCTTCGAACACCTAGTTTAATATGCCCGTGGTTTTCCTCTTTTGACTACTGGTTAGCCATCAAACGAGAGAGACTCGTCCTTTTTAGCAGTTCAAAGCAACATAGAACTCCTCTTACGAGGCCCCTGGGGAAAAGAGGCTTCGCGGCTTCTTGGGCGTAAGAGGCAGGCTTTCTTATTTCCCAACCTCTTATCAATATCAAATTCAAATCGATATTCAAATTCAATCCCAATCTCCGCTCGCAATTGCAAAGAGAAAGATAAGATTAGATTCTAATTTTTTTTCCATATCTCCGTGGGGCGATCAGGGTCTTCAATTTCTGATTTTTAAGAGTAAGACTTTCCAGACGCCATGCTTCTCATCAGCAGCTGCAGTCTTTTCCGGCGCACCGATATTAGCATTGATGCAAGGCCCGGATTCAAACGCCGTGGAAAATTATGCTTCATAATGAGTCCCCTTGTCCCCTTCTTCCCCCTCCCCTCCTTTTGAGCCCCACAGAAGCGGGTGGAAGTGCCACGAACGAAGAGGGGGGCAGACATGTTAACCAACAAGGCAGCTGTGCAGGATCCCGAATCCGGTGCCCCGTACATACATAACATACATAACGCACAACAGCGACGCACCGCAGCCCGACGACGGAGCCGACGAGCACAACGATAGGCATTGAGCAGAGAGGTCGAACAACAGCATCATACGACCACTGAACTGACCCGTTGTCGTTGGACTCTACATCATACAACAACAACAACATTCCGAAGCTGCGTCTCTCGCAGCGGGGTTCTTCCCTCCCAGCGCCGACGATCCCAAGATCCAGAACTCGTTCGACTCTGCAAATCTCTTCCAAAACCCTCTCTAGAGGGGGAAATCCAACAGAGGAGGCCCGCACAACACCGCGTTCTCTGCTCTGGCCGGAGAATCAGACCAGGTTAATCACAACCCATTCACATGATACATGAGGAGGGCCAGATCGATCGAGACTTTAGCTGAAGATCGGCTTCGAGGAACAGGGCAGGTAGACCAGGGGTCCCGCGCAACGTTGGCGCCCGCTGCACGGTGACGCTGGTGGCGTTGTGAAGGACGCTCGTGGACCCTGTATAACGCCAAGTTTTAGCCAGGGTGAATGGCTCGCCGGTGGGGCACCTATAATGTGTAGGTATTAGTTGACGGCGGGGGGTCAGTTTCGTTCATTATTGAGGGTCTACAAGGGGAAGAGTCTGGGTGGCTGTCCATGGGGTTGCAGAAGTCGATGTCCGGCTCCTGGGCGTGGCGGTCATCGTGTGCGAATAGCTTCATCTTTTTTTCCTTTTGGCTCTTCTGTTGAGAAAGTTGCGGTCTGCTGAGACGGGAAGTTGGGCTTTCTTGCTTGTGTCTGTGTGCTGCTGCTTGACCGGACTGGATGGCCTGAGATCGCGATTGTGGAGCACGAGGGCAATACACGGGCGCGTCGAGATAATGCAGTGCTTTGCCGCCTGTAGCCACAGCCTGTAGATGGCCTATTGATCTGCGCCCAAAGTACCCTCAGGACGACTTAAGAGCCCTATCGCGCCTGTACGGTGCGACTGTGGATGCTGCACGGTATAACTTACACTGAAACACAAGCGTTGCGGAGAGGCTGAACACAGCATGCCGATACGTTTCTGCAGGAATCTCGCAACAAAACGCCTCCTCTGTGCCACTTGTCATTTTCAGGTTTTGGGCGCGGAGAATAAGACCCACGATAATTGAACGGAAGCATGTTTACTCGACGTACCGAGTACTTTCTGCAGCATGCAAATTGAGTCCCCCATTTCTAGACGTGACCTCGATACCGAACTTCCGGGATCCTCCTCCTCCTGGCCCTGGCCCAGTCAATGTTGACAATCCCCTTGGAGTTAGTCGGATTACATGGGGGACATTGTTCGGATTGCTCCTTTCCAACCAGATCTGCGCCGGACTAGATTTTGAGTACTACCCCGTCAACCCAGTGTAAGCCGTAAGCTGCGACTAACAGCCATGGGCATCCTGCGCAGGAGAGTATTTGTTGCGTCAGAGTCGCTGCCCTGCATGTCGCGTCAAGTCGACATGGGAAACTCGCAGAAAGCAAGTATTGAACAATAGCGTGTGGCTATATCCGTCTTTGGACCCTTTGGCCGAAGGAGAAGGGTCCCGGGCCTATGGCATTCGCAGGGCGCAACAGCGTGCATGATTAGTTTGTCAGGGTCAGCAAGTTAAGGTTGGAGCGGTCGCAGCCGTGGCAGATAGAGTGCGTGCGGATCCAGGGAAATTCTACGTCATGCTTCCCTCGGAGAAAGCAAGCTTGAGTTTGCATGAGGTTATTCGGAGTATGCCGGGCGACTATCGTGACATTTTGGGCCATGGATGCCCCATTTCACCGACGTGCCTCCGTCTCGGCGTGGGTCATCAGAGTCTCGGAGATGGCAAGCGAGCATGGCTGTCACAATCCTGCATCCTGCATTTTTTGCAAATCTTTCAAAATCCCATAAGTACATGGGCCATGATGGGGTGGGCATTTTTGCCGTCGCTTACTGGTAAAAATAGCTGTTACGGTAGTTTCCGAGGCTCGTGTTTTAGAGGGCTGGATGTTACCATGGCTTGCTGAGCGACTGCCGGATTTCTTATGAGTAATGTTGCACATGATGGAGTAGATGGAATGGCTTGGAATAACTTGAACTTGTGAGCTGCCGAAAAAGTACGTACTTAAGTAGGTTGCCATAAGCCGACACTGTCATCACCCTCATGACATGTTTGAGCTGTTTGACTGCTTTACGAACGATCCAGATTGCCTGATTAGGCTGAATGACTAGATCATACTGCGCATTCAGAAATCTAATGATCTTATAGGAATTTGAAAAGTGATCTGGGTACTCAGTTTAAGATACCTTACTAACTCTCGCATTCCGTTCGTAGCCTGTCCTTCACCTTATGATATGGACGAAGGCTTGTTCAGTCCGTTGCAAATCCGGAAGATGCAAAACGAGCGACCAAAACGATACACGGTGGTAGATTATGGTTGGTCTCATTGAGCGGCTCACAAGCCTTTGTACTGGAAATGGTAACTAGCTTATGAATCAACACCGGGCTATTGGTCATGGGTGACTTGCACAGCTGCTTCCCTTATAAAAGGAAACCGCGTTGATTATGCTGCTCAGATACTTGATTTCCCACTTGTCACGCCGGTAAGCTGCTAAAAACGGCTTGCAACTAAAGTGACAGTCAATCTGCGATATCTTCGAAGAAGATATATCAAGTGAGGTTTTGACATGGAGTCTGCCCACACACACAGAAATACCGGTGAGAAGGGTTAACATTGCAAGGCACGGCTACTCCTTTGGAAGTAGGCAAAGTGGGTACAACTTTTTTGAGATGATAAATTCGCTAGATTAGTATCTCATCGAGAAAGATTAGTGCCTACTTCAGCTGGCAAAACTGGTTAAGCGAGCCTCATAATATTTGGGCAACATGGGTTTTGAAAGTGGAAGTGGGAATAAACTAACATATACCCTCGACGAAAGTCTTCTCGAAGTCAGATTGGGGTGGCTCTATCATCTGCCTGATTAAGTGCATCGGAACACTATGCGTGCACCGTGATCGAGGACCAAATTGATGCACAGGCGATTCGCTGCAGACACCGAACCCAGAAATGGGCCCAGTCGAAATATTGATAGGTGTTTAAGCCCTACTATTAGTAAGAGCTTCTTCGTGTATCTCTACGTATTCCACAGTGGATACTGCCAACCGGTCTTGATGTTGTTGAGTTGTAGCATGCTGTCTTATAAGCGGATCCTTATTGAGTATCGTCCATACCCTTTCTCAAGCTTTCAACTTTAACGATCGTTGGAGAGGTCGACAAGAGCGTAGCTTTATCGATTTGTCACGGGAAAGAGCGCCATATGCGTCTGTTGCCAGAAATTAAGAAACTGGGCAGTACTGACAATATTTGAGTGAAGAGTAACAAGGTCAGACAAGATTTGGAGTAAAACGTTTCATTATTTGGGGCTCAAGGATCCGATTTTTAAACTATATTCTTTTCACTGTATCACAATATATAGAGACATACGGCTGCAACTTCGCCGCCGAGTATTATAAATTTTACTCAAAGGCTGTTGACCTTTTTGATATCACATGTTTCCAAGCATAGAGGTATCGGCGTTGAGTCACGACAAATATCTAGTCGCCCTGACACTTCTTCGAGGATTGAAGACAGTGTAGTACGTACCGATGGCCGATAATGTGTGTCTATGTTCGGCCTCTTCATGATTTTCCAGTGTCTCTGTATCGAACAACCAGAGTTTGGGTGCTAAAGTGTACTTTATATCACACATCTAAACTAAAGTTTGCGACTGAGTAGTGGGCGAGAGAACGTCTTTGGTCTATTATAGTAATTTCATTTCGCTCAGCTTGGAGAAATAGTGAACTACGCGGAATGGGTGAATCGCATCGTGTAGATAATTGGCCGTGTTCTCCAATGGACAAATTTACACCGGTGCCAAAAAAAATGATGGCAAGAGCTGAGGGATTTGGTTGAAAGTTGGGCGGCGGGTAGGTCAGATGATATGTCGTTGTTCTTTCGTCCTGAACTCAAATACAGAGTAAGGGATATATTATCTAAAGGTATGGTTCTCTATTATACATCATAGTAGGTGCCCCAAACATATATTCCAGTGGACGTTTGCTACTTGAACCTACCAGCGGGCACCAACCAACATCTTAGAACAGCTCGAACGGCCCTTGCCATCCACGATCCAAAATTCCATGAACAATAAAGCGACGCCATGACATTGCACTAGAAGAAAGTGGAAATGGTTTTTATTTGGGAGAGACCAACTGCTGCAAGTGCCGAACATTACGCCAACATTGTCGCTGGTCAATGGCTCGCAAGTAACTTTGTACACCGTTACGGACCCGATCTCGGTAAGGAAGTCGATTGGGAAATGTAACCACTTTCTTGGATGATATCGGGCGAAATATTCGACTACTAAGAGGCTGAGAAATGCATGAATGAAAACTACAGGCGACCCGAGATGAAGAATTTGGCACAGGCAATGACCATAGTTCCGAACCTCACAACCTGGAAGGACTTTGGCGCATAGCTGTGATACCCCAGTAGTTCCGAGTAATTCCGCCGATGTTTAGTTATGGGTGCTCTCGTGGTAGCGAATTGTCGGAAACAAAGGTCGTAATCAACATAGCATAGAATCGTAGATTTTAGTCGCCAGAAATCGGTGCCTAGCTAACAAGATGACCGCTCTCGGCAGAAAAATGGCATCATGCCAGACGACTTGTTGTGGATTTGATTGTCTATTTTGGGGGCGATACAATGCTATGTTTGTCTCGAGATTTCTTCACCATGAGAGGGGAAACTATGGTCCACTCGTAAGAACAAGTTGTCGGGAACGAAGGCCATATATAACAGAACGTAGTAACGAAGACTTCTGCCACAAAAAATGTATTACCAGGACAATAAGATAGATATATGCTTTGGTTAGAAAGATTGACATCATGAACGATATCTGCTTGTCGTGCTGATTGTCCGAATTGTTGGTGACATAATATCATGTTCGTTTGGAGAATTCTTCACTACGAGAGAAGTCTCTGCAGTCATTGCAATCGGCTCTCCTCGAACGATACGTGGAGCTTCCACAGAGCCATATAATGTTGCATGGAATTTCGCAGGGAAGAGACTCAGAAGGATGATCAAAAAATTGATTGGAGAAAACCCAAAGTTCATGGTTGTATAGTATATATTGTCATTATCATTACTATTACCTGCTATACTACGTCAATAGTCACTGAACTCGCGGTTTACTCAGCGCCTCGCAAGCCAGGTAGCCATCCACCAACTTGTAAATGCAACACCAGCGACAGCGACAATGATTGCGTTACCCTTCTTCGTCAATGCAAGATAGGATAGAATACCTACGATTACCTCTAGTCGGCGGGCAGCATTCTTTCTAGCTCTCCAATTAGGATTTATGGGGAAAGGTGGTTTTGATCGAATATCCGAGGTCGTGGACCTTAATGGGGAATCATCAATGCTGAGGGATAGAGCAACTGGACGATGATCCGAGGTAGCCTGCACTGGAAGGGCTGTATATCTACTTGGTTCGACCTGTGCCGGAAATGGAGGCGGAAGGAACAAGATTCGATCGCACCAACTAGGGTATCGGTGCTTTGCCCAGGCCCATCTATCCTCAGGATTTGATGGCGAGCGTTTATGCCCGACAGCCCTGTTGCCATGCATAGAATACTTGTAAGTGGGTGGAAACTTTATTTTAGCTTCCTCCAGGCCATGGAGGGTCCGGTTGGCTTCTTTCTCGCGGTTCAGCTGGTCCTTTTTCAGGAAGTGTGAAAAATGGTGGGGGGAAGTCTCTGATTCGGTAGGCTGCGGGAACGATCTATAATCTTTTGGCCCGGGCGGCTTATCATGAGTTCTGTAGTTTAGATCTCCGGCGAAAAAAAGGTGGGTCCCTGGTGTAAATAGACCTTGATCCTCCACTGGCGAATCTGAAGTTGAAGAAAGAAGCGGCTGTTCTTCACTGGAGCCAACCACATAAGGGTCCACGCTCTGGAATACAAGATTTCGAACGATATTCTCCCAGTCTTCATTTCGAGAGTTGACGTTACATTCCATGGGTGCAAGGTGGGCGGCGGCAAAGGTAAGCCCCAAGGTCCTGTTAGAGTCATTGCTAGTGACTCCAAGCCGCACAGCAACTGCACCCTTGTTCCCCATATTCCATACCCCTACACCAGCTTCCGCCGCCTGAGTCCACTTTATTCTCTGGGCAAATTGTGGCTTTGCAAAAATCATGATGGCGGTCATGCCCCAGTTGCGTGTGGCTACATGTTCGAGCTGTTCATTCCCATGGCTGCGAAGTTTAACCGCAAGGTCGACGGTCGCTGATACACGATCAAAGAAGGGAGTCAAGAATGAACCTCCTAGGAATGAGTACGCAATAGGGCTTATCTCTTGGAGTGAGATGGCCACAACATCTGGCACCGACGCCGAAGGTGGTAGAGCATCGAAGAAAGGAGGTGCGAGAGATTCCGGATCAACATAATTCCGGGCGCAATTGAACGTGAGGAGGTAAAGTTGCAACATCGTGAAGGTGGGGGGGAGTGGCTGATCGCTCAACAGTCAGCAGAGCACGATATAGTCCTTCAGCGATGCATTGGCACGATCGTCGAATCTACTATTCTAACCGTGGCAGGGATTGACGCGAGAGCCGATCCCAGGAGATGAATATCCGTCTTGAAGTGCATGGGGAGGACGGAACAGAGATTGGTGCTTACCCAGCGAGCCAATGCGGTCTACATGCAAGCTGCGAGGAGGCTCAAGGAAAAAGGCTTGAGTGGTCAAGGTGGGAGTTTGTTCTGGGGGCTCTGGGAAGGACGGTTCGGTTCAAGGATGCCGTGAGTTATTCATACGGGGTATCGAAGATGCAGGCGCACAGTGATGAGTGATGATTGACGTTGGAGCTGTGACGGCAGGKGGAGCATAGCAGCAGGATGGCGGCAAATGGGAGGCAGCGCGTGCGGGCGGTGGGCTTTTTGGTGGAGCTGGGAGGAGCTGGGAGGAGCTGGGAGGGCGCCGGTGCGAGATTCACGGGGTGGAAAAGAGGAGACGTTGATGGCGGACAGGCCGGAAGAGGCAGAAGAGACGCTTCGCTAAAGGAGGCCCTGCGTCTCGGTCGCGACGCGCGTACGTCATGGCCATTGTCCTTTGGATGCCCCTCTGAAATGGCAGCTTTTTGGTGGGGAACGGCCCATGTCAGAGCTCCCCCGTGTGGGCTGGCACGCTGGGCCTGAAAGAATTTATTTTTGCACCTCCTTCTTGTGCACCCAAGAGGCCTATCGTGACTTCCACAACTGATTCATCATCCCACCCAGCCCTCAGATTACTCAATTGCCTCCCCTTCCAGGCCTCGTGTGCAAGCCTGAGGTCTTTTGTTGGGTCCTTTTCCTCCTGCCATTGCTTGCTAGTGTCTGCAACCTGCACCAGCTGCACCAGTCTAGATCCCCCCCCGTCTCACGATAGATAGCTATCGTGAAATTTCTCTCGTCCTCCTTGGCCCTTGCCAGCCCTTTCCTCTATTTCCCTCCCTTCCCTCCCTCTCCTCCTCCTCCCTCCCTCAAACCTCCTAAATCCTCCCTCCCCCTCCTCAATTGCCTTTGCCTTTGCCTATACCCTTGCCCCCGCCCATAATGTTCAAACCACAGGCTCTCCGCCAATTCGCTCGTGCAGCCAATGCACAGCTCCCAAGAGCTGCATTCCCGAGATACCCAGTGGCCGCGTCTGCTCGCCAATTTTCCCTGTCGCCATGCCGCCTTGACAAGGAGCCATACAGCGACGACATTGACGCTGCCACTACATCGGGAGAGCCTGGTGAGAGCGGAGACCATGAGGGCCAGTTTGCGCGTACAGAGAAATCAATTCGAGTAGAGTACCCCGAAGAAGAAGACCTCCCTCCATCACTCCCAGTGCAGGGCAGGGGAGGCTTTCATTTTAAGCGAACTCTGGCCTCGTTTTCGCTTGAAGGACGTGTGGGCGTTGTCACCGGAGGTGCAAGAGGATTGGGTCTGGTCATGGCCCAAGCACTCGTGACCAGCGGTGCAGACGTCGCAATTGTCGACATGAACAGAGATGAAGCTCAGCGATCAGCCAAAGGGTTGGTTGACATTTACAAGTCCGAAAATCCCAATTCGGAGAAGTGAGACTCCCTCACATAGAATTGTAAGAATGTATCTGACAAGGATCCAGGGTCCCCAAAGTCACAGCACACTTCTGCGATGTGTCGAGCCCGACATCAGTAAACCAATCATTAGCCGAAATAATTAAAGAGCACGGCAAGGTTGACAATCTCGTTACCTCAGCCGGGTTCACCGAAAACTACGACGCAATTTCCTACCCACATGACCGGATGCAGAAGTTGTGGGGTGTCAATGTCGACGGCACATACCTCTACGCCGTTGCTGTTGCAAAGCATCTGATGGAGAGGAACACTCCGGGAAGCATTGTCATGATCGGTAGCATGTCTGGTTCTATTGTCAACGTTCCGCAACCCCAAGCTCCATACAATGCGGCTAAAGCTGCCGTAAGGCATTTGGCCTCCAGTCTGGCGGTCGAGTGGGCGCATGCTGGCATCAGAGTGAATTGCATCTCCCCTGGTTACATGCTGACAGCCTTGTATGTCCAATTCAAAACCCGGATCAGTTGTGAATAGATGCTAATTATCCCGCAGGACAAAGAAGATTCTTGATGACAACCCGGAGCTTCAGAAGAAGTGGACTTCTCTCATTCCTGTCGGAAAAATGGGCCGGCCCGAAGATCTTATGGGCGCTGTTACTTTCCTTTCTAGCGATGCCAGTACCTATGTCACTGTGAGTGTATTCCCGCTCATACTGGATTACTTTGACTAATGAGCCACCAGGGAGCGGATCTGAGGGTAGACGGCGCGTACACTTGCACTTAATTTGTAGGATAGACACCGTGTAAGAACGATAGTTGGAGGTTCGTGGAAAACTCTTGAAGAGTGGAGTAAAAAGGACGCGCTGGATATACTTGCGCACGCATCAATCCATCAGTTGCATTTAGACGCTACATTATTAAATCTTGCTTAATAGACTCTGTCGGAACATGAACTCATCTGTACTGCAATAGTGTGCCGCATACCACAAAGATAAGACCAAAATCTTGGGAAGCAGATTCCAAGCTATTCGGTCGACCCCCCGCTGAATTTAATCTCCGCCACATTTATTAAACTGGACATTTCTACAATAAGCCACGCAGTACAAGTACCCCTCGCCAGGTACCATGTTTAGTCAGCCCGGAACCAGAAACGCCATCCTGGGGGGCCGTGCTCATACGGAACCTCCAAGTGAGCTCAGCCCTACTACCCCGTTTGAAAGCTCACCTGGAATGCATGCATATGCACGACTAACACCCTCGCTATGAGGCTCAGAAGCATTTAAATTTCCATACAGCTGTGTAGTGTTCCTTCTGCCAGCTCCAGATCCCCCACGCGAACGCAATGTTCAACCTCTCCAATCTCGTCCAGAAGGCTCAGCAGTTCATTGAACCCGCCCTTCCAATAGCTGGCCCAACCTCCTCCTCCGACCGTAGACCCTCCAAAGCTGCTCTCTTCCGACATCAATTTAGACTGCCCGACTCCCAATCGCCCCTCCAAGAGATCACCGCCGAGCTTACACTTTCCCCCCACCATTCAACGAGGGGCGACGTCACCTCCCCTGACAAGGAGAGAGCACAAGGCAATCACTATGTCGGAAAGCTGCATCTTAGCGAGCAGTACCTTTGTTTTTCGACGCAGGGATCCAGTTTCTTGAGTACAGCCAGTTTGAGCTCGTCAAGCAGCTTTACCGGCCAGACCCATGGAACAGGCCCCGCAGGGAACGGTTTCACATTGCCTCTATGTGCTATACGGAGAGTCGAGCGACTCCACAGCCAGAGCTACATGTTTGCCCTTGCTATAACGACATGGAATGGATCTCCAGACCCGAAGATAAAGAATGCAGTACCAAGTGGGCAGAAGCTCACTATTCAGTTGGCTGGCAGCCGCCAACAATGTGAGAGGTTCTGCGATGGCCTCAAGAAGGGTTTGAGAGAGGGTGTGAAGGAAGTCGAGAACCTCCGGGCGGTCGTCGCTCAATGTTACTCTGAATATCTCTTGACGGAAGAGACTGGAGAAAAGAAGGGAGAGGGAGACAATGCAAAAACCAGAGAGCATCCCGATACTGGTCTTGGCATGGTCTTTAGGTATCCTGGAAACGCACGAAAGCTCAGAGATGCAACTAAGATCAGATTATGGAGAGAGTATCTTCGAGGTGTGCACTGTGGACAAGAAGAAAGTGAAGCCGTAGACTAACAAATCGACAGAAAACGGGCGTAGCGCCACTCTAATCCGCCAACCTACATTCCATAAACTCATTCGCGTCGGACTTCCGAATCGGCTACGAGGAGAAATATGGGAACTTGCCTCGGGTTCATTTTTCCTCCGATTGCAAAACCCTAAGTTGTACACGGATACGCTCGCAAAGTTCTCGGGAAGACAGTCTCTGGCCATCGATGAGATTGAAAAGGACCTGAACCGAAGTCTTCCAGAGTATCCTGGTTTCCAGAGCGAGGAAGGTATTGGCAGATTGCGAAGGGTTCTGACAGCGTATAGCTGGACTAATGAATCCGTCGGCTACTGTCAAGCCATGAATATTGTAGTGGCTGCACTTTTGATGTACGTTTCGTCTTCCCCCTTGAAGACTCTGTTTAACGATGGTAGATATATGTCCGAGCCCCAAGCATTCTTCCTCCTTTCAATTCTCTGTGACCGGCTTCTGCCAGGATATTATTCAACCACCATGTATGGAACCCTATTGGACCAGCGGGTGTTTGAGTCGCTCGTAGAGAAGACCATGCCCATCCTATGGGATCACCTTGTAAAATCTGATGTACAGCTTTCCGTCGTCTCTCTTCCCTGGTTTTTATCGCTCTATATCAACTCAATGCCCTTGATCTTTGCATTTCGCGTCCTGGATGTCTTTTTTCTCGAAGGCCCTAAAGTTCTCTTCCAGATCGGATTGGCCATTCTACGCATCAACGGGGAAGAGCTTCTCGATGCCACTGATGACGGGACATTTATCTCAGTATTAAAGTCTTATTTTGCAAGATTAGATGAATCAGCGCATCCCAAATCCGAAAATCCGAAGCTGCGGGCGGTAACGAGGTTTCAGGAGCTCATGGTTGTCGCTTTTAAGGAATTCGGTGGCATAACACAAAACACAATATCAGAGCAGCGCGCAAAGCACAAGGATGCTGTGTTGGCAAACATTGAGAGCTTCACTAAGCGGACCTCAATCAGAAACCTAGGACCAGATAGTAAACGGCTTAGTGTTAATGATTTAGGCTTTCTCTACGACAAATTCTATGCCGTCCTCTATGAAAGGCAGGAGCGCGCCGAAATTATGCAGCAAGAGGCCGACAGGAAGGCGAAGGCAGCCAAAACAAAAGCAACAGCGGTTGTTACAGGCTTTTCTGGTGATAATGTAGAACGAGGAAGGGTTGCTCTTGGCCCTAGTCCAACGCAGATGGATTACGATGCGTTTAGGGAATTCCTTGCTGGTAAGTGATGCTATGTTCTGTCTGTTTGTTAGAATTATAGATACTGATTGACTTTTCTCTGTAGGAATTGCCAAATGGGCCATTACTGATTCTCCAAGTTCACCACCTGAGCCCAATGGAGCACAATCACCTCACTCCTATTTTGGAAACAGCACTAGGAGTCGGCCGCCAATGTCGCCCTGGGGTACAGGCCCTGAACCTGCCGATCACGAGTTTATGAGACGGCTATTCCGACGTTGGGATGCTGACATGGCTGACTCTTTATCTCTTCAAAATGTTGTCAGCGGTTTCGCGCAAGTAAAGGGCACCAAGGATATCATGTCGAATATTAGCTACTTTTTCGAGCTATACGACGACGACGGTGACGGCAGAGTCGACCGCGAAGGCATATTGAGAATCTCAGAAGCGCTCTTGTTTCTATCGAGGCGGGGTGTAACGGAATCGATGAGCCCCACTCCCACATCCGCAGATGAGCGTAATGGTGGCAGCCCTGAACGAGGGAACCGCGACGAGCAGTTTTTGAGCAGTGTTTCTGCATTTATTCGTCGCTGCTTCGAATATGCGGATCCAGACCATCCAGCGAATCAAGGCAACAAGGCTGTGGAGAAGACTACGGATGATATGGACAACTTTTCCATTGGTGCAGACGACGAAGACGATCTCATGGATTTCAAGTCCGAGCCCAATACCCCCAAAGTCGCGGAGTCTTCGTCAGAGCACAAGCATGTGAAGAACCCAATATCACCAGTGCTATCTAAAACGGACCCTCTCACTCCAGTCGCAACGAACGAGTCGGGCGAGTCTGATGCTGGAGGCAAGACCGAGAAAGCTAGAGCCGCTAATCTTGCTCTTGATCCCAACAAGCCACTCCACATCACGCTTCCGACATTTCGAATGGTCATTTTGGCTGACGAAGTACTGGAGCAATTTTTCGAAGTCGGCTTTTCGTCTTCATTCCGTCTTGCTGACGCACCAGCGCCTTCTCAGACTCTAAGCGCCTCCAACCTGACAACATTCTCTAATGCTGGCAAGCAATTCAGCGCTGCAGCTTCGGGGATGGGAGGAGTAGTTGGTGGAGCGGGAGCAGGTGTTGTTCCCCCCGGAAAGGGTCTCAGAGGTATGCTCGACAATATCGTTAGCGACGGAATGCGGGTCGCAGCAGAGGTCAGACGTAGGATGGATGAAGCTCAAAAGGAATTGGACAAGGAAGCACGCCACGGCAGAGAAGAGGACGATGAAGAAGAGGAGCCGTCAAACGCAAAAGATGCTGATCTACTGGAAGGTGCTGAGACGGCAGATGTGGATACTAGCAAAGGCGATGTGCCGGATTTACTTTTGCCAGAGAAACCTGGGGCTGGCGAGATCAAGCCCGGAAGAAATCGGTCAGCGAGTGATGCTAGCAGGAAAGTACTGGAGTTTGAGCGGTAGTGAGTGCTCTGTCCTGTGGACGAGTATCAAGGAGGCTGGTGCCAATTGGAAAGGGCTTGTTTTGCTTTTTCGGAGTTAGGTAGCGCTTCCACTGTTGATTTCACTTCAGGACATGTTAGGCAGTATCTATGCAAATGTCGCGAAGGCCACGCCAATGCATCCATTACACAACAGAAGTATTCTTCCTTCTAGCAATGCACCCGAGCTTCGTCCCAACTGGAGTGGATCCGAGTTTTCTCCTAGCGGGAGTGTGTCCGATGCGACCATGGTATGTGGGTACCACCTACGGAGCAATCATTCAACTCTTCAGACTCTGGCCAGCTTACGACTAAATCTCAAGCCATGTCCGACAGAATTCTCATGGAACAGGGTACCGTCGAGTCTCCTAGAGACAATTTTACAAAGCGCAACTCCTAACTTGATTCCAGCTTAAAAGTCTCCGTGCGGGAAACGTATTTCAGGTACGGGAATCTTCTGAAATTCTGGAGTAATCTGACGAAAGTGGGACTAGGCATGAATAGTGCCTAGACTATACCAGAGAGGGGAAATAGTTTCCTAACCTGCACTTGGGGCCCCGAGTGTTAAGAAAGCCCCGGCCAATGATGTCGCTATCACCTGCCTCGAATGCATATCGGGAAGGCATCCGAGATTCTGCGACGGGGAACGTTCTCGTCTTTACCGTAGTTTATGATGGATTCTTATATCAATGGACTTCTGAATTACCCGAAAACTCTTTCAATTCCTTATCTTTGACACTTTATTCAAGAAAAATCAACAAAAAGTGAGTTGTGACCGTGCCGCCGCCTTGAAGGTCCCAAGAGAGGCAATCCAAACACGTAAACGAGCAATTGCTGACCGCCAATTTACCCTCCAGTGTCCGACATTGTCCCTCTTACCATCATCAAAGGCGCAGGCCACGAGTTCATCCCCCTTCCCCAGGGCGAGAACGCAACGGTCGCCGACTTCCACTCCATCCGGACCAAGACTTCAGATTCCCCCTCCCACTTTACATCGGGATTCTACAAGATTGTTGCTGGACCGGCACGACCTGCGGCTTATACTTTCGAGGAGACCAAGTATGTCCTTAGCGGACAGATTGATATTTTGGTATGTTCATAGCTCCAATACCTCCTGAAACATCAGCCCTCTCAACAACAACATGGCTAACAACATCGCAGGACGAGGCTACTGGCATCACACACCACCTAGTTCCAGGGGACTTTGCTTTCTTCCATGTCGGATCCAAGGTCAAGTTCTCGACCAAGTCTGAGGGCTTTGCCTTTTATGCCGTTACACGACCCGTCCGCGTCCCCCATCCCAACCTCCAGGGCCGTGAGGAGGAGACCAAGTCCAAGTTGTAAAGGATTAATATAATGAAGTAGCGGTGATGAAGATTATGATTATTAGATATGGATTTTCTTCAAGCTGTCTTCGTATCCCCGGTCTATGAACTCCAGGAGTTCAGGGGCGGCAGCATTTATGAGCCTCTAGCGAAAACTAGGGCAGATACATTTAAACATAAAATAGAAATAGAAATACTACACCATGGGAAGTTTCGTGTCTGCGGTGCGATGTGAATGGACGAATTAATTGTATTCCCTGTCTGAACGTTCAAGGAGAACCCCCGTATCACCACATGGCAGATTGCGTGATGGATGCGTGGCCGCTCCGTCAACTCGGTTGGAATCAAAAGATCTCAGGGGTGGTTAGAAGTTGATATGGCCAAATGAAGTTGTTAGTGGTAGGAACGACTGGGTTTCCAGGTTGCTGCCCTGCCGCTCATCTAGGTCCCCACAGCTACCCCGCGCTACCTCCCCTAACCTGTCGATCCGCCGAGGCATTAGCAGTCACCTCTACAGCTCCCCAGTTCTCCATGTCAGATCTTGTCCTGCTCTCTTCCATGCATTTCCAGAGTGAAGAAGATGCTTCGCGCCTTGCTTCGTCGTGGTGCACAGTGCACCCCTCTGTCGCGTAACCGCTGCCTTCGTCGAGGGCTCCTGACACAAGCCTTCGCCGCGGGTCCTACAGAGGTACTCGACCTCCGTCAAATACCGGTTGACAATTGCTGACGGTTTGAACAGCCACCATTACTGGATCAGACCGTGCCTAAGCACTTTGCCGGTATTGTGAGCAGGTTTGGGGATCTAAATGCGTGGGTGCTTCTCTCAACTACACCACGAGCTTCGAGGACTGACGGCACGTCCAGAGTGATATCCCACCACCAACGAACCCAGTTGACGTACGACGCGCTCGACCAAAAGTCCAATGCTTTGGCACGAGGACTGGCGAATATAGGCGTGAAGAAGGGTGAACGAGTCGCGGTTTCTCTGGGGAATAATATCGAATATGCCATTGTATGGTGCTCTACGGGTGCAGAGTGATGTTACAACTACTGACCCTTCATTCGAGGCTACCTATGCTCTATTCAAGCTTGGTGCTATCCTGGTATAGATTGCAATGTTTAATTCAAAGCATCATAGACCTAATTGAGCTGCACAGGTTCCTCTAAACCCCGCTTTCAATGCTCCTCAAGTGCTCTCGGCTCTAAATCATCTGTCCGCTTCGCATCTTATAATCGGCGCCGAAACGAATCTTCCACGCAAAGAACCGCGATCAAACATCCCCCTACTGACACACCTCGTCCCAAACCTAGAAGGAGCAACCCTCGAATCTGAGCTTGTGCCTTCATTACAAAAGATTGTGATTGTGAATAATTCCTCTGGCAGGATAGACTTGGCGAATTACAAAAGTACAACAAAATACGAGCAAGTGTTGGAAGATGGGGATGGGAATTCGTCGCTTCCGGACCAAGGTCTCAATCCCGACGAGATTGTAAATATTCAATTCACATCAGGGACGACATCCATGCCGAAGGCGGCGTGTTTATCTCATCGGTCGATATTGAACAATGGCAATAGTATAGGTGATCGCATGCTTTTGACTCCAAAGGACGTTGTGTGTTGTCCGCCACCTCTGTTCCAGTATACATCTCCGTTTCTTAACCCGGGCAAAGCTAACCCAAGAGCAGTTGTTTTGGATGCATTCTCGGCTACATGGCAACCGCGACCCACGGTTCTGCCATCGTCTTCCCTTCTGAAGCCTTCAACCCAACCCTGACCCTCGAATCGGTCCGCGAATACGCCTGTACAGCACTCTATGGAGTCCCTACAATGTTCGTAGCTGAACTCGAACTACTAGCTAACGGCACCGTACCTTACGATGGCTTCCAACATCTGCGCACGGGAATTGCCGCAGGATCTTCGATTCCAGCCGAACTCATGCGGAAATTGCACAAAGTGCTTAATCTGACTGAGCTTACGATATGCTATGGCATGACGGAAACATCGCCAGTGTCATGTATGACAACTACTGACGATCCGTTGGATAAACGCATCGACAGTGTAGGTCGTCTACTCCCACACGTCAAAGCCAAGGTCGTAGATCCTGCAGACTGGTCTCGAACGCTTAATATCGGTGAGCGCGGGGAACTTGCCGTATCAGGATACCTAGTCATGAAAGAATATTGGGATGATGAAGCCCGGACTCGAGATGTCCTAGTCCCGGACGAAAATGGTGTCTTATGGATGCACACTGGCGACGAGGCATCCATGGACGCTGAAGGGTATGTCCAAATAACAGGGCGAATTAAAGACTTAATTATCAAGGGTGGCGAGAATATCCACCCCTTGGAAGTGGAGAATTGTCTGTTTGCCCACGATGCTGTGTCTGAGGTAAGTGTTGTAGGATTGCCCGACGAGAGATATGGGGAAGTGGTCGCGGCGTTCGTGGTCACGCATGATGGAGATGTAGGGAAAGTTACGGCAGACGAAATACGAGAATGGGTCAGGAGTAAGCTGAGCCATCACCTCGGTAAGTACACTCATATGCTTGCTTTCAGGTGTTTTAATTAAACACACGACAGTGCCAAAATATGTCTTCTGGGTCGATAACTATCCCAAAACTGCAAGCGGCAAGATTCAGAAGTTCAAGCTCAAAGAGCTGGGTATGCAGCTTTTGAGAGACGGCAAGGGGTTGCAATGAGGGAGACAGATATGTAACAACGCAATTTACACCATGTACATAGATATCCCACATATCCTAACTAATAAGACAAGTTGTAACGATGTAGCTCTAGGACGGAGCAGAAACAAAAGGAATGGTCCATTGCTCTAAAAGCACGTCCACAATATCCTTATCATCAGCTTCTATATCCTTTTGCTCTTCACATTTTTCGTCTACCGCACCATAATGATGCACAAGAGACCCAAGCTCAAGCTTCTCACTTTCGTCTTCATTTCTTTTGACCCTCTTATTATCCACCACTGCCTCCTCAGCTGCACTAGTAGAAGAACTTTTGAGTGGATTTAGAAGAGTCCGGAAAGAGTAAGTAGGTGAACCTGAATGCCAAAGCCAGGACGATTCAGGAGGATAAGGCTGAATGCGTGACCGCTGATCTTCACTGTCTTGCTGCTTTTCCCGTAGTTCCTGTTTTGGCGCTGCATACTTATGAATAGATTGCATGATATCATAATCCGTGGGCGTAAATTCCCCGATAAAGGGAACTTCAGAGCTAGGATTGAAAGCGGTGACGCTTTCATCTTGTTCAGGTTTACGCGGTAGCATGTGATGATGAAGTTTAGGCAGTCCTTGTCCCTGAAATCGCGGCTGTAGCCGGTGATGATGCATTCTCTTAGCCGATATATTTTCCTGGATATGCTCGGCAATGAAGATTCCGCGGCAACTTTGGTTCGGATCGTGATTTGAATACCAATGGTCGATACATGGTTTACAAGGTGTTTCGGTGTCACACTGAATATATGTGAGGATTCGAATTCGAATTTTACATGTTGGAGGTGTATATTGGACATACCTTAGTCTTGGTCTGCTTACATGCGGCACAGGCTCCTACACATCTCGCAGAATTTGCGTTCGCTTTCTGCTCCGCTGTCAGGGGGCCACGTCTTCTACCGACACGTTTGCCTAGGGGCGGGTTGTTGTTGGGCTGCGATGGTTCTGGTCTCTCATCAGGGTCCGTTCGTCTTGGTCTTCTGTGAGTTTTGAGGGGGTAGACCCAATTTATGTCTTCTTGTGTTTCAGCCATGATACTGTCTTTTTCTTGGGAGTCAACGTGTTGTTCTGGCGTCGGTGTCGGTGTAGGGACCTCGGTGAGATCTGTTGGGTCAATTGGACTGCCGTAGGCCGATGGAGCTGAAGGAATGCCGCCTATCTCATGCTCTATTTCCGTGGAGGCCTGTTCGTGTCTTGGATTGAGGAATTCGGAGTGATATGGTTCAGCTATGCTGCTATCAGGAATTGGAAGAGGCGAGAAAGGAGTCGACCACTCCATATTAGTCGAATCTTCTGTAGAGGGGAATTGAATCTCTTCGAAACTACCGAAAGAACCCGTGGATCTATGTTTTGAATGGTCTTGGGTTCTAGATTGTTTGGTAATTTCCAAAAACCTAGATTCACAATCTTCTGGACTCGGCGCAGGTCGACCAGGGAAGAAGTCTGTAATTGGAAGCCAAGCAAGGCCCTTGGCTCTCAAATCTATAAGAAGACCGTCGTCTTCGGCGGTAAATTTGTAAGCATGTTTCCCTGGTTCAGCCATATACTTATCAAATGAGTCCAAGTCGTGTCTCGTCTCGTGTAAGGGTGGAACGCCAACACCGGGGCCGAATGTATCTCCATCGGGGATATAGGTGGCCGATGTTAGCGGGGCTTCACCAACTGGCGGAAAATATGTTTGGCTATTGCTATTGTCTGGCCTGAATGGCGAAATAGGAGGTGGTAGCGGCGAGTCTGTATGCCCAATGAATGGAGTCAGAGGCTCAGCGGGAGGAGGCGGGGGAGGTAATTTGAGTTTCAAGGGAATTTTATTCCATGACTGAGTTGGAACTGACGGAGACGGTGGATGGTTAGATATGTCCGTGTTTGGCATTGATTCTTGTGAAACCGCACCGGATTTGATATTGTCCTAAAGAAGGTCAGAATTACACTTATATTACCTATTAATTTGTAAGACAAACCATTTCGGCCTTGGGCATTCCATCCGATAGTAATTGTGCAGACTTTGAAGGAGGCTGAAATTCCGGCAATGCGAGCGGTTTTGAGTTGGGGGCCCCTTTCTGAATATCTGATTCGAACTTTTTGCAAAAGCGTCGATATTCCTTGCGTATACGGCTTCTCATGTTGCGGGATGAAGCTTGTGATGCTCCAAAAGACTGCTGGAGTCTAGAGACTCTCTCTAATAGCGTCTGAACATGCGTGACACATTTCGATAGCTCATTGATTGTCATATGTTCCGCGTTCTCACTCATGACTGTTCCATCGCTATCGAAATCATCTGCGTCATCTATGTGTGAGTAAGTCGGTGAAGCTTGAGACTCATGGACATTCTTCTCTGTCAAAAGACCTTGCGACGCCAGAGGAGGCTGGATAGCCATATATTGTATAGTCGAAGTTCGTGACGGCGGGTTGGAACCACGAAGCGTTTCCTCGTCACCAAGAGACACTTTGTCCATCTTCTTTTCTAACGCTTGAAGAGTCTTCAAAGAATCCTGCTGACGTTGATGTAGTTGTCGAATATTCTCTCGTTCCTGCTCTAGAGCAGTCTTTTCCAACTTTCTGGAGCATGATTAGAAAAGCATCTTCAGGCACCCAACAATAGGAGGACAAACCCTTTAGCTTGTTCATTTGCAAGCTGAAGGACATGGAAAAGAAGAATCAAGCTATTCTTCAAGCTTTCAAGCCGGCTCCGCAAAAGCTGTACCCTCTGCTCTTTTAATGGCCATGAGAATTTGCCTAAGGCACTCAGGCTCATTTTACCATCCTTCCCCACCTTTCTGCGCTTATCAATCATCTCATGAATATCGGCGAAGACAGTCTCGCATCTTTTAATCAAGTTATTAGCATCTTGAATCGCCTTTTTGGAGACCATTGTTTTGGCGTCCTCATTCTCAAAAACCTTGCCGACGCTATCGAGAGCACTTGCTGTGATTTCCACATCGCCAGCAATGTCTGAAATTTCGGTATCGGCGCGAGTAGCTGAATCAACAAAAAGATATAGACTCTGGGATAGCTTCGCGCCAGCGCCTGCTATCTGAATTATGCTTGCAGCGAGTCCAATGACCTCAGCCATGTTGGTCGAACACGGGTGGGCCCCACACCATACAATGGGGGCTGCCAGCCGTGCAGAACTATCGGCGGCTTTTCAAGAGAGACGACAAGGCACACAGAGTTGAAGGAGGATCTCAGTGGATGAGCGGATGTGGATTTGCGAAGGATGATAGAATCCTAATAAGCAGGCGCACGAACACGAGGTAGGGGGCTGTGCGCGTGGCTGCGTGGAGTAACGACTGAGGCGCAGGCTCCGCTGATAGTATAACGTTGTACATATAAGATCAAATAGATCAATAGTTTTCGAGGAACCTCTAAAAGTTACATGACAATACCACGAGCTTTACTAAAGGTGCGACTGGTGTGTTGGTGAAAGACTCCATGCATATGGAAGTGGCCAATGCGTACATTGGTGAAGTAGCAGGGGTATATTGACCGGTTTTGTTGACCCTATCACGCTGTACTCCATAATTTGTGTCTATTGAGCCATCCTCATGAGGCGGTCATCATATCTAATCAAGTTTGAAATTAGGGGCGCTTCCAGTATTGGGTACGTTGTACAATCCCGTCTTAATAGATTTGGCAGGGTCTACGGATTACTCTCTGCTTAAATACCTACACGCTTTTCTTCTCGTTCTCTTCATACCTCCTCTTCAACTTATACCATCCAACCTCTTCATGTTTCAGAGTGCTCATAATTCTCTTCGCCCAATTCGTTTGTGCGCTTTCTCCAAGCTCTTTCCAGGGGAAATCATCTCCATCATACTCATGCAGCGCTAAATACTGAGGAAGCTCCGGCGAAGTCCTCACAAATTTATCCAGGGTTGTGCCACTGACCAATTTGTACCTTCTTGTTCTTCGATATCCTGGGGCTTCGCTCAACACTCGCAAATGTTCCTCTCGATACCAGGCGTCAAAGTCCTCATCGGTACCCGTGCCAGGCGAAAATGCTGCAGATATCAATAGATTTGCTGGTCCTTCTGCCCCTCCCGCCGGTTCGAAGTATTGTATTTCTTCATAGAATCTAGTGTCATATCTCGCTTGCTTGAAGATGCCTTCCAGTATTTCTTCACTCGGTTTACTTTGGCCATCTAATCCTTTAAACTCTTTCGTCTGCCGATAGTCGACGTCTGGCATTTCGTAGACGGTTAGCCAGGGCGCCTCTGCCGACCAGGTTTTCGAGTCCGGTTGTGGCTGGAAGGCTTCGTAGCGTGCAGCAAGAGGGATGCCGGGCAAAGAGGTGACTTCGTATATATGTCTATTTTCATACCAGTCGCAAAATTTGTCAGGACTGAGAACCTCGGGATGCTGAATACGAGAAGAAACCCAGAGAACGCCTGCAGGCATTTTTGGCCGAGATAGACAGAGTTGGTGAGTAAATAATAGTCAAGGCAAAGTTGAGAGACACAGTTAGAAAAGATCACCCAGGTCAAGTGTCGGCATCATCAAAGCTGAATATATAACCACGGAAACGTTTGCGGAAATAGGTGGTTCATAGTTGACCCACAGGGAATGGTTATCCGTAAGCTTTAGTCAACAAATCAGGTGGGGGACTATAACGCGGATGTGGATAGCCCTAATAGTTAGATCCATCATGTGACGGTCATCGAACCTTCAAGTCCTAGCCATCGTGAACAGGAAATATTGAATAGGTAATTCAAAAGCAAATGCTAAGAGGTATCCATTCATCGACGATTGCACTGTCTTCCAAGAGCGAATCTTCATCCACTATCATGCGTCCTTCAATTAGTCCGTTTACTTTGGCCTGTCACTCCCAAGATCTTCCAAGACGGTCAGCAACAGCTAAACGCTACTTTGACGTCCAATCGGACCCAAAAAGTGTGCGAATAAGCCGGCACGACCCTAGCCAAAATATAGTACAAAGCCACCAATTACATGGGGCAAAATGTATAGAAATCGATTCCTTGTTTGTCCCAACCATATGAGACACTGTGATGCACTGCCATCCATCTCAGTGTCTGAAATCTACCTGGAGAGACGCAGCGGGTCCTGAACGGTTCGCATAATACTTTCCGCATGCCGAGGCTGTTGATAGATCGTTAATTGACCCAGCAGAGAGGCTCTTAGGGATGTCTGCATTGACTGTGATAATAGCAACATACGCTCAAATGACTTGACTAGTATGAGCGATTGTTTTCAGGAAGACCTTGTCGAAGTCCTGGCCCGTTTGCTGCTTGCCAAAAATCCAAGCTAGCGATAACGTCGTTGCCAATCTCGTCTTCGTACGCGTATAGTATCTGCGCATGGTTAATTAAATATCCAGGGTATTGGGTAACGAACTGTACCTCTCTAGTGGAAGTATGGAGCCACCTAATATTCTTAGCAGTGAGAATGTGAACCAATCCACCGCTTTCCATATGTCTAATTTCAATGAAGCTGGGTTCAAACGCCAGAATATATGGATGAAAAATGGCAAATGCCTGGGGGTTGCCTTCCCAAGTGATGCGCCAATCTGGTCGAGCACGCCAACCATTCTTATTGACGAAGAACGAATAATCCGTGTAGCAAAGAAGGAATTCACTGGCAAGACGTTCAATATGTATCGGCTTGATACTCTCCTTGCGCACGACAAAGTCAAGCGACGTATCGGCTTGGTCGAGGAGAGACTGGGTCTCGAGTGTCTCAAGGCTAACAACTTCGAAGCCTCGTGCACAACCAACACAAAGCTTGGAGCGTAAGAAGTGGATAGACGTAGACTCGGTTGGAATATAGAATTCCTTATATGGTTTGAGTTGATCCTGTCCTGTCGAAAGCATCTTCGCGAATCCAGATTTTCTGGATTTGTTGGCCATGTTCTCCTTTGGCTCAAAGACCTTGATTGTAGTTGAAAGAGCAGAAGTCTTGACCGAGGCCACGAGTTGCTGCCCCAGACATATGCCGGACTTGAAGAAGTTGGCATGACAAATCTTCCTAGGGCGTTTCACGATTGCCTGGGATTCATCTGGATCCAGGGCCTCAATCGCGTAAGAGTAGAGCGTCTTATCAGCCAGGACGAGGACAATCTGATGTTGTTCGAGAACGTCAACTTGCGTTACTGCCTTGCAGTCGAGCACTCGGCGGGGCTTTTGTGATGAATCCCTCGGCTTTCGATCCGCGACATAAATGCCTGAATCTGTTCCGAAGACAATTTTACGCCCTCCATCTAAAATATCGTTAGCTCCATATTCAGGATTGGGCAGGGGATCATTACCAAGAGGTACGGCGCATGTAACCCTAATAGTAGGAGTGAAGAACCCTTCATTGAGAATAGTCTTTGTGAAGATATTGCTTCGCTCCCTGAGATTACGCTGCTGTGCTTCAATATGCTCCATCCATTTTTGCTGTGAGATCTGTGTGCTAGCAAACAGCGTCAATTCATACCCACCCTTGCCAAGGTGCTTGAAAGTGATAGGGTAGCCTTGTTGCTTGGCTGCATCTCCTTTTGGTGCGTTTGCAGCCATTGCCTTTGCACCCATCAAATTTGCAGACGGTCTCTTAGCAATTCCCATCTTGGGAATAATTTCCTCCATCTGGGTGATGACCAGGAGCTCGAGAGGGATTGGCTTCTTATAGACCTTTTGCTCCTCTCGCTTGTTCACGGTCTTGATTCGGACAAGGAGAACGGCATGATCGAAGAGATAGCAGGTAATATCTCCAGTAGTGTCCGTGGGATTCTTTTTGAGCAAGCCCTTGAATACTAGTTGACGATTCTCATCAGTCAACTTCAGGTCTACAAATTCGTTTGGCCGGAACTTCAGATCCCGATTGAGCTGCATCAGATTGAAATGGTTCTCTGCTTTGCCAGATTCCACATTCACCTTTGACAGAGTCTCCTTGATGATTACAATGGCCTTTGGAATATCTTGCTTGTCCGGGTTATCGTCCGCAGTGTACTTGAGGATGTTCTCCAACAATAATGGATACCTGGCCAATCGGGTGGTTGGTTTTGTTAGGTACCCGTTCAGTTCAAGTTTCCTCGATTCCTTCATTCTCTCAACATCCTCGACAAATCTCGAGAATTGGATGTTGGTACGCTTTTCGTGCTCGAACTCGTATTTACCAAAGAGTTGATTGGCACCATATTTGATAAATGGAGTAAAGTGGGGGACGTATTCCAGGAAAATGTCGCCAATATTTCGAACGACTGGCTCCTTTTGTTGTCTCCTAGTCAAAGATTCCGCAAGCCTGGAGTTGACCATGTACACTTCCTGGCAATTGGAGAAGACGGTCCTAACAAACTTCTCTCGGCGGTGTTCTGGAATGGGCGATGTTGCTTGACTTCGCAAAGGCTTCATCCAGAAATCTCGAAGGTATTCAAGATCCTTCACAAAGTCACGCTCAGTGTACATTAACTCGGAAATGACTTCCTGGCGCTTCTGCTCCTTCTCACTGACGCTCTCGGCAACCTCTTTTGAAACGGTATTGATCCAAAGCTTCTGTTCATCATCCGCATCTTCATGCAAACTGGCACGAGACTCTTCGCGTTTGAGGCCTGGCTGTGGTTGCATATTCAGACGAGCTTGTTGCTCTAGGCGACGAGGGCATGCTATGGAATAGCATAAACGATCTCGAGTACACGTTGGTGAGTAACACTCAGTTAAAAGCGTAAAAACGCCATTGACTTCAGTAGTATCCTCCAGCAGAGTCTCCCGGAATTGGTAAATTTCATTGGTCGAATCACGGAGCCGGTGGGCGTACGTGACATCGTGAAAGAACTTTTGCGCATCCAAGGACCTGCCCAGGAGAAGCGCCAGATTACGGTCGGTCGTCTTGATGATGTACGAAATGAGATCTACTGCTTCGGCTCCTGTGAACGCACTCTTATAGACCAAACCATCCTTTTCCTTTTCTGCTAGCCCCACCCGATCTCGAAAGACCTCGGCAACGCGCGACAAAAGAGCGGGATATACCAATGGGGCGCGGCGCTGTGAGACAAGCATGGCTTGCTGTTGCTGTTGTGCCTGTTGCGCCTGCTGCTGGGACTGTGCAGAATTTCTATTGCCGGTAGTTTGGGTTGAACTTGGACGAGTAACTACAGAAGACATCGTCTCGGTTCGCTCGGATGGAGGAACAACCGTTGAAGCCATAGACATACTTCTGGATTGAGCAATGCTGCCCTGGCTTGTGTTCCTAGTCTTGCTTCCGGGCCCAACATTCATCGGTGGAGGAGAGCCTGTAGTGGATTTGTAATCCGTAGAAGAAGTTTCGGTTCCTCCTGATTCCCTTCGCCGATTGGGAATGACTCTCCCACTCATAGTCTGCGTATAGTCGCTATCCCTCGTATATGAACTCATGGACATGGTGCGTTCATCCGGGCGCTCTGGAACGACTCGACCTTGTGCGGTTGTTCTCGCCATATGGTTCATATAGGGTTGTTGACGGAATGTATGGGCGGGAGAAACCCCATATCCAGGTCCGCCACTAGGACTAAATTGTGGGCGACTCATGGTTGCCATGGACTGGGATCGATAAGGGTCCGAGTTCATTGCTGGGCCGGGACCACCGGGAAAGCGAGGCGGAACAGGTTTGTTAAACGGCGGCTGGCCTGGCGGAGAAGGGCGGGAATCAAAGCGCTGTGGTTGTCCATATGGTTGCCGTTCGGGGCGAAGGGGTCGTGGTAGGTATTGTGGTTGTGGTTGACGCTGGACTGGTGGAGACACACCATCAGACATACGCTGATTTGGAGGATAACCATTTGGCGGTGACCGGTTGAAATTATCTGGAGGCTGGTCATAACTCTGTGGGCGTTGTTGATCATAATTGTTGGGAGGTCGCTGATCAAAGGCATTAGGAGGAGGGCGCCGATCGTAGCCGTTTACTGGCTGGCGGATTGGGGGAGCTCGTTGCATCATATCAACCGTCTGTGTGGACATTGTTTGAGCGCGATCCGGTGGTCTCATAACAGACCCGGTAGTCATTGTCTGCGAGCGGCCGGCCATTGCTGGATTGGCACCGAAAATGTTGGCAAATGCAGCGTCCCTTGCTCCCGTGGGCTGCCCATACTGCGGAGGGCGCGCATATTCTCTCCCCTGCTGATTGGTGTAATCAGCCATGTGGGCGACTCGTATATAGAGTGCTTCTCAATGTGTATTGCACATTCGCAGCGGGCGGCCGCCGGAAGAAGTACTCTCAAGAGGACAGGTTCGCCTAGAAATAAGCAAAGGCCGAGGAAGAGGCACAGGGGAGGATAACTGTGCTCGAAAAGGCCTCTTGCGACAGAGGCAAAGCGCAGTCGACGCCTTTTGGGAGACTCGCGGGCGGCGAGGTTTCTAAGGCGGCCGACGTTCGAGGTAAATAGCGAGACAAATGGGTGGTGTCTTTCTCGGAGGTAGGACTATCTCCCTGGCTGCTAGCCCGGCGAGGGGCCACGGGGGACTCCGTAAGCAGTGGAGGCGTAAAAGTGCGCCTGGGGATCGGAATAATAGAAGGGTGTGAGGGGTGAGTAGGTGGATGTTGTTGGAGCGGCCGTGGAACTTGGCGGACTCGCAGCGAGAGGTTGAAGTTGAGGTGTGTTGCGGGATTGTTGACTGACTTCTTGGCGGGTCAAATCACGGGCCAACTTGGGACTATCTCGAATGCCTCATCATCGTTCCCTTCACTTCCTCCGTCATCCTTTCCCGCTCCCCCAGCCCACCGACACACCCGCATACGACCGCACGGTAATTCCCATTTAGAGAGCAGGCAACCGTACACCATGGAAAACGAGTACTCTCCGAGCTTCGCGCCATTCTTTGGCATGGTATGTACCTTGTAGCATCAGCATTTCAAGTGAGCTAACGAGCTGGCAGAGTGGTATTGCCTTTGCCGTAAGTGCTGACCCCCATCGGATGTAATTGACATGTATCTAAGCTTGTTCTAGATGATTTTCGGATGTATGCGGTCCCAAAGATACTCGTTTTGAAGCAGGGAAGCTAACTTGGGGATAGGCGTGGGAGCTGCCTATGGCACAGCTAAATCTGGCATCGGAATCTCAGGCGTGGGAACATACAGGCCGGATTTGATCATGAAGGTATGCAGGAAGCTGGAAGCTTGCAGTCCAATGCTAATCCAGCCTCTAGTCCCTCATCCCAGTTGTCATGTCCGGTATTCTGGCAGTATACGCCCTCGTAATATCAGTCCTCATCGCAAGCGATATACGGCCGCCTCCAGGAAACTCCTATTCCCTCTTCGCTGGCTTTATGCACATGGCCGCCGGGCTTTCCGTTGGATTGGCTGGATTGGCTGCAGGCTATGCGATAGGAATCGTTGGAGATGTGGTATGTACAAAAGGGCACTGTTGGGTGTAATGGATCACTGATAATGGCAGGGCGTACGTGCATACATGAGTCAATCAAGGATCTTTGTGGGAATGGTATTGATTTTGATTTTCGCCGAAGTCCTGGGTCTATATGGGTAAGCCGTGCCATGATAGACAGACTGGAAAGTTCTCTAACATCACCCAGGCTGATCGTTGCCCTTATTCTCAACACCAGGGCCACTGGCTGAATGTTGCATCTGTTTCGTAATCATGTACAACAACTTATCTGTAGAGAAAGGTTCAGGCACGGGCATCCAACATTGTGGAGTTCTGGGACTTTTGTACTAATCCGGCTCACATCGAGCCATTGCATTAAAAGGATTATGGAATGGAAGTCCATTGACGCGTCTGTGGACGTAGTAAGGAATTGTGGCAATCGAGGCAGCCATTGATCATGCTACTAGCCTTGTATTGCAAATATGATAGTAGATATTGGGCGCTTTTTGAAAATACATCTGCCGGGAAACATGGTCCAAGCCGCGTGCATTTTGTGACTGAAGTGCGGTACTGTGAACCCGATCCATGGCACAAGGACATGGAAAGCCACAGGAACACCCACAGCCTGCCATGAGGCACGTACATGAGTAGAACGCCAAGCAGAAACAAAGCGCCCAATGCCAGTGGACAGGGCCGTGCAACGTCCGGGAAATCCTCGTGGCAGTTTGCTCAGACAATCTTATTCAGATGACGAGCTGAGCAGATCGCGGCGGTGTGGGCGGTGATTAAGGGGAGATTGGTCTGGGTATTGCTTCATGCCCGAAACGCCGTATAACTAGGGCTCTCTACAGTACCTAGGTGGTTATGCGACCTACCACGTGTCTCTAAATGCGACAGAAGGGCTGCTCAGGGTGGGAGCAGAGGTGGAATTTGTATATTTATCGAAGCGTTCTCCGCGTTGTCTCTTCAGTTCGTCCCGGCTGTATTAGATTCCCCACGCGGCGCCCCGAGCGGTGCGTCATCTCCCGGTCTGTGGGCGTTCCATGCCCCCATGTAACCCCCCGCCATCATCATCCAAGTTACATGCTCCAAACGTTCACAGTCTTACTCCCACCAGCCCGTGGGTGGATGTAGCAACAAATTCGGCCTCTCCCACCCTCAGAAGGCCTCTTGATCTCTCCAGCACCGTTTTTCGTGCGCCAGACTCGTTAGCTGCCGCCGCGCAATGAACTAGAACAACCTTCCGCTCGCCGTACCTACAATCACTGCGAGACAATTGCCCACAGCCATGGCTGCCGCCGTCCATAAGCTGTTTCACCCCCATTCCCACGACCGTGACTCCAATCGCGACGACTCGAAAAATTCCGACCAGTCTCCAGCCTCCCCGCACAATCGCCAGGACTCTGGTCTGGACAAAGCCCGAGAGGACGAGAAGCGCCAGCTCGCGCAATGGGAAGAAAACAAGCGCCCTCTCAGTCCAGGACAGATCGACTCTGATCCGAACAGCAAGGTCGTTGGCCACTCTTCGAGCGTCTTGCGACAGGAAGACTTTGAGCTCATAAAGACTCTGGGGACCGGTTCGGGCACTTTCCTATAGGTACCTCACAACAAGCGCTGACCACCCCGCCAGGAACATTTGCGCGAGTGTGGCTCGTACGGCTCACAAATGCACGGGAAGCGGACGCGAACAAGGTGTTTGCGCTGAAGATACTGCGCAAGACTGACGGTATTGAAACCCTCTACCATGTCCATCTCCTGCAAGTGCTAATGGTTGGGTTTCAGTGATTCGCCTCAAGCAAGTGGAACACGTACGCAACGAGCGAAATGTACTTGCAGCAGTTGCTGGGCATCCTTTCATTACTACAATGGTTGCAAGCTTCCAGGATCACGATTCTTTGTACATGCTGGTATGTTGGACGGTCGAATCTGGAATAGGCAACTGCTAAATCTGTGCAGCTTGACTATTGCCCGGGTGGTGAAGTTTTTAGCTATCTTCGAAGAGCACGCCGATTCAACGAGCCAACATCCCAATTCTATGCAGCAGAGATTGTGTTAATACTAGAGTTTTTGCACGAACGAGAAGGCGTTGCATACCGAGACCTGAAACCCGAGAATATACTCATAGACGCAGAAGGACATTTAAAACTAGTCGACTTTGGCTTTGCAAAGAAAGTAGAGAATAGTGAGTGTTGATGACTAGAGTTTGGTATCTTGGATTGACAGTCGCAGGGGAAACTTATACATTGTGTGGCACTCCCGAATATCTGGCTCCAGAAGTCATTAGGAATACTGGTACGTTAGCTGAAGCTGTCATATTCGAAACTAACTATGGGCAGGCCATGGGACAGCCGTTGACTGGTGGGCCTTTGGAATTCTGGTCTACGAGTTTCTTGTTGGACAACCACCATTCTGGGATCAGAATCCCATGAAAATCTATGAACAGTATGAATATTCTCAGTCGAGTAAGCTAATGCTAACGCTAATTGAACAGAATTGTCGAGGGACGCGTTCGCTTCCCCTCTGCTATGTCTACCGAAGCCCGAGATTTGATATCCGGTCTCTGCACCGTCGACACATCGAAACGCCTGGGAAATATCAAAGGCGGCGCACAAACAGTGAAATCACATCCTTGGTTCCGCCATATCGACTGGGATGCATTGTACAATCGCAGAGTGAATGGGCCTATTATACCACACCTTCGAGGTCCAGCAGATACCAGAAATTTCGATGAATACGAACCAGAGGCTGGTAACAGGGAACCATAC
Organism: Nigrograna mackinnonii; assembly: GCA_001007845.1. NCBI lineage: Eukaryota > Fungi > Ascomycota > Dothideomycetes > Pleosporales > Nigrogranaceae > Nigrograna > Nigrograna mackinnonii. The sequence goes on from JGVQ01000138.1 coordinate 1,255,315, forward strand.
ACAAAGGAAATGAGGGAGAAGTGGGATGATTATTTTAAGGACTTTTAGAGGTGACGGTTTTGATTGCAAGAAAAGTTTCAAGCGTATTTGAAGAGAGGACGTCGCGTTAGGATGCGGATCCTGAGTAGAACTCGTGGCCGTAACATACTATGAGAGAGGGAAGAACAGCGTCGGGTCCCATACATTGGGGATGCAAAACGCTTTACAATTCCACAACATACACCTTCCTCGATGCGAATTCAACAGCCTCACTACGCCACTTCCGGTTCCGCACACTATATTGGCTTTTCCCTCTCCTCCGTTCCATCGATATGGTCTCGTTGGGGTGGCTTTTTTCCCTTTGACATGATGATACCTGCTTTGGTCTTTGGTTTCGGAGGTTTCCGTTTACTACAGTGTACGAAATGAGAATTGTTAAACGTTTGTCAATATGAATTGAATAGGTCAGGTCTATGGCATTGTGTATGTAGGATTTATCTCAATTTAACATCACAACTCGAAACAACATTCTTGGATATTTCAATCGTGAGCATGGATGTATAAAGTTATACTAAGCTTCAACGTTCAATGAACAGAACGACTCGCAAGACACCCAAGAGACTCAAACAATGACTGATGCAGACCAGGATGTTCGTTGACGTACGTGGTCCCTGCCGATCGTTGCTCGACCACGTCGCATTTCGCTCGCTTCCATGACCGACATTGTCTTTCCCGAAGAATGATGAATAGATATTACTTTCGTGAGTTGGTAACTTGTCTAATCTAAGTGTGAGCTACAAAGCGTTTAGGCTTCTGGCATACATACTAACTGGATTCCAGCATCTTCATGCGATAGTTTTGGCTCTGCTGCTCTTTCCACAGAGCCTGGCAACTAGCAGAAAGCTCCTTGTGGTTTTCTCTTTGCTCTCTGCGAAGGTCCGCGAGTAGCGATCGATCTCCCTTCGTTTAGTTGTTGAATAGGTGGTCCCATACTATAATACCACAAATGGGAACGGTAGCAATCATGGTGATGAAAAGCGGATGTGTGAGCACTAGGTGAATTAATACCATTATGCGGATTAGAGAATTAGAGGTATTAAGACTTACTAAAGCGAGACGACATGTTAGGGGTTTATTGATTTAGAAATGGAAAACTTTGTTTCAGCGACTGGAAATTGGATGCGATCGTGTTGATGGATGAGTGAAGGAGTGAGAGCGGGGAGGGGGCTTGCGGTTCTTATACTTGCTCACGGCGGTGAACCATGGTCGCGCCTGCCCTGCCCAACCAAACCACTACCAGAATCACAACGAGGCATTGTGTATGTAGGATTTATCTCAATTTAGCATCACAACTCGAAACAACGTTCTTGGATATTTCAATCGTGAGTAGTAGTTAGAAGACTATTGGCGACCCAGAGAGGGTTGCTAATGCATGGTCATTTGATGTTATTACTTTCACACGAATATAAGATACGATGCGTTCATAGCTAGGGCCGAAAGCTTAGGGTAGCGAGCGTTTTATGGTTCGTTGCGTTTTTGACAGCCATGGATGTATGAGGTTACTCTAAGCCTTAATGTTCAGAAACTCAGACAATGACTGATGCAGACCAGGATATTTGTTGACGTATGTGGTCCGTGCCGAGGGTTGCTCGACCACGCTGCGCGCTAGGAAATCCGCATTAGGTTAGTTCCAAACAAACCATCCACATGCGCACTGTAACTTCGTCATTTTACATCCCGTTCCTTCTAAACAACACAACACGATGCCGCCTCGACAAGTATATGGCAGACGAATACATGCAGCTGGTACAACCTATACGAAATTCTTATCACCAAGCAAGGAGAATGACACACAAGATGGCGGCAAGCGGACGGTCGATCAAAGTCAAGAGGTGGAAGAACAAACTGCGAATACCGAGAATCTCGAGCAACAAATGGCCGCAATGGCCATTCAAGATAATTGTGTGGAGGTTGAGGATGACAATACAATGAAGGACTGTAGAATACGTGAACCCTTGAAAGACAGGGACATGGTTAGGAAGACAAAGGAGCCTACAAGGAGAACACGAGAAGGTTGCAAATCGAAAACAAAGAACAATGTTCCGAGGAGTAAACATAGCAGAATCGAATCAAATGTGTCTTGTACGGAAACGAAAGGAATCCCAGCCATAGAAGAAATTGTAGAAGGAGCTGCCAAACATCCCGTTGCACTTGACGACTCATTCGTCCCCAAATTGTGCGCGGAACCAACCGACACAATGCCACCTATTCGAACAACCAAGCGAAAGTCGCGAAAGCAGGATAAGCCATCATCTAGGCCACACAATATTCAACTACCAACACCAGAAATAACACCTCCGCCGGATGACATCTTCTCCACATATGTTAATCCCCTTCTATCCCTCGGAGATCGCCGCGCGATACTTTCCTTTGAAGGATGGTCCTCCCAACTAGACCCTTATGTCAATGTTTCCAAAATTGCGGAAGCTTCGTTTAGTGAAGTGTATCGGCTTACAGTGATATCTCCCGAAGAAGGATCAGCCAAAGAATCAGTGGTCAAGGTGATTGCATTACGAACACCCCCTGACACCCCTCTCCCTAGTGAGCGTATGGACCATAATCGAACGAGGAGAAAAGGTGATATTTCCAAACAATTGGAAAAAGAACGTCAGGAGCGGGCAACAGAAGACGAGTGGAAATCGAATGTTGAAGATGTTGCGTCCGAGGCTCGTCTTCTTCAGAACCTAAATCATATTCCTGGCTTTACGGTGTTCCGAGAGCTCGCCATACTTCAAGGCCGGCCCTCAAAATCGTTCTCAAAAGCGTGGAAGGATTGGAACAAATCAAGACCGCGTGGGAAGAAGAGTGAATTTCCCGACCCTACCAAGAAGACGAGCTACGATGACAATCAACTTTGGGCAGTCATTGAGATGCAAGATGCTGGCACCGACTGTGGCAAAGTTATAGAAGCAGGTGGAATAAATACGATATGGGAAGTCTGGGATATCTTCTGGGGTGTCTGTCTAAGCGTGGCTAAAGCCGAGGAAGGATGCAAATTTGAACATCGTGATCTCCACATGGACAATATCTGCATACGATCATCGACCTCAGACTATAGTCTAATCGGGCGAGCAATTAGAGACCCATTGAAGCGAAAATTGGGATTCGCCGGCCTCGAAACAACCGTCATCGATTACACATTGTCTCGTGCGGATATCATCTCGCCTTCTAAATCTGATACATCTAGAAGGAATTCCTCATCATCTTTCTTATCCTCCACGACATCATCTTCGACACTAGAATCAACAAGAAAATCATGTGAAATCGCATATATCGACCTCAACAAAGACATGGGCTTATTCGAAGGCGATGCAGAAGAGGAATATCAGTACGAAATCTACCGGTATATGAGGGATGCCGTATTCAGCAACAACACCTTACAAGACTACGGAGATTCAAGATCGCAAGCTCTAAAAAACATCATAGAGACACCATGTCGATCGCCCCGTAAATCCAAAGGAGCCGCCGACCACACCTCAGAACCCTTGCGCCGCTCTCCACGTAAATCCATAGCACGCACCCGTCTCGATCCAGACATATGGAAACAATTTCACCCCAAAACGAATTTAATCTGGGCCCACTTCATCCTGCACAAACTCCTCGACAATCTCCGGACCAACGGCAACGAACCCGCCTCCCTCTCCAACACCGCCATTATGCAGAACGTGAACGCCGACGAGTCGGAGGCGCCCAAGATATGGAAGAAGGCATTGCTGCTGCACAAGATCCTGCAAAAGGTAGCGACGAGGTTAGAACCCGCAGTTTTGAAAGAGAAGGGGTCGCTGGGGAGTGTAAAGGAGTTGGTAGTGTGGGCATTAGAGCAGAGGTGGTTGAGGGTTGGGGATGTTAGTGGTGAGGCATAGGGTTGTAATTTCTGCGTTGTTGTTCATTGTAAACGAAGGTTTGGTTGCATGATGGCTTGATTTTGCATACTTTGTCATAGCATGGGCATATATGGCGTTTCCCCTTCTTTACGTTTCTTTTTCTTGCAACATGATGGGTTGTATGGCGCGGGTGTGCATTCTCCGGAGTCTTTTGTCTTTTTCAACGCCTACTTGCATACATGCAAACAAAACCAAACAAGCCAAATATTCATATCGAATAGCATTTCTACACATTTTATCAACTCTTGATTTCATCATTGAATGTTCTCCTGATTACTATTAACTAAACTGCTGAACCAACCAGCATAAAACACAGGCTCTAATTTACTGGTTTCCTTCAACCCTCGCCACCTCCTTTGGTCCTTCCAAGGCAGCTATACCAAAAAGCAAGAAGATACAAGTACAGCGACATCAGCGTCATGTCAAATCTTATACGTGAGTAATAGCAGGCTCTCCTCCACCGTAGTGTCGTGGTCTTCGGGAGAAGAAGAGAAAGAAGGGAAGGTAGTGTGTATCAATCAGCCCAATGAACCTGCAGTTGAGCAGGATACCCCCGGATAGATCTGTAGGAAAGGAGTAAGGAAAGCTGATTGAATAGTGGAGAGCCACACACGCGTGTATATTCCGTCGCTTGAAAACGCTAGCAAAGACAAAAAGTATCGATAAGAAGGAAATTCCGAGAGGAAACCTGGTCAGAACGCTCCTCATGATGCTGAACTCCGTATATGCGATGAACTTTGATTATTGGGAAAAGGAACAATTTTTGTGGCCATTGGAAAACGATAGATAACTTTGGGTCGTGACTAGGATCAGAGTTCAGAACTGGTTACTTCTGGAGTTGGTGTGCTGCTGTCTTCTTCAGGTAAGACTGGCGGCGGGACAACACCCAGACTCTTCCTCTTGCTCTTCTTCTCTTCTTCTTTCGGTTTTGTGGTGGAAGTAATGCCGTTGGCGGCGGTTGGGCCTGTCTTAGGGCCATTCGTCGAAGTCGCCGCGGATATGGGGCTGAGGGTGGTATTGGCTTTGGAGTTTGGTGCGATGCTGGAGTAGCTTGTAGAAAGTTTGGAAGTGCCGTCGGGGGTGTCTGATTTCTCGGCGAAATCTTTCCATCTTCGCCAGCCATCAAAGTCGATGAGAGCTTGCATGCAGCCCCATTCTTTGACCTTTCGCTCCAGCCAAACAAAATTTACCGGCTAGAGGTTTGTATTAGTAAAGAATATGCGGCGACATGGGCCAATACTGACCTTTGTAAGAAAGTCGTTGCAGCCGGCTGCCAAAGCCTCGTGTCTATCACTCTGCAGGGAACTGGCCGTAAGTGCGACGATAATCACTGGACTCTTGAAGAGGCCTTTATCGCCAAGTCGATCATCCTCATTTACCTCTTTTTCATAATTGCCGTCCGACCCTAGCCGGTTGTTTGGAGCTTCACTGCTTCCACTACTGAAAACGCCGATGCTATTAACTCGTTCCAGTCGCCTGATTTCCTTCGTTGCCTCCAAACCATTCATGATGGGCAACTGAATGTCCATCAATACCAAATGAAAACCACCAGCTCTCCATTTGCTGACTGCCTCCTTTCCGTTCATTGCTCTCTGCCAACGGACCTTTAAACGCTGCATAAAAGCACCCAAAACTCGCAGGTTAATAATGTTGTCTTCTACGATCAACACATTGATTGGAGGGACGGATCCGTCGAGCAGTCCTGCGGGAAGGGAAGGCGGTTCGATCGCCTTTGGCTTCTTTCGTTTCTTGTCGGGTCGAGGAGAGGAAACGCGGGGAGTAGGTGGGGTTGAATTCTGTCTCGCGGCCGGGTCAATAGGCGCAGGAGGAGTAGGTATAGGAGCGGTCCCCGTTACTGAATGTTTAGTTTCTGAAGCGGAAGAGTCGTGGCGGGGTCTATTCGAAGGGCGAACAACAGTCGAAGAGGAGGGTACGCCACTAGTCAATGTAGTGGGTGAAGCAGTATTGTGTCTGGGATACTTGGGTCTAGCATGATGCCTACGTGAACTACCTGGAGAGGGAAGAGGTGGCAGCTGTCCCGTTGATAGAACTGCTATCGAATGAGGGGCATGGGGAAGAGTCACCCTGGCCTCATGCGGGTGAGCGGCTGCCGCGGAGGGTGACGGGTTGACTACGGGCATGGGCGGAAAATAATCTGTAGCGGTCTCATACGGCCTCGAGTCGTCATGGTGGGAGTAGTACACGGGAACTCGCGGCGAGGGTTTGGGCGTCCGTCGCTGGGGAATCTCAATAACCAGCGCCTCTTTCACGTTTTGTCCTCCAGGATAATACTCGTCCAACGTCCTGCACATTTCTTCCTCAGGGCCAAGTATCCTCCCACCCGGTTTATCGATACCCATGATTGCGTTGTTGTTGCTGTTACTCTCTCGAGGGAATATCCGAAGAGTAACATCTGGCGCGTCAAAATTCCTCCCCAGGGAATTGGCATACTTTTTCAAAATCATGTCTCGAACATCGTCCACCAGGTCATCCTCTCGTATCTGTACCAATGTAGCAGAGGCATTTGCCCGCTTGACCCAAATCTTACGATGTAGCATGCCTGCGTTGAATGTGACGGGGCCACTGGCACCCGTAAAGTAATCGGTAGTAGGAGGACCAGTTGCGAGGGCAGCGGCGGGAACGTCAGGGTCAAGGAGTGTCTTTATTATGCGAGCATTTGAATTTGTGACCAACGATTGTCGTCGAATGACTCCCGGTGGAGTAGGTCTGGAGCCGTCGGTGCGAGGGGAAGGCTGAGGCAATTCGGACGGGTTCTCTTGCTCGGAAGCGTCTGCAGAAGCGTCTGCGGGCACGTGTTTACCGGCCAATTGAGCGCTGTTGACGGGGAGTGGAATGGGCGTGGGTTCCTCGATGGTGACCTCAGGACAGTTGGAGTGGGCGGGAGGCGCAGCGGGAGACTGGGCGGGGTGGGAGAGGGTGTTGTCGGTGGTTGTGGTGGTGGTATTGTCGTCGTCGTTGTCGTGATGAGAAGGGCGGCGGTTGAGGTTCGAGGTTGAGCTCCGCTCGGTTCCATTGTCGGCCGCCGTCGAAGTGCCAAAGGAAGCGTCGGTCGTCTGCGGCAACACCGCCGATTTGGTGAGCCGCTGGTCGACCTCGTCGTCTTCTCCATGGACATCTGCAGAGGTGACCTCTGGCAGCTTGGTCATGGACATGCTCTTGCGCAGCGAGCTGCCATGTGCTCTCCGCGCGTGATCGCTACCCGCCGACGATGCAATGGACCGCGCCGAGGTCGACGTTGCGCTGCCTCTGCGCAGAAGTTTTTGGCGGGCATTGCTGAGGCGCGTCTTAAAATCAGTCATGCCGACGAGTCGTCGCCTAGCAGCGCGCAGAGCTGCCAGAGGCTTTGGCAAGGCCGTTGCGAGCGGACAATGGGCGATTCGACGGTCGTCGTCGTTGAAGGGGGCCGGCACAGGCAGAGAGATATGGCAGCGTGAAGCGACGGGCCAGAACTGGGCTGCGGCGGGCGCGGGACGCTGTGGCGCGCTTCCGAGAGCAGGAGCTAAGCTTCTTCTTCTTCTTCGCTGCTGATGCTGCTACTGCTGCTGTGCTGGATTGGCATGGGGAATTCCACATTCGCATCGGCTCCAAACACGAGAGGGGCAGAGGGCCTAGATATCCCCGTGGAATGGGGGAGGTGGAGGGAGGGATAAAAGGAGAGGCTCGGGGTTGGGACAGGTATTATCACAGTAGGGCGCCGGCACACCAGCAGTGGAGGTAGTGGTAGTGGTGGTGTTGCTGCCGCGATCAGGTTCGATCAATCTTGATCAGTCACAGTCACTCAAAGTCAGTTGGTCGGGCATTTCACCATGTCCATGTCCATGCCTTGCCCAATGCCCATGCCCATGCCATCCTGGGCACGTCCAGAATTTCCCAGAGCTTGGGCCGCACCAGGTGAAATGCTCAAATGAGGCTTGTCCCCGGCGTCGATAGATGGACTTTTCCCGATGCTTGCAACTTGCACCGCGTGCTTCACCCACTTCTTTCTTCCACACCCACCCCACCTGTACCAATTCACTGCCCTGATTGATTCTCTGCTCCGTTGCCACGCTGCCCCCAACTGCGACTGCCTGCACGCGTAAGCTATTCCCTATTCTTCGGGAAGCGGAGAGACAACGTGCAGCAAACATGTCTCGCGGTAGCCGTCGTGCTAGTATAAGCCAAGTTGGCCATGGAGCGTCCTGTTCGCGGCCAATTCACCACCACTGCACTATCTACTATTGCTCCACCCTCCCGACTCAGGGCTACCCCAGCTTCCACCAACCCGCCAGCTCACACCCCCGTGCACATCCTCTCTCCCTCCTCGCCTTTTACTACATCTTTTCGCCTAGTCCTAGTGCCAGCTGTACAATCGCCACCGGCCTCTTCGCGTCCATCACAGACATGAGGCGAGCATTTGCCACACACCATCTCCCATCGTGCATAAACTTGAAATTTCGCCTGTGCCCAAGACTTTTTGACGCGCTGCCATGCATCAAACACGCAGCCGGCACCCGCTCGGAAACTCCTGCTGTTCCATCGCGCCCAATTTCCATTACTGATGAAATAATGGATAACCACATCTTGGGTGAATTGTCCCCCGCGACGTTTGTCATGGGTGGGAGGTACATCGGGAACGGCGTTATCAATAAGGATGTCTCGGTAGGGCTGTCACTATCAAGCTACAGATTCCGCATCTGATTTCGTCACCGTCTTTGAATGTTTTATTGGATATCTCGCCCCACCACACCCGCCAATTGTAGCTAATGGAACGCGGCGAATAGGAGTACTAATTAATGGGTAGCTTAGGGGAGGACTTCATCATATATAATCCTCTCTTCAACCATCACCTCCTGAATACGGGAATCGATATTTCCCAAGTTTCCACCTACCGAAAGCAACAGTGAGATCATAGCTCACGAAGATCCACAAGCCCGGCTTGAAGGAGTGTTTCGATGATGCCGCGGGGAATCGGTTGCGCTAGATTGATAAGAGCACTCATCGAGATCTTCGACCTTTGGTAATTCGTGACAAGAACGATCAAGACATTGCGTGGAGCCGAACTTCGATATTTACCGGTATCCGTGTCGTGCCGATTAAGACACATTTAAACGTGGCTTCCGCAGAAGAGTTGGACGTTAGAAGTGAATCACGCTGTCACGTGACATGTTACTCCGCGGCACCAGCGGCTGTTGAGTGCAAGAGGTTCAAGGTCTCCCGTAGAAGCGAATCGACTTTGTTATCGAATTTCGGTATTCAATGAAACAGGGTGATCAAAATTGCTATGATATTGCACGGTTGGCTTTCGACGTTGTATTCATTCACTTGACAATGCGCGACAGTTTCATTCCCCACAGTACAGAAATCTTGGAATCAATCACAAAACCATACATTGTGAGACTATGTTTCACGGTACTTCTGACCTGGCGTTTTGTTTGGGTCATGTTTCTAGGAGACCGCTCTGTTTGTGAACAACACTCTGAGGCCCTAGCTCCGAATTCTTCATTATGCAATCACTTACAACTCTCTGATTACACTCTATTGCTCTAAATTGCCTACAAGATAATGTGTCGTTTGCACTCTGTCTATACAACGATGTACTAACATTTGTCTTTTATACGCAATCTCTTTCTTTTCCGTCCGCTGCCAATTCACTCTACGTACAAACTTTGGCTTTCACTGAAGCAAACTCTAGATACGTCATAGCATCGAGCAAACTTAACAAACCCAACAACCAAAGTGTCAAGTTACTATACTTCACTGCGCAACAACGAACAAAAATCATCCTCTGCAACACCACTCCAACACAACCGACCAGCCATTATCTACATCTCCTTAAACACAAATGGTCATAACTTGCCACAAGATGACCAAAGACTTCCAATCATCAACACATTTCTACCCACACCCAAACGCTACCCTAAAGGGCAACCCAACAACCTCTCTCATCACCTCATCACCATCATCCAACCGCAAACCCATCCCAACGCCCAACATGCCAATACCACCGCACCCCAAATCCCCAACCATCTACAGAAGGCCAATGCGCCACCACAACACCACCATCTCTCCTTCCTCTTCATCCTCTTCTTGTCCCACCCCCAAATACCACAAAAATTCATGCACAACATGTGCATCACCGCACTCCTCGTTCCTAAATTCCCACACACAGGCTCTAGTCTGCAAAAACTGCCTATCACATTTCTCGTTCCGAGAAAAGAGGGAACGGGAGTCGAGGGCTTTGACAGTTTTTCCGCGGCTGTTGGAGCGGGCCGATTCTTCTGAGGGGGATGAGAAGAGTGGTGATGGGGACGTGGGGGTGAAGGGAGAGGACGCGGGGAAGAAGGGTGTGGAGAGTGAATCGAATGGGCAAGGGGTGTTTTGGAGGGTTTTGGGAGGCTTGGGGGTGAAGAGGGTAAGGAGTTGGACGAATTGTAACGAGGGGATTGAGGCGGCGAGTTTGTAGATTTGAGAGAGTAATGGAGTGAGATGCAGAGGAGAAGGAAGGATGAGTTAGATATTATACCCTGTGATCTTTGATCCATATCTCAGGAGAGTTGAACCGTTGAGCTTGCTCTTCTGATAATGATAATTGTCGGTTTCCTGAACTCGAGAATCTAGAGTTACATTTAACCTTTTTTCTTCTGTACTTTTGATGATTGTGATGTCTGTGTATAGAAGTACGCGCTCCGTATGTTGAGCTATTTACTCCGGGAAGGATTCGGTTCATGGTCCAGATAGGTACATTGAAGTGATGGACCTGACGATAGAGAATGAATCTGGGTGTGGGTGGTGATTATTCCCGAGAATTTGAATACAAGTTCAAATTTCAAAGGGTTCGTGAATGGATAATGCGTTGGGAGGATGCTGAATCCTTGTACATGGGATTCGGTGTTGGAGTTTGGATTGCTATCAAGTGCGACTTCTCATTGCCATATTCATAAGCATAGATTTCGGTCCGTGTGTCTCGCATGCGGATGAAGATTCCTCTAATAAGATACGAACTTTCAGCGCATTACTTAGATGGAAATTGCTCTTGACAGCGTGTTGTTCATCATTTGCTTCATTTTCTACTTTGTGTCCAATACCTCAGTGAACGTGAGTATGAGAACACTATTTTCATGCTTATCCCACGCTTCTGAGCGTCTGATCAAGCCCACAATATCCAACCTTTAGCCCTACGCATGTTCCCCATCGTGGATGAAGCTAAATGCAACCAACTTGGCACTACCTCATACCACTTCTAAGTATGTTGCTTCAGGGAAGGTAAATGGTTTAGAAACAACCTGGAAGTGGAAAGTCTATGAGCCGGGCGAGCTAGTACGATAGACCTAGTACCCACCCCAAGGTAGCAATCCAGCTTTTTTGACCATCACCTAAAATAATCCAGTATCTGATAGCATGTTACTAATATATACTTCCATGGTGCTCCTTTTCATACACTAGCATCAAATGGACCAAACATACCAAACTGCCGCAAACCCTGGTTCTCAAACCTAAGATACAATATTTCAGAATCCTTGAAAAGGGATGTAACAGAACCGACGTTTCTGCACCACTTCTAGATCAGGCAAACTAGGTAGCGCCTATTTGTTAATTATAACAGTTCAAAATAACGGGTGCTTAAAAAGTTAGACAAATTAAGCAAATGAATAAATGCTAAGATAGCAAGCTAACTATCTAGTAATGATTGCTCTTAAAAAGAATGGAAAGTATGTTGAATGAAAACTAACTACCAGAAAGGCCCAGCATGATGATAAGGTCACAGCAGATCAATCTGTGATTGTACTGAACCTACAGGTACGCCAGTGAGTGCGCCATCCAAAGCCAGAGCCGCCACTGGCGCTGCCTTCGCAATCAAAATAAGCGGATTCCTTGCCATCTACACGGAAATCCTCTGGCTTGTCTGGAGGACTGTTTGAAAGGGCGCCACCAGAGATGTAGTAGGATATGCTCTGGTCGCCGATATCAATCTCGATATCCCCCCGACCGCCATTCCAGTCGAATTCACCAACTTTCGCGCAATCCCTGTCGAAAACCCACATGAAGCCGGCATCGTCAATTGTAGGCTCTCCATCGCTTCCGATGGCGCCGCCCTGGGTCCAGACGAGCACTAGGGTACGGTCCACAATTACTTGGACTGGAAGGGGTATGTTTTCGTTTGCTTCTTCGCAGCGATCCTTGGCATGGCTCTCCTCCACTACCTGCTGGCGCGCAATGAGGCTGCCCACGGTTAGTTCATCTTCACTTGCGATCATGACGCAGGTCTTAATGTACTCACGATTTCTCATTTTTGGCGCCTGAGAGTGAAGCTCCAGAGACCAGGGGGACGGCAACAGCCAAGAATCCGGTGATAGTGGAAAACCGCATTGTTTAGAACTGGCAAAGGTTGATAAGAATGTGAATCGTGTTCGGACGTTCTGTTGCCTCAAATGCTAGACGCTCTTGTAAATGTGGGAGTTGCTTGCGATGATGAAGTCCTCAGAGGAGGAATACATCATATTTATACAAATACTTTCCTAGCGCTTTTGTTCCTGTTACGTATTGGCAGCTACATTCAAATCTGCCCCCAAGCCATGCCGAGTGCCAATTCAGTCATGCTAAGAATCCGTATGAAGTCTTTGATCTCAATTTTAGCTAAAGATCTGCCCTGTCTACAAAGTTTTGGTCACAAGTAGACGATACAAGCCTCACTCCTTTTTTTTTCCAAAAATCCCGTGACAGGCATGCGAATTGTTGCTAGCAGGCATCGGTGTTCATTTCTGGCTAACGTTCGAGTAGATGGGGGCCAAAAAATTGTAAGTTTGGGTGATGACTGATCCCTGTCTAATAATATCTTGAGACTTTTGGGCCAAACCCGGTTTCGCCAAGTGTAGTTGACGTCTTAGTATCCCCTAAACTAATCAATTGCGGAGCAAAGTCTGATGCTTAGCATTTGCGATTGAGAACCTACTCAGTAGGTACCAAGAAATTATAGCAATAGGAACATAATAGTACAAGGTCCGTGTATAGGATGGAAAGATCTTAGGTCCAATCCCACACTAAGCCTAGTTGATCTAAAAGCTCAACTCGGAGCCAATACTTTATTTCACTAAGTCATCGTGTCTTTATATCCGCATCGTCACAGGTGGATCTTGGCACTGCATTGTCTACAGTACGGAAAGAAGGTAGCGCTTTGGTTGTGGTTGTTACTCTCCATGCGGACAGAAGGTTTCGACTCTAGCTACTTCATTATGATAATTGTACCCAGGCTGGTCGGGACAAAGTTTGAACACGAGGGTTCTAAGATGGTTGGTCCCTCGGCCAATTCGACTTCGGTGATAGTGTTATATTGTGCCAGGTCTTTCCTTTATCCAGATTTTGCATTGAGGCACCTGCAAATAGTCAAGGCGATGAGCCTGGATATGCAAGTCTCGCTCGGGCATGACCCATAACCTTCCGCAGCTCTGCCAGAGACATACGATCCATCCACTATCCGCCCGCAACAAAATACCCAGAAATGCAACATCTATTAGGCATCACATCCTATTGCACCTGCCTGTGAGATCATGTTGTTGACACTTCAGCTACCACCGACCCAGTCAATGAAATTACGGCCGGATTGTCAACAGATAGTCGAGTCTGTGGACAATCTCTTACACAGGAAGACTTATTAAAGCAAAGCTGTTCAGCCCAACGTTAGTTTGCCCAAATCTCGGGCGTGTCACAATTGCTCCAGGATTCGGTGCTACCTCACTAGCAGCTATCAAAGGACTAATGTCAAACTTTTCATACAAAACACGCATTCTTCCCGAGAAGGGAGCCAAGTTTTCATACTTAGCTCTATTCACTAATGATAAAAGGGATCAGATATCTCTGCAGTTTTTAAGTACCCTCAAAGGCAATAGACAAGGTGTTACAGATTACAGCATTACAACTCGACATTGACGAACATAACCGCCTAGCGCTCCATCCTAAGAGTCCAAGACTTGAGCTTCCACAGCGGCCTGAATATACACATTCGGTCGAAACCCTCGAACACCTCAAAACAAATGTTTACTTAGTGTCTCAATAGCCATGCCGCTTGTCGAGACCAAGCCAAACGGGAATCCGGCCAAGAATTCAACCCGACTTTCCCAGATTGACAGAATTGACCACAACCTCACAACTCTTCGCGACGGCGAGCAGTTGCTTTACTTACTCTCGACCATTGTTGGGGAGGTCTAGAACCCATTTACTTACATTAGAAATAGATAAACCACTTGGTGCTTTTGCTGCGATTAACTCTCGAACATGTATGACAAGCCGCGAGGGGAGCCGCCTGTTCGGATTCTTTCCATATGGTAGTGGTTGGGGAGGGCAGGGCAAGCGCGACCATGGTTCACCACCGTGAGCAAGTATAAGAACCGCAGCCCCCCTCGCCGCTCTCACTCCTTCACTCATCCATCCACGTCATCACTTTCTACTACCAATCTTCGAAATGTCGATTCGTTCCAGTAAGTCTTAATACCTCTAATTCTCTAATCCGCGTAATGGTATTGGTTCACCCAGTCTTCCCGTATCCCCTTCTCATCCCCATAGTCACTCCTATCTATGCAAGCATGATATGGCATCACCATTCTAGTAACACACGGGCGCATCAAAACCAATCAGCCATCGCAGACCTTCGCAGAGAGCTATGGGAAAACCACAAGGAGCTTTCTGCCAGTTGCGAGGCTCTGTGGATAGAGCAGCAGAGCTTTAACTATCGCATAAAAATGCTGGAACTTAGTCGGTATGAATGTCAGAAGCCTAAACGCTTTGTAGCTCACATTTAGAATAGGAACGAATAGCGCGCGGACTCGCGAAAGTAATACCGATGTCATCGTTGGAAGACGAGGGGACGCCGGTTTATTCGAGAATGCGCCTTAGATCTTTCAGCCATTCCAGAAACGGGCCTACATGTGGTCGCGGTTTGGTTTTGTCCGTAAGCAGTAGTTCGGTTGATATTTGATATCACATGACTTCTCATGTGACTACGCACAGTGCCGTGTTTAACCATTGATAGTTACCCCTTTCCTCTGTAGATAGGATGAATACAGCAAGCAATCAATCAATTTACAACCCCTACGTACGCAGTACAGGTGACTAGTCACACCCTATCGATCGTGCGCACGAGAAATAGTCCATTCAACAGGTTTGATGATCCGAATATCCATTGCTACTACGGAAAAGACACGACGGACATGGCTGGGGGAATTTCTGTATTGTGACACTTAGGTATCTGGAAATTTCATCGAGGCTCTGATGTTGAGAGAGAGTGGGAATGAGCCCGCCGGATTTGACCAGGTTGGTGTAATAGGTTTTGGGCATCATTGTTTTAATCTTCATCGAATGTATGCGTTAAAACAAGAGCATACAATAGTCCTCGGGCAGAGATAATCCATGGAAGACCTCGTCACAATAAAGTCCATTAATCGCCTTTTAGTGAGCTTATGATACCATAAACGGGGATACAAGCATTTTCCTATGAACCTATTCAATCACCCAGATACAACCATACTAATTGATTCATGTATGAACGTATTCAGTCAAACTGCGCGTCTTCTCAAACATTCGCTTTCGATTTCATGCAACACTATGCTCAACGCTCTGCACATTAGCATCAAGCCAAACAGGATTTCCTAATTCAGTATCCCTCTTCTATTCCTTCAGTCCCATCTCGTCCTTCTAGTCTTAGAGTAAGGAGGAGAGGACAAAGTGGCATGTCCCCGTCAGCCCTCACTGCGCCCAAAATCTGATCCAGTAACCCGCCTAATCACTTCCACACCATCCATCTCCCCCTCTAGGTACACCCCCCCTGGGAAATCCAAAACATCCTCACAATATAACGGTTTCAATACAGTATACCTAGCTTTTACATGCCCGGAGGTAAGATCGGTAGCTCGCCACCCCAGGCCATGCCAGACAGACACACCCATTCGGAAATGTGTCAATCCAGACATCCCGAAGCTGAGGATTGGGATTCTTGCATGTTTGATTTTCTTACCGATCCCGAGGACCATGCCTGTCTGGCTAGCTTGAAAGCCCATGGGGTCCGGGTCCGGGTCCAGTGCGCATGCAGACGTACGTGGCCCCGGGAATAGCACATGGACAGTACGGTTTGCATGTATGCATGTGCGGGCTACGTTTGGGTTTCTTGCACTGCAGTGCACTGCATGATCATGGGTTTACGGTCATGAAGAAATGGTCGGTGGGAACGCTGATCAATGGTTTCTTGTAAGACAAAGATGTCGAACCTGGGATTCTGGATGGCTGGTTAGATGGCTGATATCGACGGCGCAGCATTCAACGGTTTTGTCCGATCCTCAACTCAACTCCCTGCCATTCCTATTGCGCCCGATGACCGTACCACGACACGCTATGTATCAATTCAATATTGTCCAATGTGATGGCATGGGCAGGGACGCAGACAAGCACGCGCCCGACCCAGCAAACGCCGAATCGAACCGAACCACCCATCGATACGTTCATGCACGTTCAAAGACCTTTTCCTGTTCTCGAACGCCCAAGAACCAGAACGCCATAGTTCAGCCCAACTCCAACTTTCCCTCTCATGTCCACGGCAATATCCCCTCTAATATGCCGGGAGATAAGTGAAAAGCATATGAGAAAAGGCTGGAAAACATAGAATCTCGGCAGTTCATCACGAATTTACCTAGCTTCAGCTGTGAAAAGCCACCGGAACTTGCATGCAAATCCGGAGGGATTACGATACCGGGGGTATGGTAGGCTTGTGGGTATGGACCGCCCCGCAACATAGCGCGAAAAGGGCGAGAATAAGCATGGAGAGATAGGGAATAAGCATTTCAGCAATGCTTGTTTTTTTTGGAGGATTATCGGTTCGTAGGAGTGGTGGTTCATGTGGTGAGGGGGCGAGGTTGCTGGGCCCTAGGTGGGGGATAGTTGGGTATCAAGACTTGGGGATGGCTCCTTGCAATATTGGATTGGGTTCGTGTAGGATGGTGGCAACATGGATTTCGGGGCACAAGCTGGGCTCATGGTGAGAATTCTCACGGGACTGTTTCGCGTGAGCAAATTAATTCTCTGGCTTGTATTGGGCTGGGATCTGAAAAGTGCTTCTACGGCGTGGCGTGGCGAGGCGGTATGGCAAGAAGCGTGTGAGGAGAGGGGAAGTGTGGGGGACGAACGAAGAGCGGCTGTGTGGAGACAATGTTGTGTAATTGTACTATGTAAAGTAGTAAGCAGGGCTTTTTCAGCTTTGACTGATAGCCGTGTGCGCCTGGCATCTGTCTAAGTGCGAGCATAGAAGAATGGTCAATTGTATAGACGTTCGATGTGACCTGTTAAAATTGAATATGTATATTTAGATAAAGAAGTAAAAATCCAAGACTCACCAAGACTTTCTTACCGTAGAGCCTCAATTTCACACCTTGGCAAAAAGAAGCTATTCACCATCTTCTTCCTCTCAGATCCCAAGTCTACGATACTAGAAAAGCTTAGGCCTTGTGATCCTAGTCACAATCCTGCTTTTACCCCTCACTTTTCCATATTTGCTTTTGCCCCCACACTCACATTGGATCTAGAATCAAGTCGGTGAGGATACGGTAATCTGTACTACATCAGGAACACACGATAGCTGACCCGTATGTGCATTGCTCTGATTCGGCCCGTGTGTGGAAAATGCACGACACCTCGTCTGCAGGCCGGAGCGTAGCCGCCGTAGCCGTAGTCGGGAAACGGGCACGAGGACTAGGAGATCCCGCCTCGGCTGGACCTTACGAATCTTGTTTCTCTGCATATTGAATGCAAAGAAAGGCGAAGGAGAAAAAAAAGAAAATAGAAAGGCTAAGAGATGTGAATGGTGGTAGGATTAACAAGACTTTGTCGATCCCATATTCATTGATCGGCATGAGCTAACATTTGACGACAATTTCGCAAAATGCTGCTGTACCCGGCCTTGTTGGAACGAGCCTGAACGGTGTAATGTTGAGTGCTTGTGATGAGCTGGCTGGCCTGCTGTATCAGAGTTTCTTTTTCGTGCGAAATGGAAGAGCGGGGAAAGGATAACACGGCTAGGTGGAGTTTGAGACAGACGGATGAATGTGGATGGGAATAAGGAGTAGAAAGGACGTTGTGCCGGTGGAATATG
Source organism: Nigrograna mackinnonii (assembly GCA_001007845.1). Lineage (NCBI taxonomy): Eukaryota > Fungi > Ascomycota > Dothideomycetes > Pleosporales > Nigrogranaceae > Nigrograna > Nigrograna mackinnonii. The sequence goes on from JGVQ01000138.1 coordinate 1,273,366, forward strand.
AGGTATATGCATAAGTGGCGATCCCAAAAAAAAGGAATTTTGACATCTCCGAAAAGGAGCTTGATGAAATTTGGAAATAGATCTCGTACTCACACTCATGCTTGTACAGATTTGCAAACAAGGCTCTAACCTTGAGCGATTATGGGCAAGCAAAGGTGGAGTTAGTTGTAATCCATCCCACGCTCCGAACATCGGACCGTGCAGAGAGAAAATGAGGCTGGAGAAGCGTCTATAGCCTACATAGCAATACCGCACACGACACGCTGTACCTGTCGGAAGTCTGCCGCTCCGGGCGCGGCTTGTATGCATACTCCACAATGCGTTGCTGTGCCCCAGCACACAGGATAGATACCTTGTACATTCGTTGGGGTTTGTCGGGCTAATTCACCGCCAGATAGTCATATGACTAGTATCGCTTACCTAACCTCTAACCCAAACCTCGCACATAAGAGTTCCACTTCCAACTTCCAGTGACAGGCTGACTCGGCTCAGATTATCTTTCCCTGCTGCAGCCACGGCGGGATGAAAGTCGAATGAGAAAATATGTCAATTTTGATATGCTGGAGAGTAAAGCCGTGGATAGCCCTCAGGCGCGGCAGGGCCTACGCGTACCCTAGTTGTCCCTGTGTGTAGCAAAGATCGTACATCAAGGCGTCCAGCTAGGCGCCCTTATCCATGCCGTAGGATATGCCCAGGATCAAAGTTTCGACTCTTGGTGGTGTATCCGATGACAGCTAAGCTTCTTATCTTGCAAAGCAGTTTAGATGATGCATGAAGAAAAAAGTACCCCTTGTGCTACGGATAATCAAGGACAAGGGCACACTTCAGCAGATGCATCTTCTGACCTTATCCTGGAAATAGGGAATAGGTAATGGGGAAGGTATGATCTCACCTCACCATCCAACCCGGTCCAAACCACCCCGCTTCTGCTCTCGCCAATCCTACACGCTCGGACTTTACCACCAATCAAAACATTAAATCAAGCATGCGTTGGAGAATTGGTAGATCCTAAAGTAAACGATTCGGAAGAAGTCGCGAAACCTTTGCTTTGATGGCGTAGAGCAGACGCGAGGTGTGGAGGCGGATGTGGATACGGGATAGAGGACCCTTGGTGGGTAAGTTTGCTCCAAGGAGAAGAGGACGGGCGCACGCCATAGTACGGCTCCGCTCTCAAATTCCCCTTGTAGTTGAAATGGTAAAAAGAAAGCCCACATGACGTGCATCGTCATGGTCGGAAGATTGAGTGATAGCCTACCTTAGCACGAACCTGGCCTCGCATATTGCATCTCCGGTCAGGCCAGGCCTACGCCCTAGACGCTCGCTCACGAGCTCAAGCGAAGCCGCTAGAGGGAAGATTGGGGGAAGATATGTTCTCCACTGGAAAACGTGAGAAAAAAGAGAGACCGTCTCCGCCAGTCGCCGCTGGCCGACCCATTCGGCCGTCTTGGAGGGAGGCAAGCGCGAGAGCCTGCACGCCGAGATGTGCTAGAAGCCCTCGTCGAACGTTTGACATGCTTGGAGTCTGATGGGGCGTCCTGGGCACACGTATACGGCGAGCGGCCGACTGATGATGGATCGCGCAGGCGCAAGACGCAAGACGCAGACGCAGAACGGGATCCGGATCCTGCCCCGTTCCGTCGTGGTGTGCACGCCACCCTGCGTAGGTTTTGGTGTTGGGCAAGGCAAGGAGCGCATACACGAGAGGGCCAGGCGGTAGCAGGTAGAGTAGCAAGCATGTAGTTGGACTGCAATCTCGCTCGAGGAGATGAGGTGAGGTTAGGTAGTCAGTTAGTGGAGGGTCGGTCGGTCCTTCGGCATTTGCAGAGACGAGGTGGAAAGCATCGACAGGCAGTTTGTGCACAAGCAGCTCGTACATGGAAGACTACGCGGGCAACGGGCGGCGGGCCAGTGACAAGAAATCTATGTGTAACGCAGCTGTGGGCGAAGGGAAAAACAAGACGGCCTCGATATGAGCCCGTCTTGTCTAGCTTACCATCGAATGCGACCCCTCCTCTGGCTTGGGTCTGGCCAATGCCACCAATGATGGACGCGCATAAACCCAACGTGGGATGCGATGAGATATCAACACTATTATCATTCCCCTACGGCTTCAACAACATGCATCGATCGGCGAATGTAGGGGGGTGGTGTCATCCTGGAGAGAAAATGGTGTAGCATGTGAAAGATGGCATCGATGGCGGGAGTAGACTTTCAAATCCCATGAAAAATCAGGAGCAAGCAATTTTAAGATCAGAATCGGATTACAATTGATACTCGCTGTGTATACCTGTGTGCGCTGAGAAACTAAAACGGACAGCCTCCAGCTCCTGGTATGTGACATCTTCAATAGACGATTGCAAATTGCCCGTGACAACAGGCCCGAATTTGCGCCAATTCGGTCCAGATATTCCCTTCCCAGTCGAACCTTCCCTGGGATATTTGAGATCCCCATTCTTCATATAGAACACAATGAAACTGTTGGACTCCAAATCCAAGTGTTTTGACAATCCCGCTGAAACCAATAAGAATAAATGTGAAGAAAAACGCCGATGATGCTAGTTGCGACGACAAAAGAAACTCCATTTAGATTGTTCCATTCCCCTTATTATCCTCTACCAACCGTCTCCCATATCAAAACGATGTTGCAGAGCTTTGGCAATCTTCTTCTCGGGAGCCGGTGGGATATGGCGATGGAGGAACCGCTTCGACTGTGTCATCTTTGACGTCTGTTTGGACGTACATTTGGATGTATCAATACAACAGGCAGGGTCTTCATAACTCTCAGGACAACAGCAGTCAATGCTCTTGATGCATGTAGAGCTCATGACTTCGCGAATGGTGATGCGCATATCAGGGTTAGGATGCAACATCTTCAACAAAAGTCGTTTGATTGCAGGTGGGTTGATGAAGCTGAAGATGGGGCCACATTTCGGGTGGCCGTCCACAGCATCAGTGATTTGGCCGTCGGGGTGGTCCTCGAGCCACTGGTCCCAGCCCTTCTTGAATCTTGCATAGTACTCGAACTCGGGCTTAGCGGCCTGCCAGGGGCAACCTCCGAAAGTCATTGTTAGATACACAATGGCACAGGACCAGACGTCAAGTCGGCGTGGATCGTAGCTGCCATTCTTCTCCAAGACTTCGGGAGCAATGTACGGAAGACTGCCGCAAATTCCTGGCTTGGATAATCGAACTTCGCCCATGTTCTTTCCGCATTCGCCTCCACCAGCACGGAGGCCGGGATGCTCGCCGCTAAACACTTCGGCAACACCAAAATCAGAGATCTTCAGGTGACCTTCGCCACTTAAAAGAAGGTTCTCCAGTTTTATGTCTCTATGAGCAATGCCGTGGGAGTGCAGATAGTCGACGCCTCGGAGCAGCTGCTTGAAGAAGCAGAGTCGGTCCTGGACAGTGTAGTAGCCCGGTGGTTGGGCAGCAAACAGCTTGCGCTCTACAAGCGTGAAGAGCTCACCGTTGCCGCAGAATTCCATGACGTGGTTCCATCGGTTCCTGTTCCTACAGAGGCGTACCGTCTCGACAATGTTGGGGTGGTGAAGACTCTTGGCGATGCTGTATTCGGATTTGATCTTCTTGACGTACTCATCTTCGTCCTCGTCCTTTTCACGGCCACGGAATTCCTTAACAGCGACCAGCTCTTCAGCGCCAAATGTGCCCTTTCGAGCCATGATGCGCACTTCGGCGGTTGCACCTCGTCCCAGGCATTTCCCTCGCTTACCTGGCATAAGACTCGAGCTCTTAAACTCCTTGTCTAGATCACAAGAGTCTACTACGAAGTCTTCGGGTAAGCTGAGACTGAGGCGGCGCGCCTTTAAGCCTACACCCTCCGCTGCGGGCTTAGAGAAGGTGTCGATAAGCCCCACTGTCCTGTCGTCACCCTCGACCTTGGGGACGATCTCGGTGCTGGCAGACCGCCTTCGCTGAAATCGAGACTGCTTCTTGGTCTCTCGGGCCCCACCGGCCCAGGTAATGCCTGGGGCTGGTTTCTGCTTGTTCATGCTGGAGAGGGCAGTTGACGAAGTGGAATGCTTATGGCGGAATCCGGGCTTCTTTGGAGGTGCTGATGCCTCGTCCGAGATGGTGCTGCTGGGAGACCCTGGGGAAGGTGGAGAGTTACCATGTGAGGATTTTGGTGAATTGCGTGCGGAGAGTGAGAAGGAACTCAGACGTCGGTACTTTGGAATATTCACGGCTGGAGAAGACACTTCACTGGGGCCGTCAACGCCAGTCTTGACGTAGAGTTTTTCATTTTGCATTGTTGGGCCGTTTGATTGTTCCTTGGTGGGTGACGGAGGGCTAGCCTCTTTACCATTTGTTGGGGTCCTGTGAAGTTTGTTCCGGACGAACGACCCAACACGCCTACCCAGGCCAGGCTTTTCGGGGGCCAACGCCTGGTCAGGAGGAGGAGTATTGCCCATCTTGGTATTCGACTTGATGCGAGAGACTGGCGATGGTGCTTGCTCTGTTGTTGCAGCAGCGGGAGACCGTGCAGTTGTTATAGGTGCTGGCCGCTGGGGTAGAGGTTTCGAGTCCAATTCTTTCCCGTCCGATTTAGGTGCAACTAATGCCTTTCCTACGGGCTCATCGTGTCGAAACTGGTTGGAGAAGGAGGGTGCAGTGTCGCTGGTTGGGGTGATGGGCTCGGCAGGCTCACTAGCAGTTCCGACGCTCTCGTCCTCTTCTGGGATTGGGGACTGGTATTCAACGACGCGAGGGTCTCTGGGCAATGGAAGGTCGTCTGCGGCGGCGGGCCTGTCCTTAAAGGTAGTGGCCAATTTTGGCGTTGAGGAAGCTACGGCGGGCATGGCAATATTCTGGGCGTGGAATTGAATTGGGACAGTGATTGCGATCGGCGGACACAGGCTCGTGCGAGGGGAACAGATCGGATCTACCGTTGGGGTATTACGGTGAATGCGGGTGGTGCGGGATTATCCTCGTGGGCGTGGAGGCGTTGTGCGACTATGCTCGCTGCAGTGAACTGGGGCGGTGATAGGACGCCTCGAGAGAGGAACAGGATGAGGGATGGAGGGCAGGCACAGCGGAGGAGGCTATGCGGTGAGAGGAGGCCAAACGTAAAAGAGCCATCCGACGGTGGTAGGCGGTGGTCGGTCAGTTTAGATTCGAGAGGAGATGGTGTTGAAGGGCTGAGGAAGCAGAAGTTGTAGGGCAAGACAGGTGCGGGTGGTATGGGCAGTGGGTAGTCGAGTAGTCGGGGAGTAGTAATAGTAATGTAGCGAGGAGATGCAGCGCGTGTAGATTGATTTATGGTGGGGACGCCCAGTGACGTTGGGTCGGGATTCCGGTGCCGAGGACGATGGCGAAATGATACCTAAGAGGGTGCAGGGAGTGGACGGTTGGGGGTGTGGACTGTGGATTGTGTGGGCAGTGGGCAGTGGGCAGTGGACGGTGGACGGTGGACAGGTCAGGACAGGGTCGGTGGGCCCCCAGGCGCTCACACACTGAGAGGCGGAGGCAAGGCAGGGTATTTCGTAAGGAGCCAGGTGCAAGGTGCAGGGTGCTGGGTGATGATGATTGTGGGTGAGCGAGGCAGTCCAAGTCAGTCAATCAGTCAGTCAGATGGCTCAGATTGGCCCGGCTGGTGGCTTTGATTGCTCTTGGACGTAACCCTGAAGCGGGAATAGTGTCGACGACGAGGGCCAGAGGAGCGTCCAGTGTGGGCTTTGCAGTGGGCGGCGTGCGAGAGCAACCTGCGAGGGAGGGCGGCGCTACGGGACAAAGCGCTCGTCTTGGACGGTACTGGTGTGGACGGGCAGCGCGGGAGCGGCAGAACTGAGGCAGAACCAGAGGGCAACAATGGAACTAACAAGCAAGAGGGGGGGGACTTCCTCTTTCTTTGGAGATGTACTTCGTACGAGGGGCAACTAATAATAATGATAAGAATGGCCGAGGGCAAGCGCTCTCTGTGGGTGTCTGTGTGTGCGGTGCTCTTCTGTGACGGGCGAGTTTCAAAATGTTCATAAAACACCGGACCCACGACGACTTTTTAATACCAGTCAGTGCAAGTGCAAGAGTTGGATTGCAGTGTCCGCGAGGCTGGCCCTGCCCCCTTGTGCGTATGTACGTATGTACGTATGTATGTGAATGTGTGCATCCGCCTTGAGTGCCCAGATTGTGTGTGTGCGTGTGTGTGTGTGTGAAGGGGTGGGAGGGTGTATGGGCGACAAGGCGACAAATTCGGCCAGGGCCCTCCCTGCTCCCCCACCCCGGCGCCAGCGACCAATGCCAGAGTAATGATCGGATCCAGGAAAACTGCAAATTGGGTCTAAGGGCTCCGTAATGGTAAGATAAAGACTCTTGGCTGACCGCCCAGCGCTGCAACTCCTGCTACGGGCATTTGGACAAGCCCCGGACTGTTGCGCAATCGCCCTTCAAGAGTAGAAAGCGACTTGAGCATCTCTACACCTACACAGCAAATGGGCGGAATAACTTGCACTTGGGGGTACTTCAACGTCGTCACCTGGTTACGCGGAACTCGATCTCGTCCACGCTCTGCAATCTTGCAGCTCTCCCAATGCCCAGACACCCGGGTTTCCCCTTTCAGGCAAGCCCACCCTGGGCCGACCATCGCTGGCCGTTGGCTGTCGTCTGTCGTCTGTCGTCTGTCGCCCGTTGGCTGTTGCTGTTGGCTTTTGGCCTTTGGCTTTTGGGAGCCGGGCCGTGGAAACGCCGTGCGAGGTTTTTTCTTCAAAGATACCATGTCCCAAGCCTTCCTCAGACCTTTTTTACGCACCCACGGCTGCGTCTCCCAGCGGTTACGTGGATCTACTCAGCAACAGCACAGCAACAGCTCAGCACAGTACAGTACACGGTAAAGCTCGTACATAGGCCTACCTGGGCTGTGGTCAATTTCCCGCAACTATTACCCTAAACATCAAGACCACAAACCGACCAAGATGTACCTACTCCCACATTGACTTAGAGGCGGTCTGTTTGGCTGCCGTTCTCTATTTTAAGAGTCCGACGCGGTCGTCTCAGAACCTCATCTCTGTCGCCTTTTTGCGCCAACTAGGGCCTCTGCATTTGCATTTGGTGAGATGACGGCGGCGGAAGGCCACAAGTGCGTGCGGCATTATTTGGTCGTATGTTAGGCGAATTGTTGCGGTGTTCCCTCCTCGTCCTCCAGCCGCACCGCTCGCACCCTCAGGGACTCAAGTGGCACACCCCAGACAGTCTCTCATTCACTCACGTCTCGCACACAGGGCACAGCACAACACACACACACACACAGACCGCACCTCACCCCATTCTCACTCCCACTACTGTACCAGGAGCACACACAGGCGCCAGCATGTCCAAAATCCCTCAAACCTGAATCTGAACCTGAACCCTCCCTAGATATCTCTAGCTAGATACTGTACATGCGCTGCCGGCCCGCCATTCACCCCAAGCCCCCCTTCTGGCCTAGACCGCCAACTGATGTTCCCCCCCTTCGATGCAACTCTACTCCCGATCATCTCGACAACTGGTGGCATCGGATGCGCTGGGCAGATTGCTCCTGCTACTACTGCTACTTCTGCTTCTCCTTGACCACCCTCTCTCCAGAGCAGGCCGCATCTAGACGTGGGCTAACCGACCGCAGCGACGCATCCTCTGCAGACATTCCAGCCATGCATTTCTGCTGCACGCTCTTCCCGGCACCAAGGCTTGTTTGATCCATCCTGGCCGCGACGTTTTGCCGCTCAAAGCGACAATGGCGATTGGAAAAGCTGAGTGGGGGTCAGCAGCCCGCAATCCACCGGACAGCATCCTACATGCAAGCATTCACAGCTCTTGTTGACGCTCCACTGACGCTGCTTGACGCCCCGGACCTCCTGCTTCCCTGGTGACCCCCTCTCGACGCTTCATCTAATATTCATCGCGAGCCGTCTCTGCTGCTAATCTGCTGCTAATCTGCTGCTAACCTGCTGCTTCTGCTCCTCCTAACAGCCAACGGCCGCCTTGCAATCTGTCACCACAAGATGCTCAATATCAGCTGTTCCAGCCCGTGGCCCCAATTATTTGATCGATTGATTGCTCTCATCTGGCGCGCCTGGGCAAACACCCCTGACTCTCTCGTGCTACCTTCTCCAGGCGTCCCCCACAGCCTTTGCTACACCAAACCCTACAGTGCCTACCCCGCAACTTCATTCACTGCGGGTGGTTACCTGCACTCCTGGCCATCCTTCCTCTTCGCCTCCGCCTTGACCGACTCTTCTGCTCACTCTTTTCATTTCGGACAGTTCGGCTACTAGCCCTGCTCACTCATGTTTCTCCGATGTCCATCCCCGACTATTCCGCTCCGCCTGCCGTCAGGGCCTCTTTGCGATTTCCATTCTTCTCTATCGGATCCATACCCGAATTCACTCTCCTCACGCTCTCGCTCACGCATCCGGACCAGCAGGTTTAGCAGCCCAAGTATTGCCTCCGTCTCTTGTTGAATTCGCCGTGCATCACGCCGCTCCTTGTGATTTGAATCCAGTCCCCCGGTACATTCCGTTCTCGCATCCTTTGCCCAACGTGCAAAGCAGCTTCATCCAGACCATCCTCTGTGATACGGAAATCATTGCCCGATTGGCTGATTCATCTTGAAGCCCAGAAAGTCTCAAGCTTGAGGCGTTGAGCAAAGAAGCCAAGCGGTGAGCTGAATGCTTCGAGTCTTATCAAATTACACCTTAGGCCAATGGTTCACAACTGTGCTCTCTCCGTTCTCTTCCCCACAGTCACGCACTGCCAGCACCTGCAGTAGCGGAGAGCTTCTTCGGTGGAAAATGCTCCCAAGCAGTACTAGCCCCTCCTGGCTACTTGGCGGAGTTGAATGACGTGTGGTCTGTGCCATTTTCGTGGGGGGTAATTGGCGACAGCTTCACTCTGCGTGTTGACTTTGCGGGTTGGGCGACATCGGTCTGTATCACAGCACGTGAGGTATTACGCTGATTTGCAGGCCAGCCAAGGAGCCTCATCAATGTTGTGGAATCGTTGCACCCCTCTGCCTCGGAGCCCGACTCTTTTCAGTCACCACCGTGTGCTCTGAAATATTTCGCTTTTGCAACATGCTGTAACAAAACAGCGGCTTGGCCCGTCCCAGAAGAACGCCTGCTCCCTTCCTCATGTCCTCGACGTGGAACAATCATCCAGACTGGCTATGTGGTACAGCGATGCGCCATGCCTTGGCAGTCTCGACCTTCTCATTCGGCCTGTGAGGACGTTGGATATCCACGAAGATCACTCATGCAAGATCGCCATATAGAGGCGGTCGACTCGGCCATCCCCTTTCGAAATGCATGTCAAACAACGATTGCCCGGATGCTGCTGGCCCTCTTGCAGCGCGTCAATCATTGCCGCCCGACCTTGATGTTTGACAGAAAACACTTGGAAACATCTTGGCTAGCTTGGCAATTAACGCTTATATGGATGTGGTAGCCCCTTGTTATTCTTGGCCCCTCTGCGGAGGGACGGGATTCTTGGCTCAAGAGCCATTTTCCGCTCCAATTCTGGCGTGCACGACTATCACAGATTACATTCTTTCCGGCCCCTGAGCGGGCGGGTGACCAGCGATTCCGTGCGGTTACCGATACGCAGGTAGAGCACTATTACTGGCACGCACAGTAAAACCCTCCATAACTTGGCATGGACAGCTCATCGAGGCGACTCAAGACACGTACCTAGATGACGAGGCCGTCGTTGCTCAATCGGGAGCTGGAGTAAATACTTCTTCAATAGTCATTGCGGCTGTGCTTAAAGAGTTGCTTTTCCTTTGCAGCTTTCTCTTCCCCCATTCGAAGCCTTCTTCTCCTATACACGCAATCCGGACGCGCAATGGGAGACGATCGTGAGAATAAGCATCATAGCCATCTTGGGACGAGTGATTGCCATCAAAGGCAAGGATTCCTCGAATAAGAGCGTTCCTTGCTTGTAGGCAATAGGAATTGACCCACAGAAACACGGCTGTAATACAGACCTATCCATTGTACGTCTCACTCGCGCACAAATCTGCCGCTGCCATAGCGCTGCCAAGGGCGCGCAATACTCTCGAAATGCTGCATCGCAAGGTAAGAATGGGCCTAAATCCCGCCGAAAAGGAGCACGACATCGGGCACAGGGGCGCGGCGGACTTGGCTGTGTATTGCACATTTCCAGATCATTTATGATTACCGAGCTTCTTTTCGATTACCGCGAGGGATCACTGTAGATGATCAGCGGTCCAAGAGCGCGTAAAAAGCGAAATGCATATGCGCTCTGCGCCTATGCGGACATTGCCACCGGGGAGATTTGATATCGGTCGCCTGTCCCTAGATTCAGATGACTCGGCGAGTTTTTGAAACTCCAGCGCTTCGAGTTTTGATTGTCAATCTCCCTACTTTTGCACGGCGAAACCGTTCAGACGGTTGTCCAAACCACGGCAATTTGAACAACAGCTGTCGGTATTTTCAAGCCGCATCACACGCACCTTTTAGGAGCATCCGCATAGTGCCCAGAATAACAACAGCCTGTTTAGCTAGAATACGTCTTTTTCACCAGATTGGGGATCGTGGTTCGGCTCCGCACATGAGGGGATTCGGATTTTTCCCCCATGCTCTACAGAATTCGACCACTAGACGTGCCGGCAGTTAGACAGCTCACGCGAACGTTGGTTGTTTCTGGACTGTTGCAGCGGAGAGTCACCACATCTAGTAGTAGTCTCGCAGAGGAGAGTTGGGACTGGCTAACTTCGCAGAAAGGAGCACACGACCAACAGTCCTACCAAACCTACGTTGGGTTGACGTCTTTGATCACTGTGAAAGAAGGGAGAATATCTCCCATACAACCGGTATTGCAATGACTGTCCTTTCGAATGGAGCACTAACTTTCACCAAGACTCGACCAACTACCCGTACTCCTTTCCAAGAAGTCATTGTATCCAGTCGCGCCCCAAAAATGGCATTCAGTGATCATAAGACCTTGTGTCCCACAATCATTCCAGACCAAGCATCGACCTTTGCCTCCACGCGATCGTCCTACAATTGTAACATCTATTTCCCGGGCAAGCCCGACCGTTTTCGTACTCCTCAAAACGAGTTGAAACAGCGGTAGGAGTTACTCTAGTCCGGCTTCACCCCCTTTGATGCTGCAAGAGTGCCGTAGTCTGGGCTGCGCAACTCAATGATGTTGCCACGACGCTGCGTGTAACATTCTTATGAAACGTAGGGACGAGCGGCATCCCCCCTGGATGATGTATCGTCGGAGTTTTACCGCTACAAGAGCTACGAATAGTCCGAGTGGTGAACAACGTCACCTGTTCTCTCTTCTCTACTTCCTCTGACATCATATGTGCTTGGCTTTTTTACAAGCAATAACTCGTGTGCAAACAAAGATGATAGAATGGAGGTAACGGGCCTTTCATGATGGTGTTAGGACTTGTGACAAGTGAAGGATGAATCGCGTCAACACCAGGCTCGGTTTCTGCATATTCCACAGCACAGAAAAAACAACTACAGTGATCTAACACGATCCAGTATCCCTCCACCTTCGTCGCCATCGACCGCGAATGCCCACAAGCGCATGAATAATCGCTTCCCTTCACCAACTCTCAGTGGACAGACCGTTATTAAAAGAATAGAGATAACCTATACTTGAGCGCTTACCCCCAGACTCCAGTCTCAACCCCAAAAGAACGTGACGTTTGTGCCGTCATGGATTAGGTTCATACATTAAACAGTCAAGAAGATATATTTACGTTGGTTGGCGATGTTTTCTCCGACATCTTCTGGATCTATCGTACACAGATACAATAGCATACCGAGAAACGGGGGTCGGGTAAAACTTGGCCGCCGCTATGGATGGCACACGAAATGCATATGGTCGACAGATCTCTATGAATGGTGGGGCGAACTGTCATTTGCCTGTCCTGCGATATCGTCTGGTGCGCAGTATCTTTGATTCTATAGACATCGTGGCAAATAATAGATGATTTTGACGTACGAAACAAGGCGTAATCCGATGAATAGTAAATGATAGATGCATGAACAGAGGATACGTGTGCTAATTATCTTGCTTCTTCCTCTTGTCCACACCACCACCGTCGTGACAAGGATGCCACCAGCACCCACTGAAGACCACAAACATTCATGACTTAAATAAAGTTTACCATGTGCCAGGAATCAAAGTTGCTGGGAAATAACAAATTCCATTTGAGGAAAGCGAACAGGCGCGAAATGATCCAAACATGTTTGTTTGTATTACAGCAACCCATCATCGGAGAGCCCCTTTCCCTTAATCTTAGTGCATAGGTGGGTGAAATTTTGTTAACTTTTGTTCTTCTTCTTCTACTACAACGCTTGACAGTCTATGGGCCACAGGACACCTTAGATGATTGTAAACGCGTTTCCTTGGCGTGATCTTCATGTATTGGGAATCTTTTGGGATCATCAACATGGTAAATAGTAGCTAGAGATCGATATGTCAGCAATCGAGAACTGCGGAGGTGGTCTATTTCTTTTCGTTGGGGGTGGGGCAAATTCTTGCACAATGATGGTTTATCTATAGAGTCGTGTTGTATTCGATGCTATTGACACGAAACGTACTTGTGGAGCAGATAAGTCGTCAGATCTTAATAAAGATATACATGCATTAATGGTCTCGTTGGGTTGTTGTGTTGCTCGAGGATTGAGGCCTGAAAAGGGAGAGTCCCGTTTGGGGGGTTATTAACGTGGGTAAATGGTGAAGGGGTCTTCTGTTGTATATACTTCTCGTTGCTCGTACTAACAAAACGGACCGGACAACATTGGATCGGACGTTCGGTGGCTAGGCAGAATTTTTGATATACGGCGCTCTTTGATCACGTATGGGTGATTAATAAAGCTGAGCGAGCCGGTCGGAGAATATCTTCGGAGTAATATTGGAAGGTGTAGGGAGCGTTGCTCTGCTAGGCACTTAGGCAACCGTTATACAAATCGTCACACAAGACTGAGGTCTCATGCTGAGTTGATAAGGATCAAGAACTAACATATCTCATCTCAGTGGTACAATTTTCATCGAATTTAGATGATATTAAAGTCATCACGAACAAAGAGCTCTGCAAACGCTGCCTGGCACTGTTTGTCGGCGAATTCTCGTACCTGTAGCCTGGGCATTTTTCCAGTGAGCGACGAGAAAGTCGCGCAGCATCACGGCTTTCTAGAACATCGTTGGGATGCGGAAACCAGAAGGCACACTCTGCATGGGTCAATGTTAGAAATAAAGCCCAGTAAAGGAATGAGTCGACAGCCGGGGACGATAGGTCCGCATCGAGAAATCGGCCAGTCTGCAAGCGAGCCAGCATTGGCTGCCTTCCCGCAGTTGCTCCTTTCAGACTTGAAGGAAACATTAACATGAGTCGACCCTTCTGTTTGACAAAAATGGTGCAGAACTTGAAAGGCCTGCAAATTTCACACTCACGGGCTCTGAATTTAATGATGCAGACTCAAATTTTGCTTCTCCGGATTAGGGAGAATAGCATATGGGCACCAATAAGTCTCGCCCACATTAGTGAGAGAGTAAAGTGTCACTCGGAAGGAGCGAGCTGTACACCTGGACTGAACGTGTACTCTATGACGGAACATCACTTGAGTCCTACCTGAAGCATATGTTTGGGCCATCAGCTCTTTGTCTTTTGGGGCTCTTTGCCTTGTATAGCAAAGAAAGTAAGAAATCAATTGCAAAGAAGAAATGAGTTCGGTCTTCCCGGGGTTCTCCACTTTCAACCCCTCTTCGAAGTTTTAGACACTTCTTTTACTGACAACGACACGGATGAAAGGAACACAGAATATAAGCACGTTGCAAAGCACAGCTATTCCATTCCACAAGAATCTGGAAAGTTTAGCGTTCAGAGGTTGCCCTCAGGCGCGGAGTGAAGGCGATGTCTTTGGCCTGGAAGAAGACAAGTGAAGAGACGGAGAAAGGTGAAACAAGAGCACGATGAATGTGATGAGCGGAGGGAGATGAAAGATGGAGGGAAGCGCCCGATACGAAGAAGGGATAAAGAAAAGAGGGGAGGGGTTTATACCTCTCGTGTCGACCAAGCTTGGAAGTCACGATGAACTAGCAACCAGCGCCACCTTCTCCTTCTCCTTCTCCTTCATATGAACGCATCAAAACATAGGAAGGTTTCTCGACATTGTGTTGTATCTTCTCCCTTTTTACTTCCACATGCGTTGTTGTAAGGCCATTGTTTCCACGGCGGGGGAGTAGCGCATTATCGGGGACGTCGGGGCTTGACACCCTATATGGTGATGGCAGCAACAGAAGGCTATACAAGGCGGGACTCTAGTTCCTCCCCAATACTGCATTGGCCTGGTTCGGGAGGGGGGCGGGGGTTTGAGTGCTATTCTATCGAAGCCATCTAACTTGACCTGGACTCATTCTGCTTCTCCGCTACGCATCAAGATTTTGCACTTCTACTCAACTCACTGATATGATCTTCCCGACGGTGGGAATTTGCCTCTAATTCGTAATGACATCTGTCATTGCCCCCGAATCAGGAAAGTTCCAAGACGGACAACGGGCTCACTATCAATTAATGAAGCCAATGAGATGGCCCATGTCCAGCCCGCTTTTGCTCAGGATCACAGACCAATATGTTATACTGGATTCGACGTATCAGCCTGTTGGATCCTGACCTCGGAATGGTTACAAACAGCACACTCCAAACGGACGGAAATTCATGCTGCACATCAATGATATAAGGTGTTGAATGGACTACCTCTCGCGTGAACGATCGATAGCTTGTGACTAGTCACTGTACTTGCGTACGAGGGGTATCTTTCGATAGGTAATTGATTGATTGCTTGTTTTTTCCTATCTACAGAGGAAAGGGGTAACTATCAATGCTGAAACAAGGCACCGTGCGTAGTCACATGATAAGTCATGTGATATCTGGTATCAGCCAAACTACTGCGTACGGACATAAGGGTATATTCTTCCTGCTGGCCAACATCCGACTCCTCATCCATGCGCATCTGAAGGAGCCGAAGAAAATGTACAAGCAAGTAGCAAGCAAACTAGAAAGAACAACAATACATGGTAGTAGATGAGAATACTCTCGATTTCAGCTCATTGCAGTTTGAAAAAAGATATCATAAGCTACATACACGTGCATTAACTCATCTGTCTTCATTCCTTCCTTCCTTGATTCCTATCCATCGCTAATTACTCAAGAACAGCGCAGAGGCGAAGCAAGAGATGCAGAGACCAGCTGTTGTGTTTCGAACAACTATATGGGGAATAGAGCAAATAGCCTGTCCCTATCCGCCAAGTAAAAAGAAAATAAGAACACAAGAATCCTTGTCATCTGTTGGGCTGATGAGGCAAAGAAAAAGGATGATGTGGAAACAGGGGGAAATTTGCGGGGCCTGTCCGCTTTGTACTGATACATTGGTCGTGTGGGGGAATTCGGGGTCAAATGAGGGGATAGTGAGGTTTGATTATTGGGGGCGTGTGCAATAGTCGAAACAATACAACTTTGGGGGACTGAAAGGAGGACTTGTAAGGTCCACACTCTTCGGCATGGGTATTTTATCACAAAACACTCCTCTCTGTGATTCTTCTCTACCCTCGATTCGTCTACAACTCGTCTTTGACTCGGTCAGTTGCTTCAGCAACAACGCTTGAGGCACTGCTTGCAGCGTCTCCGGCACTCTGCGCAGCGTTGGCGTAGAGCTCGCTGATTCTCGAGTTGGCAGCTTCAATGGCAAGGGCCAATCTGCTACTAGCACTTTCAATAGCGCCTTGCTCAGGTCCGTATATGGCTGAGCTCACAGCTGATGCCGCGTCTGCAACCTTTTCACCCGCAATGGACGAGATGGAACTGTAGACGCTTTCAGCGCCACTTGTCGCTGAAGCTACGTACCCGGTTGGAGTTGGTGGACCAAAGATAGCCTCGCTAATGGCGGCTTGGGCGCTTGCTGCAACGGCTGTGAAGCTGTCTTGTGCTTGCTGAG
Source organism: Nigrograna mackinnonii (assembly GCA_001007845.1). Lineage (NCBI taxonomy): Eukaryota > Fungi > Ascomycota > Dothideomycetes > Pleosporales > Nigrogranaceae > Nigrograna > Nigrograna mackinnonii. Next base: position 1,289,334 of record JGVQ01000138.1, read on the forward strand.
TGCCGTATATGGCTTCACTGGCCTTTGACTGGACAGAAGAGTATGCACTGGCGATAGACTCGCTAGCTTGCTCAATGTTTCCTTTGGGGGTCCCATAAAGGGCAATTAAGGCGCTTGCCACAGCTCCTTCAAGCTGCTCGCTTGCTTGACTGAGTATAGTTTCAATGGCTGGAGGTGGGGTGAAAATCGAGCTGACAGCAGACGATACAGAAGAGTAGGCATCTTCGGCATAGGAACTCGCTGCCTCGTAGTTGGCGTTTGCATACGAGTTTACTGAAGATGCAACCGCAGGAAATCCAGTATAATAAGCGGATGAGAACCTGCTCATGACGCTTTCTGTAAAGTCTGGTTCCTTGCCGACAACGAGCTCCGAAACCAGAGCGTGCATAGCCGCATACTGTTCAGCTACTCGAGCGGTAGCCTGGGCACCATATTCGCCTGCCTGGGAATAAACCGATTCAGCCCAAGGTGTAGGCGCTCCATATACTTGTGTGCTCGCTTTGGCGATGAGCGCCTCCCAATTTTGGCTTGCCTGTGATGCAATCGATTCAGCCCAAGGAGTTTCTGTACCAATGACGCTTGAGCTAGCAAGGGAAGCAAGGGATTCGGCGGCTTCACCAGCGTTTGAATACGCCGATTGAACCGACTCAGAAGCTTCAGATGCCAAGGATTCTGCCCATGGAGTCTCGGTCCCGACGACGCCGGAACTGATTTGCGATGCTACTGATGCCGCAGATTCGGACGCCACAGAGGCTAGTGACTCTACGGTTCCTTGCTTTGGGCCATACACGCCACTGGATGCTGCGTTGAGGAACTCCGAATAACGCGCATGAGCAAGACCAATTGCCTCATAATAATGTCGGTGTGCTCCTTCGAGAGCTGGTGTGGGCTGGGACTTGAATTTAGCTGAAGCAATGCTGAGTCCCTCTGATAATTTTGACTCTGCAATGGAGGAAACAGATTCAAAGTACCCTTGGGTTGGACCGGCGGCGTAGTTCTTGATGGTATTGGTGTATTGCAATGCGGCCTCTAATCTCTCACTCGCGGCAGCCACAGAGTCAGAATACGCTTTTTCAATCATCGATAACATGGTCTCGTGTGCGGGCTTTGGAGGACCCGAGATAAGCTCCGAGAGTTGTGACTTGGCGTTTGCGAAATGTTCATTGGCTGCACTGATGGCCTCGTTATATCGTGAACTGGCCTGAGTATGAACAACATTTATGATGGCCGTGGGTGTTGGTGTGCCGTAAATGGCGTAGGAGGCACTGTAGAACTGTGAGAAATGGAAATCTAAATACGGACTCAACTTACGCAGTAACAGCTTGAGCAAACTTTTCTGATGCAACACTTGTGGCACTCTCGATGGGTGGCTGCTGAGTGCCGTATAGTACACTAGAAGCTGCGGCAAGAGCCTTCTCATACTGTTCACTTGCCAGTGAGGTGGCTGACTCTACGGAGCCCCGAGTGCTTGTTTGACCCAATAGGACTTCGCTGATAACTTTGCTCAGGTCGGCAGCGCGCTCCTCAGCACCAGCCAATACGTGTTGTGCCTTTTCGCCATACGACTCATCATCGTCAATGGGATCGTCAAACACAATCTCGTTGGCTTCAGCAATGATCTGAGCCATGGCGCCTCCGAAGACCTTTTTCGGGGTTTCGGATGCGGTGGAAGCCGACTCTTCAACCTTCTCCTGTCCGCTCTGAACTGAAGATTCTGCAGTTTCCGACACATCGGACAGAAGGCTGCTGATATCTTCTTTTACAGCACTGGCGGATTCGGATGCTTTGGAGGATGCCTCTGATATACTCTCTTCGGCTTCAGGTGCCACACTTTCAGCAGCGGGGGTCTCAGAGCCGACCAGCGATTCAGACACCTTGGAAGAGGCCTCGGCAAGATTGTCCTTGACACCAGAGGCAATGCTCTCGGCGATTGGAGTGTCTGAGCCTACGAGAGCCTCAGAAGCCTGGGAAGCAACGTCTTCTGCACCACTGACAGCCTCTTTCGCAGCCTTGAACGCTCGGGCGGGTACCTCTCTGTCGGAAAAGTCCTCGGTGGAGTCGCCAGCCCAGATCTTCCATTTGGAAACTCCCTTGAGACGAACAAGTTCGGCCACAACTCTCGATGCAATGGCCATAGCATTGTCTTCAAGATTCTTGGCTTCTTCGTGGGCGACTCTAAGACCCTCGTGCCGCGAACCGACGGCCTCGACTTCAGCTTGCCATTGTGTCAAAGTATTTCTGACTTTGTGATACTTTTGCCAGTCCTTGTACTGAACACCATCGGTCCATGCCCAACGCATGCCCACTTCTTGAAGGCCCAATCCATGGATTCGCTCGAGAACATCAACGGTACTCTTAACAGCAGCCCTGACTAAACCGTCCGTTTGTGCATCATAATTAGTCTTCCAAGACCGAACAGCCTGTGCCTTTTCCTTGACCGCCAAGCCAAGCTCACGTGTCGTGGCGACACATTTTTCATAAGCACTCTCCAAATCTTCTTCAGTTGCATCCTCTGGAAGGCCCTCTACGATTGTCTTGATGGACTCCTTGAACTTCTCAATGGAAGAATCAGCGACCTCTTCAAGTTGTACGACTAATGCAGCACCGTGACCTTTGACGCCATTTTCAATTTGGCGATCGGTAATTTCTTCAACTCGCTGCTCCAAATCTTCTGCTCCCTTGTCCGCAGCGACGGCAAATTTGCTTTGCCATTGTCGAAGATCATCATTTAGTTTCTCACGCAATTCGGCACCGGTGAGCTTCGGTGGGGCCGGATTCGTCGAAGACTTTACGGCCTGTTGTGTTTCTGTTGCTTCGGCGGCTGCATTTGCAGAATCGTCGGACAAGAAATTGTCCAAATCATCCCAGCCAGAGCCAGAAGGAGAGGCAGAGTTAGAAGCTGAGGCGGACGGTGGGGTGCCAGACGATGTGGTAGCTGCAGAAACAGTAGACGTGAGAGAATCGTCAGTGGGTGCTGAAATGGGCCTATAAAAGTCAGATCAATATCATCATTGAAAATTGTTCCACGTACGATTCTGACCGAAGAGATTCTATAATGGATTCAATCTTTTGCTGATCCCTGTGTCGACCGAGACGTTCTCGGATTCGGACCAGCTGTGGCTCCACGTTATCGCCATATAGTATTCGTAGTTGAGGCCACACAGTCCGCGTGAGAAACGTCCAACTAATGTCTTTGGCAGAGCGAACATAAGGGAAGATAATGTGAGCAACTGCGTGATGGCCATGGGCATAAGCTTGCTGGGAATACGGAAGGACAGCTTCATATGTGGGGAGAATAGTGAGCTGATAGATCTCCAAGACGCTGTCCTTAGTTTGAGCATAATATGGTGCAATCGTCTCTGAGGCCTGCTCGACGTATGGACCCAGATAAAGGTCATACTGATGCTTTGCCTTGTCCTGTATATTCTGAAGTTGGGGACGAACAGACTTGTCCCATTCTGCTTCCAGATACTTTTGAGCCTTCTCTACTCGATGAGCACCATATGTAGCGTATTTGTCCTTTGTAAAGGTCGACACAGGGCGGTAGACCTGAGTATCGAAACGATCGTAGTAAGGCTGAATTTTCTCAACCTGTGGAGCTACATATGCCTGATAATACGGGTCTAGATACGGTGTGGCATAAGCCCGAGTGCGGAGATAAGGTGCACAAATTTGGGGGGAGGATTCGGAAATCTTGGAAATAGACGATGGACATCGGAAGGCGATGGTAATTATGATATACCAGGTGGCTATCCTATTCAGTGTCAGTTCGAGGTCCTGAGCCATCCGTTGACGGAGATGCTGTTTGACATTTCTGGGGAGTTCCAAACCAACACAAGAGGCATCTACATGTTGGTTGTGAGAAATTTTGGCATAGCATACCTGGCAAAGAAGCTCATCAAGCTTCCCATAATTGACCTTCTAGGTTTTCCTTGTGTTGATGATCGGGCAATGGGATTAGGGATTTTTGTCTTATCGGCATGGCCATTGAGATGGCCATTTTGTGTGGGCTTTTTGCTGGGCTTCTTTGCCCTCCCGTTACTCTGAGCAGCCATTGCTGCAGCACCCCGGGCAGCTGCGTGCCGCCTATGTATGTGTAGCGTCAGAAACGCCGCTGTTCGTTCGCGTGTTGATCAGTCCAGTTTGGCGGTGACGATAGCCAGAAGCGCGTCTGCATCAAGTTAGGGGTGTTTTTCCAGCGAAGAGGGGAAGCTTAGGAGAAAGGCAGGTACCTACAGAGTTGATTATGGGGAAAATCTGGGTACAGAGCAGCTCGAGTAGAGGGTGGATTCTGATGATGGTTGTTTGCGAGGCCAAGCGGCAACCCGACTGTCGAACCGAGCTACAGCACAGGGATGACGTCTAGCGGCACTCTAACGCGATGAAGCGAACAGCAGACGGCGGGACGACGAAAGCTAGAGATCGGCGGTAGGAGAGCGGTGCGATGGAAGAGTTTAGGGCTTCTTAAACAATGGACAGGTTCCGAAGGGGTGGTGAAGCACAGAGACGGACATGCAGCACTTGAGACGGGGAAGGCCTCCTTTGCCGTGCTTCAGATGTCAGATGTCGGATATCGAGAGCATGCAGAGGATGACCACCACACCCGAGTCGACGACAGTTTCGCAGGCCGGATGCCTGTGCGATGAGCTGCTAGTGCGGGCACCATCAGCGAGTGACGGGGCGGCTGGCAGATGGCATCATCTGTATAGTTTGATAAAATCAAGTCGCGTGCAGTCGTGACCTGGTTTCTTTGTTGCGCCACAGCCCTCCCCCAGAGTGAATCGGACCTAGATCAGCCACTACAGACGACCATGCCCCAACACACCGCATCCTTTCCGCAGACGAGCTCTACGTAATTTATTTTGTTTGCAGGAAGGCATTGTAGTTGCGCGCAGCTGCCTCTCAATGCTCCGAAACCCGTGCATCATCAAAACAACCTAAATTATATCTCCGTAAACTGCCCTCACCGCACTGACACTCTTCTACGCTGTTCCCCGCCAAGACTGCCCTGCAGGCGCCTCCGGGCCAAAGAAACGCGACATCATCCAGAAGCTGCACCTTCACTCTCCCACCTTCGGCATTTACGCCACACGTTCAACCCACCTTGCCCCTGCACCTTACTCTGCCTTCATTCACCATCACAACTCTCTCCGTACTCTGTACATACCCATCTCATCTAGACTTCTCGACCCCACGCTCACGACCGCCGCAATCGTTCTACCACCGCTTTCGATATCCGCTGCTGATAACTTCGTCTCTTAAAATCCACCCAATGAGTCCTTGAATGGCTCATCGGCGGCCATCCCGCTCGCTTTAGAACGTCTTCTCCTTCTCAAACCTGTTGTCCTTTACTCTTCACCATCAATCCTAGAGACAGTCTAGAGTCGCTTCCATTGTAATCATGGCTTCCGAAGCCGGGCCGTCCTCCGCACACGACCCCTCGACGATACAACCTAGATGGCCTGATAGACACAACGAAGATGCCGATACATGTCGAATATGCCGCGGCGAAGGCACTCCGACCGAACCGCTCTTCTACCCTTGCAAATGTAGTGGGAGTATCAAGTTCGTCCATCAAGAATGTCTTATGGAGTGGTTATCACATTCCCAAAAAAAGTACTGTGAACTATGCAAGACATCCTTCCGCTTCACTAAGCTCTATTCTCCCGGCATGCCGAATCGCATCCCAACCTCCGTCTTTGTCCGCCGCGCTGCCATACACGTTCTCAGAATGCTGATAACCTGGTGTCGGGCTGTTCTGGTGGCTTCGGTCTGGCTCATCATGCTCCCCTTCTGCATGCGTGTAGTCTGGCGCAGCCTCTTTTGGGTTGGGGATGGAGGCTGGTCACATGAACTGTACGACATGCCCGCTGAAGCAACTCACGAACCCTCTCCATCACAAGCTTGGAATTTAGAAACGGTCCGCTCTGCTATTGAATCTGCGAAGGCTGCCAATACTTCCGTATCGTTCCCGATCCCACCGCTCCTCATGCCATTTTCTCAGACTTTGAATATGACAGCTGGGGAGCCGACTATCTGGACACTGGTAAAGCGGTTTTTTTTTGGCTTCCCCTACCCTCTTACAGAGCTTTCCGCTTCGGCAGGAGTTAATGGATCCAGCCACAACACCACCCTGGATGACCTTAGCTCGAGGAGCCCCTCTTTACTTTCAGATATATCCTTTTTCAATTGGTTCCCTTCACAGGCTGCCAATCGCTTCCTTATCGATGTTCTTGAAGGTCAAATTATTACATTACTTGTGGTTGTTGCGTTCATCCTCATCTTTTTGATCAGAGAATGGGTTGTTCAGCAACAACCAGTAATTAACATGGTCGCGCTTGGAGAAGACGCAGCGCCGGATCGAGCTCCCGGACATGTTGACAACGTTGACGCCGAACATGAACATGAACATGAACATGAACATGAGGGAAACGACGAAGATGATCATGACGATCCAGAGGGTGCCGCTAGAGAAGAGACAGATTCCGAACACACAGAGGGGAACCATGAGCAGTATCCAGAGGGTAGCTCACGTCCCATTCCGATTCGCACGGCTTCCGCTAGAAGGCGGCAGGCAATCTTTCAAGCATGGCAAGAGAACGACCAAATTCCAGAAGAGCTTCGACGTGCGATGCGAGAAGGTACGAACGAAGACATTGGGCAGATCATCGACAACATGCCACTAGATGACACTGTGCGCCTAAAGGATCTTTTGGTCATGCTTTCTGGTGGTACTGCGGACGATCGTGAGAGTCACGCGAACGAATACGATAATTATAGCGATGTTGATGAGGATAGCCCAAAAGTGGTCCGTTCCACCGATTCTTGGTCAAACGCCCCAAGTTCAAGCAATCCACCGATACCCCCACGCGCCAGCAGTCTGTCCCAAATCAACACCAGCGAGCAAAATGACGCCAATCCGGAATCTTCTAGCGCTCCACAGCGACCAGTTATGCCCGCAAGAGATCAGTCTTTCATTGCAACCGAGATTCGGAGAGGTATGGAGGAATCAGAACCATGGTCATTTGCCAATGCGCCTCGGGCTTCTAGTGGTCAACTTGGTGGGACCGCACGAGTACACGTGTCCCAGCCATGGGATAAAGAACATTTTGACAATGCACCCAGAAATAAGATTACCGACGGTACTCTATCGGATCAGAACCCTGACAGCGAACATAGTAGCGAAAGCTGGCAACAAGTTTCTGACATAATCGAAGAGGCTACGACTCACTTTCCCCGCGAAGAACACCTCAATGAGGAACCGTCGTCGCAGAATAAAGGCAAAGCCAGACTGACCGATGATAACTTGAAGACGCCATTTGATGTTGCTACAGATTTACCTGCCGAGACAACTGCAGATCTCGCTGTCCCAACTTCTGCAGCTGAGGAAGGGCCACAACCTCAAATATCAGAAATTGAAAGGACGGCTTCAATAGCTGTCGAGGAGTCGGATTCTGATGATGAGCACCGGGAGCCTCCTGTTGAAGAACCTGTCGAGCCTATACGTCAACCAGTTCAACCACAGCAACTGCTTTTTGAGCGCATCCTGGATTGGTTTTTTGGCGACATTGCACCAGGTGGACAGGCTCGTGATGCCGACGGCAATGATGAGCATATAGTTCAGGATCTAGCAGGAGAGGCACCTTTTGTCCCTTTCGCCGCCAACGAGCCCCTAGAACCCGCAAATGTACCCATACAGGATCCAGAAGTGGCTGCTGCCGCTGCTCAAGCTGGGATCGATGTTAATGACCAAGATGCCATTGACGACGCCGAAGATCTTGAAGGTATCATGGAGTTGATCGGTATGCAAGGTCCTCTTACCGGCCTCTTCCAAAACGCCATGTTTAGCGCAGTGTTGATATCAGCTACCCTCGCCTGCGCCGTCTGGTTTCCATATCTCTGGGGAAAGGTAGTACTCTTATTCATGGGAAGCCCAATCTCGCTCTTCATCAAACTACCTCTTCAGTTCATTGCCGCTGTCGCCGATTTCATCGTCGATGCTGTGCTTTGTGCTGCAGCTGGATTAGTGTTCTGGAGCTCACAGTTTCTCCTTCTAGTAGTCCGAATAATTACAGTCGGGACATTATCTAAACCCCTCGAAGGACCTGTCAACTTTGTTGCAGGGCCAGCGCGATCCATAGCCGAGAATTCAGTGGAACGCATAGGGCAACTCCTTTTCAACTCGTCTCTTTTCCCCGATCCAGACTATTTCCGGTTCTCAGTAAATTCTCACGCAGCGTTGCGCACGATTCAAAACACATCGTCATACGCACTGAATCAAACGGGGACCGCTATTTCGGCAATGTACGAGAATGTAGCCGCAGAAACGCCATTTGACGTTGCATGGAAATTACTACGCCAGGTGCCCTTGGTAATTCAGCAAGTGGTACTCACCATCTACAGCAACGTCGCGACGTTCTTCTCCTGGCTATGGAATTCAAGCTCATACAAGATCACGCTCGACCTTGACATTGGACGAAATGCTACAACTACTTTTACCTCGGTTGAACCATGGACCGCCAATGACCGACTAATCGCCATCTTTGCTGGCTATTGTTTCTTCACCATTGCTGGTGCCCTCTACCTTAGACGAGGCAGCCCATTCAGCTCCTCACAGCAAGGTCGCAAGATTGAAGCAATACTCGAAGATATTTTACAGCAAGCAGGAGGTGTCCTCAAAGTCATTTTGATTATAAGCATTGAAATGCTTGCCTTCCCGCTGTATTGCGGCTTGCTGCTTGATCTAGCATTACTACCTTTGTTCCATAACGCGAGCCTCAAAACAAGATGGCAATACGCACAAGATAGTCCTTGGACTTCTGGCTTCGTACACTGGTTCATTGGCACATGCTACATGTTCCACTTTGCCCTATTCGTGTCCATGTGCCGAAAGATTATGCGACGGGGCGTACTCTACTTTATTCGAGACCCAGACGATCCGACATTTCATCCTGTTCGCGACGTCCTTGAACGAAGCGTCACTACCCAGCTTCGCAAGATTGCCTTTAGTGCACTTGTTTACGGAGCCTTGGTAATAATCTGCTTGGGTGGCGTAGTCTGGTCTCTTTACAAGGCAACGAAGCGCGTACTACCCATCAATTGGTCGACTCAGGCTCCATCACTAGAGTTCCCTCTTGATCTACTTTTTTACAATTTCCTAACCCCACTCATTATTAAAGTATACAGGCCAAGCGACGGTTTGCAGACCATCTATCAATGGTGGTTCAAAGCGTGTGCCGGGGCCCTTCGTCTCTCCAATTTCCTGTTTGGTGAAAAGGTCAAGGAGGAAGAAGGCCACCATGTCAGGCGTACTTGGTCGAGCTGGTTTTCTGGAGAAAAGGGCGACCCTGAGAAACCTATAATTGGCGAAGATCGCAAGATCCTTGCAGAAGACAGAGGCGCCCGAGTCTATTTCATGTTCGATGGCAAATATGTTCGGGCTCCAGCTTCGGACCAGGTCCGCATTCCAAAAGGCGACAAAGTCTTTGTCGAAGTTGATCAATACAATCAACGGAAAGATGGAAAATCCGACGCTGGTGGAGTACATAACTCGGACATGGTGGCCATGGTCTATATCCCACCTTGGTTCCGCGTCCGCATAGCTCTCTTCGTATTTACCATATGGATCTTTGCAGCAACCACCGGCATAGGCGTCACCATCATACCCCTAGTCTTTGGCCGATATCTCTTCTCGCTCTTCCTTCCGCCAACAGTCGAAATGAACGACATTCATGCATTCTCACTGGGAATTTATACCCTGGGTGCCATCGCCTTTAGTCTTTACCACCTGTACAAATTGGTCAGGGCCCTAGATCAATCGGTTCCATCGCCCGTATCGACCGTCGTCACCATCGCAAACACCACGGCCAATTTTGCCATCCGGGTTTTGAGATTCGGTTACGTTTGGGCCTCCCTCGTCTTTGCCATTCCCTTCCTGTTTGCCGTACTTTTAGAGCTTTATTTTTTGATGCCTCTTCACGCTTATCTGGGACCCAACGAGCCCCACGTGGTGCATTTGATACAGGATTGGACGCTCGGCTTCCTCTACGCACGGCTTGCAGCTCGACTCATTTTTGCCGACAGGACGTCTCGCGCAGCAAGAGCTTTCAACGCCGTCATTGCTCAAGGCTACATGAATCCAAACGCGCGCATTGCTACACGATGCTTTCTGTTGCCCGTAGTCGCAATATTTGCTGTGGCTGTTTCAGTCCCATCGATCCTTGCCTTTATGCTGAATCGAACAGTCTGGTTGGCAGCTACCGATGCAACCAAAAATCAGGTCTGGCGATTTAGCTTTCCACTACTCGGCCTGGGTATGGCTGCAGTCTGGGCGGGTAAAGAGGGCGTCAGCATGCTCAACAGGTGGAGGATGGTGGTTCGGGATGAGGTCTACCTTATTGGAGAACGGCTGCATAATTTTGGGGAAAGGAAAGTCCCATCGGATAAGGGTTTGAAGACGTAATGTTAAGTCGCATTAAATGTAGCATTGGTGGCGTTTACGGATTACGCATCGCAAGACGGAAATGACCCACGGTCGGGACAGCTTGTGGTGTCATTAATACTCACTCTGGTCGGAACAGACTAGTCGAAGGTTCCCCCGCATATATATACACGAGCGATGGTGAAGATCAAACAATCGACCATGCATCGAATAATTCCACCACTCTAGTAATACATTCTTTGGATGAAACCACTTGAGGCAAAATGTGGTGTGATGTGACTACCCTTCTATGCGTGTTCCGCTTGATTTCCTTCCCACCCAGCATGAGGGTCATGGGCCTAAGAATGCCGTAGCGATCCTTTCATATACTCTTCGGTTGCGTGGCTTGATGCAGTCTTTGCATCCCTAGCCAATCGGTCGAGAAGGCTAGGCCAGTCACATAGTACTAGAGCTTGAAACGGAGGACCCAAGGACGTCATTACGAGCTGTCCTTCTCGGCCATGTCCCACTTCATCGATCATGTAGATCCATACTCTGGCATTTCCATCACAAGTATTTCTTCGCCGCTGCAGCCACCCTGGCCCTAAACACGGGACTCTTGATCACATCCCCATTCCCCACATGGAAAAAAGGATTCATAACAGTCTTAACCCAAGCCTCGTAAACATCAACAAAGAAATTTTTAACCGCCTCTTCAGTCGCTGGGTTCGTTGGATTATACAACCCAGCCTGACCGGATAACCCCACGCGCCCTCCAGCCAAACTGCCCCTCTGCCCACCACCACTGCCTGCCAGGCCCAGCGCCTCGTCCCTCGGTCGCGTAAGCAGCAGGAATCTCACATTGGCCCCAGTGATCCAGCATGAGATGAAGTTGTTTTGGTACTTGTCGATGTGTTTTAGATACATAGGTGCAGAACCAGAAGATGTGGAGGGACCCCATTGGACTTCTTCGACTATGTCAAGGGAGGAGTGTAAGATGAAGGGGTTCAGAGCTCGTTCGGAGGTTGTAAAGCGTGCGATTCCGTCGCCGCCTGAGCGGGAGGTGCCGAATTCGTGTGTGAAGAGGGGGACGTCGAGGGGGGAGAAGATGGTGAATGTGTAGGACATTTTAGGGGATGGTGCAGATTGATGGCTTAGTCGTTCGTGTGTCGAAATTCGTTGATCTTAATGTCTTCGAGTATGTCGATTATTCCCTTAGCTAAAATATAGAGAATTGTATGGCAAAGTCCCCGATATGACAGCTTGTCCGCGGCGATGCTCGGTGGTGAGGTTCATGCTCCGCGACAGGGATCCCGCGCCAAGCGAACCCTCTAGCGTGGTCTGTCCGTAGCTTTTCAGAACCTCAACTCAAGATTGCTCAGCCATCACATCTTACCAAACCACCGCTAGATAACATGTTCGGGCCGTTCCGCCTAACAAATCCATTATCAGGAGGTCTCCTCTGGTGCGAACCCCCCCAAATCACCTCCTCCACCCACCTCAATATCCGCCAATGGCGTCGAGTAGAAAAAGTTTCTAATATACACTTGGTACAGGAAGATCCCATGGCGCCTATCCCGACATCAGAAATATCGCCATCGCGAGCGCTTACGAAAGGTCGATTCGATAGTGGCCACATTGGATACTGCGCTCGCGCGACAGGGGCAGAGCATGAAGAAGGTTGAGCGATGGAAGGTCGAGATGCCCACTGAGGCGGAAATGTTGGCAAAGGACAAATACACAGTTTTCGATCGCAAGGTGAAGAGGTATAGGAAGGGAATTCACAGTGAGTTTGTCCCTTTCTCAGCAGAACGGGTGTGGCTTGTTTGGTGTGGGGKAACGATGGTGACTGATTGTTTGTGCAGAAGTACCAAAATGGACGAGAGTTAGCCAGCGATTAAATCCACCGGGTTTCTAAAGGGAAAGCATGTGTCTTTGTGTATAAGTATAGTGGTATTGTATATTATTTTGTTACAATATGGGCTACATGGATAGCATGGCGCTCTTGTTGAGGGGTTGGCCTATCTCCCAATACTATGTCTTTCAGTATACCAAAACACATACGCATTATGCGTAATACTTACCAGGCATTCTTCCACTTGCCCCTGCGACTTCCCCCAATGATCCAACACCAGAGTCTGTAGGGCTTCAGGCTAAGCTCCCGCTCCACTTGTGATGATCCATCATTTCCGCACGGAGACTCTAGCAAAGCTCCCTATGATACGTCGCTTTTCCACCATGTCTTACGACTTTTCTTCCACTTGCATTACACTCATCGCGGCCACTCAGCTTCGCGCAACCTTTCGATAGCGTCTTGTCTGCCTACGGTATCTATTAAAACCTCCCAGCGTCGATTGGTCGGAAGTATGCTCTTCTCTCTTCTCCTCTCCCTCCCCTCCTTCACTTCCTCCTCTTTCACTTCCACTTTCACTTCGCTGCCCGCCAAGCTACGCTATTTAGATTTAGCTCGGCAGAGGCAGGTTTGTTTCTTCTTTCTGCTCTCTCACCTTTACTTCTTCAACCGACCTTTTCCTCAGGCAATTCAATTATCAAGGCATCATCAAACCTCGGCACGATGGGACCCGCGACCCCCAAAGCAATCAGCGAAGCGGTTGGACAGCTAAGAGATCGTCAATACAAGGAGTTGCACGAACAAGAGGAGGGGCATAGGCGAGAGCGCGCAAAGCTGGCCCGGCAACAGCACGACGAGATGAAGAACCTCCTCAAGGTTCTAACGGAGGCTTCCAGTGGAGGAACCCCTACTGGTGACGCCAACGGACAGCAGAAAGTGGAGATAATTGACCTAACCGGCGGAACCCCAGATGATGAACACGAGCCTCCGAAGCCGCCTCCGTCTTCTTCTCCCACTCAAAATTGCCAAGCCAAGAAGGGCAAGAAGAGTAGGCCAGATCACATATCTTCTCCAGCAAAATCCAAGCCATCGTCAAGCAAGAATTCTCCGGCATCGACTCCTAGGCGCAACGGCCAGAAAACACTCAATGACAATGTCACGCAAGTTCCAGACTCTGTCTTTCGAGAACGGCAATACAGTTACAATGGTATCTTAAAGACCCCAACGAAAATATCTCGCAACGGCGATGTGCTTGCCTTAGAGGCTGAAAAGCATAATGGCGGCTTCGTCAGTAACATCCTACATAACGGACGTGGAGAACATTGGGCCAAAGAGGTCAGCAATGCTTTTGAGACAGTACAAGATATCATGCAAGTTGACGACGGTCTTTTTAATCAGAGTACTTCATTGACTGTCCCAGATCCGGCACCAAATAAGTCTGCCAGTTCAGGAATTGTAGAGGAGTCTGCTGATCATAAATTCACTTTCGTCCACCGCTTGAAGAACGCTGCCAGTCACGAAATTAGCAGCTACAAGCCAGGGCCATTTACCAAGGAAATAACACCCTCAAATCCAAAGAGTCTCGAATCTCGCGGAGGCGAGTCGGTCTCTCTTCCAACAGGCTCCATTTTCGTCGGTGATCAGGCCAATCTCTTACAGACTAAGGACATCGGCGGGTACCTTAGAATGTCTTCTCCAGCCTCGCCATTCTCGCCACGCGCAGGCAAAGAATCTCGCAAACGGAAAAAACAGATTGACGTTAGCGATGGCTCCGATTACAACCCTTTCAACGATGGGAAAATAATCACGCGCAAAATCCAAAAAAAGAAAAAAGGAGGACTTACCCTGCCCAGCCCTTCACATTCTAGGAAGGTTCAACGTCCAGAATCGAGTGATTCTGAATATGGAGTCCCGCGGACACCGAAGTCGAAGAAATCAAGCCAACCTTCTACACCACGAGCACCACGTCATTCGGGATGGCGCAATGACTCGAATTTAGAGTCTCCCACGCTTCGCCACTCTACTAACGCAATTTCCCCGTCTCAATTTCAGAACAGTAGTTTGGAACTGCAGCAACGACGTGCGAAGAGACAGGCTGAAGAAGCAATTCGGGCTCAGTTTGAGCACACTATGGACGTTCTGGATAACGAAAGTGACGATGGTGAGACTAAGCAAGGTGATGTAATTGGGAAAGATAAGGAGCAAAGCTTCGACGTGCAAGACTGGTTCAAAGCCAGACTCACAGGCGACAGATACATTGCTAAGCAACGAGAGGCTTCAGGAAAGGAGGCACTGAAGGTTGACGACACGGTCGGGGAGTTGGACGTTTCGCAGTACAAGATGGTGGATGGTGTCATCATTGATACCGAGGATACTGTCTAGAGTCTTCTTTTGCCTTTCACGAGGCGTTTCGTGCAGCGCCATTCAAAGCTACATGAGAGAAACTGGGCTGGCGATTTCCATTGTCAGGTATTTTGCGATCGAGCTACTCGGAATTTTCTTCGGTTGAAGGGAAAGGATTTGTATGGTATATTGGATCACTACTGCTCAGCTCGACTGGAATTGCGTAGCGCAGAGGCTTGGGATATCAGGATTCAACGTCTACTATTCTTGGACGATAGGTCTCGTATTCGAATAGCTGGTCTGCATTTGCGCAATAACCTAGTAGTATAGTCAGTCAGAGCTAAATTATCAATCTTTCCTTCGGATAATCTTTAAAGTATGTTTGTGATGCAAGCTCTCGTGGTAGCGAAATGTCGGGCACAAAACCATATACAATAGAGCATAGAATTATAGAGTTCAGGCGCCAGAAATCTATACTAAGCTAGGAAGATGATCAATCTCAGTTAAAACTAGCATCATGCTAGTTAGCTTATCGCGGGACTTGAGGTCGACACAATACTATGTTTGTTTCGAGATTTCTTCACTGCGAGAGGCGAGGGCTTGAGGTTTCTACGGTCTTGGGTTGTAGGTGAATGCTGGACGGCAACGTTGTTTTTCATCGTACACGGTGATTGACAGTTCATCACTTTCCGCGAGCCCAGCAGGCTCGTACAAAGAATCATGACAGTTTCCGAGCCTAGAATACCTTTCCTAGCATATAATTTCCAACTTCGAAACGTAAACCAAAACGCCTACCCTTTCCCCCCATATTAAACACACACTCCTTCCGGTCACACGGAGATCGTACTACATAAGACCAACTCGTATTTACATTCTATGAAAAATCATAAAGACGTATCTGTCGTACTACAAATAATGCCTTGAATGTGGGCTACAGCTTCTGTGGAATATATAAAAGTATCATGCCGATCCTCATACCTGTACACTCTTTCCAGGTCATTCTTTCAGGGAGAAGAATCTATACGACACCTCATCTCAGTGTGCTGAACTCTGCCAACAATACATTCGGACTAGCGATTCCATTTTCGTTAATGCAAAGCCACCGCAAAGACTGGGGAAGTGGTATCTGCTCCCATGTTGTAGTAGTATAGTCGCCACCCTTCGGATATTGAATAGATTTTTTCTCAAAAGAAATTCGGGAATTATCCGACTCGCATCTCCACTTCGTCCACTATCAACAAAATATCAGAACACGGTGGAAGAAACGGCGAAATTTCATATTCCAATATATTTTTGAATGTATGTCACAAATTTCCCTGGTATCAAACTCACAATCAGTGAATCCGTGAATCATTGACATCCTCACACATTTTAATTAAACTATGAACTGTAGAATAACTGCTTTTGAGCACGGAGACCCAATGTCTGTCCAATACCACATAGTATCAGCCCAACGAATTCAAGACGAACCCAATCTTACCTGTTCACACAAAAACTGAGAAAAAACATAGCCCTATCCCATCAGCCTACCTTAACACCACTAACCCTGACATCCCATCTCAATCAAGAATGCCTCATTCTCCGCGGCGAGATGTCCATCCAATCTACTCACGCATACTTCAGGGACACCCCTACAAGTTCTCCCCAGGGATCCCCATCAAAGCAGGAACGCACGAAGAACCCAACCAGCAACCCCCTCTTTTGCAAATCCGCCAACGCATCCCCTCTATCCGCCTCAAGATAGCCTCCCGCCCTAGAATTCTAGATCCCAGCACCTAGCTTTTCTTTTCGTAGGGCGGAAGAGTGCCCGATATGAAAGTGGATTGCGATTGACGTAGCTCAAGGTTCCTATTTCGCTCTAAAACTATCTGAGCTGTGGAGTAAAAGAAATAATCGTATGTTTTCTGCCCTGCGCTCGGTGCAATTACGCATCGGCGTTTAGGGGAGAGAGAACGGGTCAGACTGGTCGACGTGGCTAGTTATGTTCAGCGGGATACGTTGTCTGCCGTTTGTGCCGGGTCGGAGACGTGTTGATTTTGAAGGAGGGGGTTGGGTTGGGCGGCGGCGGATGGTGGTGGTGCCTCTTGGCTTAGGCGTTTTGGCGGTTGAGTCATCCAGACATACGTGTGCATATGTGTTCATCTGTTGGGATGTGCTGTGATTGTTAGGTTAGGGTGAAGCCGTGTGGCTTGTGGTGTTCTTTGATCTCGAGGGTCTGATCGGAGCATTACTCGGTGGGCTAGTAGAAGTGAGGCGATGGGAGACTAGACTAGACATGAACAGACCTTAACCTGGCATCATGTGTTCTGTAGGCTCTTACCGGCTGGATCTGGTGAAGCGCCGTCGAATTCATAATCAATCCTTGTTCCATTTGGGGGTGAAGCACAGTGCTCTGGCCAAGGGCCCCAAAACTCTTCATACGCACTATGATAGCGTAGAGAGGATTTTCAGCTACGTCCTAGATCGATTCCCGCACTTCCAGTCAACGTACACGCTTTGACAAAGTCGCACCATGGCTGGACTAAAACGCATCAGCCTTATACCAAGCCTCTACGTTTCCAAATACACCTTGTCTCAGATACGCGGGCGTGACAAGCTTGCAGCGAGCTCTGGAATGTCGCACCAAAAGGTGGTGAACTGCAGAAGGCTCCTCCTGCAACTTGTAACGCGCCAGGTTAATTTTGTACACAGGTTCTAGAGCTCGAGTAGATGTATAATGATTGCACTGAACGGTCTCGAAACACCTCGATCGAAGCTAAAAGGCGGAGAACGTTTTGTGAAACTTACGGCATTCGTTGACCTCTGCTGGGGTAGGATTGCTAAATTTATTCGCATGCTTGGCCAAGCGCCCTGGCGACCCGTACTTTGTGTGGAGTTTCAATGTAGGAGCACGAAATACTTACTGTAAGAGTAGCACAGTGTTGCTCTACGCGTACGAGGCAAGGAATGGGCGCCAAGGGTCTATTTTTTGCGCATTGCGCTGATAATGGTGGATACGAATTACTGTCAGCTCGCTACCAGAACCTATATCATGGGACAGTGCAGATGGTTGCTGTTGGGACGGCATCAATGCACCGATGTTGGTGACACAAAGGATACAGAGACGCGCATAGACAGCATGGTCAGGTAACATAGCCTGGGTTTTCGCTCAATGTTGTCGAATCCAGTGGTTTGGGTGTGGGGACGGGGCGTGGGTGGTCTTCTAATCTTGTTGGGAGGAAGCGCTTGAGTATTGCTGTGAAACGCGAGACGCAGCATGTCTACAGCTCTTCAACGAAGGAGATTCCAACAATCGTCCTATCTGTGAGTATCCCCCCCGGAGGACAGATCGCCGGTGCTAAACCAGAAAGCTGCCCGATTCGATGTCACTGGGGCACGAAGCTTTCTGCTCGCCGACGTCTGATGTGACCAAATGCACCAAGCCGTCCAAAGATGATGCAATGGGACGACTGGTCTGTGAAACTGGCCAGCAGGTGTTACCGTGAGACAGCCTCAAAATAGTCAAAAGTTAGCTGTGGTGGAGCGAAACTTGTAGCGAGATGAAGGTGGATGGGCGAGTTAAAGCTCCCCCTAACTTCTAGAAAGCCGCTAGAAGGAGTCGTGTCCTCCCCTACTGAGCGCTAACATGGCGAGTCGCGTTCAACACCAAATTTCAAGCCCAGTCGCCCATTCATGCGTACAATGCGCCTTCAGCTGCTAGTTGGCTGTCGAGTTGCAAACAGATATGCGTCAACTTGTAGGTTGAACGGTCTTGCAGTTTACCAAAAGGGGAATACGAAATGCAAATTCCCGTTCACGCGTCAGGCCAATCTCCGACAAGCACACATAATGGTAAAGTAATACGGGAATAGCGTGGCGGAACGCGTGCCACAACAGCCTGAGGGCGTGAAAGCTCACAACATGTGCAGGCCAGATTCCAGGTCTGCAATTTCGCATGCCAGGTCGGAGGTACGTTCTCGACCGATGACCATTGCCGATGAGTGCGACTTTAGTCCGGTTTAGTAGCTGATGCAGCGAAGAAGGGGGGCCGAATCTGCAAAGGGTACGAACACTTCCCAATTTAGGCGCATTCTCCTCTTTGCTGCAATGTTGGAATATTGACGTTAGGAGAAAAAGGGTGGCGATTTTGATTGAGGGATTGATTGATTGATCATCCAACAGAAAAGAAGAAGGGAAGATCATTTCAGAGAATGTTCAACAAGCATTCGACGAGTGAAATATTCCAGCAAATCATTCATTGGACAACCGTGTCCTTTTGGCCGTGAGAGTAACTTGCCTCCGTGCCTTTCTGAGCCTAATCAAGTGATGAGTCTTGCAGTACGATCCGTAGTTCAAATTGGGAGCTTGCCGTGGAAATGTCGATATCGAGAGGCGATCCGGTCAAGGCCGATTTCTAAGCTGACGTTCTTCTCCGGCAGGTACACCTGACTAGATGTTACACTGTATACGAAATAGTCACGGGTGCATTATTGGTCGCTCGATGATCAGCCCGAGCCGGGGAAATTGGCTCAAGCTCAACTAACTGCCTAACTCGAAACGTAGACTCTCCTCGATGTCGATTTCCAGAGGGGGCCCCATGCCACGTCAGCAGGAGATAAACTAGATTACTGGACCCAAGGGTGCTGCAAAAGGAATTGATTAAAATGGTGACATGATTGGAGGTAAAATGGCGAGTCTGGAGAAGCCTACTCAGCAAGTCACCAAGTCGCCAAGCGGCGTGCGTGATAGAGACGTGCCTGATATAGCTCGCCCGCGGCTGATTGGCTGCATGTCAGGAGCCGA
The DNA here is from genome assembly GCA_001007845.1 of Nigrograna mackinnonii. Taxonomy (NCBI): domain Eukaryota; kingdom Fungi; phylum Ascomycota; class Dothideomycetes; order Pleosporales; family Nigrogranaceae; genus Nigrograna; species Nigrograna mackinnonii. The sequence continues at coordinate 1,308,731 of JGVQ01000138.1, forward strand.
TTGCATACTAGCCGGCGGGCGCAGGCTGCATGAGAGAAGAAAGAAGGAGAGGGGGGGGGGAGAGAAGAGGCGAGGAGTTGTATTTTCCATTTTGACACGCGAAGTAGCACCGAGTCGCGCGTAGTCCATCCTGTGTGAAGTAGTCCGTAGTTGGTGAGCGGATACTTTGGAAAGAGCAGGTCACAGACACAGTCTGGCACGACGTGACGTCCCGACAGACGACTGCTCCCATGCTGCTGCCCTGTCACGCGAGCCATGTTTGAGCGACGTGCGAGATGGATGGGGCCCAATCCGCAATGGCGCCGGGGCAGCCCATCCCATTCCCATTTCTTTCTCTTCATGGACGACCACAGGCCACAGCGACCACCACCACTAGCACGGCCAGCGACCCGACAGTCTGGGTCGGGCACAGCACGTCTCCTGAAATACCCCGTCGTCCTATCAGGGGCGCTGCTGGGGACGGGGAGAGGTCTTCAGAACAGCCATGAGAAAGGCCACAAAGCCGAGGAGGGGGCCAGCGCCAGCCATCGGCACGAGCAGCGAATCAGACCCCTCTCCTGACATCATGGAGGCAGCGGAATCTGAGATGTGGTGCTGTGGAAGCTGCAGAAATCAGCCCATGTCAGAACCCTTCGCCCAAGCGTCCGCTCGAATCATCAGGGCCAGCAGTCCCCCAGCGCTCTCGACCAGGAATCCGCGGGAGGCCGGGGCGTCCCTGTCATCAGCCTTCTGATATCGCCCGGGTTGGCACGTCCCGGCCATCGCGATAAAAGCCGGCAGAAAGAAAAGGTCACGCTCTGTCCAATCAGCGCCGCAATGCAACCTGCCAAATTGACGCTTATGCAGAGACGTTGGCAAACTGAGGGCTCGGTTAGAGAATGAGCGGCGGCATTTCAAAGCACGAGTTTTCCAGAGGGTAATGCTCGTTTGGAAATTGCCCTCGTAGCTGATGGCGCTGCGTCTCTCTCGGGGGGGCAAGAGTCGGAGCTGCGTTCCTTTGTGGGCTCGCATTCGGATCGTCGGCTCCATTTTTTCATCGCTGGCTTTACTCCGATCCTCATACGGGGTGGACTGCAGGCCCCGGTCGTAGCCACCGCGCCTCGCATGGCCATGATGGCATGCCCAGCAGCCCAGCAGCCCCCAGCTTGCCTTGTGGAAAGCCTGTGTGAGGGTGCTGGGCGCCGCCTGGGCTCGCTCCCGGGTCGTCGAGCCAGCGACCCTCGAGGGAGCGCGGGAAGCAAGGTCGAGGGGCCCTGAGGCCGATCTTGACGCCTGGTCAGCGAACAAAAGGGCCTGCAAACTGCTTGTTCTAACGTGCAGTCTTCCCCAGAGACCAGGCTGAGAGCGTTTCGGACTCGCAGAATGCCGCCACGACGTCGGCAAAAGAGGCCCAGCAAGAAGGGTGCTTCAATAAGCGTGATGGTCCAGAAGTCGCGCGCGCGCACATACTCCTTCATCTCATCGCACATTATTTGCTGGCAGTTTCTGGAGGTGAGCGGAGGCCCTGTTTTACAGAAAACGGTCGCTCCCCCCTCGAGTCTGCATGCCGATCTCCACCCAGGCACTTCAGCCGGGGCCTAGTTTGTTTCAACCAAGGTTCATCAGGCCCGGCAATATTCAATTGCCATGCGGCATTGATTGCTCTTTGTCAATTTTTAGAAGTTGGAAATTGCTGGCGAGACATAAATGCGGAAAATTGCTCCTCCCGCAACCAATCACACTTGTTGCGCTCCGTTTTCTCAAGCGAGACTCGACTGATTGTGCATCGTTGTCTCCTGAGTAGGTGCGAGGATGCGATGCGATGCGATGCAGTGCAGCGCGCAGTGAAGCGCAATGCGGGAGCCTTGTAAGTAGCCTTTCCGCTTACGGGGCTTAAAATTACGGAGCGGCAGCCACCACGAGTCACCACAACCCAGAATGTCCCTTGTGATCGTCGGTCGTGGGCGAAATTGAACCCTGCTTCCCGTCAGCAACGGCTGGCAAATGCTAGGCATTGAGTGTTTGCCGTCATCAGAGTTCAAGTACTGCTCGACCGCATTCGCGATATCAACCGTACGAGAGGAAAGAGGATGCTTGGGACAAGTGCCTAAATAACAAAAACTAAAACGGCGCGAGTCGTCCGTCGTCCTTAAGTAGCCATGGCGCGAAGAAATCGCAACCACCAAACCTAAGGCCGGGTTGACGACAAGCTCCAGATGATTTCTCCACCACGTGACTCTCCATTGCTCCCGATCTGTACCCGCTAGTACGTGTTATCAGACCGGACCGAGACGTGAAGGGCACACGAGGTGCACCGAGCTTGAATTAGAGTTGGAATTGGCTGCGAAATAGTCGGCGCAATCCCACCGAAGGATAACGATTCGATGAGCCGCAGAGGTCGTGTGGCTAATACCGCGCCTGAGAGCTGTTGCGCATCCCTTCTCTTCTGGTACAACGGCACTGGCCTCACGCGGGCGTGGATGGGTGTGTCAGAGCAATAACGGGCACCCTAAGAAAGGAAGTTGGATTACCCATCGATGCTCCATTTCCTCGTCGCCACTTCGGCCTGTCAATGACTTGGGCCGCACCGGTGGGTGACAATTGCAGAAGTGATGTGCTTGACTGAGTAGCCCACACGTGAAGACATCCAAAAGCATGGTCGAGGTTGCGCAAAGACTTCGTACTCGAGAGTTGAGGCGTGCTGGCGAGGTTAAACACCCTCTCGTAAGGCGTTGGTTTAGAGTTCATCGTCGCTCGGTACCTGAGTTGTCTCCCTTGTCACTGAACAGGCCAACGATGGCTCCCAGGATCTCTCCGCACTCCACCTGGGCACTGCGAACGCCTCGCTCGGAGGATTACTTAATCATGTACCATGTCAACGATCGCTGCCAGGGCACCAGCGGCCGTCGACACTGGCGTCCAGCAATTTCAACAAAGCCTCGCAATGTTTCCGTCTCAAGTCGTTCTGGAAAGGTTGGGTAAAACTAGCTCCACGAGTCAAACTGCGCACGATGCATTAACTACTGCGGCCGCGCGGCTCTTGTTTCAAGGCCGAGCATCAAGACTCAACGAGTAACAACATCTTCTGGTGCTTGAAGTCGGCGCGTCTGTGCTGCAGGAGGTGACTGCAGCACCCTCGATGAACTGAGCCCGCGTACCGACCGCACAATTGCTGATTGAGATGCGCTCCCGCCGAGATTATTGAAATCTTATCCTGTCGCCTCGATGGAACGCTGCATCGTCTTCAGTCGATGACTAACATTCAGGCGGCTATACATCCGCGTGGTCGTGTTGTTGTTTGCTGCGACGCGTGGAGTCGCGTCAGAGCGAGCATAAAGCCCAATTTAACTGATTATTATCACCATGGATCTTTTCCAAACGTTGACATCTGCCGGCGCGGCCGAAACTTTTCTCCCTAGCGCAGGCCGGGGCCCGTTGACGAAGGCCATGGCATGAGAAGATGGGACACAGGCATAGCCCTTACGGCAAGCATACAAAATCAAGTGTGAAATCGTGCCAGGCAATCCCCCTTTGGGAATGGCAGGCCCGTGATCTTGACGGGATGAGGGTTTACCAGCGCGATCACCAGCGGATCCTGAAGCAAAAGGGCCCAAGAGTCCAAACTAACCAGCGAGCCGTGGGCATTTTATTTCCGAGAGAGGGGCAAGGTCTGGTTCTGGTCTGCGAGGCCGATCCGGGACTTTGTCGCGGCTTTGCGCACGCGGCATCCACGACATGGACTGGGAAAAGAGTGGACAACAAAGGGGAGGCTTTGCAGCTGGTTGGCGTTGGCCGTTTTGGGCGCACCCTCACCCGGCGCATCTCGCAGCATATGTGGCCAATAGCTGGCCAGGCGGTGGAGCTGTCGGGGCACTGGTGGTGCAACAGCAAAACGGTTGACTAGCGGCTGTGGAGAGGACTCGAAGCAAGCCCAAGCCCAGCACGCCAGCATACACGCCAGCCAGCAAGCGAGCAGCCAGCTCCTCTCTGGTCTTGTCCTGTTCTGTCATGTACTCTCTGGTCGCGGGCCAGGGTGCCGGCCGTTCACAACTAACGACCGCAACGATATTGGGGCCTGGATCATGATGAGGGGCCCATCTACCTGTGGCGGTTTATCCACGGTTTTGCCATGTCGAAAAACAGGGCATGGCAAATGCGATATGGCGGACGGGGCGCATAATGTCCTGGCAAAAAGGGGAGCATAATGGAAGTGCTGCAGGGGCGGCGATGGAAGCAGAAGGTGCACAGAACTGAGGGAGGGTCAAGCATTGTCAGAATTGCAATAGCAGGCGGGTATAGCAGAGAGCTTAGCAGAGCGGCGGGCGGGGACGAATGAGGACATGGGCTCCGTATCGCGCGGCCAGAAGGTAAGAAGTAGCAACAAGTACATGAGGTGAATTTATCCGAGCAGGATTGCGAACGGGGCGGGTCATTGTCTCGCGCAGCTGCGAGCAAGTCAGAGAGACATGTCGGGAGAGTGGTGAGCGAGGTGGTGATTGCGGAGGATTTTGTGGAGGATCGATCCTCTGGTGTTTGATAGAGATGGTGGTATTGTACGGAGTACCAAGTAGTAGTCTGGAAATGGATGATGGGTGGATGGATGGATGGATGGATGGCGGCGATATTCGGTATAATGCATGGCAAATCGTTAGTTCAGAGTTCAGAGTGGTGGTGTCGCACACCCTGCTCAGATCGTGACAAGAGCTCGAATCCACACGCCTCCACCGCCTCTGCCCAGAGACCAGCGTCATCGAGCAATCGAGTATCATCGAGGAACTAGCCCTGGAGGCGATTATTCACTGTGGCAGAAGAAGAGGCAGCACTTGCCAGCAGCTGCTTAGGAGGGCAGGGCAGAGCAGGGGAGTGCAGGGGCGACTGGACAGGACAGGGTGACATGGAAAGACAGGAAGGGACCAGCCGCAACAAGCAAGCCGCGCACGATCAATAGATCCCTGATCCCGGGCGACAGATGGGAGACTTGGGGCACTTGGGGTGACTTTTGGAGGGCGAGGGGAAGTGAGGCATGGGAGGGTTGACTGGACTGGGTTTGGTGGGAAGGGGAAGAGTGTTGCTTGGGGCTGGTGCTTGCTGTTGCTGCTTCTGTTGCTGCTGCTTCCTGCGTGCGCTGCCTGCTGGGGCTAGCACGGACGGCATCGACAGCCGCGGGGCTGGGCGTCCCTCATAGGGAATTGCGCCGGGCTTGCAGCCAGCGACCGGCATCGAGCAGGGAGGTGGCTGGAACTCGGGAGGCGTTAGCTGTTTTACGTTTATTTCGTGGGTCCTAGCTCCACCTCGCACCCTCGGCGCAGTCACCAGTCACCGTCGACGCGCGCGACGCACTGAGCTCCTGCTGTTTTTGCACTGTACTGGTAAAGAGAGCGCGAGCAAGTGTGTGTGTGTGAGTGAGAGAGAGAGAGAAAGAGAGAGAGAGAGAGCTTGCTTCTCTGCTGTGCGCGTTCGTTTGTGAGTGTGTGTGTGTGAGTGAGAGAGAGAGGGAGGGCTTGCTTCTCTGCTGTGCGCGTTCGTTTG